>VMRM01000035.1:1444052-2804052 GCA_010277075.1 Poeciliopsis retropinna | reverse complement strand
ACACATCATTAAAACAATGTTTCACCATTAAACCTTTATTATTGTTTGTATATTGAGCTCAGCAGATGCACAGTTCCACCAGGTGTTTGTTAATTGCTGCTGCTAGTCTGAAGGAGCTGAATGGGATTCAGGAGAAGGAAAGCAAGACTCTATGCTTGTTGTTGATGAGGGAATAACGTTAAAGCATGACGTAAAGCTAAAAATGTAAGAAAAAATGTATGCATAAAATGTTTAATCCTTTAAAAGTGGCTGAAAGTTGTTGCAGCAGCTGGAGAGTTTAATCCAGTTTACAAAATATTTCACAACCTAAAGGAGGACAGTGATCTGGAAAGAAACACGGATAATTACCTTGTTTTGGTGCTGTTGCCAACATTTTCTATCATAACATTTTGATTTGTCTGCAATAAATGAAAATTAAAATAAAAAAATTCTGGGCCACACAAGATCAGTCCAGGGTCCATAAACAGATCCTGGACCACACGTTGAACACCGCTGTAGCAGATGGTGTTCAAATGTTTTTCCTTTCATTTCTGTGATTTTTGTGTCCCGATTTCTGGGTTTCCTGTTTGCTGCATCATCTCAGGAGGTCTGGGAGATACTACAGGCTGGGTGGAGATGTTTTAACACACACACACACAGAGACACACACACACTGTCTCTGCTGTTCTGAGACAAACACACAATGTTCCCGGCTATAAGACACGCCGTCACACAGACGCAGAGGGTTGGACAGGTTGGACAGCAGACAGGAGGGACGGAGGACGATGAAGAGACACAGAAAGAGAAACAAACAGATGGTCTCACCTCTCAGCGCGTCTCCCTCCGACTGTTGTCATGGCACGTCAGCCTCTCCTCCCTCTGTCTCCAGGAGCAGCTGATGGACTCGGACCACGTCTCCCAGAGTTCCTCTGGGGTTCCTCTCGGATCTGCACTGACTTTGGGGCTGCAGCGGAGGATTCTGGGAGCCGTAGTTTTCCTCCTGAGGGGCTCTGGGGCTCAGCTGAGAGTTGTCTGCTGACGAGCGAGTGCTGTTTCACTGCTACTCAGCAGAACACTGCAGCCTGGTCCTGAAACAGCAGCTCCAAGGACAGGAGGAGGAGGAGGGTGAGGAGGAGGAGGAAGATGATTGGATGGAGGAGATGGAGGAATGGACAAAGACAGCAGAGGATGATGAGACTGAAAAACATTATGAAATATCTCAGATTCTTAGGCTTTGAGGCTAAAAATAAAAATACTTTACATAGAAAAATTAGAAAACATTAATAAATTACAGATAATTACATCATTATTTCAGGTTTCTCATAATCTTTTCTCTCTAAATCATTTCAAGATGCTGATATCACACTTTCAGATACAAAACCTTTCAGTTTATAATAGAGAGATGAACCCAAACATGAAACTCACTGCAGTGTCACCTTGTTTTCTTCCTTGTCAGGATCCATAGGCGGTTTTTGCTGCAGCAGCGCCCTCTGCTGGTTGGACTCCAGCAGGACAGAAACGTATTTTAATTTAATAATATCACTTTCCTATTATTTTAAAGATCTAACGTAGTTTTTAAAGAAAAAGTGTGTTGCAGGGGCAGTGTTACATATTTTCCAAATACAATCAAGTAACTGTTACCTTCAGTTATTATAAAAATGTTGTATTTATCAACAGAGGAGAGTGGAGTATATCAAGTTAAAACATGTTTTTACTCAAGTAAAAGTAAAAAGTAGCCATTGAAGAAATTACTCAAGAGTAAAAAAGTATTTGGTAAAAAGGCGACTGAGTAACTGATCGAATCATAAATCATTTAACATTTAAAAATTACAGCATCAGACAAACCAAAATATAAAGTTATGTGGAAATGTGAGCATTTTAGAAACCAAAATGGAAATAATTAGTTATGAATAAAATAACTGAATTTATTTCAACATTTTTTTTTCAATATAGAACTTATGAAACTTTAACAACAACTGCATGTGTGTCTGGTGATTTTTTTGTAATTTACAGAAAATAGAGAATCCAGACAATTTACTCAAGTAAAAGTAGCAGCAATACTTCATAAATTAAACTAAAATGTACAACACAGTTTTTAGAGGTTTTCTTCCCCCAAAAAAGTTACTCAAGTAAATGTAACTAGTTACTACCCACCTCTGTATGACAAACAGAACTGAAATGAGATTTAACTTCGCAACTTGACATCCTGAAATTGGGCCGCTTCTCTTTAAGAAGCTCCTACTGTTTCTGACATCACTCAGCCCATCGTCACCAATGCTCCTCATTATGCTGTTTACAAACCTTCAGAAAAGCTCAGCAGTTACACTATGTGTTTGCTAATAGCTGCTGCCGCTAGTCTGAAGGGGTTAAGTGAGATTCAAGGATTTTTTGATGAGGGAAGAACAGAACATGTAAAAAAATTTTTAAAAGTTGATTTTATATATCCTTCAAAAACAATTGTTTTATTAGTAAATTAATTTAACCGTGTTTCATATAAAACATTGGATCAAAATTTATTCCAAATATAAAATCATCAACAATCAAATATATTTTTTTTTAAATGAAAGAATTTTATTTTGAAATCTTGATCAAATCGTTTTTTGAAACGTACAGATATAAACATTCCACACAGCAGAATGATTGAACCTGAGTCAGCAGGGTCAACTTGAGGTCGTCTGAGGGCATGAGGAAGTGATGACGCCATCACTGTGTGACGTCAGGCTCATGCCCTCAGTGACCTTTTATCAGCTGTCTGACCTGGTTTCAGCCGACTCAAATAAATAAATAATAATAATTAAAAAGAAAAAAATCTAACAACCCGTCAGTGATGTTAATAAATACATCAATAAATACCTAATAAATATCAATAAATAAAAATAATAATAAAAAATAAAAAAAAGCATAATTAACCTGCAGCTGATAAATAAATAAATACTTCTTTTGGAGACTGGCTCCAACAGAATTTTCAGAATAAAAGTCTGTTACCTTGAAAACATAAAAAAAAAAAAAAAAAAAAACATCCTAATACTTTCACTTCCT
Organism: Poeciliopsis retropinna; assembly: GCA_010277075.1. NCBI lineage: Eukaryota > Metazoa > Chordata > Actinopteri > Cyprinodontiformes > Poeciliidae > Poeciliopsis > Poeciliopsis retropinna. Next base: position 2,801,034 of record VMRM01000035.1, on the reverse strand, counting down.
GCTGCTGCTTCAGAATAAAAGCATAACAGGACATTATAACGGGATCCCAGTTGTTTGAAGGCGCTGAATGTTTTTCTACAAATATTTATCTTTTGGTTGGAGAGTAAAAGATGTTTCTCATGTTGCAGGCAGGTGGCAGCATAACGCTCATGTAGTCCGGAGGTTGTTTACATTAACAAGATGTAAACAATGTGTCTGATCCGATTATCTGTGCAGTAATAAAGGTTCAACTCTGACCCCTTTCAACCTCAGGTGATAAGAAGCTTCAATATCCATCAAACTGTTTGCTGTCAGTCTGCAGCTTCTCCGCTAATGAGGTCGATAAACAGCAGAAGGAGCGATTCCTCCGAGCGCCGAGCGGGTCCGGACCTGTAGAACCTCCATCAGAACTCGCAATCATCCCTTTCTGGCTTTCTTTAAGGGCTGTAAACACATTTGTTCCGCGGCAGCGCCCGCATTCCTGCTAATCCTCGACATGCAGACGTGCCGGAACAAACGCTGAGCTTCAGGATTCTCCTGGATCTGATTCAGCCTGGCTGGCCCGGTAACCGGCCTGCAGCTTTTAGGATCTCTATCTAGCAGAACCAAACCGCACCAGATCCTTCAGTCCGTCCTAACTGAGCTCTGACTTTACAATCCAACTGCGTTTCCACTACAACTGTGCGCAAATCTTTGTCTGTAGCTGCGCCTCCACTGACTGGGAAAACTGGAATTAGGAAATGAAATTTGGGATAATTTTGGAAAAATGTACACTTTTTGATAAAACATTTTCAGCTGTATCAAAGTTAATGCAGTTTGCCAAATTTGTTCGAGTCACAGGAGTCATGTGATCAACAACCGGATGTTGCTACTGGCACGAAGACGACAACAGGAAGTGGTTGGAGGTTGACATGTTTTTATAATGACTTATCGGGTGAACAAACTTCTTCATGCGTGATTTTAATTGCTTTTCTAATTTAATTTAATTGCAAACAGTTTTTTTTACGTTAGCGTAATATCTTCAAAGTTTTGTGCAGAAATGCAGCTAATATTTTGCTAATACTCACAAAAACACGTTAAATAAGAAATGCAATTAAAATCACGCATGAATAAATTTGTTCACGCTGTAAGTTATTTAAAAACATTCACCACCAAACATTGACCCTAACCCTACTTCCTGTCATTGTCTTCTTCATGGTTTCCACCAGCGGTAACATCCTGCTGTTGATCATGTGACTCGTGTGACTGCAGGTCCTCATCCTGGCGGCAATTTATTTATTTTTTTTTTAAATCAAATTTTTTTTTTTTTATGATAAGTGAAAATATTTTGAAATGTGAAATTGTGCAATTTAATAGTCAATGGAAGCGCAGCTATTGAGTCGTCCCAGGTGGGCGGGGCTTAGCGTCCATCTGCAGCTCACGCCCTGTAGGTGGAGAGGACTCTGAAGGTCCGGTTCAGGTCATGACAGAAGGAGCGCAGCTGAGTCAACGCCAGGTGGAGCGCCACCTGGACGCTGTGGCTGTCCTGGAGATGAGAGGCCAGGTCCGTGGTCGGGTTCTGATCCGAAATGTCCACTGTAAGTTGTGCCAGCTCCTTTAGCTGCAACAAACAGACAGACAGCTGTTAACCAATCAGACCCCTGATCACATGACGGTCGGTCACATGACGCTGGGCTCTACCTTGTTGATGTGGTTCAGCAGGTCGCGCAGGTCCGCTCTCAGGTCATCCAGACCGCTCACTTTGCTGGACAGAACCTCCAGCAGGTTCTGGTACATCTGAACACCTGCTAGCATGCGGCTAACGCATGTCTCCTGCAGGGGGCGACAAATAAAATCATGATTAAACTCCTACAGACGTTCAGAGCAGAAACATGATCACTGAAAAAAATACAATCTTACCAGTTGTTTTTGGTCTAGTTTCCACTACAAATATCTTAGTAAACTTGAAATAAGAGGTAACTAACTTTTCCATAATATTGATTAAAAAAAACAAACATACTAGTATTTCTTAATCAATATTAAGAAATTATTTACTCAAAACAAGCTCATATATTTTTCTGAAAGTTACTTGTAAGTAAGTGTTGTCTTATTTAAAGTGTACTGACATATCTGCACTAGAAAGTAGACCAAAAATACTTGGTAAGATTTAGTTTTTTTGCTCAGAAACCTTCAATGTCCCATTAAAAACCTCCAGGAAACATCAGGCTCGACTTCATTTACTAACCCCATCATAATACAATAATCTAAAGGTAATTGCTGATTAATAAAAGCTCTTCGGATTCAGAAATCTCACTTTTATTCGCTACAAATCTTCATAAGAAACAATAACAATATCCATCCCACTGCATTCTGGGGAATGTAGGCAGAGGAAAGGCTTAAATCTCAACCCCTCATGGTCAGCTAAGCTAGCTCGGTGGCTAGCTCGGTGGCTAACTCGGTGGCTAGCTCGGTGGCTAGCTTAGCCTCACTCACTCTGTGGTTACCTAGCAACAAGCTGGAGAGTAACATGCAAAGTTGCAGTTTCAAGTTGACTCCATCCTGAAAACCACAGAACCACTGTAACCCAAACCTTACAGAAACTAAATGAAACATAAATAATTTTAATATATAATATTAATTTATGACCCTTAATGTTTTTCTTTATGCCAGGAACTCAATACCAAAATTCCTCAAACAAAAAATGACTCGTTGTCTAATTAGCCTAGAAAGAAGAAGAGCCAAGTCCCAACCCTGAATACCTCCAGGATTCCTAAAACCTCGTAAAATGCTCCAACCAATTAAACACTGAGTTAACCTCAAACTATTATAAACTAAAACATCCACAAAGAAATCAAACATAAACCAAGTGAACACAAGGAGAAGAAGCTGAATGATCTCTAAACTTTTTAAGGACATACCAAACCACAAGAGACTTAACATGACTCAACGAGTCGTAGATTTAGATTTATAGAACCATTTCATCATCCAGAGACATCAAACTCTCTGAAAGTTCAAGTACATTCTCCAAAAAGAGTCCTAAGAACCACCAGAACTGTCAAGAAACAGAATCTTTGTGCAAACCGTCTCAAAGGCGACGAAGAACCAATAAAACCACAAGACATTCCATAAAAACTAATGAAAAAACAAAAATAGCTAATCAAATAAAACATCTCAAAGGCTTTTCATAGAACAACAGAAAAAAGATTAAATTCTGACTAGTACTCAACAAGTCTGAGCAGCTCATGAAAACACAAAAATGTATGGGTAAATCTTTTTTTACCCATAAAACCCAATGAGAAACCCTTAAAACAGCTTGAACTACAGCACAAAATCCTTCAGTCACAAAGGAACTGCCCAGCAGACCCAACCCACCCGTCCTTAGACTGACCAGGGTGAAGTGTTCGGACAGCGCCTTGAGGACAGGAGACGACGGGATTCCCATCGAAGCTGCCATCAACTGCAGGCTGGACGTCGACGAATCGAGGCTGAAATCCTGAGGACGACAGGAGCGCATTAAAAACCAAAGAAGAAGGAGAAAATACCAACCAATCTGGACCAACCAAACAGTTTTTACCTTGACTGTGGCGGCGTGCGCTGCAGAAATGTCCTTGAGGATTTTCTCACCGAGCGTCTTGGCCTCCATAGCCGTTTCTCTGAACGCAGGCGGCAGGCTGGACGGCGAGCCGACCGGAGCCGACCGGGCCACGGATGCAAACAGCAAGTAGTGCAGCAGGATGATAACTGAAGGAAGGAAACAAATCGTAACTCTGTAGTTTAGTGCCAAATTTATCTAAGAATAAGACTACAAACATAAAAATCAGATGCCAGAACTGAAACTAAAACGCAGATTGAGTCTTAGAGTCTGAGTGTAAGATATTTAATTTCAGTTGATTTTTAGATCAGTCTGTGCAGAAAATTTGCTAAATTTGTGAATTTAGCTAAATTTATTTAGTGAATTTAGCAATTTAGCAAATCGTCTGTTAAATTTGTGAATGATTTGCAAATCAGTGCACAATTTTTACAAGTCATCAATGTTTTCACAAAACGTTTTCTGTATTTCCATCTTTCCCTTTAACATTTTATTTAATTTCCCTTTGGGATCAAAGTAGTTTGAGGAATTTGAATTTTTGTATTTCTGTCTTTTCTGACTAAAAACTCAATTGAATTTTGACTTCTTTGACCCCTTCTAATTGAGGTCTAAGAGGCCAATTAGACTCCAATTAGGTCTGATTGACCTAATTTTGGCGACTCTTAAACGCCAAAACTGTGATTTTTTTTTTCTTTGTAAAAAAACATTTTGAGATGTTCCATATAATTTGCGCATGCAGTTCCTGTTGCCTTGCATTACCATATATGGAATTACTTTCTGCACTTTGACAATTCCCCAGGAAATAATTTTATTTCTATCAACGATTTTTGAAAATATTGTTTGCACTTTAGATATGTTCAAATCTTAACCTTTTTTGTAAGTTTATTGGTAACATTTGCATCTTTTTGTAAAACAAATATAAAGCTTAAAAAATAGCAAATTTGACCTCAACTTTAAGAAAAGATGCCTGAAAATCAGCAGGGTAATTTTACGCCATGACATTTAAAAAAGACATTGCAACATTCATGCAAACTCCAAGTTGCCTCCATAAAGAGGGATGGAAGAAATTTAAATTTGTAATAAAAAAAAAAGGTATAATTTTGTTATATTTTGGTATAATTTTGACCATATCTGCAACATATTTATGAATAAAAAATAACAATAATAATAATCAACTAAATTCCAGGACTTTTAATTATCTTCTGAGATCATGAACACACAGGTGTGTGTGTTCATGAAACACAGGTGATGCTGACGACTGAGGGACGACGTTCATTTCATTAACATTTGCTAATCTTCCAGTTTTTGGCCTAATTTATACAAATGTACCCAGAAAACATCTGGAAACAGTTTATTTCAGCCCACAGTCTGTCTGTTAATACTAATAAATCACCAATTAATCACTTTTAAGGCTTTAATTCAATTAACATGTTTACTTTGCATTTTCTTGTTTTGGCACCACCAGCCTCCCATACAAACCGAGTCCAGAACCAGAGCTGTCTCTGCTCGTCCTGACAGCTCTGTGGCCGGCCTGCTCTCCAGGTGTGAACCTACCTGTCCAGGTGTCCATATCTGTCAGGGGGTCGTGCGTGTGTCAGTGCGTGTCCCGCTGCGCAGCTCCGGAGTTTGTCTTTCAGCTTCCATTTGGACCAGTTTGGACCTTTTATCTGCGCTCTGCTCCGCCGCGGGGTTTCCCATTGATGGGGAGTCATTCCGTTAAGAAGTTACGAAGTTACGACGTATCAGAATCTCTGATGCGTCACGCTGTTTTGCACGTGCACGAAGAGCCGCGCGGGGTGGGAGGTTCTGGTGGGCGGTTAGTAAACCACGTGACCGCGCACCTTTTCTGAGTATCTAGGTGAAATTATCCACCACACCCTCTGCAAATTAAACAAAACTGACAGGAGACAATGAAACATCTGTGTTTTTGTTTTTTGTTTGTGCTGCTGTGCTTTTTAATGTTTTTTAAAAGATTTTTTATTAATTAATACAATTTAATTATTTACTTCATTTGTGCCGCTGTCTTGTTAGTTAGTTAGTTAGTTAGTTAGTTAGTTCTGCTAATAAATACATCAATAAATGTTTCCAGAAGTCATCAAGGTGAACAAGCCTCCCTCCTTACAAAAATTACAAAATGTACAAAATATTTGGTAAGTTTGTGTCAAAAAGACGAAAAAAAAAAAAAAAAAACATTTTTGCATATTACAAAATTTGTGACTTTTTTGTGTGAATTTGCAAAATTTACAAAAATCATGCCATCCAGTATCAGTCGACTGTTCTGCAAAAACTGTAGCTGCACAAGAATATGAACATTAATTTATATTTATTTTGTTAGCTTTTGGGGAAAGGGATAAGTTCATTTCTGCTGACTTTTGAAAAATTGTTTAAATCTTAAAAATGATAACGGCACAAATGCATCAGAGTTGACTGACGCCATATTTCTTGTGATTCTGTAAACATGATGAACCTGGAAACATTTATTAATATTGTTCAAATGACCATTTTTGCTGCACAAACATTTATTTTTGCTTAATTTGGAGAAGGTGGAAAATCAAAAAGATTTAAAACTTCAACATCCTGTTAATATATCAGATCACATGGCAAAAAGGCAAATATTAGCAAGTATTTGTGCAAATGTCTTGGTTTACTTAAAATGAAAAGGCACTGGTTCCAATTATTTCACTTGTAGCAAAACATTTATTAATTTTAGTAAATTATTAACTTAAAACAAGCTTTGAGTAGTTTTGTGTAAGAAAAAGTTAATCATTTCACTGCTTTCCATCTCAGCTGCACCTGTACAGGTGAACCTCGCAGAGCGACTGCAGGAGTTTCAGAGGGAGTCTGGACCCCCGACCCACCCGGCAGGTCGCCTCACTTCCTGCCATGCTGGCAGATGAACTGGTGGAAATTTTCCAAAGGTTAGTTTGAGTATCAACCTGGGAGTGTCTTTAATGTATGACTGTGCTTTGTCTTCCTGTGTGTCATTGTGTGTCGCTCTTTAGGTAATTCTGGAAGCTTGTGAGTCAGCAGGAAACGCGGATCGTTTCCTTCTCGACGCAGTTGATCCATTAATCCAGAGTCTCAGAAATAAAATTCCAGCATTTCCTTTTGGTTTTATTGCGTTTACAGTAAAAGTTTCTGAGGAAAACGGGAGTTTTTAAGGTTACAGTTGCAATAAACCCAGGCAGTGTTTACATCCATCACTGGTTTCTCTGCACAGTTTTATGTGACTAACAGTTGAACTATGGTTCATTTAAAACCATGACCAGTAAATTTACTGGAGTAAATTTACTGGTAATTTAATTTACTGGTCCAGTAAATCCAATTTACTGGATTGGGGTAAATTATTTAGTTTAAAACTACACAGTATGTCGAAATGTTGCTCAGTATTTTATGCTTCATTGTGTTTTTTATCATTTATATTTTTTCTTTGTGTGAATCTACTGGCTGTTTGCTGCTGTTACACAGAAATATTAACTTTGTGGAATAATAAAGAATCTTTCTATTTCTAGTTATTTATCTGACTAACTAAATATTTAGCCTCATACTAAATGTTTTGGTTTAAACTAAATATTTAGCTTGATTACTAAATATTTATGATCAACTAAATATTTTGTTTCAAATTAAACATTTACCTCACTAAATATTTATATTTGTCGTCAAACTAAATGTTTCACCTCCTACTAAATGTTTTGATTTACACTAATTTTTAGCTTGATTACTAAATACTTAGCTGGATTTTTAAGTACTTAGTGAAACTAAATATTTAGCTGGAGTACTAAATATTTAGTATCAAATAAGTATTGTATTTATGATACTCATAATATTTACATTCAATATTTTATATTTGATGTAATATTAGTATTACATTAATGTATTGGTTATAACCTATATATTTAGCATCAAACTAAATATTTAACTACTAAATGTTTTGGTTTAAGCTAATTTTAGCTTGATTACTAAATATTAAGAGTAAAACTAAATCTTTAGCCTCATACTAAATATTATGTGGATTACTAAATACTTATTTAGGATAAACTAAATATTTACATTTAGTGTAAATCTAAATTTTTAGTTTCCTAACTAAATATTTAGCTTGATACTTAATGTCTTTCAACCTAAATAATTAGCTTTATAACTAAATACTTAACAACATAGTAAATGTTTTCGTCCCAACTAAATATGAGCCTCAGACTGAAAACTTAATTTCAAACTAAATATTTAGCTTGCTATGTAAAAAAATATTTTTCATGTCAAATTTATTATTTAGCTTCCTAGCTAATGTTTAGTTAGCAAACCATTAAACATTTATTGATTATTAACAGCATAATCAACAAATGTTGATTCTTCAACAACCTGAAAACAAAACTGGCAAAAACATCAAAAACAGGAACAGGCGAAACTTTACTTACAGAAACAATAAAATCTAAACCAGCAACTAAAATATGTCATAGAAATGGAAAAACTGGGGTTTTTATGGGGATTTTAGTTTGTTTATCATATGATGCAGATCTTGTTTTTGACCATATATTTTACGAATAAGAAGAAGTGGCAGAGTTCCTCGTGAAAAGTGGGGAAAGAAACAGTTTTGTTTTTAAAAAATGACATTTTTACATTCAGCCACTTCTTTCTGCAAGGTCCCGAAAATAATTTCATTCTTAGAAAAATCAAATAACTTTCGATTTTAATAAAAAGCCAGAGATTAAATGACATCTTCCAGCAAAACCTTTTAATAAACACATTAATTAAAAAAATATTCTGTCACCTCAAAACCTCTGGTACAAAATAAAGTCTGAGGAACTTTCTCAGCTTTGGGAAGATCTTAATAATTAGTTCACATATAATTTGAGAAGAAATGTGGGAAATATTTTGGATTTGACACAAAAAGAATTTCCTAATTTTAGAATTTCCTTCAGCATTTCAGAGCGAAAAGGCAGGAAGTTCCCACCACTGATGACACCTGATCCTGCAGGTGTCATCATCAGGAACAGCTACGTTTTCCAAGGAAGTTCAGACTGATCCAGTGCTGGGGAACCGGTTCTGGGCCAGGTTCAGAACCAGACCCGGTTGATGTGGGAGGCCGTCTTCTCTGGCCCGGAGCCGGTTGGGCTCCAGAATCCAGGGAGGGAAAGTTCACGTTATCAGTAAATAAGATTCCTGGAAGGTTTTTCGTTTACCTCAGACTGGGCTCAACATGTTGCTCCTTTTTAACGTCAATTAAACATGAAACGTGAATCGCACCAGAACCTGCAGAACCAGAACCATCTGCTTGTTTACACTCAGGGGGAAAAGTAGAAGCACTTCAACATATTTTTACTTAAGTAAAATAAATGACTCAAGTGCAAGTAAAAAGAACAGGGTAATAAAAAATACTTCTAAAAGTACTTTTTAAAAAAAGTTACTCAAGTAAATGTAACTGAGTAAATGTAGCTAGTTACTACCCAACTACTTGCACCCCAGATTCTACAGTGCAGTGCTGAGAAAAAGAATTGTCTCCATCTGGTGAATTTTTGGTTAAAACATGTTTCTTTCTCATTCAGAGGGTAGAAAATACAGAAATTTTACTCAGATAAGAATAATTTCTTGGATGGAGTTACTGTCAGTTGAGTTCAGCTGAGTTCAGAACCAGAACCATCTGCTTGTTTACACTCAGAGGGAAAAGTAGAATCACTTCAACACATTTTTACTTAAGTCAGATAAAAGTATTTATTCAGAAATCAATACCTCTGTATTTATTTCTGTACTAGTTTTTTTCACTATGGCGTATCAATTTTTATTTTTTTTTGTCTTCTTTTTGACTTGTGTATGGAAAAGTTTAAAAAATGACAGAAAAAACAATGTTGGCTTAACAGTTTTGTCGAGTTCCTCCAGAGCCTGGAGGGCCACATAAGAACCAGTTGTGGACCAGCTTCGGCCCCTGAGCCTCGAGTTTGACACATGTTGTAAATAATCCAGGTTTTCTGTTTCCTTGATTATTTAAACATTTTCTACCAGAACCGTGATTCTTCTTCTTATTGCTTGTTTTAAATCCAGAAGGTGATTCATCTGGTTCTGGTTCCGTCTGATTGGGACCGTCTTGTTCTGGTTCAGTCCTGACGTGTTCTTTTCGTCATGCGTGTTCTGGTTTTATCTGACACCACAATCTGTCCTCAGCAGTATTACTCATCTCTGACCAGAGGTTCTGACTAATCATGCTTTCAGTTTTGTTTTCTGCAGCGCCCCCTGGTGGTTTAACTGCGTCTGAGCGCCTCAGTAAAAAGCACAAGCAGCAGATTAAACAAAAACAGGATTTATTTGTGTCAGAAACAAGAAACAGCAGCAGAGTTTAAAGCTGCAACACAGAAAACGGGGAGGGAACAGAGAGGATTGTGGGTAATAAGTGATCTGTTAACACACATCTACTTCCTGTTTTGAACAGGAAGTCAGCAGAGAGGCTCATGGGAAGCTGTCATCGTCATCTTCAGCCATTTCTTTGGCGAACTCCAGATCCTGCTGCTCCCGTTCCCGACGTTCCTGAACGCACCACGGAGAGAAACAGAGACAGATTAACGATTATAATTTAAATAAATTGTTTATATAAAACTCTTGATGTTTAAATATTTTACTTTATTTATGTTCTAAAAATAAATGAAAACAACGAGATCTGGTTTTAGTTTTTCTGATGACGCCGTTTCTGTTCACGGTGCTACATTAAAAACATGCTGCATATTCTGACTTTTAATGTTCAAATCCATAAATATTCGATTGGTGTTTGTTTAATGTCTTCATAACAAATAAAAGTTTCTGCTTTTGCATCCTCAAAGTGTAACTAAACCACAAATAAACTTTATTTTTGCTTTGTAACTGCCTAAACAGCATATTTAGGGTTTTATCTTTACGTTTTTGTTCAAATGTTTTGACATTTTTGTGCATATTTTGTTTAGTTCTGCATTGTTTTGCTGAATACGCTCAGTGCTGCCCTCTTCAGGTGGAATGTTGCCTAAACAGTTGGTGCAGCTTTTGTTACAAAATCGCGTTTTAATATAAAATATTGTGAAAACGATAAAAGTAAGAATAAAAACTATTATTTATTTTTTAGGTAACTGAATCGATGTGACTAAATTTTCTTACAAACACATAAAAACATTTGTAATGAGCTTATTTAGGACACCAATTACATAAATAAGTGTGGTTTTTATCACTAAAATGCACACAATGACTGAATTTAATTACATTTTCAAAATTATTTATTTTTATTGACACACCTTTATTGAAAAAACTGGAGAAAAATAGGAAAAAATAAGTTTTATGGGGTTTTAAATACCAGTTGGGTCAATGATAAATTAACTTCATAATAAATGAAATTCCATCCCTAAAGCAAAACTCTAAAAAGTCAGTGTTACCTACTACCTTTAGATATGACAACAGAAGTAGAAAACAGGGAGTGAAGCTGCGTTACCTCTGCTGACTCCAGGTCCTTGTTGTACGCTTTCGGAGGAAACCTCATGGCCTGCAGGGGGAGACAGAGAGTCAGATCCTGGAGCTGCAGCCGATCAGTTTCCTCAGATTAGCTTCAGCCAGGAGGAACCTCTGGATTACCTTCACAGACATGTTGTGGATGTCGAGGCAGAAGGAAATCCTCTGGTGGAACGCCAGCTGAGGCTCTCTGGTCCCGTAGATGTCCATCGTCTCCTTTGATTGGACGAAGCCCTTCTCATGGTTGATGCTCGCCTCGATCACGCCGTCACGGATCGCCTGCGCGAAACGGTCAGATTAAACCAGCCTCGCCTTTAAGGGGCGGTTCTGTCTTCCAGGTATATTTTATAGCAATACCAGGTAACTATGTCACCGTCAGTTGTTTTAAAAATGATTTTGTAATTTGATGCCTCTGTCTCTTTAAGAAGCCCCTGCTCTTTCTGAAACTCCGCCTTCATGAAGTGATGACAGCATGGCTCCGCTATTGACCCTCTAACAACGTTTTTACCAGCATTTCACTGAGAAGTAGCTCCTATAATCAGCTCAGCAGGTGTTTGCTAATTGCTGCTGGCTAGTCTGAAGGAGCTGAGTGAGGGAGTTGTGGGGGAGCTGAATGGTTGCCACGGCGATGGAACAATCAAAGCAACACTACCTCCAGTCATGTTTCTAATCAGGGAATGACTTTATAACATCATGTAGAAAGTTACAAAAGGTTAATTTTACAGAATACCGCCCCTTTAAGAGTCATTTATATCCTGGTTACCTTGGCAACGATGAACTCTGCGTCCTCCGGACTGTCGAGCTGCAGCTTCTGAGCGATGTCAGAGAGAGAGATCCGAGAGTACGACAGGCTGATCATCCGAACACCTGAACACACACACACAAACACACACCAACACACACACACACACACACCACACACCACAGTGTAAAACTCAAGCACTTTTCAAGGTATGTTTTCAAACTTTTCCACCACACGTTGGAGATGGGAGCTCTGATTGGCTGGGAGCAGCGGAGGCCTGTGATTGGCTCACCAGTCTTGATGACGTTGTGTCGCAGTCGGATGATGAGTGTGTACGTCCCGTCCGCCTGGAACTTCTCTCCAAACTGCTCCAACACCTGGTTGAACTTGGCCAGGTTCCCGGTCCTCACCGCTGAGGGGAAACACACACACACACGCACATGCACACACACACACACACAGCAAAGTTTTTTATTGAAAGAAACTGATTTGGAAAATTTTTCTTTTGCCTGATTTTGTTACTTTTTGTTAATTGTATAAATTATTGTCATTTTGGTCCTTAAAATACCAAAATTTTCACATTACTTTACATTTCGGTCCGTTTGATGACGTCATTTTTAAATATCAACATGGCTGGTAATTTGATCAATTATTGATTTGTTGAAGTCTTTCTCTTGACTACAGTTTCTGGTTCCTCTGCCATCTTCTGGGAATCAATTATAGAATCTGTAGACGCGGTTCTGATCAGGAACTGAAACCAGAAGTCCAGTTCCCATCGTTCTGTTAAACGCTGATTCATTCATTAACAAGAGGAGAGTCAGAACCTGGTACTGGTTCTGGTGGGGAACTGAAAGCAGTGTGTGTGTGTGTGTGTGTGTGTACTGACCCTGGGTCAGCAGAAAGTACGGCATCAGGGAGCGTTTAAGCGACGGCTGCCTGAACTGCAGTCTGTCGGGAATTTCTCCCAGCAGCAGCTCCACCACGATCAGCAGCTTGTGGACCTGGAACGGAGACCAGCCCGTCAGAACCAGACCCAAACAGAACCAGGCACAGGGCCCAAACGTTTTACCCACAGTAAAACTCAAACAACTTTTCAAATGTGTCCAACACCACAGTTGGGATATAAAAACAAATTAAATAAAGACTATTAAATATTATTTATTATTGTTATTAAGAAAATCTTTTTATTTGTATTCCACATTCTGGCTAAACTAAAATATAAGAAAATTTTATGCTTTGAAATGTCTCTCTCACACACACCTTGTACTCACTTCTACAAAACATTAATAAAAACAATTAAAAAAAATTAAAAAATGCAATGTCTAATATATAAAATATAGGCTAATCTTTAATTTAATTACACAGATCAATACGTAATTGAGCAATTAGGAATAAAAAATATTCATTACATTTAAACAATTCAAACTAATCATGATAAGATAAATGACTTTCCTACTTAAATTATATGTTTAAACATACAAACGTTACAAAAAATATATTTAAAAAATGTTCTAATTACGTTTTCTGGCATTTAGCAAATAGAAATAATAATTTATTGAATAAAAAAAATGGTCCTTCAGCCACCTAAGATTACTTTATACAATATTAGAAATTAAAGTTAAAAATTGTTGACAATTATTTCAAAAATATGTTAATCATGATTAATTGCAATTCTGGAATTCACACCAACTTAAAAGCAAGAAAAGTTTAGTTTAACCTCAAACAATGAGAGAAAAAAAATGTCTCTTTCTAATTGGTTTATGAAAATATCTGTAAATGTTTCTGAAATTTAGGCTTTTTAAAATCAAACTTTAATTTGAACTTTATTACCAAACGGTGCAGTTTGAATTTCAAACACTCTTTACACTTTGAAAACACCTGATTAAACTAAAGCATTTTCCAGTATTTTAAGCCAAAACAAACACCGAGCATCTAATATGACTCAACAGCTCCGCCTGGTGGTCAAACAGGGGAACACAGCTTTACTTCTCTGATCAGGGAATTTAAATTGAGTTTTTATGGACCAGACCGGTTCTGATTGCTTCAGTGTTTGTTGGTGTTGGTGTGTGTGTGTGTGCGTGTGTGTGTGTGTGTGCGTGTGTGTTCGTACGGTCTGCTTGAAGCCCACTGCAGTGTGTTGTGGAGCTTTCCTCAGAGCGTTGGTCAGAGTCCTGCGGGCCTCTGAGTATTCCAGCTGGATGGCTTTGATCCGACCTGCAGGGGTCACATGGCACACAGGTGAGCCCTCCGCAGCCCCCTACCCTCCCCTCGCCTCTCTGCAGGTGTGTGTCCTACCTGTGTAGTAGAGGTATCGCGCCCACTCGTTGTTGTTGGCGAGCTCGGGGAACACGGACTTGGACACGAGCTTCTCGGCCTGGTCGTACAGGTTGAAGTGCAGGTAGTTCCTCAGCAGCAGGTTGAGCAGCACCGCCTGGCCGTCGGCGTCGTGCCGCAGCGTCGCCGTGCGCAACCGGGTGTGCAGAAAGCTGGGATTACAGAGGCACAAAGTCACATGTAAGATGTTCTAATCCCACCTTTAATTAAATTTATGTGAAAGAGGATTATAGCTACTGAAAGCAAGATCTGACTTTTTTCTCAAAATTCTAACTTTAAATGCTAAATTCTGACTAAATTCTCAGAATTATGATTTTATAATGCGAGAACTGACTTTATGAAAGAATTTTGACTTTTTTCTCAATTATAATTTCAGAATTCTTACTTTAATCTCAAAGTCTGAATCTCAGAATTCAAACTTTTTAAAAATTTGAATCTCAGAATTCTAACTTTTTTTCTCAATTTTCACTTCATTATTCTGACTTTTTCTCAGAATTTTGACTTTTTATTTTAATTTCTGACTTTAATCAGAAAACAAATGTCAGAACGCTGTCATTTTTTAAAGAATTTTAATCTCAGATTTCTGACATTTTATTTAGAATTTTAACCTCAGGTTGTTTTTATCTGTTAAGGTTGTAAAGCATGACAACCTTAACAGGACAGAACAGTAAATTTAAAAGTTCAAACACACAGCAAACGTCTCCTCATCTCTAGTTCTGGTTCTGTAGTTTAGACGCTGAAAACTGTTTAAAGAGTTTATGATTCCTGCTGGTGTTTACATGTTATTTAGATTTAAAACAGTTTGTTCACACTAACTCCTGATTTAAACTGATACAAAGAAACTTTTATGTCCCAATCAAGGCAGTCTGGACTGCACCTGGACTGAACTAAGTGTGTGTGTAGGTGTGTGTGTGGGTGTGTGTGTGTGTGTACCTGCGTATGGTGTCAAGCTGGTTCAGGAACTCATACACTCTGGCGTGATAATAGTAACATTTGGCTACGACCAGATCCAGAGCTCTGCGGTTCTTGGAGCTCACCTTCTGCATCAGTTCATCAGAAACCTTTTGGGCCTGAAAACAGAACAGCAGCAGTCAAGGTCACAGGGGTCACAGAGGGCCAGAGACACCATCAGGTTCTGCACAAGCTGGGTACATAGCTTAAAAAAAATTTAAAATCTGATTTTTTTTTCATACCAGATTCGATTACCAATTTTAGTTTATGCTTTTTTCTTTCTTTCTTTTCTAAAATTACAAATAACAGAAAATATTTTTAAAAAGTCGCTTTTAATTAAAATCAACCCTTCAGTGAGCTGGACGACTAAATACGCAATTTTGCCAGAAAAATCTCTTAAAATTACAAGACAAAAATTGTTTTAAGAAGAAAATAACTTCAATAATTAATTTTTTGTTTTTCTGTGTTTAAGTTCTCATAAAATTACTACTTTATTGTGGAAATGTTAAAAATTTATTCTCTAATTATTTTGACTTCATTGTGATATGACTTTATTTTGTAAGATTGTGATTTTGTTTTTGTTCCAAAAATAAAAAAAATCTTAAAATTAAATCTTCAAAATTAGATTAGTCAATAAAATCAATTTATTGTCCAACTGTAATAGAAACACGCATAATTTTCAGACATTTCTTTTTAAAATCTGACGCAGCAACGAGCCCAGAAACAATAATATATTCATGATTTAGAGGTCCGGTCCAGTAGCAGTGTGTGTTCCTCACCTCGGTGTACCTCTTGCTGTTGGTCAGGTGGACGACCAGCAGCAGCTGCAGGTACGCCTCCACCTCCGGCAGCAGAGGAGCCGACGCTGCTTTCCCCGTGCGCGGGCGGAACTGGATGTCTCCATCGCCCGTCTCCATGGGCTGAGACACAACAGAGGACGGCTCAGTGAAAACACCACCTGCTGGGTGAGCAGGAATCCAGACGTAAACGGATCAGAGAGGCTCACCTCCTCCAGGAAGCCCAGCAGGAAGTCTCTGGTGGAGGTGTTGCTGGTGAAGAAGCCGGTGAGAGCTTTCTGGAGGACGACGGTATTGAGGCGGCGGCTGGTGGACGGCAGCGCGCGCAGGGCCCTCAGGACGAAGCGCGGCTCCTTCCCCGACACGGCCTTCTCGATCTGCTTCACATGCTCCTTGATGTCTGAGGAAGAGGAGAGGATGAAGATGGGGGAGGAGCTCAGGTCATTGCCAGCTTCACAAACATCCAACTCTGAACACAAGCAGATTCCTAGAGCCGAACTAGTCAGGGACTCATTTAGACATGAAATAAAAAAGGGAGAAAAAAAAGATAAAAGGTGTAAAATAGTTTCAACATTGAAAAATAATTGCATATTATGGCACTGAAGCTCAACCAAAAGCAAAAGATTTTAAAATCCACAAGCATCAAGGTTACGGAAGAGAATTAGAGCCACTGAAAAAGATTTTAAAAAATTATTCTCAGAATTTTCCCTTTAAACTTCTAAGATCAAAATTCTGAGTTTATGTCAATCAAAACTGTGAGAAAAAAAGACAAAATTCTAAGAAAAATAAAGACAGATTTAATTTCCAGTGGTGGAACTTAAGAGTATCAGTTCCACACTTAAGAGATTTTCGGTTTTAATTACAAGAATAAAGGCCTAAAATGAAGACATTCAATTAGGAGAACAAAGTCATAACATTAAAGGAATAATTAGAGAATAAATTCACAATGAGAATTGTGTTTTTGTTTATTTTTAATCAAGCCCAGTTCAGTCAAAAACTGCACCGGGCCCAGGACAAATCTCCTAACTGAACTGGACCACTGCGTCTGGTTCGGTCAGATCTCAGCCATGAAGGGTCCGGTTCTGTGATCCCTTCACACGTCTTTCCAGAACCTTGCAGCAGGAACATCGTGGATTTCACCTAAAAGTTGTATTTTAATCCCTGATCACTGAATCCTTAAGTATCTGAAGACAAACGAACCACATAGATGGACTTAAACTGGTCCATTCTGGAGTGACCGGAACCAGCAGAACCGTAAACGGTTCTACAGGAGATCTGACACCTTGATAAACAATGATTCAGCAGCAGAAGCAACATTAGGGTCCTAAACTGTCCTGAGGCCAAAACACTGAAATGTTTATTTTCTGCTGTCTCACCGTTTACTAGTTGTACTCTAAAATTATTTGGGTCAGGCTAGGAACTGGAACCGCTAAAAGTAAAATAAACAACATAAAAACAGCCCTTTGGGAGTTTTTACGTCTCCTTCTGTTGTTTTACGGCATCTAGCAGTAGTTGGTTTTATGCTAACAGGCTAAAGCTAACAAGTGTAGTAAAGTATCCAGAACCACAGTGACTTCAGTACCGGACAGGTTCCCCCAGTTCTACCCGAACATCAGACCCAGGATTACCCTCCAGCGTGAGGCTGTCCTGCTCCTTGGGCAGCTTAACCGCGTTAGTCGTCTCCTCCTCCGGCATCTCCACGTCCTGCGGCTCCGCGGCCGCGATCGCGGGCTTCACCTCCTTGGGCTCTTTGGGATCCTTGTTAGACTTGTCCCGGTCCCGACCGCCCGCTTTGTCTCTCCGCTTGGCCGCTGTTTCCTTCATATTGTGTTTGGGCCGAACTGTGCGGTTCCGAGGGGTTCGATGTTCGGAGCAGCTGAAGCTGATCCTCACAATGACTGGACAGTATTCACTCTGCAGACCAGAGCAGTTGATGGCGGAGAGAAACCAGCAGGCAGAGGCAGTCGATCCCAGATGACTCGATCCTGCTTCGCTCAGTCACAAGCAACAGAGCCGGTGGAAACAAATAAAGTTGATGCTTTTACTTTGAATAAATAATATATTTTTTTGATTAATAAACTAATTTGCATTTGTATTAGTTTTTATTCACAAGTGCAGTTAGAAACAAACAAACCAAATTTTACATATTAGAAAAAAATATTAATGATCTAATTATTATTAGAGATTTATTATTGGTAAATCTCACCTTTTATGTCAGGTGAGACATAAAAGGTGTATATGAGGAATACAATAAGTTTTTAACTATGTATTATACATCAAATTCTTTTTATATGTTCTCTATTTTTAGAAATCATTATTCTAATTAGCATAATGTTATTATTAATAATAATGATAACCACATTTTCAATAGATTTTTTTAAGATTTCAAAATTAATACCAAATAAATTAAATTCCGTCACAATAAAAAAAAAATACAGTCTCAATAAAAGCAAGAAGTAAAAAGTGTATCTTAAGTTAAAAAACTAAAAATGCTCTTCAGTAGGAAAAATAAAACAAAAGTTAAAATTATTCTGGAGAAACAAATGAAAAACAATGCTTTCAGTCTGGTTTCTGTAACTCTAAACTGATCCGTTTCACTTGTATTTACCAGTTTTAGTCATTTGTACAACACAAACACACTGATTTTGGATAGATTAAACCGAGACGTCCTTTCAGATCATTCGAACATAGACTTCAGTTCAGTTCAGAAACAGAAAACTGACTCACAGACACAAAGAACCCAACCTGCACTGACTTTACAGGATTTATTTGACATGTTTAGCACATAAATTAGGTGAACAGATGCAGACTGAGTCAGGAGGTTGTGAACCCTGAACTGGGAGGCAGTTGCCATGGAAACAGCATGTATAAAGTTCACAGGTTGAGCTCTGAAAGGATGATGTGTGCAAGGAAAAACTTTCAGAGTAGGTTTGTTGTCATTATCATTAACATCCTTGGAAAAATCCATGTGGTTCTGTGGGAGTTCTTTAAAAACATCCAATAAACAGAACTTCTAGGGATTAACTACTGGTAAGTCTTTGACCTTTGACCCATAGTTTTATGGTTCTGAAAGGTTCTGCAGGAGTCATGGCTTGATTGTACTTGGCTACATTCCCACAGTGGCTCTTTATGCTCATTTTAATTTTTGTTTTCCTGAAATCCTTATATTTTTTTCGTTCACGCTACTAATTAAATGAGATCGCAATCAAACTTCTGTGTGAACAGAAAACTTCTGGAAGTGGAATGCATCTGATGTCTGTGAAAAGATCAGAATTAAACTTTTCGTGAAAAATTCGGACATAGCTTGCATTTGCCTGCTGTGTGAACGTAGCTTTTGGATCAGAAACAATCATTTTGAATCAGGCTTCAAGCTGATTATAAAGTATGTAACTTTTATAAATCTTTCTTTACATATTTGTTGAAACTGTCTTTAAGTTGTGGCTGTATATGACAGTTAAATAATTAAAGCCCTTCTCACTTCTCCCAATCCTAACTAGAATCAACCAATCAGAGCCAGGAGGCGGGTCTTAGTGATGTCAATCACCTCCCAACTCTTCCCCTTTGCTCTCTGTTAGCTTGAATACTAAAGCTAGTTAGCATGGCCACAGATAACAACAAATAAAGCCACAGATAACAACAAATAAACGGTTTTCCTGTAGCAGTAAGTTTTTTCTTCTCTGTAAGCACATGAGGTTGATTGATAGCACTAAGACCCTCCCCCTCGCTCTGATTGGTTGTTTTTGGATGGGAGCGGTTTATTTCTTCAGACAGTCAAGACATGGTGACAGTTTTAACAAATATTCTTTATAAAAGTTACAAACTGCAGCTGTGAGGTGGTTTGTTCTTGGGGTCATCGGGGTCACTGGGGTCGGAATGGGTCCCGGCTCTCCAGGAACTTCAGGTACTCCATGTGTCGTCGGGCTACCACCTTGTTATGACGGATGTAGTGGATCAGGTAGGAAAGGAGCATGATGAACCAGAGGAGCATAGTGATCAACGTCAGGAAGTCGGTGGTTCTCCTCACGGACCGACACAGATCCCAGTCCTGCACCAGTAAGACCAGTGGAAGCCCAGTAGCTCCTGAAACACACACAGTTACAACCAGAAGCAGGTTCTGAGGTTTTGGACATAAGGAACCAGGCGGACTCAATGTACCGAGGTTCGGAAGGTCCGAAGTCTGACAGATGACTTTCTCCAGAGAGGACTTGTCCACGTCCAGCTGAGATATGGACACCTGGACAGAGACAGGAAGTCACCAACCCGTCCCTCACCGCAAAAACACTGAATCTCACCAAGTATTTTTGGTAAATATCTCAGTACACTTCAAATGAGACAAAAATAACTTACAAGTAACTTTTCAGCAAATATATGAACTTATTTGAAGTCAATAATTCTTTACTTTTGATTTTTTTAAAAGTATTTATTCCATTGGCAGATTATTAACAAGCTATTCTTCCCATGTTATAAGTAAATTAATCTGCCAATAGAATAAGTATTTTTTTTTAAATGAATATTAAGGAATTATTGACTTAAAATAAGCTCATATTTCTTGCTGAAAAGTTACTTGCAAGTTAGTTTAGTTTTATTTCAAGTGAACTAAGAAGCTGGACCAGAAATACTTGGTAAGGTTTAGTGTTTTTGCAGTGTGTCTGGTACCAACACCGCTCTGAGGCCCACCTGCATGCTGCAGTCACAGTGCCACGGGTTCTGGCTCAGGTTGGCTTGGACCTGCAGTCCACCCAGAACTGCCGGGTCCAACATGGTGAGCCGGTTGGAGGAGAGGTCCAGGAACCGGAGAGACGACTCCAGGCCGGAGAAACACCCGGGTTCAAGAGAGGAGAGCTGCGACAGGAAACAGGAAGTGGGTTCCTCTGGGTTTTACTGGTTTAGATTTTTATATATTTATATATTTAAAGTCATTCCACAAACATAAGAAACAACCGCACACACCGATCCATTATACTTGGCTAAACACAACAAAGTCTTTAAAAGAAAATTCTTATTTTATCAACATTTTATAGACCAAGAATGGGCCAAAGAAGTAAAATAACTGTAAAGATTAAGGCTAATGTCATAGTAATGCAGGTTTCATCACAACGTTATTTGACTAATTTATTGTTGTGTGGGTAAAAGAGAAAGAATTGACAATAATATTAGTTTTATGCGTTTGATTGGGGAAAAAAAGCAAATTTTGTCCAGACCTGGTTGTGGGAGAGGTCCAGTTCATCCAGCAGGAAAAGGTCCGAGAAGCAGAACGCCGGCAGAGAGCTGAGCCGGTTCTTATTCAGAAACAGGCGGGTTGTGTGGTTGGACAGACCGGCAGGAATCTGGAGAGACAAACACACCTGAGCATTTATCGTATCGTTTATCATTTATTGTGAAAAATCTATTATCACAATAAGAATTATGATTTGTTGTTGTCAACACAAATTTCATCTATTGGTGGTAAATAAAGAATCAAACCTGTCACTGTTTGTTCCACAATAAATATAATTAAATTAAAAATATGATTAAATTAAATTATGCAAAGCCTGATTATTTGAAAATCCCACTTATCATATTGTTTATCAGTTATTATAAAAAATTTGTTATTATGATAAGAATTTTGATTTCTTATTGTTATGACAAATTTCTGTTATTAATAGTAAATTTAAAAAAAATCTATTTTCTCCACTGTTTGTTCCATGGGAGCCTTAATAAATACAGAGGTGGGCAGAGCAGCTAAAACATTTTATTACCTCAACATATTTTTAGTCGAAAAATTACTCAATAAAAGTAAAAAAGTATTTGGTTTAGTCTGATATATATATATTTTATCATCAAAATAGTACCACAAAATATCGCGATAAAAGATCAGTTTGATCAATCTGACATCTCAGAAACTCAACCACAGAATCTACTGGTTGCACTGGAACCAGCAGACGGACCTGGGTCAGTCGGAGTCCGCTGCAGCGAACCATCAGCCCTCCGTCCGGCGCCTCCTTCTGATGGCAGGCGTTGATGGAAGACACTCGGTTCCCCCGGCGCCACAGCGCCACCCCCTGGAGGGATGATGAATGGATCACCAGGAGGAGGATGAGGAACGTCAGACAGCGGGACATGACGTAAAATGACGCGGTTCTTTGACTTCCCCGAGCCAGAGAATCGATTATAATTTATCTGATTACATCTGCCTGTTGCGTATGACGTCACAGCAACAAGACAGGAAATTAAACAGAGAAGAAGAGGAGGAAGACAAAGGGATAAAGGTGGAAAGATGGAGATAGAAACGGATTAATGATGAGAAAATCTGCTTAATCCTCTTGCTGAAATGAAAGATCAAAGGTTTACTGCTTCAAGGAGAAAAAGAAAAAAATAACAGAAAGTAGATTTCTTCATTTAAAACACAATTTTTAAATGCCTGCTTTTATACACAAAGCACTTTTAACTGGGTTTCTTTCATCTTATCAGCTTGTTTATTATTTTGCTTATTATGAAAACTGCAGATCATGAACTATATTAAAGATTGGACATCATTCATTAAGTTTTTAGTTAAAACAAACACATTGGCTAATGTCTTAAAGCATTTTGAACAATAAACGTTTTAAATAATAAACAATAAATAAATAACTAGACAAACAAAAGAGAGATTGTTCATACTCACAGCCGTTACATCGGAGGACGGAGCTGAGCACTGCAGCAACAGACGGAGATTTGACACACAAATAATAAATAAATAAATAAATAAATGAAAAAAATGAAAAAATAAATAGATTCATACACGGAATTCTTCAAACATAATAAAATGCACCACTTACAGTAGAAAATTATTTAAATAAAATATGAAAACTTAAATTAAATGACGGAAGCTGCGGAGTAATGTTGCCCTCTGGTGGACAGAGGGCAACATTACAGCACGAACCAGAATAACAGATGAAACAATAAATGCAGAAACAATATAACTTATGTTCGCTTTTTTATTTTTATTTTGGGGAAATAAAATTTACCTTCGTAAATAAACATTTTTAGCTTTGCAGATGACGTCATTGTTTATTTTTCCTTTTCAGGTTTTGGCTGTTAGAAGCAGGAGTTGGATTGGTTAAAGAACATGACCAATCAATAATCTTTGAGTTATAAATTACTATTTTTTGGGTGGGCAAACCTATAAAGGTTAACATTAATAATAAATTTAATTTAAAAATAATACTGGTTATATTCTGCATTAGAATAAACAGCGGCTGAAAAAATAACTGGACAAGTAAATAAACAAAATATATAAAACAAAATAAAATAAATAAAACTCACAGTACCCTTTATTAGTATATCAGGTAAAAGACTCTTAAAGACCCACACAGGAGCAATAATGTGTTGTCAAAGTTATATTTTTACGTATTTAATCCTTTTACAAGAAAAAGAAAAATAATATTGCAATCCACATGACACAAAAATATAAAAATGAACTTGTTATCAAAATAAAAATGTAAAATAAATATCAGATAACAAATACTTAAAAATAAGTGTTTATTTACTTATTTCTACGAAATGTGGTGTAAATGTTTCTGCGTATTAAATGCAGAATTTAATTATTATTTTTCTTTTACAGGAAAAAGAAAATAATAATTTTCACAAAATTTCAGACACAAAAAAATACAGAAACAGGCTTCTGACCAAAACAAAAACATAAATAAATAAATAGACAGCGTGGACGATTGAGCCGGTTCTGATAAGTCACGTGACCCATTTTTTTTAGCCAGGTGTCCGGTGGGCGGGGCTTCCTCGCCGCGCGTGCAGTCTGCTCCGAGCTGATAGCGTGCGCGGATGTCAGGCTATGACGTCACAGAAGGAGAAGAGCAGGAGGAGAAGGACCTGGACTCAGATAGGAACCGAACCTCAGCCAGAAGTTTAAAGGTCCGCCAGGTGGATTTACCGGTTCCGGTCTAAAGCCGATCAAAGCGGACAAACACAGTGAGTTCAACACAAATATTTACATTATTTACATCAAAGTCATAACAGCCAGAAAACTTTTATTCATAAATCTAAAAGTATAGAAATAATCTGGATCTGGATCTGATCCAGTTGGAGGAACAAACTCAGAATTTAATGTTTGGACATAAAAACTGTTCAAGTTAAATTATATTTAATGTCATTTCTAAAAGTCGAACATTTTTGGCTTTTGAATCTCAAAAATACCAACTTAGTGAGGTTTTTGGGGTTTTTTTGGCGAAATGTAAAATCTTCTTTTTCTTGTTTTTAATCCTTAATCTGGGATTAAATCAGCTCCATCACTGGTTATTTGATTTTCTTTGTCTTCAGTTTAATCATTAACAGTTTGAAAAGTGAAAATAATATAAATTGAAATATTAACATTAACATTTAAATATTTGATATAATAAAACTTTTAACATGTTTATGGGAAAAATTAACCAACACATTATGTTTTAATGGCTTTCTTCATTTATAGGTTCTTGAAGCTCCGCCCACCCTTTGCGACGTCACAATCGCGCCTGAAATCAGACCCCAGGTGGGCCGCGATGACGTCGACACCTGACATCGACGCGAAGAAGAGGACCGAGGAAGATGAAGATGAAGAGGAGGAGGAGGAAGGTTGGAGCCTTCCGGCCAAAGCCTCGGAGGAAGAGCCGACCAGCCAATCAGACGCCGGGGATAAAACCGCCGCAGACCTGAGCATCTGCTGGGACTCGGCCGAGGAGTCCGGCGTCACGCTGTCCGACTCCACCAGGGAGGAGTTGCCATGGCAACGGCAGAAGCAGGAGGCGCGCGACGAGGAGGAGACGGAGGCCGTGGGTTCGTCTCCCGACGGGCGATTCCTGAAATTCAACATCGAGATCGGACGAGGTTCGTTCAAGACGGTTTACAAAGGCCTGGACACGGAGAAGACGGTGGAGGTGGCCTGGTGCGAGCTGCAGGTAACCACCGGGTCACGGGGTCAAGGAGTCCGTTACTATGGCGACTTATGGACCCAAATGAGGAAAAAAGAGAAAATTCTGCAAAAAAAAATTGAAATTTGTATCATAAATCAGAAATTTTTAAGTTCAAAATGTTGAAAATTTGCCAGAATTTTTTTTTTTTTTTATGAATCTCTTTTTCTTGAAAAAAGTAGAAACTTTGCAAGACAAAATCTCTGAGATTTTGAGATCAATTTCAGAAATTTTCTGTTAAAATTTGGAGATTTTAACTTCAAAAGTCAAAAGCCTTCGACTTTTTGAGTTTCAAAATATTTAGTTTGGTTGTTCAACTTTTTAAATTCCAAGTTTTCTTCAAACTTTTTCCCTCTAGAAATCTGAGACTAATTTAAAAATTTCAGGATTTTTGGAAGAAATTTACTCCTTCTCTTTGTTTTTCTATCTTCAGCAGCCATAATATTCGCTGATTGTCTGATCCGAGTGAATGTAATTTATCAGAACTATGTCAACAAGGACTGATGGATCAGAACCACACAGAGATGCAACCCATTAACCAACTTACTATTAATTGTCAGTTAATGGTTTATTACATTAAAATGAGTTAAACTGATTAACTTAGCTTCCACTTCTTTTGTTAATGTAATCTGGCCGACATTCAGAAGATGGCACCACCTAAAGTAAAAATAGTGCAATCATATTTCTTCCTTCCACTCAATTTTCTGCTAATATGCTTGGATACAGAATTTTGTGAACATCTAGCTTGTTTAGCCATAACATTTTGTTGCTTCTCCTCCTTGTGAAATTGTTTTAAGGCTGAGGAAACCTTCGCAGGAGTTTTGAGTTAATTAGCTGATCAGAAGGTGACAGCGTGATCTTTTGCAGTTTTCCAATTTTCCAATTTTTTAATTGTGTATACGCTATGATAATCAAAAATCAAGAAACAAAGGCTTTAGATGCATCTCTCTGTGTGGTGATTCTACATTATCTTCACTTTCTAAAATGACTTTTATGCGATATTCTAATTTTTTGATGTTACACCTTGTCCCATCAAACCCAGCTGGATTCCAGAGTTTTTCCCTTCGTGTCGTTTAAAACATCCAGAAAAATCCAGAAACATGTTTCTGGATCGGTTTGCTCCCCTTCAGCTCCGCTCCTCACGTGCGCAGCAGCAGGCTGCAGACACACGCACATACGTGTTGCGTGATGAAACATGAGTCAGCAGTTTGTTGAAACATACACAGTATCTGAGCGAGCACATGGCGGCTGGATGCTGGTGATAACACACACACACACACACACACACACACACACACACACACCCACACACACACACACAGGCTGTGTGTTTGGTACAAAAACACGCCTGACAAGTTGCTATTTTCTGTGTTTTTAAAGTGATTTTTCTCCCACTGAAGGACGTTTTCCTCTTTAAATCCACAGATTGTTTTAATAAGCAGCAAAAATTAGAGAGAAATAAAAAAGTTATGAAAATCTAAAAACAAAGCAAGAAGATCAACACAACAAATTTAGGTTTTAGATTTTACATTTATTTATTTTTTTTGTTCTATTCAATAAATTTAATAAATACCATATTATATTTAATTTTATTTAAGACAAAATGTATTAATGTATTGTTATAATGTAATTAGTAAATAGCAGATTTATTGCATTTTATTTTTAATGTATATATTTAATTAAACATCAAATTTAAATAAATGTTTTTATTTATGTCGTTACAAAGTTTAATTGACTAAATAAATTTATTAGATTTCTGATATATTTATTTAATTATTTATAATTTAAAAAAAAAATGTTTTATTTAATTTGATAAATAAAAGTCTTATATTTATTTATGTATTTATATAATTTTATTTATTAAATTTGCTTTCATTTCAAATTAATTGATATTTAAATTACATAGTTAAATTTCATTCAATTTTACTTAAATTCAAATTTTTGTATTAAATTAATTAAATAAATATCAAATGTATTAAACTAAATTAATATATTAAAATGATTTAATTTTTCCCTTATTTAATTTTTCCGGGTCTGGTTGCTACGGTGATCTGGTCACGAACTCAGAGACACAGGAAGCGGCGGATCATAAATAAACAAACAGAAAACCGAGTTTGGCAGCAAAGTGAGGCGTTTGTGTTTCCATGTCAGCAGTTCATTAGCAGCAGCCCTGTGAGGGCTCTGCGTCCTTCAGGGCGGCGGTTTCTCTCTCACAAGGTGAACGGCTGACGGCGTTCATGTGTTCACGCTCCACAGACTCACCGTCTGAGCAGATCCGAGCGCCAGCGCTTCAGCGAGGAGGTGGAGATGCTCAAAGTCCTGCAGCATCCCAACATCGTGAGGTTCTACGACTCCTGGAAGTCCGCGAAGTGCATCATCCTGGTGACGGAGCTCATGACGTCTGGGACGCTCAAAACGTGAGATAAAAACCTTTATCTCTCATAAAAACAAAATCAAAAACATGAAATCTTTCCAAGTATTTTGACAAAACTAACTTACAAGTAACTTTTCAGCAAGATAAGTTAATAATTCCTTAATATTTCATTCATAACAAGACATTTTCCCATGTTCTGATCCTGAAAAACTGTCACATGTACTGGGTCAATCTGACTTGGAAAGTCAGGAAGGAGTTTGGAAAGATGAGGAAATAACAGCTGAAATGTTCCAACTGTGGACAATTTCTGGAAAGTCTCATAGGAGTCCAGTATGAAGCAACCCGCCAGAGCGTATCCTGAACATGACCCTAATTGTCCTGTTTTCCTTTAATCCCATCCAGGTACGTGCGCCGGTTCCGCCCCATGAAGCTGAAGCTGCTGCAGAGATGGAGCCTGCAAATCCTGAAAGGTCTCCACTTCCTGCACTCGCGCTCGCCACCGATTCTCCACCGAGACCTTAAATGCGACAATGTCTTCATCAACGGACCCACCGCCTCGGTCAAGATTGGGGACTTGGGCCTTGCGACGCTCAAGAAGGCCTCGTTCGCCAAGAGCGTCATCGGTAAGAAGCATCTGCTCAGGAAGTCGGGAGGAAAGGTTCTGTTTGAGTGTCTCACACTGTGACTCGTGGTGCGTTCAGGAACTCCTGAGTTTATGGCTCCAGAGATGTATGAGGAGAAGTATGACGAGGCCGTGGACATTTACGCCTTCGGTATGTGCATGCTGGAGATGGCAACGTCAGAGTATCCGTACTCCGAGTGTCAAAACGCAGCCCAGATCTACCGCAAAGTCACCAATGTAAGGCCACGCCCACCTCACACCTGCGCACTTCCTGTTGCGATTCCGTGTTTGACCCACCGTCTGTCTTCCAGGGAATCAAACCGGATAATTTCTATAAAGTAGAAAACCAGGAGCTGAAGGAGATAATCGAGGGCTGCATCCGAACCAGCAGCAGTGAGAGGTTAGTGGGAAAAACTCAGGAAACATTCACACCTCCCCAAACGAACCAGATAAACAAACTGGAGTTCGATTAAAGCAAATTAAAGAGGGCAGGTGTGAATACACCTTTAAAAACATAGAGCTGTATTCTTCTTGGATCTTTGTTTTAGAGTTTCTTAATGAACTTTTTTTTACACTAGAAGCTTTAAATTATAACTGAATAATTCTCATTTGCTTCACTTGTGTTTCTTGTCAATGTGGGACAGTGAACGACCTTTTGACGGTTGATTTCTTTGATAGGTTTACGGTTCAGGATCTGCTGGGGCACCGGTTCTTCCAGGAAAAGACGGGTTACTGTGTGGAGCTTGCTGAGGAAGACGATGGTACAAAGGCGGCGCTGAAGCTCTGGCTCAGGGTGGAAGACAAGAAGAAGCTTCTGGGCAAATACAAAGACAACAATGCCATTGAGTTCCTCTTTGAGCTGTACAAAGACGTCCCTGAAGAGGTCGCCCAGGAGATGGTAGCCTCATCGCCACGCTGGCGACAGCATCAAAGAATAATCACCTGCCGGCTGGACTCACCTGTCATCTTTGTTTCTCAGGTGATCCTGGGATTTGTGTGTAAGTCCGACTACAAGGTGATCGCCAAGGCGATCAGAAACCGAGTGACCGCCATAAAGCAGGAGCGGGACAAAAAGCGCCGCCTGCTGGAGGAAGCTCTGAACAACCTTAAAGCGGCTGTGAATAGGAAGGCGACTGAGCCCGCCCCCGACCAGTCCAAACTGTCCAATCAGAAGCCTGCATCTGTTTTGAACGCGTCTGCTTCTGGAAGGGTGGCCAATCAGGTGAGTCTGAAGCAACAAATTAAATGTCTTAAGATTTCATTTACAAATCAAAATCTTTTTATTTTCTTAATTTATTGAATTTGTTCATTATCATACTTTGTTCTGAAGTAGCCTAAAGGCTCTCACTTACTCCGCCGTACTTTGCGTATTCAGTGACTCCGCCCATACTGTTCCCAGATGGTTTCGATTGCATCAAGGATACCGATTTCCTACATTTTTCAAAACAAATTCCTTTATTCCCCTGAAATTCAGCCACACTTACCTTGTCAGGTAGTCCAACTGCTGATTAGCAATTTATTGTTTAATAAGTAACTTAGTAACTTACTGTGCACCGCACATCCGCACTTTCCCCAATCGACATGACACATATGTAAAAAAAAAAAAGTTTATTATTTTATGAGTACCGTAAAATTTACAAAATAAAATGTTCTCTGAAAGTCCTTATATTCCCTCACTAATTAAATGTTCTCTTTCATAAGACATTAAGAATTCATTACATCCACAAGATGGCGCCAACTCGCAAACCTCTTCAGCTGTTTCGCACGTAGAACAGTTTGATCTTAACACTGTTTAGTGCTCAGCAATTTACTCTGCGACACCGAGAACGTGTGCCTGAAAATGAAAGTTTGCGTGAACTTCCACAGAGTGAAATACAGCTTTAACTCTCGTTCAATAAACTCACAGAATGACGTTCCTGCTGACATACAAGCCCCGCCCACGGCACCCAGCCCTGCAGGGATGTTGTTGGCGAGCAGCAGCCCGGCAGATTCTGGGATCAGCGTCTTGTCCAGCAAAACGGAAGAAGATGGAGACGAGGACCAAGACAAGACAACCAGACACCCGTCTCACTCCTCAGCTACCTGTCAGTTTATTTAATTACGTGTTTTAACGTCTGATTTAATAGTTATTACAGCTGCTGTTCCAAGTTCATAACTGCTTCTTCTTATGGCAGCTGACTGTGAGACAGGAATCTTCTTCAACACCGCTCCTGCGGCTCCAGAGGCTCCTGCGGCTCCAGAAGCTCCGCCTCCTTTCTTAGGCCCCGCCTCCTATCCAGGGACTCCGCCTCCTTTGAGTCGGACAGCTTCCAAAGCTCCGCCCTTCCCGGTGTTGCGCTTCCCAAAGGTCAGCAGGAAGGAAGTAGTAGTATTGTATCAGAGAAAAACAGATAAAATTTATTTGCTTCAGTCCAGCTACAAACATTAGAAAACAACAAAATAATTATCACAGGGATGAATTTAAATAAGTATAAAATCCTTCAATCTCAAAATCTGAAAAGAGCTAAAATGATTAATAAGATAAATTGTGATGAATCAATTATCAAAACACTTTAGCAATCGATTAATTGTTAATTGGAGTACACCGATTTAAAAAAGAGCAATTTGCTGAAAGAATAATATACTCAGAGAAATAATTAAGCTAAACTATATAGAAAATTTGCATTTAAAATAATAAAAAACTAAATATGTTCACCTCCTTTACAAACACCTGGTTCAAATTGTGTAAAAATAATCTCCTATTTTATTAAATTATTAATCAGTTAAGCCAAGAAATAATAATTTAAATGAAAAAAAAGGATTACATGTAAAATGTGCAGACTATCCCATCTTTTTTAACAGATTAATTGATAACTAATGTAATTGTTAGTCTCAGCTCTAATTGAAACTGTGTTTTGCAGAGCATTGCTGTTTCCCAAAGTTCAGAAAAACATCCCACTGATTCACGCTGCGGCTTCTCCTCACCTGTCGACAGGTAACACACAGGAGAAAACAATCAGCCTCCTTCGGTTCAACATGTTTTATTTTAGAATCTGTGTTTTCTCCTTACAGCTACTCCTCTGACATAACATCCATGAGTGACGGCAACGACGGCCAATCAGATCGGAGCAAGAAGGAAGCAGCGAAAAGAGAAGCAACGAAGCAGTTCAGGCGTAGAGTCAGAGCCCGGCTGAGGATCGTCGGGGTGAGTTGAGTCGTTCCAGTCGAAAGCTGAGCTTCCTTACAAACGGCAACAAGTCCTTGTCGATATCCCGCTGATGTCGAAAAACACAATTTCACAATTGCTGTGTTTCCATTAATTAAGAAATAAAATTAAAATTACA
Organism: Poeciliopsis retropinna; assembly: GCA_010277075.1. Classification (NCBI taxonomy): domain Eukaryota; kingdom Metazoa; phylum Chordata; class Actinopteri; order Cyprinodontiformes; family Poeciliidae; genus Poeciliopsis; species Poeciliopsis retropinna. The sequence goes on along the minus strand of VMRM01000035.1, from coordinate 2,769,971 downwards.
CGTGATAAGTTATTAAAAAACATGCCAGTAAACAGTTACAGCACTGCAAAAACAGAAAATCTTACCAAGTATTTTTGGTCTAGTTTTTAGTGCAAATTTCTTAAAACACTTGAAATACGACAAAACTAACTTACAAGCAACTTTTCAGGAAGAAATAGGAGCTTAAATTTACCTTATTATTGATAAAAGTTCTAATTCCACTGGGAGATTATTTCGCTTATAATGTGAGGATAATCTGTTTTTGTAAGTGAAATAATCTACCAAGGAACTACAACTTCTTTTAAATCAATATTAAGAACTTACTTAAAACAAGCTCCTATATCTTGCTGAAACGTTACTTGGAAGTTAGTTTTGTCATGTTTCAAGTGCTTTAAGAAATTTACGCTAAAAACTAAAGTCTAAAAAAAAAACAAATCATCCTCCTACTACTTCCTGTTATGTCTTCTTTGGCGTTTCCGGCAGTAGTAACATCCGACTGATGGTCGTGACTCATGATGCAAAAAAAAAAAAAAAGAAGTGTTTCCATTCCAGTTTTATGAAAGAAACCAATTTAGATTTGGTCAAAATACACCTCACAAAAACCATGAGTTTTAAAAAAAATTGATGCGTTTCCATTTATGCAACTTTATGTTTGATGCAAACGCAGCTGGTGTGTGTGTTTGGTGCATTTAGGTGTCCGACAAGGTGGACCGAGTGGTGGAGTGTCAGCTGCAGACTCACAACAACAAGATGGTGACCTTCAAGTTTGACCTGGATGGAGACAATCCAGAGGACATCGCCTCTGTGATGGTTAGGAGACAACCAATCAGCAGTGAGCTTTCTCCTCCAGCTTGTCCTCCGTCAACATCAACCAACTCTTTACTTTCAGCTGCTCAGAGACTTCATCCTGCCATCAGAGAGTGAGGGGTTTATTCTACGCATGTATGAAATGATAAAGAGGGCGGAGTTAATGATGCATCAGCAGCATCCAGCAGGCGCCAGCAGGTTGTCCAACTTGACTGCATCTGCATTGCCCGAATCACAGGTGCATCTCATTTCTCCCCTAAAAGTTTTTCTTCTGATACCAACTCCCAAAATCAACTTCTTTTTTGCTTTTATCAAATAGGTCATTTAGGGTTCTGTCTTTATGTTTCTGTGTAAATCTTTGTGCATAATAGTTCTGCAATATTATGCCTAAAACTGACTCAGTTCTGCCCCCTCTGGTTGAACAGTGCATCAACAGTTGAATCCTTTAATTGGTTAAACCGATACAGTTTTTTATGAAACAGTAAAGCTTCACGATATAAAATCATCTCAGTCAGACTCCATGGTTTCAGTACTTTTATTGAATTGTACTCTGATTGGTTCTCTAATCTTCACAGTTAAACGAGGCAACAAATGGTCTGTCCAGGACTTTGTCCTCGTCCTCTTTACCTGGTAAGTACCAACATTTGGACTGTGAAGTCAGTCTGATGGTTTGAAACTCAGATCTACTTTGAGCTGATGTATCTCCGTCAGTTGTGACTCATTCATTGATTAGTTTCTCTGGATGATTGTTGTCTCTTCCTGTCAGATATTGATAACAGTGACCCCTCACCTTTGAAAGCTGTGGATTTCCTCATCGACACCGAGGCCACACCCCTCGTCAGACCGCTGAGGTCGCAGTCTTTTCAGACTCCATCAGGTATGACATGGTGTCGTGTTTTATATAATACCGTCACATCATCATCTTATGATGATGAAGTGAATTATATGCTTAATTATTTGTTGCAATTTTAACATCAATGCAGTGTAGGGTTGATCTGTTGACTATTTTTTTGGATTAACTGATTAATCATTTGATAGTAAAAGATGCTTAAAGAGTTCTGGATAGAACATATTTACAGACTAATATGGCAATAATCTTTTTAATTTTGGTGGTAGTGTTGAAACACTTTGGTTGGCATCCAACCTAAATGTCTCCTATTGCATATTTTCTAAATGTAGACCAGTATAGAGATGATGTACAGCACCACCTGGTGGTAACGTGAATTACCCAGATGTTTACGTTTTTTAAAACTAAATGTCATTTATGTTCCTCTCTCCAGCTTCCTCCTATCAGCACCCCCAGTTCTCCTTTCACTACCCCCACCCAGACTCCAACACTACTCCCCAACCGCATCACCCACAAGCTGCTCAATATCACCCCTATTCCACTTACACTGCCTCCTTCCCAACCATGTACCCCGTCTCCCAACTGCCCCGGGTGCAAAGCAACCCTTCCCTTTTCACCCCCCCCTCTACTCCATCAGCACCCAATCCTCCCCAATGGCCCTCCCCAGACCAACCTTACTTTTCCTTGGCTAATGTCATCTCTGTGGCAATGAGTGTGGCTCAGTCCTTCTTACCCCAATCTGGGGCCCCCAATCAGGGCTTATATCCCCACACTCCGCCTTTATCTCCCCCATTCTCAAACCCCCAACCTCCCCTCTCTTCCTCTGGGTCTCCGACTTTGGGTCCTGGTCTCCATCATCAAAACCAAGGTTCATTTTCCAATTCCTTCTCCATACAACAAACATACTCCCCACCTAGACCTCGGACTGGCTCATTTAGGGACAGTGAGCAGGATCCCAGAAACAACTGGATCCCAGAAACACCTCAGGTAAGACTAAGACTAATTCACACCACCTTGTTTAATCTGGTTTATTTGATCTCAGTTCATTTGCCTTGAAAGTCTGGTGAGGCGGTCTGCTGATGCAGACCAAAAAAAACAAACTAGGGTCTGCCTACAAACCTAGGTCCCGGTTTGGGTGAAGTGAACTGTGGTTCGGTCAGGTGGACCGAAGACCAGTTCAAAGGCAGAAAACAAACTATAGCATAGGGCATTCTGGGTAAATACAACCACAACAAGCACGAGAGTCCAACGCTACGGGGAGAAATAGCCAGTGACAAAGACAAATCCTACAAACTCTAAAATTTGCCAGTTCTCCTTTGTTGTTTACACTTTGTGAAGAAGGAAGTGTCACTCATGTCACTTTGTCTTTTCCTTCAGTGGTTCCTGGTGCAGTTCCAGGTTATTCAAGGGGTTTGGTTTGTTTGACAGTGCAGTGTGAAAGTGAAATGCACAAGTTGAAAATGTAACAAATTTTGATCTCAAATCAAACGGAGTCTAATGGACTATCAGGTGTGATATCAGTTTTGGGGTTACTGGGTTTTGTTGTGTGGAACTAAAGCATCTTGTTTTTGTGCTAACCTCTCATTCCTTCATCACAGCTCAACAGTTCTGTCCGTACAGCTGACTTACCCTCACCCCCTCATGGTGAGTACCTGGTGGATGTAGTGACTTCAGTCACAGCTGATCAGACCTAGACACTGAACATTGATCGTACTGGTTCACAGGTTCAGGTACATCCTTTCCTCCAAGTCTGACCAGTAGACCCAATCACAGAGAAGAGCTCTCAGACTCATCGACCTCTTCCTCCACATCATCTCCTCGTGCATCAACTCCTTGCAAAATGGTGACGTCTATAGACATTAAAAGTTTTTTCTATCTGTTTTATGACCAGTTCATTTTACATGTCTCACCTACATTGACCTCAAGCAATACCTGATCGGTCCAGGTATTTCTTGTCTCTTTCCAATGAGACTGTGATCATTTTCAAACTCTAAACCCAAACAGTGGCAGGTCATCAACACATTGATATCTGTTTATAGATAACAAACCTTACATCCGTCTCTCCATGCCTCATTGCTTAGAGAAGTCACATCAGTTTCGCTCTGGGAATCCTTCCTGTGCTCAGTGAACCATAAGTTCATCAGCTACAATTTGTGTTGTTTCACAAAACACAAACACAAATAGCAAGCAGATCAATGACAAGGCAGTGACTTAGTGCCTTAACGTTTCTCATGATCGTATCTTCATCTATGATCAGTTGAATTAAATCATATTTTTAACTGGTTGTAACATTTAGACCAAATGTCCTTACTGCCGAGTTGTGTTGATTCTCTTCACTTATGTACCATGTTGATTAAACTAGATATTTTTGCTTTATTTTAGGTGTCCCCTCCTGTTTCTCCGTCAGGAAGAATGTCTCCGACCCTAAAAGGTAAAATTTACTTTTCTGATTTGTAAAACAAAGACAATTCTAAAGATTTTTTCCATTCACAGAAGAAAGCCCAGAGAACCAGCAACAGAAAAAAGTTTCCTATTATCATGTATTTTTATATCTCCCAGAGTTTTCGCTATCGCTGTTGGCTGTTGATCTCCACTTGTCCAACTGGGTTGAGGAGGTGACATGTCCAGAAAGCAAACCGGACATGCTTTATTGTTTTGTCAGTATTTCTGCTGTCTTTGGGCTGAACTTGCTGAAAACTAAATTATCTCTCACCCACCCAAAGGTATCTTCTCCTCTTTTCTTCTTTCACAGTAAAGGAACCAGGTTTCACAGTTGGACGCTTCCAGGTGTCACCCTCTTCAGGAGGTCCCTCTGTCAGTCATCAAGAACCGTCCACTCAAGACAACACCACCGCCACCACCCAGTCCGTGACTCCATCCAATAAAGATCAACCAGAGCACAAAAGAAGCAGTACAGAGACGAGCCAATCAGAGAGCAGCAACCCCACAGTCACCATCTCCCCTCCTGGCAACTACGACAGCCTGTCTGGTCAGGAGCAGAAGACGGCGGGGAGCCGCAGGCTGAGTGTCAGTCTGTGGGAGGGATCAGGCCGCTCTGCCACCTACAGCTCTGATGAATCAGAGGACGAGGAGATGTGGGAGGAGCTAATGGAGCTTCGTCACAGGTGACTGGGTGATCAGTGATCATCTTTTGCTGCACAAATAGTTGGAAAAACAAATCCATCACTCCTTCCGGTCATGTAAAGAGCAGTGTTTTGGGTTTGGCCAGCAGGTGTCACCAAATCTCACAATGCATGCCTGTTTACTGTGCACTATCCTCTCTCCTCCTCACAGACACCTGGGGCAGGTGCAGAGCCTGCAGGTGAGTCAGAAGCGAGAAATTGAGGAGCTCTATCGACAGAAAGGTAAAGTCCCGCCCCCCAGCATTATCCCACCGGCGGCCATGTTGAAACAACGCCACCGCCGTCTCTCCAAACCAGCAAACTACACCTTGCCTCGCAGAAACAGCCTGCAGAGTCGGGACATACTGCCCCCTTCAGGTAGATGAGCTCACTGCACTGTGCAGACAGAGCAACGGTTTCAGGCTCTCTGAAACGAGTCTGCTTTATGTTCAGGCATCATGAGGAAGAACTCAGTGAGTGGCAGCAGCAGTGGATCTCAGGACAGAGCTCTGAAAGGTGTGACGTTCGCTCCAGGACACAGCTGCATGGTGAGCAGAGAACCGACAGTCTGCAGCACTACTGTGTGAAATCGAGAGCTGCAAGTAACAGTTATTTTCCATGTAGTTGATTTTTCTTGCAGGACTTTTCTGTAAAGCAAATGTTTGAATTGTGCGCAGGTATCTTTGTTCTGTCCTGCGACTCGAGGCGTTGCGGCTACCGCTAACTAGCTGTTTATAAACTCTGGCTAGTTAGGTAACGTTTTAGCGTTTATCATTTTGCAAATTGGCTGGATGACGTTCGCCTTCATCACTGACTCACTTCTGTTATTAACCCATCCAATGCTATTCTGTTTAAAAAAGATTAGCATTGCTACAATATAAAACATGATATTTTCTTTTGTACGCCTTTGCCTTATAGGTCTTAAATTTCATTCATGATGATCTTAAAAGGTCTTAAGTTTGAGTTTGTGAAACCTTCAGAAAACCTGCTGGGACAAAATGTAGAAAAGTTTAATGAAGAGTTTTCAGAGCAGTTTAAATGCTTGTCTCTGATTGGTCAGCTCATGTGTCCAATTTGAGAATAAACTATGAAACAAAGGGTTTTTTTAAAGACATTCAAACAGTTTAAAAATACACTCTGAAATAACTGCAGCCGATGCTCCAGGTCCTAGTTAAAGCCCTTCAGGTGACCTTTCTGACGTGATTCCAGGTTTGTTTGGCTATAATGTTATTGTTGATGGAGAACATGAATACCTGACCCCTGACCTTTGTCTTACAGTGAGAGAGGAGCTGCTGAAGAACCTGCAGACACATTTCAGCTCCTCAGGAGGAAACGGAGCTTCATGCAGATGGTTTCAGATCTGATGTTTCACGGTCCAAACCGGACTGATATGTTCAGCATCATGAAGATATTAAAGAAAATCTGGATTCATGTTTCAGATGATTTAAGAGATTTGGAAAATCTGGACGCTAACTGAGCGTGACGAAGACTCCAGTCATGAAGGCAGCTTTAAACTTGTTTTATTTATTTATTTATTCTTATTTTTATTACTAAGCTTCACCATGGTGACATATTTTTGCTCAAAATCTTGTTTAAAAGTGTTAATAAGTTAATATTTTATTGCTGCTGGTTCAGTTTCTCATCAGGTTGACGTTACAGCAGCAGCTCATCTGCGCCTTATTTAATGAATTGCTGCTGAAGCTGAACATAAAACCTGGATGTTGTTTTTGCTTCGGTTTTTAAAGTTTGAAAGATTAAAAAGGTTTAATAAAATAATCCTGACGAGTCTCATATTTTTGTAAAATCTTACCTGCAGATCGATAAGAGATAAATGAAAGTTTAATAACCGCTTGACCTTTCTCTCTTCTGGTTTTGCTTCTTTGTTATCATGTTAGCATAAGGTTGTTGTTCAGCAACAATCTTCAGTCAGAGGCTTCTCCAGATTCACTGCAAGACTGACTGCTACTGGAGAACTGGAGATGCTTCCTGCCCACAACATCATCATCCACAGCGACTCTAAAGATACTTTGATGATATGAATTACAAAAACATTTAATTTTCCTTTGGGACAAATAAAGAATTTTAAAAAATTGAATTGACTCATTTCAAACACGTGGCTGCAAACCAGCCAATCAGGTGAACCCTGCGCTGACGGCTTAATCAGTTCTGAATCAGTGCGGCACCATCTAGTGGCTGATAGAGAAATTACACCCAAATCTGAGTGAAAATATTAACCAGCCCTCTACAAATATACTAAATATTGATTTAGTTTTAAACTAGGTTTTAAAATGTTTAGAGAAAAATAATTTCTAGAATCTGTTGTACTGTAACAAAAACTCAATATATAATATCAAAGATGTTTTACAACCTGAATGCAGCAGAAGCTGCAGGTTATGTAGGAGGATCTCCTCCAATGAGATAATCTTTAACCGTTAAACCAGCAGCCTTGTTGCAGAGATTATCTGTTGCTATGGGTGTGACACCAGATTGCCTCTGGTATCACTTTGTTGATGTAACTTCTGTTAATCAATCATATCATGTTCACCTACATTTGGCCCAGAACCAGTGCAGATACTTGGGTTGGGCTGTTTAGAGTGTCATAAGAAAAATATGGAGGTTCATTTTTCAGTCACATTTTCACCATGTTATTTAATTTTCCTTCATAACTTTCACACTTAACAACACATTTAGGTTGCTATTTAGTTAGCAAGCTAACCATTTACCTTGCTAACTAAATATTTTTCTACATATTAGCTAAATATTTAGTTAAAAGAGCTCAACATTGACTTGGATAAGTCAATATTTAACTTGCTATTTGTCAGTAAGTTAACTATTAACATATATATTTAGCTTAGAAATTAAATATTTATCTCAGGGTTGAACATTTAGTAGTTAGCAAGCTAAATATTGAGTTTGCTAACTCAACACTTAGCTTCAAACTAAACATTTAGCATGCTAGCTAAACTTTACTTAATTTGTAAACTAAATGTTTAGCTTGTTAATTAAAATTTGTATTTAAAATGGCAACATTTATAAATACATGAATGACATTAACATAGAAAAATTAGCCCCTATGTTTTCATATGCGACAGGATAAACGAACCAGGTTTATTTTTTTAAATTTGGTGTTTATTTGTCATTTAATTTGTGAAAGTGATTCACAAACAGCCTCCCATATTTACTGCACCAAAAAGCCAAGAAACTGCCTGACAGCTGAGGGTCTCTGTAGAGAATCGATCACAGTTAAACTTAGAACTGGATGTTATGAACAATCTGAACAGAAAAGATTTGTTTTTATAAATGGTACCAGTCCAGCTATTGCATCACCAACCTGATAATAAATGTGCTGCTTCGTAGAAAACCACATATACTTTACAGCTGATAAGACGGGAAGTTTAATTGCTGCTTTCGTTGAGTTTACTTTCTCTTTTGCAAGAGAAATCTCCCTTTGTGCTGGATGTTATTTATCATTTTAAGTGAAATCCACATAAATTTGATAGAATCTCGTGTGATACCACCTGAGGATGTCAGGGAACAAATGCAGTTTGGTATTTTTTAAGGATTAATGGGTGGATCAAGATTTCAGACTAAACAATTTCTTCCTCAACTTTGTCTTTGTTGCAAATGTTTTCCAGGGTAGCTGAAGATCAGGACAAAAATCTGCCTGAGTTCACAAATCACAAAAGTTCACAAATGTTTATCTGTAGTTTTCCGTTTTATGCATGAACTATGATTGACTCCTGGTTCTGATCTGTGGTTAAACATCTGCAGGTCGTTTGAGGTCAGCTCAAAAATTTATCTGTTCGGGTCAGTAGGATAAGAAATACTTTCACTTTCTGAATGACTGTCTTTAAATCAGCCAATCAGAACAGAGAAACAGACAATAAACTTCCTTTCAATAATAACCCAAGCTGAGCTTTGACAAGAGTCTTTTCACGTTTCAACAGAACAGGTGAGACACTGGAATATTAATTTTACATGCATTTACACCTGTTACTTATAACAATGTATTAGGGCCAGTGTGGATAGAAAATGAAGGAGGAAGGAATTAAAACTCAGAAATTTCAAGAAAAATCTCAGAAATGTTTGAAAGAAAAAAAACCAAGAAAATTTCTGAGCTAAAAAGTCAAAAATTTGCATGAAAAAAATTATTTTTTTATTAATCTGAGAAATTTTCTGATAGTAAAACAAAATTTATGAGCTCAAAGAGTCAAAAATGAAAAAAATAGAAATTTTGAGATTAATCTCAGAAATGTTCTGGAAGAAACCTGGAAATTTCTGACTTTCAAAAGTGAAGAATTTCCACTTTTTTCAAGAAGATTTTGAGATTAATCCCAAAATTTTTGAGTTTTGTTTTGGCAGAAGTTTACTTCTTTTTCCCTTCTTCCTACTATGTCCTCAATGCAACATAGTAGTTATTTATTCAGATAGTTTGGTAAGATAAAAATTTTCTAACAGTATTTCAGAATTACTCAGGAAAAGAGGAGATCTGAACGAACTTCCAGAAACTTCAGCTCCTTCAAGAGACTCTGCTTCTAATTTTTGCTTGGAAAAGGTGAGAGTTCAGCGGTTAGATGTTGCTTTAATGTAACTAATGAGTAAAACTCAACCTTTTCTCAGGAGAATCACAGGGATCCCACTATGGATGTCGCTGACACGCTCATAGACAAAATATTCCAGTGGGTGAAGCTGCAGAAAGAAGGTGCAGACAAGTTTGACAAACTGGCCACTGAGCTGAAGGAAACCAAGAAAGGTTGCAACATCAGCAAAGTTGTAGGCAGCTCAGTGTCTGTAGGAGGAGCGGCGGCCATGACGGTTTCTGGCATAACAGCCCTCGTCACTGGAGGAGCTGCGATCCCGTTCCTGTTCACGGCCGGAGCCGTGGCCTCTGGCCTCGGTCTGGCCACTAACGTGACCTCAGATGTTGTAGACATCGCTGTGGCGAGCCTGAACATGAAGGAAGCCAAAGAGATCGGTGAGAAGATTGAGAATCTCGAAAAGGGGATTGAGAAACTGATGGGAACGCTGAAGGAGGAAGGAGAGCGAAGGGAAAAAGAGGCTTCGTCCTTTAAGAAACTTTCTGCAGAAGACTATGTCGTAGAAAGGATTGTGAGGGCGATGGCCAAACGAGAGGGGCTGATGCTGAACGCCAGGATCAGTCTGCAGAGCATGCTGTCTGGTTTCTCCAAAACATTGATCAGTGATAAGGAGGCAGATTTCGCTATTCTTGGGATTTCTTTAGCTGCCAAGTTTGCGATGATCGCAGCGAGAAAGTCTGGGAAGAGTTTGGTGTCGAATGGCCTTCCAGAGCTGGCAGCGTCCATGGGAGCAAAGGCTGCAGGCAAAGCAGTCGGACGGGTGAGTAGCTCAGACGGCTCATAAATATATGAAATATCCAGGTGTGGTGTGATGGCGTAAGGCCATTGAAGATAGAAAAAAAAGAAGTAAAGTTCCATTAAAAACTCTGAAATTTTGTGTTTGAAAAGTCAAAAGAATTGCTAGATAAAACATCATTTTGAGATTAATCTCAGAAATTTAAGGGAAAAAGCATGAAAATGTCCGAGCTTTAAAAGTAAAAAATGTCAACTTTTGGAAGAGTTTCAGGATTTTTCTAGAAAAGGATTTTTTTTTAACCAAATTTAACAAATTCTTTTCTATCTGCATCGTAGTATGCAGTCGTACTACTATAATACCAATAAAGATTATGCTAAAAAAGATGTTTTTTAGGTAATTATTTGGCTGTGACTGATGTCAGTTTGTGCCAAAATCTTGACCAGTAAAGCTGATTCTGATTCCAGATGGCAGGAAACAGAAATCTGATCAACTCTTGTTTTTGCCTTTCTAAGGTCGGAGCAGGAGTGGTTGGATTGGCTTTTTCAGTTCCTGAGCTGGTGATCAATTGTGTGGATGTGAATAACTGTGAGACAGAAGCCAGTCAGAGTCTGAGGAAGAACGCTGTGGACATACGGAGAGCTTCTGACCAGATGGAAAACGACCTTAAAAACATTCAGTAAGTCTGAATGATGAAACGTTTCACCAATAAACTGAAATAATGGAAATAAGTGAATTTGTCGGATGACCATAATCTGATCTGAAGAAACTTTACTGTTCAGTGTTTCTAATATTCAGATTGAATATTAGTTTCTTAACAGACTTATTGTTGCCTTCTTTCTTGGTCCCAATAAATCTGGAAGCTGTTCCAGATCTGGTGCTGTTTTGTAAATGCGCCTGGCCAATGCACAACAAATTATTTACAGATTCTGAAACTGTGGATTTTAAGTTTTCCAATGATTTCAAACACATAGAAATGAAAAAAGAAGTTGTTCTGTGTTCATTGATGACATTTTACGGTTATTTGTAATTCAAGAGCATAATAAAAGAGAAAAAGACTTGAGTTTCTTTGGAAGAAAAGAAAATCCTCTCCACCCATTTATATCAATTGTATTTATTCGCCAATTAAATCATTTTAAATAGCCGTTGATGTGTGAGCAAGCAGTCATGTTTTCTGTTAACGAGATGTGATTTCCACACTTTGCTCTTGACTCGATATCAACATGTTATGATCCATTGTGTAAAATGTTTTGATCAGATCCAAGACAAGAAACACATGGTCACCACAACCTGTTGCTCAAAAACTCACATTTCTAACCTTTATGAGAACTGTCTTCTGATTGGCGTTTTCTCTTCCAGATCGATCTTCCGGAGGTTAGCCAAGGTTAAACGCTGTATTGAAACCAAAAACAAGAGCAGTGACGACAGTCAAACTCTGCTGAAGTTTGCAGAGGATACCTGCAAAGATGAATCCGTTAGGAAGTGGCTCAGGGAAAACGCAGAGTCAAAGATCTTCTCCAAGCTGGTGGACATGTTCCAGTTCCTGAAGGAAAAGCTTGATGAGGAAGAGGAAAAGAACCACAGCAACGAAGTTGACATCACCATTGTGGCTCATGGAGCGATCACTGACTCCATGATGCCAGCCAGCTGCCTGCTGCCTCTGCCCACCGTCTCCGACGTTGTCCTGTACTCGCCCTGGAACTGCTACCTTGAAGCTACCGCAGCGTACGGTATCGCCACAGGGAAGATTCAACCGGTCCACAGGAAGTTTTACTGCTCACCTGATCGTGGCTGCAAGGTTCCAGATAACGAGCATCGGCCCAAACGTCTCCCTGATGGGTGGAACTCCATGAAGAAAGCTGGAAATCAAAAGATTCCCAACATCATCATATCTGCTTTAAAATCACCTGAAGATGGCGTCTGGAAGAAATTTGAGAGGCTAGAAAGCAGACATGGCAACCCTGGAAGAAACCATATCCTCATCCCATTGATCCTCTCAGAAGAAGATGATGAAGATGATGAAGACATCCCTCTCCCTGTGGTCACCTTGGCTCTGTCGCTGGTGCTCATGTTCTCCAGGTTCCAGGCAACGCTCCACCTCACCGTCTGCCTGGGGAAACTATCTAGAAAAATGAAACTGGATGAAGAAGCTCTGAAGCAGCAGTATGCCTGCACCATCGACTTCACAGGAATGACGTCCACTGAGAAAATGTTGGCCTCCAAGTTCCAATCTATAGTATCTTCAGTGATAAAGTTCTTCAGAGGAACAGAAAGCAGTGCAGAAAACCAAGTACATGAGAGCCTGGCCAAAGCGTTCAAAGCCATGTTCGGTTGAACTGAGACAAAACGGGTCCTGAGGAAATAATATGAAGTAGATGTTTTGGACTCTGGCTTCAGATTCATCTCAACGGGTTTTATTTTGATAGTCAAACAAAACATTCATTACAATTATGTTTTTCTAGTTCCTGTTCAGTTTCTAGACACTTTTACTGCACTGCCATCTAGTGGTCATAGACAGCAAATGAACATGATCACTGGTTTAATTATTTCTTCAACTAAATAATGTAATTTAATTCATTTATTTAGTCACAGTGAGTATGGTTAGCATTATCTAAATGTATGGAATTAGCCACAATACAGTGTGTCAGACATAAGAAGTATCAGAAGTTAAAGTTCTAGAACCTGATGAAATGTGCTGTACTGTCTGTGTTTCTCGTCTTTCCTTGGAGAGAAAACCTTTTAACTGCTTTGAATAATTGAGTTTTCTGTGTTGTTTGGTAATTAGGATGAATTGGAGTGTATGTGTGATTGATATGAAATTATTTTTTGTAAAATGTCTTGATTGTGTTTTGAATTGGTGCCACATAAGTAAAAATGAATTGAATTGAATCTACAGCTCACAAGTCTTCAGTATTTCTTGGTATTTTCCTTCTAAAGGTTCCTCAAAAATATCCAGTCTTTACAGATACTGAGTATTTACTCTGATTCATGCATCAGTTCAGGGTTTTCTATTTAAAGTCGAGCCTAGCAGGACCATGTGAAGCAGCTACAGGATTTAAATTCATGTAAAACATGTGAAAAGCTGTGAAGTTCCTATAACTGAGCCCATTTACAGGAAGAACCAACTGCGGTTGTAAAGTCTGGTAGAGATTTTTCAGTCAAACCAGGTTAGAGGTGTGTTTTCAGTTCACCTGTTGGCATGTCCGGTGATTCTAATCTGGTTTCAGTCAATAAAACTCCATTCTTCAGTGTGACGTTAAGAGTACAGAGACAGAAAAACAACAGCCTAAACCCAATCTGATGTTAATACATCATTTATGTAATTAAATTTAATATATCATTTAAATTCAGCAAACAATTTTCTGTTTGCTGAATTTCTGCAGATTTTACTCCATGCACGCAGCAGATCCTGCTGCAGGTTTCAGCTCAGTTTTGGTTGGACTCTGTGTTTATTATAGTAAATAAACTTTAAAGCCTTTATAACCTCTCTGTGCTGCTGCCAGTCTAATCTTGCAAAATGGACTTTTAATCTCAGTGGGATTTTCCTGGTGAAATAAAGATAAATTCTGGCTGGGAATTTTGGTTCTGAAGTTTCACTTTCACTCTGTTTCTCATGACGTAATGTGATTTATAAATAAGGCTGCTGGTCTCTTACCTGCGTCAGTTTCACCTGCAACAGGTAGGACAAACTACAGATTCGCTCTAAGAAATTAACAGTATTACTATGAAATATTAGCAGTAATTTATTCTGAACTAACAGAATCTGGTTCTTATATTAGAGGCAAAGCTGTTCAGTCACAGTTTCTGTTATTGAGTAGAAATTTGTACAGCTGACAGGAATGTGGGAATTTAGGTTAAATCTAAAAAACACACAAAACTTCAGTATTTTCTTATTCTTATTGTAAAATGATTTTGTTTTTCTTCTGCAGGCTAACAGTTTCGTTTTTAGCTGCTATTCATCCACCAACCATGAGCGATGCAGAAAGTGATCGACTCCACACACAGATGTCTCTGATGTCTCTGAGAAGACAGAGTTTGATGCTGTGAGTTTCCTGATGGCAAATATTCAAGGAAAAATTACTGAGTAGCATCTTATTCTGCTCCAGAATGTTTTTATGAGAAATATTAGTTAGTTTGATGTATTTGTTTGGCTCAATGCATTAAAACGATGAAGTGAAATTTATTTGTAGCACATTTCAGCAACAAGGAAGTTTAACTGTGTTAAAAACAACACGGTAACCAGTTATGTTGTCAAATACCATCATCAAAACGATTGAAGAGTAATCGTCATATGTTGGGATGAAGACCAGAATTAATCACTGTTCCAGTTATTATGAATCAAGGTGTCTCTAAACAGGCGGGTTAGCCTTGATTTAAAGGTTCAGGTCAGAGTTCATCCTGATCTCAAGCTTCCAGCTGTAATAACTGAAGTTGAGCGTTGATCATTCATATTTAGGTCTAAATCACTTTAGTTTTGCTTCTGTTCATCTGGAGGAAGCCAGACATTTATCTGTTCAGTGATTGGACGGTTCAGAGTCGCCTGGTGACATCATGATGCATCTTCTGTGCAGTTATGGTCCATGCTGGTTATAATCTGAGCTAGTGGGAGCATACAGGTTTGTCCAAATTGTTATGATAACTGTTGCTTTTAAAGACTGAGGGAAAAAAACCCAGTGAGAGGAATCAGTTTGCTATCTGAATCGGATCGGATTCAACAACAGGCACAACTTTCTTTAATCATGACTCGGATATCAAGACAGCAGGAGGAAGAGCTTAATTTAGCCATTTTTTCTACATTTTTGTGTTTGGGCATGGCTTCAATACTGGATGTTGGTGTGCAGATTAATTTCATTTTTAGATTGTTTTCTGTAAAGAAGGTGGAGAGAGTGGAGATTCGATGCTGTAAGATTGTTAATCAACTGTGACAAAGAGAATTGCTGATGTTTTTGTTTATAATTTCCAAATAAATATTTTTTTCACGTGTTTTTACTGTAACCTGTTGGATCAAATGAGAGGTTTGAAGTATATCCCACAGCTTTTTTGCCTCTCTCTGTTGGGGATTAATCGACATGGGTTCAAAGTCTCCCACGACAATTAAACAGTAAAAGAGCTCGGTCACGGCCTGGGAAATCTGCTGGTACTGAACCGGGGTCCACCGTAATACCATCTGGCAAAGACAGGAATATAATATAAACTCCTTACTGTCATACTAAATATTCTTAATCATTTCCTTTCTACATGTGGAACATCAACAGATATGTTCAATTTTCACAAAGAACAAGGAGCTGCGAAGAAAAGAACCGACTGATGAAACTCGCAGAGACAAATTGTTCAAATCCAGTTGTTTTGAAGTGGCTGAGAGAAAACTCCTTCACCAAACTGGTGAAGATGTTCAACTTCTTTAAAAAACACCTCGATGAGGAGGAGAAGAAGGACCACAGTGATGTTGTAGACATCACCTTCATGGCTCATGGAGAAATCAGAGACTTCATGATCCCAGCCAGCTGTCTGCTGCCTCTGGCCTCCATCAGGGATGTGGTTCTTTATGCTCCCTGGAACTGTCTCTGCAGTGGGTTAGCATACGCCATCGCCACAGGACGACTGCAGCCTCAGCACAGAGTCTTCACCTGCTACAAGGAGAATGGATGTTCAGTTCCTGATGAGAAACATCGACCTGTGAAACTACCGGACCGCTGGAACTCAATGAGACAGGCTGGAGATCAGATGATCCCAAATATCTGTGTTAGTCCTCTTCGACCGGACGATGGCGTTTGGAAGTACTTTGAGTCTCTCACCAAACAATACGGCCCTGTTGGGAGAAACCGGATCGTCATTCCCTTCATCCTCCCAGGAAGAGAATCAGAGAGCGTCCCGTTCTCTGTGGTCACCTTGGCCCTGTCTCTGGTTCTGCTCCAGTCCAGGTTCAAAGCCACCGTCCACCTGAACGCCTGTCTAAGAGACAGATCTATTGGAAAGAAGCTTGACAGGGAATATCTGGAGAGGCAGTACGCCTACGCTGTTGATGATACTCTAATGAAAGGTTCTAAAGACATCTTCAGTGTAACATGGATAGAAAAGATTATGTATAAGTTATACTAGCAGTTTATTTTGTTAAAAATGTGTTCTGCCAATCTTAATGTAGAGATGTATAAATTATAATATCTACATGAAGATGAAGCTCCAGATCTCTGGGTTTTATATTTATTGGTTTGTATTAACATTACATCAAATGTTCTCATATCACACAGTAAATACCAAGGCAACTGGAGCATTAAAAATGTATTTTGTTTATTGGCTTCACATCCTGCTTTCATATGTCACAGCTAAATGGTAATGCTGCAGAAAACCATTTTCTTCCAATCCACAGGTGATCAGACCAATCTCTGATGTCAGAAAGCCAACAGACTCTAATGTGATGCTGTGTTGAGTCTTATAGAACAACTGTTTGTGATTTGCTAATAGCTTGTAAACCAATCGCACATTTGGGAAAACGAGAAACTTTGTGCCACTTTCTATATGCTGTAATTCCTGTCAATAAATGAGAAATTTGCATCTTACAGACACTTTGTGTGTGGTTTCTTTCTCTACAGAGACATTTTATAAAAAGTCAAGGACTGTAAGGCAGTTAATTTAGATTAGCACTCTGGTGTTGGGATCCACAGGGAAAGGGGAGACACATATCGATCTGGTTGACGACCAGCTTCTTTATTATTTTAATATTATGGCAACTACTGCATGTTTAGGAAATGTCACTAAGTTCAAGCACCTCCCCTCCATTTCTTAATTTTCTTTGGTGTTATTCAATATTTTTTGTGTGTAATATTCTGCTAAGATAGAGACGATCATCAAAATGCATTAAGTTGAGTAATAATTATCTTAACATGTTATTCTACCCAATAAAATGAAATATTTGTGTACATTTATAATTATAAAAATGTTTTAAGCAACAGTGACTCACTTCAGGTTAACGAAGGTGGATAAAACAGAAAACAGAAGAACCTACAGCTGGTCCAGACCCATCTGGACCCTCTGTAAGTTCTGGACCATCTGAGACCACAAACTGCACCAGATAACATTTAATTATAATTAATTTTAAATTGTTACTCTGAGTCTTTTAAGAATATTTTTATCTCCTATAAAAGGAGTTTTTAGGTTGTTTTATCTGCTGCTTGGTCTTAGTTAAACGTTTATTTCAAACACATGAGCAGAAATTTATTCAGCATTTCTGCTGCTCCAGTTTCTTATTTCTACACATTACCCATGTGACGCGCAGCTCAGTGACAGTAAATCAGCTGACTTACAGGAATAATCTGCTATTATGAGAAAGGTCTGCAGAAATATTTGATGGATTTGATAACAGCTGTTCTATGGAGGATGATTTTAATCTAATTTCCTTGCTCCTCGCTCAGTCTCCAGTGCAGAGTTCAAAGAAAATTACATCATAATACCCAGCGGGTAAATTAAATGGTTTGCTGCGTTTTTACTTTAAGTAAAATAGTGACGACTGCAGAATGTCCTGGCTTTTATTCTCAGGTTATTTAATATACAAGGTTTACTGTAGTCCAACAATAGACTGAGAAACCTTCTCCTTATTTTGGGATTTCCCAGGGACTTCCATTCAGTTTCTCTTTCACATGTATAGAGAAAACAAACAATGGCTGTATTCTGGTGAGGTCTGAGGTCAATAAACTTTAAAACCTCCACATTCAGAGACTGGAATGTCTGGGGATTTTGATGTGAAGTTTCTCTTTCACTTGTTGTTTGTTTCTTATTGAGGCATGTTGCCCAGGATATAGTATGATTCAAGCTTTATAAATAATGATTCTGGTCCTATGGAGGACTTTAAATGTGCCTAAACTCATGGAATATATAAATAAAGGAATACACAAGACTCGGAACTCCTTTTGTTCATAGTCAAACAGGAAGAGATTTTAATGCACATCTGTGGAACTCAAACCATCACATTCACATCGTTACAGAAATCCAAAATCTCTTGACTCCTACTTTTATGGGGTCCCACCTCTACTGGTATGTATTGGGAAGCTTTTACCAATGGCGTTATTCCCCTTTAATTGCGTAGCACTTCTGGCTCCGTTTTATGCTGGATGTGTATCGGAAGTTCAGAGAATTAGGAGTTGGCTTCCTGGAAAAATCAGAGAAGTTTCGACCTCAACATCCGCTCCATTTCAGACAACTATTAGTGTCCAAACTGAGATCCTTTCCCACGTCCTGGCCTCCGGCCCAGTTCCTTTGCAGGTGAGCAAGGGAAGGATCGGGTGCCAGAACTTTGTGCACAACTAACTAACTTTGTCATTCCACATCTCTCCAAATCTGAATTCCTTCCTGACTTATAGGTCAGATTGACCCAAGCCATTTGACACAATGCATTTATTTTAGGTTATAACATATCTTGGTGCGAATCAACCAAACAACATAATTGTTAAATATTAACATAATTATATTCCTCTGCAGTCCTTCACCTGTTAAATAACTGCATCAGTTTCACCTGCAACAGGTAGGACAAACTACAGATTCGCTCTAAGAAATTAACAGTATTACTATGAAATATTAGCAGTAATTTATTCTGAACTAACAGAATCTGGTTCTTATATTAGAGGCAAAGCTGTTCAGTCACAGTTTCTGTTATTGAGTAGAAATTTGTACAGCTGACAGGAATGTGGGAATTTAGGTTAAATCTAAAAAAAACACAAAACTTCAGTATTTTCTTATTCTTATTGTAAAATGATTTTGTTTTTCTTCTGCAGGCTAACAGTTTCGTTTTTAGCTCCTATTCATCCACCAACCATGAGCGATGCAGAAAGTGACCGAATCCACACACAGATGTCTCTGATGTCTCTGAGAAGACAGAGTTTGATGCTGTGAGTTTCCTGATGGCTACGTTCGTCTCGCCCGTAACGTAGCTGGAGATCTGCACCAGCAACTCCCGACCCCATTAGGGACAAGGGTGAAAGGAAATGGATGGATGGACAATATGTCAGAGGCAAGAATCACAAGTTAAAAACCTATTACCTGAAAGAACATGCTGAACTGTACATTAATTTCTGGTTCACAAGTCTAAAGTATTTCTTGGTTCAGATTTTAATCTAATCTTTATATTTACTGATTCATGCATCAGTTCAGAGTTTGCACATTTAAAGTAGAGCCTATCAGGTGAAGCAGCTGCCGTGTTTCTGCTGCAGGATCTAAATTCATGTAAAACATGTGGAGAGCTGCTGAGTTACAGTAAATCAGCTGATTTACAGGAAGACGTTTGGCAGAGTTTCCTGAGCCAAACCAGGTCAGAGGTGTGTTTTCATATTAATCGTTGATATGTAGAATGATGTTATCATAATTACCTTAAATAAAACTTGTCCAGTGTGACGAGTAGAAAAGAGAAAAATACAAGATACATTACACAAACCTAATGCTTATTTCTGTTTGCTGAGTTTCTACAGATTTTACTTCCTGCCAGCATCACAGAGCAGATACTTCTGTTCAGTGTTGGCTGAACTCTGTTGTTTATTGTGATCAATAAACTGTAAAACTTTGACAATCATAGACTGGAGTCTTAGGGGATTTTGTTGTCACAACATTCTCTTTCAATGTTATTTTTATGGCTGGAATTTTCTAAGGCGTGTACATGATGTAATATTATCCAAGGTCTATAAATAAGGTTGCTGAGGGCTTACCTGTTAAACACCCTCATGAATTTTACCTGAACGGTCTGCGGCAGGTAAGAGAAAATGCAGCTTAGCTCTAATAAACTCCCAGTATTATTTGTAAATATTATTAAATAGATAGCAGTAGATTTATTCTGCAGTAAGATAATCTGGTTATTACATCAGAGAAAACGTTGTTCGTTCATACAGTCTCTGTTTTTCAGCGGAAGTACAGCTAACAGAAATGTGGAACTTTAGGTTAAAACTAAAAAACTGGTTCAGCAGTTTTCTCATTCTCAAAATGATTTTGTTTTCCTTCTCCAGGTTAAGAGTTTTGTTTTTGATCCTGATCATTCACCAACCATGAACAACCTGAAAACTGATTTACTGCAGGATCTTCTGATTTCTCTCGTCGAGCTGGAAACACGGTTACTTTTGTAAGTTTCTAAAGGTTTAACAGACATCTAAAAATGTTACTGACATTCGGAGCAAAAGTGAAAGTGAAATCTAGTACAGCTTTGGTTGGTTGAAATAAATTATTTGGTTGCAGGAAGAAAACAAGAGGAAACAACTGCAGCAAATCCATAAAAACCAAATAGACATTTTCTATTAAATTGATCATCTTATGTTGCAGTTTGTGAACTCGAACTCAGCAGGACATTGACACAGCAGCAAGCCTACCAAATAATAAGGGTTAAGACAGGATCTATATCCAGTTAAATTTCAGTGGTGTGCCCTGAAATAAACACTTTATGCTCAATTAAAACAATTATTAAAAAGCAGACTCTGCCAAACGTCCTCCATAGACTCAGTACTTGTTAACAAAGGCTTAAAAAATAACTAGGGTTTCAGTCCATCCACCAAACGCTTAAACATAACGCAAAAATATTGGTATATTTAACAACAATAATTACAAATGACCTAAAATAACATTTAAAAATGTTGCTACATACTTACTCCCCCTCTTCGTGATCAAGGCGAGTAAAACAAAATGGAGTCGGTGAGATTCTTCCAGAAGCAATCTTGGCCAAGTACCCGAATGTTCAACGTTTACATTTGCAACTACGTCAGTTAATCATTAAAGGCACCAATTATGGAAGTCGGAAGTATAGAACAGAGTGATTTAAATTGTTTTTGCCAGTTTATTCATGGCTTCCACTTGTTCAAGTGAAGCAAATTTTTCTGTGACCGTAACACACCTGGTTTGGGATCACATTTACAAAAGTTTTAAATACCTAGCTTAAAAAAAAAACCTCGTACATAATTCCTTTGCCGTGTTAATCAAATTGCCAACTTTCCCTGAAGTCACACAACATCATTTATATCGCTATACTATAATCGGCGTTTCCTATTACATTAAAGAAGTCTTAAACAGGCACAAAAGAGGGGATGCTAAGCAGTTTTTCCATACATGCTAGGCTACATGACAGTGTAGCATTGTCTCCATGGTTACTAAAGGTTACACACGTGCCGTCCTTCTCCATAATGCAATATTTGATACCATCTTTCTAATCACACTTACTTATAAAGTACACTGCTCAAAAAAATAAAGGGAACACTCAAATAACACATCCTAGATGGACAGTTTGATTTCACAGAAGTTTGATTTACTTGGAGTTATATTGTGTTGTTTAAGTGTTCCCTTTATTTTTTTGAGTAGTATATATGAACATTAGTCTTCTTACCTTGTAAAAACCGTTCGCTGCAAATCCGTGATTACACTGAATACACCAAATACCGCGCTAAAGTCTCAACACAGTAGGAAACAGATACTTTTACTCTGGCCAGTTTGCTGTGTAGCTACTGCAGAAGGAGGACCACAAGTGTCAGACTCAGAGGACCAAATCGGGCCCGCCATTATGTGGCCCTCTAGACACAAAAATAGGACTTTCAAGATAACAGTTCTATCTTTAAATATTTTTTCAATTAAATCAAATCAGTTTTATCTTTTTGCTGCCAAATTTCATCAATCAGTCCATTCAGTTTTGTGTGGAAATTCACGCAAAATCAACTGACCCCCCACTCTTTTTCACACTACATAATTGTGAGTTTATTGCTAATTTTCTGCAGAAATGGTCAAAAACCTTAGGTTGAAGTAATGGCTAACTACCATCTGCAGATGGCATTGTTTCCTACTTCTACTGCCTCGTCTTGCTTGATGTCTAGCTTTAGTCTGTGATTGATGTAATGAGTCACAATTACCGTCACACATAAATGCAAATATAACAAAATCACATGAAAATATTTCTAATTTAGCACCTTAGTTATTTTGATTTGCAAAAAAAATCACACACACACACAAAAAAAACAATCACCACGAAATCCTGAAGAGACAGATCAATGTGAAAAGATGTTCAGTATTTAATTTGAAGAAGTACGTATCAAATACAGAGACATGCTTATTGGTATTAAGAGTTTGTTAATAGATTTTATTAATACACTCTGGTTCTGGTTTAGGGGGTGATTACTAGGACATGCCATACTTTACAAGAATGCACCAGATGTATTTTATTTTAATTATTAATTTTTTTTCTGCAGGGCAGCTGTCCGTAAACATATTCACATTTTTGAAAGCACAAAGGGCTCAGATGAGTGGAAGAGGCTGATGAAGCTTGCAGAGGACAACTGCACCAATCAAACCGTCCTCAAGTGGCTCAAAGAAAAACCTTACATGTTCTTCCATCTGGTGGACATTTACAACTTCTTTAAAAAACACATAGCTGAGGAGGAGGAGAAGAACCACAGCGACAATGTGGACATCACCTTCGTGGCTCATGGAGCAATCGGAGACTTCATGATCCCAGCCAGCTGTCTGCTGCCTCTGGCCCCCATCAGGGATGTGGTTCTTTATACTCCCTGGAACTGTGTCTCTGGAGGGGCAGAGCTAACATACGCCATGGCTACAGGACGACTGAAGCCTCAACACAGAGTCTTCTACACCAAGAAGGATGGATGTTCAGTTCCTGATAAAATGCACCAATCCATGAAACTACCGGACCGCTGGAACTCAATGAGACAGGCTGGAGACCAGACGATCCCAAACATCACAGTTAGTCCTCTTCGACCGGACGATGGAATCTGGAAAAGCTTTGAGTCTCTCACCAAAAAATATGGTCCTATTGGGAGAAACCGGATCGTCATTCCCTTCATCCTCCCAGAAGAAAAATCAGAGAGCGTCCCGTTCTCTGTGGTCACCTTGGCCCTGTCTCTGGTTCTGCTCCAGTCCAGGTTCAAAGTCACCGTCCACCTGGACACCTGCCTGGTAGACAAATCTATCGGACAGAAGCTTGACAGGGAATATCTGGAGAAGCAGTACGCCTGTGCTCCTGATGAGACTCTGATGATATGTTCTAAGGACATCTTCAGCTTCTCAGTCATAGATTATTTTAAGAATTTCTTCAGTTAGGCCTGTCTGTGTTGATCCAACTGATAATCTGAAAAGGACAAAAGATTATCAATAACCTGCTCTCATGTTTGCTCAGACGTCTGATTTGTGAAACAAACCAAACTGCTTGAGCTACTTGTTCCCCTCCTTGCCTCTGGGGGGCACTGTACCAAAAACTATTGAAAGAACAAACACAAAATTATCTGAAGGAGACACTGAGCGCAATTTTCTTCTACAAAATGTTAACAAATGGAGTGGCATCAGACCTTAGCATTTGTAGGATTTCTTTTTTGTCTCTGGTAAAAGATCACAAAACATTTCTCCCGCTAGCGTTAGACTAGTGTGTTTGTTTTGGTTATATTTACCCAGAATGCCCTGCGCCATAGTTCACTTCCTGCTTTCAGAGAGTTCTCCAATTTGGTTGACGTTCACATATGCGTTTGAACCTCACCAGTGTTCACTTCAACACTGATGTGGTGTTGAAGTGAACCCAAAATCTCAGTTTCGGTTTCGCTTACAAACAGAAACCGAGGTTTGCAAGCGGACCAGACTTCATTTTTTTGGTCCCCATCAGAGTTCGATTAGACATTCACACTTCCCCAAACGAAGCGGACTTTCTGGGCAAATAAACTGAAGTTGTATTATAACGGACTGAACAGGACTGGTGTGAATGCAGCCTCAATCACACAAACATGCTCTGATTTACACCAAACTGGACATGAATAATTACTGTCATTCATATTGATATGTTATTGTAATTATGTTTGTCTGACCCTTCAACTAACAAATCTGGTGAAAATACATTGAATTGTCCTTCTTACTATTCAGAACGTAAATACAGTTATTATTTTTAAATTACCATTCAGGACAGTCAAAATTTTTTTTAGTCAAAACTGATCTTTATACATCTACAACATCATTACAGATTGTCAGACAAAGGCAATTTAATGTTAAAACAGCCTGCCATATGCAGACACTACCTACTAAACAGGTGATGCTTCAGTAAAAAGAAAGATAGTGTTAACCTTTGAACCCTTGAAGAAAATATGATTGGCAGGTTGATAAAGAAGCAGAAAGTGTTTTAAATAACATCGTCTTCAGGAGACCATTGAATGGCAGCGTTCAGATAAACATGTCGTCATTCATTCCACAGGATTAATAGAGATTTTTTTCTCTTCTCAGTGACTCAGTGACTTATTTAGATGCTGAGCTGTGTATTTTTTTCATAGTAGGAAATACCCAGTTTGTCTCTCCTTGCAGGTAAACATGTCGTCAGTGGTCTGATCTGGTAGGGGACGGGAGAAAATAAGAGTCCAAACACAGCTGCAGTAATTCACTCCACTTATATAGCGCCAGCTCATGATAAATATAAATCATCTGTTGACTGTATTTTATCGAGGTTTTATTGAATCTGTTTCATCTTTCTGCTCTGTAGTCTAATTCTGAAAAACAAGAACCAGCATTAAATGGGCCAGAAATCTGATGGGTCAGATTAAGTTAAACCCAGAATCTTAATCTCTGCACTTTCCTTAAAGATAATCTACAGCCATCTTAATCAATGAGTGTTGACCTCTGAACTGTGAGTTCAGGTTCTTTTCATTTGGATACATTTGATTAAAAAATGTAAAACTAAGAATAAAAACATTTTTGTTGCCACAAGCTTCCAAAATTCAACTTAGCATAGTCTTAGTATTGTTTTTCTTATTCTTTCTAAATTATTATTTTGATGTTTATTAATGAAAAATTTGACAAAATGTAATGTTTGCTGCTTGTTTCATAATTGGTGACTGATGTTTTTATGATGTAAGACACTGAACCACTTTGTTGCTGAAATGGGCTAAAGTAATAATCCTGACTGATGAGGATAATGTTTTTAGGCCAGCATGTTTTTATTTGATTGTTTTTATGGTTTGTATATTTTAAATTATTGAGCACCTAGTCACTTTTAATCATGTTTTATTTATTGTGTGTTTGTCAACACTGTAACCAAATTTACCTACTGGTAATTCATCCCAGTTATCAAACAGCGCATTAAGTTTAGCTCATTATTAAAAGTAGTTTTAAAGAAATAAAGAGTTTTCTATTTAAGGAAACACAGCAGATTGCATCAAGTCATTCATCTGCAGCGTTTGTTACTTTCAAATATTTTCTATATTGGTCATAAAGGTGAAGTTTTGCTTCATCTCCCCAAACTGAAATAACATAAATGAATAGAGTCTTTATTTATTGTACATATTTGCTCAGTGACTTCCCTGGAATACTTTCCCTGCAAGAAATCCCACGTTTGTCTTGGCCTTCACGCCTTCCTCGTCTCCAAATTTGATTTCATTTTGCTCAGAGAGACTTTCATTCATCTCATGAAGTGATACGATTTTCTAAAATAAATTTTAATCTGCTTGGAAAGAAAATATTATACTGAATTTGAACAGTTTGTCTAGCCAAACTGTTCAAATTCAAGGTCTCAATGCAAAGAGACCCTGAATATGTGACATTTTTTAAGTCAAGAAAGAAAATGTAGAACACAGCTTGTTTTATTTTGTCTCTTACATAAATGAAATCAGTTTCAGGTAAGCCTGAAGTGAAGAAATCAAAATATTCTGTTAATATTAAAACCAGCAATAAAGTACAATACACAGTAAACGTGGAAACTAAAAGAAACTTTATAAATGGTGATGACCATGAAAGCAGAAGGAAGTTGGGATTAAGGACAGGAAACGGCGGGTCTTCATTGTTTCTCTTTGTTACTTTGTCTTTTATTTAGTCTAGTATTTATGGTTGGTTATGCATGTATGTGAACAACAGTCTACATAATGGGAGTCAAACTCATTTTTATTTTGGGTCATATCAAAAATCTGAATGTTTTTAAAGGGCCGGTTGTGCCAGATTGTATTGATAAAACCCATTAAAATGGTAAAATATTAATACATAGTCCTTTGTTTCAGCATTCAGTAAGTTTTTCTTAGAATTTAATCATTTATTTGAACATGTTTTCACACTGATCAGTCCCTACAGGATTTTATGATTGTTATTGTGTTTTTTTGCTATCAAAATCATGGATTTTGTGGTGATAAATTAGAAATATTTGTAGGGAATCTTTACAATATTTGTTGTTTTTATTAATTGCTGTCTCGACTATAACTTGACATGAAGTAAAGCTGATGTAGTGTCACTTACCAATGTTTTTGGCCAATTTTGAGAAACATTTTGTAGTAAAACACTGAAAATGTGGGGATTTGTTGATTTTGTATGAATTTTTCACATTTGTGAAAAACTGGAGGGACTTATTGATGTAATTTGGAGCCTAGATGGCCACAGAGAAAGCTAAGGTGGGCCAGATTTGGTCCCTGGGCCATGAGTTTGAGATATTTGGATAGATAAAGTTGTCATGCTGGTTTAAATACTATATGTCCCAAATGAAGGAGCAGCACAAGCAGAGAGTTGATTATGCATATTTATGAATAAAACTTACAAAACAAACAAAAAAAAAACAAAACAAAAAAACAATGGGAGCCCAGGGAGCCAGAGGAGAACAACAACAACAAAAAAAAACATCCAAGGAGATTTGAAAGCATAAGTCTCTAAGTAATGTGAGAGTGAATGTGGAAAACTGGACTTGTTCTGATTGGCTACCTGGCTGCAGGTGTGAGGGGCGAGAGAGAGAAAGAGAGAGGGAATAACTCTAACACTACAGAATGAGTAGACATAAGGAAAATAATTAAAGTTACAAAGAATAACTAGAAACAAGAAATAAACATAATAAACTAGAATAACCAAGAAAACAAAGAACTAAAGGAGAACAGAAAAAAGATAATATAATTAAACGAAAGAGACTCAGGAACGCCAAATGTTCCTGACTCCTAGAATAAAACTCCAAAACAATCCAGGACCTGACAAAAGTACCACCAATCTAACCTGTACATTTTATTCTGAAATTACAAATAGAAAACACCTCTGAGCTTTTCAAAGTTTTATTCAGTTAGATCTGGTTCGTTTAATCATATGGGCCATCTACTTTCTCTAAAGTTTAACCTTTACACAGCTTGGTAAATATTGGTGTTTGTCTCATCGTATGTACTACAAAATGGAAAGTATAAGTCAGAGGGAGAGGTCAGGTGATCCAGCTTCCTATAAAATGCCTGGTGGATTCCCGTTGAAGCACAACCTCAGGCTGCACAACTCAAAGGAGCTGCTGAGCAAAGCACATCTGGAAACCTCACTGGACCAAATCCCAGCTCTGCTCTCTCTGCAGGTCGGCTGACACAGTAAGCTTTTTGAAACCTTTTTTTTAGTCTCTTTAGGAGTTTGCATGTTCTCCTTGTGCATGCGTGGGTTCTCTCCGGGTACTCCAGAGGAAGCCGGAGTACAAAAACATGACAAAAACATGACTGTTAGGTAAATTGGTCTCTCTAAATTCTCCTTAGGTGTGAGTGTGTGTGTGCATGGTTGTTTGTCTTGTCTGTCTCTGTGTTGCCCTGCGACAGACTGGCGACCTGTCCAGGTGACCCCGCCTTTCGCCCGGAATGCAGCTGGAAATAGGCACCAGCACCTCCGACCCCATTAGGGACAAGGGTGAATAGAAAATGGATGGATATTTAGTCTAAAACACAGGCATGCTGCATTAGGCTAACTAAATTATCTAAATTTATTCTGCTAACAATGTCAATTTTAAGTCATAATTTAATCTAAATTGGGTTTTTATACAATGATTCCTTGTGTTTATGTGTTTATGTGTTTCAGCTATGGCTCCAAAGAGGTCAGCTTCTGTGCTGTTGGCTTCACTGATTCTTCGTCACTGGGCAATTTTCTCTGTGCGATCAGATCTTTCAACCTCAGCCATCGGCATACAGCTGCCTTATGAAGGTAGAGAGAAAACTGAGAAGATCCTAAATGTTGCAAGAGTCTCTGTCTCTTTTCAAAGATGCCATGGAACATATGGACTCCAAGAAGCTGTCAGATGTAATGAAAGGCATCTCCAGCTTCGCTAGTTTCGCACCAGGAGTTGGCGCTGTAGTCTTCTCTTTCATGAACATGGTCCTGGCCTATATCCCTCAGGATGATCCAATGCTGAACGAGGTAAAGAAAGGTTTTGCTGAGGTAAACCAGAAACTGGACTCTCTGTCCATTAAGATCTCCAAACTGGCAGCAGATGTAGAATGGTTCAATTATGCCAGCGTCTATTCCAGAGACGAACTGATTATCCTCAACACCTGGGAGAAGCTTGGCGAGTTTCTGCATAGATCTGAATCACAAAGTCCCAAAGAAACAGCTAAGAAAATTAAAAATTTTACCAGCTACTATCAAAGATCAGGAGCCGAGTCCAGTGTGTCCAATCTTTACCGCTACCTGACAGTGGACAGCACGTCACTGAGTGAAAACCTCAACAGTCTGCTGAAGAAGTTTAAATGTGACGTTTATACGATCAGCAGATATAATCTGTACTTGTGCAGCTTGTTTTGGAAAGGGATGATACTCAACCAGTTCTACTGGAAACTGACTGGTGTCAAGAAGATCTCTGAAGCTCAGTTAGGTAAATTGGTCTCTCTAAATTCTCCTTAGGTGTAGTTGTGGAGTTCTGCCTCACCAACTATAAGGAATACTTAGAGAAAGATGTGTTAGAGATCACCAAAGGTCAAGGTTCTGACCAAAACTCCCTCGCTCTTCAGGTGAAAGAAGCTTTGGACAACAAGTACAGCTGGTACAACTGGGTGGTGGTGGTGTTTGACAAAAGTCAGAACAAAAAGCTCATGCTTAATGCTGAGTTTACCTTCAACATTGGCAACCTTGTAGTTGCTGTAGAGTACACTGTAAAGGCAAACATGACACATGTTGAAGAGGTGAAGAGTACAGCCATAGACTGTCTTGAAAATAAGAAGTGTGAACCTGAGACAATTTCAAAATTCTTCATGTCTGCACAGAAATGCATGGTTTCAAAAGGATCATGATCAGGAAATTACTATTTCTTTGACAAAATATACCAGTTACACTAATTGCCTATGGAAACCAATTTGTAGAGGTGCCAGCACCTTTTCACCGAGTGAAATGCTCCTGGGGTCTCTCTAACAGTTGGATTTCTGTTCATTACTCCAGACTCTTACCTGTCTGTGTTACTAATCAATGTAAGAATAATGGGATATGCAAGAGGCTGCTACGGTCCAACGAGTGGTTTTGTGAGTGTCCTGACAGTTACTATGGAGACACATGTGAACAGCAAATGATCATAACAGAGCCTGACCCCACACTGACACCAGTCCCCAACAGCCCTGTAGCGTTCACACAGGAGGTCATCAGTAATTATTATTTCTATTTTGATTCTGTTTGTTGTGGTGCTGATGTTGGTTCTGAAATGTCGTAAACGTCCTTTATATCGTCAGCTAAATGGTCCCTGCTTGGAGCTAAAAAGAGGCGGAAAACATGAAATAAGCCTGAGCCAATGTATTAAAGTTAGAGACAATCATTGAAATCTGACAGCCGTTCAAATCTGATGCTGATCCATTTTTCTTTCCATTCTGTGAAGGACGTTCCGCTGTTTCTTCTTCAGAGGTTTTCGTATTGTTTCCTTCAGTGGTTCTTGGTGCAGCGCCCCCCACAGCTTTTAATAAACAAAAACACAGATTTCATTTTCATTGCATCATTTGTTTTTGCCATGTCAAAATTTATTGTGAATGTATCTCACAATGGTTTGTCTTATAATGTAAAATCATCTGAATACAAGTTTGCCTGGATTCAGTAGTTGTATTTTTATTTGAATATGCATGAATGTATTGGGACCCTGTGGAGAAAATATTTAATTTCTCTGATGTAAACAGTGTACGGATTTATTTTAAATAAAGGCATCCTATTATTGATGGAGGATCTAGAAAGTTTGGCGTCTCATTTCTGAATTTTGTCACAAATCTTGATGGTTGTGAGAGAACAAGAAGGCAGAATAAAGTCATAACTATTCAAACGTTTGGATGAAACGAAGCTGATCTGATGTTATGCTATTTAACATCAGCGTTTTTTCAATGGTCCATATCAAACTTAGAGAAATAAACATAAACTAAATATTTAATTATTTAGTTTAATAAAATAAAATAACTGATCAGCATTTTGTTAAAACTCTGTCTGCACGCAGGTTGGCAGCTTCCTGCGTTACCTAGTGATTATTGTTACTCTGAAGCAATCGTGTCTGTTTCCTGTTGCAGAGACAGGATGTGGCACCGTCTAAAAAAACTACATTTAAGCTTCCTGAAAGGAAGAAAATTTTGCTGAGTTTTCCTACAACGGTTTCTGTAAAGCAAAACTACGCAGGTAAGATTTTTATTACTTTGCTATTTCTATAAAAACTGATACTGGAGCCATGAAATATAAATAATTTCTGCTTTGCAAATCAGAAGAAAATCATGTGTAACATGTAAATGCTAAATATGACGAAAACAGGAAATGATGCTGAATGATAGATTACTTAATCGGTTATCAGAGGAGAGCAATCCTTTTCCTCTCATCTCTTATGCAATATGTCCACCTGATGCTGGTGAAGATGAAGGGACAGGCAGAGAAATTATGATTTGAAAACGACTTAAATATGTGAGCAGTTTGAAATGCAGACGATAAACCTTCAGTCAACCATTTTCCTTTGCTGCAGAACAACTTACAGGGTAAAAAGTGTTAAAATTCAGTCTCAGATGATCACTCTACATTTCTATGCCCTACTATTAAATGACTGAGTAACTTATGGCTGTTACAGACATTATAATGAATCTGAAAACTGACATCCATAGAAGAATTTCTTTTAGTGAAAATCAAATGTGTCTCTCTGTCCATATTCTCTTCCACTCCTGACTAAGGCACTGTTTACACTGCCCTCTACTGGCAAAGGTAAAATAAAAAAAGAACAGGATCTTTTAATTACTGAACATTGTTCTCAAAACTTTACTTTTCCTGGAGTGAGAGGCATACATGATTTTTCCTCCAGGCTGAATGTCAGATTTAAAACTTTAATTCATTAATTTTTACTTTGTTTTCAATAAGTGAGCAAACAAAATTTCACAATTTCCTTCTCACATTTTCTCACCAAAGTTTCTCATTTCCAAATACAACAAAGATGCAGTGAAGGCCGATTACGTCCTTCACGTAATCGCCGTGAAGGACATAATAACATAATAACTGTTTCTGTTCTAGGCTCTTGTTTCAACGCTGTCCGCCATCCATGCCTTGACTCCACAGGTAGGAATGCAGTGGAGTTGGACCTTCGACTGTCCGCTGAGAAAAAGCCTCAACATGGTCCAACTGTGAGAAACGATGGCAGGAGCAATAGAGCTGCTAGAATCTTTGGAGGACTTGGGAGACAGAGAATTTAAGAAGTTTAAGTGGTACCTGCAGCAGGCAGAGTTCCTGAAAACCATCCCATCCATCCCAAAATACCAGCTGGAGAGTTCAGATCGTGAGGATACCGTGGACCTGATGGTGCAAACCTACAGCCGTCAGTGTGTGGAGGTGGCCAGGATGGTTTTACAGAGGATGAATAGGAATGATCTGGCAGAAAGGTTGTCAAATGCTGCATCCAAGGCGTCAGGGGAGGTTTCTCCAACAGAAACCTGCAGTCATGAGGTCATTGTTGGCAATGAGGGGGTTGAGATCCTGCCTAAGAACATGTTGGCATCCAACGGAGCAAGAAATCAACCCACTGAGTCAACTGAGGAACAGCCACTCTACTCTCCTTACCCACTTTCACCACAGCCGTCTGATGAGCCAGTTCCTGCCAAATCTGGAGCAGCTGAAGGACTAATGGACTCATCACCAAACAATCTGTTCTCTCCTGTCTCTGTGGAGGTCAGCAGTGATGAAGAGAATGAAGCAGATTTATTTCTTTATCCATCAGACGATCTGTCAATCACAAAGCAACCCGAAGGTAATCTTCCCTAAAAGAGTTTGAACTAAAAACAAGGTCCTTTTTAATTGCTGTACCCTGGACAAGGCACTTGCAATTGCCTTCTAATTTGCATATTGGTGAATGATTGTGTGCATGTATGTGAGTTTGAGTGACTGTTGGTCGAGAAAGTGCTTTCGTCAGAAAACTATGTAAATTTACAGGCTTTACATTTAAAACTGTTTATACTACAACCTTAGGATAATCTCCAGGCTGACAGCTCAATCAGCATTTCTCAATTCTTTAGGAACTGCATCTATCTCACATACCAACAATGGACATGAGACATGGTTGACTGTTTTAGGGTCAACAATGGCTCACTGGGGAAAAGTAGTCATCTTCCCATCCAAAACTTTGATTACAGTTTCCTGCTGCCACACGTCGGTGTGCCCTTGGAAACACCGACACTCATTCCCAAATTCCCTTCCGATGTGCATATATGTAAGTTTGATTAAGTGAATGTTGATTGAGATAACGTGATTTTGAGTAGTAAGCACGACAAGAGTATGTAAAAGCAATCCACTTACTGCAGAGGACTCTGGTCCACCACAACCCAAAGATCCACTGTTGGACTGAGATCTTTATGATGTTCAAGATGTGAGATGACCTAAGCTTGGTGCCATGCTCCATTTTCTTGCTGGAATAACCCATCAGAAGATGAGTGCACTGTGATAAAACAATGAACATGGCTCAATGTCCATCCTTGATGGAACACTGGTTGATACCAATATCAACCAGTGTTTAATCCGGTGTCGACCAGTCTTCCATCTCCTGTTTCAGCATTTCCTAGTCATTGCCTGGGTCAATGACCAAGCATTGACCCAGGCTTGCTTGGTCAATGCCTGGGTGGACTGGATGGAAGAATAACTACTTATCCCAATGAGCTACAGTCTCTACAATTTAACCTAATGTCCATTGTTGGTTTGTGAAATGCATAACAGAAGCAGTTTCTTCAGAATCAGGAACTACTGACTGAGATGTCAGTTTGGAGGTTATCCTAACATTTTAGAAAAAAACATAAAGCCTGTAAATTTACAACATTTTCTGACTGACTGATGTGTCTATAAGTACTTATGGTGGCAACCGTCCAGATTTCTCAGGACTTGTTTGTTTTTGACAGGTGTGAAGATGTCAGCACTGCCTTGTCCACAAACCACATCAAGCCCGGCCGTGCTGCAGTCCAACCTTCAGAACATGTTCATTAATGTGAAAGACGATTGGTTGGAGAAGCATGACGAGGAAACCCGATGCTACATGGATCCAGAGCTGTTCATCATCAATGAACAGCATAAGGTCACAGGCTCAGAAACAGAAACATCTAAATCAGTGAAAGTCAGCAACATGTTTCAACATCTGTCCAAAGGAGGGAAATCCAGTAGAACAGTGGTGACCAAAGGGTGTGCTGGCATTGGAAAAACCTTCCTCGTGCAACAGTTTATGTTGGATTGGGCTGAAAAAAGATCCAATCAAGAATTTCATCTCGTTTTCCCTTTTGATGCTCGTCGGCTGTGTTTATGGAGAGGAGAGAGGTTTACTCTGGCAGAGCTAATTCACAAAGTTGTTCCGGGAATGCCGTCCAGCGGCATTACGGAGGAGACTCTTAGCACAATCTTCACAGATTTACAAAATGTGAGAGAAACCAGCAGTGAATTCAAACTTATGTTTATCATCGATGGTCTGGATCAGGATCTCCTGGAGTTAGATTTTCTTAGTGGAACAAATAAATCGAACGCAAGAAAGTCAAGTAGAGTAGAAGTGCTTCTGACTAAGCTCATCTTGAAGAAATTGCTTCCTGCTGCTTACCTCTGGATAACCACACACTCTGAAACAGCCAGTCAGATCCCTCCTGAGTGTGTTGACATGGTGACGGAGCTCAGAGGGTTCAATGACCCACAGAAAGAGGAGTACTTTAGGAAGAGATTCAGAGATGAGCCACGGGCCAGTGAAATCATCTTCTCCATCAAGACCTTAAAAATCATTCATTTCACATGTCGCATGCCAGTTTTTTGCTGGATCACTGCTGTAGTTCTGGAGAACCTGTGGGAAACAAGAGAGAGAGGATCTCTTCCCAGCACCCAGACGGAGATGTTCATAGAGTTCCTGGTGGTTCAGATCAACAACATGAAGGAAAAGTATGATACTGGAAAGTGCATCATGTGCATCAAGTCTCTGGCCAAACTGGCCTTTAAGCAGCTCCTCAGAAATAACACTATATCTACTGAGGAGGACTTAAGAAGCTGTGGCCTTACAATAACATCAGGGCGCTCTGAAGGGTTCAAAGGGATCTTGAAGACATTTTCTGGAAAGACGTCAGACAATTACCAGAAGATTATTTTTTGTTT
Source organism: Poeciliopsis retropinna (assembly GCA_010277075.1). NCBI lineage: Eukaryota > Metazoa > Chordata > Actinopteri > Cyprinodontiformes > Poeciliidae > Poeciliopsis > Poeciliopsis retropinna. The sequence continues at coordinate 2,735,591 of VMRM01000035.1, read as the reverse complement.
TACTCAGTCCAGCATTCAGCAGTTTCTTGCCGCTGTTCATGTCATCACTTCCCTGGTGTCCAACAACAAAAATGTGATGCATGAGTCACGGATGACAGCTGAGAACTGCCTCCCCTGTTTCGCAAGAACCTCGACAACAAAACTTCATAAAACAGCATTGAAGAGAACCTTGAAAACTCCAAATGGAAGGCTTTTGTTGTTCCTACGGTTCATCATGGGTCTTTCTCTACAGACAAATCAGTTTCTCCTACATAACCTGCTGCCACTCACAAGAAGTTCCTCATGGTCCAACAAGAAAATAATTAAGTACTTTAAGAAAAAAATCAGTGAGAATACATCACTAGAAAGGATCATAGTAATGTTTCTCTGTCTGAATGAGCTGAGGGATGACTCTGTTGTGGAGGAGATCCAAAAGTGCCTGAGATCACGACGTCTTACCTTGGATAAACTATCACCTGATCAGTGGTCAATTCTGACCTTAATCTTAATGTCATCAGAAAAACATTTAGATGAGTTTGACCTGAACAAATACTCTGCGTCAGAAGAGGTTTTGCTGCAGCTCATGCCTGTCCTGGAAGCCTCCAGAAAAGCTTTGTGAGTACAAAGAGGAGTACTTTAAAACAACTGAGTTTTTCTAATTGACTTATTTATAGCAGGAATTGGTTGTGAGAGGCCAATTTCCAAAGTTCTGCATTAAGTGTGTTTTCAAGTCTCACAGTACTGTGGGACAATACTGGATAAGTTACATTGGAACAAACAGGAGGATTTTCCAAAGGTTATACAGTGATTAATCAGACGACTAATCAGATTAATCGTGATTAACCGATTATTGAAATAATTGTCAACTAATTTAGTATACCATGAATTGTTAACTGGAGTATGCAGACTCTAGTAAAAGTCAATTTGCTGAGAGAACAAAATACTCAGATCAGTAATTAAGCCAAAACTGTGCAAAAAATATACATTTTGGATTTAAGATTAAGAAAATCGTTCTTTGTCTGCAAATATTCTGCCCAAAGCTCCTCAGGTGAAATAGATTTAGCTTCAACTGATTCAAATTATGCTAAAAAATCTTCTATTAACCACATTTTGGTACAAAACTGTTAATCAACAAATAGTCGACAAATGAACTGTACTGATGTTGAGTCAAGCAGGAAGAGCTGAGGTTTCGCATGTTGATATTAAGAGATATTTTTAAGCTGCAGATGCATCCGTTGCTATGAGTGATCAGGCGTTCACTCTAGGCCAACAATGGTGTTATCGGATTTTAGACAATAGTGTTTCTTTTCCCATTTAAAGGGAATCAATTTTTTGTTTATCTTTCATGTATTTCTAATATTATATAAAAAAGACTTAAATAAAAAATGTGCAGAATGCGCCAATATTTTTATCTGATTACTTGCCAGAATAATGGATTATTCGAGAACTAGCAGCCATATTTTAGATAATATTATTATTCTAATTTTTGCTGACAAATTAACTTTATTTTAAAGGGAAAAACATCTAGTAAACCGTGCTAAGTTATTGGAAAACTGTAAGGTCAACTGCTTTCTTTTCTAGGTTAACAGCCTGCAGATTATCAGAGCGATCCCTGGAAGCTCTTTCTCTGGTTCTCAGTTCTGATTCGTCCAATCTGAAAGAACTGGACCTGAGCAACAGTGACCTGCAGGATTCAGGAGTGAAGCTGCTCTCTGATGGGCTGCAGAGTCCAAACTGTAAACTGGAAAGTCTCAAGTTAGTGCACTGGTTTAATTATGATGTGGAAGTTTTGTTTAAAATATTTCTCTCTTAAAGATTTGTTATTTTAATGTTTTTGTCCCACAAAATTGTTTCAGCTTATCAAACATATTTTAATATCAAGAATAACAGGCATAAACACAAAATCATACAAGATTACTGCAATTATAGCACAGTGAATCTAAGAAAATTTAACTTTGGTGTTTATTTAAAATGTGTATGTATTACAGCAATCAGGATGTAAATAGGCAGGAACGTTTGAATAAATTTAACTTTCATGAGTTTTTGTAATTACTTCACTTGGAGCAAGAATTTATTGTGAAAGGCCAATTTACAAAGTTTCATATCCACTTTGTTTCAAGTCACAAAGTCACTGAGGGACAATGCTGGGTGAGAAAAACTGGAACAAACCAAAGGTTATTGTTCTTATTTTTGCTGACAAATTTCAGCTTTGTCTTTGAAAGTTGTAATTTGTAGTGTGTAATTTTTAAAAACAAGGTATTTTTGACATATTTTCTAAAACTGTCACTGTGTAAAATTAGCATATCATGGTGATTTCTTGAAAAGTTCTAAGTTCGACTGTCTCTTTTCTAGGTTAACAGCCTGCAGATTATCAGAGCGATCCCTGGAAGCTCTTTCTCTGGTTCTCAGTTCTCATCCCTCCAATCTGAAAGAACTGGACCTGAGCAACAGTGACCTGCAGGATTCAGGAGTGAAGCTGCTCTCTGTTGGGTTGCAGAGTCCAAACTGTAAACTGGAAAGTCTCAGGTTAGTGCAGCGGTTTAATTGTGATGAAGAGCACATCTGTCAAATCTTGCCCGCTGTAGCTTTTTATGTGGCCCTCTACATTTCAAATTACATCAAAAAGTCCCTCCAGTTTCTCACAAATCCGTAAAACTCTTGCAAGATTCACACAAAATCAAAGTTTTTTTTCTGATTTTACTGCAAATTTTTCTCAAAATTTTCCAAAAACATTGCGTTTAAGTGACTTCTGCCTCAACCTTATTTAATGTCAAGTTGTAGTCCGTGATCGATACAGTCTGTGACTTTCAATAAAAAGTCACATTTAACATTTTACGCAAATATTGTAAATCATGAAATCCTGGATGAACTGAAAAGGTGTTAAATATTATTTAATTTTAAGAAGCACTTACTGAATGCAAAGTGGCACAGTTGGTAGCACTGTTGCCTTGGAGCAAGAAGGTCCTGCATTCGATTCCCGGCCTGGGGTCTTTCTGCACGGAGTTTGCATGTTCTCCCTGTGCATGTGTGGGTTCTCTCCAGGTTCTCCGACTTCCTCCCACAGTCCAAAAACATTATTGGTCTCTAAATTCTCCCAAGGTGTGGGTTTGTGTGAATGGCTGTTTGTCTGTGTTGCCCTGCGACAGACTGCCGCCTCTCGCCTGGAACGTTAGCTGGAGATAGGCAGCAGCAGCCCTCCTGACCCCGCTAGGGACAAGGGTGTTAAAAAATGGATGGACTTATTGAATGCTAAAACAAACAGCTATTTATTGATATTTTAACAGTATGATTGTTTCTTTTGTTATGTTCAGTTTCTAAAATGAAGCTTCTTTGTTGCAGGATGTCGAACTGTTTGATTGCGAAGGCTGGGTGTGATTTCTTGGCTTCAGCTCTGAACACCAACCCTTCCCACCTCAGAGAACTTGACCTGAGTCACAACAACCCAGGAGAGTCAGGAATGAAGCAGTTAGTCGCTGGACTAGAGGACCCAACCTGGAGACTACAGACGCTTAGGTATGTGGACAAACATGGCAGCCTGTTGAAAGTGAAAGTTCTCATAGTGCTGATGAGCCTCATTCTCTGAGGCTGATTGGGATTTCTTGTTTTAGGTTGGACCACTGTGGAGAGCAGAGACTGCAGCCTGACATCAGGAAATGTAAGTTTCTATGACCACTCTGACTTTCAAAACATTTAAAATACAACAAGCATTAAAGTTAAAAGGTAATTGATACATCAAAATTTAACTTCTCTGACTTAAAAAACAGCTTGTTCTGTTTTTTAACTCTTATGAGAAATCTTTAACTTGTTAATTATGTTCCAGTTACCTGGGAGGTGGGAACTCCGAGCTGAGTTTGATGTTCTAGTTAAAAAGTATTAATTTCAACATGGCGACGCCCATGACTTCAAGCTTTACTTTCCATAATCAAACATCACTTTTGACTTGTTCAGTTTATATTTTCGGTATCAATATATCGATGTCCAGATCAGATTTTTTTTGGCCCCTGATCGCGTCAGAAGAGCTCAGAAACAGATCCAACATGTCCCTTGTTTTTTATCCGCCTTATTCCCACGGAGGCTACGTGAATAAAACGCAGCTATTTATTGTGGTGCGACAGAATAACTGTATTTACCATAATCCACAGTGGCTCTGTTTTTTCAGGTTTGTCGCCAAAGTCCCAAATAAATCAAATAAAGTAGCTAAATGTGTCACTGTTAAGGAAAATGGGGTCTGAAAGTAGCTGCAGCGAGGTGTACTTGGAGAACTTGGAATACAGCGACACCTTCTTTAAGTTGGCAACAGCGCCCAGTATAGTGCCGTATTCTGCTTCGCTTTACGGCAGTCACTGCTGCAAAGTGCCGCGCTGCTGCTGTTTTGAGACAAATCTGTCTGGACTCTGTGTCACCACATAACTAACGGCGGATACTAACTGTTATTGTTCCTATTTGGATTTAGAATCGATAAGCGATCCCTGATAGGGATATGACGCCAGAATCCGATCGAGTCTGAAACCAAGTGATCGAGCCCGATTTCCGATCACATGATCGGAAAAGAATATCCCTGATTTAAGATGCACTATTAAATGTGTATGTTGCAAAATAAATATGTTTACCTTTTATGCGAAGAGCGGCCAAATTGAAACGCAAAGTCCGCTTTACACGTTGTAACTGGGGTCAATGGGAGTTCCTCCCAGTTTCCCAATGGGAACTCTGACCTTGGTTCCAGTTCCCTCAAAATATAACACAAAATCGCTTTCCTTCTTCTTGAGTATTTTTGTAAATGAGAATAGTTTGCTCTGCTTATCATTGAACAATACACAAAATCTAATACATGTACGTTACACATATATATACAAAAGAAAAGAAGGAGGAATATATTTAATATAATTTAAAAATAACAATGAAAATTTTCTGATTGACTTAATTGCCAGTGAAGCCAATAAATGGATGAACAGCTTAAAATAAACGTACAATCACCCTTCTTCAGACTACAACTGGAACAAAGTATATGATCACGATATTGGTCTGTTTGAATAATGTTTTTATGTTAGCTGGAAATATGTATATTTTTTATTTAGTCAATTTTATTTATTAATTAATTTTGTTTCATTTTATTTTATTTTTTTTGCTTATTTATATTTATTCACTATTTTGGTTTATTTACTTGTTATATTTGCCTTTTAACTGGTTTAGTGATATAAGTTTTATCTAAATGTTTTTGTTATCTACCTAGATTTTATTTTCTTATTTATTTTTACTTTTTTACACAGACAGATTAACATTACATGCATCATTAGAATTTAATCTTTGTTTCTGTGAATTTAACAGCTGTTGTTTCTGATTTTCTCCATCAGATACCTGTGAACTTGAGCTGGACTCAAACACAATAAACCAAAACCTCAAACTGTCCAAAAGCAGGAGGACGGTATTTTCAGGTTACCATGAATATCCAGATCATTTTGAAAGATTTGACTTCTGGCCCCAGGTGCTGTGTAAACATGCTCTGCCTGATCGTTGTTACTGGGAGGTGAAATTGAAAGGACTGGTTGATGTAGCTGTGAGCTACAGAGGAATCAGCAGAAAAGGAGACAATTTTGAATCTCTGTTCGGAAGAAATGACAGGTCCTGGACTCTCACATGCTTCCTCAACAAGTTTGCTGTCTTCCATAGCAAAGAAAAAAAGGAAATATGTTTGTCCTCTCGTGTTTATGACAGAATAGCCGTCTATGTGGACCAGCCTGCTGGCATTCTGTCCTACTATGTTGTTTCCTTTGACACATTGATTCACCTCCACACCTTTCACACCACATTCACCAAACCGCTTTATGCTGGATTTGGATGTGATCGGGACATGGCATTTGACTGGTTCAAAGTTCGGTCTTCAGTGTCCATTTGTTCACCGTTAGTATATAAGTCTGTAAAAGCTGCTGCTGAGCAGAGATCAACTACTTAGGTAGTATGTTGTTTTAGGTCTACTACAGTAATTTAAAATTACAGTAAACTTGTTCATGTGTTTGTTTTTTACAGTATAAATAGGAGTTTGTGTTGCTGTTTCTTTTCAATGTTTTAATTAGATTAACAAGGTGAAAATATTGACTGGTTCCAGCTTGGAAGAAAAATCTTGTCTAAGATTGAGTAATGAAATTTATTTTTGATTAAAAAAGAAAAAAGAAATTCTGATATATTTAAATAAAATAGACATCCAGGGTTTCAAGGTCTGATTAACTTTTTTCCTCATTGACCTCTTAACCCAACTGAGACTTTATTTTACTCAAATTTTATTTGATTTGATCTGTACTGATTTGTTTTTAAGTTTTCTCTTGAGTTTTTAATTCCTTTACATTGTGGTGTGTTTAACATTTTCATTTAATTTGATGTTTCCTTTTTTTCCTATTTATCTCTGATGTTTTGCACTTTGTGGCTGAGGCTCATGTTAAAGAAATTCATAAATAAAGCTAAAAATGAATATTTGTGTCAGTAATTCCATCACTAACTGAAACACATTGTATAAATGAGTGTTTTAAGCATTTCCCTTCTTCAGCAAACCTAGTAGGGTTTTAATGAACTGGAATCATCTGAATCAAATGTGTTAAAGTAGATAAACATCTAAAACAAGCAGGACAGAAACATTGATATAAATTACATTTATATTGATATTTTAAATTCTTTGTTTCCTTTGATACTGATTTTCTGCTTAGGTAAAGAAAACATAACATTCAAGATTGGCATATTGTACCAAACCCAATCTGCAAAGCGGACTTTGCTTAAATAAAAATATTTTTTTATTTAAAAGTATTTAACATTAATACATCAAGGCCACAGAAAACATACTTTTTTAGTGTTGCAGCTCCACGTAGTGGGTTGATGAAGAACTGCAGCTAATATTGAAGCTCCAGGTGTCCCTTAACCAGCACTACAAATTTAAATCAATAATTAATCTCATGGACTACTTATTGTTTGCAGTATTTTATAAATATGGACGTCAGAATGCAGAGAAAGATGCTTTAACCTGCACTGCTAAGTTATTTTATTATGAGCAAACACAATAAACACAATAATGTTTTTATTCAACCATTATGAGCTCTAATGATCATATGACCAGGATTTACAATGTGCTCTGTACGGCCAAAGAAATAACAAAAGATCTCTGCATGAGGCAACTTCATCCAACATTTCTGAGGAACTCTTTCTTCTGCGTTCATAAGGCGAAGAGAAATCATTTAATCCCAACCACTGTTTAGATGCACTATGACATTCATTCACAAATTGTGCACTTCTTATTACTTCATTTTCTGTATTGTTCTCTCTTTCATTTGGTTTCTTTTTTTCACTCATGATGCCATTTAAATGGTGGTGGTAGTGTGATGGACAGCTTTGCTTCTTTTGATGTAATTGATGGAAACATGAACTCCTTTTTGTTTTGTTTTTTCAGCCAGTGAAAGTCATCAGTTTGTGGCCTAAAACTCATAATCACTTGGATTGTGCAACAAGAAAAAAATGTAAAACCCACCATAATGTTTTACATTTCTTTTTAAAGTCATCTTGAGTGTAATAAAAAGTATTTCTAGATTAATATTATAACTTATCCTCTCAATGATTAAATAAGTAAATGCAAAAATAAAATTTCAAACATTTAAATAACTTTAACATTTCTGAGTGAAGAGCGATATGAGATTATCCACGTGGTGGCAGTAGATGCAGTTTAGCTCTGCTAGGCCGTTTTGTAACGTCAATAAAAGGAAACTCCATTACCCATAGTGCACGTCTTCTTCCGTTTCCAGCCATTCCATTTCTAAGATGGCGGACCGGCGGCGGAGGAGGAGGCGCGCGTCTCAGGACAGCGAGGACGACGACGAGTCCGGCTCGGGTTCGGACAGCGGGAGGTCCGGTTCTCCAGCGACAAAGGCCCGAGGCCGAGAACCCGATCCGGCTGAGGCGCCAGTGAGCCGGTCAGAGGCGAAAAGCGACGTTGAATCCGAGTGTGTGAGTATCAGTCCGGGCTAACCTCAGAAGCTAACCGTGGTTCCCGGAGCTGAGAGCTCTGAATACGGCCAGAGATCTCATAGTCTCCCCGCTGCATGAAGAATTTTCAGAACCGTTAGCTCCCTGTTAGCTCAGCACGGTGTCAGGAAAACATTAATTATTATGTTAACAGTAAAATAACAAATATATTGTTTAGAAATAGCTCGACGATGAGATGTTTTTAGGGAACCAGACCGAAAGGCGCCAGTTAGAACAGATTTATAGGGGAGACTAAATGCGACAGAACACCTGCTCAGGCAGCCGGTGGTTACTCCGAGTTTAACGAATGTAATGCAGAAGGAAAGAGATGCCAACATTATTATTCAGGCTATCGGGGAGCCACAATGCTTGGGCGGATGAGTGGATCCCGAGGACACCCTGTTTCCCCTCCGGGTGGTCCCCTCAGCGTGTGGCCCCGATGGTTGGTCCTCTCAGCGTGTGGCCCTGATGGTTGGTCCCCTCAACCTGTGGCCCCCTGTGATGTCATGACTCAGAACCCTCACTGTTCAGCCTTATTTCAGAGTAAAACTAGAAATCTTAGTAATTATAACTCTTTATTTAAATCTTATCACGCCTAATAAAAGTCCTTCAGGTGTTCATGTTGTCATGGTAGTGGCTCTAATGACAGAGGATTCAATGAGACGCTATTCTGTTCTGAAACTGACTAAAGAAACGGAAACGAGAAGATAAAAAAAATCCATAAAAATACCCGAAAGCATTTCTAGCCAGATGAAGTGATGGAGGGATCAGGAATCAGAGGTAACAAGAACCAGACAGGAGCAGCTATAGATCACAAACCAGCGGCTCTCAAACCTTTTATAATTCTAACAGTGGCAAAACAGGATAAACAAGCACGATCTATTGGAGCGACACATTGGTTGAAAGTAGGCCTGTCATGATGAAACGTTTTACTGTTATTGTGATGGACAATAAAATTGTCTTGAGAATATTTTCAACTAGTATAACAATAATAATAATAGCATTGTAATCCAAGAACATGTTCTCAAAGGTCAATAAAGTATAATTTCTAACAAACATTTAACACTGAAACTTGAAGACATTTAAATATCCAAAATAAATAGACAACTAAAATGACAAAGAATATGGGTTATGAATTTAGTCTCTTTAAACTAAATTGTACTTTTAAAAAAAAGGGATTAGATGAAACCGCAGCACCAGACTGGAGTTTTAATCCAGTTTTTGGTAGAAAGAGAGAAAAAAGAGAGATAAACGATCATAAAAATGGAAATTATTGAGCTTGTTTTAATTTATCCTGCGATTAATTTATTTATTGATTATTGCGCCAGGCTTCTTTGAAGGATGCAGTTCAATTGTCTTTTGTTTTTAACTTCAGTGTGAAACATTTCAGTTTCAAGATATTAAGTCAACAGTCAGAAGTTCTGCTCAGAGCCGAACATCAACGTCAGATTTTATTTATTTTAACGTTTTTATTTATAGTTTTTTCGCCCAGCCTCAAATAAATGACTGAATTAATAAGTACAACATTATTTATAAAAATAGAGGCAACAATGCATAAAAATATGAGATTATCAAAAGAAAAAGGACTAAAAAATAAATGTTTTAACTTGACCAGAGTCTGGACTGGTCAGAACGTTTGGTTCTGTTTTCATCTCAGTCTGGAGAACCATCAGCAGAACCTGAAACACTGAAACCAGAACCAGAGATTCCTGAAGGAAGATTTTACCAAAGAAAGCAAACCAAATTGGGTCAGCAGAATTTGAGTCCGTTCTGGTGAAGTTAGATTGTTTAACAGAGATTCCACGCTTCTGTTCTGTAGAACCCGTTTAGGATTCTCAGCACAGATTTATGGGTGGGTTCTGTTTCTGTGGCGTTCAGAACAAAGAATAGATCTGAGCCCGGTTGGAGTTTACTGCTTTTCAGAAACAAACTGAGACTTTCTGATCTCCTTCATGTTCTGGTTCTGATTCTGATCCTGTTTGTCTTTACAGGAGAGTGAAGACGGAGCAGGAGAAGGTAAGACCCGATCCGCGGCCCGTTGCATGTTCTGTTGATCCGCTCCGTTGTCATGACGCCTGGTTCTGTTTCCTCCAGCCGTCCTCTCAGATTACGACAGCGCCGATCCGGAGGAGAACGCGTCCCACTCAGAGGTAAACAGAACCGGATCCGGCCGGTTCCGCTTTGTTGGGCTGGGACGTTGACTCTGGTTTCTGTTTCTCCATCAGGGAGGAGAGGAGGAAGAGGAGGGCTTCAGTGAGGAAGAGGCTCCAGCAGCAGCCGGCGAACCCAAACCCGCTGCTGCTGACGGTCCCACACAGGATGATGGAGAGGAAGAGGAGAAGGAGCAAGAGGAGCAAGAGCAGGAGGAGGAGGAGGAGGCAGGAGGGTCCAGTAAGGAGGAGAGCAAGGTGGAGGAGAAGGGAAACCTGGCAGGAGAGAGGCAGAGCGGAGATGGACAGGTGGGAATACGACTCGCCTCCAGATTCCGGAATATTTAACTTATTCTGCTTCCTGTTGAAGAAAGGGTCGTCATGGTTTCTTCTTCTCCTGTCCCTGACCTCCATGCAGGAGTCCACCGACGACCCAGAGACGAAGACAGGAGGGAAGCCTGGTCAGCAGCTGGACGACGACGAGGACCGGAAGAACCCGGCTTACATTCCCAGGAAGGGTTTGTTCTTCGAGCACGATGTCCGCGGACAGACTCAGGAAGAGGAGAGGTGAGCCGCCGTTTCCGTTTCAGCCTCAGCATCTCCAGAAGGAGGTTTACCCGTTCCTCTTCTTTTTCTCAGGCCTAAAGGTCGGAACAGGAAGCTGTGGAAGGACGAGGGCCGCTGGGAGCACGACAAGTTCAGGGAGGAGGAGCAGGCGCCCAAGAGCCGCGAAGAGCTCATCGCCATCTACGGCTATGACATCCGGAACGGTGGCGGCAGCGGCCCTGGAGACCGGGCGTACAGGCAACGCAGACCCAGGTGAGCTGGTCGCCATGACAGCGTACCGTATGACCACGCCCAACACGACGCTCGGGTCTGAACATCGGCTTAACTGGTTCTGATGGTTGAAAACCGAACATAACAACCTGGAAATGAATATCTGTCTGCTGCTGTTCCTCAGGTTGTCATGGCAACAAGTCATTTACATAGGAGCATTGGGTCAACTGTAAACGTTGCACAAACGCCACAGACTGGGATGAGCAAGATAAATTAAGTTAGTGAAAAGTAACTTTATTTCCTGGATTAGAAAGATAAAATTAAAGATTTTGTCCTTTTTATTTTCATATTTTTACATAATTTATATTATGAAAGTGAAAAATGATCCTCATTCATCTCTAAACTTTAGTCTGCAGGACATGAACAGATTTTTTTTTTTAGGATGCTATGTGAGCTGTCTGCCTGTAGGTGGCGCTGCATAGCTTCAGAACAGCCAGGATTTATCATCTGCTGACTGACAATTGTCCCATCCACTAGGATTATTATCAATTGTCCCATCCACTAGGACTATTTAACATTGAAATGTGGAACATTTCAATGTTAAAAGAACTGACTAAAATGTTATTTTAGTATTTTATAAATATAATTAAAACAGAAAATATGACTAAAGTCTTTATGTGCAGTTTAGTGATTTAAATCACACTTTAAGTAGAAGCTAATATAAAATAGGAATGTTTGTGTTTATTATGGTTTTTATCAGTATCACCATCTCCTCTCCTGCAGGCAGAGTTCTCCTCCCGGCAGAGACAAGCGGTGGAGAGACGGGCAGAGACCGGCCCGGACCTGGCAGAACCGAGGAGGAGGACCGCCTCCACCTTCATCTGTCCCTCCACCCTCCTCTTCCTCAGCGTTTCCTCCCCTCTCTGCTGCTCAGCGGAGCAACAACTCCTCCAGGCCGCCGCCCTCCCGCAGCAGACCCCCTCACTACAGCCAAGCGTACCCGTTGTCTCAGTCAGAGTACAGGAACAATGAATCCAACGCACCTCAGGTTCATCCCAGAGAGCGGCACGCCCCAAAAACTCAACTGGACCCGTCGGGAGACAGAGGCGGGGCAGGTAGAGGTGGACGGGGCCACGGAGGAAGAGGAGGCTCCTCTGTGGTCATTGAGGAGGTTTCAGACAGCCAATCAGGCGCAGCGGAGGAGGATCCGAGGTCAGAGTCTGCAGCGACGGCTGCAGCAGGGCAGCCGGGCGGGTATCAGTCACCGAGGCGACAGCAGCAGGAACGAAGAGGCAGCGGGGACAGAGCTGCCTCTGGATTGGCTGCCTCCACCTCTGACCCCACCCTCCAGTCTTCAGCAGCCAATCGGGAAGCCTCTCCGCCGGCTGAGCGCCCCGTTGAACGTAAATCGTACTCTCTGGCCCGCAGGACTCGCTCGCGGCCGTCAGACCTTGGCAGCAAGCAGGCCTCAGTGGAGGAGTCAGCAGCGGGGGGAAACAGCTCCTCACCCAGCAGTGCGGGGGGCAAGGGCTGGACGGGGGGCAGTGACGGGGGCAGTCAGACAGCAGCGGGCGGGGGAGGGGTCGCCGAGCTGGACCAGGAAGTGGCCCGGCTCAATCTGGCCCGACAAACCTGGAGTCAGAGTCCAACGTCGTACGTACGCTCCGAGATGAGAGGTGAGTTCCTTCATACTGGGAGTACAGAGACCCAGTTAAACCAGTCCATTCATACTGGGAGTACAAAGACCCAGTTAAACCAGTCCAATCAATTATTATCCCAGTCTACATGATGTGTGTCCCAGTTAAACCAGTATACCTCTCTGCAGGTCTTCCTAACCCCATCCACATAGCCGGTGGGCCGCCTCAGTACTCCAACATGGAGGAGATGGGCGTGGGCTCCAACCGGGCCAAGCGTTACTCCTCCCAGCGTCAGAGAGCCGTTCCAGAACCGACCCCGCCCATGCACCTGGGAGTGATGGAGACTGGACACTACTACGAGCCCAGTAAGATTCCCAGCAGTTCAACCAGTATGACATTAGAGCTGGAGTTGAAGAACTAGAGTTAAAGTTCTGATTAAACCTGATCAATCAGAATCGTCACAGTTGATCAGTTCTATTAACGTTTGTGGAAAAATACATTTTATGTGTTTTAACAAGGTTCTGACTGCTCCTTTGATGGAGGTTTCAGCTCGGTTCTGTTTTTGGTTCTGATTCTGTTACAGCTGCGTCACATCCGGGTCTGTCCGGGTCCATCCGGGCCCTGATGATGCTGCTTCTCAGGAGTTTTCTGCCTGAATCCGAACTGAAAAAGCAACAGATCAGTTTTCACATTATTGCTGCACCTCCTCTGTTTCACCAGCAGGGGTCAGCAAAACCTCAGCAGTGTCTGTTCAGGGTCAGAACTGCAGTCAGAACCTCAGATTGAGCCGTTGGTACCAATCAATAGAAATATGGCACATTTGGCATTTAACCACTTATGCCTTTATGTCCATTATTAGTAGAGCAAATAAATTAATAAATTCAATTGTTAAATAAGAAAATAAACATTTTGTTTGTCTATTACCAGTATTTGTTTAATTGATGCTTCATCAACTAAAAAATATGTTAGAAAACTGCCCATTGTGCTTGACTTGATCATTACAATGCAGGGCTCATCTGTTGGTTATTCGTTTAACTAATTAATATTTGGAAGAAAAAGTTTCTTAAGAGATTTTGTTTACCAGGTGAATGGAAAACTTTTCCATTGGGGAGTTTAAGGTAGAACTGTTTAAGCTTTTCATCTCTAATGCAAAATGTACATTTATTTTGTTTACGTTTGGTTTCATTACTGCTCTGAGGTTGTAGTTCTTTCAGCAAATAGTCATTTTTTTGTCTGTATACTCCATTAAATGATTAATTGATTCCTGAATTAGTTGATTATTTCAGTAATCGATTAATCACAATTAGTCGTTTCAGTCCGAGATGATTTATTTAACACCTGTGTTGCAGCTGCTGATGTTTTCCCCTGATCATCTCTTCTGCCCCCTCAGTGTCGTACCAGGGACCAATCTACACCCACGGAGAAGGCCCCGCCCCCATCCCGCCCCAGGGCATGCTGGTCCAACCAGAGATGCACATCCCTCATCCTGGTGGGTTTTCTTTAAATTCACCATTTCACACCATTGGTCGCCCTCTCACTCTGCTGCCTCTCTCTCTCTGCAGGTCTCCATCCCCACCAATCAGGAGGCCCCATCGCTAACCCCGCCCTCTACGGAGGCCCACCTGTCTCCCTGTCACCGGGGCAACCACAGCAGCTGCTGCCTCCTCCGTTCTACCCTCCTCCTGGGGTCATGACCTTCCCCTACCCTACCATGTATCCAAACCCACAGGTAAGACGGGACCGCTGCTCAGCAGAACCACCAGAACCTCCGGACCCAGTTTGACCTCTGCTGTGTTTCAGGGTCAGGCCCAGGTGACGTACGGCGGCGTCACGTACTACGACACCATGCAGCAGCAGGCCCAGCCCAAACCGTCGCCCCCCCGCCGCACTTCTCAGCCCGTCACCGTCAAACCCCCCCCTCCAGAGGTTCCCTATGCCTCAGAGTGACTCCGCCCTCATCTCCTTCCCCGCCCCCAGGCTCCGCCCCCACCCTGACCTGAGAGCTGCAGGTGAGGCCTTAACAGATTCCTCTAGGGCTGGGTGATTAATCAAGAAATTCAATTTAATCCAATTTTTGGTTAATGAAGATTAATTTTTTTAAAATCTGGATTGTACTTTCACCAAAGTGCATTTCCATAGTTCAGAGTGATGCCAGTTCAGGCTGAAACGATTCATCAAATTAATCGTGATCAATTGAAATGACTGACAACTCATGTACTGATCAAGTAATCGTTAACTGGAGTATAGAAACTCAAAGAAAGGCAGTTTGCTGAGAGAAAAACACACTCGGATCAGGAATTGAACCAAAACTGTACAATACATGTGTACATTATGTATTTAAGATTAAAATCAACCTTTTGTCTGTAAATTTGATCGACCCAGAATGCCTCAAGTTGCAGTTTTATCTTCATCTTGTTCAAATTCTGTAATAAAAAATCCTTTTAAGCACCTTTTGCTATTCAGTTATTAATCTGTTAAACCAAAACATAATCGGTAGATCAATACTCTATATTGATAAGTCCAGCAGAAAGACTTGAACTTTTTGCGTTAAGTATTTTTAGCTGCAGATGAATCCTTTGCTACAAATTAAATGTTCACTAAAGAAATTGTTTTACTTATTTACAAAATATATTTATTTGTCTAACATTGTATAAAAAAGGTTTGAGTGACTATTAATAATATGCAGAACATCAGTTTTTGTTATCTGGTTCATCTTCAAAATAATTGATAGATTTATTGATTACTAAAATAATCATTAGTTCCATCCCTAACATCAGTGAGCCAAAGACCTGCCATCTTGTTACAGTTTCTATTTATTTGGACTTTGAATTCAGGTCAAATCTACAATGAAATACAACAGTGATAAGTTGTTTTTTTTGTTTGTTTTTGTTCTAATTTTACCTGAATAAAGTTGTAATATTTGAAGAGTAAAGTTTTTTTGTTTTTTTTTATCAGAACTCCAACCCAAAAAATAACAAAAAAATATTATTCAGACTTTTGCGCAATTAATTTTCTCATAATTTTAAGATGTTTTTTTTTTTTTTGTTTTGTTTTGTTTTAGTAACATTTTGTTTAATTTTGCTCCTCGTAATTAAACAAAAAATCCAAAATATTTGCTGTACAACTCAATTTTTTTAGTAAAGAAAGAAAAAAGTGACTAAAATCTGATCTGGTTTGGAAAAAATCAGATTTTATTTTGAAGTCATGTCTCCCAGCCCTGGTTTCCTGCTAGTGTTGCATCATGTTTACTTCCTGCTCTAGGTTTCCTGACGGGTGATTCGTCTGTGTGTGCAGGAGCAGGGTGGGAGGGGCAGTGAGGCCCAATCAGACGACACCGTGAGGAGATGGGTGGAGGGGGGGCAGGATGAGACGGACTCTTCTGGATCAGAACTTTCCTTTATTCCCTTTTCAGTCACGGACGGATGGAGCGGACCCGATAACGACTTCTTGTCCGGTTTGTCTGAATCTACTCCAACGGTTATAGCTCTACATGGAGGTCCAGCCAGAACTGGACCGGGTCACATATTTCAGATGCAGATATTTTATGACATAGTAAATCCTTCCCGGTAAACGGCGACATTAAAAACTTAAAAACGCAGATCCTGAGACCTGCCTCTATTGGCGCCACCTGGTGTTGCTTAGTGTTGCTGTAAATAGAAGCTAACTGTAAATAAAATCTGGAAGAGATTAAATAGATCCGTGAACTTATTGCTGAGTCGTCGGCAGGGACCTGAATATTAACGGTGGAGTTATTAGAGAGAGAAATAGTTTATGTCTTCCTTTTATTAAACCTTTCATTTTCATACTGTTTTACTTATTTTTATTATTATTATTTGCTGTAGGCGACCATCTTCTCTGATTTTTCATTTCATGTTCGGACCAGAGCGTAGCAGAACCCCAGACGGACCCATTATTAACTGAATTTTACGGTTTCCTGGAGATTAATTTCCTCTTTTTTTCTTGCTCATCTGTTTCTGCTCAGTTCTCTGGAACGTCTTTGGTTTGTTGTCAGATTAAAGTTTCTGATTCTGTCCTGAACGTCTCTGAGCCGTCCTTGACCCACCCAGACAAACAAAACCAGAACTACTTTTTTTTTAAATTTTTTATTGAAAGATGTTTATAAAACAAAGCTTAAAATATTGACTTTTCACCTGAATCTTATGGTAAGGTAATTTTATTCAGGATAATATCTTCAACTACAGACTAAAATATATAAACATAAGGCAGTCAAAGTTGCTTTTATGATTACTGGTTTCTGAATTAATCTTTTTAGATTTCTCTACAACTCACTAAAAGCTCTTGTGAAATTCAGAGAGAAACCAACTCTGTTTGGACCAAATTGCAACGTAAATTACATTTTCAGCTGCTGCTGTTCACTTTCGCACTCACTGAGTTGTCAAACAAACCAAAACCTTAAAAGAAAAAAACAATTTTTCAGCAAAAATTTTGTCTCCATGGACGGTGACCTTCTGGTGACCGAAGCTATCGACAATAAATGGAGTCGCTCGGCTTTTAGCCAATCAAATTGGGTTCCTTCGGTCATGTGACACCAGAGGTACATCTCTTAATTATAAAGAGAGGAGCTTTTTCTCCTAAACAGAAGTTACTGTACTACTTGACGCCCATTTGAGTCGTTATCCTTTCATCCAGTCAAACTGGGGGAAATGTTTGACCTGATGACAGCTAATGCACCATCCCTGTCTGCAGACACATTGACCTCTGACCCAGCCCAATGTACCGGGCCTTCAGCCGAGCCTAATTTGATTGGCTAAAAGCCGCTTGATTAGATGTAGTGCTGATTGCTTTGGCCTGGGTCACCAGAAGGGCATCACATTTTCAGTTGAATTTCTGCTGGGGAGTTTGAAGTACAAAAAACAACAAAAAATTAATTCCTGTAGATAATTGCACATTCTAAACATTCTATTATTCCAGCTATTAATATGATATAAAGCAAAATTTTACATAAAATCCCCCCCTTTTGAACAGAACCACGACCCAATCTGCTTGGTTTCCCTGTGCTGTCCAAACCAGAACCAGTTTCCAGAACGCATTCTGACTTTTCTGGTTATTAAATGCTGCTAATGGGAAGCTTCCAGGTCTTAACATGCAGCTTTTAGTTGCGTCTCTCTGCTTCAGCACAACTGAGTCAAATAATCAAGTTACTAGCAGGAATCCGGAGATTTGATTTGATTTATGGGTCGGTTCTTCATCCCTGAAGCTTCACACCTGCTGGGTTTATTTATGTGAACATGAATATTCATGAGCTGAAGGAGGCGGGGCTCTTACATGAACTCCGGCGACCAATCAGCAGCCGGACGGCCTCGTGAATATTCATCGGCAGCTCAAACACAAAAGGAGCCTCAGCTGTTACACCCTCCCTCCCACCTCCTGCAGCTGTAGCCATGGAAACGCCTTCCGCCTGTGATGGACATCAGGATGTTGGAGAGCTTTCTGAGTAATTGGCTTGTTAACTGATGCACCACAGAGGAGGATGGTGAGGAGGTCTGTTCTGATTGGCCAGAAACTGCAGAGTTGCAGATAACGAGCCAATGAGAGGCAAGGAGCTTCTCTTCACTTCCTGGTTTGGATCTATGACGTGATTACTATCATAGGATCAATAAAATAAATCATTTCTTGTCTTTTTTTAATCTTATTTATTTATAGCTTCTTGATTTTATTTATTTTTTGTTTTTCTTTTGTCACTTTCCATCTTTATGTCTTTATTTGCTTTTTCTTTGCATTACTATGTTGCAGTTTGTTCTGCACTGATGTTTTCATTTGAAGGGAGATAATAAATTAGTAAAGCAATGCAGCTGTTTAAAGTCTTAAATCCAGCCTGATCTGTGCAGAAATACACAAACAGGCCTCCAGTTTCTACTTTATGAAACTCATAAGCCGTCAGAACCAACGTCAGAAACGTCCACCAGGACATTTTAGCTTTATAGAGATGCTGATTTTATTTTTCCAGCAGGACTCTGTACCGACCCAAACTGCTAACAGTACCAATACCTTCTTCAATCACTACGGTAACGCCAGCAAACTGCTCTGACTTGAACCTCACAGAGGATTTGAGGGTGAAGAGGAAGATAAAACACATCAGACCCAACAATAGAAGACCAGAACAATGCAGTCAAAGCAACCTGCACTGAAAAAACAGAAAGGAGCTCCAACTTAAAAAAGCTTTAAATAATTTGTAACATGTAATCATATTAAGTTTGTCATGCTTTATTTATGTTTGTTTAACATGACAGTAGGGCTGCATTTCTTTTTTTTTTTTTCTTTACGTGATACATTATTCTAGATTTCCAACAAAAAACAACTGAATTTTTGTGTTTTTACTCTCTGGAAGAGCATTATCTAAATGTACTTTAAAAAATGCTTGAAATTTTTCACTCTGAGTGGATTAGATCACTTAGAAGTGGAGCTAAAAGAAACAAAAAGATCCTGAAATTCAAATAAGTTCAGAAAGTGAAGCCTGATCTGCGCAGATCAGGCTGAATGGAAGACAATAACATGGGCCTAGTTTAGTTCCCTGTGGTATTCCACGGATGATTCATATTACCAGAGCCTGAAACAGAATCTGATCTGAAATGATAATCCTGAAGTGTTTCTCTTCTGCTGGGTTCAGTTTCAAGGAACCTGATGCATGAGGAGGAGGAGGAGAAGGAGGAGGAGGAGGAGGAAGGTGTCCGGTTCTAGATCAATCCTGGGTCACGTGACTTCACCAAGAATCAAAAATCAGCTGATCTTGCAGAAAACTTCCGTTCAGCATTCGAGTTTAGTGTTAAATAAAAAAACCCTGCGCTGTCTCTCGCTGAAATCTCGCGGTGTTTCCGCTCTGTCGTCAGGGATATTTCCATTTCCATTAATTTTACACCGTGCCTGCGCGCCGCCGTGCAGTGCGCGTGTCGGGAACGCGCAACTGCAGCAGATCATCAGTCGCGCGGAGGGGCGGGCGGGGGAGCGCGCGCGTGTGCTCTTCATCACTGCTCATCCAGAAATTCAGCAGGAGGACCGGGACCGGAGATCGGTTTGGGGGAACCTAAAACCCAACTGGACCGCTTCGGAGAGCCTGCAGAACCGGAGAACCGCAGGCGAGGCTCGGAAAACCCACCGCACCCAAACGCACCGGGCCAGGTGAGGGAGGAGGAACCAGCGATCCGCAGAGGTTCTGGTCCGGATCTGAGTCCGGAGCCGCAGAGGCGCAGCGCGGATTGAAGGATCTCTCTTTGGGTTTTTATTATTAGTAGTATTTATTTTTTACTCGCCTCGGAACCGCAGCGGTTCTGTAGAGGCGGCGACTGAAGCCGGAGAGCAGCTGGGGGAGGAGCGGCTGTCGTTGCGCGGAGCTCCGGAGACCGAGTGGCTCATCCATGGGTTAGCCCCGGACTGGTGGTCCACAGCAGCCTGCAGAACCCAGGAGGGTCCGCTCTTACCTGCACGCACCTGCGCTCCCCGACCCGACCTGCGGGGGCCGGATGATGTAGGCGCCGCTGCTCCAGCAGCAGCCACCGAATCCCGAGTCTCAGCAAACCAGCCAGGTCTCTGGACCCCAGGTCTCAGCCCCCCAGGTCCCCGGTCCAGAGAAGAACCATGCCGGCGGGGATGAAACCGCTGGAGAAGTTCCTGAAGAAGCAGACCACCGCGCTGACGCGGGCCGGGGGGTTCGGCGGGGTGGGGGACAAGGCCAGCGGTGGCACCGGGGCGTCCCGCAGGAGGGCCAGCCTGTCCCGGGTCGTCCCGTTCTTCAGGGAGACCTCACCTGAAAGCGGCCACGCGCGGGAGGTGTTCAGGTGAGTTCGGTTCTGCATCTTAAATTCGTTAGAAATAAATAAATGAGGCGGATCCAAAGCAAAGGTTTAAGTTTGATGTCATTTAGATTCAGAATTCAAATGATAATCCCAGTTATTGATCCCAAAGGGAAATTAAATGTTGTAATTCCGATTAATTCAAATTCTTCAGAAGTCTCCTGTAGCAGTCTGTGTTACAGAGCGACATTGAACGAACCTCTGACCGAAGACTGTGTTTCTACAGTCTGAATAAAATAACAATTTTGGTTCCAAATCAGAAAAATAGGCATATCTTCACATCTTTAGTCACTGGCCACTTTATTAGGCACACCATGCAAGATCTGGATAATTTAGTTCTGTATGGAGATTCTGGTCCATTATAAGATGAGATCCATGATGAGAACCTCCTTGTCCTGGTTAATGTTTGTTCTGACCCAGTTTATCATCCAAACATGGCTCCACTGTGGTCCTAAACGGATGGGTCTGGCCAGCACCAGAACTCTGGTTCTGTTCTGCTTTGTTCTGATGCTCAGTTTGATTTTCAGCTCGTCTTTTATTCCACATCTGGATGAATATCTGCATTGGTTTGCCGCCATCTGATTGGCTGTTCAGCTTTTTGCGTTTGAATTGAAATGGTGTTCCTAATAAAGTGGCCAGACGGTTTAACTGGGTTTAGTGCTGTAAACAATTTTGGATGAAAATGTCAACAAATTGATTTGTTTTGTTAACTTTCAGATTTTATTCCTAATTTCAGTGTGAAAAAAGTTGAAATTTCTTTTTATATGAGTTTTTTGCTTTTTAATAATAATAATAATAATAATAATAATAATAATAATAATAAAAGTGACATCATTTATGTTGAAAGTTTTCTGTTTCTGTTTTATTGTAGTTTAGTTTGAGTTCCAGAGGTTTGATCCTTCTCAGCCACCGTACCTCAGTGGTTCTCAGCTCTGGACTCATTTAATGTTTGGCTTTCTTCAGTACAGAGCCGTGATTGAAAGCAGGAAATGAAAAGGCCCCAGAGGCTGATGCTTAAGTGGGATGTCAAACAGCTGCTCAGAGATTTCCCTCCGTAGAAAACAGAAATAGAAACATTACAGAACAAAAAGTTACCAAAAATCTAGAGACCATTATGAGGAATTCAGGTTTTCAAAGCACAAACAGCTGTTCAACACAGAAAAGGCCTCTTTTTGGCGCCCACTGTAGCATGGCACCCACTGTAGCATGGTGCCCACTGTAGCATGGTCTCCCCGTAGCATGGCGCCCAGTGCTGCATGGCACCCACTGTAGCATGGCGCCCAGTGCTGTATGGCGCCCGCTGTAGCATAGCGCCCAGTGCTGCATGGCACCCACTGTAGCATGGTGCCCAGTGCTGTATGGCGCCCACTGTAGCATGGCGCCCAGTGCTGCATGGCACCCACTGTAGCATGGCGCCCAGTGCTGTATGGCGCCCGCTGTAGCATAGCGCCCAGTGCTGCATGGCACCCACTGTAGCATGGCGCCCAGTGCTGTATGGCGCCCACTGTAGCATGGCGCCCAGTGCTGCATGGCACCCACTGTAGCATGGCGCCCAGTGCTGTATGGCGCCCGCTGTAGCATAGCGCCCACTGTGGCACGACACAGAGGGAGGGGAAATGATGAGTGGTGATGTCACATCCTGTCAGGGATTGGACCAAACTTGCTCCTCCTTCCTTCAGATGGATTGAGTCTAAATATTGACCTTTGACCCCTGCAGCCCTGACAGCGAGGACCCCCCGTCCTGGCCCTCCGCTGCAGGAACCGGGCTGGCCTCAGTTCCATGCAGCGCCAACGGCTCCTGCTCCGGTTCTGGTTCTGGATCCGGGTCTGGATCTGGTTCCGGTTCTGGAGGAGGAGACGTCCGCAGTCCGTCTCTGTCCAGCGACGAGCAGAGCTCCGAGGCGAGCCTGATCACAGAGAGCAGCGGAGGAGGAGGAGGTTCTGGATCCGGTCCAGGAGGAGGAGGAGGGACGCCTCTTCATCCCGACACTCCAGATAACCTGACGTTAGCGGTTCTGGACGGGGTGGCGGGAAAACGGTTCCGACACTGTTCAGGTAAGACCTGAGGATGGATGGATGGATGGATGGATGGATGGATGGATGGATGGATGGATGGATGGATGGATGGATGGATGGATGTCTTTCTGTTTTGTTCTGAAAGCTGTAGCAGAGACTCCGACTGTTTAACAGGAAGTGACTGTGAAGGTTCTTGTCCAGGTTCTGGTTCTGGTTCTGGTACAGTTGGAGGCGTGCAGAAGGATTTTCCTGCAGCCTCAGCTGGAAGCTTCATAGGTTACATAATGAGAATCTGTTCAGCCTGGTTGTTACAACTGGCTACTCCTGCTGCTCCTGCTGCTCCTGCTGCTCCTGCTGCTCCTGCTGCTCCTGCTGCTCCTGCTGCTCCTGCTCCTCCTGCTGCTCCTGCTCCTCCAGCCTCTGACTCTCTCTCCTCTCCTGATGGATTCTTCTGTCTTTCTGTGTGTTTGTTTATTTTTTTACACAAACACAAAAACAGCAAATATTAAAAAGTAAAAAAAGAAAAAAAAAAACCATTCAGATGCCACAAAATTCCTCAAATTTTAGTAAATTAAAATACATTTAAATATATAATTGGATAAATAATAATATTTCCAAAATCCTTCATTTTGTTTGACTGAACTGATGTTTCACATAGATCTAGGTAATAATAAAAAAATAAAATAAGGTAAACATTAAATTTAAAGTAAAATATAAATATCTAAAACAATTTCAAAACTTCTAATCATAAACCTATTTATTTAGCTTTAATTATTGCTCTGACTGCTTGTTTTATTACATTTTTTAATATTTTAGTGAAGGTTTGTAGTAATTCATCTTCAGTTTTATTTGCCTTTAGTTAAAGACTCCAGTTCTTATCTTTATTGTGCAGTTTGTGTTTGGCTCCATGTTTTCTCGCCACCAGCAGGTGATTTCAGTCTCATTAATAATTAGGAAGCTTCTTGTCGCCTCAACAAACTCTCACAAAGGACTCTTTATGATCCGCCCGCCCGTTTGTTCTTCTGGTTCTTATGCAACGGGTTCTGTTCACCGGTTTCATCAGAGCTTCACAGTCTGTCTCTGAAAGCTGCAGAACCGTGACGAGTTCTGTTCCCGACGGCGAACGCCACGATCCACGATCCGGTCCGGAACAGGAAGAGACACAGAGACTCAACGCTGCTGCAGAACTGAAGTCAGATTGATAAAAAACATTTAAAAACATAAAAATATACAAAAATTAAGCAAATAGACAATTATTTCATTAAGTATTGTTAATTTAGGCATTTTGAAGAAGAATCTGAATATCTGAATAGTTTGCTTATAGTTCTCATACAAAAATAATAGATATATTTATTTAAAATCTGTATATTAATAAATTATTACCATGGGAAATTTGTAAGCAAATAAAAATAAAGTTAATATACATTAAAACATTGAGATAATTGTTATTGATTATAAATTTAGATTTTTTAGGGATATTTTTCATGTCTTCTGTTTCTTTCTCTAAAAATGTCTTAAATTTGAGATTAATCAGAATTTTGTTTTGGTTGAAATTTTCTCTGTTTTAGTTTTTCTATTTATTGTGACCCTAAAACTCAGAATATTGACAGAGTTTTGCCTCATAAACCTTTTTGTGGCTTTAATGTGAAACGTTTTTGTTCTCCGCTGAAGGACGGTTTTTGTCTCTCTGACGTTTTTCTGTCTCCGGTTTTGGTTTCCCATCCGGAAGGTTCTGGGATTCTGCTCGGTTCTGATGGATCTCTGATTTAGCCGACATTTGGACGGTTTGAAGAGCAGGTTCTTCCCTCACCTGGCAGGTTTTACCTGCTGGAGGCGGGGCCAGAGCTGATGAAGAGGAGGAGTGTGATGTTTGAGCCGACAGCCAATCAGAGCTGGGCGTTTGTTTCTGGAGGGAAGGAGAGGTTTTACGTTTGTTTTGATAATCCAGGTTCAAGGTTCTGCTTTGCCTCACACACCGTGTGTGTGTAGGTGTGTGTGTGTGTGTGTGCATGTGCATTCCAAAGACCCGCCCTTCCTGCGATCTGATTGGCTCCCTGAGCCTCGACCGTCCTGGAAAAGTTTGATCTTTTTTAGCGAGAAAACCAGAATAAATCCCCGTGCGACGCTCTCACCTGGTGACATCACTTCCTGGTTGAAGCTTAGTGTGGGAACAGGTGGCTCACCTGGAAAATACCTGCAGAATCACCATGAATGAAAGCAAAAGCAGAAAAATGTTACGTAAGAGGGCAAAAACTCAGATCCTCTGCACAGAGACACAAACACAGCTCAGTGCATGCATGTGGGTGTGTTTGTGCGTGTGTGTGTGTGTGTGTGTGTGCGTGTGTGTGTGTGTGTGTGTTTTTGGCCTCCAGAAACTCTAATTAAGCCTCTTTCTGAGGCTCTAATTAGACGTTTCAGTCGTTGTCCTGGAGAAGAAAAAGAAACAACAGATTGAAACTTTTAGGCTCAGACAGCGACACGTCAGAACCCGACCCAAACCGTCCGTCCACAGAAAGTCACAACCAACAAGCTTTTTATTCCCAAATTATCCTGCTTCAACCCGGATTTCATCCCTATTTTAATCCAGAACTGTTTGATTTTATTCTAGTTTTAAGGCCTCAGTCATGAAACAAGAAGTGTGTGTTTGTCACACACACTTCCTTTGAGTTCAGCTGCTTGAACACAGCAGAAAAAACAAATATCACCAAGTATTTTTACACTTTCCAGTGCAAATATCATATTGCACTTGAAAACTGACTTACAAGTAACTTTTCAGCAAAATATTGGAGCTTCTTTTTCTGAAATGAATAAATAAATATTTGTTCCACTAGCAGATTATTTCACTTATAACATGAGAAAAATGTCTTGTAATAACAGGAATAATCTTAAAACAAGCTTCTATGTCTTGCTGAATTTCAAAAGTCAAATATTTTCAAGAAAAATCTCAGAAATTTTCAAATTAATCTTAGAAATTTGCTTGAAAAAACGTAAGTTTTGACTTTTAAAACAAAACATTTCCAAAAATCAAAAAATGTTGACTGTTGAAATTCAAAAATGTCAAATATTTCCACAGAAACTTTTGAGACTAACCTCAAAATTGCTGAGTTTTTGTCTCAAAATTTAAAAAATCTTGAAACTTAAAATAGTAAATTTCTTTTCTACAAAACCTCTGAGATGAATCTCAAAATTTCTGAGTTTTTTGGAGAAAATTTACTCCTCCTTTGTTGTTTTTTGTGTCTAGTTTTACTCACATTTGTAATGGGAACGCAGCTCCTGCCTCACATAAAATCTTTTTGTGGATTTAATGTGGAATGAAAAGTTTTTGACTCATTTCTGTCCTGCAGCCGTTAATCTGTTTCCGTTTGGGTTTCTGCGATTCTGCTTGCTTTGAAGTTAATTGTTAGTTTTGTCTTATTTCAAGTGTTCTGAGATGTTTGTAGTAGAAACTGAACCCGAAATGCCTGGAAGATTTTGTGTTTCTGCACCAGTCGGTGGCAGAATGACGGCCGGGTGGCTCTGGAGCAAAAACGAGTGAATCCGTGTGGGAGGAAGGTTTTCTTCAGAGAAACGATCCCACTCGTTTACCTCTCTGGATGCGTTTACCTTCACTCCTCCTCCTCCTTCTCCTCCTCTTCATCGCCTTCGTCGACCCCTCCGAGCTGCACGTTTGTCCCGCTTGCGCTCCATTTGGACGCGCAGAAACACAAGAGGCTCTTTTAGCACCTGTTCACATAGCAACCGGCTCTCTGCGAGACGCTGGGAGGGGAGGAGGAGTGGGAGGCGGAAAGAGAAACCGAGCCGAGGAGGTGGGAGGAAAAACGGCGAAATTAAAGCTTCAGCTGGGAAACTTCTCCACATCCTGAGCAAAATGCATCCAGGATGAATTAACGGGTCGAGTCAACCCAAACCCTCTTCCTGGTAGCGCTGGGCGGTTTGGATTTGATCGATTAATTCAGCTCTTGCTTTTTGAAGATTTAATTTTTTGGAAAATACAGATTTTTTCCTTTGGGTTTTCATAGTCCAGAGTGAAATCAGTGGCTCCAAGGCCGCCATCTTGTTTGGAAAACATGTTTGCAGCAGAATTCAAGTCAAATTTGAATAAAATGAGTTTTAGCACCAGACTAAGGTTTTTATTTTAATTACAAGTATAACGTTGTAATTTTATGAGAACTACAACATGAGAAATAACAGAAAAATTGGTATAAGTTTTAGGGATGATCTTAAAAAAACATCTTTTAACAACACTTTGAAACAATCGTTCAAACAGCCGATGAACTGAGCTGATCATCAGATCCTGATAAAAACATTTATTCTCTTAATTTTAATGTATTGCGTCTTTATTCTGCTAATATTGCTGCTGTTTTCTCACGCTTAGACAAAAATTCCCATAAAATAAAAGCCAGTTTTTAATTTCCAGCAAATTTATTAAAATTGTAACCTGGATCTGGTATTTAAAAAAATAACATATTTTATTTTTAATGTATTTTATTCTCCTCGTGGAGAAAAGCGGTTAAAGTGGAGCCTGGATTCAGTCATGTGTTCAGAATGAGACCCTGAGGTCAGAGCGACTTTTAAACCTTTTTACGTCTGTGTGTCCATCTGCTGTCCGGCTCCCGGACTTACAGCTCCTAATAAAATCAGTTTTATTCTTTTCACAATAAACGGTACGAATGTGACGTTTTAGACGTTCAGATGATCTGAAGCTCAGTTTGTCTGAGCAGAAGTAAAATTAAATCTGAACCAGGTGAAACTAAAACTGAGGAGTTTTGGCTAAAACATATTTACAGATAAAAATATGTATATATATTATACAGCATTGGCTTAATTACTGCTCAGCCATACGAGCAATAACATATGCTCAACAATATAACATGCTCAACAATGTGTTGCTTTTCAAATAAATGGCATTTTTTAGAGTTTTTATATCCCAATTAATGATTATCTTATCCAATAATATCAACTAAATTAATTTATGGCTATTTCAGTTTTCGATTAATCATGTTTAATTTGATTAATCGTTTCCTGTAAGTCATAAAAAAGCTTGAAATATTTTACTATGTCTAATGAATCTGTACTGTTTCTTTTTTATGTTATATGTAGTTTTTTGTTTTGTAGATGTTCTGGTGGATATTTCTGTTTTTCTGAGTAGATGTGAATGCAGCGCCGCTGTGTCGTCCTCCGCTCTGATCCCAGATTTTAGTTTCTGCTCGGCTTCACATTGTGAATGGACCTTTCTCTCCACCAGCCAAGCAGAACTTTATCCGTTTGCTTCGTCTCCGGCTCTAAAGCCACTTAAAAAACATTCCCATCTCTGGTGAAATTTCAGCCTTTAGGGATGGAAATCAGTCAGATGTCTTGCAGATCGTAGCAGAGAAACTGGGATCCAGTTGGATCACTGCTGATCACTATGGACCCAGACTGATCTACGGGTCACCTGGATGGGTTCTGGGTCCAGATTTGACGACATGTGGGACTTCCTGTTCTGAAATAACTGTTTTGTTGAAGTTGATTTGGGATCTGAGGTAGAAATTTAAACGAGTTTGGTACCGATATGGACTCTAGTTGGTGTCCAAAAGGGTTTGGATCCGATTTTTTGATTATTTTGCGCTGGTCAGATGATCTCTGCATTTCTGTGCATCTTTTCCAGAAGAAAAAAGTTAAATATTTTAAGTAGGGCTGAAACAATTAATCGGATTAATCGATTGTTGAAATAAGGGTTGAGTTTTTACATGTTCATAGAAGCGGTTTTTTGGCTGTAGATGCATCATTTTCTATATTTTAGGTAAGAAAATGTTTAATTTCTTAGTTAAGAAAGGAGTGAAATTTGTTCATTTGCATCTTTTAAGAGATTAAGTGAAAAATTTGCAGATTGTGACTTTTTTTTATCTGATTAATTGATTTGTCATCAGAATAATCAATAGTTGCAGCTCTGATTTGAAGGTGTTTTTGTCTCCCTACAGATTAAATCCATCTTTAGTTTTAAATGTTTTAACTGATGGGTTCTGATCCGGTTTCCTGCAGCTCACGCTGATTTCTCTCCTTTTTTTTTTTTTTTTTTATCAGTTTCTTCTTCTTCTCGCACATTTCTCTCTCCATCCTCTCGCTGTCAGCGACGTGTTGTCTCCATGGTAACCGCCTGCAGAGAGGCGGGCTTGGACTGGACACACCCACTGCAGCATGGCTCTCTCACACACACACACGCACACACACACATGCAGCGCAGCAGTGTATTTTAGTAAATGTGACCACAGGTTTGAGGCGCGTCGTGCTGCTTCAGCATCTTAAATTACAGCCGTCGGCTGCAGCAGCTCCTCGCCGTCGCCTCTCGGCTCGCTGCGTGTCACGGCCTAACGTATAATCAGAGGCGGCCTCGTCTCTGCATCCTCCTCCGAGGCGCAGCGACGCTGCTGTCCTGTCAGGACTCACTCTGCATGTAGAAAACCAGAAGCTCTGAGGCTGGAGGATGTGAAGGCGTCCCTCAGACTCCACCTGGCTCATCTGCTGTAATGAACATGCTGCAGATCAGAGGTGGAGTCCTCTGGCTCCAGTTTGAAATGTCTGTGCTGCGTTCAGGTGCAACATGTAACATCTAACCTCTCTGTGTGTCTGTGTGCAGAAACCCTGCTGGATGACTTCATGTTGACACATCCCATCTTCCTGACGGCCGACAGGCTCCAGCAAGTCCTGCTGCAGCAGTATCCTTGTCCTGGGCCTGACTGAATGCGCTCACGGCGCTGCGATGCGACGTGCATGCACCGGTGTGTTTAATGCGATCGGAATGAGGGACGAGCTTTGCAGGTTTGATTCCAGGGTATTAACGGCGGCTTTGTTCCCCTTGTGTAGCTGCGAGTTGTGTTTTTCCCTCCTTTTCGCCTGCAGCCTGCTGACTCTACCTCATGTTTGTTACCGAGTTTCTTTTTTTTTTTTTTTTTGCCCCACCTTCCTTCTGTTTGTTTGTGTTCCAGAGGAGAGAACACGTTCAGGTTCAGGAGAAAAACACTTCCACAACAGAGACTCGCAGTCTGATCCAGGAATCGTTTTTTAAGAATGTTTCATAAATGTTAGTCTGGTAGGATCGGTCCGACTGGGAACCAAAACTGCAACATTTGTTACATTTCCAGATGCTGTTCCACACTGAACTGAGTCAAACCAACCAAACCCTTTGAAAACAGTTTCCCTCCCCGCCTGTGGGGGCACTGCACATACAACCACTGAAGGAAACAATATGAAAGCCTCTGAAGAAGACACTGAGTGCAACGTCCTTCGCGAAATGTAAACAAAAATAGAGTAGCATCAGACGAGTCATTTCTCCTGCTAGCATTAGCCTGCTAGCATGCCTTGCGATATAGTTCACTTCCTGCTTTTGGCACAGTTGGCGTTCACATATGCATCCAAACCGCACCAGAGTTCACTTCAACCGAATCCAAACCGAGGTTTATAGGTGGACCAGAGCTCGTTCTTTCAGTCTGCATCAGAGTTCGATTTCGCATTCTCACCGCCCCATAGGAACCGGACTTTCCAGGCAAATGGTCTGGAGCTGGATTAAAGTGGACTTAACATGGCTGGTGTGAATGAGTCTTAACTCTTTAACGTCTTGGTTCTTGGTCGAATGGAGACAAACTGTCCTGAATGCAAACTGAGAGCCTCGTTTTATTTGGAGATGATGGAAAAAAGATTCCGAAACCACCTCAACTGGTTCCTGTGAAAACTCGGAGCTCCTTGTAACGAAGAAAGGATGCATACCAGGAAACATCATGCTTTTACAATTGATCCATTAAGTTCAGTTTTTAAAAAAAACAAAGCAAAAATAAATTGTCATATGCTCAGAAAAACAAAACCAAAAGTTGAGCACCACAAGTTCCCTTCGACATCATTTAAAACAATCTCATAAATAGAATAATAGAATAATTAATTAGTAGAAAAGTAAAGTGAGGAAAAGATGCCAGTGTTGGGTACAGTCTTCATGCGTCTGAGGGTTTGTAACTCGTCTCACCCTCCTGTGTCACGTAAACACTGTTTGTGTGGAACTCAGAAACACAGTGTGACTGACGTCACGTTGCACCTTTGATGAGCATCACTATGTTCAGAATGTTGAAACCTTTCCTGGGTGAGCCCAGCCTGCAGAGAGATTATTTCAGCTGTTTGCATTCATGATCACATTCTTTTGGTTTGTACGCTTAACTAATGACTGAGTGAAGGAATTGGATGGTACCGGCTGGTAGATCCACTTTTAAATTCTCCCTGAATCGTGACTCAGAACCTGCAGGTGGAAATCCAGTTTCCAGATGCTTCCACCGCCTCAGAGAAGAAGGTTCTGACTAGAATCTTGATTGTTTCATCTTCAGCGACAAATGACTCAATCTAAAGGTCTCAGAACAAACACAACTTTACGATCTGAATCATGCCAACTGTTTCACATTCTCATGCAAATTAATGCAGAACCGTCGAAGATTAACTCGATTGCATCATCCACAAACGACTTTACAACCTGAACTGTGTAGACCATTTCATATTCTCCTGCAAGTTTTTGTAAAACTTTCTAAGCTTAACATGACTGCATCATCTGCAAAAAGCTTTACAATCTGATGCCAACTGTTTCATACACTCCTGCTAATTATTGCATAACCATTCAAACTTAAGTGCGTTATCTGCAAACAATCTGCATTGTGTTGACTACTTCATTATCTCATCCAAGTTGTTGCAGGGGAATTGTTTCTCAGCTTAACACGACTGCATCATCAGCAAACAACTTTACAATCTGATGCCAGCTGTTTCATACACTCCTGCTAATTATTGCATAACCATTTAAACTTAATTTGAGTGCAAACAACTTTACAATCTGAGTCACGCAAACTGTTTCCCGTTCTCCTGTTAAGTCTAAGTCTAAACTGAACACGACTGCATCATCCGCAAACAGTTTTCTGAAACCGGCTGAACTGGAAACCTCTGCGGGACGTGAAGCCGTTTTCTTCTGTTGTGTTCTGATTAGTTCAGTTCATGACAGCTGATATGAAAACTGCCAGTTTTTAACATCCATCCACGTGAATCCTCCCCCACAGGGAGATGGAGAGGAAGAGAGGGATGTGGGCGGAAGCAGAAGAGTGAAAGAAACGGACAGAAATAAATCTCCCTTTGTTGTATTGCAGAGATTGAGGGACTTTTCCTCTCAGGATGTGCACATCTGTCCTCTGTGCAGGATTAAATAGTCATAGACCTGATTAAAAATCAGAAGAACAAGGAGCTGATGGCGAAGGAGAGCAAAGCTTCATGGGAAATGTCACTGAAATTCTCAGCGTTGGGCAAACAGAGAGCAGAAACAGCATGTCTCATCAACCAGGCAGAGGGGATGAAACAAGCAGTGTGTGTGTGTGTTGGTGAGGCAGCTGGATGAGGATGTGTGTGTGTGTGTGTGTGTGTGGTGTAATGTGGGTCATCATGGCGGCGTCTTTCTCTGAGCTGAAAACGATGCTCCTCCTGCTGTAACACAGAAGATGCATGCAGGTTTCCACGCGCCGCAGAAACACGTGTTTCACATCCAGCCTGGTTCCTCCTTAACCCAAACGCTCCTCCAGATTCTCCCTGGAGGCCGAGGGGGGGGGCAGCGAGCGGCGGGACGGCGAGGCCGAGGCGGCCATGAGCGCCGCCGAGAGGAAGCAGGCGGTGCTGAACATGGCCTTCCGCTACCTGGACACCTACAGAGAGCTGCTGCAGGAGGAGGGAGAGCGCAGCAACAGCTTCCCCAAGGTACCGGTGTGAGGCCAAAGGTCAACGACGTTCAGCTGCACACAAACTCACCTCCAGTCTGACCAACGACTGCAAGACCAGGCCAGACAATAAAATAAGAAATTCAACAAATTAGGACAAAATTACGACTTTTAAATTAGAATCTTCTCACTGAAATGTTCCACGCTTTCTGATTTCCTTCTATTTTTTATTATCTAGTCATTGACTTATAAACTCCAAATCTGATTCTAATTCCTGTATTAAAAATAGAGCAAAACGACCCAGATTCTGTTTTTATTGCTGAGAATAGATAAAATATATTTATATCAATAAAAAGCAAACTGGATGATTTTCATTTAGCAGAAAAAACTTTTTAAAAAATTTGATAATTTTAGTTGTTTAATTAAAATAGTTCATGTTTATTTTATTGTTGAGCAGGTAAGAAGAAATCACAACTTTTTTTTAGTTAATAAAAATTTATTCTTTCACCTTTTCAGCTTTAGTTGAGCTGTTTTACTCTTCAGATTCTAAAGATTTTTGTATTTAAATAAAAGAAAGAAAATTACAATAAAACATCACAACATTTTGAGCTGAGGATTTTGGCCCACATGACTCTCCTCCTTTAAACCTCAGCTTTAAAGCTGCAGTTTGTAACTTTTATTAAAAAATATTTTATTTACATAAAACTGTCACCATGTTGTTAGATAATATGTAAAAAGAGCTCCATCTTCTCCCAGAGCCATTTTTTCCATCTGAAGAAATGTGCCACTCTCAACTAAAAAACAGCCAATCAGAGGCAGGAGGCGGGTCTTAGCGCTGTTAATCATTCTCTTGAATGTGCTCCTAAATGTGCTAATGGCAGAGAAATAATCCACCTTTCCAGGAAAACTGTTTATTCACCATTTTTGGTGTCCAAGCTAAGTAGCCTTAGCATTCATGACAGGCTATGCTAGTTGTAGCATCACAGAGATTGAGTGGGGAAAGAGGGCGGCACTAAGACCCTCCTCCTCACTGTGATTGGTTGTTTCTAGTTCACACTGGGAGAAGACAGGAGCTTGAACTCTTTTTCACAGATTATTTGTTTTGTACCAAACTGCCACGATATGCGAAGAGTTTCAACAAATATGTAAACAAAATATGTAACTTTAAAAGAGTTTCATATTTTGGACCACCTGACAGACCAACCTTCATCCTGACGGTTGAAACCCTTCAGGATGAAGGTTGGTTCTGGAACAACCCTTTTGTTGTTCCAGAACCAACAAAGGGAAACTTCCCAGCCTTTCAGTAAAACGACGTAATCTCACGTAACACGTCTCAAAGAGCGAGACGCCATCAGGCCTCAACATGCCTGACTTCCTGATGATTATCGGCCAATCCCTGCATTCACGCAAAGACAGTAACGGTCTGGAAAGCAGCCTGATGGGAATCTCCAGACGCTGGTCCTGAGAAGGCCTGAAAGTGAAAGTGAAGCGGCAGGTTCACCCTGCTGATGTCTCCGTTTAGGATGAATGAGCTCAGATTGTGGGTTTGTCTGTGTGCAGGAGCTGTACTTGTGTGCGGTTCAGGAGCTGACCCGGTATCCTGAGCTGGTAGAGGACGTCCTCAAGCTGCAGCGATGGTCTGAGATCCTGCACTGCCCGTAAGGCTGTGAAGACTCTAGATATTTTAACTACTTACTGCTGTTTTTGTTGGACATCCATCACATTTATTCGCTGTTTTCCCTTTCGTTCGGGATATTTGTGCATTTCAGCTCCGACGAGGAGAAAGAGAGCAGGAAGAAGCAGGTCCGTCCGCTGTTCAGACACTTCAGACGTATCGATGCCTGCCTGCAGCCCCGTGAGGCCTTCAGAGGCTCAGACGAAAGTACGACGCCCACAGATACCTGCAAGCCTACACACACGCACTCACGCACACACCTGAGCTATAAAGGCTGTGATCTCTAAACACACACGCTCACAATTGAAATGCAAACACAGCTGCAATCTGCGGTTGGGATATACAAATCACTGGCCGACACACCCTGAACACAACACACACACACACACATCTGAGGTTTGGACTTTTAACTCGAATACAAAGGACCAACCCACCAGTTCTGCTGCAGTTCCACAAATAACCAGCAGACGGACCGAGAATCTCCATAAGTATTGATTTATAGGGGCAGGATCATTGAAAATGTACTTTATTTAGTTTTACATCATGTTCTAATGTTATTCCTACAGTCGCTTCAATTACTTCATGCATGTGTGAGAAGTCTTTTTATCTCTATGGCAACCATTCAGCTGTGAAAAACACCTGGGTGGACCTAGCCCCGCCCTCAAGACGCAGCTCCTCCTTGGAGCTACAGCTTCTAAGCTTCAGTGCTTCCACTGCCCCCACTCAGCTCCTTCAGACTAGCCAGAAGCTATTAGCAAACACCTGATAGAACTGCTGAGTTCCTCATAGAAGCTACTTGTCAGAGCAACGCTGGTAAAAATGTTGTTGAAGAGTTAATAGGGGAACCAGGTTGTGATGACTTGGATCAGTGGATCAATATATTTGATTTGCTTGAGGATTTCGATGATGGGATTTGACAAACTGTAAAGTTTATTGGACTTTGAACTGCCTTTTTGCTTAAATGTTGTACCCAAATAAATGTGACTTTTTGGTGAACATTCCCAGCTCAGTGAGGTATTTTTGCGTCCTCGCAGTCTTCTGCAGGGTGTACACCCCGGATCACTCCTACGTCACCATCCGGAGCCGCCTGTCCTGCCGGGTCGGAGAGATTCTGGCGCTGGTCAAAGAGAAACTCCAGTACAGCGAGGACCAACCAGTTCTGCCTGGAAACCTCATACTGGTGGCCGTCACCTCAGCTGGAGGTCCGCCTTCCCTCAGGTTATGGATGTTTTGGTTTTTTTTTCCCGCTGTGACTGATGGTGGCTGTGTTTGCAGAAAAAGCCGTGTTTCGCCCCAGCGACGAGGCCGTCTTCACCACGCTGGGCGTCAACACCCACCTGTTCGCCTGTGAACCCTCTGAACTCGACTCTCTGGTGAGGATCGATGCGTATTGACTGAAGGGTGACTGATTGTAGGGTAGCAACAGCCAATGAAAGCAGAGAAAATGTTGGGTCATGCTGATCAGACTGCAGACATTTATTGAGGTCAGTTAGGTCTCCGCTATGCTAACCTGATTAATTTGATGAAAGATTAACCAGAAGTATTTATTGTAATGACTGGAATTACCCCTAATAAACATTAAACAGATTAGGACGGTTATCCTTCCATTGAATATTACATCATGAGTTGTAATCAGTGTTTTTATGAACATTTTCTGGCTCAGGACAAAACTGACTGTTCATGGAGATTTGGTTTACCACTAAATCATAAACAAATCCTACAAATAAATCAATCAAACTGGTGACACTGGATAACTGACACCATTCCTAACTGGAATACAAGCATGAGGATGAGGATGACAGATGTAGAGAAGTACAATCAAAAATCAAACCAGTCCAGTTTATAATGAATCCATTCCAGTCAAAAATTAATCCAGTCCAGTTTAGAGACAATCCATTCCAGTTTAGAAACACTCCAGTCCAGTCCAGACTTTGACTCAAAAGGAGATCTGTCTCTTTTCCAGAAAGTACATTTAAAATTATTCTATTTAAGCTATTTCAAAAGGGTTAGAGGTGTAACAACCCCCATAAATGTCACCAGTTCATCACGAAGAGATAAACTGGTGACATTTTCCGAGATGCAGGAAAATGTAAAAAAAAAAAAAAAATCTCTTTTTAGAAAAGGGCAAGAAGGTTTGAATTAGGAGAAAGAAAGGGGTCCAAGTGCCACGCCCTGAGGAACCTCTGTTTTAGTCCCCATATTTTGGAAAACTAAAGCTAGCTACTGATAAATGCTTCTCATCATTGGGTTCAAAGTTCAACAATGAAAACGGATTTCTGTCTGGAGTTTTTTTTTTCATCTTTAATTCTGATGTCACTTCCTACAGCTTCCTCTTCCTGAGGAGATCCACTGGACGCCCGGCGACAGCAAACTTCACGACATGTCGGCAGAGGAAGTGGCCAATCAGCTGGTGGTGTTCGACTGGGAACTTTTCAGCTGCGTTCATGAGGTCAGAAAACCGTTTGGTGAAAAAATCTTAAAAACGTGAACAATCTGCAGTTTTTTCATCCAATGTAACACCCATAACGCCCCCTGCAGGTAGAGTTCATCTGTTACGTATTTCACGGCGAGCAGTCCCGCTGGCGCCCCCTCAACCTGGAGCTGGTACTGCAGCGCTGCAGCGAGGTGCAGCACTGGGTTGCCACGGAGATCCTGCAATGCCAATCGCTGCCGAAGAGGATCCAGCTGCTGCGCAAGTTCATCAAGATCGCAGCGCTGTGAGTTTATTATCGACACCAACTGCAAAAAGTATCACTAATGTAAACATTTTATTTCCCTTCATAGGACAAATTTAATTATTTTTAATTTTTTGGTAAAAACAAAGTATAAATAAAGGCGTAATTAGATGGTGGCTAATTACCACCATTATGTTAGAGAGACTAACATAATAATGTTAATAATTTTCAACTGGAATTTATTCCCTCAATAAAAAAAAATAGGTCAAGAAACATTCTTTTCTTTAGATTTATAAATAAATCTTATTCATGTCTAAATAAATCTTATTCTCGATCTACAATGGCATTAGTGCCATATGAAAAGTTGAAAATTTGGAGGAGAAAAAACAGACATTTATGGGGCTTATCACACCTCTAGTTTAGATTAATTTCAGAAATTAAATTCTGAAATTGTAATTAAAATGTTTTTTAAAGTTCATTTTTCTAAAAAAAGATTAATCTAAAGGATTTTTGTATATTATTTGCAAATTTTTGATATTTAAAACTCAAAAATGTCTAATTTCTTTCTAGAAAATTTACCACATTTTAAACTGAGAAATGTCCTGTTTGTTTGTTTTTTTCAGAAAAACTTTTTTTTTCTTGAACATTTCTGAGATTAATCAGCAATTAATCAATACATTTTTTCTAGAAAGAAAATATTTAAAAATGTGGTGTATTTTTTATTTTTTTTTAACAAGTTTTAAACTTTTCAAATTAAAGTATTTTTGAGTTTTTTTCTGGGAAATGTTCAGCTTTTCAAACTCAGAAAAAAACTCTCAGTTTTTTGGTGGAAATTTCCTTCTTTTTTTCTACCTAACACACAGTTGAACTTATCATATACTGTGATCAGTATCGGGGGTAAATTATCAATAATCAGTACTGAAATTTAACTGAAGGCCACCAGTCCTCTGCAGCTCTCTGCTGCCTCCTGGTGTTCAGGCTGTGAACTGAACCGGTTCTGCTCTGTTCCAGCTGTAAACAGCAGCAGGACCTGCTGTCCTTCCTGGCGGTGGTTCTGGGTCTGGACAACCCGGCCGTCAGCAGACTGCGGCTCACCTGGGAGGTACGACCCGCCGGGTTTTTAACAGAACAGACAGGGTGGTTCTGTTAAATCCAGTCCGTCTGTCGAGCCAGAACTTCTGGATCTGATAACGACGTCTCCTCTGATGTTCTCAGGGTCTTCCGGGGAAGTTCAGGAAGCAGTTCCAGCAGTTTGAAAGCATCGCTGTGAGTTTTCCACGCTGATCCTGAGTCTGTGCCAATCAGAACCGGCCTGGTTCAGAAACATGATGCTCACCTTTGACCTTCTTCTCCTGCAGGACCCGTCCAGAAACCACAAGTCCTACAGAGACCTGATCACCAGCCTGAGACCCCCGCTGATCCCGTTCACCCCGCTGCTGCTTAAAGGTGACCAGAACCCGACCAGAACTCAGAAAACTGATGTGTTTTTCTGGTTTTTACTGATTTTTAACGATTCTTTTGTTTTGTTTTGTTTTTTAAGTCCTCTCACTGTATTTCTGTGACAGCAAACTATAAAAACACAAATTTCTTTTTTTTAAAAAGTTGAACAATATTTTTAAATCTTAATTAAATCATGAAGATGGCAAAGTACTGCTGTCTTTATCTGGAACAAGCAGTAAATTTCCGACAAAAAAATTCTGAAGTTTCCCAAGAAAACAAACAAAAATAAAGTGAGTTTGAAAAGTCAAACAATTGCTTGAAAAAAATCTGATTTTTTAAAATTTATTTATTTATTTTACAGATTTTTAGCAATTCTTCTGTTCTTTCCACATTTTCTGACCTAACATTTTTCATCATCAAACCAAATCTGCTTTTTATGATTTTCCAACAGTCAAAGTTACACTGGGTTTTATGTTTTTAATAAATCTCAGTCAAATAATTGTTAATTATAAGAGAGGACATGCTGGAGAGCTTGAAACGGTCCGTCTCCATGGCAACACAGTCAGCGAACAGGACGGATGGAAGTAGGTTAAAGGGAAAAAAAAAAAGATGAAAACTGTTATTTTTGAATTGTGATCTGGCGCCCCCGGTGGGTGAAAAATGAAAAACACTAATGATTATTGTAGTGATTGATTATTCTATTGATTAATCAGATTAAAAAATTTGCACTTTCTGCAGATTTTTTAATTATTTCTTAAGCTTTTTTGTAGAATATTATAAATACTTTAAAAGATGCCAATAAACAAACAATTTAATTCCTTTAATAAACATAAAATACCATTCCTTTAGTGAATTCTTGATCATTTGTAACAAAGGACACATCTGATGAATCTGTTTTTCTCCATCAGTGAGATTTTTGCATGTTCTGATTCGTGTCATTTGCAGATTTGACGTTTCTTCACGAGAGTTGCAAAACGTTCCACGGAGAACTTGTCAACTTTGAGAAGATGGTGAGTTTGTTGTTCATTTATGACATAATGGAAATGTTCAGATGTTTTAATTATTTCCACAGGTGAATAAATTAGGTTACCTTAACAGTTTTTATCAGCTAAAAAGCTTAAAAGTGACAAAAAAAATCACTGCATGAGAAAAAAATACTTAAAACTGGAGAAGTTGGGTGATAAAACTCCAGAGGCGTAAATGAACTGAAAAGATTGAGATCAGGATGTCCAACAAGCGGCACAGGGGCCATTTGTGGCCCTTGGATTGATTTCTTTCGGGCCCCAACTGCAGTTCAACTTAAACTTTATATTTTTAATCAAAGTAAAATTAATATTTTGCAGTGGAAATTGTTCAGTACAACACAAACTTTTTATCTTTTCACAACCTATCTTTTATAAAAAGTAGAAAGTTTATTCAGACTTTTGCCGAAAACTTTGAGGCGCCAAACCAGCTCTCATTTAATTATTAAATTAGGCTGAGAAAAGATTTGTTAAATCGAGCCAGAGAATTTGACTGTCTTAACTGTCTTTCTTTGAATAAAGCAAACGTGAAAAATCATTTTTGAGTTTTGGTTAAAGGATGAAGAAAAATCATTTTCCTACCAAGAAAAAAACTGACTTATTTGATTTTAGTTTTTTAACTTTTACTTTCTTGGTCCCACTGCAAAAACACAAATTCTTACTAAGTGTTTTTGGTCTGGTTTGTAGTGAAAATGTTTTAGTACATATGAAAAAATTAAAACAAACTTACAAGTACCTTTTCAGCAAGAGAGAGCAGCTTGTTTTAAGTCAATAATTCCTTAATGTTGAAGAAAAAGTTCTAATTCAATTGACAGATAAATTTGCTTCTAATAAGACATTTCATTTCATTCCCATGTTGCAAGTGAAATAACAATGGAATAGAACATTTTCTAATGTCGAGGAATTATTGACTCTTACTGAAAGGCTACTTCTAAGTTAGATTTATTTTATTTCAAGTTGACAAACATATTTGAAGGAGAAACTACACAAAAATACTTGGTAAGATTTAATCTACAACCCGAAGAGCCTCAGTAATCTCATATTTATTGTTTTTCTGCAGCATAAAGTGGCTGAAATGGTGAGAACCATCAGACGGTACCGCAGCTCCCAGCTGAGTGAGTCCAAACTCTTCCTCATCGTCCTGTCTGTCTCCACCTGCTGGCAGGTTTCTGCCACTGCAGCTGCGACTGCTCACTGATGTTGTGATGTGTTTCCTGGTAGCCATAGATACAGAGACGTCCCCCTCCCACCTGCAGACGAAGGCCTACGTCCGTCAGCTGCAGGTGATCGACAACCAGAACCTGCTGTTCGACATGTCCTGCAAGCTGGAGCCCAAAGACACGTAGAGGGACGAAGGAGCGGAGAGGAAGAGGAGGAGGTTCACGACCTGGACGTTAGATTTACACCTGCTCCTCTTCATCATATAACTGAAAACATTCTGCCACACCTCCGAACCTGGAGACCCAGAACTCTGGTTTCATTCCTCTGTTTCTGGTCGTCTCTGCGGGATTCTGTAGAACCAGAACCGACCTGAAACCTAAGCATTGGTTCCTAACACACAGCTGGAACATAAAATGGAGTTACGGATCCTCCACTAACCAGTCCACCCAGTCGAATCACATATTTATTTATATTTACCTCAAGTTCTGCGTATTTTTAGCTGCAGTAGCAGAAAATCAGTGGTGCTCCTGAGGGGGGTCAAGGGGGGCAAGGGCCCACTTTTGATCCTTATGCACACCCAGAGAATCATCTCTATGTTATAGAAAGGCATAAAATTTTATCTTCAAAAAATACATGTAAACCTAAATAAGTTAAAAAAAATTAATATATATATTTACATTTTTTTGTCTGTACCCTGTAAAAATTAAATTAAAATTTTCTGAAAACATGCAGAATTTAACTAAATAAACAAATCCATCATTACATCAGTGTCATGACAGTAAAGTTTATTATCAGGAATCAAACAAATTTCTCTCTTAAATATTTAATTATTGAAACAGTTTAGTTCCAATTTGATCCTTTTACAAAATGATCAAATTTTGTCTTCATTACCTGAGATTTTTCTCTTTATGCATTTCCAAACGGGAGAACAGCCAGGATCAAGCTATAAAATACAGGAAA
This sequence comes from Poeciliopsis retropinna, assembly GCA_010277075.1. Taxonomy (NCBI): domain Eukaryota; kingdom Metazoa; phylum Chordata; class Actinopteri; order Cyprinodontiformes; family Poeciliidae; genus Poeciliopsis; species Poeciliopsis retropinna. Next base: position 2,694,589 of record VMRM01000035.1, on the reverse strand, counting down.
AAAATGAAGCATCAAGCAAATGTTTATCTTTCTCTACCAGCAGATGGCAGTAGGTGTCAGGTACTGTTCCTTTAAATTCAGAAGGCGCATTAAAGAGCAAACCTTGAGCTTTAATGTTTCTCCTGAAACAATATTTGGCAAAAAAAAAAAAGCAGTTTCATTGCTGTGTGTTAGCAACTGATGACCCAACCCCTGACGCATGGACCAATCAGAATGCAGATAAATGGCAGGCATTGTCCAATCAGCTTCCTTCAGCCGGAGTCAGGCTGCAAGATTTAATGTGTTGTGGTTTTCCAGACTTCAGGTTCTACTTTCACTGACTTCATGGACCAAACGGGTCGTGGATAAAGAGCTATTGGAGCAGGACAGCGCCCCCCACAGAGGGCTGATGGTACTGTGACTTTGTGGGGCTGCTGCAGAGCGATCGTCTGACCCGAACCGCGAACAGAGACCTGTTCTGTTATCTGTTCTGTCCAGAACTGATCTGTAAATGTTCAAAGCGAGGAGGAAAACAGCCATCATTTCGTTTTGCGCCGAGGCGGATTTCATGTTTTTAACAAAAGACTCGGGTCGGTCCTGATGTTGGGGCCGACCCGGGCTTCATACCTGCTGCCATATTCCACTGAGAGTCCAAGCAGGTGACGATGCATTCACTGACGGTCGGACTCGTAGACGCCAACGGAGCACCAACTCACCTGATTGGATCAGAGAGAGTAGATGCTGGTTTTCTACCAAACAACGTCTGAAGACTCTACAGTCTTTGAACATTTCACAGTGTTTGAGAGTCACATGATCCAGATCAGGCTCCTCTTAAAGGACCAGTCTGTTGTTTACTTCTGGGTTTCAAATCAGAATATATAAACTTCATAAACCTCCGCCTGATTGGTTAAATCTGGAGTAAAAAAAATAAGGAATGGTCCTTTAAGAGAGCGTGACTCTTCAATGTGATTGGTCGGACCTTTAGTCAACCAGTCGTGTTGATGGGATGACCTCACTCCTCAGAAATGAGCAAATTTTTTCTCTCTACCTGTTGACACACCTGAACGACCAGCCGGTTCTACAAAGGACCCGCCTACCCCCGCCCAGAGCCGGCCTCCTATTGGTCAGTTCTGACGGGTCTGAGGCAATAAACCAACGGCTGGAAGCGGCTCCGGCTGGTCGAAGCACTTTTTGTCAAACCTCAGGGCTCAGAGACACACAGAGGTTCTGTTTACTCCTTCTTCAGTAGAGTTCTGTTCAGTTCAGTCCAATTGTGTTTGGATCGCTTGGTTCTGTGTTTGTACAGCTCATCACGCTGCTGTCATATTTACTCCAGTTATAGAAATCTAAAGAGTTGTTGTTGTTTTGATCACCACCAGAGCTGACGGACCTGGCAGGAAGGCTGAGCTGTCTTTTTCTAACTACTGGATGGATGGATGGATGGATGGATGGATGGATGGATGGATGGATGGATGGATGGATGGATGGATGGACGGACGGACAGGAAGACCGATGATGGTCCTGGTTGGATTGCTGTTTGCTTAGTTGGTTTTATCAATTGATTGACTGGTTGGTTGGTTGATTGGACTGATAAGATGGATGGATGGATGGATAATGGTGATAGTTGGACTGCTGTTTGGTTACTTGGTTAGATTGTTGGTTGGCTGGTTGGTTAATTAATTGGTTGGTTGGTTGGTTAATTGATTGGTTGGTTAATTAATTAATTGATTGGTTGGTTGGTTGGTTGTAATAAATAAATACTTGCCATTCTCAGCTCTGGTGGGCAATGAGATCTTTTTTATTCTCCATCTGTACCATATCATCCAGTTTCAGGCCGTTCCTGTTCAGAAACTTCTCAATCGGGAACCAGTAACTGGGAACCAGTAAGGTTCTGGAACATTAATGGTATCACTGGCCAGCACTTCTGGCTCAATAATTTATGTTTACAGGAAGGTATGAAAAGTATGAATGAGTGAACATGGGGTTTTGCTGCCAAAACTGAATTAGAATAAAAGCTTAAACTGGAACAGATTCCAGAACCATGAACTGATACCAGTTGACTCTGGACAGAACAAAAATGATTTGGCTGGACCTTTTAACACAGAGCCAGCTGTAATTTCAACTTTCTAAGAAAACCTTCATCCCAAGTACCAGGATTGGTTTGAAACCAACCAAATAATCTAAATTTCTTTAATAGCAACCATCACCTGAGTTGGAAACATAATAAATGTTTCCAAATCCAGAGTTTGAACTAAAATTTGAAGTAACAAAAACACAAATCTTATCTGCCATTCAGCAGAAAAGAAATAAAGGAGATAGATAGTATCAGTATCATGAATCTAAATGTAAACTTCCAAAATAAAAGCTTCTGTCTTCAGGAACCATCAGGACAGTTTCCTACTGAGATGAAGTTCTCATTCTGGTCTGGTTGAAGGGTCTTCATGGCGGTCCAAAAGCCCAGTTCAGGTGGATGATCACCAGTCAGCCCACAGCTCTCTCAGGACCACTTTCTGGGTCTCAGGCGCGCAACGTCGTGGATCCCAGTCCAGTTCTGAGTCCGGTTCTGGTCCAAAGATCGGCCCAGAACTGTTCCGGGATCCAGAGCTTTGACAACGCGGTCGGTCTCCTCCGTCCACCGCGTCGCTGGTCTGAAAAATAAAAAAAACTTGTAAATATCTGAAGTAAACTGTAAATAAAAAACTATCGGAGATTCTATTTTATGTATGAACGGAGGGAGAGCAGCGCCACCTCAAGGAGAAACACTTTCATTTGGTGTCTTTTATTTGTAAAACTCAGAAAGTTTAAGACGATGAAACAGAGAGAAATTATAAAAATGAATTTATGACTTTATGAAATGTACAGAAATCTCTTTCAGTTTGATGTTTCAGTTGTTTTCTATCTAAACTTTGTTTCTGTTTGCTTTTTATTTGTACAGAAGTGGCTGTTTACATGAAAACGAATCCTTTTCTTCTGCGAATAATGTGATTGGAGGAGACGTTTGGCAGGGGGCGGAGCCTTAAGGTTCACATTGTTTGATTTTAAATTATAATAGAAATGTTAAAGATACATTAATACACCGTTTGGGCTTTGCTTTATAAACCTGAAATAAATTCAATTAAATAATTAAAACTGTTTAGTTAAACCCAACAGAACCAGCTGGTACTGTTGGCTTAAGTTACTGAAAAACAATCTGTCAATTTCAGATAAATCAGTTAAGATAAATATTTTATAAAGATTTAAATTCAGACAAAAACGTTTAAAAAAAGTTTTTTTTTTTTTTATTGAATAATTTCCTCCAAAATGTTTTTTTCTTTTAATTTTTAGTGAAGAAACTTTTGATTGAAGAAGTTTTCATTAATCAAAAAAAAAAAAAAATCAGAATTTCAGTTCTGATTAAAAACAAAATTTATTCATTTTAATTTGGATTTAATTTTAAAAAATAGGGGAAAAAACTTTAATCTGTTGTTTTTTTAAATTGATTTAATTAAAGAAAAAAAGCAAAATAAAGTTATATCAAAATGTGAAACCAACAGCATTATGTTTCAGAGTTTTATTTATTTATTTTTTTTAATTAGCTAAAAATATAATGATAATAAATAATGAATAATATTATATGTAGGTATATTGACTTTCAGGATTCTCTTTTACAATATCTTATCATTAATGTGATTTTAATAATTCACATTTAAACTAAAATAATTATAATTATTCTAAACTATTTAATTTATTTTTTAATTTCATATTTTTGTTTTCTCATCTTTCAGATGTAGATTTCGGACTGATTTGATTTTAGAAAACGTTGCCAGTTTAATATTAGTGATGAGTTGATGACCAGAGTCGGAGAATTGATTGGTGATTATTGATTATGGAGAACGTGGCCCCGCCCCCTGCAGACGTCCCCTCCCTCTGCTGTCTCACTACAAACACTGAAATAAAATCTGGAGACAAAAAAAAAAAACTGAAATCAGACTCAGTTTCTTTTCCGGCCAGAAGGTGGCGCCATCAGCAAACTTCAGAAACCCGCAGTGAAGTGGGTTCGGTTCTGGAACAGAAAACAAACAACTAAAAAAAAAAAACATGAAACTTTGTGACAAAATCTGGAAAATAATCCGATTTATGGACATAATTCGGAGTTTATGCAAGCGGTACCGACTGACCCGCTTTAAGCCGCGGGTCGCTCTGCTGGCAGGCTGGACGGAACCGGGGACACACGAGGACAGAGAGGACGTGGGACACGAACCGACAACCCCGAACCTGAGAGCAACCCGAACCTGCAGCTCAGATGTTTGATTCCTGAAGGGACCAGTCAGGGTGGGGGGTATGTTTGGTTTGATGTGACCTGATTGGACACCGACCACACCCACCGAACCTCCCCAGCATGCAGGGCTGCAGAGTGGACAGAACCTTACCCTGACCCCTGCATGAGAGGAGTCAGCTTTCCATCCCTGTTAAGGAGAAGGTTTATATTTAGTGGGAAATTTGGGGGAAGGGTGAAGGACTGTTATATTTATCAGGTGAGGGTCGGAACCGTGCTGCCCCTCATCTGGGTCTGGACCAGAACCGACAATCGGCCCTGCTGGATTCCGGTTCTGCTCCCCGTTGAACCCGCAGCTTTAGGTTCTTATCAACCCAGTCGCCACCATAGCGACGGGAGCATTGTATTATGGGTAGTGTAGTGTTTACACTCCTGACGAACTCAAAATTATTTTATACTGTTAGTTTTTCTTGGTTCCGACGGTTTAAAGTCATTTTTAAAGAAAGTTTTTCTTGAGTATGTAATCAAACAGCTGTTTGAAACCCCCTATTATGTGTCTGCATACATCTCAGAAAATACCGAGCTGCGCCCCGACACTGACAGCCAGCTGGCTGAAAGAAAGCAGCCATATTTTCCCTCAGAGGTTTTTCTGTTTCAGTTCCATCATCCACCCTGTTAGTGACTCTACTGGAGCAACCAGCCTCACTAATAAACCTGTCATAATATTCTGAGCAAGAAATGCTAATTCCACCTGTAAACCAGGTAAAAGTTTATCAGGAAAACGATTAGAAATGTAATCATAAATCAAATAAATTCTTCCTTCATAAAAAAACAGAATCCATAGAAAGCTTAAAGAGACTTTATAAAAGTTTGCAGAAGTTTAGTAGTTTCATCTACATCCACATTTTTAGAGATTTATTTTAGTTATTCATTTTTTTAAGATAATTTTAAAAATCACAAACTTCTATATTTTCTTGGGTTTTTTTCTCCATTTGCAGCTTCTGGATCTTTGACAGCAGCTTCTAAAACGGTCCAGTCAGTGACAGACAAATATGCACAAATGAGGGATCCGTCAGCGGCTTCCAGCGATTCAGAACCGAGCCCACGGACCGGCCCCGCCCACACCCCGCCCGCGGTTCGGCCGCTATATAGAGCCGCTGTTCGGGTCTTCCGCCTCGGTGTCGCATCCCAGCCGCCGGCAACTCAACTTCACAAGTTCTCCTCAAGTCCCAGAACTCAGGTAGATATTGGACCCGGAACGTGAGGGTTCGGACCCGGCAGAAACATTGGAACTGGACCCGAACCGCTGCGTCCTGCCGGTTTCTGTTGCATGAAGTTTTAAAGCGTTTTTACAGAAATTCTTAATTATGTTTGCAGAAAAATGTTTTTAGATTCTGGTTCGGATCAGGTGGAGAAAGTCCAAAAAGTTCGGTGCTTTGATTTTGCAGAATCTCTGAACTTTTGTCCAACGTGCAAAATTCATTCATTCATCTCCAGAGTTTTTATTTGGTTTTATTTGAAACTGGAATAGAACCTGCAGCAGAACTTGATTTGGTTCTGGTTCTGGATTCTTCCTGGTCCTTTTTGTTGCAGTTGCTTTCCGGATCAGATCGGATCAGCTGAACATTTGGAAGAAGTTTGGTGCAAAGTTTGATTTGTTGTGGCAGCTGCAGGAATCTTTTGAATAAAACTTCAGATTCATTTTCCTTCAGCCAAACTCACAAAAACTGAACTTTTTATTCAAAATCTGAACATCAGAGCTTGAATTTAACATTCACTTTTTTTCTTTAAATTTACTAATGCATGAATAATTATTTATAAATTCAAGATCTTTTTCATTTTTATGTTCTGGAGGTTCTAGAGGTTCTGCTCCAGGTTCTAAGTGCAAAATCTCCCCAGTCTTTTAAAAAACACCTTTAAAACTCTAAAGGTTTCCATTTGTGCAACATTTATTCAAAATGAACCTAAATTTAGATGCTTTAAGTTCTGCTACATGTTTCATAACGAATCATACTTTGGCCAAAAAGCTGCAGAACCAACAATTTTTTGCAGATTTAGCTGTTTTTATTATTATGTAGTTGTTTTTTGTATGGAATAAATCTTGCTTTAACCGTCCAAACCAGAATGAATCTTAGAAATATTTATTTTTTCTCATCATTACATTTGAGTAAAAAACTAAATATTTTTTGTTGTTCAAAATGAATCGCAAATATCTAAATCCATTAAAACGTTTATGTTTCTGTGAATATTTTATGTTGCTCTTGGTTTTAAAACAGAAATAAAACAGCAGCTCTTTAAAATTTCCATTTCTAAAAGCAGATATTTATCAAACATTTTAAAGTTTTTTACAAAAGTTCATGTAACCCTTGTGGCTCAGAGCGAGTTTTGTTTCTCCCGCCTGGAACCAGTTCTGTTCTGCCCGGTTTCTGATTTCATCTGAACCTGTCTGAAGGGTCAGCAGAACCCAAACTGGGATCCTAATAATACCCAGCAGGAGGTTAAAGTGGGAGCTTCTCCCGCTGACCCTCAGCTGCTGCTGGAGGCACGACGACAAATACCAGCAGCTGTAAAATTAGCAACGTGTTTCTGGGTCCAGACAGAACCAGAAAGTGGACCGTAAACTGGGTCATGATCTAAAACCAGATGATGTGTTTTTATTCCAGGGTGCCCAGTGGATGTTTTTATTTTTATTCCAGACTCATTACATATTCGCTCTTTAATGGTTAAAAGACTTTCTTCTGTTTTTGTTTTGTTTTTCTTTTTTCTCTGTTTTTTAGCACACTGTGTCGTATCAACCCCGTGTTTCACTCACATGAATGTTTTCAGATGTGAATAAATGAGATGCGTGTTTTTTCTGCAGCCTCCTCAGCAGACATGGAGCGTACCTTCATCGCTGTGAAGCCTGATGGCGTCCAGAGAGGACTGTGTGGCGAGATCATCAAGCGCTTCGAGACAAGAGGCTTCAAGCTGGTCGCTGCCAAATTTGTCCAGGTGAGAAACTGAATGACGACCAGGAGGGAAACTAAGTACACCCCTGATCAGCAGCAGCGGGTTTGTCTCTCCAGCGGCTGGTCCTCAAAGTAGGGTGAGCGGGCCACTTGTGGTCCGTTGACTGATTTCATGCAGCCCTTCCAACTGAAATACAAAAATAAATAAATTAAATTCAACAAAATTGTAACTTTTAAATTAAAATACACTGATAAAAAATGTCAGATGCAACACAAAGTGATCATCTTTTCCAAGCTTTCTGGTTTCTGTTGTCATGGTAACTAGGGACACATTTACTCATTCTAAACTTTTTAATCAATATTAAGGAATCATTGACTTAAAGCAATCTCCTGTGTTTTACTGAAAAGTTACTTTTGAGTTAGTTTTGTCTTATTTCAAGTGCACAAAGACAGATTTATATTCTAAACCTTTTAATCAATATTGAAGAATTATTGATTTGAAACAAGCTGGGGTCTCTTGCTGAAAAGTTACTTTTGTGTTATTTTAAGTGTACTAACATATCTGTAGTAGAAATGAGATCAAAAGTAAGAACGTTGGTAAAAAACGTTTTTGCAGTGCAGATTGATGGCAGCTCAAGTTGCTTCTCTGATTTGTACCTCAGAGCAGTAAAAACGATGCTGATTGGTTAATTAATGTCTCAAATCGTGTGCGATCAGCAGGGTGCGCTTACTTTTTGCCTGTGTTTCATGCGTACCTCTCCCCGCTCTGTGCGCAGGCCTCTGAGGACCACCTGAAGAAGCACTACCTGGACCTGAAGGACATGCCTTTCTACGCAGGACTCTGCAAATACATGTCCTCCGGACCAGTCCTCGCCATGGTAACGGCAACACAAACACGGCCGCGCATAACTTCCTGCTTTGTTTTTCCGTTGCGTCAGCGACCTCTTGACACCTCCTGGTCCTCAAGGCCTCGGCTGCTTCAGTCCAACGGAGGACAGCTGCTGGTCCACAAAGTGTTACCATGGAGACACAGAGGACAGCTGCTGGTCCACAAAGTGTTACCATGGAGACACAGAGGACAGCTGCTGGTCCACAAAGTGTCACCATGGAGACACAGAGGACAGCTGCTGGTCCACAAAGTGTCACCATGGAGACACAGAGCGAGTACAGAGTGAAACTTGCTGCTCATGTTTTAATATTTCATGAATCGTGTCGTTTATCGTTTCAAGAGTTTTGATATATTGCTGTCATGACACATTTTTGTTACTGATGCTAAATTTTTTAAAAACTAATTAAACAGAGCTGATAGTATGATCGGAAATGTTGTTTTTCTCCACTTTTTGTTCCACAAGAGCATCAATAAATATCACTAAATTCAAAAAACATGATTAAATTCAGTAAAGTAAGTGAATCACACAGAAGTCTGTTTCAGATGGGAACGACTTTAAAGAATATTTATGTTTGTGTTTTCAACGTCCTGCAAAACTATTTATTACCTAAAAACAAGACTGATAGTTTTTTTTAATACTAATCATCGTTATCACAACAGCATCACAAAATATTGCGATTAAGTTCCATTTCAGGGAATTCTCCTGAAATCTGAACCTGTTTCAGACATTTGTGTTTGGATTTGTGTTTCAGGTTTGGGAGGGTCAGAACATTGTGAAGCTGGCCAGGATGATGCTGGGTGAGACCAACCCCGCTGACTCCAAGCCCGGCAGCATCCGTGGAGACCTGTGCATCAACATCGGCAGGTGAGGAAACCATGGCAACGCTTCAAAACCTGCACAACGCACCAGGAAATGACTGCAAAGATTCAATATAATCAAAAACTTAACCATAAGTGGGATTACTGAGGTCTGAGAAGACTTTTGTTCTCAAGGAATATTCAGAAAAATTAGGAAAAAAGTGAAATTTAATGAGAACAAACAACAAAATAAATATTAAAACACATTTTTACATTAGAATCAATTGAAAAATATATTTTTTGTTCATAAAAACATTTTTTACATGAATAAAAATTTAGAGTAAATATTAGTCACAATTAGAACATTTCTGCATTTAGAAATAAAAATATATATGCCATACATTCCTAAAATACAGAAAATGCATTAAACAAAATATAAAAATGAAGCATCTTGTTAATGTGATATAGGTGAGATAGGCAGTAAAATTAAAAATGCTTAAAATCAATACATTTTAAAATTAATTATTTAACTAATTATAATAAAATACTAAAAATACTTTGTTAGTAAAAATAATTAGAAATGACCACTAATTATTTTTAGTTGGAAAAATAATAAATGATAATACAACAAAAAATCTATAAATGAAATTTTTTTTGATTATGACTGAAAAGAAATATAAACACATCTTGAGGTTTTCATTTAACAAAATGGGGAAAATAACTTATTCTTTTTTAGAAGAAACTAATATTTCCAGACAGAATCGACCAGATAATAAAACTGTAAGTCACTTATCTGGACCCGACTGTTTCCTCAGGAACATCATCCACGGCAGCGACACCCTGGATAACGCCAAGACAGAGGTCGACCTTTGGTTCAAGGCAGAGGAGTTCGTCAACTGGACCCCTGCAACTCAGGCCTTCCTGTACGAGTAAACCCGCCCCTCTGGAGCTCCGCCCACCCATCCAATAAACCCCGCCCACTCTACAGTCGATCCTCTACCTTGGTTTTTACCTGTCCCACCAAACATGCAGCACTGATCAATAAAGTCTCATGTTAACCACAAAGTGTCTGTCGACGTTCAATCGTATCACAGATATGATGGAGATAAACAGTAAAAAAAATAAAATAAAATAACAGCATAAAGATTATTGTACAATTTTAAAGTTAATTTGTGTTGCACATTTCAGCTGAAACGCAGATAAAACATAAAAACTTAATAAATTATGAAACAGCAATAAATGCATTTTATCAAATGCCATCATCAAGCAAATACACATGAAATATATTGATCAATTTTCTAATTATTCTGAATCAAAAGCAGCTCCAAACAGGTGGGATTTTAGTCTAGATTTAAAGGAGCTCAGTGTTTCGGCTGTTTTGCAGTTTTCTGGAAGTTAGTTCCAGATTTGTGGTGCATAGAAACTGAATGCTGCTTCTCCATTTTTGATTCTGGTTCTGGAGATGCAGAACCAGAACCAGAACTGCCAGGAAACTACAGATGAAATTTAGATGAAAATGGTTGTTTTAACATCCTCATGTTGATTTATATATACGGTCCCTTGTAAAATAAATTCAAATTAGAATTATATAAATACCTGGTGGTAGTTAAAGAACTACCATTTTCATTTTTTTAAAAACTATTTAAAATAAAGATAAACATAAAATTTTACAAAAAGAGAATGGATTTTTATTCAGTAGGACAGGAAATGAGGGAAAAAATAACTTAATGATGAGGAAAAACAGCTCTAAAAACATAATACTTCTACTTTTAGTGCCATTCTATATAGAAAGTCAATGCAAATATCAGAAAAACTGCTAAAAATCTACATTTGTTGTTATATCTACATCTAAAAACATTAGTTAGTTCTTTATCTTACAGTTTGCAGATAGCCGGTCTAGATCTTGCCTAGAATTTAGTCCTCTAATCCCGGAAATGTTCTTCAGGTGACAGAAAGCCGACTTTGTAACTGTCTTTATGTGGCTCTGGATGTTCAGGTCAGAGTTCATCACTACACCCAGGTTGCAGCCGGATCTCTCAGAAGCAAGTATTAGTTCTACTGGCAGATTATTTCACTTTTATCAAATTAATTTTTCCATGTTATAAGTGAAACAATCTGCAAGAGTATTTTCATCAGCAATAAAGAATACTAACATTAAGACAAGTACTTATATATTGCTGAAAAGTTACTTGTAATTTTGATTTATTTAAAGTTTTCTAAGATATTTGCACTAGAAACTTGACAAATAAATACTTGGAAAGTTTTTGTTTTTTGCAGTGCAGGTCATCTTATAGGGGTTAGAGCTGCTAAAATCAAGGAATGAGTCAATTTTGTTACCAAGCAACAGGGGCAAAAAAATTAAAAACTGGACCAAACCTCTTAGAAACAACAAAAGTGGTTGCAGTGAACGAAATATTGCTGAGTTAGTAAACATGGTCCTCTTGTTTACATGAGTTTCACCTGGGTTGCATAAATCTGATCGTCAGACTGCAGCGAGTCCAGCCAGAACGGCGAGTCTCTGGTGTCAGCATGGAGTCCAGGAAGCTGTTTTTAGACGGCGGGAGGGAAAGAACTACACGTTTCTGGCAGATTATCAGTTATGCTGCGGATGCAGAACCATCAGCTGAATCCTATCCTCCCTCATCAGGGAAACACATCAGGCTCTGGTCCAGGTAGATTTGGAACGCTGTGGGCTGGCATGACTTTCCTTTTACAGGCAGATGAAATGAGGACAGAAACAGACTTGAGGCACATCCAAGTTGACACATTTTGTCTAAATGTGTCAACTATGATTTAGAGTTCATGATCAGGAAGGAAGAACATTTTGCTGATCCAAGATTTTTGTCCTGGTATCTCCTGAACTCAGGGCTCAGGCAGTTTGTTCAGTCTGAGATCCAGTTTATGGATAATAAAGGTCCAGGTGGCAGACTAATTTGTATTTATGCAAACCAAATTAACAAAACCCAACTTAACCAATCCGTTAGAACCTCACAGAACCATGATGTTTGGTCTTCCTGGTGCATCATATTCAAATGTCCTTCATTTTCATTTTTCAATTAATGTAATTTCACTTTTTAATAAAACTATTAAGCTGCTACTGGCCATTTTACTTTTTGCTTGTTTAGCCAGAAACAGCAAGATCAGCTGACAATTTAAAAAATCAGAAAACTACTGATATCAAAACTTTATTTAAATACAACGTGAGTAATAAAAAAATAAAATAAAGCGCAAACACACCCATTAAAGAAAAATAGTACTAAAATGCCTGATATTAATCAAATCATTTACAAAATGATTAAGTGACTTTAAATACATTAAAAGAGACAATTTCCTTCAACTTTAAGTGTTTCTGCAGTTGGTTTTAGTGTAAGGGAGGATTTATTTACCATGATCATTAAACCGAAGAAGAGCTAAATGAAAACATTATAAAATCAGTTATAACAACAGAATTTATCTGAGAAATATTTATTTTAGACCTAAAAGCAGTACAGTAAAACTACTGTAGCCTTTTATGGGTTTTAAAAATGTAAATAACGACACGACCGCCGCCATGTTGTTGCGCTACAATGCATTCTGGGTAAATGATGTATGCTAGGTCTGATCGCGCTAGTAGCCCGAAATCGGATGAGTAAGGTCGTTGAGGAACGCGTTGAAATGGATGAAACCAAAGAAATCACAAGGAGGAATGAAGATGAGGAAGAGGAAAGAGTTGGTTGCAACTGCTAGCTTCAGCTTCATAAATGAAGCAATGAATGACACGTACGTCTGATCCATGTTTTCACATTCAGTAGCAACAGCTGTTATCATTTAAAAGTGCCTTTTGGTTGCTAGCTGCTGGGTGGCTTTATAGGCTTCGTGGATAAAAACTCATGCTACAGGATTTGTTTTAAGCTTGAGAAGATAACGACCACCTGTTAGCTCCTTCATAAATTTTGCTTGTACAAATGACTCAAAGTTTTCTGGAGAGAAATGTTGAGAGCACAAATATACGTTTTTGTTTTTAAATTAGAGCCAACAGTGACACAGTGTGGCATTGTCTAAAAGCACACCAGTCAAATATATGATAAATAACTCATGTAAAGTTAGCCTTCTTGTGTTTACTCTGTAGATCCCAGTACAGAACAGAATAAATTATATAGCAAAATATATAACATTTTTGAAATAATTGAGTTTTTACTTGTCAAACAGAATTTTTTTAGTTGATGGGAAAATGAAAACATGTTCAGCTGATTGTGGATCACTTTAACCACAAATTATTATTATATAATGATATTATTCTTTGCTTCTCAAACCTTCTAATCCGGTACTTCATTTTTGGCATTTTCTTAGTACAAAGTTAATATTTCTTAATATTTTTGCAGTAGTTTTGAATCGGGCTAATCTTTGCCGTTACCAAAGACAACCACCTTCGGTTGTGAGAGAGGTCCAGTTATTCCAGTGCTGTGGAGTTGTGGTATCCAACATCAGCCTCCATGTTTACATGTTTCTGTGGCTCAACACCTGAATCAAATCGGTGGTTTATAACCAATAATGAGGGCCAATGTTAAGCTGAAAAATTATTCATTTTTAAAGCAAACTCTTCCAGCCTTTTGTTTATTGTAGCTTTTCAGTAATAAAGTAAACAATTTTAATTATATTAACATGAACAAACTAGTTACATTTTTGATGAAATTGGATGTGAGATGCCCAGTTTGGTTTTGACTCTGTATCATCTCTTCTGACCCGGTAATAAATCACTGTTAGGATCCATTTCCAGTCCAGAAGGCATGTTAAAGAGCTCCGATGATTTATTGAGCGAGGATGAGGAGAAACTAACGAGCAGCTGTTCTACTGAGAGGAATGAGGTGGAACCAGGTTCTGCATGTCACATTTTCCTGGTCCGACCAGAACCGGATAGGACAGATCCCTGATCCATAGTGGTAGAAAATTCCAACTCTAAAACTTGAATATTTAGTTAAAAAAAAACAACAACAAATGCATGAATGAATATATATTCTAGCAGACTCTTGATATTTTCTTTTTATTGCATAAAAAGTCATTAATTTCACATCTAGATGAAATATTTCTTCACAATCATGCTGCCAAAAATTGCACAACGTATAAAAACCTTCATCAGAACATCAACACACGACTGTAGTCAGACAGTTACAGCAAGCTGATCCAGATCTGTTTGTCATCTTCAAACCTTCGAACTGATGGGGAATCAAGAAAAGTTCACAACAATCCACGGACATTGACAGATTCTTCTAAAAATGATTCTTTTCTGAAGATCTTCAGCTTTATTTTCACATTTAACAGCACAAAGAGCAGAGGTCGACCCGCAAAGGGCTGCTGGAGAACCCACAGGAGAAACGTCTCATGACCTCTTCACCTTTCTAGCTATACTGTAAAAGGACTCATCTACTGTTCAGACTGCAGTTTTTATATTTTTAATAAATGAAATCGGAAAGATTTCCATGTGTTTGAAATAAATACTCAACATTTTTAGGTAACATGAGTAAATCAGCCCAAAACTAGACCAAATTGTTCTGGATTTATCACCTGAACTGCAGAAACACAAAGATTTATCCAGTGTTTTTGGTCCAGTTTCTAGTGCAAACATTTTATTTCACTTGAAATAAGAGAAAAGTAACTTATAACCAACTTTTCACCAAAATACATGAGCTTGTTTTAAGTTAATAATTCATTAATGTGGAAGAGAAAAGTACTAGTTCCACTGGCATATTATTTCATTGATAACGTTCTGCTATAACTAGTACAACTTAATCAATATTAATGAATTATTTACTAAAAACACGCTCCGATATCTTGCTGAAGCGTTAGTTTTGTCTCATTTAAAGTGCACTGAGATATTTGCAGTAGAAACTAAACAAAACGACTTGGTAAGATTTTGTGCTTTTGCAGTGTGATCAGTTCTGAGCCCTGAGGTCACTGATACATTTCCTGTGGGATCGAACTCTGCTCGATGAGGAACTGGTTCGGTCCGACATGCCGGCGTCAGAAAGTGACGAGGAAGACCTTCAACATGTTCAGCTTTTAGAAAATCCGACATATTTATAAAAACACAAGCTGAGGGCGTAGAAATCCTCCCAGAAAGAGTTTCAAATCCTCCACATAAAGCACCAGGACACATGATTGTTTTCTCACAACAGAAACCAGTTTGCACTGGTTCCGGTTCTTCACGTTAAAGTGGGAGCCGGGCCCAGGTTGACCGACAGACAATCGATGAGATGAGATGAGAGGAAACCTTTTTCTCCCAGGAAAAGAAGTTTCAGACATTTGTTATGAGCAAATATAAAAAATGTCACTCACTTCTTTCAAAAATGTGAATTTTACGGAAGAGTTTAACTGCCAGAAGCAAAATTTAAAAATCTCGTTATGAGATTTACATGACTTACAAACAAAATATATCAAGTTGTGATCAGTCTGTTATATCTCGTTAAAATGAGAAACTTTGCTATAACGAGTAAATTAAATGCAAATTGTTAAAATGAGAAAGTTTCTTCTTATAACAATATGAAAAAAAAGATTTCTCATTAAAAAAGATGCAAAATTTGTCCGTTATAACGAGATATAAAACATGTCTTTCCCGATACCGCTCCTGAATTTATTTCCAAGATTATGGCAGTTAAAAGCTTCCATAAAATTGGGATTTACTAAATAAAAATGAGTAAATGTAAACTAGAATAATGAACAAATCCAGTTCCCTTCATTTTTTTTTTGTTTCTCATTTTTTTCTCTGACAAAAAACAAACAAACCATAAAATAATACTGACCGGAAGAAAAGAAAGAAGTTTTCCTTTGGAGAAACTGGCTTCCATTTTTACATTTAATTTAAATTTTAGGCTCTAATTCTGACATTTTTACTAGAATGTAAAAATAAACGTCTCATAAAATCAGTTTAATTCAGTCTATAAAACCTTCAGAGCTTCATGAAATGCAATAGATTTATTTTCTTCTAGAAAATGCCACGTTTAACGTTACAGATGCAGAATTCAACTTTTGAACTTTGAGTTCATCTTCTGCATGAATGAAAACGGAAACACTTCCTTCACTGACCATCAAAAACACATCAAACTTTACATTTATATTGTTTTATATGATGGACGCCACACAGACCGAACAGGTAATAAAATGATAGAATAAAGTATTTCTTCTTAAATCGAATATATTTTTGTTAAAAACTGTTTAATCAAATTAAACCTTTTTGTTCTGCAGCTTATTTAAATTCTGGTTTCTGAGGTATCGGAAGAATTTCAGGAGATTTTGGATATTTTTAAGATTGTTCAACTTTAAAGATAAATTTACTCTATGGCAACATTTTCTTCTATTTCTTGAATATGTAATTTAATTTTCACTTTTGTTTTAGAAATTTAAAGACAAAAGAATCTTATAAAACTTCTTAAATATTTTCTAACTGTAGCTAATATATCTGCTTTTCATATGGTATGTTTTTTTTTTTGTTTTTTGCAAATTTAAGAGGCTACTATTCTGCAACATAGAGGCTACCTTCCTATAACTTGAATTTTATCTTCCTGTAACCTTAAATGACCATCCTGTAACTTAGACGTCACCTTCCTCTAATTTAAAAGTTACCTTCCTGAATCTTAACTGTTACTTTTTGAACCTTTGAGGCTGTCGTTCAGTACCGTAGAGGTTACGTTAATGTAACTAAGAAGTTCCCCTCTATTAACTTAAAAGTTAGCTTCTTGGACATTAGAAGTTACTTCCTGTAAGGCAGATGCAATGTCCCCAAGACTTTCTGGGTACTTTTCTGAAATGTGGAGGTTATCTTTCTGTTATTAAGGGGGTTATTTTCTAAAACTTACCTCCTCACAGCTTAGAGATGACAAATACAAAATGAGCTAATGGCTACTGGAAACTCATCAGTATTATAAAGTCTCTTTCAGTCAGAGTATCTCTTATAATTGAGCTGTCCTCTTGCTACCAGGTCAAAAAGTCACCTCATATTAAAGTCTAGTTCCTTTGAGTACTTTGTAGGAATTATCAGGTAACAAAAAGCAAATTCAGTCATCAAAATGTAAAGTTATGGAAAGTAAGATGTAATTTCCAGGATACCCTTCAAATTTTCTCTCCTGTTGGAAAAATCAAAGGCAAAAAAAGTTTTAAATAAGGAGAAAACTTCCAAACTAGAGCCGCATTGTCCTGACAGCACCCGAATGCATCATGTCAATCAGCTTAAATTGTCTTCTTTTTCAGGCCATTTTGGTTCAGAAGAACAAAAAGTCGGAGGGTTTGTTGAAGGAGACCAATGAGGTGAACTGGGCGGCAGTTAATAGTTCATCACAGTAAATGGTTCGATGGTAAAGAAGCAAAGTTTACTGATCTTTGTTGGCCAGGAAATCTCGGGTCGACCCGTTGGTTTCCGGCGCCGCTCGCTGGAATGAGGAATTCGTTCCTCCTGTGTTGTTGTGGATCTCCATCTGTAGACCTGAAGACACAAAGTTACCATCAATCAAGTCCAGTTTCTCCAAAAAAAAAACACGTTGACCATCAGAATAACCACTGACTGAGCAGCTGGAGCACCAAAGCGTCTCATCGGCGGGTTTAGACGGTGCTTACCTGCCCCGCCCTCCGCGTCGGGGTTGGCGGACGGCGGCTGGGCGGCCGAGGCCGGAGGGGGCGGCGACGGGTAGTCAGGCGGCGTCTCGTTCTCGTCTCCTGATAGGTTCCTGGGAACTCCCGTTACCATGGAGCCGGAGAGGCTGACGGGGCGCTTAGCAACGGGTAGCTTCCTCTCTGGGAGACAGTCGGATAAACATTTTGAGATTTATCTTGTTCAAACAGCAGGTGAAGGCGACACAAATTAAATTTTTCTCAACAAAAATAAAAAGGACTTGTGCTACTTCCATATGTGGAACTAAATCGGATCCATATAAGATTGTTTTTAAAACGTTTCGGTCACTTTATCCATCTTTTATGTCATTGATGCGTCATAATTCTGCACCCAACATAGCCAGACACTGTAAATCAGGACGTAAAAAATGTGTGAAAATGATTATTTTTATGAACCTATAGCGCGTCGCATCCTAATTGTGGCTCTGACAGAAAAACAAACTTCTCTACAGAAGGAAATTCTCCACTAAAGGCAGATTGCTCTGATCTTGGGATGAGACTGTCGGCTCCCGGGGTTTTAACTTAAAGTCGATCCGTAAACGGCTCCGTCCATTATCACTTCCAGAAACAGAACTCTGCTGTGTCGCAATAAATCAATTAATTGTGTAATAAATTAAAACAAAATTCGCACAATTTATCGTTTTTCTCTATTCTTTCTCTCAAACAAGAACTGGATGATAAAAATCTTCAGTCTGGTTCTTTGGTCTCAACTAAACCTTTATTTGAAGGACAATTTTATTTACAGAAACCTCATAATTAATTGTATTTGTTGTTCTGTTTATTTATTTTGGATATTTAAAATGTTTTCCAGTTCCAGCGTTAAACGTTAATCAGAATTTAATATTTGTTGATCTTTGAGAATGTCTTCTTGCATCTTATTACGTAGTTGAAAATAGTCTCAAAACAACAATATTATTGTTTATAAGAAGTATTATGCATGAGTATTGTATACAAGTAATCATCCATTTATAGTGACAGACTTAAGTTTAGAGAACCAAATCTGTAAACGTTCCATCAGTGGATTAAAAATCGATTTATAACGACCTACTTTTCTTCTGTCCTCTGTACTGCTGGGACTTCCTCCTCTGTTTGGATCCGGCAGACTGCAGATCTCTGGACCCTGGAGCCAACAAACATCTGGGTTAGCATGTTGAGTTAGCATGTTGCCTCAGCCCCTCCCACCAGGTGAGGGTTACCCGCGGTAACGGCCGGCGGCTGCAGCTGGTACCCGGTCAGCTGGCACCAGCCCACCGGGTACAGGTCCGGGGACTCGCAGTCCACCCACTGGTCGTACTCGTCTTCCCAGCCGTCGAAGTGGATCCGCAGCAGCCGGTGGACGATCCTGGTCACCGTGGCGACGCAGACGAGCCGCGGCTCCATGAGGTCCACGGCCTCCAGCTTCATCCCGGGACGGAAACCGTGGTTTGGAACTTCCTGTTGGAGCAAAGAGAGGGGAGTTTAAACGCTCCGCCTGGTTGGTAGGCGAGTCGTCATGCCGTCTCCACCGTCCCTGACGGGTTCTTCTGGGTTCCTGTGGTTCTGAGAGTCCATTCTGCTGCCAAACTTTAACCACAAAATTAAAATAATGTGTTCCATGTCCAAACAATGCCAGAAACGTGCTTCAGAATCAGAAATTTATCCATGGGTAAAATTTAGTGGAAGGAGGATCATCGTGTGGAGCCACTTTTCAGGACTCTGGCAAAAAATAAGTTAAAAACAAAGCTTTGTTGATGTTCTTCTGCAAATATCTTGGTACACTATAAACTAGCTTAAAAATAAATTGTTCAGCAAGAAATATCAGTTTTCATACAATAATTGATTACAAAGTTCTAGTTCCACTGCCAGATTATTTCACTTGTAGGAAAAAATTGTGTAATGAGGTATAAAAAAATTTGCACATTCTGCAAATTTTTCATGTAGCCACTTAGGCTTTTTAGGTACAACATTGAAAATACATTAAAATCAAACAAATAATTTTTAAATAAGAAAAACATTTTATTGCCTAAAGTGCAATAACAGATTTACTTGATCAATTTTAGTAAAACAATGCATCTGCAACTAAAAAAAATACTTTTAATATCAACAAGTGAAAAACTCTTAGTATTTACACTGCAGTCAACAAATATTTGACTTCTACTTCCGCAGACGGTTATTTTAATAATCGATTAATCACTTCGATTAGAATCCATCAGTTTTTGGTCTGACCTTGTTGAAGAGGTTGACCGGAGCGGCCACCGACTTGCTCTCCTTCAGATACTCGAACCACCTGAAGGGAAGACCGGCGTAGCCTGAGGAGGAGAAACAGGCGGAGCGTCCGTCATCCCGGAATATCCTGGACGCTTCCAGGATATTCCAAAACTTTCCAAATCCACTCATGTCCGTCTTAAGAGGTTTTTAATTCACAACTTTTCCAAAAACTTCTTGTTTACTTCCCAATATAAATGTTCTTCCCTGAACGTACAGAAACTTTTCGTTCCAACTTTTCCAATCAAAAATTTTATCAAGAATTTGAAAAACAAAAGTCTGATGTCTTCAAACACAATGTTAGTTTTATTGGGAAAAGCGTCCAAAACGATACACTGCAAAAACACAAAATCTCACCAAGTATTTTTGCTTAGTTTACCGTGTAAATGTGTTAGTACACAAGAAATAAGACAAAACTAACTTACAAATAACTTTTCAGCAAAATATAGGAGCTCATATTAAGTCAATAATTTCTTAATATTTATGAAAAAGTTCCACTTGCAGATTATTTCACTTTATGAAATGGGGAAAAAATGATAAGTGGAAAATCTGCTAATATAAAGGAATTATTGAGCTTGTTAAAAAGTTACTTGTAAGTTAGTTTTCTGTTTTCAAGTGTACTAAGATATTTGCAATATAACTAAACAAAATTGGTTGGTAAGATTTTGTGTTTTTGCAGTGTATCCGATTTAACGGCGTTCCCCCATTTCTTTAAACCTGCAGGAAGCCGGACGAACCTCTGGGGGGCGTCAGCTCGATGTTATTGATCTCACAGAACCCAGCGGGGAAGATGGACGGGGACGTGGAGTGATAACAGAACCAGTCGGAACCGTCGGCTGCTTCCGAGCCGTCGATGCCGATCATCAGGTATCCGTCTGCCAGAACCTGCGGGAGGCGACAGAGGCTGCAGGTCAGGGGGAGAAGTTTGAGTCGGCCGACTGAGCGGGACAACGGGCTCCTCTTCCTCACCTTCCTCACTGTGGCCACGCAGATGGCCGACAGGTTCAGCGGGTCGATGGCCTCCAGCTTCATCCCGTCCTGGTACCACAGTCCGGTCTGATCCACCTCCTTCACCTGCAGGGGACAGAGGACATCGGTCTGAGGTCTACAGGTGTTAAACTGCCCCCTGGTGGTCAGAAGATGGAATAGTCTGATGTAATGACTAATGGGGGATGCAAATAATGATTATCTTAGCAATTATTCTGACAATTAATCGATTAATTGGACAAAAAAATGGGCACATTCTGCAGATTTTTCAATTAACCACTTAAGCAACAATATTAACATGCAATATTAGAAATGCAGAAAAATAATTGAATTCTTTTTTAAAATAAGAAAATTAAACTTGTTTTGGTTGGAAACGATTAATCACAATTAATCATTTCAGGCCCCCCAAAAATTAGGTAAATTATTGAAAAAAATCCAGAAAATCTGAGAATTTGTTTTAAAATACTTTCTAGCAACTTTCAGCTTAATAAGAGAACAACTTTAAAAGGCTGCAGATGTAAAATATGGTTATAATCGATTTTATAATCAATAAATTTGACATCTAAACAGGTTTAAAATGCATGAAAAACAGATGATCCCAGCTGAGGCTCACCTTGGCAAACAGCTGTCCAGGAGCGTCCATCTGTCCGTCCAGCTTCCTCGTCCCGTCTGAAAACAGAAACGCACACTTTCACCCTCCGTCTCTCCCTCCCTCCTTCCTCCGCACCGCCGGACTTAAGCCACGCCCACCTGATCGTTTGAAGCGGTGTCCGATGGAGCGGGACCAGCCGATGCTGTGGATCAGCGGGCTGTACATGTGGCACCAGAAGTCGTCCGTCCCGTCGTCGCATTCCTCGTAGATGAGGCGCAGCCGCCCGCCGATCACCTGCAACGACACGGTCGTCATGGAGACGGAAACGCCCCAACCGTGCGCCCGGGCCGACGCTCACCTGCTCCACCAGAGCCACCCGAGTCCGACACAGGTGGGTCTTATCCACCACCTCCACCCTCATCTGCTTCTTGAAGGGGAACTGCATGCTCTCCTGCACCTGGAGGAGGAGGAGGAGGAGGAAGCAGATGAGAATGATGGCAGCTGAATGAGTAGAACCGAACTGAAAGCCTCTGATTTGTGCGTCACCTTCGATGAGAAGTCTGGCGGCAGAGTTTTGGACCCGGTCAGTCTCTTAATGAGGAAGGTCTTCCAGTTGGTGAACCTGTGCAGAATGGCTGCAGACAGAAAAACGTCAGCCAATCAGAAATCAAACCAAACGGGTCGGTCTGCAGCAGAAAACCGCCCAGGATCAGGTCCATCAGAATCGTTTACTCACTCTGAGGAGGAACCAGAGGTTTCCCTCCGGCCGCGCACCAACCCACCGGGTGGATGTCCGGCACGCACAGATTCAGCCAGAAGTCCCTGGTGGAGTCGCTGTCAAAGCCCTCGTAGCGCAGCAGGGCCTTAAAACCTGCAGGAGGAACCAGAACCCGTCTGGTTAAACCAGAACCTCCCCAGACGAAGGCTTAGACAGATCAGCAGAGCTGTGGGCGCTAACCGGCTAGCTTGACGATGCTGGCGATCCAGTAAACCTTCATGGGCAGACCGCTGTCGGTGTTCGGGACCTCGACCCGGACTCCTTCGCTGACGCTGCCCCACGACTTCCCCATCAGAACCTGGACAGACGGAGCGTCAAACTGGGCTGGAAGCAACAAAACCTCCTTCTCCAGGCTGAATTTATTCATTTTCTTCAGGAGGAATCTGTTGGAACTTGACAAGATCCACTTTTATCAGGATCTAGTGAGGATTGAAAAGAACTCACTGGGCCGACCAACACTCCAAAACAACAGCAAAGTCCAAAGAACCCATTTCTGAACAGCTTTTTAATTTAACGCTGATGAAAAAATGCTGGGATGTGTTGGCTTTATGTGAATTTCCACAATCGCAGAATCACAGAAAACTGGAGGCACTGTTTTATGTGGCCCTCCACATAAAGGGCCACATAAAAAGCTACGGCGGGCCACATTTGGCCCCCGGACCTCGAGTTAGACGCATGTAGAGGAAACAAAGATGGAGCTGAGGAGATGAACTCACGTGTTTGAAGCAACTGACCGGCGCGCCCGTCACTTCTCCGTCTCCAAGGTAACGCCCCCAGTCAAACACGTCCACAGAGACTGCAGGACGCACCGCAGGCGTTAATAAGCCGCCATGTTTGTGATGATGATGATGAGTGAGGAAGGTTCTGCTGCTACCCACCACTCTTTCTGGCGCCGCCCTGCTGGCTGGACTGGTGCTGGGCGTACGCAGCCAGTTTGGTCATCAGAGGCTGTTTCTGCAGAACTTTGGCCTTCTTGGTGGGCGGCTTCCCCTTTCAAACAGACAGGAGGCAGATCAGAACCTTCCCGGGTTCTGGAAGGTTCTGATCGGACTGGGTCGGGCTCACCTGTAGCCTGGCCAGGATGCTGGCCTTCTTGGAGTTGGAGGAGAAGCTCCTGGAGCAGGAGACGCTGCAGAAACGCTTGGTTTTACTGTAGAAAGCGTCCCGGACCCCAATCATCCCGCACATCTCACAGGTGGCTAAAGAACAATGACGGAGAAGAAAACTACTATGAAGAAAAACTACCACCTGCTGAGGTCCGCTGCCTCATTGGTGCCCAAAGCTTTCCACATCATGGCCTCCTGGCTGGGGACCCCAAACAAACATCAACTTTCAGAATATTTTTTATCCCTTTCCAATAATTAAATGCCAACTCATACCTTCTGATTTCAGTTCTTAGATTTTTGTGCAGCAGTGTTCTCCACTATCTTATTTCTTGACAGAAATGTTTCCATTTTGCGATTGCTAAGCTAACAACTGTAAGGAGCAGAGCAGCTTGAAAAATTACCAGCCAGAAAATAAATAACATTTAAATAAGTTTGTTACCTTAAATATTATAATGATTGAAAAAGTACAAGTAGAGCCATACTAAGAAAAAGATAATAATAAAAAAAATGCAAGATAAAGTCATAATGTTACAAGAATAAACTTGTACGAGAATAAAGTCATAATATTATGACTTTATTCTCGTAAATTTTACTTTATCTCATAGTTTTATTTTCTTAATGAAGCTTAATAAAAAAAAAACTTTTTGGATTCTAATAAAAAATGTATTAGATTTTTTTATTTTTGCCTTTTTTTCTCCCAAAGTTGTGGCGCCCCCTGGTGGAGAGTCTGCGCTAGATGGCCCTGACGGTTCACAACCAATTTACTATAATTAAAGACTCCCACCAAAAACAATGTGGTGCTTAATTGGTTTGTGGGTTTTGGGAAATTGCTGCAATTGACATTAAATGGAAATAAAGTGTGGCTTGTTTTTTTATTATTATTTATTTATTTTATCTTCTATCTGTTGTATCTGTGATGCTTGAGAAGAAGTTTAGGATTCTGGAATCTCTTCTGACTGACCCATGCCCGCCTTGCCGTCGGGGTAGGTGTACACCTGTCCGTTGGTCTTGATGAGCATCAGGGAGGAGGAGGAGGATGAAGAGGTGGTCAGCTGATGGCCGAGGCCGCCCACGCCGAAGTCTTCGTCCTCGCTGTCCTCTGGGCTGGACGCGCCGCTGCCTGCGCTGGAGTCTGAGCTGCAGCTGCTGCGGTCCTCCTCCAGGCTGTCCAGCATCCCGAAGGAGTCCTGCCGCTTCCTGGACGGACGCTCCATCTGAGGACAGACAGATGATGAGAATACAAGGCAAAACAAAAAACAACTGCAAAGAAGAAAAGGTTCTTCCTTAAAGCTGCGATGGATCCAGAGAACAAAGAGCAGAGACAAGGAAGTTCAAACCCTCCATCCATCAACAAGCTTATCACCAACTTCAACGTCTCTCTACTCAGATTCCAACCATACAGCCAGATAGAGATTTAAAGAGGAACAGCAAAAGCAAAGGAGGTGGATTAGCATCACCCGCTGAAGTGATTTACTGTGGGATATCGTTTCTGCTTTTTGGATATTGAGATACAAAATCAAAAAAAATTTTCATACCAGATCCAATTTTAATACTTTTTTTTGTTGTTGTTTTGCTCACTTTATTTTCTAAAAATATTTTCAAGTGGCTTTTACCTCAATCATCCTTTTGTGAGTTTTGCGATGGAGTTATTACGGCCAGGCTATGAAAATGTTTAATTATGGGGAAAAGGGTTAGTTGAAGTTGGAAAGTTGTGGCAGATTCACGCTGTAGAGGAGGGAAGTAGAGGGTAGGACCTAATACGAAGCCCTGAGGGATCCCACAAGTGAACATCCTGTTCTGTTTGTGCATTTTGTACTGGAAAAATCTTCAATATTTCCAGTTAAAGCAGAAATGCTAGCTTCTGTTCCTTTCAGTCTAAGCTCTACGGATTGAGAAGTTCCTCTAGTATAATAAAGAACAACAATTTTCCAGGTTTTCTTTGCATTTTGGAAGCTTCTTCCCTTTCAGTTTTTGAACTTGACCATGTTTTCAGTTGGGTTTTTGGGTCATTCAGGTTCCTCCCTCTCTAACACTTTTGGTCCCACCGGTATGATTCATTTTAACCTCATCAGATGTTTAGATCTGTCAGACATCTGCGGCTCATTAACATCTTAATGATCAGATCTTGTTTCTTCAGCTCTGCACTGCGGTGCTCTGACTCTGCAGGGCACCACACCAGACTCCCTTCAGCCTTCCTCTAACTCCAGCTTCCTGCCGGTTCTGAATCCAGCGCCAAGGTTCTGGAGTTCAACTCGCAGCTTGGTTTCACTCGTCTACACTCATCGCTTGATTCGGCATACATGACCCGACTCTGTAACGGCGGTATGTGTAGGAATCAGTCTGTCAGTATCGATCGTTGCTGCTCTCTGGAGAAGCGGCTCGAACAAGCATAACAAAGCGGGAACAGAGGTCTGTCTCCGGGCTGAGCAGGCAGGGACTCACCGGGTCTCTGGGGGTCTCCATGGGGCCAGATCCCGCACAGGAGGCCGCTGTCTGGATCGCCTCAGCCCGCAGGAAGGCAGGTTAAAACCTAGCGGCAGACATAACAACACAATTAGCACAGCTCAGAGGCTGAATGCGGGGCGCTGATTGGCTGCTGGCTCCGCTTCATGTGTGGAGTTCAGATGAGGCGGCGATGCGTCCACCGCCCCCTGCTGGACAGATTCAGAAGCGCAACAACAAAACTGCTCAACTCACAGCTGCACAGCTTTGTGCTGCGGCTGCAGAAAACCGGACGAGGGAGTAATAGGGCCAGACAAAAAGAGAAAAAAAAACTACGAGAATAAAATTATAATATTATGAGAATGAATTAATAATATTAGTAGAATAAAGATGCCATCTCACCAGAAGAAAGTCGTAAAATTACTAGAAAATGTCATTTTAATGAGCGAAAAGCCTCCATTTAATTATCAAAATTTGTTGTGTCTGAATGGTTGTTTCTTCGAAATAGTCATTTGCTCACGAGATGCTCAACATTCCTAATTTTATTTATTTATTTTTAATCATTTTTAGTCTAGTTCTCATAAAACTGTATTTCTCCTAATATTTCAACTTTATTCTCTGAATACTATGACTTTATTCTTGCAGCAATGTTATTACTTTCATTTTATTTTTTTCTTTCTTAACACTGCTGTAAATACTCTGTTGTCGTACAGAAGCGCAAATATCACAACATTTCTTGCAGGTATTTCTTCATTAGAACCATAAAATCAGTGATTTTGTTTGCAATAAATCACCAAAACAATCTAAAAATCCTAGAGAGACTGATCAATGTGAGAAGATGTTATATTATTGCATTTTAAGAAGTATTTATCGAAAGCACAGACAGCTATTTATTAATATTTGAACATTGTGTTATTGGGTTTATCAATACATTCTGGCACAACCGGCCCTTTGAGAACATTTATGCTTTTGATATGGCCCAAAATGAAATGTGTTTGACACCAGTGCTCTAGTGTAGAGCAAACACTCTGAATGGGCCTGGTTTTAAAGAAAGTACACCACCTACTGACAGCCAGAAGATGGTGCTGTTGAACTCAGGCTGAACTCCAGCTCCATGTGTGGATTCCTCTGAAGAACAGGATGTCAAGTCAAGGAGCAGGAGGAGGAGGACATGCTGGGACTGGCAGGTCGGCCAGAGGTGGAGCCTCAGAGACAGGAACCTGTTTGAAAGATTCAGAATCAAAGAAAAACTGGATCAGGATGTTTGGATCTAACTTCTTATGCAGGTAAAACCATCTCTCTCCCTCTGGATTCAATAGGAATGTACCATAGGATGATTCTAGGCTGAAATGACACCTAAAACCCTATTAAGAAGTTGGGTTTTTTTCCCACGCGAAAAAGGTAAAATGAGGTTCTTCTGGAGTAAACCTGACTGTGAAGTTCTGTTCTGTGTCCCGGTTAACAGAGACTCTGCTGCTAAGCTTCAAGACTGGTTCTGTCTGTGTGTGTTGTTGGCTGGTTTCTGTGGCCGGGTGTGTTCAGCTGAAAGAAAACCCACCCTGTTCTGATTTCAGACCAACGCTGAGCCTGAACTCGTTTCGGCTTCCAGGAGAAATCCACGGGTTCTCCGGTACAATGCTGGACCCAGAGATCAGGAAGGTTTCATGTGATTTCTGCTGTCAGGTGTTGTTTACCTCTGGGTTCATATGGGACACGGCGACGGTTCGGGAGAGGAACTGGTCCAAGCACGTTTCTCTGTTCTCATGCCGCAAACACTGAACCCAGCAGAACATGAAACAAGGAAGTTCTGCTGGAAATGTGGCTCCAGCTTTTCAAACTGAGTTCCTGAAGACACCATAAGGACCTCAAAGTCTCACCTTCCTCTCTAATGGGTCAGTCTTCATTAATTTTTTCACATTTCCACTGACTGGACCTCAAGAATGTTTCAGAACCAGGAGTGGAAGTTGTTTCAGAGCGGGTCAGGTCAATATTTCTGAGTCCTTTGGTGCCCATCTGATCCGGTCACAGAGAACCTCCGCCACAGCTGGTTCTTCTTGGTCCAGTACAGCTCTAACTGTTTTTACACTGCAAAAACACAAAACAAACCAAGTGTTTCTGTCTAGTTTCTCATGTAAATATTTCAGTACTCCTGAAATAAGACAAAACTAGCTTACAAGTAACTTTTGACCTTGTTGTTTGTTTAAAAAAAATGTTATATTGATGAAAAAGTACTAGTACCACTGGCTGACTATTTCACTTATCACATCAGAAAAGTTTTCTTCTTATCAGTAAAAGAATCTGGCAATAGAACTAGCACTTTTTAAATCAATTTTAAGCACTTATTTACTTAAAACAAGCTCCTATATTGTGATTTATAAGTGATTTCTGTCTTATTTCCAGTGTACTAAGATATTTGTACTAAAACGTATACAAAAATTTCTTGGCAAGATTTTTTGCTTTGGCAGTATAATAACAGGTCCAACCAAGTTCTGCTGGTGGATCCAGTTGTGTTCTGGTTCTTGTCTGAGCCTCCCCTCCCTGTGGTGTGTTCAGATATCCGTAGGCAACCACAGCAGAGAGACACAATCCAACCAATGTCTTGCGAACCGGTGCCTCAGAGCGTTAAGATCCAGATTTCCAGAGCACTAAAAACATCCATGAAAATGGGAAAAACTGTATTTTGCAGTGAAATCTGGAATATTTGTAGAATTTGTTGGGTTGGATCTGAAGAATCTGGATTTTCCAAACAGTCTTGGTGAGCGTGTCCCTTTTACTGTTGAGGGAAAGAGAGACTGTACCCGTTCTGTTTTGACAGCTGCAGTTAAAAACTGAGTTTTTCCATGCTGGTTGCTCAATGAGGCACATGTTAGTGGGCAACATGGAAGCTAAATGCCTTGCGCAGTGGCTGAGAGAGATTGGAAGATGATTCATTTTCGGATGTTTGGTGCAGATTCGGGTGTTCTGCTGGACCCGCTCTGAGTTCCTGACGTTGCTCTGACCCGGTAATGAGGTGTTGCTTGTACAGGAGCAGTTTTTGTGGTCTGGAGAATTTGCCTTGGAGATAGAAACTGAAAAAACTGATTCATAGTCAGATCACCTTCTTCAAGGTTATTGTACCAATTCATGGACAACAACTTTAGGAGTCCCGAAGACAGAACATCCCTGATGGATTCCAGACTGCAGGACGCCCAAGATTAATCTGTAATCCAGATCAGATTATGAAGGCACCAGAAGGTTTTTGAGGTTATTGTTCATTCTTGCAGCAGTAGATCAGAACGTGTAGTTGTCCAACCTCAGAACCAACACATGTACTAACAAACATTTCAACAATCACCTAAGTCACTGTCCTTTTTTAACCCAGAAAAATCTGAATAAATAATCATTCTTCACCTCATACCTCAACGTTTTATCCACATTCAGACCTCAGAAGAAACCCTGATGTAAAAGTTATCAACGTTTTTACATCAGAAAAAGGCTTTGTTGTCTTTTCTTCAACCTTTCAACAAAATGTAATGTGAGGAGTTGTTGAAGAGCGAACTTTAGTCACAGTCTCTTTCCTTCAGAGATGCTAGATCTCTGGTTGGACCCGTCTCTGCTCTGGTTTAACGAGGGCAGGATAGTTAGTTAGTTAACTACAGTTGCCATGGTAACCGGTTGCTTTATTAGCCTTGAACTTTGACCAACAGGAAGGATATAGTAATATAGAAAGGGTGAAAGTCTCCATGAAGTTTGTGGAATCTTTAAAAATAACAAAAATCTCCTGGAGGTGTAAGTGGTCTTGGGTTCTGTTCTGGGTGTTTGTGAGGAAACGGTTCTGGTTGTTTTGGAGACATCTAACGTTCTTTTGACAGCTTACCGATTCTGATTTCAGGACCACGGTCTCGGGGTGTTTTCACCCAGATAGTGTGGTAGATTGGGTTTGACAGAGGCACCAAAATTGCAACATTTGTTACACTTTCAGCTGGTGCGGTTCACTTTCTCACTGCACTGAGTCAAACAAACCAAACTCTTGGAAAAATCTGTTCCCCTCCTCGCCTGTGGTGGCGCTGCACCAAAATCCACAGAAGGAAATGACACAAAACCTCTAAACAAGACATTGAGCACAACTTCCTTCTTCATGAAACATAAACTAATTAAAGTGGTGTCAGATTTTAACTGTAATTACCCAGAATGCACTGTGCTGTAGTCCGCTTCCTGCTTTTGGAGCAGTTTCTGGTTTTCTTGGTGTTCACATATGCTTCCAAACCGCACCAGAGTTCACTTCAACCAAACTGAGACTTTGGATTGTAGGCAGACCATAGTTCAATTAAACATTCACATCCATCCAAACGAACTGGACTTTCTGGGCAAACACACCTTTAGACTGCGAGGTTAATTGGTCTTTCTTAATAATTTAGCAATGGTTGTCTGTCCTATGTCTCTTTGTGTCACTCTGCAGTGGACTGGAAACAAGCCTAGCATGGACCCAACAAAATGAAAGGTAAAGATAGTGACCGGCCTCCCAGTGACCCTACAAAGATGATGATGGATGGTGGTCTTTTGATTGGTGTGGAGGATCGAAAGGAGGTTACAAAGATGAGACTTTCCAGACAATGTTCAAGAAGGTTCATCTTGTTGATTGACATCTGACCCAACGGTTGAACGATTCAGGAACGGGTTGTAGTTTTGACTGAGCTTTTTAGCTTCTTCTGGAGTTTTGGATACATGAGTAGGTCTTGTTGACCTTTGGGATTAGTTTATGAATCATTTCAAGTACTTCAGCAGGTCTGTGGATTTTGCACATTGGTCTCAGTGCTCTTCTGTGAGATCTAGGAGGTCTGATTATGTTTATGTCCATTAAAAGAGTTTTCTAAAAGATAGGGTCTTTTAAAGGGAACTTAACAGGAGTCTGAAGGTAGTTTAGGTTGGAAAAAGAAGATGTGTGAAGATCTCCTATAGGTTCTTTTTGAGTAACTTGTTAAGGTGTTTGTCATAACCCAGAACAGGTTTGACTGATATTTATGCTTAAAAGGCCTAGAGGAATCAAAAAAATCAGGAAATGAAAAACAGAGGACACTTGAGGCCCTGAAAACTGGAGAAACCATTTTGAAGAAAGATGTGCTGGAAGTTTCCAAGTTGTAGAGAAGAACTTCATCAACAACAGAAATATACAACATTTCAGAGCAGATTTTTTAACCGAACAGGTGAATTGGACACCTGAACTGCTCTGTTCAGAGACTCCCAGAGTCGTCTCATCTTTCTGTCTCTGAGCTGATCATGTGTCGGATAGTAAACGTGTAACTCGGTGTCACGTCGAGTCCGTGTGGTCAGACTTTCTCAACATTCCTGTTTGTTTTGCAATGTTGTGTAGGAAGACTCGGCTGAAGGATTTATGAGCTCAACCCGGTTATTTCTGTGCTGAGCATTACCACACCCACACTCACCCACAGGGTAAAGGTTGGGTTTCCTACAGATGTGCTCTGCTCTGATTGGTTGCTGGGTCTGTGATGTCACATGACACACCGTCGTTGTGGATCCCACCATGTTGTAGGGGATGATCCTCTGAAGGAATGTTTGCTTTGCTCTGATTGGTTGATGTTCCGGCCACAAACCTCGACCTTGGTCTGATGATTGACAGCTCTGTTTATTTTCTGCTTGCACAAAGCAGTGTGTGTGTGTGTGTGTGGGGGGGGGGGGGTGTGTGAGTTACATGGCAGTCTGCTGAAGGGAGGCACTGAGTCATGCAGACAAACAGTGAGTGAGAGAACAGAGTGAGAGGTGGCTGCATTCCAACATGGAGACTCAAACACACCTGAAGCAGATCAGATCTGGGTCCAGATTCTTCAGAAGGTTCTGGTCGATTTCAGTTCAACTGGTGATCCAGGATGTTTTAGAGTGAATAGTGAAAAAATCAAATCAGATGGATGGATGGATGGTTGAACAGAGGAATGGTTGGATGGATGATTGGTTGGATGGATCAGTGGCCTCTGAATCCTGTGGCCTGCGGTCCAACCTAACGATTGGACTCTACTTCAGTGTTGTTTTGACTTCATCTTAGTCTCGGGGCCCCTCCAGAGTCTTGGGCCCCTTTTGATTACTGGTCATTAAAATCTACCAGATCTCACATTTTGATGACATATGAATCAGATTTCAGTCTCTCTGCAGTCTGAATCTTCTGGTCGGACTATTGTTCCTCCACAAAGACAGGAAACACACAATGTGATGTCATCAAGGGGTGGTGCCGACATAGCAATGTGGGCGGGGCTTAACGCTGACAGGAAGAGCAGAACTTCCCTTAGTAAACAGAGCTGGCGTGGAATCAACCTCCTGTCATTGTTCTGTGAGACAGAGTGCCTGGCTCGGAGGCAGCAGGGCAGAAAAACAGAGAGGAGCATTCCAGAACTGGAGATGGGGCTTCTCGCTTTCTATCAGGATCCAGGCCAAAAGTTGTCATCATGATCAGCTGCTGCAGCTGTTCCGGTTCCTTCAGGGGTCCAACCTTTGTCCAAGACCTGAAGGAATGTGGAGAAATTAGGAAAATCTGTCGGACACAAAACAGCAGCTGGGTTTTTAACTTGACATTCTGTTAACATTAGATTAGCCATCAGTCACAAGTTTGTAGGATAAAAGTCACAAATTGCTCTATAAAACAAAAGAAATATAAAAAGAAAAAAACAGCTACCATAAAATAAAGAAATTATAAAAGGGGCTAATGTGAACTAAATAGTTTAATCTCATTCTGCAATCATGATCCAAAGAGAGCCTGAGAACCAGAACCGCCAACCGTCAACACGCATCTCTGCTGAGATGCGTGTTTCTGAAGTCAGACGGGTTCTGACAGGTTCTGACATGAAGAACGGCTTGTTGCTGTCATTCCTGACGGTTCTGTGTGCAGCTGCTGTTACTCGAGGAATCCTGAGCAAAACAATCATCAGCTGTACTGTTCTGGGATCGGCTGTTTGTTTTAGATGTTCTGGTTCAGTCTTTATGAGTTCTGAATCAGGAGGTCCTCAAGGAGTGAGCCATAATAAACTGTGGGTCCAGAATGTCTCAGAACCAAGAGAAGACACTAAAACTGAAAATAAAAACTTATAGAACTGATGATATAGCATTTTAAATGTAAACTCGTCTTACAGCTTATTACATGTAAATCTGATGGCGTTTTCACACCTGGTAGAATTGGTTCGATTGCTATGAACAGTTTAAAAATTTTGAAATTTTTGAAATTTTCTAGAAAAAATTTGGAAATTTCGGACATTGAAAAGTTTATCCATGCATCCAAGATAAAATTCTGGACGGTTTTTAAAAGAAACCATCCATGTATTCCTTTAAAATTTCTGAAAATCTAAAAATGTTTGAGTTTTCTTTCTTTTTTTTTTTTTTTAGCAAATGTTCAACATTTCAAACTCAAATGTCTAAGAATTGTTTCTAGAATATTTCTGAGATTAATCTCAAAACATTTCTAGTTTTTTCTAAAAAATTTCTGACTTGTTAAACTGGAAAATTTTCTCGCGTTTCTCAGTTTTTATTTTTGGCAGTAATGTACCCCCCACTCTTTCTACAATCGCTCTAATACGGCTTCGTACCAAACCTTTAACAAACCTGTCTCCCTCCTGGCCTGTGGGGGCGCTGCACCACTGAAGGAACCGACACAAACACCTCAGAAAAAGACACTCAGACCAACTTCCTTCTTCAAAAAATATAAACAGAAACGGAGTCGCGTTTGATTTTAGCAGTTGTAAGATTTCCTTTTTGTATTTGTCTAAAGACCATCGGCCATTTCTCCTGCTACCGCTAAACTAGCGCGTTTGTTTCGGTAGTACTTACCCAGAATGCCTTGCGTTGTAGTTCAAGTCCTATTTTTGGAGCGGTCATCCGCTTGACCTGCTTGAATTCGAACCACACCAGACTTTACTTCAACCGAACCGAAACCGAGTTTTGTAAGGACCGGAGATCGCATTTTTGGTCCGCCGGAAGTTTGTTTTCAGCCGGGTTTAATTATTCGGAAGAAAAACCATGCAAAAACCGTATTTCAGCTAAAAATGTTAAATTGAGTATCAAGATTTGCTGTGTGAAGGTAGCATTAGACATGCTAATGCTAATTTTGAGCCGGTTTGATGATGGGTCACAATCTATGAAGAGGTGGAAATAAGATGTTTTCTGTTGATAATTTACAGTTGAACAAAATCATGATTGGATCATTTTTAAGTTTATTTAGCTTCCGGATTCCTGGATCTATTGTCGCTAATGTAATGTTTTCTGATTTTAGGGTCGCTGAGAATCAGCGGTGACCTTTGACCCCTCACCTTCAGAGTTTACCTGAGGGGGCGGGGCCTGGGGAGATCAGGGAGGGGAAAATGGCAGCGACCTCCATGGTGCCGAGCAAAGGTGAGTGTGTTAGTCATGTAGAAGCAAATCGGACTTGAGAGGTTCTGACTGAGCAGGTTTAGAGAAAAGGCCTAAATGCAATCTAACTTTCCAGGTCTTGGTCTGGTTCTGGTGGAGTTTGAGTACGAATACAAAGATCAGAACGGGGTTCTGGTCACCATCAAACCCAATGAGCGCTACGTCCTGCTGGCCAAGACCAACGACCACTGGTGGCACGTCCGGAACGACAGCAGCTCCAAAGCCTTCTACATCCCGGCCAAGTACGTCAAGGAGCTACCCACCAACCTCCCGTCGCTATTGGACTTTGCCGACAAACCTGGTCCAGAACCGGTCCCTCATCCTGTGGTGGCTCCAGTTCCTGTTCCGGTTCCCGTCCCGGTTCCAAAGAGTCTGGAGGAGCCTGGAGGAACCAGAACCAAGCAAAATGATGAGGTGACGATCCGCGTCAGACCCGACACTTCCAATCGGCACCACCGCAATGAGAACCGCATGTCCACTTTCGGCGTACATCTGGACTTACCGGACCTGGCACATGTATCGCCGAGGGTTCATACAAACCACTCTGCTGGTTCTGCTGAGACTGGAACCACAGCTTCCACTGGGACAACAAACATGGCTGACAGTAAAAAGCCCCAGGTCAAGGGCCAACATGAGGACCAACATGATTCTGGGAAACCACGGGTTCCCAGCTTTAGTCCGGCGGACCCGCGGACGTCCAGCCGGCACCAGAACCAGCCCATCCCTGTGGAGATGCCCGTGGTTCCCCCTCACAGCAAAACGTCTGAGGGTCGTCATGACAACAAGCAGCAGAATGAGGAGCCAGAGGAAGAGGAGGAGGTGGCTGAGGAGGCAACAACATCAGAGAGCAGCGAGGAAGAGGAGGAGTGTCGAGGTCACCACATCTACGAGTCCATCCAGGACCTGAATCTGGACCTGGAGGCTCTGAGCCTCCAGAAGGCTCCATCAGCAGCACCTGAGTCCTCACTTCCTGCTGCGGCTCCGCTCTCCTCACAGGTAAGACCCACCACTTATTTAGCCTCCTGCCATTTAGGTTTTCATTTTCCAGACATTTCTGGTGATTCAGGTTTCACAAAAGTTTCCATCCATATCGACCCTGAGCATTGATTTAAACACTCCAGACCCTTAGGGGGCAGTATACTGCTCAGCTAAAACCTATCTCAGCCAATCTGAATCCTTCAAACAACCCAACTTCCTGTTAGGAATTAAACATGGTGACAGGAGGTTTATTTGTGTGGACTGAAATAAAGTTTGAACTACTTTTAATTTGAGTGTTTGAATATAAAGTTAATTAAAAATGAGACAATCTCAATTACCAATATATGGGTGAATTATGTGTTGTAGATTGTAATTCACCGGATCTTAAATCTCCATTTTTTGCATGTTCACATACAAACAAATCTCTACTCCGATCTGCATCAATTTTTAATGATGCAGTTAAAGTTGCTGCTTTCCACTCTGTTGTCTTTATTCAGCCTCACCTGATGAGTAATCACTGCAGGTTGCTCATTGGTTTGTGAGCTGATGTCACATGACTAACAGCCAATAGCCTACTGCAATGCCAGTAGCTTTGATTGGCCATGTGAGAACATTGTGGCACTTTTTTTTCTATAGTCCTTGAACACATCCTGACCCAGACAAGTCCTTGAATGCAGCATGTATGCTCAGATTGAAGGCTTAGTTCCTGTGTGTTTCCTGAATGATCCTGATTTCCTGTTGGAGTCTGGAGGAAACAAACCGTGTGTGCAGCTCAGGTCAACATGGCTTTGTTGGATTCTTTTGACCTCCTGATCAACAGGATCAGAGTTGATGTTCTGGATGTTTCATCTGCTGCAGCATGAAAATCAGAGCCTGATGTTCAGAGGCTGCTGGTTTCCCTACAAAATAAAAGCCCTGTGCAGCCGTGGCTTATTTCCTGCAGCGTCGGCACAGGAAACCTGAAGCAGAAAAAGCTGTTTCCTCTTTTTATTCTCCTCAGAGCAAAAAAAAAAAAAAACCCACTGAGCTTTTGCTGTCTAATCCTAAACTGGCTTCATGTTATTCTGATTCTGCTGTGGATTTATCTAATTTAGATGTTTATCATAAATTTAAAGATGAACCAAGTCAACAACAGACTGTGATTTATCCGCTGGTGTTCATGTAGTTTTCCTGATCCAGTCAGAGCAGGATGTTTGTAAGGATGAGCAAGTTCTGGATGATTCTAACTCTGCAGCTGGTTCTGAACGAGTTCAGGGTCTCAATGTAGAACGTCTGATGTCAGAACAGGATGTGATGAGGTCAGGTGGAAGCAATGATGTCACAACGGACAGGAAGAAGTCAAGTCAGACAGGAAACCGTGAGGCAGCGGTGACGGTGCAGCGACACCTGCAGGTCAGAAGGGGAACAGAACCAGAACCCAGACCGTTCGTGTTCTCTGGGTAAAACTCTGAAAGCTGCAGAACTTCACCTCCCAGGTTCATTCATCTGGTCTTAAAGCTGTCATGTGTTGCATTGTGGGAAACTGAGTCAAAGCTTTCTCTGTTGCCAGTTTTATCTTTTATTTCCAAATGCTTCTGAGGAGTTAATGATTCTGAAGGAAAATCTAAGGAAAGTCAAGTTATTTTCCCCAAAGTCACCAATATGGAAACAAATCATTCTGTGTATTAGCAAAACTTTCTAAATTGATCAAATATATCTTAATCAAATAAAATTATATTGTTGTAATCAATGGCACATTTTTACTATATTTCTTATCAAGTAGAGGAAAATATGAAGGAAGAGATCTGTAGTTAGTATTTTTCTTAAAGAGTTGACAGACCATAACAAGACCTTTTTAACAAGAGCTTCTCCTTAATGAGCTCTTAACGAGGTGTCCCTAATGAGCTGGCTCAGATAAATCTCTGGTTTATGACTAGCTTTGTGTAAAATTCTGATTTCTTCTGGTCTAAATTTGCACCTTGTTGATATTTATACCTCCGGTTGGTCTGATCAGTAGTGACCTACTGATCACTGATTAGCTCACTTCCTTTACCGATACACGTGATGATCTTTGGACAGTAGGTCACCTGGTTTTGCCTGTGTCTTTATCCTGGAGTTGTTTATGAGATTCCCGGAGAATCCATCAGGGTTGTTGCTGTAAATCAGCTGTCATGGGGCAAACTCCTCCTAAAGCTCCGCAAACATTTATTACCTTTCCGGGTATCTGTTCAGGGATTTCCTTCCAGCAGCAGGACCAAAATCTTCCTGGTCAAAGTTCTGTCACTGCTGATTGGTGGATCGTCTGCAGCTCTTCCTGGTCAGCCTCTAGCTCAGGACAGAGTTAGGTTCTGTTTGATCAATTAATGAACGGACCTGCTATTGACTGGACCAATTTTTGAGTGGAACCAGTATTGACCTCATCATCTATTGAATAGACCAGGGATTGGGCTAACCCACTTTTAACAGGCTATCAACGGAGCGGATCAGCTTTTGACCGGAAAAACTATCGACCGGACCCAGCTATCGACCGGACCCAGCTATCGACCGGACCCAGCAATCGACCTGACCCAACTATCGACCGGACCCAACTATCGACCAGACCCAACTATCGACCAGACCCAGCAATCGACCTGACCCAACTATCGACCGGACCCAACTATCGACCAGACCCAGCAATCGACCTGACCCAACTATCGACCGGCCCATCTTTTGACCGGCCCATCTATTTAGGGGGCCGGTCAATCTAGATATTTAGGGATCTAGATATTGACTGGATTAGGTTTTGAGTGGAACCAGTTATTGACCTGACCAGCTAGTGACCAGTGCAGTTATTGACTGTTCTAGCTGTTAAACTGACCTGTTTCTGGTAGGACTGGTTGTTGACTGGAACAGTTACTGGGAACTGTGGATTCAGATGATGATGGTTTTCCACTGGGAGATTGATATGAAGGTGAGTGACTTCATAAGATCTTTCTCTGCTCATCATGACCATGACTCATTCTGGTTCTTGAACTATATCTTTGGACCCTGCTGAAGAACAACAACAACACCAGTGGGCAACATAATCAAGGTGAACCTCCATCAAAATATAAACCTTTTATGTTCCCGCGGTTATCTGCAAAATCTCGCATGGTCCGAAAGGTCAGGAGATCAGATAAATCAGAGTTAAGGAGAACCTACGAGAAGGTTTTTAGTTTGTTGATGAAAGATGTGACTTTATGAAGACTGATGGGATCATCTGTGTGAAACCGGGTACTTTCAGATCTCCAGCAGCTGGTTCTCAGTGGCAGCGAGAAGCTTCCTGAAGGCGGTAAACATACTGCAGCTCCCTGAGGACCTGATCGCGCTGATACCACATGTTTGTGTTTTCAAGATGATCAGATAGCTTCTAACACGGGGCGGAAGGGAAACACAGGCAGGTCTGAGGAAGTCTCTGACACAACTGTGACACAAACGTTCTCTTAGAATGCTGTTGCCTCAGTTCAACGCACAGTCACATGGTTACAGGACATTAGGATTTCCACATGGTTTTCACACATGGCGCAGGATCCCTGGATCTTCCTTTTACTTTTATGAAACAGTCAGACAGAGCGCCACCTTTCTGCAGGAAGCGCTGTTGTCCTCCTCCGTGGACAACAGCGTAGCAGTTTTCATCCAGGAGCATTTGACAGTCTTTGTAGTTAGTTAGTGAAGAATTGTATAGATGTAAATAATTCCTCACCGTTTCAGAAAAAAAACCATAAATATTCATGTCATCTGCAGTCACAGATGTCACACTTCACACAAAGATGTAACAAAGTAGTTTGATCTGGGTCTATTGTTGAGAAAAGATCTTGATGATGCAATTTTTGTCACATAATTGTCAATAAGAGCCATTTTCGACACTTTTTACTAAGTATATCTGGAAAACAATGAACCAGTGCAGGTGGAGTCTTGAAGGGTTGTCTCTAAAAACAAAATGGTGGCAGAACTTCAGTTTGCAAAGCTGCAACAAATATAGCTCTGGGACTATGTCCAGATAAGACCAAAGTAGAGATCTTTGACCATAGTGCAGAGATCCATGCTTGGAGAAAACCAAACCCAGCCGATCGGCACAAACACCTTCTGCAGCAAAGCACGGCAGTGGATAGGTAGTGATTTGGGCTTTTTTATCGGAGCTACAGAAATCAGGACTTTGTTCAATCAAGACTGACAGTTTTTGACTGAATCTTTTCTGTGTTTTTGTTCATTTAACCTCAAAATGTTGATAAAAATGTTTCTGTGACGCAAATGTTTGAAGCGATTTTGGTTCTTTGGAACATTTTCACTTTTCCATGAAGGTTGTGTATGAGATACAAAATTCCTGGGTGAGTCCTTGGAAACAATCAGCACTTAACTTCCAGGAAGAGGTTTTGAACCATCAATGAGAGTCAAGTTGAGACAAATCCTGAAGACCTGAAGCCAAAAAAAAAGTGACACTGCCTATGGCTCAGTAGGGGCGGGGCCTAAGTTCACAGGAGAGTAGAGAGGGGGCGGAGCTACAACTGGCAGAGCCGTTGAGACTGGCAGCATGACCCAGCTCCACTGCAGGCAGATCAGAGACAGGGTGAGAAGTTTCCTGATGGAGGATAATGTATCCCAGACCTCAGGACAAACACAGAGAGATGCTGAGAGGTGAGTCGACTTCCTGTTAGGCTCTCCTTGGTTCAGCTTTAATTCAAGCTTTTTGTTTCTGAGAGCTTCAATCTACAGCTGCAAACAGAACCTGCAGGAAGTCTGGACTTTGAACCGGGCTAGGAGGGATTTACTGTTATAGAAAGAAAACTGAGACAAACTAGATGATAAGATGCTGCAGGTTTGCTTCATCGCATGACACACAACAACGTAAGATAATTGAAATATAAAGTATGGAGTCACAGATGGAGAGGCTAATCTTCTCAGAAGCTGTTCGGTTTGAAGTTCTGATCGGTTTGAGTGGAAATGTGAGGTTCCTGTTTGGGTTTCTTGGGTTAAAACCGCATGGAGATGTTCAGTCAGCTCTTACCATTTGATGAAAATGGGAATCATTTGCTTCTGTGTTTATACAATATGGGAGGAGTTCTTCCTGTTGGTCTGCAGCTCCATCCACCCAGGCAGACAGAAATCCCGGTCATAACAGGATTTTTCTGCAGCCCGGTTAAGAAAAATTCCACTTTACTCTTTGATTTTTTTCCATAAACATCAATAATGAACTCATGTTAAACACAGAAACAACAGAAATGTGTATGTTTGCTCAATTTTCTGTTTATGGATATTAAATATCAGCTTTTTTAGAACCAAAACATTTCAAACGGACCATTTAAACATTTAATCAGGTGCAGTTAGCCACTTAGAGTAGATTAAAACTGTCATGATATACAGGGACAGGGATAGAAATTATATTTCAGAGACACCATCAGTTGTTGGCATTCCGTGCTAATCCACCTCTTTTGCTTTTGCCGCTCTTTTTAAAATCTTTGTTTGGCCGTCTGGTTAGAAAGATGTTGGAGTAGGGGATACCATAGTTGCCCATTATGATGGATGAGTTGAATTTTTTTCTCCTCTCTCTGCGCTTTGGTCTTTCATTTGAGCTTTTGAGATACTAATAAGTTGTTCCTAGTTGTAAAATAAATACATTAATGCCATGGTTACGCATCATAGTGACCATTCAAAAGCAAAAGTCTACAGAAAGAATTGAAGCAACAGGCTGCCACCACTATTCTAGGAACAGCTGATGCTCCCAAACCTTCTTCAACTTATGTTGGGGTTTCATGTTGCATACGGGGAGACCTACTGGAAGAACTGGGAGATAACAGTGGACTCTATCAAAACCTGAAGGGCAAAGAGAGTCAAACTAAACAAGCCTGACCGGATTCACCTGAGAGAGAGGCAGATTCTTATGTTGACATTTTGGGTCAGTCAGGATTGGTCTGTCATGGAGAGGTTTAGAAGAAGCCAGGGTTCCTTCACTGATGTCTGAGGAAAACCCAGGAGAGAACAACCAGGGAAACTGGAATATTTTTAATGAAACTTTTGGATAAAACCAGATCTCAGGATTGGCTGTGGGTCAATGGGAAGAGTAGTTTTCTTGCATTCCTGCAGCTGTGGGTTTGATTCTATCTTTTTTTTTTTTTCACTCCATCGCCTTGCAGTTGTGCACTGGTATGTGTATTGTTTATGAATGTGTGGCCTTTTTAAGTTGGGCTGGGTGACTAAAGCTCCGGTTGGTCAGTAGGATGTAGTAGGGCAACATATTTACAACTTAAATGTGGGATTCAACAGAATAAGATTCCTGCTGATAAGCAGCAATTAAAATCTGTTCATTTTACCCTCACAGAAAATGGGAAGATGTTGTTTGAGGAAGATTGGTTCAATGCAAACTGGTTCTGGTTGAGAGATCAGAATGAAAATCCCTTAACCGCTGGGACCACAGCTTCGTCAATGAGTCAAGTCAAGTTTGTTTATATAGCACATTTCAGCATCAAGGCAACTCAAAGTGCTTTACGCCATAAAAACATAATACAGATACCAATTATAAAATGGCACTAAGGTGACCTAAACTAAGGGTGTTTTCACACCTCATAGTCTGATAGACTTGGTCTAATTGGGAACCAAAGTTGTTACATTTTCAGCTGCTGGGATACGTTTTCACCCCCTCGCCTGTGTGGGCGCTGCACCAATAACCACTGAAGGAAACCACAAAAACACATTGAGCTCAACTTCATTCATCACAAAATGTAACCAAAAGTAACATCAGATTTAGTCGGTTGTAAGATTTCTCTTTTGTCTTTGGTAAGAGACAAAGAGTCATTTCTCCTGCTAGTGTTTAACTCTTGTGTTTGTTTTTACCCAGAATGCCTTGTGCTATAGTTTGCTTCCT
Source organism: Poeciliopsis retropinna (assembly GCA_010277075.1). Lineage (NCBI taxonomy): Eukaryota > Metazoa > Chordata > Actinopteri > Cyprinodontiformes > Poeciliidae > Poeciliopsis > Poeciliopsis retropinna. Next base: position 2,652,715 of record VMRM01000035.1, on the reverse strand, counting down.
GCTTTTAGAGCGGTCTTCCATCCGCTGTCATCTACACATGCTAATCAAACTCAGACCTGGTTTTGTTGGTGGACCAGAGTTCATTTTTTTGGTCTGCATCAGAGTTCAGTTACTCATTCACACCCACAAACGAACTGGACTTTCTAGGCAAATGAACTAAAGTTCAATTAAAGTGGATTAAACCGGGCTGGTGTGAATGCATCCTAAAATTAAGTACCAGGGATTTCAAGGGAAATTCATACAGTCGGTCTCTCAAAACTCATTGATGTTCTGGTGGGATTCATAAACACACAAACACTAAAATTATAAACTTTTTTCTCTCTCTCTGTGTAGGACCGAAGCTCGCACACCCCTAGTTCACCCATCTACGCCAACCTCAAGAAAACCTCTACTCCTCAGATCTCCATCTCCACCCCAACTAGTGTAGACTCTGACCAATCGGAAGCAGGCCACGCCCTCTTATCTCCAAGCCCCACCTCTCCTCTCAGCCCACAAGACGAATGGCAGGTGAGATGACCTCCGAATCCAGGTGTGATAAAGAGAAATAAAGAAGCTGCTGGTGGAAATGCAGAAAAATGGTAACACAAGCAGTGGATTTAAAGAAAAATCATCTGATTAAACTTCGAAGTTTTCTGTTTTGAACACAGTAAGAGTGTAAGCCTCCTCTGCTCTGAGTTCATGTTACACGGAAATAATTAATGTTTGTTCAGATGTTACCTGAGATCATCAGGTTTCCTCTGAAGGGATCAGGTGTTAATAAGGAATTGCTAAAGCTGTGATGCTTTGCTCAAAGACACTTCATTAATGAGACTTACTAGCCACTCCGTCAGACTAGTTTGACGGAGTGAAACTAGTCTGACTAGTCTGACTAGTTTGATTTTGGACCTCCACAAATCAAACAAAGTTTGTGTGCCTCTACAATTTTAGAGAGATTAATAAATGTTTCCTGAGGTCATCAAAGGTCGACCAGCCCCCTACATTTACAAAATAAAATGAAATATGATGTCAGTCAACTGTGTTACAGAAATTTTCGTTGCACAACATGAAAGTTTGTTTATTTATATAAGTTCTTCTCTAGTTCTTTTTTTTATTTTAGAAATGATAATGGCTCAAATGAAAAATTTTATCTAAATTTCTAAATGTTTAAATGTATATTTTTTAGTTTTGGTTAAATTACATCCCTGAATGTTGTTTTTTTCTCCAGAAAATTGCCTCTTTTTTTTTTTTTATCTAATCCACAATTAATCAATTACTAAATTAGTTGATGATTATTTCAATAATCGATTAATCACAATTAATTTGATTAATCGTTTCAGCCTAATTAGTACAAAAGGAATACATTTTAATAATTTTGTGACATTCTGAATATTAATATAAAGTGTAGAATGATGGTATGTACCCCTGTCTGCTCAGGTTCACACTGATCAGGATAGCGGCAGGAGGTTTTTTTACCACCCTCTGACCAGACAGACCACCTGGTCAGACCACCGAGGCCAAACGCCGGCCGGAGACATGGACCTGTCCAGTCCGCTCTCCCCAGCCTCCTCTCAGGTACCACAGCTCCTCCCTCATCGGTAACAGCGGACGTTTCTGGTGTCTGACCCGGTTCTGCTTCCTCTCAGGGTTCCTGTGAGTGGGAGGAGCTGCTGGACGAAACATCGGGGCGAATCTACTACCACAACCATAAAACAGGAACCACATCCTGGGCTCTCCCTGACCCAACATCCCCATTATCTCCTGCTGGGTCCACAGGCAGTAGAAACCAGGACGGCGTCCCGGTATGAGCCTGAGATTATCCTTAGTTTAAGATCAGTTGGCATGAGCGGTTTATCTTTTAAACAGGGTGTAGTCTGGACTTGGCTTTATAGGGGATGTATTATGCAAAATTTACATTTTGCACATTTTGTGCTTCCATTTTGGGTCTGAACTGCCTCTGGAAAAAAACCCACACAGCTGTTGTTTGGCAATAAGTTAATGTTTTTGGGAAAATGAGCCACTTCAAATACATTCAGAATGTTACGTCACAAATCAGTAGGCACTGCTTCTCACCTAGCAACCCTAGCCCATTACCTAGCAACCTCAGCAGAGTTCCGCCTGTCACCTAGCAACCCCAGTGGAGCGCCACGACATTTGTATGCTCTGTACAATGGCTGCTGGAAAAGACAAGTGTTTTGTTGTTCACTTACCATCCAGACACCACTTGCTGCATTCTAGTTGGTTTTGCAGGAGGCTCCACTTATGCTTTTAAAAGATGTACAGCTGTATAATTGCACATCTGTTTGCAGCCATTTTTATGTGGGAGTGTAAAAGTTGAATTGGGGGGCCTGGCCAGCAGCAGCTTATTTGGATTTAAAGTGACAAGAGGTTCCTAAAACAGGTCAATTTGAGCTGATCAGGATAAAATTTAATTGTCTACAAATGCTTTTGTGCAAAAAAAATGTTATAAACATGTTTTATACAGACCACAGATGTATCTTCACCTGTTCAAGGAAGCGTAATAGAGCACCTTTAATGATTATTTGTTTGATGTTTGGAAGCCTCCTCTACCAAGGCCCGATTATCCCGTGGACAGACAAAACAACAATGGAGACTCTGTCTGTACGGTACGGAAGAATCTCAGAGTTTCCCAGTATTCCCTGCCTTTCTCAGGTTTGACCTCCAGTTTGTGTTCCCAGCAGCTCCCGCAGATTCCCAGAGCCCAGCTGGACGGCCAGCAGAAGCAGCAGGAGGTGAGCAGTCACATCACAGGAACATCAAACCTGTCTTCCCTAGAACCTGCTGAGATCAGGTGGTTCTATTGTGTTGCAGCAGAGGCTGATGGGTAATGGAGTCCCTGTGGAGGGAGGAGCAGCACAAGTCAGGATCATGAGACACAGTGTCGGTGAAGATGTGAGTGAAACTTGTTGATCCAGAACGGTTCTGAGGCGTTCTCCCCTAACATCCCCGCTGTGTTCCAGATGTTTTCCCCGGGACACAGAAGGATATCGTCGGATCTCACAGATGCTGTTAGGAAGCATTTGCCAGACAGTCCGCAGGTACAGACTCACCTGTCTCAGTTCCCTAACCCTATTAGACCCTCACAGACCTGTTCATTGATCTTCTGACCCATTTCATCAGATTTTTCTTGACTTGTTTATTCATGTAACGGTTTGTTCAACCATTCATTGACTCATTGACTAAAGCATACATTAATTTCCAGACTTGCTCATGTGTTGACTGACTTCCTGACTTGTTCATTCATCCATCGACTCATCCCATTATTTCCTCCTTCCAGTCTCCTAGTAGGCTCAAGCTGAGGAGGAACCTGTCCAACCACAGCACAGGCAAACCCCAGCACCGTGTAGGTTTTGAGAGGCTGGTGGAAGTTCAAGGCGCCGTTGCTAAATGTACTAACATTTTGTTCTAACATCTCTTTTTTTTACCATTAGGGAACTTTTTGGGCAGCTTAGACGTCCTAGCGCCTCCTGCTGTGTAAACGCAGTATTGCGGCTGTAATCTAAAATATTTTTAACCAAAGACGTTTGACCCAAATTCCTTCTGGAAATTTCCATCTCTGGCAGTAAGACTTTTTCCCAGAAAGTTTCTTAGTGTTATCCCACTAATCCCACTAACCGCTCATCAGTAACCATTCATCCTGTCAGCTAACAGTTCTGAACTGCTGGATTTGTTCTGATGTTGTTCTTGGTTCTGGAGGGTTTGTTTGTTTTCTCTAGTCAGGTTCTGTTTCATTCAGCAGTTTGGTCCAAACTGAAGAACAAAAACTACATGTACCATCAGAACTCTGGTTCACCCTGAGAGATCTCTAACATCCAACATGCCACTCAGCATCCAACATGTCTTTCAACATCCAACATTTCAATCAACATCCAACATGTTCTTCAATACCCAGCATGTCACTCAATCAATCAATCAAATTTTATTTGTATAGCACATTTCAGCAGCAAGGCATTTCAAAGTGCTTTACATCATAACAAACATAAAAACATAAAGTCATGTAACATAGAATAAACAATCAAAACATTAATTTAGACGGCTGTCAAATTTATAACTTGTTATCAATTTATCTAAATGTTTACAGGGTTTTCAGTACGCGCAATGACCCTCAGTCACTCGCCACTTTTTAAAGAAGACATTAAGTCAAGTTCCATCATTAAATTTTTAATTGATTAAGTTTCAAATCCAACTCTAAACAGGTGGGTTTTTAGTTGTGATTTAAAGGAACTCAGTGTTTCAGCTGTTTTACAGTTTTCTGGAAGTTTGTTCCAAATTTTTGGTGCATAGACGCTGAATGCTGCTTCTCCTCATTTGGTTCTGGTTCTGGGGATGTCCTTCAACATCCAACATGTCGCTCAACATCCAACATGTCCGTCAGTATCCAACATGTCCATCAATATCCAACATTTTAATCAACATCCAATATGTCCAACATCCAACATGTTATTCAACACATTTTCATCAGCATCCTACATCCCTCACCATATTTGAACATGTTCAACAAAATCCAACGTATCTCAATATTCAAAAAGTCTTTCAACATTCAACGTCTTTCTGCAACCAACATGTCCTTCAGCATCCAATATGTCACTCAAAATCCAACATTTCAATCTACGTCCAACATGTCAATCAGCATCCAACATGTCCTTCGGCATTCTTAAACATGTTTCTCAACTACCAGCATGTCACTCAAAGTGTTCGATCACGTTCCTCAGCATCCAACATACGTAGAAATATCCAACATGTCCCTCAATGTTCCACATGTCCCTTCACATGTGCTGGACATCCAACATGTCCAGCAACATGTTGGATGTCCAGCAAGACTCAACATGTCCATGATAGTCGCCAGCGTCCAAAACATTGCAGAAAAATTAAGATTACACTGTGTTCCAAATTATTATGCAAATAAAATTTAAGTGTCGTAAAGATTACATTTTTTGTTGTGCTATTAAATTTATTGATGGTATTGTCTTTGAATCACTATAATTAATTTCAGAGAGCTGGGTTGATTGTCTGTTGAGTTCAATTAAAGGAAATCTACTTAAGAAGGATGTTCCACTTTATTAAGTAGGCCACAGGTTTCAAGCAATATGGGAAAGAAACCTTGGAGTAAATTTTAAATCAGTCAGAGGTTTTGTCCCCTTCAGAGCTGCTTTTCCTCCAGCAGCTGTGAAGACCTGAAGTCTGACACTTTGACTTCAGAGATTTTCCCTAAAGTCTGAGCTTCTGATTCACAGAAACCTCTCTGTAAGTTAGCTGTTTTCCTTATTCGACTTTTGTTTTGCCTAAAGCAAAACATTTCAAGCCTGAAGGTCTTTTTCAATTGGATTGCCTCAGGCAGCAATAAATCCTACAGCATTCTTCTCTAGCACCAACCAAGACTGGTTTTGGCTCACTGTTAAGCTACATTACACTTTTCTAAAGATGAGGCTCTGATAAAACTTAAGGAGTCTAGAAGTAGCGTTAATAAAGTAGATTTGGATCAAGTCCTTTGCTTTGAAATCGTTCTTAATTCCTGAATCAGTGGGAAAATGATACCAGAAGGGAGCAGACTGCTGAATGAAGGGACTGAGGTGGATAAAAGCCCTCAGGTAGATTCAGGTAGACTCTCACTCTCCACTCCCATGTTTACCAAGGAGTCGCATTTCAAAGCTGACCTGAGAAACATGAGAACTCACCTCTTTCTCTCTGTCTCTTCAGTGCCATCTGCTGGAAAAGGCAGGAATTGTTAATAAGACCAAGTTGGTGGATCATGGTAAAAAGATGAGGTGAGATCCAGAAACTGCCTCAGTTTGACTGACTGTGTACGGGAATTTATTTGAGTGATGTTTGAACTCAGAGATGATTGTTTTCCATATTTGATGTTTCTGTTGAACAGGAAGAACTGGACTCAGTCCTGGACAGTCCTTCATGGTGGGATTCTTACTTTTCACAAAGATCCCAAATCTGCCCCAGCTGGAAACACTGTAAGAACCATCCTGACAGTTCTGATCCATCCAACCTTTCTTATAACTTCTCTGTATGCAACTTGATCTCATAAGTCTGGACCATAAGTTCTGGAGGCTTTATTAAGGTTGTTTGGAGTTTTCCTTAGACTGTATTAGGCCATTTTCAGTCCAGCAATGCCTCATTTAAATTGAGGAGCATGGGACAATCGGATTGCCATTTTGTGCGCTATTTTTCTGTTTCCATTGTAAAATTGGCCCATTCAACCAACTTGTACCACACCATTAAGTTGTAGGACCATAAGACAATGGTATGGTACGGTTAGGGTGGATGTACTGGCGTCACACAACCCAATCCAATGATTGGGGACAGAAAAATGTCACTGCTTGACTCACATTTACTGTACTAGAATGACGCAGCGTTAGGTGTTTGGGTTTATAACCCCACCTACTCAGTGAGCGTCCAACTGGCGGTGACATACCAGTCAGTGGAAATGGGGCATAACTAACAATCAAACGTGGCTTTAGCTGTCGGACAATCAAGGAAAAGTACAAAAAAACAAAGCTAAAATCTAATCTTGCCTTTAACAAACAGAACCATGTAAAGATTGGATTTAGCATCTGAGATTTGCGTCATTCTTTGATCATATGAAAGTTTGACGTCAAGCTTAGACTTTATTAGACTAAGATTTGGGAACTATTATTTACATGAATGTTCCATTTGTCTAAACTAAGCGTCTTAAACTAAAAAACTGAAACTGGACCAGGGCTGTAGCCAAAGTCAGAAGAACTCTACAGGGACTTTCAGGAACCTGGAGAACTGATCCAGATCAGATAAAATGATCTGGAAGATGAGTTTTTTCCATTACAGTTTTAGTGCCAACCAGATGCAGATATCCCATCAGGCTGATCCAATCAAGCAATCCAGAGGACTGAATACGAGCAGAGGTGATAGGTTTAGTGATGATCAGGTGGATTTCTGCTTTTCTCTCAGAACAAAGCATCACAGATTGTTCCAGAGTACACCGTGGACCTGAAAGGAGGGTCGGTCCAATGGGCCGCCAAAGACAAGTCCTCCAAAAAGTTTGTTCTGGAGGTGAGGCCACAGCATCACCTCAGTTGCCACGGTTACAGATCAATGGGCGGGAGGTAACTGTGTCATGCGTTTGTTTGTGCAGCTGAAGACTCGTCAGGGCTGCGAGTATCTGATCCAGTACGACACGGAGAGCATCATCTCGGACTGGTACAAAGTCATCCAGGAAACCATCCAGCAGCTGACGCCTCATCAGCTGGTACAGCAACACACCTCACAGCCAAACTCACCCATCCTGTAGGCTGACCAGCTCCATCTTAAAGTCAGTTCTAGTTTTATTGGATCTGCCAGCAGCTTCTGGTACCGTTCATGATGCCTCGTTGGACCACTTAGAAGAACAGGCTGGGATCTCTATGTGGGTTTAAGCGCCTCACCTCGTCTTGATCCAACCGGGAGGTTTACAGCTTTCCTTACATGTGGTGTTCCTCAAGAGCCCACACTTGATCCTTTTCTCTTTCTCTGTACTTTTCTTTGGCTTCATCATTCAGGAATGCAGCTGTTTGTTCTAAGCTGGATCTCACTGCGATTCTTGGCCCATTTTAAGCCATTTTTCCAGTTGTGCAACTGGTTTTGGGATCAGATTTGGAATGAATTGTATATTGTACATCAAGTTTTATACAAGTCATTACAGGGGGTAAAAAGAAGAAATTAAAGGCTCTCACACATTTGTGTTTACTGAAAATATCATGTAGAGAGTGCAAAGTTTTATTGTTATACTGACGATACACTGATGTATCTTCCTGATAAAGTTCCAATCCATTGTACCATCATTACATTAGAGCTGCAGGACTAAGTAACTCCACTCCTGTGGTTCTTGCATTAATTTTACTTTTTGCTCTGCAACTTCTTTCAGGAACCGGAGCATCTAAGCGATGATGAGGACGACTCAGATAGAGAGGACAGGAAGAGGGGATGTGAGTCTTCCTGAAACTATCCATTATGTTGAAATAAATCCAGCTGCTAGATATAATTCAGATATGGTGGTTCCTTCAAAATAAAAGCTTCTTTGTGTAGCTGGCAGTTTGTCCCAAAGTTATTTTCTCCTGTGGTTTTTTTCAGCCACCAGGAGTAATTCAGGACCAGACTCAGAGCAGAGCCGGATCCGGAGCAAACTGAGACGCTTCCTGCAGAGGAGGCCGACGCTGCAGAGCGTCAAAGAGAAGGGATACATCCGAGGTACGGAACGGACCAGAACACCGACCCAGTTACGATCAGTTCAACAGGAACATCAGGGAACTTATTATTCTTCCAGATGTATTCTTATGCTTTCTGGACTTCTGATGGAAACATCAGGAAGCTTCAAGATTTTTCCTGGTCCTGTCGCTCTTCATTTTAGTGTTAAAATACAATAAACATTTATGTTAATGCATTTGATTTATGAAATGTTTATTTCGCGTTCTGAATGAGTGATTTTCTCCTGCAGACAACGTGTTCGGCTGCCACCTGGATATTCTCTGTCACAGGGAAAACTCCACTATTCCCAAGTTTGTGGAGAAATGCATCAAAACGGTGGAGAGGAGAGGTGATTAATTATTAATAAAAATAAAAATATTCTCTCTTGGATTGGATTGTTACAGCCAATTTTAGAGTTTTAGAAATCTGTTACCTTCCCAACCTGATAATAACTGTTAAAAATAACCAGTTCAGCTATAATCAGTGTGGAAATCTAATTTCATGATTGTTTTTCTTAATAGTTCATCAAATTATTTTCCTACCAACTGAAACACATTAAATTCAGCAGCTCGTCAAATTATCTGGGTGAAATCTTAACAGAAGATATTAAATAAAATGTTTAAATAAATAGATAATAATAATAATATAATTACCTCAAATTTAAAATAATAATAATGGTAATAATAGTAATATGATAATGATAACATGGAATAAAATTTACCTGAAATTACAACAAAAAACCACCAAAGGGAGCCAGAGAAGTCCAGGCTGAGACCCTTCAAACGTCCTAACTCAGAAAATCTGTCAGAAAGCTGAAGTTTGTTCTGAAAACCAGCATCAAAACTGGATCCAGTTGCCATAGGTTGGTCCAAGTGGGGAAAGTGTCCCCTGATTGGTGAATATTTCTGTTTTCAGACAGGTAAAGATCAGGAAACTTTTACTTCCTGTTGTACCAGGATTTGATATCAGCAATTCAATCAGGAGGATTTTGCTTAAGCAGAATGTGTTTTTGTTCTGACCTTTGACCTCGACTTGTTCTCTGTCTCCTCAACATTCCCGTTCCTTCAGGTCTGGATGTTGATGGGATCTACAGAGTGAGCGGGAACCTGGCTGTGATCCAGAGACTCCGACATAAAGCCGATCACGGTAACTAGAATCCTGCTGCTTATGTCCGACGGATCCATCAGGCTGGGACAGAACCAGTAAACCCAGTTTAAACTGGGGTCCAGACCAGAACAAATATGGAGAATGATCTGCAGGAGAACTTGATGATGCATCAACAGCACCAAGAGTTAAAGTCCAGAAGAAGCTTGAGAACGTAGTTGGAGGTTGTCCATCTAACTGGTTCTGTGTCTCTGCAGAGGAACATTTGGACCTGGAGGACGGACAGTGGGAGGAAATCCACGTGATCACTGGAGCACTGAAGCTCTTCTTGAGGGAGCTTCCAGAACCGTTGTTTCCCTTCTGCTCCTTTGACAAGTTCATCGCCACCATCCGTTAGTTCACACGCACACACACCACACACACACACACACACACACACACACACACACACCAGACCACAATCCCAACCAGCCTCCTCATCTATGGATGTTTGGATTTGTTAATGATCTCATAATTAACTGATAAACATGAGAAACAACTCGTTGAGCTTTATGTTTTACCACACACTGCTTTTTCTGAGAATGTTGCTGATTTGGTGGAATTTTTTCTTATTCTTTTCAGAAACCAAACTCTTCATGTTTCCACAATGAAAACTGAAAAAGACCCAGCTTTAAAAATTAGTTTGCAGTTTTACCTTACAAGCTGATAGTGCTTGATGAACAAACAGTGTCCGATTGTGTCGGATGAGTCCAAACGAACCTCTGGATCCATCTTTGTGTCTGTGCAGAACTTTCTGACTACAGCCAGAGGGTTTCTTACACGAAGGACCTGGTCCGCTCTCTGCCGCTGCCCAACTACGATACCATGAAGCTGCTTTTCAAACACCTGCGCAGGTCAGCCCAACCGCTCTGAAGCAGAACCAGAACCAGAACTCTTCCGGTTCTTACCTCCATCTCTGTGTGTTTCAGGGTCATCGACCACAAAGACTCCAACAGGATGTCGGTTCAGAGCGTCGCCATCGTGTTTGGGCCCACGCTGCTCCGGCCGCAGATGGAGTCCGCCAACATGACAGTCCACATGGTCTTCCAGAGCCAGATCGTCGAGCTCATGCTCAACCAATTCAATGAGATCTTTGCTGAGACGTAGAGGGAGGTCCTCCGTCACCTTCCAGAACCTTCTGAGCAACATGTGCTGAACTGAACAACAATGTCTCAAAACCTGTAGGACCTCAAGCGAATATTCTCTATTAGGGAGAACCTAAAACCACCAGGACTAAAACCACCAAAAACTCTGGTTCTGATACTTCTGAAAGAGGTTTCTGTTGAAGAACCTGACCAACTGGACCAAGAGTCACCTGAACCGCTAAAGAGACATCACGGACTGATTCTACTTGAGACTCTAGCTTGGAAACCTCCTGGAAACGGCACACCTGAGAGAAACCTTTAAAACTTTTTGAGGAATATCTGTCGAACTGCCTAGAATCCCCTTGTAGAACCAAAATCCAAACAGCAGAAGCTGGAATGTAGAACCTGAGTTGCATTGGAACCTGCTCTAAAGTCACTGGGATACTTCCAGAACCTCCATGTTGCATTGACCCAAGTTAACAAAGAACTTGATTGCTTCAGAAATGCACCAGTAGCAGATGGCTGTTTTTTACAGCATGAAGCTCATACTGAAGATCCGCTTTGTCAGGAGGAAGTTCGCCAATAATAGCATGAAGATCAAGTGGGAAATCTAAGAATCTATATCTGTAATTTTTAAATTCCAATTGGATCAGTCAGTTCGAATCATTCCCTGACGTCAGCATCAGGTTTCTGTTTATCGGGAATCACCGTGTTAAACACCAAATCAGTTCAAATTTAATTTCTAAAATGTTTTTTTTTCATAAAGAATTATCATTATTCTTCTGGTTTCAAAAGAATCATTTGATCATTTTCAGCGTTTCAACATATCCTGCATTTGGGAGTGGAAACATTTAGCTCTTAAAAAGAGACAGAGGCTTCATGAAAGGTTGATAAATCTGAGGATGGTTTTCTGAAAGTTCAGTGGCTCCTAGAAGCTTCCCTGAGGGACTCCCGAAAGTTCAGAGAACAAACTACTTTAAATGGTCAATAAGGTGGAGTCTTCCAGGAACATTTCTGCTGTAATGAGTTTTGTTATGGATCTGCTGCACATTCGCTCTTTGTTTTATACTGTTTAAATGTATTAGAGACACAGAACAAGGTAAACACAGAATATACAGAGTTTCTGTAAATAAAAGGGAATTTTACTGAGTTTTATTAGAAATAAAAGTCATTATTAAATCAGGAATGGTTGTTGTGTCCAATTTTAAAGAGGTTTTGGATTCCTTTAAAGATCTGTAAAATTTCACTTAATTTTAATAATAAAATTAAACATTGCAAACATTGAACATGACAATGATAAATGTAGAGTCTTCTTCTCCACATATCAAATCACAGAAAATCAAAATCTGAATGTTTTACTGAAGAAATTGAACGGTCCAAATTGATTTGAGCAGAATCAGGTTTTCCCGCCAGTTCTCTGTGCTGTACTTCTTTTCAACCACCAGATGGCAGCAAAGACCACAGCAGTGGGAAACAAGCGTCGCCATGGAGACGTTTTGTTGATTCCGAGCTTGAACTCAACTGAACGCGGAGGAACTGCTCCAGGATCAGTTCACTGTTCTGTTTCAAAGTCTTTCATAACTTCTGAATCGACCCGCTTCTGTGAACCGACAGGTTCTGATTCGACTCAGTTCTGGTCATATCAGCTAAACCCTGATCCCTGATTTGGAGCTTGCACATGCGTACTAGCGTCCTCTTCAAGTTGGGAATTTGACCGTCTCTCTCCTGAGAGAGTTTTTTAAGGTACGTTTTCATTTTTCAGTCCTTTCCGCATTGATTCACTTCTTCTTCTTTCATGTCTCTAAATATTAAGTAAGAAAATTGTTATAACGAAAGAAAAAAAAAAGCTTAAAAACATCTCAGGTGAAATTAATCTTCTTTTTCTGGTCGATGAAATCATAATAGATATCCTAATTCATTGGATATGATTGTACTTAACAGATTAACAAGCAATTAGAGTAAATGTGAGCTGTGATGTAATACATGCTGTTTATTGTTATTATTTATACATTTATACTGTTTTACATGATGACTTTTTGATGTAAAATTGAATAAGCATTAATTTAACAACAGTTAATTGCATGAACTTCACTGTAATAGATAAAATAATAAACATTAATGTAATTTTTATTTCATTTTAAATTCCTGTTATATTTACAGGAATTAAATGCTTTAAAGCATAAAATGTGGTCGTCCATCCGCTGAACTTTCTTTTATTTTCACATTAGTTTCTACCTGAACCAACGGCGCTCCTGTATGTCCAGGTGTAGTGATGTCACAGCGCGACATCATTGATTTTTCTGCGCTGGAGAAGGAGCTCAAGGCGGCGGTGGAGTCTGAGAGAAAATATCAGCGGGAAAACCAAGCGAAGCTGAGAGCCGTGAGCCAGGGAGTGGATTACGATCAGTTCAGGTGGATCGTCAGGAAGTTTTAGATCTGGCAGAGAAGATCCAGGAGGGTCAGAGGCAGAATATCAGAAGGAATATGAAGAGTTTCTGATTTCTTAAAGATTCATGGGTCAGTTTACTCTCCTGGAAGGTTGATGGATCCCTGGAAGTATTCCTGGAATCACTTCCTAAATCTTTTCAGAGAGTTTTCTACTGAGCTTCAAGAGTCTTTAAAACATCCCAGTGTTCCGTAACATAACATGACATTTATTTAAATGAAGAGTTTTATCTGAAAAAACTCCAGGATGTAAGAAAAACATTTACATTTCTATTGAGGGCTCATTGATATTTATTGGATGAGTTGCAGAGCTCCTCTTTGAAAGTAACGGTGATGTCTCCTGGATCTTCCAAGTTGTATTAATTTATACATTGATTGCCTTTCCAGGTTAATGACGTTTGTTTCTTTCCCACAGAGGTCTGGTCCTGACCTCTCACCTGAAGCCTCTGGACAAGAAGGACAGAGACGGAGCTCCACGGAAACAACCGTGGAACCCTGTAGCTCCTGGAAACACGTGATGGACCATCACTCCAGGCGGCATGGCCCAATCTCCATCCACTATAAACTCTGTGGTGTGATCCTGCTGTTTGTTCATTTGGGTGCATGAAAAGTTGAGCTTCAGAAGTTTTATTTTAAACATTGATTTGATTTTTATCTGTTTATTCAACACCAAGAACTCCAGATGTAAGCTCACAGTTTCTATTAAACTTCTCATTTTAAAATCCCTGCAGTTCTTTTGGCGTTTTTTTTAAAGGTTTCACAGAGTTCTTCTGGATATTTCCATGCAGGATAAGCCAGTAGGGGGCACTGCAGCAGTCACTTCTGGTGTTTGGTGTTCCTCAGTGATTAAAGCAACTTCAGTTTAACTATAAGGCTCTCAGAATAGTTGAGAAAGTCAGGTGTCAGGAATCTCTGAGGGCCTTTGGGTAACTGAAGTGATTCTGGTGTTGCTTAGGACATAAGAGTAGCTCTAAGTAGCTAACTGAGAGGCCTGTGGGTATGTCTCAGGGGTGTTGGGTATCTCTCCAATTTGGTTCAGGTAACTCACAAAAAGTTTCAGGTAATTTGGGAGAGGGTGTTTCTCTGAAGGATTTGCGTTTCAGGTGTCTTTTAGGGAAGTTCTGGTTTCTTTTAGAGCGACTCAGGCCTTCAGTCTAATGGGACTACGTGTATCTGAAGGGGTTATACCTCCTTCATCTGACTAGGAGCATCTTTTAGGTGTTTTAAAGGGGTTCATGTATCGCAAAGGAGGCTTTAAAAATCTCTGAGGGTGATTAGAGGAAGTGAATGGAAAGAAAGTCTCCTTGATGCTTCTGATGACACGATTTGTTTCTTTGAGTTGATGAGGAACAGGAAGTGGTTTAAACTGAGCAGGTTCACACCGAGCGCTAGAAACACAGGGAAGAGTGCTCACTCTGACCAATTTCTGCGAGCTCATACTGGTGCTTTGGGTCATTCTGGTCGCTGTGAGGAGTGAGTGGTCTGTCTAACAGAGAGGATCTTTGGCTGCAGCAGTAGAGGAAACTTGGAGCTGCAGAGTGAAGTTTGTCAGAAACAGGAGGATCTTCATCACTTCATCACTCTGTTCCTCTCTGGCTTCTGGTGAGTCTCTGATCAATTACAGCTTCAAAAATAACATAGAAGATCTGGCAAAGAGCCAGATCTTCCTTCTGGTTCTGTTGGACTCGGTAAAGATAAATGTATGTTGAGTTAGAAACAGTGACGGCAGATGAGATTATTTATGACAAATTTAACTTATTCTGCAGGAAAGTTACTTGTATTTGTGTAAGAAGCCTAAATAACCCATTTTAACCTCAGATCACCTTTTGAAGAGCTAAAATAAGTCTTAAAATGAAGTAAATGAGGTGGAAGAGTGTTGCCGCATATAGACGTCAGACTTGGTTCTCAGATAGACTTCTGGGTGAAGTAGTTCCTGAATGTGGTCAAATCAGCAGCCAGTGTTCCTCAAACGGAAACAGACTTAACCAACACTGGTGATAGAGGCTGTCTAATGATCAGCTGGTTCTGCTGGTCCCCCCCCACTCTGAGGCTTGAAACCCAGCTGGATTTTTCCAGCACCCACTGAGCTGTGGTTCTGAGTGGGTTCAGTCCGTCTCTGTCTCCCTGCAGATCAAACCAGTTGATTTCTGGAGTCATGAAGGACCAAAACTATAAGGACGAGGTGACGAAGATTCTGGAGGAAGCTCCAGGCGCCAGGAAAGCTCTGCAGGAAAACTATCAAAACCTGCTCAATGTGGCCGATTACTGCTACAACACCTACACCCAGGTTGGTACCGTTACTGCCACCATTAAAGCTCCAGGACATCTAAATACCGCCTGCTGAAACCAACTGATCATAACCTCTCTGGACATTTGTAAATGTGTTTTAAAGACTCTGAAGATTATGAACATGTGCTATCAGAGCAGAGTTTCCTGAGCTTTCAAACATTGCAAATTGCATTTGTAATAATTTTGCTTAATGAGCATAATTCCAAAAACATTTAGGAACCAAACTGAAGAATAATTCAAAGTAATGCTTGTTGTCTTCAGATCCCAGTTTTTGATCTCTTATAAACTTTTATTCTATTAATTTCTTTCCTCTCTCTTAAATTACAATCACATTCTGCTACAAATTTAGCATATTTTTCGTTTCAGTTTGTGTAAGAATTTATAGCGGCATTATCTTTCATGATAAATGTCTCAAGTAATTCTGCCCAGAGTTTTATTATTGGATTCTTTTTTTTTTTTTGGTTGTATTTCTTTTCTTTTTTTTTGGCTCACACATCTTTTTAAATGCCATTGTGTGTTCTTTTTGTGTGCTACCACTTTTATTGTTAGTCTTTGTGTCAAGCTAGGCTAACAGTTTTCTTTGCTTTCAGTCTTTGTGTTAATTATTTTTAGTTTTCAGTCTTTGTGTTAAACTAGTTTCTTTTGCTCCTTTTCTTTCAGACTTTGTTTTTATTATTGTTCTAAGTTGAGTTAACTCTTCACTTTGTTTTTAGTTTTTTTGTGCTAAGCTAAGCTAATATTTCTCTGCTGTTTCTAACAGTCAGGTGAAAACAGCAAGAAGGCATTGGAGGAAACTAAAAACTTTGCCACCCAGTCATTAGCCAGTGTTGCATATCAGATCAGCACTCTGGCTAACAGCGTCCTGAGTCTGCTAGACGCGCAGACCAATCAGCTTCGCCAGATGGAGTCCTCCATAAATCTGATTGGTCAGGTGAGTATAGCCCTCTCAATTAAAACACATTCTATTTTTTAATAGTCTCAAGGTGTTGAGGGAATATTTTATCATGTAATTATTTTGAATAGTTTATAAAAGGTGTGGACAGATAAATTAAACATATTTAGACATATTCTTACAAATTAGACATTTTGAAAATGTATTAAACATTTACAGAAGAGATTATATATTATTGTGAAATGTTCTCACTAAGTGTGTCAGTAGAAGGATTCTGTTCCTCCGGTTGGACTGATTGAAGTTGGAATGAGGTTGAGGGTCCTCCCAGTCATCAGGCTGTTTACAGGGACAGCCTGAGCAACCAGGGTCTGAATGGATGGATGGATGAATGGAGTCTCTGTTTGCTGCTTCCTTATTGTTTTCTGATCTGCTCAAAGCTCTGCTGTGATTTAACGAGCTGTCCAGAAGCATCCATGATCCAGACCAGGACCACTCTGTGAATGATGGTGTTAAACATCAGGGGGTGCTTTGGAAAGAAGATCAATGAATGGGGGGAAAGAAACCCTCTGAAGATGTTTTCTTCTCAGAAGTTCACATAAATCTGATCATTTTCTTTTTGTTGTCCTGAGATTTTGGTCTACAACACCCAGCTGGATCTTTCTGATGAATGTTTATCTTAAACTAAAAGTTAGTCTCTTTTAGCTGCTTTTAGCAAAATATTTTCCTGACTGGTTACAACATCTTCACTCTTTAAATTATTTTTATGACCTTTTTAAAGATAAATCTGAAAAAAATGTATTGCCTTCTGTCATTAGTTCATGTTAGGAAACATCATTACGCATAACCTTTGCCATAAGCTGAGGCTTAACCCTGAGGTTAGGTCACAAGGTTGGCCAACAGACAAGTTTCAAGGTAGCTACCCTGGTTACTCTAGTCTTGGTATCAATGTTCCTGTGGTCCAATTCAGTGAATGGCTGTGAGTCTGAACCCCCTACCCTTACCAGGAGGCAAATTTGACAAATGACACCTCACATGGGATGAAGCCCTGCATCAAGCCACTTCCTGGATCACTGGAGTACTTCCTGTTGGGTTAGTGGTGACTCTTTGCCTCAGTTGGAAGAGGTCCTGGGGAGATTCACTAATTCATCCCGTATCGAGAAATGGATCATGACTACAGAACTAACAGAAGCACCTGGGATGACCTGGGATGAGCATCTGCTTTAGGGTACCTGAGTTGTGCCTCATAAGGGGTTGAGATCCATCACTTGGGGGGACCTTGGATTACAACTCCTGTGCATCAAAATGATCAGGGTCCCTCCTTTTGGAGGTAATGAGAAGACCTGAGTGGAGACTCTCCCCTTCTGACCTGGGAAAACATTGGCAAGTCTGGGTTCCCTTCCAGGACTGCTAACATCTAGGATCCTCCATGATCTTGACTGGGATGGGATGGACAAATGTGTTGTCATTAATTAAAATACCAGCTGATCAGAGGGAAGGTATCTTTTGCTGTGACCTCTTTTGTTGTGACTGCTTCCTTAAAACGAAGGTCAAACTAAACTTCCTGATGAAGTTTGATCACTTCAGCTTTTCAAAGTCGTGTCCTGCGTTTAGCTAAACTTTGAAGGGAAAGTTTAATAGTATCAGAAGTAACTTCTCTCCAGACTCTCTCTAGTTATGGTTGTAGTTCAGAATATTTTCACACTCTCTCATTGTTTTTCCACAGACCATAGAAATGCATAAAGAGAAAGTTGCACGGAGGGAAATAGGTGCCTTCACGGCAGTCAGACGAGTACCTCGCAACCATAAGATCATCCCTCCAACTGGCAAGCAGCCCCGCCCATCGTACAGCCGCCGACCAATCAATTACCAGCAGCTAGACGAGATCGGCCACGGCATAAAGGTAGCACCCACCTTCACAGTTTAATGTTTTTATTTGACCTTTGGTAGCTCTTCTAGAGTAGGTTAGCTTAAATCTTATTGTCTTGGATGAAAAGCTATAGAGCAAGAGGGTTAGTCCAGTTTAGGCTGGTTGATGGGAGTCAGCATTCTGCATTACAAGACACACAAAGCAACATTTACACCCAAAAAAAAGCAGCTGAGAGCAGAAGTGAAGCCTTGTTAGCTGCAAACGGCAAGCTAACAGGAAGTCTCTTCTGCACAGAACCACAGAAGCAGAATTAATGCTGCAAAAAGTTCCCTTTTCAGACTCCGAGTGACACTACTTCTCTGTACAGATTTATTAACAAACAGCGTCAAAACAACACAGCAGCTAAACTGACACAGCTTAAACATCCCAGTAAAGAGCCATCTGTAAGTTTTCTTCCAGTGGACCTGAGTAAAAACAGTTTTCACAAAAATAAGCCAAGAAAGAATTGCATTAGATGAACAATATTTTCTCAAGGAGATTGCCTGAAAGACCTGACCCAGGACCTTTGGTGGCTTTTCTTTACGTTTCAGTTCAGTTCCAAAACTTTGAAACCAACCATTCAGGAGTGGCATTGTCACCGCATCATTATTCTGCTACTAATTTTGAGCTATTTACCTTAGCCTTAAAACTTTGCTTTGCCTAGTTCTAGGCCACTGTCACCTATTAAAGCTGCCACATTCTAAAAAACAGAAGCAAATTGAGAAACAAGGATTCTCAATTTTAATCAGAGAAGAAAGAAACCAGCAAAAGAAAACATTACAAAATATTTTAAAACTCAAATTAAACTTATTTTAAATATTCTTTAATTTTTCTTTTAACAGTTGAACAGTTAAGATCAAAATTGAAAGCTAAGCTTCTTTATTAGATTGTGGGAGTGACACTGCAAAAACACAACATGCTATTAATTCCTTTTCATTTCCTTTTAGTGCAAAAATCTTACTGCACTAAAAGGAAGTGCAATTATTGCACAAAATATATTTTCAGAAAGATATTCTGGCTTTTTAAAGGCAATAATTCCTTAACATTGATGAAATAGTAATAGTTCTGCTGACTGATTATTTCACTTGCAACATTGGAAAAATGTTGTGCACTAAGTTGAGAGAGGCTGAGTTTTAAAGATGGATGAATTTTCTTTGCATTTCACAACAAAAAAAGACAAAGCTCTTAACTAAAATTCCCCCACTTCCACCCACTAACCCCCCACTCACACACACCCACCTCACCACACACACACATGCGTGGTTGTGTATCTTCATGAGCCCTCAATAAACCCCCTGCTCTTTGAGGACACCGACCTAGACTCTAACTAACTCTGATTAATTTAGCAGAAAAACACACTCAGACAGCCCTGTTAGCACCAACATCCACCTCTACACAGTGTCTGTCCCTGTGATGTCCACGGGGTCTGAATGTCCCGCTGGACCTCACAGAAACAGACAGACACACACACACACACACACCCTGAGCTGAGGCTCTTTGTTGGCCGTGGGAAAATGTTTGGAGAGACTAATTAGAGCTGCTGAAAGCTAAGGGCTCCATTCATGTTCACCCTGCTCTGTGTTTGCCCCCTTGTCCCTGCAGGTCTCTGGGAAACAGCCGGAGAAAACGGGAACAATCCGGAAACACGGAGCCTCCGTCAGGTCTGCTTCTCTTCCTCTGCTGAGCTTCTATACTCAGCAGTTTCTGGTTTTCGCAGCAAAGACTCACACAGGAAGTCTGACTGCACTTTCATGTGTGTCTGTTTCAGGTCCAACAAAGCTCCTGAGCCAGTTCAGTGCCCAGTGGCTCCCCCTGCTGGAGGGTAAGAGCCAGGTTCATGTCTCAGCCTTATGAGGCATGTGTGGCTGAGAAAATTGTTTCACTTAATTTTTCATTTCAATACTAATAAACCTCCTTTAGTATGTAAAACAAAATAATTACCATAAATCATACAGACTGTTCCAAAAAATAAATCTTATCTTTTGGTCATAATGCAGATTTTTCTTCAAATATAAAGACGATTGGTGGTCGTCAAGCTTTTTTTATTTATATAAAGGAACAAGTATGAACCAATCAGTGATCCTTGAAGTATTCCACAAGTTATATTTCATCACCTTCCTGGCCCCAAGTCAATGTTTTGTTTTGGGGTTTTTTGCCAAAAAGGAGATGGTGATTTTATTGACAAAATCACATGAGACAAAATAAACAAATAAAAACTACTTATGCTATTATTGATTCCTAAATGCAGTCTTCCCTGATGTCAGTTTCCATCTGGTAACTATGACTGATGACTGATCCATTAGTCAGTCATCATTTTCATCTGACTCAGTTATTTAATCAACATTATTCTCCCTCTCAGGTCCAGCTTTGGGAAACCTGTAGCTCCGCCCACCATCCCCACCGCTGGCCAGGCTCCACCTGACAGTGACATCCTCACCAGTTTGCTGGATGAAGCTCCACTTCCTCCTCCTCTCCCTGACGACGCTTCGCCTCAGAGTGGGGACGTCATCTCCGGCCTGCCCCCTCCTCCTCCGCCTCCTGATTCCTCAGGAGTGATGGTGGCTCCAACGGCTCCTCCTCCTCCGCCTCCTCCTCCTGGCTCCTCAGGGGTTGTGATCAATCAAAGCGCTCCACCTCCTCCTCCACCACCTCCTCCACCTCCTTCTTCTTCTGGGGTTGTGATCAATAACAATGCTCCTGCTCCTCCTCCAATCGCACCGCTCACCCTAGAAACAGGTGATAAAATCAGAGTGTGTTCCCACGACAAACTGAATCATCAAAGCCAAAATTTAAATATAAAAACAAGCCATGTTATGTCAAACAAACACAATAGGGATTTCTGTTGTAATTTTTTATCAGATGTCATAATTGTTTTTTTTTCTTCTGGCTATTTCTCCATTCCCGTTAAAATAATGTTTCCACCATGTTGGTATTTTATTAAATGTCATATTTTAAAAGTAGACATTTAATTAGCTAGCTAAATATTTAATTTACAATGCAAATGGTTATCTCACAACTAAATCTTTTGTTTAGAAACTAAATATTTTACACTGAGATAAATAGCTAAACATTAAACTTCAAACTAAATAATTAGCTCCAGAAAGACATTTAAAAAATTATTTTTTTGCCAAATACACAAACTAATTTCTCTGCTCTTACAGTGACTAGAGACCTTTACAGATTTCACTGTGAGGCCTAAAGTCTTGGTGTTTCTGACAAAAGAGTGGTGCTGTGGGCTCTCCACCAGTTACCATAGCAACCAGTTTCTCACTCTAACAATTCAACACTTACTACCTATTATCACTGATTTTACTTGTTTGTGTTTTATGTATTCAGTACTTTGACGCCCCCTGCAGGTCTAAAATATTGTTTTATTCAAATTAATTAAATCTCAAAATAATCAGGGTTTTGCACTGCACTCGTACTAATTCCAGTGTTACAAGAAATGAATGCTAATATTACTCTCAAGTAATTATTAAAAATAAATTATTCTAATCCTGATTTTATCAATTTATTTATGATTTTATAAAATAACTGAGCATCTTCATCTGATCTGAGCTGATTTTTGTCTTTGTGGATGAAACAAAAGGAAGTCCTGGTCAGTGTGTGACATCACAATGACATCATCTCTATTGTCTTTCCTCAGTGGTAGAGGAGAACAGCCTGCCGCCTCCTTCTCCTCCCCCTCCCTCTGATAATGATGCCTTCCCGCCATTACCCAATGACGGCTCAGATTTTCTGGCCCCGCCCCCACCGCCTCCACCTCCCCAGGAAGGAGACGGTAATACCTTTTTTAAGTTGTATCAGTTTTTTTAAAAAAAGATTTGGGTCCTCTATATATAAACAGTAATAAGACAGGAAGTGGGGAAGACATTCAGCAAAGGTCCCAAAGTGGGGAATCGAACCCCCGACTCGTCATTCCTAAGTTGTTTCACTTTCTGCTTCTTCTCTACTGCTTGTTTGCAGTTTTTACTTCTTCTGTGGTGTTTTTCAGCGACCCTCACATCTCGGAGGAGTCGCCGCCGGCGCTCGCCTCCGACCACTCGCTCTGTCTCTCTGAGGGTCCGCTCAGGCCCAGCCTCTCGCTGCCGCTACACTCGCTCTCTCTTCTTGCCTGCAGTCCAGTCATGTAAGCTGCTGCCGTCCAATAGGAACTCAGGAGAGGCTGACGATGGATCAGTGATTAGTTTTAGGCTCTTCAGTTTGTTCATATATAACCCAGTTATAGTTCTCAACGGTGTTGGGTTAAATCCCTGGAGTGACTGAAGTTAGAGGACATTTTAGAAAAATGCCCGTCATGTGACCCATGTCCCATCTGAACCGTGGATGTTCAGATGTTTATGAATGGTCCAGGTACTGATTAAAACTTCAGATGTCGGTGAACAGTTCAGAATGTTCAGATACTAAAGAACAGTTTAGGGTGGACAATTATTAATGAACAGTTTAGAACATTCAGATGTGAATGAACAGTACAGACTGATGTACAGTTCACATGTGATGAACAGTTCATAATGTTCAGATGTTAATGAACACTTCCTAAGGTTCAGATCTGAATGAACAGTTCATAATGTTCAGATGTTGGTGAACACTTCCTAAGGTTCAGATCTGAATGAACAGTTCATAATGTTCAGATGTTGGTGAACACTTCCTAAGGTTCAGATCTGAATGAACAGTTCAGAATGTTCAGGTGTTGGTGAACAGTTTAGAATATCCATATGAACAGTTCATGTTGGCTCCTGGTTCTCTAAACTGACTCGGCTTCTCTCTGTCTGTCAGTCAGGATTCCCCCTCCTCCTCCCTACCCTCCCCCTCATGCCCCTCCAGAGCCCACCGCCTCTTCGTCCTCCTCTTCCTCTTCCCCCTTCCCCCTGCTCTCTCGCTCTTCCTCCGCCTCCCCTCGGCTCTGCTTACCTGCTCGTCTTGAACACCTGGGTAAGGAACCAGTAGTGGTACTGCTGTAGATGTAGCACAGCTAGCTATAGAAGAGCATTGTGTAGCAGTGCTACTCATCTCTTAAGTGTGTAGTACAAACGTAGTACACACAGATATGTAGCACAGCGCTGCTCTGTTGATGGTTCCTGTACTCTCATAGATCTTCAGATCTTAGCCCCGCCCCCTCCTCTTCCATTGGATGATATTGGAGAATTTGATGACGTCATGCCGCCCCTTCCTCCTCCAGTGGACTATGACATCAATGCTCCCCCAGACTACCTGGAGAAAGGTGCCACCACCCGCCCCACCATGGTGCTGCACTATTAGAGTGACATGTTACTCATGATGCACTTCCTCTTTTTGTCCTAGTGGTGGCGCTGTATACTTACGAGGCCTCCAAGCCTGACGACCTCCCTCTAACTGAGGGGGACATCATCTACGTGATGCGTCGCCATGACGACGGCTGGTGTGAGGGCGTCTGTAATGGCCGGGAGGGCTTCTTCCCGAAAAACTACGTCCAGGCATGTGACTAGATGAAGCCACGCCCCTTTTCTGTTGCTATGGAGATGCTTATTTTTCTGTTTTACTCATCAAAGCAAGTTATAGAGAAACATAATTATTCCATCTAGTAGTCGGTAATTAATATTTGTCTGAGTGTAAATAATGAAAATAAAAGTGTTTTACCTGAAAAGCTCCCAGGTGGTTCTGTCTGTTGTGTGACCATCAGAGGGCGCTGTTTCCTCTCATTTCTGACTGCAAAACTATTACCAACAAAGAAAAAAAAAGATTTTTCAAAACTATGAGAAATATGGTCCCAGTTCAAGATATTTTTTTTAAAAAATCACTAAAATAAAATATACATTTCTTAATCATTGATTTTTTATTTTTTATCATAAAATCTAATTGGTTTTCTTTTAATGGAGTATTAGGGCCAAGTTTAGAAAAAAAATTTAATTATGAGAATAAAGTCATGATATTACCAGAATAAAGTCTTTAAATATTACATATCGCAAGAAAAAAGTTATATGAAAATAAATCCATAATATTATGAGATTTAAGTCATAATAAAACAAGTGTAAAGTCATAATTACCAAAACAGTTAATAATAACATAAGAATAATGTTATGACAAAACATTATTCTTTTTGTTTTGTATGACAAAAAATTTTGCCATACAAAACATAATAAAAAACTTTCTAAATAAAAACGTTGCATGACAAAAAGTCTTGTAAATGAGAATAAAATCATAATAATACATGAATCAAGTCAAAAATTAAGAAAAATTAACTTACATTGACAAAATGTCATATTTGTCAAATGAAGTAATAATTTTATAATCACACACATATTAAAATTTGGAATATTGAGCATATTGTGAAGTTACACTTTAGTATAAATTTTACAGAAATATATATAATGTTTTAACATTTTAGCATCAAACCTTTATCAGTAGCAAGATTTTGAAATGTTCAAACTGCTATATTATTTGAATCAGATCAAATCTCAATAACTATGTTGAAGCTTTGCGCTTATAAAAACAACTTTATTTCTCTGAATTTTTCGACTTTCTTCTGGTAGGCTATTTTTATCTTTATTTTGATAAAATTACAACTTCATTCTAATTTATTCATAATTAAAAAAGAAAAAATCTTAGTCTGGTCCTAGGGTATTTCAATCATAATACATTAAAAAATAATTTGTTAAACTGTGATTTTCATGCTTATGTTTCTGCTTGGCTGCC
The DNA here is from genome assembly GCA_010277075.1 of Poeciliopsis retropinna. Taxonomy (NCBI): domain Eukaryota; kingdom Metazoa; phylum Chordata; class Actinopteri; order Cyprinodontiformes; family Poeciliidae; genus Poeciliopsis; species Poeciliopsis retropinna. The sequence goes on along the minus strand of VMRM01000035.1, from coordinate 2,628,078 downwards.
AGTCAAATTTATGAAGCTGCTTTGCTCCTGAAAAATGGAAAAGTTTCTGTTAAGACTTAAGGAATCCTGCTGGAAAAAACCCTAGTCAACCAAAACTAGAAGGGATGAGGCAACATTTATGCTAAACAAATGTAAAACTTGTTGAATAATGAATAAAAGTAAGAAAAAACGTTCTAAAAGTTGATATTTTTGTTGGTTTGCATTGGGATTCCCCACAGAGAAGCTAAAGCTATTAGAGGGTAAAACTGTGACGTTTGATTGGACAGCAGACATGTTGGACATATTTAATGAGGAGAAATGTTCAGTCCCTTCATGCCAGCAGCTGTTTCACTCTGACTGGTTTTTGTTTTTGATTTTCTAGTTTTCACCACAAAAATCTCAGATTTGTTCCTGAGAGGTGACTCAAACTGTTCCGCTGAATTCTATATAAATTCTAGTGAGTTGCATAAACCAATGCTTTTCATTTCATAACTCTCAAGGGAGTTTCACCTTTTTTTACTCTTTTTTTTTTTTGCTTATTCAGGCTTCCTATGTCGGTTTCCTTCCTGCAGCTGCTGCAGCCTTGCAAATGTGACAATTTCACTTCCTCTAACTGAGCAAAAGGAAAAGCAAAGGGCGATCAGAGGGAGCTGGTTCTCATGTCATCATGGATTCTGGCTCGGTTCTGGAGTTTGAAGAGGCTCGAAACACAGAAATCCGTGAGAAATTTTACTGCGAAAAAAGCGGAAGAACTTGTAAAAATTTGCTTTACGTCTGTTTCCTCTTTCTCAGGTTCATAACCAAATTAAATCCATAAAAAGATTATTCATCCCAGATTCAAACATGTTGGTTTTATGGTTCTGTTCAGGTTTCTGTGGCTTCATTCAATCTGTGGAAAAATATGACTTTCTCACGAACTGGAAAATGAAAGGAACCACACCTAGAAAGTGACATGAAAACCAAAAGCTTGAAACCAGTCAGGCAACCAATCCTTTGTTCTAGAACGCAGCTAACAGGAGCATCCTGGTTTAAAACCAAAGGTCAGACTGTGAAGGCTGCAGCACTGAGTCGGGGGATCTCCAAAACCGCAGCCTTGTGGGTGTTTCCACCCGTGGTGACCAAGGTCCACTTACTCACGGGATGGTTCTGACTGAAGTAGGCACTCTGAAAACACCAACAAAGTCAGAGCAGAACCAAGGAACAGGAGGAATGTTCAGATGTTCATTAACAGTCCAGAACATTCACGAACAGTTCAGAATGTGCAGACATTCATGAAGAGTTCAGAAAGTTCAGATGTTGATGAACAGTTCTGTATGTTCAAATTTGAATGAACAGTTCAGAGTGTTCAGACATTCACGAACAGTTCAGAAAGTTCAGATGTTCATAAACAATTCAGGAAATCCAGACGTGGATGAACAGTTCAGAATGTTCAGAAGTTGAGGAACAATTCAGAATGTTAATATGTTAATAAAAAGTTCAGAACATTCATATGTTAATGAACATTCTATTTATTAACTATTTATTTATGTTAATAAATAGTTCACAATGTTCAAACAATTGAACATTCTGTTAATGAACAGTTCAGAATGTTCAGACGTTGATGAACAGTTCAGAATGTGTTGGGGAATTAAAAAGTGGCAAATAAAAACGGATGATCACACCTAACATACAGTGAGGATAACATCCTCCAGGCATGCAGGTATCTTTGGGGTGGAAGTTAAAGTCTGGCCCGTTTGCCTCAGTTGATTCTGTCTCAGTGTCTCTTTAAGGCTCAGATTTCCTGAGGAAACCGCGCCTTACACCCCACACCCGACCAGAATCCGGGCCCAGTACTCAGACACAGAGGCTTGCAGACAGCTGCTGTTCCTCAGGAGCTCCAAACAAGTGAGTAACTGTTTGAATCCTGCAAGGTTTGAGACCTTGTCCTGTTGTAGGCAGCAGGGCCCGGCTAATACCCGTGGTGAAACGGATGGCGGAGTCCGGCGAAAACAGACGCTTAAATTCCGTGACGTGACGGGAAAGGGATCAGTAAAAATTAGCCAATAGACAGTCTAAAATCAAACGACTGGAAGTCGTGCCAAAGATCAGGATCCGCACCAAGTAAAACATTTAGATAAATGGATAAGTTATAAATTTGACGGCCGTCTAAATTAATGTTTTGATTGTTTATTCTATGTTACATGACTTTGTGTTTTTATGATGTAAAGCACTTTGAAATGCCTTGCTGCTGAAATGTGCTATACAAATAAAATTTGATTGATTGATTGATTCTCCTTGGTTCTGGTCGGTGATTCCAGGTCTGAGCCAGAATTCATCCAAGAAGTTCAATTATCTGCAGAGTTCTTCAAGAATAGACCCAGAACCTCAGATCCAAAACATCTGTGGTCTCTGGAAGCTGGAACTTTTTCTCTGTTGCGTAATTTATTACTTTCTGAGCTGCAGAACGCAGCGTGTGGGATTTTCTCAGGATGCTGATTGTTTAACTGTGAAAGCGTGCTTTGATGGCTGATGGAAACAGGATGTTGTTGTCAGACTCTGAAATGGCGCTGCAACGTTTCTGAACTGAAAAAAATATTGATTCTGTGCTGAAGTAAATCTAACATAACTGAATCTGTGAAATCAAAAAAAAAAAAAAAAAATCATATTGGTATCTTCAGACAAATATATGTGGTATTAAATATTTGTTGTAATTTTTTTCAGAAAATAATTTGTTTACGTACTAAGAGCCTGTCTTTTTGAGTTCATCCACACAACAAAAACAATCTTATCTTTACTGCTTTTCATTTGGTGTTTCAAAAACCAAATATTACCCAGAATTCCCAAGCACCAACAGACCAGAGGTGATTTGAAGTGGAGGCCATTTTAAACTAGTAGAAGTCATTAAATTTATGTAGCTCTCAACTAAACTTATCACGTTATTTTAGGGTTGCAAGACTTAAACTGTAAACTTCATTTGTTTTCATATGTTGTAATAATCCCACAATCCTTTGCACCATCATCAGTAACTGATTAACTAATTTGTTTTTAGTTTTAATTTCTTTAAGTAAAAATATAGACTCACTTATTGGTTAGTTTTTAGCATTAACTTTGGATGTACAAGTGCATTTCCTTTAACTTCAGTATTTCCATGTTTGTTTTCCTGAACAGGTTCTAGAAATGTCCATCCCGACTCACCGCGAGTGCAAAGTGGAGATTCAGAACAAGACGTCCAGCTTCACGCTGTGCGAGCCGCTGTGAGTTTAAGAAACCCCCCAAAAAATCCACATACAGAACCAGAATCAATATCACATCAGAACTAAATTCATTTTTCCCTTCTGTGCGACAACCAGGTGGTTTTACCAGTTTCAGGACTCGATTGTTTTACCCTGAGAGAAAATGAGATCTGGTTCAGAATAAAACAACGATCAAACGTTACAAATCACACAAATAGAAGAGTCGCAGATTCCACTGTGCAAACCTCAGGGATGCAGTTGGTGGCACTGTTACCTTGCAGCAAGATGGTCCTGGGTTCGATTCCCAGCCCAGGGTCTTTCTGCATGGAGTTTTTTGGGAGTTGTTCTCCCAAAAATGGGGGAAACAACTAAAAACCCAATTGTTCAGAGTTGCCCTTGATTCATAATAACTGGAGCAATGATAATAATAATAATAATAATAATAAATTTTATTTGTAACGCACCTTATATTTCAAAGAAATCTCAAAGTGCTACAGGGACAAAAATAAATTGTAGAGCTTAAAACATACAATAATAAATCTCACACCAAGTGGTGCCAAGATTAACATTAAAACTAAAAATGTAACGTACCGGAAAAAAGAAAAAAAAAAAAAAATCTAAAAGGCCTGTTTAAAAAGGTAAGTCTTAAGACCTGTTTTAAAGGCCTCCACACCTTGTGGGGCTCTCAGGGGCTCTGGGAGGGCATTCCAGAGCCGCGGAGCTACTGCCTGAAAGGCCCTGTCTCCCATAGTGGCAAGTTTGGTCTTAGGTTGATGCAGACAGTAAAAGGAGGTGGAGGAACGAAGACTTCGAGAGGTGGCGTGCGGTGAGAGGAGTTCACTGAGATAAGCAGGGGCAGTTCCATGGATGCACTGATAGGTGAGCAAACAGAGTTTGTAATGTATTCTATATTTAATCGGTAGCCAATGAAGTGATTTGAGAACAGAAGTGATATGGTCATATTTGTGCCTCCTCATCAGGACCCGGGCAGCACAGTTCTGGATGTGCTGTAGCTTTTGCAGGTTTTACCAGAGGTCCCAACGAGGAGGGCATTACAGTAATCCAACCTTGAGGAGATAAAGGCATGGATCAACCTCTCAGCATCCGGTTGGGAAAGGGAGGGGCGGAGTCTGGCGATATTTTTAAGATGAAGGAAAGAGACTTTGGAGAGGTGACGGATGTGGGTGTTGAAAGTGAAGTTAGAGTCAAGCCTAACTCCAAGGTTTGTGACGATGGAAGAAAAGGGGATGTTAAGGCCAAATATTGGGATACTGCTGAGATTTAAGGACTGAGTTTGATGAGGGGTGCCAAAAAGGATTGCATCCATTTTATTACTGTTAAGTTGAAGAGAGTTGGCAGTCATCCAAGCCTTTATCTCCTCCAGGCAAAGCTGAAGTGAAGACGGGAGAGCTGTAGGAGAAGTGGAGTCCATTTTCATGTACAGTTGTGTATCATCAGCATAGCAGTGAAAGGAGATCTTGTGTTTATTGATTATATGACCAAGGGGGAGCATATAGATGGTAAAAAGGGTAGGCCCGAGGACTGATCCTTGTGGAACTCCACAAGTCACAGTATGAGTTGAAGATTTACACTGACCCAAGGAAACATATTCAGTTCTATTGGTAAGATATGATTGAAACCATTTAAGTGTTGTACCCGAAAGTCCAATTTCTGACTGTAGCCTGTTGAGAAGGATGGTGTGGTTCACTGTGTCGAATGCAGCCGACAGATCAAGGAGGAGGAGGAGAGATGGTGAGCCCTGGTCCACAGTCATGAGCAGGTCGTTCATTACGCGAACCAGTGCTGTCTCTGTACTGTGAGCTGAACGGAAACCAGACTGAAATTTTTCGTAGAAGTTATGGATGTGAATGTGTTGATGAAGTTGGGCTGCAACAACTTTTTCCAGAACTTTGGATATAAACGGTAAATTTGAAACAGGTCTGTAATGGGCAAGGATATTGGGGTCAAGTGAGGGTTTTTTCAGGTAAGGGTGGATGACTGCAGTTTTAAGAGCTGGGGGGACCTGACTGGCCCGCAAAGACTGATTAATGATGGTTGTGATTAATGGGCAAATGGCTGAAATGTTAGACTTAAGTAATGTTGTGGGGAGAGGATCTAGCACGCAGGTGGAGGTTTTCATGCTTTTTACGATTCTCTCCACCTCTGACTGGGTGACAACGGAAAAAGCTGAAAATGGGCTACTTTGCATGGGGAGAGTTATATCAGCTTGAGATGGAGCTATTACAGGGAGAGCAGACTGGATTGATGTCACCTTATTAATGAAAGAGTCCATGAATCTATTGCAGTGATCCATACTGGTATCAGCGTGCGTGTATGTGGGAGGTTTGACCAGAGAGTTTATTTCAGAGAATAACTGTTTGGAATTCCCACTGCTATTCAAGATTTTTAAGGAAAAGTAACGGGATCTTGCTGTAGTGAGTGCTCTAGAATATGTCTTTTGGTGTTCGCGATAGGCTTGTTTGTGAACCAACAAGCCACTGGCGATATACTGCCGTTCCAGGGCACGACCTGCAGTTTTCATTGTACGGTGTTCAGATGTATACCATGGGGCTGATCTAGAGAAAGTGACTGTCCGAGTTTTGACCGGTGCATGGATATCGAGAATACTGCGAAGGCTGGAATTATAGTGATTGACATATTCACTGACAGAGGTAAATTTTGTAGTTAGTGAGATATCCTGAATATCCTGGTTGAAAAGGGTCAGATCTATTGCCTTTAAATTTCTGAATTGAATTGGCTTTGTTTTCATGTATGTCTTTGTTAATGGCAAAGTCATGGAAATTAATTTATGATCAGATACCCCCAAGTCTTCAACTTGCAGATTGGAAATGGGGGCATTGTCCGTGATTACTAAATCCAAAGTGTGACCTTTTGTGTGTGTAGGTACTGAAACGTGTTGTGTGAGATGTAGACAGTCCAGGAGTTCAAGAAAGTCTGCAGCAGGGCGGTTATTGGACGAGTGAACATGAATGTTGAAATCCCCCAGAATGAGCATATTATGGGATGTAGCACAAAGTGATGTCAGAAGATCTTGCAGTTCCATAATAAATCCAATGTTGAGTTTTGGAGGGCGGTAAATGAGGAGCATCAAAATTGTTTCTTTTTGCAATTTACAATTGAAAAGAAGGCTCTCGAATGTTGTCAGCTCCGGCAGTGGGGGGGGGGTTACAGGGAGGTCCCTGCGATGGAAGACAGCCAGCCCTCCACCACGGCCAGTGGTCCTTGCTTTCTCCAGATATGTATAACCTGGTGGACAAGCTTCATTTAGTGCCATATATGAACTAGGTTTGTGCCAGGTTTCAGTGAGGCACAATATGTCCACTTTTTTATCACATATGTGATCAAAAATAAAAGTGGTTTTATTGCAGAGTGATTGAGTATTGAATAGTTCTATTTTCAATTCGGAGTTGGGCTTAGCCTTTGGGAAAGTGCGGAGTAGACAAAAATCCACCCCGCGTCTTCCCTGTCGCCACTGCTTTCCTTTATTGTCTCTTGTGTTGGTCGTCTTCCGATGACGTGACCCATGACGCGTTGAATGTGCACCACGGGGATGTAGCCGGTGGATGTGATGTAGTCCAGGTGTGAAACTGGTAGAATCTTGTCCGTGTTCGTGGTGTAATGGCGGACCGTGGGAAGATTGGGGTCGATGGCGGTACGGCCTCTGAGACCAGAGGCCAACCGGAGCGGTGTGATGATGCCGTGCCCACGCAGAGTGGAAATGCAGAGGGGCCAACGGCGCCATCCTCGGCTTAACCCAGGAAGACGCGCTGCTCCCGGACTTCCTGGGACATCAGCAGCGCGCTGATGTCCCGCAGCGGGCCTCGTCCCGCTGATGTCCTCATTCATTCCAGACACCGGTGGCAACATTACACTCGCAGGAAGAACACAAGGATGGAGGTGAGGATATTGCAAGGCTGAACCTTCCGCGTCGCCCCGCCTCAGAGATGCACCTGAGGCCGAAGCTCGATCACCTTCTCCCGGTCTGGGCTGGAGTCTGCTTGCCGCTGACAGAACAGCTGGATCCCCCGCTGATGTTCGCGAGCTCCAGCGTCTGAGAAAATTCTCTTTAAAAGAGAAGCTGAAAGTTCTGCCTCCTCCTGACTTACAGAATGATCAATGTATTCGATGTGTACTTGCTTGATGACTGTAACAATTGTAACTTTGTGGCTGAAATAAACTTGCAAACTCAAAATTGATGTAGAAGGTGGAATGAAACTCGTAGTGTCAGAATCAGCAGCAGTTTTTATTGATTTCTTCTGTCTCTGTTCAGCGTTTATCTCTTCAGTGGGAACTGTGACTCTCCTCTGCCTCCAACTCTCCGTCCGTCTGAATCCGGCACCGCGCTCTTCATCAAGACGCCCCACACCGCCTGCGGCTCGGTGGCCGTCTTCACCTACGACATCCTCCAGGAGTCAACCAAGCAGAACCGCGGCCGCCTGGCCGTCATGTTCTCCGTCCCCTACGACTTCAACATCTACTCCAACTGGTTCGCCGTGGGAGCCTTCAGCAAGGACAAACTCTGCGACGAGGAGCTCTACAAGGAGATGTACTACGCTTCGCAGCGCGGGTTTGTCCGAGGGAAAGCCAAAGGGCCCAGTCTGACCCACAGAGCAGGACATGTGACCATCAGGGCCAGCATGTCCGACAGCTACCAGCCCGTCCTGAAGGTGGAGCTCTGTAACAACTGAGACTGGCTGCTTCCGTTGGTCCAGTTTATGATGGTTGTCCAGTTAGCATAATTGTTATTACTTTAGATCATTAACCCAACATTATATTGTTATAGATTATTGTGATTTTTAATTAAAGTATTCTCTTCCTCTGCTGAAATGTATAAACTTACTTTGAGGCTTTTTCTTTCTGTGTTTCCATGTGAAATAGTTAACGGTGTGTTTCTCAGACCTTGACTCCAGCTGCTAGATGCTTTATCAACTGGAATGCTCCCTACTTTGGAGACCGTCTGTGACTGTTCTACTGTCTTCCCATACTGCCCTCCCTTATCTTTTAATAAAAGAGAAAGCTCTACCAAGGGGCCTTCAGAGCGCTCGGTGAACTGCTTGGAGGAGCGGTTTGCTGAGTCTTCTCCTTTTGCAAAAGCTTTTATAAAATTCACTTACGTTGTCTGTTTGTTCTTTTATGCAGATTCTATAAGTACCTATCAATCATCATCATCTCTGTTGATTGTCACTTCTGCATGTTGGTTGGTCCTACTTTGTGAAGTGGAAGGTTACGCTCTGCTTTAATGATGGAGCCTCCCTGCATCTGCTGCTTGGCTACCAGTTAAACGAAGAATAATGTTTCATGTCTCCTACAATAAGGGACAGTTTTACACCTGTGAGGTTGTTACACTCTGTTACACGCTCACTATGTCTCACTCTTTTACATCATTTCAATCCACTTCACATTTTCACTTTGTTCTGCTTTTTACCCTGTTTCACTCTTTCATTGTCTCGGTTTTTTACACCAGTCTCAGTCTTAGATTTTCTCACCGTTACACTGATATCACTGCTACTCCTGTTACACTGTTTTAATCTCTAACTCTGTTTCTCACTATGTTACACCTGTAACAGTCTTACACTTGTTGCAGTTTGCACTCTTACAGTGTCAATATGTTACATCTGAAAACTCGGACTCAGTTTCACCACTTTTTATGCTGTTTCAGTCTTTTACATCTGTGACACTCATTTTTTTACGCTCACTCTTACATATTTTCACTTTGTTGAACCTGTGAGAATACTCTGTTCACTCGTTTACGCTGTCTCTCTCTATTACACTTGCTGTTTTAGTTTTACTTTGTTTCATGAGGAACATTGTCACATTTGTAAGACAGTCTCCCTTTGTTCTGTTTTTTTTTTACAGTGTAGCTCTCTGTAATCGTCTCATTTGTCACACCTGTTACACTTTATCAATGTGTTGCATTGTCTTGCTTTGTTATTTCTCTCACATTATAGAATATTGTCACTCTGTTATTTGTAGGTGACAGTTTCAGGACGCAGTCAATATATGATTAAAATCATGATTAAAATGTAGAATAATCCCTTTAAATTTCAGGTTTTCTTGAGATCTGTTTAGTTTTTTTCATGATTTTTTTGTTCTCTGGAGGAAAAAATATATAATTTGAGACCCTGGTAAGGATATGTTTTCAGTCAAAAGAAAACATATTCAAAACATATTCAGTCCCTTATTTGACATGATTTCAGCTCAATAAACTCAATGATTTACTGCAGTAATTTTCATAACTCATCTGCTTAACTCACAGCTTTAAAAAAAAAACACAAAAAACACAAAACCAACAAATAAGATGTTTCATAATTTATTTTCATATAAAAATAACAAAATAATAAATATATAAATAACAGCTTATTTATAAATAAGTATCACAAATAAAATAAAATAAATAAATAAAAAAAAACACTAGAAGAGGCGTACTGAATTGGTTTCAGTGGTAGAAATGGTAAATCGCTCAATGCTGCCCCCTGCTGGCTTTAATCCGGTTCCCCAGCTGGTCCAGTTGAATCAGGATCTGTTCGGTTAACCTCCTGAGCGCATCCCAGCCGTCTCTGCCGCCCTGCAGGGAGCAGAACCCGGGTCAGTACACCTGTCACTACTTCAGATGAAATGTCAGACACTAAAAAAAATATTCCCACTTGTTGAATTTTGTCCCATTTCCTTTTGTCACACAACCACAAACTCCAGTGGATTTTGGGGGATTTTGTGTAACAGACTGACACAGTTAGTTCATCGTTGTCGAGTGGAAGGTGTTTTATTTTTTATTTTTTATAATGGCTATAAATCTGAAAAGTGTTGCCTGTAGTTGCTGTGAGGTTTATTTTTTCCAGGTTTTAACATCTGCAGGCTGATTTGTTTTCATCATCAGTGAACCTGAATTTTGTTCTGTATTGATATTCAGTTGGATTTAGGTCTGGACTTTGACTAGGCCATCCTAAAATGAATCTGATTTGAAATAAACTAACCTATAATACCTTTGGTTGGATGTTAGGGTGTTTGTCCTGGTGTAAGCTGAACCCCCAACAGGGTCAAATCCCCACAGCATGATGCTTCCACCACCATGTATTAATAGCCAACAGTTCTGTGCATAACTTTACTACAGGCTGCTTTTCTGATTAGCATTATTCATTTATTCTAAGTCAGTGGTGTCTCAACCTTTCATCCTGAGGCCTAAAAATTTGCAAAATGCCAAATTTTGTTTGTGATTTAATTTTTTTTAGTTTGCTTAAAAATAGTCAAACATTTTATGGAATTTGTGTATAAAATATAAAGAAGGGCTTATTAAAAGAAAAACAGACCATTTCTAAAATGTTTGGGTCATTGATTGTTTTCCATTTCCATTCTTATGATCAGGCCAGGGCCAAAAAAATTATTTCAAGGGCCACAAATGGCCCCCAGGCCACACTTTGAACCCCTCTGGTCTAGACGTCCATGTTTTGGTAGGTCTACAAATCGACCAAAGTCTCTTTTCAGATTTTTGTTTTTAAACATTTTAAACTAGGAGTTTTTCTGTCTCGTGTAATCTCACTGAAGTGGAGTTTAGTGGCTGTAATGTGAGAAAATGTGGGAAAGTTCAGCAGGTGTGAACACCTGTACTTCAGAGGAGAAGTATTTGTACTCACAGGGTGGAGCAGAGTGTGGTTCTTCTGGGATCGGTAGAAACGCTTCAGTCGGTTCTTGAAACACTCATAATTTTGGCTTGTTGTCTCGTTGTGTGTTGCCTTCACCTGGAAACACCAGAGCAGGTTGAGTTTGTCATAAAGCTGAACTATCGTCTGACTCTACACTGAAAACACAAAACAGGTGATCCAACTGAAAAAAATGAATTAATTTGTAACAAGTAATCGAACTGAGTTCATCCAATTTAAGCAAACGTAAATAAATGAGGTTTGACAAACATAACTCGATTACACATAACAAGTTAATGCGTTAATGCGTGCGATTCATCTGAAAATTACATTTTAACTGAACAACATATTTTGACCTAAAAGCAGAAATTAAGCCTCATCGCATAAGTTCAATAGGAAATGAGTGGAGAGGGACGTTTCCCAAATGGCTGCCTTTAAATACAAAAACCTGGAGAAACTGTGAATCTTCAGACATGTTTGGTTTGATATGGGCAGTTTGCCAGGGCGACATCAGAAAGGGGCGGGCAATAAAACATCTCTCATCTGTCAGCAGTAACTAGTCTGATGTTCCTTGTAGCATGTAAGTTTCAATTTTTAAATTCTTTTTTTGAAAGTTGGATCTCCGTTCTGTTTTTTCAGTGTAATTTCCTGATGTTAGCGCTGCGGCGCTGTTTCAGCTGCAGAGCACTCACACACTCATTGAGCTCCACGATCTGCCTGTTGATGCTCTCCAGGAAGTTGCTTGTCTTCCCAGCGTCCCAGCCAGCCGCCGACATGTCGCCATGGTGATACAGATTGTAAATCTGCTGCAGATTGTCTCTGATGAAGCGCAGCTGGGAGTTCTCCTGGAAACACGAAGACAGGTGTGAGCTGCAGCTCTCTGATTGGCTGACAGAACCGATGACGTTGAACTGATCGATCGATTACCTCTCTGCTCCTAATCTCCTTGAACAGTTTGTCTGGGAATCGCAGATGAGTCGCGGTCTGGAACGGACCTCCCTGGAAAATAATGAAACAACCTTCAATTTAGAAACCACAGCTGCTAAACTGGTTTAACTGGAAACTTTGAACGTCAAGCATTGATACTGACTTCATCCACTAGGAGTCCCTTTAAGACAAGGGTGTTCAAACTAAGGTTTAGGGGCCATTCGTGGCCCCTAGATTGATTTTTTTTTTCAATCATAATTCAGGCATGAATCAAATAAATTAAGACAGAACCAGATGTTAGAATAATTATGTTTTATTATCATTCTTACATTAACAGACTTACTAGTTTGTTTTTCATCCTCTAGGTTTAGTATTCACACCCCAGAGAAGGAATTTGTTAAACCTTCTCTCTGAGGTCTTTCACAAAACTTACTTTTTCCCAAAACCTTGAAATAGCAGCTACTTCTTATCCTGGGATACTCCTTAAATGGCATAGGATGTTTGTTTCTTTGGTCTCTTATCTTTCTTTGCCCTCCTTCCACATTCCTTTTCTGCCATGCTTTGTAATAAAAGACCAGTTCTGATGCGGAAGGTCAGAACGCATGGCAGACACCTTGGAGAAGTGGTTTGCTACATCTTCTCCTTTTGCAAAAGGCTTGATTGATGTAGGTTGAGAAAATACCTATCACTAGAACTTTTCAATTAAAATCTACTTGCCACAAAAAGCGATCAACTTTTCTAAACAAAATCTGCTTTGAGTTGCAAATTTTCTAATTAACATTGATCTGTATTGTTTTTATAACTAAAATAAGATCAAATATTTTTTCAGTTTTCTTCAATGGAGCCCAGAATAATAAGCAAACTGAAAAAAAAAAAAAACAACATTTGAAGTTTTCCCAATAAAAAAAAAAGTTGAACTGAAATAGTTCTTGCTCATTTTATCATCGAGTAGGTAAAAAAAAAACCCAAATATTTTAGTAAACTTGAAATAAGACTAAATTAACTTACAAATAATTTATAAGCAAAAGTAGGAGCTTGTTTTAAGTCAACAATTTATTTAAAAAATGTGTAAATACAGAATTTAGAACATATTTGGGGTTAAGATTTAATAAGCTTTGTTTTCTTCCTACTCCAATTTTGTTTATTAAGATGATTATTTTTAAAATTTGAGTTTTCTTCATATTTTTTTCTCTGACATGTTACTTGTTTGAGATAAATAAAGGTTTAATCTCTGTTTACTCACCATGGTCCTGACCAGAACCATAGAGCTGTTCCTCAGGTCGTTGTAGTGGTCGAGCCAATCACAGCAGAGTGCAGAGGTCAGGAGGCTCCCGAGGATGAGGATGGCTGCAGAGTTCCTGATGGGATCCATGGTGCAGAGGATGAGTTGAGTCGTTGAGCTGAATAGTGTTGGTCTGACTGAAGACGGTCATTTTATTCTTGGAGACAGAAAAATGAAATGAAAAGGCGAAAAGTCCCACTTTCCTTTTTAATTCTTCCCACAGCGCCCTCTGCTGGAATCTCAATAAACTGCGTGACAGACGGTTCAAACTTTATTTCTTTATTGATAAGATCTGATCAGATCCCAGCTGGATAATCTGCAGGGTCATTTCCTCTGATCAATAACCGATAATCGGCTGTGATTTGACTGTTTGTGTCAGTTGGAGGTCCTGATCCAGGATCAGTCAGCGGGTTCGGAACCACGCGGGAACTTCCTCTTTGCCATCCAGTTTCCGAACCTCACCGCAAGTGGAAACAATGATTCCGGCCTCTCAGTTTGTAAACAAAGTCACAAAAACAAAAACAAAAACAAACAAACGAAAAACAGGAAACATTTGAAACTAAAGGCGGGATTGTTCTGATCTGATCTGGACTTTGGGACTGATCCGAACTTCGGTATTTTATCGCAATCAAAGTGAAAGGCTTTTATTTTGAAGGGCCCGCTCAGTGAACGTGATTACCTCACTATTTTCGGTTTCACAACCTTCAGTTTCTGATTGTGGAGTAAAAGTGACGCAACTGCATCTGAAAATAAAACCTGAAGCAGCTGCAGGTAATGACGCAATGATGAGAATATCTGGAATAAAATCGCCGTGATTAAACAGGATAAGAAACATTTATCATTTTTACCAAAGTTACAGACAAAAAAAAAAAACTATCATATGATCAAAAATAATTTTATTCAAGATTTGAGTTTATTCATTAACTAATTATAATCATAAATGTTTTAATCAGACCATTTCAGCTAATTTGCTGTAGAGTTTTACATTTACATTTATATTTATTATCTGCGTCTCAGATGATGTTTGCAATCATAATCTTCACACTGCATCAGTGAGAGTCCTTTCTTGTTTACAACATGCAGAACAACGATGATATTACTGACGTCAGAGTGAATTTACACATATTAAACCAACCGTCCTGCAAACCTAAAGACAAGAAAAATAAAGTCACTTCAGAAAAGACTAAACGTAAAGTTTGGTAGCGTCTCGATGTGAAGTTTGTCAGGTAAGCGACTCGTCAGTCTGCGCATGCGTAGCAGTGGATCGTAGGATAAATTTAACATCTCGAGATGAGATTTTAAGAAAATCTGAATGTCTGAAGTACGGAGCCCTCGAGGGGACATGGGAGGGGACTTTTGCGTTCCCTCGCAATACTGTACTGATTAGTTATGCGGCATAATTGGATACTGTAAGCCTTTCTTACGGTGGCCGCCATACTTTCTGCTTTAGGTTATGTGAGGTTTTTCCATAAATGTTAATATCGCTTTGTGAAATATCTGAAGTTTTAAATATTTTTCTTTAGGATAGAAAGGCACCACAAACCTATTTGTGGAGAACCTGAAATCCTCTTTTTACCAGATCACACAGATAAGATTGTAAAAATTACCAGAGGCACTGTTTGCTAATTAAACACAGTTTATTGAGCTCACAAAAGCCTATGGGCAAAAATAGTCAGTTTATTTTATTGTAAAAAAAAAAAAAAAAGACACTAAAAATCCCTGGTGGATACAGCAACTAAAAGAAAAACTCCCCTTCCACTTGTCTCCTCAATCTAGACAAAACCCAGGAACAGCAAAGGTCCTTTTGTTTTACAACAAGCCAGAGGGCTGGACAATAAAAATTCACCTTCCTTGGACAAAATAAATAAATAAATAAATAACTTTTGATCAATAATAACTGTCCAGAAAATTATAAATGAATACAACACTGAAATTGAAACAAAACTAAAGCTGAAACAGTAGCAGGCCAACAAAACACGGCAAACTCATGGTGGTAGAGGGCCACACTGGGTTAACTCAGGGAATCTCATCTGTCCGTGTATCAATCAACTCCAAATCAATTCTTTTTTCTGTCACAATTATCGATTTATTCCAGTTTGATCATCATGCTCCAAACTTTGTAAGGATTGACCTCCCCGCTCACCGCTCCCTCACACAAAACCAGCAGGATAGAGATCTTCGATTCATACTTGATGACGTCACGCCCACATCGACACACCCACCACCCAGGTGTCAAAGTCGTGTGCTGCTGTCATATCAATAATTATTTATTTCATTCATATGGCTCTTACAGAGCCTCAGTGAAAAAGTGTTTATTATTATTAAGTCTTCGGTGCAAAAAAACTGATTGAAAATTGATTTATTTACTACATGTTTAAGATGGAAGGGCTCTGAAAGCAGCTCTTTAAACTATTCAGACTATGAACACAGAGAGAATCAATCAAAACTGTCAGATGACTAATTACCCGTGATAATAACTCAGAAATAATCCAAATTACGATGTATTTTTATTTATTTCCTTCTTACGGAAGAAGTTCATATCTGTTTATATCATAGGTTTTTAGTGCCTTTCTATCCTAAAGAAAAAGACATAAAACTTCACATATTTCACAAAGAGATACTAACATTCATGGAAAAACCTCACATAACCTTATATTAAAGCAGAAAGCCGTACAAAGGCTTACAGTATTCAATTATGCCGCATAACTAATCAGTACAGTTTTGCGAGGGAACGCAAAAGAAAAAAAAATCCCCCATGTCCCCTCAGGGGCTCCGTACTAACGGACTTCTGGTTCTTTGAAAAAACGCCTTGAATGAGTACCTGAGTTCCGGTGCAATGAGCTAACCTGACCAGCAGTCGGAGACAAACGCCACACATTCACGTTTCTATTTTGTTATTTTCTTCGTTTATTTAGGTTCCTAAAAATAACACAAGCTCATGTTTATCCAGTTGGATGCGCAGGAATATCTGAAGATGTAGTTGGGACAATGCTGCAAAAACAATCTTCAGTTTTACATTCATCTGTTGATTTTGACCAAGACTGTGTTGACATTTTAATTTGAGCATTTGCAAAGTATTTATCTTTTATAATTCTGAATTATCACTAAGGACGATAATTATGACGTGCTGACTTTGTAAATCAACATGCTGCATGTTGTGTTGGTTCAAGTCAATGACTCAATGCTCTTCTGAAACTTTGTTACTAATTTAAAAAATAAACTGAACTTCATGCATTGGTAAATGGGATTAATTGGAAAGAATGAATGATTGACTTTTATTTGGAAAAGAAATAATCATAATACAGCGTATGATCTGAGATGGATGGAGGGGAAGAACTAGAAATTGATAAGAACCTAACTTGAACCCAAAGTTAATTCTCAAAGTTAAATATTGTTCTGGGTCAAATTTGACCAAACAGTTGCCATGGCATTGTTAAAAACCTATTTGGATAATTAATTAATGATCATCTGACTCAGATGTCTTCGTGGTTTAAATGGTGTGATTGTTCTGACAAGAACTTGTAGGTTCTGTTCATCCAATCATGCAGAACTGAAGAAGAGTTTGGATGAAAGAAACCTTCAATAAACATCACAAAAAAACTAATTTTACCAAATAAAATTTAGTTTAGTTCTAATATTTTAGTGCACTTGAAATAAGAGACCAAGCAAACAAGTAACTTCCCAGCAAGATATAGCAGTTTGGTTTAAGTCAATAATTCATCAATATTAATATTAATGAACATCCCATGTTATAAGTTATTTTATCTGTCACTGGAACTAGAACTTTTTCATCAATGTTAATGAATTATTGACTTAAAAGCATGTAACTCTCAAGATGACGGATTGCTGTAAAGTAAATGACACAGTAACAGTGATGTTATATTGTCACTGTTTTCATACATAAAGATGTTGCTAGTAAATGACTCAATGTAATATTCTGGGTTTTCCTAGAAGCTTTTTAAACTACTTTAAAAAGTAAAGTAGTTTACTTTTTAAACTACTTTAGAGTAGTAAAGTCGTACTACTTTACAGTTTTTAAACAATTTTTAAAAATGACAGTTTTAATCTGCTATTAAAACTGTTTAATAACTAAGATCAGTTGGAATGTATGTCTGATTGAATTGAAAAAATTTTTTTGTAGACTGCAATATATAAATTAACTGAACAGAAGTGAAGCAGCTTATCGAGATGATTAGCTGGATGAAATTGTCAGACCACTATTTGTTTTGACAAGTCTTGAATTTTATAACTTATAGAAATAAAAGCTTCTGTCTAAGTGAGAGTTTTTAGCTGTATGTACAGCTAAAAATGTATGAATGAAAAAAAATCATGATGTGCAGCTCATTTGTCGCTCTGCTGTTTCAAACCTTTCTGGTTTGGTTTGTTTTATAATTTCTCAGGGAGTAAAGCAAGTTTTACTTTTGCTTTTGTTCAATACAAAATAAACACAGGACACTGTTAAAAGCTAAATATCTGAAACATTCCAGCTGCTAAACAACAAAGAACATCAAGAAACTCCCAGTGATGCTAGCTGAAGGACCGGTTCTACAGAGGTTGGACCACACATAAATCTAATCTACTTCAGTTGAAGAATCTGAGCTGTTTCTCTCTCAAGCAGATTTGCAAACGACGGGTTCTCCTCAGAAAGTCAGAAGCAGTGAGTATCTTTTCTGCTTGAAACATCTTCTCTGTTCACACTTTTCTGACCACCTTTGGTTGGTTCTGAATTAGTTCAGTGGTTCCAGTTCTGGTTTGGTTGTCTTCAGAGCTCCACATATCAGCATTTTTGTTCTCCATAGTTGTTTCTATATGTTTAGTGGGATTACAAATGAGGTTCTGCTTGATCTTTTTAATCGTGAACAGTCAAAAGATGTTTATTTTACTCTGGAGTGACTGAAGAAAACTGAAATTGTTTCCAGTGAAGTCTGAATGATTGCTAGCAAGGACTGCTGATCTCTTTTATTGCTTCTAATAACAACAAAAGTTATTGAGTTTTTTTTCCTATTTGGTCATTTCACAAAATTAATGTATAAACATGTCTTTAAAAATGTGTTAATTTTGGTGAAATGTTGCAGGCTGTCATTGCACGCTCATACAGAAGGGGAAATGCTGCAAGTCAATGACTTGTGCAATTTGCTGAGTTTTCTTAGATGAAAATCTTTTCAACCAATCTGAATAATCAACTGAACCTGATGCATTGATTGATAACTAGGATCATTTGGAATGGATGAATGATTGGTTGAACTGACTTTCTAATTTCATTGTGTTGATATTCACACAAACTGGATTAGATTGAATAACTGTCATTGTAAGGATGGCAGCTAATCTCATTAAAGTTCATGTAGTTATAATGACAATAATAATTTTTATCTATCTGAACAAAATCTGGATAAAACGTCATGAGAATCCGGAGTATGATTTCAAATGAAGTGAAGAACTGAGTCTTGACAGGAACTCGACTCAAAATTACACATGTTTATGACTGATGGACCCCGCCCTTTTTGTGTCCCCTGTTTAGTTCTGCTTTTTCGTGTTTAGCATGGATTGAGAAAGGAAACTCTTTGAAGACTACAATGTGCTGATTTATTGCCCCCTGAGTTTATCAGAGGCAATAAGAGGTGGCCTCTGATTTCATTTTTATAACTCCTACTCTGCAGCCCTGAGTCGTCTCCACAAAAAGATTTAATGGCAATGTAAAAAAAAACCAACTGGTTTAACTAGTATAATTGTTTTGACAAAACTTGTAAGTCTGGTATTTCCAGTGATGTGTTGTTGGCATCGGTATCATGACAAGTAAAATTAGCATCAACAATGATCTATGTGTTCACTTGTCAGTTCTATAAATATGTTTTCTGTACGATTTCAGCATCTTTACAATCGAAATAGCTACAATACATGGAAGACAGTGCCTCTTTAGGCTCACTACTATATTGGTGATGTTATATACAGTGAAGGAAGTTGTCTGTCCATTGAGCAAAGGTTCAGCATTTTATCCCTGTCAACCTGCATGATTGCAATTCAAAATCCCATTCAGGGTCCAAAATATTTTCCTAAATATTTTCATTTTGTTTCCCTAAACAGGTTCTGAAAATGCCTCTTCCAACTCAGCGTCAATGCTCTGTGGAGATTCAGAACAAGAGCTCCAGCTTGATGCTGTGTGAGCCACTGTGAGTTTTAAAATACACACACAGTTATGTTTTCGTATCTTGTGAGGACTTTACATTGACTTCCATTTATTTTCTACAGCCTAACTTTTATCCTACCACTAACCCTAACCAAAACTCAGTTCACACCTTAGTTCTAAAGGTGTGAACTTTAGGACTAAAGTTCACACCTTTAGCACAGAGTTCTTGTACATCTCTGATCACTAAGATCGCTCCTTGTGGGGGACTTCTCTCCCCACAAGGAGAAAAGTCCCCACATTTCTCCTTGTGGGGACTAGGATTTGTCCCCACGACATAATATGTGTCAGGAAAATGGGTAGTACAAGGTATTAAATACATGGCACACACAAACATGCACACAATCATGTCTCTATCTTTGTTGGGACTTTCCATTGACTTGCACTCATTTCTGCAGGCTATAACATCTGCTCTTCTTTTCTTTTCATTATTTTCATTCATTTGCTTCTCAAACTCCCCCATCCTTCTTCCCATAACACTCTCTTCGCTTGTGAAAACATTATCATTTCTATATTTAACAAATCTAACTTTCTTCACATCCTTTCCATACTGATTCTTCTGTCTTGTCAATCGATACAAGTCTTTCTTTCCGTCCCTAGTGTCCAGCCACACTTCCCTAAAACCTGCAACTCCAAACACAGGACAGCAGATGTTGTGCTTTTCTTTTGATCCCCTGGGGCCGATGCTTGACTAGAGGTGTTGAGATGGCTGGGGGTATGTGATGGGATAGCAACCACCATGTACAGAGACTTTTATGCTAAATGTAGAACTCGACTCAACATTGTAAGAAACTGCAGGTGAAGTTGTACACAGGGTTTGTAAAGACAAATGCCACAGAGGTGTAATAGCTTCCACAAAGAACTAACAGCATTCTCAATTAGAAGATGACAGTAAACACATTGGGTGCCAATTTGTTGTAGGTGTATTTTAATCAATGGGAAAAGTGAAACCATCACACAGGATTAGGAATATTTCCAAATCACACCAATGAGAAGATTTATGAGTGCCTGTGTTTATTATTAGTTCAACAATCACAATAATCTCCTTGATCTCCAATGGTAACAACACCTTATATAGAGGTCATTATACTGGTGAGTGCATGTTTAGGTTTTAACCAAACCTCTCTGACCTATCAGTGAATCCTGAGTTATTTCCTGGCTGTTTAGGTCAGAAAGATCTCCTACGCTAAATTTCTCAGACACAAGTAGATTCAGACTCTGAGCAATAAAACCATCAGCATTAAATCTCTTTCTGTTTTCTGTCCAGGGTTTATATCTTTAAGGGACACTGTGAATCCCCTCTGCCTCCAACTCTCCGTCCAACAGAATCCGGCAGCGCTCTCTTCGTCAAGAAAGTCTACACAGCGAGTGGCTCGTCAGGCGTCTTTACGTACGACGTCGTCCACGAGTCCAGCAAGGAGGTCAAAGGCCGACTGGCCGTCATGTTCGCAGTTCCCTATGACTTCAACATCTTCTACAACTGGTACGCCGTGGGAATCTTCAGCAAAGAAAAGCCGTGCAGTGCTGATCTCTACCAGGAAATGTACTATGGCGTCCAGCAATTCTTCATTCGAGGGAAAGCTAATGGGCCCAGTTTGACCCACAAAGAGGGTGAAATGACCATCAGGGCCAGCATGTCCGACAGCTTCAAGCCGGTTCTGAAGTTGGAGCTCTGTGACGACTGAGACCGGCTGCTTCTGTTGGTCCAGTTAAACCAGTACCAGCATCATCTGGTTTTATTTAACCAAGATTAACAACAAAAGGCTGCTTCTTTCATCATATCCTATCCAGTTTATCCCACTGGTTAACAAATGTTTAATAAATTACTATCAAAAGAAAGATAGATGTAATCTTTTCTCTACTTTGGTTTGCAGCTCATGTTTCACGTGCTCACATTCATTAATTAATCATTTTTAACATTTTTAAATTTCTTTAAAGTAGAGTAGACACAATATTGTTAGTGACAGGTTTTCCTTGGAAACTCTCTGAATAAAAAAGACATAAACTTACCTTTGTGGGGGAATATTTCTGCCATTATTCAAGAAAACCCATTTTCAGTCTGAGATTTTATTTATTACATGTCTTTCTTCTCAAAACTTTTCATACCTTTGCTTACCTTTTCATTTTGAAAGCAAGAACCTTCAGCTGTTCTCAGAAGAGCAATGTTCACAATAAAAGCTACATGTTAATTTAATAGTGATCACTGAAACAAAAATGTCAATTATCTGCAAATCAAAATAATGTTTATGAATATTTAGGTCAATGTTAACCAATATTTACCAATACTATATACACATTTCCTTTGAACAATCATAAATGCAACCATAGGCTGGAAAAAGTGTGAAAGATAAACGTGTGGTCTGTGGTGCCCTCTGTTGGTCTGGAAGGGAACTTCAGGTACAAAAAGCTGCTGAGATGAAAGTTTCTTTCTTCCTGGTTTAAATAAACAATAGAGGGGAAACAATGAAATACTTGAGGAAACGTCCAAAAACTTGTAACAGGTATGTATTTATTGGTAGAAGGCCAGAAAATGATTTTCTTTTAATAATTCAATCTTTATCTTGTCTGTTTAAATATAAATAACAGCAGATAAATTAATTTTGTCTCAGATTGACACCGTTTATATTACATTCCCTTGTCTTTTCCAATCACAAACAAACTTGTAGGTCAACCTATCAGAGGTTTTTAATAGCCTGTATGTTTGATTTTGCTTGTTTTTATTTATTGAACTCAAGATCTCAGGCAGGATCTGGAGCCGTGGAGCAAAACTATTCTGTACAATGGCATATTAGGGGCATTGCAGAAAGAAGAAAGAAAGAAAAAGAGTACAAAAAAAAGACTTGAGATTTTGAGATTAATTTCAGAAATTTTCTAGAAAAAAAACTTTAAAATTTTCAAGAAGATCAAGGAAATTTCTGATCATAGAGGGTCAAAAATGTCCTTGAAAATTTTTTTATAACATTTGATACATGCTAACACTCAGGTTGGAGAACTGGAGCACATGCTATGTAAAAATGAAATGACACTTATAGGGATTATATCACATCATTTAGGCTCTAGTATAGGATTTACATAAGAATGTCCATATGTTGAGCAGCTGATTGTAGTTTTTAGACGTCAACGAGTTAATCTCAGATTACCAGAAGACAGGGATGGATGTTACATCTATGTTATACTATCACATAAAATACATCGATATTTAAGGTTGTAACATGACAAGATGTTGGGAAGAGCAAGATGTATGGATGCTTTAGAAAGGGCACTTTTTGTGGATTAGCAGCTCATCTTTCTCATCTTTCAGCTGAAAGATGAGATGTGGTGAGTTCAGTGCCAAACTCCAAACGTTGGCAGCAAATCTCAGCCAGAAGACGGAGGTCATCCAGACCCTGATTGAGGAGACACTTAAAAAAGATGTGGACTACATCTTCTGTTTGGATGTCGACTCAAAGTTTCACAGTCGATGGGGAACTGAGTCACTAGGAGAACTGGTGGCTGTGATCCATCCAGGTACAGCTTCCAGTTTTCATTCTGGACTCTGGGCTTTTTTTTAATAGATATATACTTTATTAGCCATGTAGGGAAAATTTGTCTTGGACAACATGCGGTAAACGTTTTCTAGTTGGTTGAGGAGTCGTACCTTAATGGCAAAGTAGGGAACTTAATTTCATCTCAATTCTTGCATTCAAACCAGCTCTGCTTAGTCGACTTTAATCAAAATCTAGTATTTTGCCAAGAAAGTTCATTTGAGGAGGTATGAATGCGTAACCAAACTCCGGTCAGCCTGCAAACCTCAGTCTCTGTTCAGTTCAAGTGAACTCTGGTGCATATGAGAACACCAATCGGACCGGAGACTACAGAGCAGGGCATTCTGGGTAAATACAACCGAAACAAATGGGTTAGCCTAGCGTTAGCAGGAAAAATTATCTTTTAATAAAGACAAAAGAGAAATTCCACAACTGCTAAAATCTGATGCCGGCCCATTTTTGTTTACATTTTGTGAAGAAAGGCGTTGCCCTCAGTGTCTTCATGGTGTTTCCTGCAGTGGTTCTTGGTGCAGCGCCACCACAGGCGAGGGTGAGAACAGGTTTGGTTCTTTTGATACAAGGCAGTGAGAAAAAGACCCACAGCAGCAGAAAATGTAACAAATGTTGCAATTTTGGTCCCAGTTTACCAGTCTCCTTCGGTTTCCTCCCTCAATGCGTTTGGTCCTGTTTCTAATACTCGTCAGGTTGTTGGCAGCTCAAATCTCTAAGTCCAGATGAGTTAACGAGTGAATTCCCTCCTCCTTTCTCAGGGTACTACAAGGACGACCGCAGTAGGTTCCCATACGAACGGCGGCCCGCCTCCAGAGCCTACGTGGCTCCTGGCGAAGGCGACTTCTACTACTGCGGTTGCGCCTTCGGAGGCGTCCTAGCCGAGGTTCATCAGCTCGCTCAAACCTGTCGCAAGAACTTCGAAGACGATGCCAAGAAAGGCATTGAGGCCGCCTGGCAGGAGGAGAGTCACTTGAACAGGTAGGCAGGTAAAGTACACAATGCCAGGCTTGGTTCTACAATCTGGTGATGTAATTTCCTGTCTGTGTGTCCAGGTCCATGTGGCTGAACAAGCCCAGTAAGGTTATGTCTCCTGAGTACCTGTGGCAGGATTTCAAAGCCAGAAACTCTGAAGTTCGTGTCATCAGATTCTCTGGAGTCATAAAGAACTACAACGAAATACGACCCAACTGAGCTGAAGCACTGGGCCAACCAACGTTTAGCTCCGGAGACACTTCCTGTTTGCTCTGATCCAGATTCAATACCTTGTCTGAGCAGACGGGATCTGTTCTGTTGTTTCACTGGTTTAACTGGGAGTCTGTTTGAAGGAACCTGAAAGAACCCAGAGATCTGTACCTGAGTTAAAGGTGCTGCTGGTTCTGATTCTTCAGCTGCTGCCGGTTCTGATTCTTCTCTTGATGCCAACGTTCTGCGGGTAGGATCAGTGATCCACGGTAACACATTACTGTAAAATTGTTACTTATTTCAAATGAGTAAAGTAAGGGATTACATTTGAAAAAAAGTAATTAGATTACTGATACTTCACCACAAGCAGACTAGCAAAGTTTATATGCTTGGAGGTACAACTCCTCTTGAAATCTGAGGATTCAAAACGCAGAAACCCCCAGGCAACAACATCCTGCTAAACAGGTGAAATTTTTTACTTCACCAACTATTAAGAGATGTAAATGTTAATAATTAGAAGTATAGGCAGGAGAGACTTTCATTTAAATTTATTTATTTTATTTATTTATTTTATCTGATTTATTTCCCTCCACCAGGGGGAGCCGTTTCAAAACTTTATGGCTCCAATAAATACTACCTACCAGCAGAATGTGTTATATTTTATATAATTGATAAAGTTCTTGGACTTTTTTTTATGTGACTTTATGTCCGTTTGGTGATTCAAACTGATTTATATAAACTTGTTCTAAAAATGCAGGACGTTTTGACCTGCAGGGGGCGCATGTTGGGAACGCTTTAACAAATAATTGCCACTAAGGAACTTTAATACCCAGAAAAATCTGAATTTTGGCACCAGGCTGCTAACAGAACCACAGTTGGTTCTGTTCACGGATGATCTGTCATCCATGCAGGAAGGTGTGGGCTAGTAAACACTGGAGTAATGTTTGTTTTTCTTATGGTTGGGTTGCAGGTTCTGCAAAAATAGGGATCATTGTTAAAGTGAAATAAAAAAATAAAACCTGCCAGTGTGTGTGTTGTTCTCTTTGTCCGGATCATCAGACCGTTTAGTTGCAGGAGTAGAAGGATTTCTCACACCTTCTCACACCTCTACCTGCAGAACTGGGCCATCATCATACTGCTGCTCCAGTATGGAAGTTTCCTCACCTTCGCAAATCAGACAGAACATTATGACTGAACATTTGAGAAATGTGTCAGAACATCCCAGTTTTAGTCTCGCAAAGGACAGGAATATCAGATGGATCCAGGAAGCTTCTGTTGGAAAAAAACCCAAACAAAATCTGATAGTCATAATGTTTTGCCTATACATTAGTTTAAAGTAGATATTTTGTTTTTAGAATCAGATAAGACACTTTTTAGTTCCTAAAAATATGACAAAATTGACTTTAGATAACAGCTTTCAGTCAGAATTACCCGGATATCAGGTGGGTAGTTTAACATGCAGTTACAGCAAACCGCCTGCAGGAGGCGACAAGTCAATGTGTTTATCTCTGAATGTTTCTGAACAGAGAGACTAAATAAATGAGGAAAAATGCGCAGTTACTGCGGGTTTCTGGCAACTTGGTTTGCTTGGTATTTATCAGAGATAAAACCATTAAACTCTAGTAAGAAGTTTAATGGGAGAAAAGAGTTTTGGTGGAAGCATGTTGGAGCAAGCTCTGTTAGTTCTGATTTCTTCTTCTAGATTTTTGTTCATTTTTAAAATTTATTTTTGGTTGATTTATTTCAAGTTTAGACGGTTATTCCCTCTGGTTTTCAGCTTCTCTGCAAAGACATTGCTCTTACGCGTCCACACAAAACGTGACCATGGCAACAAGTGGTTGTTTATACACCAGGAGTAGCAGCACGGATCGTATCCTCCGACTCCAACATCTTTCCGTCCGGCTGTTTGACCGTCCGACCTGAAGCGGCAAAATCAAATAAACTGGATTAGCAGTTGATGACGTCATCACGTGACGCTGAGGAATATCGTTCCTGCTGCTCAGATGTCGAGCTGTCGGCATGTCGTGACACCATCATTAAGCAAACTTCAGATTTGTTGGAGATCTACGACGATTCCTTGAACATCCTCCAGCAAGACAAGATTTAAATTTTGCTTTGGGATCAATAAAGTATTTTGGATTGAATTGGGTTGGATTTTCTGCAGGATCAACAAAGTTCTGCTCCGTGTTTGTGAGGAAACATCCGGTTGTTTTTTTTCCTCCTGGAATCGCAGGAAGAGTTTTGTTACTGATCCTAATCTATTTGCTTTTTGACATCAGATGAGTTTTCTGCTGGGTCCTCGTTATCATCCGACCGCTCTGTCATCACGCAGCAATCAGGGTCTTCCTGCTTAGCCCTCCATCTTTCTCTATCTACACAGAAACTTCCTTCAGAAACACAAAGTCCCACACCGACTGATTCACTTTGTTGGAGAAACTGTAATGTTCCTCACCCTGGATTCACTCCAATTCCTGTTTTTTTAGTTTCACATGAATGCATGTCAACAATAATGGCAGAAAGGAATGTTTTTCAGTCAGATTACGGGGATAAAGTTATTGAGAGCTTAGATCTGCATGTAGAAACACACAGAGATTAAAATGTAACACAAAGAGCAGCAACAAGGGCCCTCATGTTTGTGGTTAACAGCATGTGAATTCAGCAGATTTTATCGTAGAAAAAGTCTAAACAGCCTCAGCTTTCACCCTAACAACCCCGGCTCACCCCGTTACATCTACCTGGAACCGGCCAATCTCCTGTTTCTGCTCAGGTTCCTTTTCACCAGAACCTCTTAGGAATCCCAATCATCATCTTGTTTCTGCAACCAGACTTCAAAGATCTTCTGGAATAAAAAATCCTGGACCAGAAAGTAGCAACTTCAGTCCCATCTAACTGCCAACTAGTTATTTAAAACTAGTTCACGCACCAGAAAGGATCAGCTAAAACATCCCGGTCATCAAAGGAGTCGATGGGTATCCTGGGATTCACTTGTCTGCCGTTGCCGATGAAGATGGACTGTCAGTTCCTGAACATCACATCTCCCTGAGGGGAAATATTCATTTAATGCAATTTATTCAGGATTTGTTTGTTTCTTTTAAGCATGGAGAGCCCACTCACCCTGAGGTTGGTTACTGGCAGAGAGTCCCGGAAACTGGGATAGACGACATGGACCAGGTCCTGCTTGTGGGACAACATGAAGGCAGCCGAACCCACGGCCTTGGCTTGCTCATAACACATCCGGTCAGCCATGTTGAGCCCCATCATGTTCCCTGAGTGTGGCTGATTCAACGCTGCCAAGCTTAGCTAATGGATGAGGATTCAAAACAAACAAACAAACAACAAGATCAGCTCTGAGAAGTTCTGGAAAGAAAATGAGACCTAAATTCAACCTGAAACCTAATCTTACCCTCTCTTATCTGAACGGATTCTCTGCATCGTCTCTCCTCTTACTTGATATGCAACTCGAGGCTGAACGAACAGTTAACAAGAGGCTTTAGAAGAACATCACAACACTTGTCAGGACAAAATATTAGGGCCATTGTACATAGGAAAAAGAAAAGGGAGAGCACTTGCTTCAAAAATGCTGAAATGTTCCAAAAGAAAGAAAGAAAAAAAAGAACAAGAACAATTAGGAGTTTAAAAAGTTGAAAATTTGCAAGAAGAAATTCAGGAATTGAGATTAGTAATATAATGAAAATGTTTGACTTTTTGAACTAATATTTCCATGTTTTTCTTTTTTTTTTTGTTTGTTTTTGTTTTGTTTTGTTTTAGAAAATTTCTCAGACTAATCTGAGAAGTTTTTTCAAAGAAATTTTCAACTTTTCAAACTCAAATGTCCAGATTTTTTTCCAAGAACATTTCTAAAACTCACCAGAAAATATTTGAAAAAAATGATATTTTTTGGCTTTGCAAACTCTTAGAAATTTTCTGAAATTAATCTTTTTGGTAAAAATTTACTCTCCTTTTTTTTTTTAAATCTACAATGGCTCTAATACACCATTGTTGGAGAGGTAGATGAGGCTTCCCAGCTGAGGGGAAAAACAAATTGCATTCATATTTTGACCCATTTGGCTCACGTTCGTTCAGGACAATAAATAAGTTATTTGAACAACATACGACCAACATTTCTTGTGCGATTCAACAAGCTTCCAAAGTCAAACTGCCACAATGCTTCATCACACACAGCATATGAGGTCATTGATTTTTTTATAAACGGGAGCAGCAGCACAACATTAATCATTCCCTCAAACCGGCTGGTTCACCTTCAGAAATGTTCTCTGAAAAAAAACTGTTTGGCAAAAATGCTTCTTTTATTTCATAGGAAACCACAGGGTGCATTAAGGGTTAAAGCTATTTGATTAACAGCAATGTTCAAAACATAACCCACATAAACCTTTTTGCCGTTACTCTTTGCCAGTACCTACATTTCCTTCCAGCCTTGGCGAACCTTGAGGAAGGATTTCTGTTGCTTTGACGTAAGCCAAAGTTCCCTCTTCGTCCCTCGAAGTCTGCTGCATCACTCTCGAGTTGAAAATTAAATTAACAGCATTTTCAAGAAAAAGAAAAAACAACAAAATACAGCTTTACGATTTACAAACCCGTAATTTACATAAATGGTTATAAAATACATAAGGCAGTATAAACTTTTATCATTTTAATATCAGAAGAGTTTTGATCTGATCTACAGAATTATGCCCAAATATGCCACATTTTACAATTTGGCAAGCTAGTAAACATTGCTAACTAAAGCGCTAACCCTTATATTAGTCCCGGTAATGCTAAATTAAATAAATAAATATAATAATGCTAAAGCGATATTACAACATAGCATTTCGCGGATGCTAACATGCTAAATTTAATCATATCGACACCTAGCATGTATCAATGCTGTAGCATTAGTTAGAGTATAGTAAGTTACCCTCAGTGGGTTAAAATGTTTTCAGTTTTATAGTTGTGGCGTATCGCTAACTCTGTTGCTAATTTAACACAGTAGGACTTGGCAGGAAATCAGTAAATTTTAAGCTGTTCTTGCTACAGCAATGCATTCTGGGTATAAAATAAACATTTGTAGCACGGAGGACAAGGGAACGCTACGTAAACAGTCCTCCACCACTTCAAAATAAGAGCATGAATATAAATGTGAAACTACCCGAAGAATTCTTAGCAGTCAGTAACAACTTTAATCAAGTTTATAGATAAAACTTAAATAATTAATTAGTGCTTTATAATTTATCTGCAAAAATTGACTTAGGGGAAACTAAGTAAGTTAGCAAAAGCGCTAAACAAAAAATTAGCGGATTCTATTGCATGTGTATTCAATTAAATACTTAATTTTGCATCAGTATTGAAGTTAAAAAAATGAATAAACATTTTTTTCAAATGATAGATAAACTTACAAACGCAGAGTTACTTGAAGTCCCAGGAGGGCCAGCAATGGCCACAGCTGGTGAATCACATTTAGTTAGCATTGATTATGAAGGAAGGGTTTCTTCATATAATCGGCTACACTAATAGATAGACTTGGTTACATTTGAGTTAATTTCTTATCCTTCATTGATACAGATATGTATTTTAATGAGATAAATGTATTTGTTTCCAGAATAAACTATTTTATCTTTATTTAAAAATCACCAGCTCTGA
Organism: Poeciliopsis retropinna; assembly: GCA_010277075.1. Lineage (NCBI taxonomy): Eukaryota > Metazoa > Chordata > Actinopteri > Cyprinodontiformes > Poeciliidae > Poeciliopsis > Poeciliopsis retropinna. Next base: position 2,598,487 of record VMRM01000035.1, on the reverse strand, counting down.
TAACACTTTAAAACTTTATTCTGTATAATATTTCACAAAACAAAGACCTCATACATCCACAGTGTCTTCTGTATACAAACCTCGAAGGTTTTTACCTGAGCCGTATCTTTGTGGTAGTCCAGGCGGTTCCTGGAGCCCCAGGTGGGCCAGGTGGTCCAAGCACCGACTGCCCTTTAGGTCCCTAAATGACATCAAGAAAAAGATCAATACAATTTTATTTGTATGGCAAATCTGAAGGTGGTTTCCATCACAAAAAGACAAAAAAATCAGCAACTGAAACATTAAATTTCTCCAAAAGTCATAATTAATCAAAATGTAGGTTTACTATTAATTAAATCACCTTTAACAGGTGGGTTTTAGCCTTGATTTAAAGGAACTCTCAGTGTTTCAGCTGTTTTACAGTTTTCTGGAAGTTTTTCCAGATTTGGTTCTGGTTCTGGGGATGCAGAGCAGAACCAGAACCAAAAGATTTGAGATGTCTGGAAGGGTTGCTATGACAACAGCAGATCTTTGAGCCGTTCAGTGATAGTTTATAACAGTATTTTAAAGTCTATTCAGCATAGGGACTTTAGAACTGACGTGCTCTACCTTCCTGGTTTTAGTCAGAACACCAGCTGCAGCGTTCTGGATCAGCTGCAGCTGGTGGATTTTTTTAGACAGACATTTTGCAATAATCAATGTAACTGAAGATAAACGCATGGATGAGTTTCTCTAGATCTTGCTGAGGTATCAGTAGCTTCTTTTCTAATCCTGGAAAAGAAGCTACTGATTATATTTTTTTTTACAAACAAGCAGAAACCCAACAAGACGACGACTCACCACCAATCCAGACCTCCCAGGTGTGCCTGGCTGGCCCGGAAACCGACCTCCCCTTTTTGTCCCTTCTCTCCCTTCATGCCTTGGTCACCCTTAGTCAGCTGTAAAGACACAGGAGAAATTCACAACTCAAGAATATCAGCTAAAGAAAACAAGTGAAAGAGAGAAACTTACCCATCCACCAGTGGGGAGAAATGGACCTTAATTGTAATGAACGTTCACGATGTGCGTCGTCTATGCAGACGACACCCAGCTCTACCTCCTCCTTCACCTCTGCAATTGCTGATGGTTTGCTGGTTTTTAAACAATGTTTTAAATAAAAAGTTTTATTATTTCTTTTTATTTGTGATGACACAGCACACCCAGGAGCTTAACCATACCGGTTTTGGTGTCAATCTGCTAACCCCAGCTGTAAACTGTAACCATTGAGTGACCCGAGTTGACCTTTGAGTCCCATGAGCCTCGTAACTAAACCCCGGTGAGGTACTAGAGAAAAACGCAGCTCACACACATAATGAAGCTGAGAAACACTGGAATATAAGGGTTGATTTAAGGTAAAAGTTTGGTTTGGAGATTTAGATACAGAGTCCATAAATATCAGAGACCAACATCAGCAAACAGAGAGAATCTTTTATTTTGAGTTTCTGCTAGTAGAGATTTCCCTGGCCTGCAGCCTGGATGCCTGATGATAGGAATAAATTTAAAAATGTCTGACAGTTCAGTTTGCGTCCTCTCGGCTTCTCGGCCCGAAGGGATTTACCGAACAGAGAATGATTGAAGAACTTCACACCACAACTTGATCCTGGTTCCTCCTGAAGCCGTCACTGTTTCGTTCCTTTTTCTGATGTTGTCTGAAGAAATCGAGCTCCAAAACAGAATTAGTTCTGATTCTGGACATTAGGAATAAGGATGGTTGTACTTATGTCTGTTAAATACAGGTTAGGGTTACCCGTTTCCTCCGATGGCCCAGGTCACGTTGGGGTCATTGGGTCAGATTGTTTCAGGAAGCTTTAAACCTCTGAAGGCTCTTTTGTTTTGGATAGTTTCAGTTCTTCAGTGCTTCTCTCAAGGGATTTCAGACCAGTTCATTTCCATTTCAGATCCTTGATACATTTCACCAACTGGTTACTGTTTCAAAAGGTTTTAGATCATCGAAACTGTTTTAGGAACTTAAAAACACTTGAGAGTATTTTATTGAGTTTATAGGCTAATAATGATAACCAGAATATTGCAGGTTCTTTGTTGCCGTTTTCTTTCCAAATGGTTTCAGGAGGTTTCAGAACCCAGATGACTGGTTCAGGATGTTTCGCAGCAGATTCAGGTTGTTTTAGGTTTTTTATTGCTATCTAAGGATGTTTCTGACCATTGAAGACGGTTTCAGGAAATTTCTTAACCTTCATGACTATTTTGGGAAGTGTCAGCGTCTTGATTTTCCAGCACCTTCAAGGTCTTCTTGGGATATTTCTGCCCACTGACAATGGTTCTTGAAGTTTCAGAACATGGATGACTGTTTCAGGAAGTAATAGACCCTTGATGGCTGTTTCAGGGAGTTTTATTTTCTTGTTGAATTTTTCCAGGACGTTTCACGCCGTCAAAGGCCCTTCAGGTGATTCCTGTCTTCCATTCCCGAACATTTAAGACGGTTTCAGGAAGTTTCACAACCTCAATGACTTATTCAGGAAATGTTAGACCATTGTTGACTGCCTCAGGAAGAGTTCAACCCTTGATGACTGGTTCAGGAAGTTTTAGGCCCTCAATAACGTTTCCAGGAAGTTTCGCAACAGATTTTAAAGTGATTTTAGGTCCTCTATAAGTATGTAAGGATATTGAAGATGGTTTTCACAACCTTCATGACGTTTTAGATTCTGATAGCTGTTTCAGAAAGTTTTATGCTCTTAAAGTCTTTGGGTGGTTTCAGGTCCTTTGTTGATGTCTTGGGATATTTCCAACCATTGAAAAATAGTTCCCCAAAGTTTTAGCACATCAATGAATCTTCAGGAAGTACTGGACCCTTGATAAGAAAGTTTTAAATTCTTAGCTGATGTTTCTTGAAGTTTTAGAGGTTTGTTGACTGTTTCCAAAAGTTTCAGATCTTTGACAACTCTTTTGAGGAAGTGTTAAGCTCTTAAAGGCTGTTTCAGGAAGTGCTGGACCCTTGATGACTATTTCAGGAAGTTTAGCTTCAATTAGCTAGCGTCCGGCTCTTAATGACTTTCTTAGAGGGCTTCTGATCTGTGTCAGCCAGGAAGTTTTTGTTTCCTCGTGGCTGTAGCTCTTTACTGCCCCAGTAAGTTTTTAAACACTTGACTGCTTCAGGAAGTTTCAGGTCTTTTCTGGTTCTGGGTGACTGATTTTGGTCAGAGCAGGGACGTCGCTCTGTTTCTAAACATTTATCATGTTATTACATGTTACTTAAACACTCAGACCGGGAACCATTGAACTGTTTTCATGCATCAGCACCTTCAGTTGTCTTCTGGTTTCCATGGTGACGTCAGCAGTGAGGCTAAGTAATGAATGCTCTCTGATGCGTTTCCTGCCAGCTCACCTGAAGCCTTTCATCCTGAGACGGGCCAGCTGCCTCCTCTGATTGGGCTTTGTGCAGCATCAGATAACCTGGAAGGTTCATCAGTTCATCTTTGTGAGGAAACCGATCCTGACGTTCTGATGCAGCTTCGTCTTGCTCAGGTGAGGCACGGAGGAGGGAGAGTGATGATGAGGGGCTGCAGGATAAAACCCTGTTTTCACCAGCAGATTTGCAAAGAAACCAAAATTTCCTTAACTTTATATTTTGATCCATCTGATTGTATAATTTTTAAAAAAATCAAACGACTGATAATTTGATCAGTTACTTTTTACCAAATACTTTTCAAGTCTTACTTTGGTAATTTCTTGGATAGCAACTCTTGTTTTACTTTGGCAACTCTGTCCACCGCTCACAGTGACCATGAGGATCCAAGAAATGACAGATCTGAACATCAAACTGTCCCTGAAGAACCTTGGTTTGACTGTTAACATTTAAAAACTACGATAAGCACAGAAATTACAGTTTCTTATCAGTCCATGGAGTCAGTTAGAGCTGAAACTGATAAACTCGTCCTTGATGCAGATAAAACGTCCAGATCAACACCTGACAAGAGATAAATGTCACTGAGCGTGCTCAGAGGTTTGTAGGGAGATGTGTGTGCGTGTCTTTGTGAAAATAAGAAAAAGGAGAGAGGAAGTAAGACAAAGACAGGAAGCTGAAATAAACTGAGCTGAGAGTGTGAGACAAAAACATTCACTTTTACACACACACACACACACACACTAATAACAGGAGTGTGTGTGTGGGCGGGTTAACTCACTCAGACATGATTTCATTTCAGGGCGAGCGAGCACAGCTGAAGAATAAGAATGAAGGAGAGAGAGAGAGAGAGAGAGTGAGGGTGGGTGGGAGATCTGATACAGAGAGAGGCTGATCTGAGCGCGTACAGTAGAGCGTTTCAGCAGACGGAGAAGTCAGACGGAGCAGAGCTGCACTCGGACAGTTGGAGGACGAGGACATCTGGACAGATCCCTTCGCCCAAAAGAGTCAGGGAGCAGCTTCAGGTCAGAGTTCATCCTGTTTCTGTAAGCTGACCGAGCAGCAGTCATTTTCCAGCTGCCATCACTGTTTCACAGGTTGCAGGTGTCCTTCACCAAAAATGAGACGATAGAAGTAGAACAGGGATCAATTGGAATCCTTTTCTTCAGTAGAGAAACTGGTAAAATTGTCCAACCAGTTCAAATAAATGGTTTGTGGATCCAGAAAGCATTTGGTTGAGATGCAACTTGGAAAAAAAAACATTTAATCAAATATCAGGGGTGTTTTACAAGCGACTAAAATGTTCACAGCTTCTTATTTTAAACATTGAAGCATCAAATGTTTCTGAATGTGCATAAATACGAAGAGTGGAAATGTCTTAGTCACGTCTGTTTGTTTAGTTTAGCTTTACACAACATTTTTTAGAAAAATAATAATGACAGTACAAAGCCCAAAGCGGTTAAATAGCTTTGAGCTATTTATTCTATTTAGTATAGAATAAAAGGACAAAATAATCTTTCATCTGTTGATCATATATTTATGAAATGCTTTAAGATAAAAGTCATCAATACACATCAATGTTACAGACACTATGAATCAAAGGCAGTTGTAACCAGGCAGGTGTTGTTCAGGTGACAGAAGGCTTTGTTACTGTCTTTATGACTCTGAAGGTTCATCACTACACTCAGATTTCAGGTCTGAGCTCTAGTTTCTAGCTGCATTAACTGGAAATGACAGAGGTAAAGATGGTGACTGGATAAAGTTTCTTACCTTACAGATCGGCAGACAGGTGACAGCCAATCAGCTTGGAGATCCGATCAGCCAATCAGCTTAAAGCACTCTATACACCATTTCTGTTGGCTGTTGCTCAGTGGGAAGAGTACCCTGATAAAACTGTTTGCGTGATTGAGATTCGCATTCCCTCCAGGTGTGAGTCTCCATGGCAACAGATATGTTTGTGCTGCTGAGCGTCTGTCTCAGTGCAAGCCTGGCGGTCAACATCGACACGTCGTTTCCGGTGCTGAAGGCAATCGGGAGCAAGAATCTGTTTGGATTCTCGGTCGCTCTGCATGAGGATCTGGAGACGGGGAAATACCTGTGAGTTAACACCTAATCCACACACCTACTTCCTCAACCCACACACCTACTTCTCCAATCCCCACACCTGCATCTCTAATCCACACACCTGCATCTCTAATCCACACACCTGCATCTCTAATCCACACACCTGCACCCATCTGCTCCTCACAATATCACATAATCTGCCCTTCTAATCCACAAAGCATCACATAATCTGAGTTATAATCTAATGTCATCATCTTCTGAGTAATTAGCAAGATATACATTTTCTTCAGAAGCTGCTTGAATCAGATCCTTCATTCCAGGAATGAAGAAACATCCTCAGATGTTTCCAAACATCTGAGGATTTGGAGCAAAGATTCGTTATCAGATTAATATTTTCACAGGAAGAGGCTGGAAGTGTGAATTTAGGCTCCTGGGTTTATCTCATTCCGTTTGTTGTGTGTTTGCTCTCCGTTCCTCTGAACGTCTCAGGTGTGTCCACATAAACTCAAACTGCCGTTCAGAAACGAGCCGTTGCTCACAGCCCTGTGAAACCTCAGCTTCCTGTTCTGAGCGTTAAATAAATCCCTCATGCACTGAAACATACGTGACTAAAACTGTAACACCAGCAGTCTGGGTTTCCTGTGAATGTCTGAGATATGAAATGTTTCTCAGCAGAGTTAATGTTATTTCACCTTCATTTTTTAGAGACAGGAACCTTTTATTGAGTGGAGTTACAGTTAATTAGTGCACTGCAGAGTTCAGGTCCCACATAACAACCATTCATCAATTCATAGTCCAACTTCCTCACTTTGCGCTGCTATTATTTCCTTTTTGTTGTCTTTTTCATATCTATAATCAAACTCATGCAGAGAAACCACAGAAAATGTGTTTATTTTTGCAGTAGAGAAGTATTTTAAAGGGGATTTATGATGCAAAAATTAACATTTTGGACATTTTTCTACTTCCATTTGAGTTTCAACTGCTCCTAAAACACAACTCTTTTTTTTTTTTTGCAGTAAGTCAATGTTTTTGGTGTCTGGAAAATGAGCTGTTTCAAAAACGTACTTACCAAGCACCCCAAGTGACGGTCTACAACCTTTAGTCAGCTGGTTTTACTGCTGTGAAAACAGCGTTTTGTCCTGGTGAATTTTCAGAAACCACTTGTTGCATTATTGTTGTTTGCGCAGGAGGCTCTACTTCTGTTTTTCAAAGATGTACAGCTGCATAACTGTGCATCTGAGTGTAAACATTGAGTCGGGGAGCGTGGCCAGCAGCTTATAGATTTAAAGAGACAGGACGCTCATTCTGAACTGACCTGAATGGTTTTGTGCAAAAACTTTAGTTAAATTTGTTTTGCATGGACCCTAGACCAATCCTAACATGTTCAAAGAAACATAACAGGTCACTTTTAATGATTTATGTTCCTGTTTGGTCTGGGTGATCAAACCAAAAACTCAAAGCTTTAACATCGTTGGTCAATATTATCTCACCAGATTATTGCTCATCAAACCCGATAAAAAATATTTTGATGGACTTGCAGCTTGTAACGCCGAAACAAATTGTATTAACACATGGAGCAGAACACATCCAGTATCATTACCAAGAAATATCCAAATGATTCATGAAACCAGCTGTGAGAGTTGGAGGAGTTGCTGCTCAACTAAACCGGGTCAGAACCAGTCGGTCTGTTTTTCCTCAGAAGTCTGGAGCTCAGATTTCCATGCAGCGTCCCGTCGTCTGAGAGTTTCTCTTGGTTCTCCACTCCGTGCAGTTTTATCTCCCAGCTTGTGATAACTGGTTTCCCTCTGAGGAGGCCGGCTCCGTCCAGCTGCTGCTGATCCGGCTCCATGAGACTCACGTGGATAACCGTCCATGATGAGCAGGCTCCATCAGATCGGATCTGTGTGAATGTGCAGCACAGGGAGTCAGGTGAATGCCCTGCAGTGTTAATAATGCGTCTGAATTCTCCTGCAGCCTGAGAAAACGGCAGCAGCTCGAGCAGAAAGGAGCCGCAGGAATCAGGCAACAACTTCAGATCAGAAACGATTATATGGAAAACCCACAACGGGAAACAAAAGCTTTCTCCAGAAAATGATATCGTGCTTACTTATCCTCTCTGACACTTTATTTAATGACTTTTCAGATTATTTTTTTTCCTAAAACATCTAGTGATAAACCTACCGACTCTTTTTCTGTTGTTGGAGACTTTTACGCAACCATAAGCTGCTGGACAAAAAAATGTGGAAATTTCAGAATTTCAAAAGTCAAAAATTTGCAAGAGAATGTCAGAAATTTTGTGGAAAAAAAAAAAACAATTTTCTGAGTTTTAAAAGCAGAAGAAATTCAACAGCTGAAACTCAGAAACTTCCATGTTTTCTTTCTCCAAAATTTATTAAATTAATTTTTTTTTTTTCTAGCATATTTTGACAGATAATTCTGTATGGGAAACTAGACCTAAATTATTTGGTAAGACTTTGTGTTTTAGTAGTGGAAGTATTAAAGTACATAAATAATAATTTTGCCTGTTATAAAGCAATACAAAATGAAGATTATTTCACTTATAACATTGGAAAAATATCATATTATAAGTGAAATAATCTGCCATAAGAACTTGTATATATATATATTTTTATCAATATTAAGAAATTTTTGACTGAAAACAATCAGCTGTAGCTTGATGAAAAGCTACCTGTAAGTAAGTTTTGTCTTTTTTCAATGAAGTCTTAGAACCCAGACCAAATGTTCTTGCTGAAATTTAGTGTTTTTGACTTTGTGTTTTTGCAGCGTAAACTTTAACAAGGAGGAACATTAGGATGTGGACAAACTTTATTTTGGGAGCCTGAACTGGTTCTGGAGGACAGTTTATCACATACAGCCTCACTATGAGTTTAAGCAGTTGTAGACGCTGACAGGTCACATGGTACCTTCTCCCCTGTGCACGCACACACACACACACACACCCCCCCCCACACACACACACACACACCTCCCTTTGAGCAGCTGATTGCTCCATGTTGCTCCGACTGAACATACATGTCTCATCCCCTCCTGAGCTGCCGCTTCCTGAAGGAGATCCTCACGCGGCTCAACCGGAGGTCACCCAGCTGTCTGTCTCCACGGTCACCATGGCTACCGTCTCTTTATGTCCGCTAATTGGATTGGCTGTGGGCGTAGCTCGCGCACAGAGTGATGTTCCGCTGGAGGTTCAGGTGCTGCAGGTCGGAGTTTCCTCTAATCAGACTCCCGGCGCCATGATTGGCTATCCGGCGGGTCGATGGGGTTTTATTGGTTCTTGAAGGCAGAATATGGACTCTGAGTGCAGCCAGGAGATGCCTGAAGTCCCCTTTGGAGAAGGAACATTAGGAAGAATGTTGGAAGTCGTTGAAATTAGTTTCTGATTCTGGATCAGTTCTCCCAGGAGACATGGAGGACAATCCTGGAATCAATAACTTATCTCCTATAGATCCTATAGATCCTCTGACGCTGCTATGACTCCATCACCATGGCAACCTACCTGAGCACAGAACAGGTCAGAGGTCAAAGAGAGTTAAAGTGTCTGAGTGAACACAGGAAGTGATCACACCCACAGACTTCCTGTCAGTGAGAGGCGCCACCCATCCGTCTGACATTTAAAGACGTGAATGCTGCGTCGTTTTGTCTCCATGGCGACCTTCAGTCCTCACTGTGACGGGACGTATTGTGCAAAATTTCACTTTATGTACATTTTTGGACTTCCTTTGTACAAGCAAGTGCTTCTAAAAACAGTTCAAGCTTCTACGTTTTTGTTTGTTTGTTTTCTGGCAATAAGTTGTTTTTAAAAATGAGCCTTTTTAAAGACTTCAGAATGATTTTACCGCTGTTTGAGCTGGGAAAGACACGTGTTTTGGTTTCAGAAACCATTTACTGCATTCTCGTTGGTTACGCAGGAGGCTCCACTTCTGCTTTTCAGAAATGTATGGGTGTATAACTACTCATCTGTTTGCAGCCATTTCCACCTGCGAGTGTAAGCGTTGAGAAAGGGGGCGTGGCCAGCAGCAGCCTATTTGCATTTAAAGTGACAAGTCGGCCTAAATCAACTCATTCTGAACCGATCACACTAAAACTCATTTTCGAATAACCATTTTGTGCAAAAGATGTAGTAAACATGTTTTGTTTACATCTTAAACTTGTCCTAACCTGTTCAAGGAAGCATAACAGGTCACCTTTAAATGAATTCCCAGCTGGTTGGACTCATTGTTCCAGTGTTTCCAGTCCAGTCCATTCAGGATGGGTCCTATCCGGTCACACTTGGCTCACACTGACCTCCAAACAGTTTGTTGTCCTCCAGCTGATTTATGTCATATGACTTCAGCTAATCAGAGGTAGACACTTGTCCTCAGTCTGTCATTGTGGGATTGGGTGTCCCGTCTGTCCTTCAGACTACATTTACCCTGACAGTCCAAAGAAATGTGACTCAAATATAAAAACAGTCAGTTTAAGGCATCAGTGACCTCCACTGGGAAGCTCAGGTTGTGATTCCTGGAAACCCAGAGAACCATGACGGGATCAAGATCAGGAAAACATTCAGGGTTAAAAACACCGAACATCTAACACCAGGGCTGCAAGTAACAATTATTCCAGTAATTGACTAATCAATTAGTCATCTGACAATTAATGTCTAAATTGATTAATTAATCTGACAATTAATCAGTTAATCGTTAGAATAATCGATTAATCAGATGTTAAAAATTGGCTTATTCTGCAGATTTTAAATTTAACCACTTAAACCTTTGTGTGCAACATTAGAAATATAAAAGATGCAACTAAACAAATGAATCAATTATTTTTTTAAACAAGAAAATTAACATGTTCTAGTTTAAAATGCAACAACTACCATTCCTTTAGATTCAAATAAACAATTCAATTCCTTTTATAAATGAGAAAATACTACGTTATTTGTCTGAAAATAGTTTTAACTTTTTGTCTGTTCGAAATAAATAAGTTACTAACATCAACATGTGAGAAATAAGATACAGTACAAACAATCAGACAACAGGTAACTGCCTCCCTCTGTTCCTGACAGGCTATTGGTCGGCGCTCCCAGGGAGAAGGCGGAGCCTCACATTCCAGCCAATCGAACAGGAGGCGTGTACAGTTGCCCGGTCACGGCTAACCCATCAGAGTGCAGTAGGATAAAATTCATAGATCAAAGTAAGTTCCCCCTCTTTAACATGTCATTCTACTTCCTGTTTCACACTGAGGGACCGTGGATGTCTTAGGGTTAGGGTTGGCCAACAGTTTGTTTATGAAGATTGGTTCCCAAATCCCCAATAAGTGGAGAACAGATGTTTGGGAATAAGGTGAAAGTTTGATCCTTACCGGCCTTTCTCAGAAAAACATCAGCTAAAATAAAGGAGCAAATTAAGCTTAGACCCCATAAGGCCACAAGATACGGACACAAGATCCTTCAGGATCTCCAAGTCTTTCAGTTTTATAGAAACAAATCCTGAATAACTGCTTTGACTCAGGGGAAGAGCCTTGGATCTGAACATCCTGGTTATTCTTAGAGGAGGTTTCTGGATTTTGGAGTTCAGCCTGAAGTGAACTTTGGTTTGGCACACAGCTCCCTCTTTTATCTGCCAAACAATGCTAGGGTGCACTGCAGAAGTACGCTACGTTAAATAAAATCAAACCAACACACAATCTTAATTTAGTACTCATGAAATACAGCAAAAATAACTTCAAAATAACTTTTCAGCAATATATATATATATATATATATATATATATGCTTGTTTAAGGTAAATAATTATTGAATATAGATCACAATGTATTAGTTTCATTGTATTAATTGAGTTTTTTTTAAATTCTAAGACATTTTTCCTGTTTTCGGTGAAAAATTAGCACTTTTTTATTTATAGTCAAGAATTTTTGACTGAACACAAGTTTATTTGAAAAAGCTACTCTAAAGTTATTTTTGTCTTATTTAAATATAAACATAAACACAAGAAACTTAACCAAAAATACTAAAGATTTTATGGTTTTGCAGTGCAGGTGGTAGAACCAACATGGACGATCCAAGACGTCCTGGCAGAACATTGGACTGAAATGACATCAGCCCAGTTATTAACTCTAGTTTTAATGCATCTTAAGAAAGTAACAAGAGAGTTAAAACAGCTGATTAATGGTAGCTCCTCCATCACGGGTGAATCATCCCATCAGCCTGGCAGCCATGACTCGGTAAGAAAACAACCCATTTGAGCAGCTTGGCTCTGGACTTTCAGTTGATTAGCTGACTGATTCGTTGCCGCCTGTGATCTTATCGCCATCTCAGTGCATTATGGGTAGTCCATCAGTCATTGAGCTGTGACAGCTGCTGTCTGTTTCAGAGCAACACAACCACACTCCCATTATTAAGATCCTGAGTGGGGCACATCTGTAAAAATAACCCAGAGGTAAAATTTAACACGTCAAAATAAAAACGAATAAACTGAAGCATGACAGCTGGTGCATGATGACTGATCATGTAGACAGTATGCCACAGGGAACGGGAATACACTGCAAAACATAAACTCTTACCAACTATTGTAGTCTAGTTTCTAGTGCAGACATCTTTTCCATTTGAAATAAGACAGAAGCAACTTATAACTAACCTGTTAGCAAGAAATAGCAGTGTTTTTTTAGTTAATAATTAATAATATTGATGAAAATGGACATTGTTCACTAGCAGATTATGTCACTGATAACATGGGAAAAGTGTCTTGTTCTAAGTAAATCTGGGAACCTGGTTGAACCATAAACTCGTCTTCATGACTAAATATTCTAGAATCAAATGTCCAACAGCTGAAGGTTGGTCCAACCACCATCATCAACAGAATAGCAATCCCAAACTCTCCAACAGAGTGGCTGATAAATGAAGGAATCAAATGAGTTGCAACGGCCTAGTCAAATTCCAGACCTCAATTCGAGACGTTTTCTCATTGGAGCACTTACCGGTTTTCTGTCTTTGTGCTGTTGCAGACCTGGACCCCACTGAGGACCTGCTGGAGGACATGTGGCTGGGCGTCACAGTGGCCAGTCAGGGCCGACCTGGAGGGAGGGTCCTGGTGAGGCTCTGCTCTCATTGGCTGATTATTTCAACCAAACTTTCTGCTGTAATTAAAATGTTCGCTAACCACCAACTGTTATAATTTAAAGTGTACCGTGTTGTCTTGGCAGGCGTGTGGGCACCGGTTCGTTAAGGTGTACCAAGGAGATAGGAAGATAATTGGCCGGTGCTATCTCCATAGAAACGGCCCACATCGTGATGAAGAGCCGCTAAACTGGGAGCAAATACAGCAGCAATGCGAGTAGGTCACATGACTCCATGTTTAGTATGTGGGAGCGGCAACACTTACCTGTTTTACCTGTGTGTGTGTGTGTTTAGTTACAGGAGGGATCACAACGGTGAGGGCATGTGTACTTATGGAATCTCCGCCTTCATCACGCACACCGACGCCCTCTTTGGCTCACCTGGGAGCTTCAGTTGGCAGGGTACCTGTTCTGTTCAGTCCGCCCCTCTATGTCACCATCACTTTACTTCTGACCTCCAGGTTTCCACATTCACAACCATACAAGCATTCAGACCCATTAATCTTTACTCCTGTATGGGACGTCGCCTGTTAGCCGCTACAGCTAGTGACGTCCACCTGCAGGCGCCATTATTATACTCCGAGTCACTGAGTCACAAAACAAGAGTTGGACTCAGTGAAGGTTTCCTTTGTCACTGATTTGGTTCTTGAACGCAGCCAGTGTGTTGAGGGTGACCGTTTTGGTGGCCTTTGGGTCTCTGAGTTTTGCAGACGATGTGGTTCTGTTGGCTTCATCAGACCTGCAGCTTTCACTGGACCGTTTCCCAGTTGAGTGTGAAGAAGAGTCACACTCAGGAATCAGCACCTCCAACTCGGAGATAACGATCTTGAGCTGGAGAGAGCGGAGCGCCCTCTCTGGGTTGGGGGCAAAGTCCTGCCAAAAGTATAAAAAGAGTTTGAGTATTATAGAAACTAAATTGGTTTGTCTTAATGTGGTCCAAACTCGAATACATTGAAGTTTAAATCAGAGGCATGTACAGATGATATAAATGATGTGTTCTGGTCAATTTTTCAAATGAGAATAAACAAAATTCCTTTTCTGTTTCATGCATTTCTTTTCTCCAGTGTTATTTACGTTTTAATGTGTGTGTTCCAGGAAATGTTTATGCCTTCTGGATGGATCCGAACAATGACTTTATTTCGACAAAGAACTCATTTGACTACAAGAACTCGAGTTATAGGAATATTTATTTAGGTGAGCTATCTCTGTAAGTGACTCGTCTCCTGAGAATCTGATCTGAGTTTCCGTCTTTCTCTGATGTGCATCCAGGAATCAGGGAAGCTCAGAAGGTGCCTGAGAACCTTGATGATGTTTTAGGTCTTTCTATTGAATCAGTGATCTGTGATGTTTACACTAACGATAGCCAGTCAAACACATAAAACCACAGCTGCTCTTATTTTGAAATTAAGAAAGCATCTTAAAAACTAAACTGTGTGTTCCTGCAGGATACTCGGTCACTCAGGCTCTTCACCTTCTCTCTGCAGAGAGTCAAACCATCGTAGCAGGTGAAGCCGCCCTGCATTCCTCATCAGCTCCGGGGGTCTGTTGATGTTCTCACCAATGTGTTGATGTGTTTGTGAACAGGGGCTCCCAGAGACAATAAAATGGACGCCCGTGGTTCTGTGATACTGGCTGTCAAGCGATCCAATGGTCTGGTGATTCAGCAGACTCTTCGAGGTCAACAGGTCGGCTCGTACTTTGGTAACGTCGTAGTAGCCGTAGACCTCAACGGGGATGGGTGAGAAATCATCTTGATTCAGCATTGACAGATGCAGAACCCGCATTCTGATCCGGTTGATGAAAACTGCTTCACTTCCTGTTTGGTTTTTTGGCCTGCAGGTGGAATGACCTGCTGGTGGGCGCTCCTTTTTACTTCAGCCGCCAGCAGGAGGTGGGCGGGGCAGTTTATGTTTACATGAACGCAGGAGGCAGGTTCCACTCTGAACCCACCGTGGTTCTGATGGGTTCAGTTGGATCTGCTTTTGGAATGGCTGTTGCTGCAGCAGGGGACCTCAACCAAGATGGCTACCAGGGTGAGGCAGCCGCACAATGCTGACGTCTAATAATCAGTAATCAGTTGCGGTGATGTGATGTTGTGTTTCAGACTTTGCAGTGGGAGCTCCTTTTCACGACACCGGACGTGTGATGATCTGGACTGGGAGCAAAGAGGGAATCTCTGCAGAACCGAGTCAGGTATCAAACAAAACCTGGGGCAGGACTTGCGAGATATAATACAGAAATTGTCAAATCTTTGCAAAAGTGTTCCCACAGGCCAGTCCATCCATCCATCAGTCTGTGTGTCCATCTATCCCTCCAGTATTTTATTTAGGTAGCAGAATAAACAGAACGCAAAGACTTCCTTCTCTCCAGCCACTTGGGCCAATTCTCCCAGGGGAATGATGTAACTGAGAAACATCATTCCTCCAACATGTCCTCCGTCTTCCTATGTCTCCATCCGTGAATCCACAGGTCCAAGAGGGCACCACAGACATAAATGTACCCCGTAATTAACTTTTTCTTGAGGATCCAAGGCATTAGAGGTCCAACATCCCTCAGGGAAGTTTGTTCTCCACCAGGGCAGACACTACACACCTGTCATCATTGTGGCCCAAAGAGGCAGTCTGGCAGTTGGTTGCACTAACTCTCAACCTATCAGCCTGATGTCACATAGTTTGATGTGAACCATGCAGTCATAAAAATTGACCTATGAACAGACGTGTCCAGCAGACGTCCACTTTGAGTACACGGTTATTTCTACATAATATTTTTCTGTTGCTTTAGAAGATGATAGAGACAACCAAGGCCTTCTTCTTGACCGTAATGACTTCTATCACCAATGGTGTCTACCACTCTGTATTTTAGTTTCTGCTATAACATGCACCAATAGACTTTGAGGTCCTGAACAATAGCCCATTTAGCTTCTGTGTCCCCAAATAACACAAAAACATGAGACAAACTTTCCCAGTCATGTGAGTTGAAGACGTTTCTACTGGGATCCTCTGCCAGACGTACCCGGTTCACCCTTGGTCCTCGTCTTTTGGTTCACTGTGTCTGTCCAAAGAAACCTCCAACACCAAGGAGCTTGTGAGTGTTCCTGCTCTCCATGGGCAACTCCAACGCCACAATAAGAGATGATTTATTCCATCTGGAGGAGTTAAGAGGAGCTTGAGCTGAGTGTGGAGGTTCTACCTGAATCCTAAACCAGTCAGATGACTTCCTTTATCCCCTAAACCAGTTTATGATCCCAAGCATAAGGGTATATATATGCCAGAAAGCAACTCAGACCCCAGCATTATATGGATACTGAAACCTTTCCACTAAATTAAGTTGGTAATTCAACCACCTCACCTGTTACCTTTCACCTGTCACCCTCAGATGATCGAAGGACGTTCTGTATCTCCTGGATTCAAGACCTTCGGGTACTCCCTGGCTGCAGGAGTGGATGTTGATGGAAACCAGTACCCAGACCTGCTGGTCGGCTCTCTGGATGATACCGTCGCCCTCCTCAGGTACTGTTACCTACTCTAACACTTCACCTGCGTTAGAGCAGGTAAAGCTCTAACGCTTTACCTTTTCTGCTGGTTCCTCAGATCTCGTCCTGTCATCCAGCTGAACACCAACTTAAGAGTTTCTCCAGGTGTGGTCGCCCGAAATGAGACAGAGTGAGAATCAGAGGAAACTGTTCAAGTTTGCCTTCATCATGATTATTGTGGTAATTATCATTAACAAGGTCTGTCTCTCAGTATCAAGGTGAAGGTGTGCTTCTTCTTCAAGTTCAACGCTGGAGAAAACATCAGCAGCATCTGTGAGTTTGCAGTTCATTCGTGATGAGCAATATGAAGGTTGTAAAAAACCATATGCTGAAACAATAATGTGTGATTTATTGATTGTTGAAATAATAATTGACTAATTTAGTTAATGTTAGCAAAAAGGCAATTTGCTAAAGGAGCAGCATACTCAGAAAATTATTTAAATCAAAACTGTACAAAACATATATACATTTTGCATTTAAGATAAAAAAAAAAAACTGGTCTGTAAATATGTTTTAGTCACCAAAATGTTTATTTTATAATTTAGAAAATGAATTGAATTGTTTGTTTATTTGCATCTTTTAATTTATTTCTAATATTGCATAAAAAGTTTTATGTGGTTAAATTAAAAATCTGCAGAATGTGTCAATTTTTCTGCAGTTAACTGGTTAATCGTCAGAATTGTCCATTGATTATTTTTTCTAGTTTTCACTTAATTACTGCTTTGACAGTGTTGTTCTTTCAGCAAATGGATTTTTTTTTGTCTTAATACTCCAATTAATCGATTTCTAAATTAGTTGACGATTATTTAAATCCTTGATTAATCGTGATTAACCTGATTAATCGTTTCAGTCCTAATTAAAATGGTGAGGAAAATCAAGTAAATCTGGGTAGAATTAGCTAAAGTTGTGAGGCTTAAGCAGTAAACTTAAAAAATTCAGCAGAATGTGGCAATTTTTTAATGAATAATTATCCAAATAATAAACAGAACAATCAATTACTAAAATAATTGTTAGTTTGAATTATATACATCTAACTATCTACTGCAAATCTGCATGTCTTAAAGCAAACATGCATCCAGTCTTTCTTGTTATCCTCAATCCCAAAGCTTCTCTCTTTCCTGTAAATGTTGTGAATGAGACATGGAGATGCATTAGTTAGATGGTTCCTGAGACTTTGTGCTTTTCCAGTAGCGGTCGTCCTCCTGCTGCTGTTTCACTTGGATGCTTCTGCCGTCAAGGTCAAACTCAGCAGGTCCGACTGACCCTCACCGCCACGTTGGTGGAGTCAAACTGGAGCGTCTCCTGCAGCTGGAGATGCGACGAGCTCATCTCCAGCTTAATGACAGCTGCTTCCTGCGCGCGTTGCAAATCAACGCCCGCTGTTAATCAGCATATCTGATGAGCTGCATGTCCTCATTGTGTTAATTTGTCCAATCTGAGGAAAGGTCACCCTGTTGCTATGACGACACCTGCACCGCCCACACAGCAGATGACATCATGGCTTGTCCTTGAGTGTCCCGGTGTTTCTGTGGATGATGAATCGCATTAAACAAACGGATATTATTCCGTCTGACACACACACTCAGTCCCTCCGCCGAGGTCTGTGTGTGTGCGTGTGTGTGCGCTGTCGTTAATCCAACCAATCAGAGTCAAGGTGACCCCCTTCATGAGGTGAATAAATCGGTCGTAGATGAGGTGGAGTGATCATCATCTGGGAGTAAAACTGTCACCTCATGCACATTTTGTTTAAAGTCGAATCATTTTTAATATTCCTGCTTCATCTTGATTTCCTGAAGTTCTTCATCTGAAGTTTTGGGTTAGTTAATCTGATTTAGATGTAATAAGCCTTGTAATTCTCAGACTAATCAGATTATTAGACACTTTGTCACATGAAGATCAGGAAAATGTTCTGGACTTAACTTCCCCTGGCTGTCTCAGTGAGAAACAGCCTCTAAATATTCCCAACAGTATTAGACCTGATAAATCACACAAACTTCTTCAGGCCGAGGCAGAAACACACCAAACATCTGGGACGGCAGGTTCAGGTTGTTACCAAGTCTGGTTTTGTTGAGGATTTGATCTCAGCATGTTGGCTTCTGTTTTGTCCTTCTGAGTGAGATTTCATCTGCTTTGCTGTCACTGTAGTCATCCTGGAAAATCCACAGATCACCACAAACCTGCTCCTGAAATGTTGGAGAAAGTTTCAGAAGCGATTAATCGGTTATTGAAATAATCATCAATTAATGTAGTAATCTTTAACGAACTCAAAAAAGACCACTAGCTGAAAGAACAATATATTCACAGAAGTAATTAAGCCAAAACTGTACAAACAATATATATATATATATATATATATATATATATATATATATATATATATATATATATATATATGTATATGTGTGTGTGTGTGTGTGTGTGTGTGTGTGTGTTCTGCATGTAAAAATATTAAAAAATGAAAACCTTGGGTGTAAATATGTTTGACTCAAAACTACTCAACTGGTCCAGTTTAAGAATTTGAATTTGGGTTCAAACTCTACAAAAAAAAAAAACTTTTAGCACCATTTAAAATGCAAATTTTAATCAGTTAATACAAAAATAATCAACATCTACACTGGATTGATGTAATGTTGAGCAGAAAGAGATTCACATTTTGATGTTTGAAGGATTTATTAGCCGCATCTGCATCCTTTACTAGAAATGATCAGGCCTAGCCAAAAGGAATGCTATTTCATTGCATTACATTTTATTTATTATTTTTTTTTTTTTCACAAAGAAACTGAATTACTTGTTTATTTGCATCTTATAATGTATTTATGATATTGTATGAAACAGTGGTTAATTTAAAAAATGCAGAATGTGGCAATTTTTTCTAATGTCTTGTTTTTAAATTGTAACTTTAGTTGTTTTCAGTTGTTTTGTTTTGTTTTTTTCTCACAGCTGTCAACTTTACTGTGACTGGAGACGTCACCAGTCTCTCGCCCCGCCTCCGTTTCCATGACAACAGACAGAGCGTGTACTCCAGCATCCAGTCAGTGGGGAGCGGAAAGTGTAAAACCCTGAAAGCCGGACTACTGGTGAGGAATGCACACATGGATAGAGCGCCACCTGCAGGCACCTGAGCTCATCGCACATGACAATATGAACCATTGGTGACACCTTATAATCTTTAACTGCGTTAATCGAAGGGTCTGTAATCAGTTAATCGCAATGAATCACATTTTAATATATAATTGACACGTCAACGAAATTAGCAACTTTTTCAATTCAAAACCCTTTTTGTTGCTAAAATATTGAATAAATAAAAAAAATCAGCAACAAAGACATTTTGTTGGTTTCTATTTTGGTCATAGAAACCAACAGATTCATACAAAGAGTTATTCAGCTTTAAGTGCTGATAATTTGAAACAAATCCTTTAGAAATGTAGACTAGATGCCGACGTCTGCGCTGCTACAAGTTTAGCATTGCGATGCTATTTCAGGCTGATATGCTAACTGCTTTTAGCGCAATTTGCACACAACAATAATCTAGTCCAGCGTCCCAGCAGATCGTTTCTTGAAGCAAAAATTAACTCCTAGTGAATCAAGAGAAGCGGCTTTGTCGTCTATCGGTGTTGTTTGCGGATGTTACTTGTGCGTCAGATTTACGGCCGTAGCAGAAACACGATACAAAGGTTCCGGCTCAGGATTTTGCGTGAAAAAAAGAAATTGCGATTATTTGCGTTGAAATGTTTAACAATGTAATATCTATGTAATTAATGCATCAATGTTAACATGTTGAAGTTCTTAGTTGTAGCTAAATGCTGCTTCTTCAATCAATCAGAGCTTTTTTATCTGAAATGTTACTGCTCTCCTGTTCTTTTTGGAGTTCTGGCGTTTGATATCTGCGAAATTCTGACTACAATCGGGTCAGAGGAAGTTCTGCTGGTAGAGATAAGTCCGATAGATTGCGACAGACGTCGCTGCGACATGTTTATCAGTCTGCTGGTGACAGAGTCCATATCCTTGTTCTCCAGAGGTTAGACAAAAACAAAAAGCTGTCAGAAACTTGGATCCCATTTTTTGAAGTGGTTGGTTGATGCTGGACCTTCAGGTGGTGTTGGTTGATTTCTGACTACTTTACTTCCACATCTGCTGGAAAACCTGACCCATGTTCTGGTAAACTAAATAAAATGTTCTGTTTGTCTGTGTTCTGCAGAGTACCATCCAGAACGTGGTGGAACCTCTGGTGTTCTCCCTGAACGTCTCTCTGCATGAGAAACTTCCCAACAGAAGCAATGTTGTTCAAGATCTGAAGCGCTTCCCCATCCTAAGCCCGACACCTCAACTCATCAAAACCCTGGTCAGATCCGGTTGCTTTAAGAGAAATACCTTTTGTAAAACTATTTGATGTTTGTTTTTCTCACCATTCAGATTCACATCAAGAAGGCCTGCGGGTCTGATAACGTCTGTCAAAGTAACCTTCAGATGGTGGCCTGGTTCACAGATGAGGACCACAAACCGTTCCCCATGTGAGTGACACAGCTGATTGGATCATGTCAGAATATTGACCTGATCAGAACCGGTTACCATTGAGACAAACAGAGGTGGGGTTATGACAACCGCCAGCTGGAGTCCGTAACTCCTCCAGCCACATCGGGTTCTTGACGTCCTGTTGTTGATCGTTTGTTTCCAGGCAGGACGGCAACCAACTGCTGAACTACAACATCAGCATCAGGAGGTTACTTCTGGAGGTCAACGTCAGCAATACGGCGTCACCTGGTCGACTAGCAGAGGATGCTCACAACACTGTCCTCAACGTCAGCGTCCCGTCGTCGCTTGTTTACTCTGGAGTCCAAAAAAAGGCAATGAAGATGAGATTTTAATTTCCTGTGGTGAAGATTTAAAGTGGATTCACACCAGTCCTGTTTAGTCTGCATTCATCCAACTCCTGTTCATTTGCCGAGAAAGTCTGTTTCGTGTGAATGTGATATCAGTCAGGTTGAAGTGAACTCTGGTGCGATTCGAACGGCAAAAGGACAGGAGACCACTCCAAAAGCAGGGAGCAGAATATAGCGCAGGGCATTCTGGGTAAATACAGCCAAAACAAACATGGCATTCGAGCGCTAGCTGCAGAAATAGCTCAAGGTTTGTTTGCCAAAGACAGAAGGGAAATCGTACAACCTCTTAAATCTGACACCACTCCATTTTTGTTAATATTTTGTGAACAAGGAAGTTGCGCTCATGTCTTTTAGGAGGTCTTTTGTCTTTTGTGTTGTTTCCTTCAGTGGTTCTTGGTGCAGCGCCCCCACAAGAACAGCATGAGAAAGTGTACCGCAGCAGATGAAAATGTTATAAATGTTGCCACTTTGATCCCCAATCCAACCAAGTATACCAAAGTACCAGGGCTGAAAACTCTCTGATTCTTCCAGCACGACAGAATGAACGGGTGTGGTTTGACTACAAAAGAGAGATCTTCACTAAAACGTTGATTTCCAAATGAATCTTGAGTTTTTTGGGTCTTGGTCTGATCAGTCACATACAGAACATTTCTTGGACATTTCAGCACTGGGATTTACTTGCCTACTGTTCTATTCCCCGTGAAAAACCACAGGAGATTTGAGAGAACCCTAAAGGATCTGGGTCTTCATTTTTTTCTCTTGTGTTTCTGTTTGTTTCAGGGGAGCAGCTCAGGAGCCATTGAGTGTTCTGTTGAAGGGGCCACTCTTCTCTGTCAGCTGGGGAATCCCTTCAGAAGCAACCAGAAGGTAAATACCCGTTCCTGCATATGGCGTTCCAGCTGTGGCACCACAACCTGTCTGTACTTTCTGCTCCTGTGTTCCAGATTCAGATGTTCATTAAATTTGAGCCATCCTCGATCGCTTTGGACACCAAGGAAATCCAGTCTCGGCTGGTGCTGTCCACGTAGGGCGACCACTCACGTCTCGGTCTGAGTTTGTACCGCCGGATGCTGATGTGTGTCTCTGTGTGTTCAGGCTCAGCGACCAGTCAGATCTGTCTCCAGTCTTTGTCTCCTTGCTGGTGGAGTATTCCCTGCAGGCGACTCTCACGCTGTAAGACCTGATTCAGTTTACTGATGAACAGCTGGTAATGAAATAGGTACAATTCTGCTTTCAGTAGGTTGACACAATGTTGCTTCATGAGGTAAAAACAAACCTCACTAGTGATAGGATGCCATCTAGTGGCCTTAAACTTAACATGTGAATTATTTTTTTTACTTTTAATGGATCATATCAGAATAACAGGTTTTGCTCTGTTGAATCAAAATAAATAATAAAGTTGAAGAGGTCCTCTGACTGTTTCCCGTTAGAATCAAACCGGGTTCAGTCTTCTTCGGTGGTCGTGTGGTTGGTGAGCGTGCCATGAAGAGCACGGAGGACGTGGGCAGTCTGGTGGTCTTCACCTTTCAGGTTTGTTTGGACGATCCGGACTGCTCCAAACCAGAGAGAGGACAGGTGTAACCAGGTGCTCTCCCACAGGTTCACGTCCAGGGGAAGCCTCTGGGTCGCCTTGGTAACCTGGAGGTCGAGTTCGATTGGCCGAAGGAGGTGGCGAACGGAAAGTGGCTGCTGTACCTGACAGAGGTCCGCTTGGAAGGAACCTCGAATCGTCAATGCACACACGCCGACATCATTAACCCTTTGAAGCTTGTGGTAACCATGGCAACACCTGCCTCAGACACTGTTTTCAAAATAACAGTCAGAATAAGTGCTTGATGTTTGCATTGGTTTGTTCAGATGTCCAGTGATGAGAGGATGATGAGCAGGAGCCTGGGGATGAAGGGAGAGGAGGAAAGAGAACAAGAGAAAACTCTCCCAGTCCTCAGCATGCAGAGACAGAGGAAGACCTTTAAACTGGTAAAGACTTGACTATGGACACTTTAACCTGTCCACAAAGTGAAGGTTTCCACTCTGACATATTGAACTTTGTAGCTTCAGCTAAAAAGCCAGACTTCTGAAAATGTGGTTAGAACTGGAGGCTTCTGATGGACGTCAGTGGTCCAGCAGGTTCAGGTTGACGGAGTCCAAAAGAAAAGTGATCATCCTAATGTGTTGCAGAGCTGCAGCAGTGGGGCCAGGTGTGTGAAGTTCTCGTGTCCTCTGCTCAACATGAACAACTCTGCAACTCTGACGGTGAAGAGCCGGCTGTGGAACTCCACCATGATTGAGGTACCGTCACCCAGAACGGTGATCACCTGTCAGGTTCCACCAGCTGTGGCGCGCGCTAGCTAAAATGTTAGTAGCGCAAACCATAAACATTAGTTTCGCTAATGCTAAAGTGCTACATGGTATTTAATGGAAGCTAATGCTAAGTAAACACTTAGAAATTGCATTTATTGCTACAGTTTGTTCTCTGTTGTTCTTTTTTATTTACCTTCTTTATGTTTCTTGCTTGAAATAAAGTTAATGGAGAAAAAAAGAGAGAGAACACAAGGAGAGGAAACAGAAGTGCTGCGTAAACAGGCTTCACTTATTTCAAAATAAGAGCATAAATATAAATGTCTAATTGGTTCTTCAACTAAAGATTTAGCCATTTGTTTTATGTACACGTTTTTTCATGATGCTAATACTCACACAGTCATTCCCTAATCAAAATTGCAATTATATATTATACATAATTCATCAATTATCTGAAATTTTATATGTATATTTTTTTTAGTCATGAATAAAATTATATTTAGTTCTTCCATTATTAAATATTCTATTACTAAATCAACAAAGATCTTGAACTGTATTCAACTGAAAGTTCTCAAAACAGTGAAATAAATCACCACTTTAGAATTTATCCTGCAAAATTTAGTGGAAGATAAATGAAAGTTGGCGAAATGAAAAATGAGCAGGTTAGCGTAAGCGTGCCCACCACTGGTTCTGAGCAACACTCACCAGCTTCAACGGTTTGGCCATGACAGGAAGTGTCACTTCCTGTCCAATCCATACCAAACCCTAAACACAAACAAGTAAATAAAATGGTTGACTAAAGAATATTAGGTGAACTGTAGATGTGAGCTTCATTGTGCCCTCTAGTGGCCACTGAGTAGAACGCCTCCTGTTGTGTTTCAGGACTACAGAGATGCTAGCAGTGTGTTGGTTCAAGGCCAGGCCACTTTGAAGTTGAAGACCTTGAAGAGAACCGTCACCATGAAGTCGTCCCCCTCACTGGTAACACCCTGCTGCTCCCATCCCAACCTGACGGCCTGCTGCACACTCCCTGAGTCTCTGCTTCCTGTCTGCAGATTGAGGTCAACATTTACCCAGAGTTTGATCTGCAGCTGGACTCTGGCGCCCCCTGGTGGATCATAGTGGTGTCAGTCCTGGCTGGAGTTCTGCTGCTGGCTCTGATCTGCGTTCTGCTTTGGAAGGTTTGTGAAGCCCGACGCTGGTTTTCAGGATCCACCACATGAGGCATTCTCATCATCTCATCCCCATGGCGTCGTTCATGGCGTTGGTAAATTGTTATGTTGCCCCCTGCTGTTCAGTGTGGCTTCTTCAAGAGAGCCAGCACCAGGGAGATGTACGAGGCCAAGACCCAAAGGGCCCGCATGAAGAGCCAACCGTCTGACATGGACAAGCTGACCGAGGAGCTCTGAGGCCGAGCAGGCTGCTGCAGGAGAGGCCTGCTGTAAGGACCACTGACCGGCTGCTTACCGACTGCTTACTGACTACACTAGTTACTGCAGGACAGGCCTGCTGTAAGGACCGGCTGTTTACTGGCTGCTAACGGTCTGGCTATTGACTGCTTCGAGAAAGCCCTGCTTAAAGGACCAACAACTGTTTGCTGCTTGCTTACATTGTGTTTACTGGCTAGTTACTGACTGCACAAGCTGCTGCAGGTGGCTCCTGTTGCAAGGACCAAAGCCCGACTGTTTACCACTTACTGACTGCTGCTTTAAACAGTGTTCCTTAAAGCAGAAAACTCTGCTTTAAGGAACACTGAACAACTTACTTTGTGCTTACTGACTGTACAAACTGCAGGCAAGTTCTGTTGCAAGGACTTGGCTTTGTGGTGCTTACTGCCTACTTTATAGATGGGTTAGTATGCTTGCTAGTTAAGAACTAACCTGACTTACTTCTTAGTTTTCTGTCCGTCTCTTTTTTTTAAGAATTTATAATTGATCAAATTTAGCAGCCATGTTTTGGTTAGCATCTGTCTGCAGATATGGCCACGCCCATCGTAGGATGTTTTTAGCCAATCAGAGAATAGGTTCACCATAAAGCTTAAGATATTTCAGGCTGTTTGGTCTCTGCTTCACACACCTGCTGCACATTTACCTGCACTAATCCTGACCCATTCACCTGTCCGCCTACTTACCTGTTCACCAGTCAGTCTCTCACCTGCCCACCTGTCCGCTGTGGTTGAGTGGAAACAGTGTTTCTGTTTTTTTTTTTCCTGCAGTGTCAGTTCTTTGTGCGTCCCGAGGCGTGGCAGACGGCTGTGCTCCAGCAGAGGAGGATTATGGGTAACACCGAGCAGCATGTCGATAATGATGGTTTCCTGATCCAGGAACAAGTGACCTCGACCCAGAACCGGAAGATCCAGAAACACTGGGTCACTATTTGGACTGAAAGCCACTGAAAGACCTCTGGTATCCATAGAAACGGATCTTATACCAAACTGAACCAATCCGGACCAAATCTGATCAACACTGCCAGGCTGCTGCCACTCGCTTCATCTGTTTACCCTGAGTTACTCAGAGGTGGAGCTGCAAACGCAAAGATTTCTTATTGGTACAATTTTTATTGATCTGTGTGTGATTGGCCCTCAGCCATCCGAAAGGATCAATTTATCCAGCAAGGTTTTAATTTGAAGGGCTATGTTATAAATATTGAAATGCTCCTTTAAGGACCGGATGTTGCTGCAGGGTCAGCGCTTCTGTCCATGCTGCCTTCATGACTCGTCTAAATTCGTCCTGCTGCCTTCAGGTGCTGCGTGGTCCACTGTTGTTCGTGCTGTAGAGATGAGCGTACAGTTCTGTATTTTCTGACAGCCACTGAAAGCAGCTCTAGTCTGTTAGGATTCCCTGCAGTGTCGATGGATGTTTTGTGTGTATGCTGATGATATTAAAGTATTTTTTTACTATTCACTGGTTTATTGTGATGCTCCTAAAGGGAATATGGTGCTGTGATGATGATGATGTTTTGTTTGTCGGCTCTCAAAGCCACCAGATCGCTGACTGGTCTCTGACCTCAGATTCGGACCTGATCCACCAGTAGCAGATACTTTAAGTCCTGAAAGACGGAAGTAAAGTTCATAAAACAAACTTTTTTAGTCAAGAACATCCCAAAGGTGCTTGACTGGATCGTACTGACTCCCTGGACCGGATCACAAGTCCATCACACCTGAGAAGACAAGCAAGTGCTATATACTGATTTTGATTCACCCTCATTTTTTGGGAGCTTCAGCTTCTCAGCCAAGAAAAAGTAAGGCAGTAGTAACTAATGCAGTGATATGTTGTTCATCGATTCCATGCATCTGAGCTTAGAAATGATTCTGAGTTGTAGAAAACAACTTTTTCCGAAGTTAATTTACCCAATAGCCAAATATCTTTCCTTTGATTACTTGCCTGAAGATTGAATAATTTTACCTCTAAATGGGATGCAAGAGTTACCAAACAACCAACTGAGCCGAACATCGTTGAGCGTTCAGCAGCAATGTTGAGGATGGAGAGACGTGGAAGTGACATTCGTGTGATCTCTACAGAAACTCAGAAGGACGATGAAATGTTTCTGGCAGAGATGTTTTCACGAGCTTCATTCCTGTTGGAAATCTGCGCAAAACATTTCAGACTAATTAAGAAAATTAAAATCCCACATGAATAAGTTTGTTCACGTCATAAGTCATAAAAAAAAGAACGTGGCGCCATCATCCTCCTTGAAGTTTTCTTACAATATTAACATCTCATCTTGTCTTGTTCTCGAGACAGCAGTATTGTCAGGTATCGATACATTCCCACTCATTAGCAGAGCTCTGTGGAGCTCAACTTGAGACAGTTTAGCAATCTTGTAATTTCTGACAAAATTACAAAATTTTGTAATTTACAAAATTCTACACACATACAACTCAAGTATGTAGGAAAAAGGACACATCTAAAAGTTGCAGGAGCCTGACCCTCAATGCCTAGAGTTTGACTCCACTGTCTCCTTCAGAGGAAAGCAAGTTAATTGGGGCCTGCCATGCAATGCATAGGGAGAGCAGTGACTGATTTGCTTAAGTCAGTCACTGCTCCATGTGTTGCAATGGCAGACACCTATTGTTCTACACCTCAAAATAACTGCCGCTTCCTACTACCGTTAATGCGGCCCGTACTCTGCGTGCCCCTCACAATATATGTATCAAAACGTGTTATTACTTTTCTTGGCATTTCAAGTAACTGTGGCGCAATGCAGAGTTTGTTTAGTATTGTTTAGCATTGTAATGACGCCAACACCGCACCTGTGGTCCCGCCAAACACGGTTTATTAGAAAAAGAATACGAGCTGCTATTCTTGAGGCTGCAGCTCACGCCGCTAACAAGCCGGTACACTCCCTGACAGCTTAACTGAACACTCAACTCCCTTCACTTCCGGTCCTTGTACTGCTGCTCACCCCGGGTCCCCGCCCACATGACAGGCCTGTCACATGTGAGTGGGAGTCAGCAGAGTCAGACAGGGGAAGCACATAGCAATATGGAACACAATGTCACTTATAACACATACACATAACCATGTGGACCCCAGCAGAATTAATTACAGTATACTGAATGGAGTAAGTGAAATACAGATAACATGCTTGTGATCCCTCACATGTTACTGAAAGTATTCACGCTAACATTAGCATTTTGGCTAATTTTAGCTTACACACTCTCTTAGAAATTTTCTAATTACTTCTTCCGTGACTGTTAATGCGGCTGCGTGCCGCTGCGTGCACACCCACAAAAAATGTGGCTCGTTGCCGGCATTGGAGCTATTACTTTTAATGTCAATGTCAAATTTATTTATATAGCACTTTAAAAACAGGAATAAAACTGCACCAAAGTGCTGCACAAGAACAACAATAACACAAGTTGATAAAAACAGAGTATCAAACATTGCTTCAATTAAAAGCCAAAGAATAAAAATGAGTTTTAAGAAGCGATTTAAAATGTTCCAGGCTGTTAGCAGATCTAATCTGGAAAGGTAAATTGTTCCATAGATTAGGAGCAACAACAGAAAAAGCCCGATCTCCTTTCCTCTTTAGTCTGGTCCGAGGAACTGTAAGTAATAGCTGATTGTTTGATGGTAGGGTTCTGGACACAGACTGGAATTTTAAAAGGTCCTGAAGATAACGAGGAGCTAACCCATTTAAAACCTTAAAAGTCAATAAAAGAATCTTAAAATCTATTCGATAAGTGACGGCAGTAAATTCGCCAGTATTGGCCAATTCTTTTAGTGGAAATCGGAGTTATGATGGCTACATAAAAAGCAAAAAAATTAGCTGTGGTGGAAAATAAACAATAAAGTCACATCTGCTAGTTAGAATAGAATAGAATAGAATTCAACTTTATTGTCATTGCACTGTCACAAGTACAAGCAACGAAATGTAGTTTGCATCTATCCAGAAGTGCTATACAGGATATAAATATTATAAACAGGTGTACATAAGGTGTATAAACAGAGAGTAATTGTAACGTGCTATAAAATATTTGTATAAATATAGATATGAGAGCTATGTACATATTATACAGATTATACAGAATATACAGGAATATTAGGAATGGATTGTATATGTATTGTTTTATAATACAAAATAAATAATTTACAAATTATATAAAGATTGTATACAGATCATGTATGTGTGTGAGGGGAACAGTCCAGGGATGGGGGGGTACAGTCCTTATAGTTTGTGTCAGGAGGCGTTCAGGAGCGTGACAGCTGTGGGAAAGAAGCTGTTCCGGTGCCTGGTGCGCCTTCTTGACGAGTTTGGAGCAGTTGGTCGTCCAGGTCAGGTCCTCGGAGATGTGGACTCCCAGGAACTTAAAGCTGTTTACACACTCAACCTCTATTCCCTTGATGTGGATGGGTGGGTGTAGGTCAGCGTTCCTCCTGAAGTCCACGATGAGCTCCTTGGTCTTCTTGGTGTTCAGCTGCAGGTTGTTTTTGTCGCACCATTCAGCCAGACGGTTCAGCTCCTCCCTGTAGGCTCGTTGTCTCTGATGAGGCCGATCACCGTGGTGTCATCTGCAAACTTGATGTTGTATTGTTATATGGGTTTTCTAAACTCTTGTATGGTCCCACCATGATAATGCTATTTGGGTTATATGTACAAGGTTGGAAGTACTTTCCTACAGCTGCATGGGAACCAGACCGTTTCCCATGTTTTGGATTCTTTATCTTTGTATAAAACTTATGTGTAACTTCTGCCTGGCAGAGTTTGGCAGCCAGACTTGCTGCTTTCACTTTGTCCCATGAGCTCTCTGTATTGTGCGCAATATATGAATAAACCTTATTGAGTGATTCTACCTGAACAGTGCTTGGAAATAGTGTTTTTCCACAACACTAGCAAAATTTCCAACTGCCGAAACACAGAGTGTAACTGACACCCAACTGCTGCTTGATTAGAGGGAGAAAATGAAGTGGATTTTCGACCCCAAAACAATTTTGAAATCGCCATCATGCCTACAAATATCCCCCTATCGGTATCAAACTCGGTCATGACATCGATACGAGTGCCTGCTTTGGTAAAATGTTTTCAAAATTTCACTAGGGCTTACAGTTTTCTGTCAAGCTGCTTCAGAGCGAAATCATGCGCCAGGGTAACTGGCGCTCTGAGCCATTCGTTTTCATACTTTTCTGAAAAATTTCAGACCTCAGCGCACACCATTTTTCTCTCATCGCTGCTATTAATGTAAATGAGCTACAGATATGAATCACGGTACTATCGGAGATGGCAAATGGCCCTCTAATACGCTTCAAACTCCTTCCCGAACAGGAAGGAGTTGTTCGGACTGCTTTTTTCATACAAACTGACTGAGTGTCTCACAAAGATAGAAATCTTTCTCCACCTTTCTCTCTCACACATGCAGATAGCAGAGGATCCATTACCATAGACCCCAACAGGGCAGAGCAGCTGATTAGGACTACAAATAGGCATCACTGTAGTTCTAACTATGGCAGAACTCTCAGCTGGTCTTTAGAACAACTTGTGTTTTGGGCATTTTATAACTGATTTTTACCAGCCATTGTTACACACAGGATTAACGTGTGTTAGATCTAAACCCAAACATTTCATCAAACATTAAATAAAGAACAAAAGAGAAACAGTTGAATTTTTAAATGCAATAGAAGTGAACAGAGAACCAGCCTTGGGACAACCCTTTATCTCTGTCTTCAGAGTAGTTCTAACGTGTTCCTTTGGATTGCATTGATGCGTAACTTAATTACAAATCATTTGGATAGAAGGAGTGGCAAACTGTGAATACAGCTGTCACAAGTCTCTCTGTAACCGTTGTCCTCAAGATCCTCTCTTTGCATCTGTAACCGTTGTAAAACCCACAGTTCTCGTCGCTTCCTCTGGATCATAAAACTTTACCTTTATCCACTCTCCTGCAAGCTGCCAACTCCTCCTGGCTGGCATCTCTTGTCTGTTTGTCACGGTTCCTCTTATCAGGGCAGCTGGAGCTGCAGGCATCCTGTTTCTCAAATTGGCATGGTTCCTGCTGCTCCAAAAGCAAACACAGATTTGCGTGGCAAATAAAGGTTCCTCAGCCTTTAAATCTAATTATAGATTATTAAATTCAACCTGACAGTGTGGCAATTTTAAATAAAGCTTAATGGAAGTTTCAAAATAAAAGACTACACAATTGATTTAACCCAATAACTCTTACAGGGAGGAGACCCCGGGGAAGACCCAGGACACTGGCAACATAGAGACAGGCAGGGGTTCAGTCCGCTGGTCGAACTGGGAGCAGTTCGGCGACTGGGCTTTCTGAGACATCTGGCTAGCCACATTAGCCATCATTTTATCATTCACATTCAGCAAAAAACAAAAACAAACACATCTTCACCATATCGGGGCATTGACTTAGCATCTAAACACAGACACTGCGGGGATGAGCTGGAAACAGAAGTCTGAATAAAAACAGCTCCAGCTCTGATCTCTATGGACCCCTCCTGACCAAATCCCTGGTTCCGGTCGGTCTCTGCGCTGCTATCTGGATGAATGTACTTTCAGTCTGTTAATCAAACTATATTAATCTACATAAATTATAAGAAACATCTCATAGACAACTGACATACCTTAAAGCAGGGGTCACCAACGCGGTGCCCGCGGGGACATTGTCAGTCGCGCAGAGCAACGTCTAAAAGTAGCCAATGTCATTAGGGAGCACTGCCAAAGAAATTATTTTATTTCATGTTTTTATATTGAACATGTGTTTATATTTAGAATTTTTAGAAAAGTAAATTCTAAAAAATGTTTAAATAAATTGCTTTATGCATAAAACTCTTTTCTATGGTTAAAGTTCAGAACTATGCAGGATGTTATCGGAGGGCAGCAGCGCCTGCAGCGGTCCGGCTGCGCCCACTCTGCCTACCTTGAGATTTTCCTTGAAGTAAAAAAAGAAAAGAATCATTTCTGAAGTTTTTCTTATCGAACCTTCTTTACAATGAACACAATTGTGGAGAAAAAAAAGATTTTATGTTTCAAAACATTTTGTACGTAGCGCACATCTGAGTCTGTGGGGGTCAAAGGGCATGCTAAAGCTTAAATCCTATTGGTCAGTTTGCTGCAGATTATTTGGCGACTTGGTGGTTTTTCTGTAAGCTAAAAATGAACGAGCGGAGTTTGAACCTCCAGTAATTCTCAGAGCGGTCTTATGGATCCCGGGGGAGATTTTCACCGTGTGCGGTTCTGGCAGGTCGCCGGTTTATGAGCTTCTTTGATGTTTCCCGAACCGGAGAGCTGGCGGGTCCAGTTAGCGGACATCTGCCGCTCTTCCTCAGCGTCGCGCTAAGACTAGGGTTAAACAATTTAATCTAGTCGAAACGTTTCCCAAATGAGTGAAAATTAAGCAAACATTGTTGCTTCACCTTCTCCTCCTTCTGACACCACCTGAACCTGGGAATCAACATCCTCCTCTTTCCGTGGATCACACGGGTCGCTTCGCTTCCATGTCTTTACTATTTAGCATCGTTTGTGTAAAAAATAAAAAAATAAAGGGTGCGCTGCTTCAGTGGTTTATGTTTGTGCTGGTATTGTGCGGCGCGCACATGATGCGGTTGGAGAGGTGCGCTCTTGCAGGTCAGGTGCAGTGATAGTTTTTTGCGTACCCTCCGACCCGTAGGACATTTATTTATTTTTTTTTTTTACATCTGCTGGTGTCAGCCAACGGGTGACCCGTCAGCTCTTAAGTTCGCGAAACCGCGCCAGAACCGCGCACACTGTAAAAAACTCAGGCGGCATCTTAGAACAACGGGAGGTTCAAACTCCAGTAATTAATTTTTCGCTCACACAAAAAGCAAACTGACCAATAAGATTCAGGCTTTGGCGTGCCCTTTGACCCCCACAGGGTCACACTGATGTGGGCCATGTACAAAATGTTTTGGCACAAAACATCTTTTTCTTCTCTCCACAATTTTGTTAACAGTAAAGAGGGCTGGATAATAATAATAATAAAAAATACAACAACTTTTCTTTTTTTTTATTTAAAGGAAAATCTCACAGCTGCTGCTGCAACAATCCAAACTCTCAGCCACTTGTGGTTGAGAATCACACAGAAAAGCTCCAAAAGAGAATCAAACTTAAAACTCTAAACTAAGAACTTCTGATCCCATAATAGTAATTAACCATAGCTGCCATGGTAAACTATTACTGATAACTATTGTCAATAGTCCCTAACATTAATATGACCAAGCAGCTTGTAATCATATATATACTATTGTTATAAAGGCTGAGCCAAGAACATTTATGTCTGTATCAAACAAGTAGCCCTTCATGTTACTCTGTACCCGTGAAGTAGCTCCCAGTCTCAAAAAGGTTGGTGACCCCTGCCTTAAAATAACCATGTTTGACCACAAAAAGAGACTTGTCTTGCAAACTTCTAGGTAACCATGGCAACAATAAATAAACGCCCGATACAGGTTTCTCATTACTTCTCACTCATTAGAAAAACAACACAATATAAAAAGTTAGCTTAGATAAAAAAATAATCAGAGTAGCTAACTGGGCCAATTTGGTTACAAAGGAAATATTTCTCTGTTGTTTAGAAGTTTGTTTCACCACTAAATGCACAGTAATGGCCACAAAATCAAGAAATTCTGCTTGCAAATTTACATTATTATCTGTAATTCTTAAAGGTAAAGGCAGTGGGTTCACTTTGTACCGTAAAACCGTTGAAACTAGTCCACGCAGCATGTTTTCTCCACTGCCACTTTCAAGATGGCGGCGCCGTAAATAGGACTCAGCGTGTATATTCATGCCTACTGTCCAATCAGTGATTTCTCAGGTTTCCAACTGGGACATACCCTTTCCGTTTTGAATTTGTAATTGTGCTTCGTTTAATGTCGTGTTTTTGAATTTGTTGTAGTGCTTTCATTCATGTTGTAATGTTTTCCTTAATGTCGTAGCGTTTTTGTTCATGTTTTAGCGCTTTTGTAATTTGTAATTGTGCTTTCAATTTGCTGTAGCGCTTTGCACCTCAGGGCCACCGTATATTAGCCATGTTTAGTATACTGAATGAAGTAAGTCAATTACAGACAACATGCTCGTGATGCCCTACATGCGACTTACAGTATTCACGCTAACGTTAGCATTTTGGCTAATTTTAGCTTAATCACTAATTTTAACATACTGAATGGTTTAAGTTCATGTTCGTCAACATGCTTCTGACTCTCCACAGGCTACTTTGTAATTTTTTAGCTATTCTTAGCATTGATGCTAATTTTTAGCATCAGAACGCTGGGTCCAAACCGACGGGCACACTTTGGCAGGCTCCTGTTAAATTTCTTCAGGAATTTTCTAGTTTTCACTGCAGCTTCCCCTTTCTGATGCTTCCTCCACTGGATTTCAGTTCTGTTGCTGAGAAACAGAAATGTGATCAGATAATGATTAT
Organism: Poeciliopsis retropinna; assembly: GCA_010277075.1. Classification (NCBI taxonomy): domain Eukaryota; kingdom Metazoa; phylum Chordata; class Actinopteri; order Cyprinodontiformes; family Poeciliidae; genus Poeciliopsis; species Poeciliopsis retropinna. The sequence goes on along the minus strand of VMRM01000035.1, from coordinate 2,564,339 downwards.
CTCACGCTGATTACCATTTCTGACCTTAGTAAACATCCATGTTCTGCAGAAAAGCTGCTGAATTGCTGTTGGGTAAGATCCTGTCAGGACAGACGCTGTGCTGGAGATAAGGTCTGCCTCCAGCTCTCACTGGTGATGCAGACATTGTGCTTCTCCTTTTGCTATGACCAGTTTCAAGGATCAGAACTACTGAATCATGTTCATGCAGAATGTGACTGGGCCTCCCTTCTGAAGCTGCTACCCCCGCGACCCGACCTCAGATAAGCGGCAGACATCCATCCATCCATGGATGGAGATTTTGTGTTTTTGCAGTGATGAGGGAATTGTGGGAAAACCTGCAGCATGATGGAACGTCATGGTTGGAGAAACATTTTACCCAATCACGGGAAGTAAAGAATCCACCATCATGTCTGCTCACGGTGATGAAATGCTGAATCAGAAGTATAACACTACAGCTGTGGGTTTGTGGGGGATCAGATCAGCAGCTGAAGTTGTCCACTTCAGTCCTGATAGGTTCCAGAAACTTCAGACTGGTCAGTGTTAATGCCAACAACTGCGGCGAGATAGATCCGTTTCCTGTCCACTAGGTGGGAAGAGCTCTGTAGCTGCGTTTCCAAACGTGTGCATTTGTAATGCAAATGTGGACATTTGCACAATAAAAAAGACGGTTTGGTTCGAGAACAGGAACTCTTGAACTCACAATCAACCAGACTCAAACCGGTAACAATGTTGACCAGTCCTAAAATGCTTCCAGATGCAAAGAAGAAGATGCTGATTCTCTAAAAATAATTTCTCTTCTTCTAACATTCCAGGTGTCATCAGGATGACTTCCTTTACCTGTTTGTTCCTCTTCCTCAGCTTCACGTTTTCCTCCTTTGGACTCGATCCCACCGCCCTTAAAGTCCGGATCACCAACCACACCCTGAACATCTGTACGGTTCCTGTTGTTGGAACATGGGAACGGAGCTGTAATTTTCGGTTGTTGAGTTCCTTTGATGTCATGAAGCTGTTTGTTTTTCCACAGTGAAAGATGAAGCTCTGGCCATGTTTCAGGAGCAAGTGGAAGGAAGAGTGTTTGAAGGTTTCCAGTTTCTGAACTGTAAAGTCAGCAAGTAAGAGATTATCTTTACCGCACACAAAGTCTGATTGCATCCCACTACATTAAGTGGGATGCAATCATTTGTAAAGTTGTACTTGTAAACTGGCAATGAGATAACTTATAGATTTGGTAGATAAATATTATTTTGCATGCTAAATAATCAAATATCAAATGCAAGTTTCTTTTCTTCTCTTCTGTTCAGTGTGAGGTTAACTGGGGTCAACGTCAATCAAGCTCATCTTTCGTTCGTGGAGAACTATGGCTTCCAGTTCGCGATTCAGAACTTCGGCTTTACCTTGAACTTTGACACCACCGTTAATCTATGTATCTTGTAAGTACTCAATCCTGTTTACTCAGTGTCCAAACTGGTGGGGAATTCAGTAACATCAGTAAATCAGCAGAGCTTTAGAAAGGAGGAGTTTTAATTCCTCAGCGTTTACTCAGCAGGGTTTACTCTAAAGCATCAATGTCAAAGTTCATCCGTGTCCAGCAGTTTTTCACTTTAAGTGACGGCAGCTAAAGAAACCCTATCTGATTTTAGAAAGTTTTGATTGTATTTCTGATCATCATGACTTAAATGGCCCATTTCTGATTCTGCAGTCAATTAAACAAGTCCCCAGAACTCATCCTTACAGGCGCAACCGCCAACATGGAGGTTGGTCTGGTCAGAAATCAAAATGGAGGGCTGAGAGCTGACATGAGGGCCTGCCAGGCTTCAGCAGACCAAATTGGATTTGTTGGAACAACTCGATTCGGGTAACTGAGATCCAGACTATCTGAAGTAGATTCTGGGTCTGTGAAGGTTCTGAAAACTGTGTTTTGTTTCCAGGAATCTTGAGGAGACAGCTCGAAGACTTGTGGCCTACTTCGTCTCCACTGTGGTTTTTATCCTTCTTCCTCTTCTGTCTGAACCTGAATGTTGATGAATAGTGACCAGACATCACAGACTTTAATTATCTTTGAAGCAGCCAGTGTTTATCCAGCAGTATGAAGCCTAACAGGAATCTCTCTACTCTCTCTGATTACAGTTCTGCCCCGTTTTCCAGAGACTTGCTCCGATTCTTGTGAACAGGGTGCTGGACAATATTCCAGTGGTTGCACCGCTACCCCTAGACCTGGGCATCAACTTTGACTATACCCTAACCAGAGACATCCAAGTGACAGCTAGAAGCCTGGACATGGCTATGAAAGTGAGGACAGACTTGCTTTGTTGCTTTTTAGATTTGGGTTAAGATTTTAAACTTACAACCTGCTTGAAATGCAAAAACTTGTAAATTTTGTCTGATATTAAGATTCACTTTTACCTTTAGCTAAATAAATCAACTCGGGCTCGCGGTGAACCCCTCGACTTGCTGACTTCTGCTCTCTGTTCCCTGATTTCAAAACTTTGCCTGAAGTAGTGCTTGTGATCCTGGTCTCCAGTGTGGCTTCATCCTCCAGAAAAACCATCAAAACCATCAAAACCCTGAGACATTTGATCATGCACATGCAGGTGTGCAAGTCAAGTCCAAATGAACAAAGAAAAGGCTGAGACTTCAGGCCACAGGTCAAAATGACGCAACCTGTGATGTACCCACCCTCACAGCCAATGAACCAATCAACGTCTGACTTCAAATCAGCCTCTGCTGGTTGCCCTGAATGGAACCACAGCTCTTGGGGTTCCAGAGAATGGGCTGGGATATCATGGGCGGTCTGTGTCCACAGACTCTTGGGACCTGTCATAACTGATGCATGCTGACATGCAATTCCTGTTAGTTTCATGATTACAAATTCAGTGTGTTAAATCCACCAGGGTCAGGCGTACAGGCAGCAACGGCCCCCTCCTGTGGAGGAAACAGTCGTGGAGCCGGTTTTCACAGAAAACACCATGATGGCTTATGTAGGCTTCTCTGAATTTTTCTTCAACTCTGCTGCCAAATGCCTCTACGAAGCAGGATCCCTAACGAAAAACTTTGAGGAGGTAGGTAAAGACGTTGTTATGCTGACGTGTCCAATCCTCAGTAAAGAAAACTCTAGCAACACTCATTGATTATGTAGTTTTCTTATTTGAGGCTTCTTTCTTTTACGGCAGATAAACTCGAAGGCCATGAAGTTCATTTTAAGACTCAAGCAGTTCTTCGAAGTAAGTGGAATAAGATTTATACAAAAAAATACTCCAGTAATGTTCTGAAACAGGGGGATCATTGCTGGGCTTCTGAAGTCAAAACCGAATAATTACGGTATTTCCACAGCAACCGTGGAACCTGGACGCACCTCTTGAAGCCCAGGTGGGGCTCACCGAAGCGCCAACCATCAGCATCACCCAGCGTGACGGTTTCATCTTCAACATAAGAATCAGAGTTAAGGTCATTGCCTCTGGAACTGGAGCGCCCGACGTCCTCTCCGTGTCCGCGGTAACGCACAGACCCATAGAGGGGATTCAGGTGGACCAACGAGGTTTTCTCCTCATTCATCTCCATTTCTGCTGCAGGTTTGTCCCGTCAGCTTGACGATTACTATTGAGGAGAATCGTCTCACTTTACCTTCGAAAGACATCAAGTATGGAAACATGAAAACTCTTCAGATCTTTCACATGGAGTCTTTTAATTCCTTTTAAAACTGCTTTTTTTTTTTCAGCTGTCAAATTGTAACCAAAAATAAAGTTAGACAAGTTCTGGTAAGAACATTTCGTCAGCTACCATGCCCAGACCTCTGTGCAGTAATTGCTGAGTAATGATTTCTTTGTGTGTTTGTGTTGCTGCTGAGCAGGTAGCTCCTCTGAACAAGCTAGTGAACAACAAAGCCACAAATTTCCTGTCAGGTGAGATGATGGAGAGGAAAAGAACTGACTGACAGTAGAGAGCCTCTACTGTCAGTCGAGGTCGACACAAAAACAGTTTTCAGACTTAGAAAGACTGGCTTTAATCTTTAATTTGTTGACTTTCTTAGGTCAACTTCTCAGAGTCAGACTGATGAAGCACAATGCAGAAACACTTACCAAATATTTTTGGTCTACTGTTTAGTGCAAATATATTAGTACACAAGACAAAACTAATTGACAGACATCTTTTCAGCTTGTTTTAAGTAAAAAATTCCAGTTCCATTGGCAGATTATTTGACTTACAAGGCATTTTTTCCCATAAGTGAAATAATCTACCAATGGAACTCATACTTTTTCATCCATATTAATAAATTAATAACTTAGAACAAGCTCCTATATCTTGCTGGAAAAACTGCTTGAGTTAGTTCTGTCTTCTGTCACTGAGGAATTTGCAAAAGAAACCAGACCAAACATACGTGGTAAGATTTTGTTTTTGCAGTGGAGATCAATCTGAACTGATCACCAACATCAAAAACCTGGTTAAAATAGTTGGAACCCGTCTGTTGATGACAGAAGGTGACATGAACATGAAACTGTGTTTCTGCAGGTTGGTTTGGTGAAGGAGTTCAGATTCCTTTTCCTCCAGAAGTTAACTTCGTCCAGGGAAACATCCGATATGAAAATGTGAGTCTTTCTGGGAAGCTACTCGTTTTTTATTTGACATCAACCTGTGATGTCTGGATTAATGGCATCAAAAACAGAGAGAGTTCAGATTTACTGATGTTTTTCTGTACAAATATTAAATAATTCTGAGTCAGAACAAATTTTTAATTAGCTAATTTATGATCAAACAACATTTGGCTCCACTGGTGGATTATTTTACTTAAAATAAGTAAAATAATCTTATTTATGTCTTATGTTTAAAAGACATAAAAATGTCTTTTAAATTAAATCTTCTGGCAGTGGAATAAACTTTTTCATTAATATTCAAAACAAACTCCCACTTCTTGCTGAAAAGTTATTTGTAAATTAGTTTAGTCGTTTTCCAAGTGTACTAAGATATTTGGAATTAAACTAGACCAAACTACTTGGTAAGAATTTATGTTTTTGCAGTGTAACTAACCCCAAAGTCATTTTTTTGCTGATAAACTTTCTAATTTGTTTATTTAGGATTATATTTTTATGTTTCTGGGTGAACTTTTCCTGTACATTTGTTTTGTTTGACAATTTTTTACCTAAAACTGTCTCACTGCTGGCTTTAATGTTATTCTAAGTGTTGTAAGATATTTGCTTTAGAAACTAACCCAACATTACTTTGGGTTAGTTTTTACAGTGTACTATTCTCTCATAAACACAGTATTTTTAAATCAACATCTTCCACATAAAAAACTCCTTGAAATTAGTTGTTCAATCCTGGATTATATCATGGTGAGCTGATTATTCATTCAATAAAACAAAGTTTGTCGTTTCTGAACTTTTATTTTAACAGAAAAATTTTAATTTTCAGTTTCCCAAAAATAAAAAACATCTGGTATTTTGCGCTGGATTTATTTTAACATCAGTTAATGATTGAAACCCCAAAACACATTGATCTGAAACTATAAATGTTTCTGCAAATGTCCAACCTTTACTCATCGTTCCACTAGTTCCTGCCTGTTATTAATGGTTAACCAGATTCCATCCATCTATCACCGTTCTAACCACTTCCTGCCTGCTGCTTCCTGTACGCAGGGCTACGTGGTGGTGGGAGGAACCCTGCGCGCCACTCCAGCTGGGAGGCAGAAAGTGGCAGAAATGGTGAGAGGTCCTAGGAGATAAATGGCTCAGACCAGAACCTTCCTGTGCAGAACCACAGCGTTGTTCAGAAATAAAAACATTCAGCATCTCAGAGTCTGTTTTCTGCCTGATACGCCTGAGTAGAACCAGCCAATCAGGAAGGCAGGAGGCTGGTTAACCTGCAGCTGACTTCAGATCAGTCCAAACTGTAATCCTGAGAGAGTCTAAGATACGGTCAGATCCCAGTCTTCATCAGCCTCCTCATCATCAGCCTCTGTCAGGGAAAACTCATTCACCTGAAACACACACAGTCAGTATGCAGAGGAGAAACACACACACTGAAAAAATACCCCACCAAATTTTACCAAAATATTTCTGTCTAGTTTCTAGCACAAATATCTTGGTACATTTGAACACAAACATACAATTAACTTTTTAGCAAGATATAAGAGCTTGTTTTAAGTCAATTATTTCTTAATATACATATATATTAATATTAGTTCCACAGGCAGATTATTTTGCTTCTAAAATTACTTTTTTTTCTATACATATTAAGGAATTATGTGCTCAAAACAAGCTCCTGTTTCTTGCTAAAAAATTACTCGTAAATTTGTTTTTCTGACTCCAAGTATATTTTTGGTCAAGTTTGCACTACAAACTAAACCAAAGGTCCTTGGTAGGATTTTGTGTTTTTGCAGTGTGATAGTCAAAACAATAATTGACCCTCATAATGTCCTAAGATCTAAAAACATAACAGATATAACACCCAGATATTGTTTTAATTTATATCAATACACTTGAAATAAGACAGAACTAGTGACTTTTTAGCAAGACATAGGAGCTTGTTTTGAGTTAATAATTCCTTGAAACTGATATAAGTGTACCATTTCCATTGGCTGAATTTTTCAATTACACATAAACATTGTTTTCTTTAAACAAGTGAAATCTGCCAGTGGAACTAGACGTTTTCATCAATATTAAGTAAATATTTACTTAAAACAAGTTCCTATATCTTTCTAAGAAGTTAGTTATTTGTGTTTAGGTCATATTGCAAATATCTTCATACACTTTAAATAAGACCAAATTAAATAACTAACTTGGTAAGATTAGGTGTTTTTGCAGTGTAGGGGAGGACAGGTGAGCTTACCTCCAGGACGTCTTCAGTCTCATCAGCTTCAAACTGATCTGAGGTCTGTTTCAGCTCCACCATCACCTTTCCATTCCCTGCAGCAGCAGATCTGGGATCAGCTCACACACACCTCTGTAGTTTTACTGTAACATAAGTTCAGTCTACCGAGAAGTATGAGCAGCACGGAGGAGAAGGCCTGGACCAGGGCCTTCTCTCTGACCGACCGCTGCAGCTTGCAGCGTCTCTGCAGGAGGACGTCTGGACCTGGACACAGAGAGACGACAGGGACAGCAGCCACTGACTCAAAGTTCTGCTCAGACATCAGAGCCAGGGGCGGCCCCAGCCTGTTGGGGCCCTGGGCCAACATGATCCACCATGACATCATTTAGATTACCATTTACCACATTCCATATTTATTTTAATATTCTATTTGAAATTTTTTTTATAAACAAACATCAAGACACAGATTTCACTCCACAACTGTCGCGTAACATAATTTCTTTTTATAGAATTGCACTTAAATACAAACTGATTTGCAAAAATTTCATAAAAAGTCCTACCCTTTCAGAAATAATTACTTTTGTGATGACATGCCAACAAGGAATGCTAATCCACCTCATTTGGTTTTGCCACCTCTCTTACGTCTCCGTCTAGCTGTACAGTTAGAAAGATGTTGGAGTAGGGGATATGGTTGAACTTCCTCTATCTCAGCTCCTTTGATCTGGGTTCAGGCAGGTAATCCAACATGCCGTTTTCTCACCTGTACAGCTGAAGGTCTCCTCCACCACTGCGGCTCCTCTGGTTGTCATGCCGTAACGCGGGAAGCTAAGCTTCATCATACAGCCGAACCTTAACCTCTGTCTGGCTCCACCCATATTCTCTTCTTCATCCTCACCTTCTTCTTCATTGGTGAGCTCCTTCAGCTGTTGAGGACACACAGACCAGAAGTGACCTGCTTGCTCTTACTCACCTTCACTACCAGGTGAGGTGTGCGTTTCTCACTGTGATGATGTCAGAGGTCCAGCCATTGAAGCCCAGGTAGTGATTGGCCAGTTCCAGGCAGCGGGCGTGGCTCAGAGGGGAGTTCCTGCCAGACAGGAAGTGGGGAGTCTGCTTGGAACTCAGCTTCACCTGTTGGAGCAAACACAGGTGAGACAATCAGATGTAACAAACAAGTAACAGCATAATCCAGAGACTGAAGGGGTCACCTTGAGGGCAGAGTTGTGAAGCAGAGGGCGTCCATCTGTGAGTCTCTGGGCGTTGGCAGCGTGAGCAGCAGAGTAGAACTTGATGATGGCGTAGAAACCAGGTGGATGGAGCGGAGCGTTGGGACTCACCTTCAACAGGTAGAGCGGTCCAAAAGAGGAGAAGACATGATGGAGCTGCTCCTGAAACGACAAACAGCAGATCAGTGTCAGAATAAAACAGGATTGGATCTGATTGGCTGATCTAACACAACGCGCCGCCTACAGGAAGCTGCTTCCAGAAAACATCTTTTAGATAAACACTGAGAAGATGGAAAATATTTGAATAAAACAGAATCATTACAAAATTGAACAAATAAAAAATGGGGAAGCCATTTAAAAGTAAGAAAAAACTTGTAGACCCAAAAATATGTAATCTTGATAACGTATTTATGAAGAAAATATTCAAAATAAAAATAAAATATGTAAATAAAATAAAATGGAAACTAGAGCTTAGAAAAAAAATTAATATTGTTCATAGAAAATAATAAATAAATAAAACCATTTAGAAGTTAACTTTACTTATCTAAAAACATCTGATTTCTCAATGATCACAGCTGTTCCCTCATTCTGAGTTCTGTTAGAACTTCATCTGATCTCAGCTCTTAGTTCTGACTTACATAAACCTGATCCTGGGTCGGAACCGGAGGGATGTCCCAAACGAACACGGATTTGTTGTTGTCCGTAGGAACCTTGAACTCCAGGATGTCCGCCTCCATCCCAGAAAAAAACCACCAAACTCCGTTTAAACCCAAACCGTTTTTAATTCGTTTCCGTTTCAACTGAAATCTGGATTCTCCGAACCGCCATTCGAAGCAGGTTCTGTTTGAGAGCAACTACCAAACACTTCGGCATCAGGCTGAACTGCTCACACATTCACACAGAAGAAAAATAAAAGAAAGTTAAATTTCTTCTGCCCAAGTATTTTCTTACCGGTTTAGTTCAAAATGGCGGGTTTTGAGTTGAATCCGATGGGCGGGGTCTTGTCGTCACAGATAACCAATCAGACTAAAGATCAGACTGTGACGCAGCAGTGCGGCAAAAATACCTTCATGGCACGTACACAATCACCACTTTTCTCTCTCTCTATCTATCTATCTATCTATCTATCTATCTATCTATCTATCTATCTATCTATCTATCTATCTATCTATCTATCTATCTATCTATCTATCTATCTATCTATCTGTATAAAATTATTATTATAGTAAGAGCAAATAATCGCATTTTAAGCCAAATTCATGGAATAATCCCGACAAATGTATTGGCTGGCTGGCAGGCACACTTAATCGAGTTAATTGATTGGTCTGTAATTAATTAAAAGCACATTGAAAACTATACATCTACAAAATCAGCAACATTTTCCATTCAAAACCCCGCTTTGCTTCAAAAGTATTGAATAAATAGACGAATGAGCTCGACAATAAAGATATTTATTATTTTTAATCTGTTATTTACAAACTGCTATTCTAACCATTCAGCTTTCAAGTTTTTGAGGAACTCCTGATCAATCATGTAACGTCTTTGACAAAATACTTGGTTCGTTTTTAACTTTAACATTTCTTTTAGTGCATGAACACTCATAGGTTGATAATCCTCTTCTCAGCAGCTTCAGCTCCACCTGCAATATCTGCAAAATGGAGCTACTGGCCATTAACTTACCATGAATCACATCATGCCTGCTGATGTACAGGACTACCTATTTATTTGTTGTAATTTGAACTGGAAACAACAAATTCTTTATTAAATTGGGCACAAAAACTTTCCTGCACTGATAATGTTGACTTACTCTGTTTGCCCAGTAGGTGGCAGAGTTTGGCGTAAACCATTAAAACATGACCTGTAGGCTGTTCAGATTGTTCTCTCTAGGAAACAACAAGCTGCAGAATCATGATGCTGACAGCTACTAACCTCAGATTTATCCAGAAACATTCTGCATCATCTGATCCAAACTTCACCTCAGTCTTCCTGTTGCAGCTGAAGTGGAAACTAGCCTTGAGGAGGACTTTCCTCTTCACATTTCTTTACAACTGCAGCTTCCTGCCTTCTCTCTGTTCTGTCTAAATGTGCGTTGGGACTCCTTCCTGTTGTTTGTTGACTCGTCTTCTCTGTAAACCTAAACTGAAGCGCTTGAGGGTTGAACCGCAGTTTTACTCTGATTCACAGGCATGTTTGTGGCCTAACTATCTGTGGACAGCCGTGTCCACAGAGCCTGAGAGGAAACATTTACGCAGAGATGATTTAGTTCAACGTTTCCAGCCTGTTTCTGCGTTTCACTGATGCGAACTCACCAAACACGTCAGCAAAACAGAAACAAGCAGCACGACTGCAGCATGCAGTGGGAAACCCTGAAAAGGTTTTAAAAAAAATTATATTGCTCATTTAATACCCCCATCCTGATGTTTCAGGATGACATGTCTAAATGTCTAAATGTCAAGAGTTGAAAATAATCACATCAGCAATAAATGTCTGCAGAAATCACTTTTTTTTACTTTGTAGGACACAGAATCAAACTTCAAATCTCAGAAAAAATTGTGTTTTTTACAACTCAATAATTAAGTTCTGATAGTTTCTTGAATAAATATTGAATCATTTCTAAATTTCCATTTTTTTAAAGACTTTCTTAAATATTTTAATTAAAAATGCATTATTTTAACTGTTTATCCATAATGTTCCCCTGTTTTTCAACCAATCAAGTTTAAGTTTATACATTTCAGTAGCAACACTGTTCAAGGTGCTTTTCATAACAAAAACACAAAAATTACAAAGTTATAAGGAAAACATCGTATAGTTAACAATTGAACAAACATTACATTTTGATGAGTGACATCACCAAAATCATACACGTGAAATATATTGGTCAATGTTTCATTTACTACGGTTCAAAAGCAACTCTGGTGGGTTTTAGTCTTGATTTTCATATTTTAGTCCAATTAATTAGTATTTAGGAGTGATCTGGATGTGCAGATTGATTTGATGACTCTGGTTCAGCAATAAGTTATTTAAAACAGATAAATAGTTCAGAAAAATTAGTTTTAAAACTCAACACCAGCCCTATTCATTCTTTATAATGTGTTTCTTAATGATGTCTAATAGCTTCAAATATGACTTGGGAACAAGTGGAAACTCTGCGTTTTATGCTGACTCATGGTTTCCAAAATGACAGTTCAAAAATTTGTTGTAGTTGAAATTCCAGAAAGGAAAATTAACATCAGTTTAAGTGACAATCCGTTGTAGATACCAACAGAAACAAACTTCTGATGGTTTGATTCTCATAAAAAAATGTCTCACATCCAACACCCTTTAATAAACTGTGGTGTTTGGATCGATAAAATGCATTCATGTTGCTAAAATTAACCTTAAATATCACTGTTTTATTGACTTAAGGCTGTAAGACTTAAAACAGGTTCTACACAAGTTCGAGTAAAAACTAATTTAACTTTTCAAATATGAGTTTCTACGCAGATGATACTGTGACTTATTCAACAGAGCATTCTTTGAATCCAGCTGGTGAAATGTTGGCTCTCTTTAACAAAAGCAATTATAATGTAAGAAAGTATGGTGTAAGGAATGTTTTTGATGAGGAAATAACTTTATAACATGACATAAAACATAATAAGTTGATTTTACACAATAAATCCCGTTTAGAAAGGAGAGAAAAATCTATAAAACCGTTTTCCTCTTGCATTTTTTTCAACTCTTTCGATGACAGGATGCTTTTTTTTTGTTAATGAAATGTTTTATTTCTTGTAATTTTATTGCTTAATTGTAAATAATGTGTGATTCTAATTTAGTTAAATTCTAGGTTAGTTTTAACAACTGCTAAAGGGATTACAGATGAAAATTTGCTTATTTTAACTCATAAATGTGTCTGAAAAACCAAAAAAGATAATTTCACAGAAGAAAAAGAGGTTGTTAACTTGTGTTGTTTTTATTTTATGGTATTTACATTATTTATCCTCTGAAAAATAATGGTTTATTGTTAAACATTTGTTTAAAAAAGAACATTTCTTGGCAGAAAGTTTATGTGAAATGAGTTTGAAACTTGCAAACTAACAGTAAGTTTAATGAATGTGATTTTATTTTAGTATAACTATGTGTTTTCTGTTTAACTTTAAGTCCATGGTTCGTGAAAGGAACATCTGATTCGGCGTTATTAGGTGTATTTTTGTTTCTGATGTGCGTTGCGTTTTACTAAGTCAGCAGCAATGGGGAAGCCTCTCTACCTGGTTGTGGTTTGAGTGGGGGCCGGGTGTTTGCGGTGCCGAGGGAGAGAGGGGACATGAAAGGGAAATTTCCAAATTTCGACGAATTTTACTGCGAGTTTCATTTTCTGCCACTCCAGGCTGAAGCTTTATTTAAGCCACAAGATGACAGCGACGATCATCAGAACCACAACAGCAAGCTGCCAGAGACGGAACCCGATCTTTCAGGACCAGAACCTTCAGAGCCCGTCCAATCTCCAGAACCAGTAAGTTATTTTCATGCATTTTAAAATGAACTTTTCATGCAAATAAATGTGAAGAAAAAATCTGTGTGGTAACAGAGCAGGCTGTTACCACACAGCCTGATAACCTGAACTTATATAGTCATTTTGACCACTCAAAGCGCTTTACACTAGAGTCACATTCACCCATTTGCACACACATTTACATATCGATACGCAGATTGGGGTTAAGTGCCAGAGGCACATTGGTATGTGGCAGGAGGAAGCTAGAATTGAACCTACAACCTTCCGATCGCAAGACGACTACTCTGCCATACAGCCACAGTTGCCCACAAACCATCACTCTTAACAGGGTGGGGAGGATGCAACGTCATCCTCACTGAAGGGTTAGTTAATTGCTTAGATGATAAACATCTTCTTGTTCCAAATAAGTGAGTTTCAAGAATCAGGTTTGCTAATGGAACAATTTTGCATAACAAGAACATTGTACATGCTCTGAGCTTGTGACATTTAATAGACGAATTTGCTTCTATCTCACTATAATTATCTAAACTAATTGTTCTTATCTGTTAACAAACACTGGCGTCTTGCTTTGGTATGTGTAGTGAAGCATTAGTCCACTAACCAGTCTGCTGCGACTGCTGTAGGGAGAGGTCAGCAGGAAACCTATGTGACTGGATCTGCAGAGACTTTGTCTGGCTTACATACAGATTGAACAAACACTAATGAGCAAAAGAATTAAATAAAACTGTTAAAAGAAATAATAACACATAAACATCACATACAGTTCTATTTGGGTTTTTTTTTATTAAGTTATCGGCTAAGATCAAATAATTTCAAAAAGCAGAAACAAATGTTTATTTCAAAGATGAGAATTTAAGAAACTTAACTTTAAAAATTATTAAAGAATAAATTTATTTATTTATTTATTAACATTTTTTCCCAAATGATGACAGAATTTTTTAAATTCTGCATCATTGAGCTACTTGATACACAAAGAATTTAATGAAATTTATTTTGTATAATTTATGTCTTAATTCAAAACAAAGCTAAAAGTAAATATAGATTTTATTGTAAGTTTTTGACATCTTTACAAGTGATGTTTTAAAATGATTGGTTACTGGCTGGTAGAGTTTATATCAGCTCCATTTCCTTTTGAAATTCTCTTCACGCGTTTTAAAAATCTTGGCAGCTTCATCGTTCAGATTGGATCCGTCTTTTACTAATCTGCAGTTTTTAACGTTACAGTAAAAGAACCTAAGCTTTAGTTTTTATAAAATTTATGTTTAGAAAATGGAGAGCTGTTTCAAACTTTTGGTTTGTTTTATTGCAGGTCTGTTTGCTGGTTTGGGCCCAGTTCAAACAGAACTCATCTTCAGACCTTTTACAGAACGACCAGGTCCAGTTAGGTGAATTTCTGATTTCATAGATTCAGCTGATCTTGAAATGCTAATTAGTAGAAACAGCTCAGCAGACTGCAGTGAAGTTTCACTATGATGTAACCGCTCTCGGAGAACAAACAAGCTCAGAAAAATACTGATGAACTCCCAGTTTACCTCCCAGTTTACGGAATGGAAAGCGGATGATGAACTGGTGACCGGAGCGTGAGTGGATCGGTTTCCACTCTGCGGAGGAAGAACGTTCCTCCGCCAGTCGAGGTTCAGCAGCAGGAGCCTCTGATTTAGGTTTCATTTCACTGCGACTCGATCAGTTTGGGAATCAGTGATGATCTCAGTGACTCACTCGCACCTTCTCGCTTTCAGGCCTTCTTTATTAGTTTCCACTCGGGCCTCGCCAGCTGATGGCGGCGGCTCTGAAACCCACCGCGCGGTCATGACAAATGTTTCCAACTCGTCGCCGGCGCTTTCTGCCTGCCATTGCCGTGGAAATACGATCACGGCAAAAGTCTCATTTTTACGCCCTACAGCAGCAGAGCGGCGTCGGCGTCGTGCCCTTCGTAGGTCGCATAGGTCAGGGTCTGTGATGTCACTTCCTGGAGAAGTTGAGGTCCTCATGTTGTTGCATGCAAATTTGCAGATGTTAGTGACTCTTTTTTTTGTAAACAGACAAACTGAGAAACAATTCTCCTTTACTTTTTTTCAGGTATGACAAATTCAAAAAAATTGGACGGATCCTGAAATTCATTTAACTCTGAAAATTTTAATTTGAACATATTTTTCATTTTATTATCAAATATCGTCACCTTCCTAAAATAATGGTATAAAACATTTTTTATTAAAAGTGATTTTTTTTTGTTGTTTTGCCTAACTCATCTTTTGGTGGATTTTTTTTTTTTTGTCAAAATCACTTTTGGTGAAAAATTAAAAATAATATTTTATCAAAATGTCTGATCCAACTTTTTACTAACTTTTTATTTTCGTTTATTTTGTGTTTTTTTCTAGATTACTTTTGCGTTATAGCATTGCTTTTGATGTCCTGTCTATTAATGCAAAATCTATTTTTAAAATGTCCCCAGGCTTGTACTACGTGTCAGTTTATCAAACTGAAGTATTTTCAGTTATTCTATGTTAAATATAGAGTGAAATAAAAAACACTTCCATAACAAATAAAAACAAGTTGTAAATAAAGTCTTCCTTGTCAACTTAAAACCTCGTCTAGACCCTGAGGCAATCTGACTCACCTAGTCCCGGTCCAGGTTTCTGCCTTGCAGATCTGACTCATTCGGATCTGATTGGTCCTGACAATTAGTTGCTTTTCTCTCTTCCAGGTTACCTGAACTCACCTGAGTCTCACACAGTACACTACTCAGAGCTGTCCGGGACCAGAAACAGAACCATGTCTCCCACCTCAGTGCTCCTCTTCCTCCTGCAGCTCTGCTGCCTCCAGATGATGCTGGTCTCCATGCCAACCTGTAAGCTGTCAGGGAAAGTGGTCAGGAACACCCATGACCTGCTTGAAGACATGGTAAGTTCATAAGCGCCAACACAGGGTTCTGGTTCTGAGTTCAGATCAGCAGAACTTCATTTTAGATTAGAGGACAGCCTAAACATCTTCTCTCAACTCTATGACTTAAGAAAAAGGGGAATATCACTTTAAATTCTGCAGGGATGCTCTGATAAACAGCACTGCAAAAACGCAAAAGTATTTTTTTTTATCTAGGTCCTAGTGCAAAAAAATACTAGAAGTAACTTTTCAACTGGACAAAAAAATCCTTAAAATTTATTTTAAAAGTACGAGTTCCACTGGCAGATTATTTCTCTCATAACAAAACTTTTATCCCATGTTTAAATGAAATAAGCTGCAAGTGGAACTATTACTTTTCCATCTATATTACGGAATTATTAACGCCAATATCTTGCTGAAACGTTGCTTGTAAATTGGCTTTGTTTTATTTCAAGTGTTCAAAAATAACTTGGTAATGTTTTGCAGTGAAGAAAGTGTTAAACTTTTCCCCACTGAACCAGGATGATCCGGATGAAAGAAATCAGAAGTTTTCTGTAGATAAAAGCGTTTTTTATTGTTATAATTATTAAATCATTTTTTCTTTCCTCCAGGGGCCGCGGCTACCGGCACACTGTCTCCAGCTGAGCAGTAACATCCACCTGTCAGACTCTGTCCTTTCTGACGCCTCGACCAACCACGGCGCGGTAAGGCTATGACCTCACACAGCGTCCAGCCAATCACAGAGCTGGCTATTATTATTGTTAACCGTGATTGGTTCTCTGCAGTGCCGCTGGTCGTCGCTGGTGGTGTACGAGTGTCTGAGAGAGGCGAATCTTATTTTCATAGAGTATGATGTACCTGAAGGGGAAGGCGGCCTCACCTGGTCCCAGCAGAAACTAGAAGACTACCAGAACCTGCAGGACCGTCTGGTGGAGGAACATCAGTGTGTGAGTATCAGATCTGGACCCAAGTAAACCACATCTGGGGTTCAGTTTCACTCATAAGTAATCGGGTTTTCTATCCGCAGCTGAACACCACGGAGGCTTCGGCGGCTTTGTCGCCATTTTTCCGAAACGTCACGGCTGTTATAGAGCAGCAGGTAAGCAAACATCTAGTTTCTAGAGTTCATAGCGGGTCAGGAGATTATTTAGAGAAAAGATAGAACTAAAGCAGCTGGTTCTGAAACCGATAAAAGAGATTATTCTGGAGTTAGCATTAGCCTAATTGGCAATGGGGCAGATACAGAGTGCCCCAAAATTATACTGAAGTGATAGTAGCAATGCTTCAACATATTTTTACTCAAGTAAAAGTAAAAAGGAACCATCCCAAGAAATTACTCTAGATTTGAAAAGTATTTGGTAAAAAGTCTACACAAGTCCTGATCAAATTCCCAAACAGTTATCTAAAATTTACGTCATCATATGATCAAAATGTAAAGTTAAGAGGAATTTTTTCTATTTTAAGGATGAAAATGAAAATAATTCATATAAGTAAAAAAAAAAAAAAAATGAAAGAAAGACGAAAATCAAGCAAAAGAAAATGTTTCCAAATAATTTTTCTTTTAATAAAGAAACTTTGGAAACTTTAACAAAAGAAGCAGGTGTGTGTTTTGGTTAAACATGTTTGTTTTTAAATTTTACTCAAGTAAGAGTAGAGATACTTTGAAATAAACTTACAAAAGTAAAAGTAATAAAAATACTCCTAAAAGTGAATATTTTCAAAAAGGTTATTCAAGTAAATGTAATTGATTAAATGTAGCTGGTTAGTATCCAGCTCTGGGCAGATGGTACTGAACCTGATGGTTCTGGAGCAGGATTGTTTGGGTTATTTTTCTGGATCTGTAAATCTAAAAGGTTTCTGCGTTTCCTGCAGGACGGTTCTGCTTGCGGTTGGGAGATTCTGAGGACCAATCTGGTCCAGGTTCTGAAGTTGGCGCTGCACAAACACCACGGCTGCTTCAACTGGACCAGACACCAGTAGAGGCCTGCAGTCCAACCTTCCTCACTGATTTCTGTTTACATATTTTTCCAAGTATTTTATATCACATTATTTATTTAAGTTAATTAATTAATTTATTTATTGTTTGCAAAAAGGGCATTTGTTTTCTATCATTGTGCCAAAAAAGTATTTGTACGTTTTAAATAAAATTGTTCAGTTATTTAATAAAGCATTAAAAAAGAAAAAAAGTTTCTGTTTTACTGTAAAAACCAAACAGTTAAAAAGAAAAAATCAGGCCGGACATGGCATTTAAACTGCAGATGAATTAATAATGTGATAATTTTTTTATTAGAGCTGCAGTATGTTCACTGTAAAACTAAAACCATTTCTCATACGATAAAATACCAGCAGCTGCGGTTGCCAGACCTTTACCATATTTATATGGTACCAGTACCGTACATGTACAGTAAACATTGACCATAAATGGTCAAATTTCATACAGCATTTTTTTTTACAGTGTAACTTTGATAAGAAAAGTTTTTTTTTTACATATTTTATTGAAACTATTTCCATCCCTTGACAGTTTGGTATGAGACAGATGATCTGTGAAAATATCGATCTCTGCTTTCTCTCACCAATCAGAGCCAGGAGGCGGGTCTTAGCGCTGTCAATCACCCTCTGTGTGGTGCATATTCCAATCAGCAAACAGAAGGAGAAGTTGTGAACGATGCTCGGTTTTTAGATTTTAATCTGCTTGTGGTTTTAGTTATGGCAGCAGAAGAAGTGAACAAACCTGTTCAGTCCCGTTGGCCACGCCTCCAGATGTTAAATTAACGTTGGATGGGTAAACAAGCTCATACCCCCTGGAGAAAAGCTGTGAGGGAACCTGTTGATAGTGGGCCGAGCACTAAGCCTTGAGGGACCCCACATGTGATGTTTGGTCACAGTTTTGATTTTCAGATACCACAAACGAGTCCCTATCTGATAAGATTCAGTTTAACTCAACAGCAGAAATTCCCACCAATGTTTCCAACCTATTAGTCAGAATATTCTGACCAACAGCACTCAGAACCAGCAGAACCGTCTCTGTATAAACCGTCTGACCCGTTGAGGTAATGTGGTTCACTGGGAAACACTGAGGTTTATTAACGTCACTGTCACTGAAGCACCGGTGTATTTTCATTAAAGATCACGGAGCGGGAATGTGGTTGACCACTAACCAACCAGAACCCACATAAAACATGTTTCTGACTGTTGGTGTCCTAGATTAAATTTCTTCTATGAAAATTTTGCCACACCTTGAAAAGAGGAGAAATCACATAAGGATTAATCTTTTCGAGATTTATAAACAAACCCTAATCTACGTTTAACTGAAGCTCCACTCAGTGAGGAAAAAGATTTAACATTAATGTTTGACAGATGGTGATAATAACCTTGCATTTATCATTGATGTGTTAATGTAGGCGGGTTTGGAAAGTTATCAGAAATTTTTCATCTTTCTGATTCAGATTCAATCTTTTTAGGATGTCCATCCAGTTATGATGCAAATGTTTTAAAATCACAGAAAAATAAAATGCGAATTAGGCCTATTTACATCCACTGGCTTGAAACAAATCAATCAGACCACAAAAAGTGTAACTTCACCAGATGTTGACATTACATAAAGCTGTGAGAGAAAAACAACATGTAGTAAGATGTAGAAGTATTTCTGAGTTTCATGCCTCTGGTAAGGCAAAAGCCCACCAGTGGATGAGAGCGTCCCACCCAGAGTTTGTAACATCTTTTTGAAAACTCAGTCAAAATCTAGATTCAGGCATCCTGCATGTTTTAGTTCTCTCCCTGGTGGTAATAACAACCTTTTCAGAAGGTCAATGTTCTTCTTATGAGCCATCATTAGATCTGGGTGCATTAAACCAGGGAGAGACGGCAGGATGCCGGCCCTCAGGGACTGACTTTGGGCTCCACTGATCAAATCAATCAGATACCTGTATCTCAACTTAAGTTATGAACATGGACATGGATCACCTAGATGTGTTATAAAAGGCCTCTGGGTTTTGAAATTGATCTAGAAGCTGAATCCACACACAGTAGCCTCATTGGAGACTGGAACGACTCCTAATTGGTTAGGTTAAAAATTCTGCTGGAGACAATCCAGTTCGATGGGAGAAAGCTGGAACTGAGCAGTGACAAGAAATTAGAATAAACTCAAAACCTGAATCGAAATGAGTTCCAGGAAAATTAAATGTTATCCCCATGTCGTGTGTCTAATAATGTCTTATATGTTTTTTTCATTACTAAAACAACAAACAACCAAAATGTAAACAGTCTGCGTTGGCAGCGACTCACTCACATTCCTACTGCTTTTGGGAAAAAGCTTCCTGCTGAGTCATCAAGTTCAGCCTCAAAGTGAATCATGCAGCTGACAGACGTCCTCACTTTCTGCAGGTATGTTTGTCAAAGAAATAACCTGAACTCACATGGAGGATTAATAACAGCTGTTAAACTGCAGTAGCTCCCTCTGCTACCCGCTAGCTCTTATTTAAAGGTTTGGAACAAGAAGAAGAAGACCAGATGGAAACCTGAGCTTGCATTATTTAAATGAGAAATTAAGCAATAAACCTTAGCTATGGTTGCTGACTCTGCCATTGCCACAAAGAATCCTCAATGGCCACCATCTCCTTCTGATCAAAACCAATGCTACGTTAACGTCAGATCTGATGATAATTTTTTTGTTCAAACTATTAATTAAAAGCAACTGGAATCAGACCCCAACGCTGCTTCCTGCAATCGAGTCAGGTCAAAGTTCACATTTAATTCCCATGTCTTTATTTACTTCAAACAGGCAAGAAAAAGAAAAAAATAATAAGAGAAAATGTCATTCCAACTGACATGCAATTTTACACAGTTTATTTCCTGCCTCTTTCATACACTTTAACATGAAACCGTTAAAATCCTCCCACATCAAATGATGCTTTCATCTTATGTTTTTGTCATCACATGTGTAATTATTTACATATTATCAATAATAGCATTTTTTGTTATTTGAGACATCCGACTATACAACATAATATCCAAAAAGCTCCTTTTTGTACAGTTTTTAAGCTGGTTCATATTTGTACTTTATTTGAGCTCATCATTTAATCTATTCCATAAATCTACCCCATAAACTCATGTACAAAAACTCTTTTTGGTTGTTCTTATATAATGTTTTTTAAAATGATTATTTCTTTCGTTTCTTAAATAATAATGCCTCTCTCTATGACACCAAACGACTTTTTGGAAAATTGTGTGGATGTTGATGTTTTCTTACTTTGAATATAAATTGTACAATTTCGAATTTCAAAAATATTGGATTTGTCTGTTCCTAATATGCCTCTTGATAGTATTCTGTTTTCTTATGTTTGTTTTGTATATTGCCCCAAACTTCCACACAGTAACTCAAAAACTATTCAATGAGAGTGTTATATAAAATCTTACTCAGTTTTGGAGCCTGGAGGCTTAAACTGGGTCAATGTAAAGCCTGACTCTGAGTCACAGAATAATAAATCCATAAATAGGCGCAGATCCAGAATTCCTCTTAATCCTGCATGTCGCAGCACGATCAAGGAAACGGCAAGTAAACAATAAATCTGTTTTACTGCACCGACCGCACACTGAGCTCTTGTAAAGCTGAAACACACAGCTCATAACTTAACAGCAGTTTATTATAACAGAATACAGCACCATAAATACAGAGAAGAAGTCACTGACCAGCAGGAGGCGCTGTGCCTCCCAGCAATTCAGTTATACAAAGAAGATGCTCCGAACATTTCAACACATTATTCTTCCAAGGTTCTTCAAAGCAAAACAAAACCCTAATTTTCTAACATTTTCCAACTAGGAGGTCAATAATGTTCATTGTTTATTGATCTCACACGGCCACAAGTGGTGTAAAATTCCTCCAGATTTGCAAACGTAAAGACCAGAACATTAACTGTTCTGGGTTTTGATTGGCTGTGGAGACAGAAGCCACGTATTCAAGCTGAGTGACATCATCAAACTAAACAGTTTTTGTCTCGGTGCTAAACGCACCAGGACTGCATTTCCTGAATTTCACATTAATTCCCTCCAAAATTTAAGCCCCGCCTCTACATCAGAATATGGGCGGGGTTTTACTCATATGTGGGCGGAGCCTCCACCGGCTCCTGAATCTCTGGATCAACATAGTCCTGGTTGAAGATGGAGGTGTCTGCTCCCTGTTTGAACCTGAGGAAGGCCAGCAGAGACTGGAGCGCCTGCAGACACACGGAACGACACGGGATCAGGTATGAACAACACAGAGGAAACACGGAAAGAAAACATGTCAGAAAAACAGACAAATTGTTAAAAGGTCTGAAAATGTTAATAGCATGACCATAATTAGTAATGAACAATTGAGAAACAACACAAGACGCAGCTTATTTTACTGTCACATGCTAACAGTTAGACATGTTTTACTGTGAAGAAAACATGCTAACATGTCAGTAAAACATCAACATGAAGAATATCAACATGTTAAATAGCAAGAGCATAACAAGACAGAGTGAGTACATACATGATGTTAACATGCTAGAACAGAAGAAAATGATTGAACATTAAAGAGGAGCAACATTATGACCAAAACATCATAGCATGAACATGTAGCATGCTAACACGTCTGAGCATGCAGGAGGTGAAGGATGTTAACATGTTAGGAAAAACAATTAAAAAGGCATAATTATGCAGGCTATTAAAGGGGCAGTATTATGTATTTTACAGGCATTTTGTGCCATTTTACAGCAGTCAAGTAACCATGTTACCTTCAGTTGTTCTAAAAATGTTGAATATATCAAATATGTCTTAAAAGAAATTTGGCTTTGTAATTTAACTCCTTAAAATTGGGCCTCTGTCTCTTTAAAAAGTCCTGTTCTTTCTGAAACTCATCACAACAAAGTTTTTCCAGCAAAGTTTTACCACCGTTGCTCTGAGAAGTTGCACAGTTCTACCAGGTGTTTGCTAATTGCTCCTGGCTAGTCTGAAGGAGCTGATTAGGAGAAGGCTGCTCTGTGAGACGGAAGGTCTTGGAAACTGCGGCCCTGAGGAGGAGATGCGCCTTGAAGGCAGGGCTTGGTCCAGCCAGGCGTTTTGCACAGCTGAATGGTTGCCATGGAGATTAAATGATTTATCAAACATACATCGAAGAATCAAGGCAACACTCCAGATATATTTTTGATGAGGGAATAGCATTATAACATCATGTAAAGCTAAAAAACATTGCATTTACATAATGCAGCCCTTTTCATGAAGACCTGAAACACCAGAAAAACATGAAGCAAATTAATACGGTTAAAAGCAACACAGACTCTGTTAGCATGTCACAGACAACATGTTACAGGTGTGGCTTACTCTCACAGCTGATCAGAACATGGCAGCACTTCCTGTTGGCCCCAGGAAGAAGGTCATGAGTGGAACCAGAAGCAGGGTTTATAATTTAGGTCATGTGCATTATGAAACACCTTCATACCAGCAACAAATACGACACAAGTGTTTTAACACAGATGATGCAATAACAACGACAGTACTAAATGTAAAAAAAAAAAAAAACCTCAGAAAAATGAGAGGAACTGCTGCTATAGAGGTAAGGAGTTTAGAGTGAAAATAGTAAAGGACGATTTGAAATGAGAGGAACGTTTTAATAAGGAGGACCAACCACTAAAAGTAGAGGAGAAAATTAGAGCTGAGCCATTAAAATGTTAATTTTGATCAATTAATTACACAGGTTTAACTCGCTAATGTTTTTACCTCAATTCCTCACATTTTTCTTCTTTGCATACCAAAGTCCACAGACTGAAACCTTTGTGTCATGTTCACGGTCCGCCGGTAAATCAACATCCATGAACAACAGAAATGGAAGATAAAACCGTTTCTCTTGGCCCACTGTGGCTTAATTTTTGCTTCAGAAAACAATCTGACGGGTCGTTGGAAAAGACTATCGTTGTGTTCAAGTTGTGCTAAAAGGTGTTAGCCGATCAATGAAGCTATTCAAGCATCTTAATGCTAAACATGTAGTAGCAGCACAGACATTTCTTTCATAAATGATCAGAAGTTCCTGAAACACGGGGAAGCTGAACTTTGCTCCAATCTAGTAGTTGAAGAACCTGAATAACAGATAAATATCTTTATTGTTGAGCTCATATGTCTATTTATTCAATCATTTACCAGAAATAATTGCTTTTGAATTGAAATTGTTGCTCATTTAGTCAAAATTATAGGGCTTTCAAATAAATTGCGATTAATTGTGATTAACTAATTAATTAAAGGACCTCTAGAAGCTGGATGGATGAGGTCCTGATGGCAGAGCAGCAGCAGAAGAACAAACTAAGGTAAAATGATGGTGAGACAGTGACACCTAGTGGTGGTTGGAAAATAAAACCTTAAAATGATTAACAGGTGCCCCAGACAGCAGGAAAAAGCTTCAACTGTTCAGCGGTTTAATCATTATTTCACAACAGAATCAACACATCAGCAACATTTTACAGATGGTGGAGGTCTGAACCTGCTTCCAACATTAGTTGCCATGGTGACAGAGACAGGTTGATGAAGCTGAGCTCACCTGTCTCTGTCACCATGAAGTTCCTGCTGAGTAGTTCAAACCTCTGGTCTAAATACCTATTAACATGCATTGTTTTAATGGCCAGCAGGGGGCGACAGCCTGCAGTTAAACTCAGCATCTTGCTTTACATTCGGAGTCCATGCCTCATCATTCTGTTACCACTGCAACAGTAAGGCACTGGGCGCACTGGGCGTGACAGGAATTTAAACCGACCAATCAGAGTTCATACTGAGTTGAGGGACTGAACGGTGAGGCTTTGTTTCAGGAGAGAGGAGGCGTGAAGAGTTTATTGTATTCTTCTTCGTACGAGACTCTCTTCAGACGCTCCAGTGACATTAACGCGACGCCTCCCTGCAGGCACATGGAAGAACGACAAGAAACAAAACAAGAAACAACACGGAACAGCAGGATACATGTAGCAACAAGAAACAACATGGAGCAACGAGAAACATGGAACAAGAAACCGCATGGAAAACAAAACATAGCAACATAAAACAACACGGAACACCGAGAAATAACACGGAACAACAGGAAATAATGCAGCACAACAAGAAACAACATGAAGCAACAAGAAACAGCATGAAACGAGAAGCAAGGTGTAACAGCAAGAAACAGCATGGAAGAACGTGAGAACAGAGTATGGCAACATAAAACAACACATAACACCAAGAAACAACGTGCAACAACAAGAAACACAAAACAACAAGAAGCACAAAAAAGAAACATAGAACAAGGAACAAGGAGCATGGAACGACGTGAGAACAAAACATAGCAACATAAAACAACACATAACACCAAGAAACAACGTGCAACAACAAGAAACACAAAACAACAAGAAGCACAAAAAAGAAACATAGAACAAGGAACAAGGAGCATGGAACGACGTGAGAACAAAACATAGCAACATAAAACAACACATAACACCAAGAAACACAAAACCAGAAACATGGAACATAAAGAAACACAACAATATAAAGAGCAACACAGAATGGAGAAAAGTAACACAACAACATCATGGAACATATCGACAGGACATCATCAGAAACATCGGACAAAAAGACCAGATAAAAGGCAACATGATAACAAACAGAAGAAAACAAAGAAAAAGGAGAAGAATCAGTTCAAACATTTGATCCAAATAATCAATTCATGAAAGAAAACATGATTAAAGCTGAAGACTCAGAAGGTCTTGCAGATACGTTGATGTTGATCATCACCAGCACATTAATGAATGGACAGAACCACAGCAATGGATCCCAGTAGTTAGCTGGTACCGGCATGGTGGTTCAGATGGAACTAGTATTACCACTATCTGACCAGCAGGTGGCAGCAGACACACTGTTCTGCTACATACCCAGGTGAAGATGGAGAAGAAGCAGAAGATGACGGTAGCCCTGGCGGCGTCGGCGCCTTCGTTCAAAGGGTTGTCTTCAGGATTGGAAAACTGCCACTGGTTGGCCAGGAAGCAGAAACCCACAAACCAGATGAGAGACCAGAAAGCTGCGGGAAAACATGCATGTTGCATTTATAAATGAACACGGAGACATTCAGGCTCTAAAATCAGCCAGGTGGAGTCTCACCTGACACCCCGATGTCCAACATGACGGCCTTCTTCCTGTCCTTGACCCCGCTTATCTGAGGGAAATAAACGTCCAGCGCCAGGAAACCGGCGCTGCAGAGGAAACCCAGCGTTCCCATGGCAATGGCGTAGTTACAGGCGTTCTGGTTGCGGTTGAAGATGCAGTATTCCTCCACCTCATCGGGACGGTTGACGTAACCTTCGTTGGCGACACATCCCAGGATCACGATGGAGAAAAGCTGCGGGCAGGGAGGAGGCGGTTAGCCCCGGTACCATTCCAGAACCAGAACTCTCAAATTTAAGTGGACGATGTACCCCCTCAGGGTCTGCTGAGGAGGAATTTATTTGGTTCAGGTGTAGAGGACAATGGCTGGGGATTGAGATCCCTGGTCTACGATGTTCTGATGGCAGCGAGGCTGGAGAACCTTAGTGTCGATTCTTCCTTAAAGATGTATTATGTAACTTTTCTAAAACAAACAATCTATGAAAAGACCTCCTCGATCCATTATTGCCATCTGAAGAAATGCACCGCTCTGGTCAGAAACAACCAATTAGAACAAGGGGGCGGGTCTTAGTGCTGCCAATCAATGCTGGTAAACGTACAAATGGCATAGAAACAACTTAACATTCCAGAAAAACCATTTATCCAGAATGGTGTTCTGGATAAATGGAAATGACTAGTTAGCTAGCATATGCTAGCTAACGAGCTAATGCCAAACAATCAGACTGAAGCAACACAGAAGAAGAACTTTAATGCCACACAGCAGCACATTGTTTACGGAAATAAAAGTGGATCTGCTGTGTACGGATCCATTTTAAAGTTTATTCAGCAGTGACAGCTGACAGTATCTTCACAAAGCCATAAGAGGACAAAGGAAGATAAGAAAAAGAAACACAACTAACAACAACCACCTTTAATGGAGCATCGACGGCAGCTTCTGTAGAGAAATCTGTTTGGATGTGGTGGGATTGTGATGCGATGCAATTTATAATTTCATACATGACTGTTTTGACTGCAAACACTTGGAAAACAATCGGATATGTTTTCCATTTAGTTCCAGAAACGGCACAAACCAGATTTTTGGGGGGCTGAAAAGATTTGAATTGGGTAGCATCCATCTGCTATATGAATGTAGCCTAAGAGATATTACTTTTTAATACAAATATAAAGTCCTAAAATTGCAAGAATAAAGTCTTAACATTACCAGAAAAACAACAGAGCGAGCTTCTTCTTCTCCTGTTATATTTCCAGACTCCTGCTGTGATCATGTGACCTCAGTCATGTTATCTCTAAATGTAGCGCTCAGAGTCACATGACTCCATCTTGTCAACAAAATCAGATCATTCTTCATCAATGATCTAATTGGGAGTTTCCAACCTGAATCCTCCTCAAAGAACCAACTTATGCAAATATTCCAACATTCGATCAAAGTTCTGGTGTTTATCAGAACCGGGCTGGTCCATCGGAACAGAGAGTGAGAGACAACGAGCTTTTGTTCTAAAAGTCTTGTGCTGAGCCTCAGGAATGTTAAAGCTGGTCTCATGACGAGTCACACTGACGCTGCAGAAAACCGACCAGCTAACAGAACCACAGAATGGACCTGGAGTCTGCTCTGCAGAACCACAACAATCATCCAATCCTGCTGGTTCTGCAGAGGTAATTCACACAACCTGAACTGGTACCAAAATTAGCTAAATACAAGAGGAAGCATGAAAAACATCTTATTATCACAATACAATATATTGATGTAAAAACAATTATGTTAAAAATGACTGAAAATATGGATGCATTTCACCATAAATACGAATATAGAAAATATTAACTAAGAAGTAATTTTATTAAGTTAATATGAACAGTAATTTACTGGATGCTGCTGCTGCAAGAGGGATGAGAGTAAAAATAAGTTTATCCCTCTACCTACTACTTTGAACGTGTAAATATACTTTAGTGTTATTCTCTTTTTCTTGTCTGTTTTTACTTTATTTGTGTATAACTCTGTTTTTTATTACACTATATGTTCAGTAAACTCAACCATAGAAAATATGTTTTTTCAATTTGTTAATCTAGGCTTTCAAATTAATTTTTCTATAATTTCTACACTCTTAAATATTTACATTTCACAAAAAGACACAATTTAAGTTATTTATCCATCCTGATATTTTCCTGTTTTTACTCCAATTAGCAGTGATTGTTAAATCTGGCACAAACAGATTATTAGGTAAATAAATCAGAAATCTTTCAGAATGTGTTATTACCACATTTATCAACCAGCAAAATTAAAATTGGGTTCTCTATCTGAAAGAGATAAATAGTTGGTCTTAGAATCATTTCATCCATCCATCCATCCATCCATTAACCATCATGCATTGCAATTGCACATTGATTCAGTTAAACATGTCTGATGTTCTGCAGTCCACTCTCGTTTACAGATGTTCAGAAACTCTTAGCTTTAGTTTAGACGATGAGGCAAACCAACCAATCAGAGCCTGACCAATAAAATCCCGCCAGGACTAGCTGCCCAGTAAACTTGGGAACCAAACCAAACCGTGGTGATCCTCACCCAGCAGAGGATCCTGATGATGGTCTGAGGCTGCCTGATGAAGGTCAGGGGATCGAAGGCGCCGCCGGCCTTCCCCGCTCCGTACGCCTGGAACCCGTCCATCCACGCCGCCTGCTGACCCCAGACCAGCTCACACCGGTTCGACCTTCCTCCTAGAATCTGTTTGAGAGGCTGGTCCCAGTTCACTGCATCAGTTTGGACCAGTTTACCCAGTTGGTCAGGATTTATCTCCTAACTGGTGTTTGTGCTTTCTTCTTCCTCTTGTCTGCTGTTATAAACTGCTCAGTAATCTGCTCTAATCCTCCTCATCCTCCCTTCAGGGCTTTACTTCCCTCAGTACTGTCTGACAGGCTGAGGACTCCAACCAGCTCCACCAATCACACAGGACCAGGCATCATGGGTTCAGGTTGTGGGTACAATCACCCAATCAGACCGAAGGAGGCGGAAATTAACACAACTCAGAGCATGCATTCATTTTACTTTTCTTTTTTTTATTAGAAGTTTGTCATATTTTCATATGTAAATGTTGATATCTTTAGATCTTTCTTGGTAGTTTTTTAATTTTAGATATTTAATGTTTAGTTTTACTTTTTCAGTGTTTCTTCTCTTATTACTATTTGTTACTTAAATTAGAAATAATTTAGAAAATATTAAATGTCCTAAAGCAAGGGAAGTTTGGCCTGCACTGTAAAAAAAATGTCATCAATTAGAGACAATTTTTTACAGTGTGATTTATCTTCAGACTTGGGCTGCAACAGCGGCTATTTTAGTTATTGATTAATAGTAATAGTCAATTAGTACTATTGGAATATTTTATAAATTTTTCATTTAAGCATGTTTTATACAATATTACAAATACATTGGAAGATGAAAATAAGAAATTACAATTCTTTTTTAAATAAGAAAATGAACATTTTATTGCCTAGAACACAATAATAGCATTGCTTTAATGTTGGTCATTTGTAGCAAAGATAAAAAACTTATATATATTTCCAACAACATATGAAAAGCTCAACCTTTTCACTTAACATCAGCACAATGCAGGGCTTAACGTTTGATAATTTTTTTAGATAAACCAATTATTAATAGGAAAATATAAATAGGTGAAGCTAAAATTTTCTCACAGTTCTGGGTAGAACAAGAAGATTTTTGACAGGTATTTCAATAATCAATGTATCAGTATCAATCTGATTAATCATTTCAGCCCTATGAGAAAAATATATGTATGCATGTTTTCATATGATGTAAAATACAGACCAAAAGTTTGGACACACCTTCTCATTCAATGACTTTCCTTTATTTTCACTACTATGAAAATTGTAGATTCACACTGAAGGCATCAAAACTATGAATTAACACATTCAATAAATACCAACATGTACCTTAAATACCGTTAATATAAATGAAAATGAACTGTATTTAAAATAGTTTTCTCTAGCATCTATAATAAGCGTCTGCAGAGACCAGTGAAAATGATTAAGCTTGAAAAGAGTCTGTTAAAAACAAAAATTATAATGTTTTTAACAGACTCTTTTGTAGCTTAGTTTCTGTTTGGGGTACTTTGGGATGAAAAACAGACATGTATTCGGACTGAAACTGTCTAATGGCAGATTTTCTCAAGACAGAATCACAGAGGAACCACACCTTATGGCAAATCCAGGATGCAGGGGTTCAGTGAATGTGGTGTGGAAGGTGTGGAGGTGGATCAGTGAGTCAGAGGAGACTCTGTAAAAGGACAAAACGCCGGCAGGACAGTCCACATACACTGCTACTCTGTTTGGGACATTGAAAGAGACAATGGAGGAGAAGGATGGAATGGATGTTTCTATTTTATTGTGCCAAACCGAGTATCCATGACGATCATCAGAACACTCCAGGCTCCAAGAGTGAGCGTTTCTCCCAAACACAAGGTTTTCACTGCACGGAGTCCTCCTTATTCCTCTGTAACTCACTGAAATATCAACTCTTCCTCGCCACTCAACCTCCCAGTAGCAGCGACCAGTCAGACCATCTGTGCTCAGCAACTGGGGAAGTTTGAATCTATCCGGGTGATCAGGATATGACTGATGCTCCCACACACGTGTCACCTCCCGGTTGTTGTTAGACAGTTCCAGGTTTCTGTTCACTGTGTTTGTGTCGATAGTGAGCTGATGGAAATCTGATGGGGAGAGTTATGAGTCATTTATTTGATGAAGACTCCTGAATGAGTGATGGTTGAATGTGAGTTATGAGATGAAAAACACACTCACACTTCCTGAGACCTGGTGTTAACCACTGGGCTCCAGCAGGATGCACCCTGAAATAAGGAGAGCATTTGGACCATCAGTCACTCTTTACTTATTCAATCACTGATGGCTAGTTAACACAACAATTTAAAAACAAAATCAGTTTTTTTGTTTATGTCAACAAAGAAAAAAACAATTAATTTGAGTTACAACAATATTTAATTTCTCTTTTTGATCAACTGAAGATTTAGTTGATCTAAAAGATTATGGAATAGTTTGGACTTGAAAATAGGCTCCACTTTAAACCAATTTAAAATACTTCGGAAGAAAAAAATGATTAAGTCTTATACACTTTTGAGTTAACAATGAGTATAATTATATATTTGCTATTTATATTCTTAATTTAATGTATATGGCCATAAAAATTAATTTTGTAATTATTGAGAAGGGAGCAGGTTTCTACCAGATTTTGTTCTTCCTGCTCCTTTTTCACTCATAGAAAGTTTGTATGTTAATGATGAAATTTGCTGAATTAGGTGAATAAATTTATTGATTTATTGATTGATAAAGTATCTTTGAATGTGAATTCTCCATACAGCTCTTGCAACACAGGTTTTATCCTGCAGAATCTCCCACTAAAAATGGATAACTAGCACTAAAGATCACAGTGTAAAGACAGAAAAGTGATGGTCTTCTCAATTCTTCATCCATCTACTTGTTTTTACTTTGGAGATGCTCACACTGACCACCTCTGAATGTTTGATAAGGTAGACTGGTTTTACAATCTGCTTTTCTAAACTCTTCAAATTATTGTGGATTGTATGTGTTCCTTTTTATTTCTATATGTTTTGTGGTGAAATAAATAGCAAGAAAAGAACTTTTAAGGAGTCTGTCATTGCACCCTACAGCTTAATATTGGCAGAATATCAGCTTAGAACAGATATTAAAGTGTAACTAACCATCAACACTGCAAAAATACAAAATCTTACAGAGTATTTTGGTCTAGTTTCTAGTCCAACTATCTTAATACATTTTAAATAAGACAAAACTAACTTAGAAGTAGCTTTCAGCAATATATTGGAGCTTGTTTTAAGTAAATAAATTCCTAAAGTTGACATAAGTTTTAGTTCCATTGGCAGATAAATTCATTTAAAACATGAGAAAAATGTCTTGCTATAAGTTAAATAATTTGCCAAAGGAACTGGTACTTTATAATCAATATTAAGGAATTATTAACTTAAAACAAGCTCCAATATTTTGGTGAAAAGTTACTTCTAAGTTAGTTTTGTCTTATTTAAAGTGTAGTAAGATATTTGGACTAGAAACTAGAAAAGAAATACTTGCTAAGATTTTCTGTTTTTGCAGTGAAAACAACTTTTTTTACAAATTGACTTACTTTGTCAGTTTCTAAATACCTGAGGCTTTCCAGTCTGTAGTGGCAATCCTCCAGAATAGTCGATAACTGGTTTACTTCTGAGTCTCCAGGATGGTTGTAACTCATATCCAACTTTCGCAAATGTGAAGGGTTGGACCTCAAAGCGGACACCAGAGACGCAAAGCCGTCTTTTGTAACAAGACAACCTGATAAACTGCACACCCAAAAACATGAGATATACTCAGAATGCTTATGCTAAATAAGAGAAAGTGTGATCAAAATATTGATATGCTGTACTTGTCAGTTACATAGTGAAATTGTAAAATAGAAAAACACAACCATCAAATGAGCACATTTACAACTAAAGCTGAATCTTAATAAGGAATTGTTGGATAAATTGTTTTATTCTTATCTTATATTTGTTCGTTTCTTTGTATTTTCATTTACTTTTATAATTATTTGTTCTTATGTTCACTTGCATTCTAGCTTAGGAATGTTTCTGTGTCTTTATAACCATAATTCCTTTTCAGAGGGCCTCCTTGTGGGAGCACAGTTTGATCACTACTTCCTGAGCGCAGGTGTCCCACAGAAGATAAGCACAGCTTGCTTGACCTGGGTGATAGTTGTAAAGCTATCACTGAGAAGACGTATGACGGCGCCGATTAATCCTGTGCCTGGGACGAGATAATCTAGTGCTCAAGGTCTTGTTTTTGTTGTATATTGTGATTTGTCCCTGACTCTGCAACTGTGTGATGAAGTGTTCAACCCCTCCCTTTTGAATTGCAGAGTCACTATGTGATAGGGATTCCTGAAAGCAATAAAAAGAGAGGAGCAGGCAAATGTGGTTTCAGAGCGGTAGGAGATTTGTAACTGAAAGCACATCTCCGTCTGTTCTCCTCGCAAGTAAGAAAAGAATCTAACTCTTTTGTCTTTCCTGTGTTTGTTTACTCTGTGTTTAATAGGTGTCAACTCTGACATAAATTGGTCCTTTGAGCCGGATGTCAATACACCGGAAGGATTCTGGCAGGTGTGGTGGACCCCAGTAAGACCATGCGCACGGCAGATAAATCCTGTTAAAGGGCTGGGGCTCGGCCCGCCTGCTGGGATCCGAAGGTTGACAACACTCCAAGGAAAGACGACAGGGGGTGAGTGATTCTTGTTTAAAGTGGCGAGTGACTGAGGGTCATTGCGCGAATAGAAAACCCTGTAAATTCTAGACTCTAACAGGTAAAAGTTGGTGCACAAAATCGTGTAGGACG
The DNA here is from genome assembly GCA_010277075.1 of Poeciliopsis retropinna. Taxonomy (NCBI): domain Eukaryota; kingdom Metazoa; phylum Chordata; class Actinopteri; order Cyprinodontiformes; family Poeciliidae; genus Poeciliopsis; species Poeciliopsis retropinna. The sequence continues at coordinate 2,531,393 of VMRM01000035.1, read as the reverse complement.
GCGAAGTCCTAGCGCAAAATTTCGTGTAAAGGCGGGGTTGGAGGCCTTGTCCTGTTGTGGGCAGCGGGGCCCAAATAGTATAAACAAAACGGATGGCGGAGTCCGGCGAAAACAGGTGCTTAAATTCTGTTAAATAAATTGGATGAATGAATGGAGATGTAAATACCATTTGGTATTTTATCTCATATAAAGCAGTAGGATTGTAAGCAGCAAACCTCTTGTGGATGCACAGGCAAGAGCCCCCCACTCGAAAGAGTTGAAGTGGGGGCTACCACAACAGGTAGTTTTAATTGCTGGCCTACTGAAAAGATTTCCAGTTTTTAGGATTCCCTAGGAGTCAACAAAACTGTACCAAATTTCATAAAAAATAATAGAACTAATAAATAAAAAATAGGAGGAATAATAAAAATGGGGAAAGGAATAAGTAAGAATAAACCAAAAGACAGTCTAAAATCAAATGACTGGAAGTATGTTGAAGGTCAGGATCCGCGCAAAATAAAACATTTAGATAAATGGATAACAAACTATAACTTTGACGGCCATCTAAACTCACAAAAACTAATTTTACTACAGGATGAGATGAAGCGAAAACCAAAACCAAATTAGGAAAAAATGCACGAAGAAGGCTATGATGATGTAAAATTTTGGTTAGAATTAGCACTAGAAAGAAAAGAGGGGGAAAAAAGATAATGGGTAGCTAAACACTACATAGAATTGGGGCCTGGAACCCTGGATGAGTATAAATCATGCAATACACGCAGAGAAAATCACAAAAGAAAAGAAAGGGGTTTCAGGAACTTTTTCCAGGATGAGGAACAAGCGTTCTATCAAGAGAGGAGAGGAAGAGAAGGCTTTAGGGGCAGAGGTCAAAATTTTGGGGGACAAAGAGGAAGAAGGGGAAGGGGACACTACAGGCAGAACTATTCAGGATGTTGGTGCTGTGGAAAGGAAGGACACTTAGCTAGGGACTGCCCAGACAAAAACACTGGACAGTCAGCATGACTAGGTTTAGAAGGGTTGGGGAGTGAAGAGGTCCAATTAAATCTTCAGGATTTACTATCTATGGACACCGTTAGACCAGAAATCACTCTTCTTATAAACGGTAAACCTGTAGTTTTCCTCTGTAATACTGGCATGCAGAACAACATGTAAAAAAAAAATATATATATATATATATATCCCTGGGATAAAGAACAGTGGTGAAAATGTCGTAGTAGGATCAGCAGGGGGGTAACTTACAAGAATTACACGCAAACAGTCTGGCTCAGGGACCCTCAGGGACAGGCTTGTCAGTTGTCCATCTTACTAACCCCAGAATGCCCAGTAAATTTACTAGGGAGAGATGGCCTCTTACAGCTAGGATTAGCTTTAATTCCAACCAATGAGGGCCACATTGCAGTTAAAAGATGGGAAAAAATAAAATAGGGAGATTTCTTTGTTGTTCAGGGGTTTGGGGAACCAAATTATTACTATTCGTTAGATGTGCCTAATAAACCCCCATATAACATCGCAGAAGCAGTTTTGCTTCTTTGTTGCTAACCTGAGGATTTCCAGTGTACAACATGAACTCGCCAGTCCAGCAGACAGAAATGTGACTCCTGAGTCATGCAGGTTGTTGTTACTCAGATCAAGCTCTTGCAGTATGGAGAAATTAGAGCTAAGAACTGAGGAGAGATTTTCACAGCTTCCATCTGAGAGGTTACATCCACTGAGTCTGAAAAAGAAGAATTTGTTTATGAACTACCTTCCAACTCCAATTCAATCTTGTCGTTAAAATACAATCAACAGCACAAAAACATGGAAGTCCACATGCAAGAACGTTTTCTATTGACTTGTTTCTGTTGTTTTGTTTATTTATTTTGGATATTTTAACTGTCTTCCACTTCCAGTGTTAAATGTTCATCAGAATTTTAAATTCTAAGTTATATTTTTAGAATATGTTCTTTTATTATGTTATGTGAAAATGATCTCTAGACAACAATATTATTATTTCTCACAATAACTTCTGGGACAAGTTATAATCCAGAAAAATGTGTTATTGTGACAAACCTACCTGTGCTTTAATATCACTCTAACGTTTGTCACACCGCTCCTGTGGCTATCAAATATAAGATTTTTTGAGTTTTAGCTGTGATTTATAAAAGAGAAACTGGTTTCTAGAGTGTGCGTGCATGGTTATATAACTCAGAATTTTATGCAATGATGTACGCTATTTTGGGCGTACCTACAGTTTTAGTATAGATTCTACGCATCCTAGACTTTTAAGTGAAATGTGTTTTGCAGCAGAGATGCATCCAAAAATTAGAGGACAGTCTCAAACACTGATTTATATGCTTACAGAGCTTTGTTGGAGGCTTTGACCATCGGTAGCAGCCGCAGGAGGACCTCTTCTGATGCAGAGTATTTCACCAGGTCAAAAACATCCAGACCTTTTCCTGATGATATTAATATGAAGACCAGAGCTGACCACTGAGCAGGAGACAGTTTGTTTGTGGAGAGACCCCCTGAACGCAGGAAATGTTGGATCTCCTCCACCAGAGAACGATCATTGACTTCATTCAGACAGTGGAACAAATTGATGCTTTTCTCTGCAGACAAATTCTCGCTGATTTTCTCCTTGATGTACTGGATTGCTTTTTGGCTAATCTGAGAGTTAATCCCTGTCTCGGTCAAGAAGTCTCGTAGAAGATTCTGATTCATTGGCATTGAAAGTCCTAGAAGGAAGCGGAGGAACAAGTCCAGGTGTCCATTTGGACTCCTTAAAGCTTTGTCAACAGCAACCCTATGAAGGTGTTTAAGTTTTGTTTTTTTAAAAACAGAAAGTCTGGTGTGGGTTTGTTGTTCTTCTAGCACATTGATACCAAACATAATACATGTTTGATGGACATAAAGAGCAGCCAGAAACTCCTGAACACTCAGATGGACGAAGCAGAACACCTTGTCTTGGTACAGTCCTCCTTTCTCCTCTTTAAAGATCTGTGTGAACACTCCTGAGTACACTGCTGCTGCTTTGATATCAATGCCACACTCTCTTAAGTCTGATGCATAGAAGATCAGGTTTCCTTTCTGCAGCTGATCAAAAGCCAGTTTTCCCAAAGACTCAATCATCTTACTGTTCTTCTTACCCCAGATTGGACCTGTGTTAGCTCCTCCACCATACTTAATCTTCATCATTTTCATCTGAACCACCAGGAAGTGGATGTACATCTCAGTCAGGGTCTTGGGCAGCTCTCTTCTTTTTCTGGTCTCCAACATGTCTTCTAGAACTGTAGCAGTGATCCAGCAGAAGACTGGGATGTGGCACATGATGTGGAGGCTTCGTGACATCTTGATGTGGGAGATGATCCTGCTGGCCTGCTCTTCATCTCTGAATCTGTTCCTGAAGTACTCCTCCTTCTGCGGGTTGTTGAACCCTCTGACCTCTGTCACCATGCCAACACACTCAGAAGGGATCTGATTGGCTGCTGCAGGTCGTGTGGTTATCCAGAGGTGTGCAGAAGGAAGCAGTTTCCCCCTGATGAGGTTTGTCAGCAGAACATCCACTGAGGTGGACTCTGTAGCATCAGTCAGGATCTCCTTGTTGTGGAAGTCCAGTGGAAGTCGACTCTCATCCAGACCATCAAAGATGAACAGAACCTGAAAGTGTTCAAAGCTGCAGATTTCTTTGGTTTCAGTAAAGAAATGATGAATTAGTCCCACCAAGCTGAACTTTTTCTCTTTCAGAAGATTCAGCTCTCTGAAAGTGAATGGAAACATGAACTGGAAGTTCTGGTGGGCTTTGCCTTCAGCCCAGTCCAGAGTGAACTTCTGTGTTAAGACTGTTTTCCCAATGCCAGCCACTCCCTTTGTCATCACTGTTCTGATTGGTTGATCTCTTCCAGGTGGAAGAGAAAAGACATCTTGTAGTCTGATTGTTGTTTCTGGCCTGTGTGGTTTTCTGGATGCTGTTTCAATCTGTCTGATCTCATGTTCATCATTGACCTCTCCAGTCCCTCCCTCTGTGAAGTAGAGCTCTGTGTAGATCTGGTTCAGAGGGGTCTGGTTTTCTTCTTCAGCATATTTGAATCTCTTCTTCAGACAAGTTTTCAGTTTCATTTGGTGGTCTGCTGTAAAATGTTCTGAATACACAATAGACAAAAATTATCAGTGTCCTCAACAGGTAAGTAAATGCAACGTCTATCTTTCTGGAAAAAGAAAAAAATACCCTTACTTCTCTCCAAGCAAACAGCCAGCCCTTCTTGCTCCATGTTCCTCAAGAAGTGGGCTGTGATCTTCATCAAATATTTTCTGATTCTCCACAGGTGCTCTCCATCCAGTCTTTGATACTCCAATGATTCTTGGTGACATGGATTCAAAATTTCTTGAAACTTTTTCAGCTCATTTTTTACAAAAGTGACAATGTTATCCTCTAGCATCTGTAAGAAGACACAATGTAAATGACAGACAATAAAATTATGGAGTCAAACATTAAATCCAATTTGGGCAGACTGACAGTCAACACATCCGCAAGTTGCAGAGTGTAAATAGTTGTGAATAGAACAGGTAAACTTTTACAAACCATAAATATTGAGTCCTGCTGTGTCTGATGCTGCTGGTCATGCTGAACTCTGACAAACAGACAAATAGAGTAAGATGTGGATGTGAAGAGGGATTATGTTTAGTTTGGGAACAGGTGCTGGAGAAATCTATGCTTCATAGAAAATATGTTAAATAACAGCTAACACATTGAAGGTTTTACTTTAAAAAAAAATCTAATTACATTTTAACGTTTGGATTTAAAGTCAACAATAAAGAATTTTGAATTGCTGTGGTAAAGAGAAACTGTATTCCAGTTTGGTTCTCTGAATCAACAAGGTTTCAGACTTTAATGCAGAGTTCAGATATTTTCTAAAAACAGATCTTTTAGTGGAGAACATTGTGAAATCTCCTACAATTTGGGGCAAATAATAGTACGGTTGATGTTAGGTAGAGCAAAACATTCAGATGTTTCCCTCAGAAAACTGATATGTTCTATCCAAAAACATAAAAATAATAGTTTTGGGGTATTGTTTTTATTTAATAGTAGATTAAAATGAAACCTAAACTAAATTACATGCAAATATATAGATGTCACTGGACAGTTTGTGCAGAGCTTTGCCAAAGTGAAACCTTGCTGATTTTTTTAAACTTAATCTCTATGCTAAACAGTGAAATCTATGATTTTAAAATGCTTTGTTGAACTCCAAGACTGCAATACCTCTTAAGAACACCAGACTGACTAAATTTCACTTCTCACCAACATTTTTTAAGAATAAAACAAAATTAACTTTAAATTCTGCTTCATTACATTTAGACAATTATCCATCAAATCAGCAAATCAAAATTAAACAAAACCTGTAACATTTGCTACTTCTGTGTCAGTTACTGCAGATATTTGCAGAAAATAATATTGATTTGACTCAGAACATTTGATCAAGCTTGACTGACTGTGACTGAGGTTGCTGGGTGTGTTCCTCTTACACTTTTTTTGACTCCAGTCTTTACCACAGACACATTGAGACATTTTTGTTCCCCATTTAGTGCGCTCTGGTGCAGAAAACTTGGCAAAATGTTCTGTACTGTGTTTCTGTCTAAAGCAAGCTAAAGATATTGTTTTTACTGGATAAGAAAAAAAATTGGTTGGTTCCTCAGCTAAGTCCTATTTCATAATACACATTTGTGAATTTAAATGCAACTTACCTGCTTTCATGGTAACTTTCATTAAAAGAGTCATTGAAAGTAATACCAAGACCTTTTGAGGCCGCCAGACTGGGTGCATATGTAAATTTAGAAGATTCTTGTTCAGCTCTGTGAAAACAGATGTTCCAGTGACTTTTAATATTAGATCAAAGTCAGCCAAGTTTAAAACATAACGAACACTTACTGTTTGACAGACAAACATTTAGTTTTGGATGGAGCACGTTTGTTTGCATGTGCAAGCATAGAAAACACACGGCTGAGTCCAGAGTCCTTCCTGTGGATAAAAATGGTGTGATGATGTGTGCCGAGCTAAAACATGGAGAAGAGTCATGGACAGTAACAGGTTTGATCTCACCTCTGGCAGCTACCCTGGTCCATGTTGCAAACTTTGCTACCACATCACATCTTCAACCTTCATTTGTAGATGAAATACAAATCATTCAGCTGAACTGCAGCTCTGATCATCCTTCATCATCGGTGCTGTAGAAAGATCAGCAACTGTCTGTCTCTTGCAATTATAATCTGAAAGTATAATCTGAGTGCAACGCCACTAGATGGCGCAATAGAGAAATATTACATTTTCGATCAACATTTCAAATACACTGGTTGACTTTGACTAGAGTCTTCAGTCATTCACATTCACTCATGGCTACTTTTTACTTTTACTCAAGTAAAAGTAAAAAGTACCCATCCAATTATTATTCAAGTAAGAGTAAAAAAAAAAATTGATAAGTTATCAGTCTACTCAAATATTGACTAACTGAACAAATTGTCAATTTTTAATGTTTAAAAATTACATAATCAGACAGACCAAGTTAATTGGACATTTTGGTGTTTTAAGGACCAAAATGAGAATAATTTATGCAAGTAGCAAAAAATAACAAAATCAGGCAAAAAGAAAATGTTTTCAATAGTTTCTTTCAAACAAAAAAAAAAAACATCTGATGAAATTTTAACAAAAACTGCAGGTGTATGTCTGGCGACTTTATAGTTAAAACATGCTTATTTTTCATTCGGTAAGTAGATAATCCTTTTACTCAAGTTAAAGTAGCAATATCTCAAAATAAAATTACCCAAGTAAAAATAAAAAGTACAATGTATTAAAAAATACCCAGAAGTAAATTTATCAGACAAAAAGTTACTGAAGTAAATGTGATTGAGTTCTAGTTGCTATTCAACTCTGTATGAAGCTGATAGTGTGGCTGAGTGTTTACTGTTGCTTTAAATATGAAAGTCAGTAAAATCTAAAAATCATAATTAAAGCTTTCACATTTTTTGTGAACAAACAAAAAGTAAAGGAAGCTCTTAAAGGAATGAAGACATTCCAGTCTGACTGCACAGAGAGAGGCAAAGAGCATTTTCAGCAGCAAGAGACAGGGATGAAGTTCATTTCGGCCAAAACACCAGAAGGATTTAATCAGCCTGACCAGAGGGGGTCAAGAGGTCAATACCATCATCAGGACACATTAGCTGCTGCAGCAGTACATATGAGCCACAACAATGGAAAGTTTGAGCTCAATTGTTGTGATTTTGTAACAACTATAACTTATAATTTTCCTGCTAATGCAGTTCAGTGTCATCTCACCACTTCATCTCTTCATGCTTTATGTTCAAATCTGTGGATGGATTATTTAAACCTACAGTTTGCATGTGCTTCTGTGTAATACAGATTTGTGGTGCATCTGCTGTAGCATCAAGAGATGTGGCAGATACTTTGACATCACAAAAGCTTTTTGAACAAACACCTGAACAAGTCTGAGTCTGTTAATTGAAAGAAATGTGAGTCCTAAACAAGCAAAAACTGAGAAAAGATATAAAACTCTTAAATAAGATACATCAACGGTTGGGAAAATATTTTCTAATAGTGACAGAGGATTATCCCATCTAATATAACACAACAGAAATATGTATTTATTGTACCTTTAATGTGTTTACAGAGATATCAGAACACAAGAGTGATGCTGTCTGATAAAACATTCGATCGTAAGGCATCAGTTTGGGCTGGTAGCATATTTTAAACACAGAGCGGAAACTGTGAATGCCTCAATTGTGTAAAGATAGCTTAAACTACAAGCTAAATGATGCCAAACAGAGGTAACAAACCAAGCATGAGAAACTTTGGAGGCACTCTCTATAGGAGGCTGTGTTCATGTTTTTGGGGAATTTGTCAGTTTAGATTCCTCCATGTTGTTCACATTGTTGGGGTCCACCTGCTCAGGGTGACCCCGCCTCACTCGAAATGTCTCACTGGAGATACCAGCAGCCCTCCTGACCCCACGAAGAACAAGGGTGTAAGACGATGGATGGATGGATCGTGTTCACATTCTAACTTTTACTGCATTCCAAAAACACCAAATCTGACAAAATTGCAAGCAAATTATCAGCAAGATATAGCAGTTTGTTATAAGCAATTCTTGAAAATATATTAAGACCTACTAATTCCACTTCCCTTCTCTCCTTGCCCTCTTTCCTGTCAACCTACTTTAAAATAAGGGCCACTAGAGCCCACAAAAACCTCGGAAAAAGAAATCTAAAAAAAATCAAATAAACCAGGTCAACAGATACAGCCCAGTTCTGTTTGTGATGGGTTGCTGTTGAGATTCTAGTGGTAATATTTTCAATGTAGCGTTTTGTGATGAACGCTGGCTTAGAAAGGAAAGAAGAACCTGATTAAAGTTCTCAAGGACAGATTTTAGAACACAGAAGGATGCAAGCCAAATGTATAAGTTTCAGAGACCTTTTACCTCAAAGTTATTAACAACTGTATTGATCAGATTATTCTTTGTGGTGCCAAAAATCCAAGACTCTATAGATCTAAAAAAATAAACACAAAACCAAACAGGAAGGTTCCAGAACATACATTTCTATTTGAAACTCACCAAACCAAAGCAAGAAAATCTCACAGAAGAAGAAAGTCCAGCTGAGATTGTGTATGAGGAAGTTATTTTTAAAAATAAGGTGAGCTTCTGTGGTGACAGTAATGATGATTGTGTGGGGAGTGGCATCAACAGGAGATGTGGTGGAACAGCATTCCTGCAGTTCCACTTCTGCTCCACTTATCGGAAATTATTTTGGGTTTATTTCAAATGTAATGGACAGAAAAATGGAAAAGAAAGGGGGAAAGGTAGGGAAAAAGCTTAAAGGGAAAGGGGAGATAAAAGTAAAGGAGAGAAAGAAGAATATAAATAATCACCCTAAGAATCTGCTTCTACACCTGCAGAAAGGGAAGAAAAAAACAGGAGAAATGAGGAACGGTGACAAACCATGTAGGCTTTTAAAACAATCACAATTACATCACTGAAAAGTACACAGTAATTCTTATTGTACCTGAAAACATCTGTGTATGTGAAGTTTGTCCATAAGAATATTCAGTAGAGAATGTGAAGGGTCACCTGAGTCGGCATGAGGGAGAATGAAGTCATCTGAAGATCCTTCACAGAAAAACATGAAACTGAGAAAATATTATGCAGATTTCGTCTCACCCCTGGATTATTTACACCACCACAAAGACATTATTAAAGTAGAAAACCTTATTTTTAATTTTTTCTTTAATAATGAATGTACAAACCCGTTCTTAGCAGTTCTATTTAACAAATAGTTTTTCTTATCTTGTACCAACCAAACAATTTTTTTTTTCTTTCCAGTAAAATTATGTAGCCAGACCAAGTCTCAGGCAGTGGGGAAGTTTCCAGTCTGACAGTTTCATAATGCCTTTGCTGCTCTCTGAATACAAAATAATCTGAATGAACTCACTGACAAGAGTTTCTGTCTCTCTGGTGGCCAAAGTAAGACTTTTTTTTTTTTTTTTTTTGTAGTTTTCTCAATTGGTTTGGTGCATATTTCTGATAATTAAAATTCTTAAAAATGTCATTTAAAACACAAAAACATTTATCTAACAGTTTATTGATCATTCAAAAAAAAAAAACTTTTTTTCAAGAAAATGACATTTCTCAGGAAAATTGAGAAATTTTCCTGAGAAATTTCTCAGGAAAAATAAAACTTTAAGTTTTATTTTATAGCGAATAAAACTTGAAGTTTTATTCGCTATAAAACTTTAAGTCATCATTACAAATAAAAACAGGTTGAGATAATCTGTCAGTTTCATGCATTTATTTATTATCATTGCCTCAAAATGCAATTAAGAAATTCAGTCATAAAAATTATAAAATGGGCGCATGCAAAGTAAAACATGTTTATTATCTATTTTTTTGTGTATAAACAGTATCTGTGTGTTTAGTTTGTGACTTTAACATGTTTAATTTGGACTAATAATGTTGGATATTAGCACTAGAAATAAATGTAAGATAGAACATAGACTTTATTTTGTGTTGTGGCTGAAGAAGAAAGTAAGAGGGAAATTAAAACACCAAAAGAGACTCATCTATGATGAGTGGCCATGGAAACGAAGCGTGAACCTGAATCGGAGAGCTTCTGATAGGAGGATCTCTGAGCTCGATTATTTAGGGCTGATCGTTTAAAGCAACAGTGAAACATTTTGAAAGACACTGCGCTTCAGGCGAAGACGTGTTACTCAGTCATGTGACTCTCCTCAGCCAGTTGTTGCTTTCCATCGTCTTCACCACCATCATCATCATCGGTGGGGGGTCTGGTGCGTCTGAAGAAGCCCAGCTACACACACACACACACACACACACGCACACACACACACACAAAATGGAGGAAACTTTAATAAGACGTAGGGGTGTGAACTCATCATGTGGAGAATAACTTAAAACCAATTGTGTGAGCTTCAACTCCATCAAGTTCTGCACCAAAACCTTCAGGTTGACAAAAGGTCAAAGGTCAGAGCAACAGCCATTACTGAGATTAAACCAAAACGTCACCAGAAACTCATTAATTAAGACAAACAGACTGACCGATCGATCAATTGATTGATACCTTCCAGAAGATGAAGCAGAGCAGGGAGAGGAGAAGGAGCCCAGAGATGATTGACAAGATGATGTAGCCAATAGGAACGGGTTTCTCCCCATCAGGAGGACGCCACACCACACTGAGCTGAGCCTGCGCACACACACACACTTCTGGGTTCTGCTGGGTAGTATTTATTGATTTAATGGTGATTGATTACCTGTGTGTGTCCACTCGTAAGCAGCAGTGGCTGGACCTTTGATGGTGCGCTGATGACATCATAAGAGGCAGAAGAAACGAGGTCATAGTTCAGGTAGGAGGTCTGAAGGACAAAACATAAAATGACAACAGAACCCTCACTTGTGTGTGTGTGTGTGTGTGTGTGTTCAGACATACCTGTGTGAGTGTGTGCAAATTAAGCCGAGCTGAGATTTTTACCACGGCGCTAAAGCCCCGCCCCAAATCCATGACATCACACTCAAAACGGACACACCCTGTCTCACTGTTGCTGCAGTTCTGAAACAAACGTAACTCGGCCTCAGATCAGAGAAACACACACCTGTAATATTTCTCAGTAACGTGAAGGTGTGTTCAGGTGTGCAGGGGAAGGAGTTATCACAGATTAGTGACTTTCATAAAGCAACCTTTAAGGAATAAAACTGTTTTTACCACATGGACGGTTTGTCCAAGTGAGTTTGTCTCCTCCTGCTGGATGGGCTGAGAAACTACAGCAAGACTGGAGTTATCAACAAGCTGCAGACAAATGAGAGTGAGACAGGTGAGCTATAGACAGGTGAGGGTTAAGTTCCATGAATAAAAAAGAAACATTATGTTGTTTTACCTCTAAAGGCATCACTTCTGATGTGTTCAGTGTCTGACAACTCAAGGACTCTTCTGACGGAGAGGATATGACGTAAAGCAGGAAGTGATGTCGCCAGGTAGAAGGGAAGTCCACGGTCAGTCGGGCGTTGACAGAACTGGGACCCTGATTCCTGATCTATAAATCGGAATCATCAATAACATCAATGTCAGTTGATGAGCAGCATGTTGGCCTTCACCAGCTGGTGACTGGAGGTTCAGATCCACCAGAACCTGGGCTTCCAGTCCACAGCAGCAAACCAGCAGAGCTCCTACTGCTCTACCTCATGTCCAGGTCCAGCCTGTCCTAAAGCCTCCAAAGATAAGTCAAAGCAACATCAAGCAGTGGGTTCTCAACAAGATATGGCAGAAATGTTCACCTGACGTCTACCTAACCAGAAGTGATTCTCTGAACTGGATAACCTCCCACCAAATCAGTTTGCTGGCCTTGTTTCTCCCAAGTCCTGCTAATATACCTCATTACCAGACTTTAACCTCACCTCATACACGTGCTCCATCAGTGGCCCGACTTCCTCCAGACGTCCAGGGTTACCTACAGGCTGCCAGTCCGGGTGGGGCAAAAGGACATCTGGAGGGGCAGACCCCCTGCAGAGACACCAAAACCTTACTACAGTCAATCTGTATATCTGGTCTTAAATCCAGAAAAGTTTTGAGTTATACCCTCTGATCTCCAGCGTGGCCTCGGCCTTCACCTGAACCTTCACGGTCACACGGTTACTGCTGGAGTTCACAGAGTTCTTACTGGTACAGAAAGGTGGACAGAGAGTGAGACAAAGGGATATGAGCTTTCAGCAGTAAACCCAGGGTACCAGGCAGAGTTTGTACCTTCGTATTCTTAGGCTGAAGGTGATGTGACTGTCCACCTCCTCCAGGTTGCCGACGCTGAAGAGAAGACCAGTCTGGACCTGCAGGTAAAGGAGCCATAATCACTGACGTATAGTTCTTCGCTGTTGATTTCCTCATATAGGGCTTGGTCTGACTCCAGTCCCAGTAGACTGAAGATTAGACTCTGCTTAGCATCATGAGTGCTACAGTGCTTACAGCAACTCCAAACCTCCAGGTCTGAAGTTCTCCATCTTTTAGATGTTTTCCTGCTTAACCACATTTGGAAGATAATTTTATGATTTGAATCAGATGTTTGAAACCTTGCAACCTTTAGGATGAAACTGACCCACCTCTGCTTTAGAGGAATTGGAGACTCACTCACTTTCTGTCTGTGTTTCATTGGGTTCCCAAGGTCACAGGTGACAACAGCCGTCTGGTTTTCCTTCCTTTGAACACACACCAGTCGGTTTTCGCCCTGCAAAGGAAAAACCGACAGGACTGTTCTTATTGGCTGTTTAAGCGGTTCATTTTTATCAGCGTGTGTGAGACCATCTCACCTGACAGCTCTGGAAGTGTGTGTGTTCAGGGAGTTGGACCACCAGCTCGGTCTCATACGCACCCTCGCCATCGTTTGTAGCCGACACCAACAACATCAGGGACTGATCGTCGCCGATCAACACGCTGTCTGATACACTAACATCACACACCATGAGACACAACAAAACAATATGTCAGCACTTTAGTTCTTTAACCACTATGCAAAACTTGGTAATTTAAATCAGGGATGCATTTATATGCTGATGATATCATTATTTCTGTAGCTGTTCCGTCTTTATGTCTCAGTATTTTGCAGGATTTCTTCCAATGACTGAAATTTTTGGTGGATTTCCTTATCAATCTCATCATGTTGACTCACGGTTTAACACTCAGCTTCAGGTCAGGAATGCAAATGTTATCATCCCCGCAATCCAGAATCAAACGGCTCTATAAGACACACAGACACTCTGTGGTTATCTTTATGTTCACCGAAACTCTGGCCATTGGTTCAGTTCCTCCTCTGGCAGGAAGTAGGCTGGCTCACCTGGACTGTTGAGTGTGTTTGACCATGCAGCAGAGCATTCTGGGTAGAGGTGAGGAGGCTGATCTCAGCAGTGATGAAGATCGGATTCAGTTTATCCCGAACTTCCTCTTCAGACTAAACGCACAAACAGAACAACGTAAAACCACGTTACTATCAAACCTCAACCATGTCTCCACCATGTGACAATTCAAAGAGCTCAGGTCTCTACAACATTAATCCCACCTGCAGCAGATACAGGTGTGACCATTAGTTTGTCCACTCACCCTCAGGTACGCTGTGTGATTGGTACAGGCCAAGCCCACCTGCCTCTCTACAACCAGCTCCTTTGTCGTTTGAGGCTGATTGTTTGACAGCAGCAGAGTTCTTCGTGCCATTGGCTGCTTCATCGTGTCCAGGTGTAGCTCCACTCTTAAAGCTGCCACCACCAGCCAGCAGACACACAGAATTAGATTACTGATATTAACATATTCTGAAATACCCCTAAACACACCTTTACCTGTCTGCTGAGGGATTCTGTGACCAGAGACATGGACGCACATTTGGACAGCAAAACTGAGGAGATACACCAACAAAAATGCAGATAGATTTATCAGCTATTTCTTCTCTGCAAAAATAGAATAATATCCGGATGTTTAATGATATGCAGATGACATATGACTTTATATTGAAGCTCATTCTAACATCTTTAACATTCAGATACCAAAAAATTTTAGATGCTTATAAGGATAATCATACAGCATCTTTTTACAGGAATAAGCCTCCCATCACCGACTCCAGGGAAGGTGAGTTTACATTTTTGTTTCAGAGAAGTTTCAGCTTTATTAGCTGCCTCACTTTGTGAACACACTGACTATATGAGTTAAGGGAACATAAAAAGAGACTGATCTTTAGACAATAACTCCTCATCAGACACTCAGAGAATCTAACCATTAATAGAAGTGGTGCTTAAAGTAATAGAACTGGTTTCCAGAAGATTCTTGCGGTGGTTTATCAGTTTCTTGATTCACAAGAGTTTGAAATTTACCTACATCTACATTGGAAGAAGATTCGTGTGGCTTGTTCTGAACCAAGACTCTTGGCAGCATTAGATTAAACCAAGTCTGAACTGGAAACAGAAACTAATTGCATGTACCAACAAGTGATTGTGGAGGCTTGGATTGTACTGGTCATGGTTTAAAATTCACAATTTTTCCTCAGACTTGAGCAGGAACAACTGGCTGTAGAAAGATCGACTTTATATAAACTGAGTGAAGTTTGTTGCTCTTGATTTAAAAATCCAAGTCAATGAAAACACTTGAATAGTTGCTAGATTACCATGAAACTGGTGTGTTTTTGTGATGACACAGTTTAACATCTGGATTCAGGAAGTCTGGTAGCAGTGAGACAGAAACTCTGGACCGGATCACAGCCTGGGACCTGAACACACAAACCCAAAGTAGCAACACTGAAGGCAGTTTTCCTTATGGGGAAGGAGACAACACAAGGGCCTTATCAGCCAATCAACATTGAACTATTGATAATGGCGTTATTAAATAACCTTACTTGTTGTTAGCCGTTTAAAACACAAAGTTCTTTTGTAAAAAAACTGAAACTGTGGAGAATCACCTGTAGAGAAAGGCTTGGTCTGCACCCCACGCTCCAACCAGCAGATCTACAAACACACAAGCAGCAGCTGCTTATTGATCAGTAATTATTAAACAATAAGCCAGCGCTCCTGAACATACCTGGGTATCCGTTCCCATCGAGATCCACACCTGACCTGAGAGAAAATCCAAACGCTGACCTGCTGCTATGTAATGGGCTGTTAATAATTTGCGAGGGCGTAGCTGACAGGCCGTTGCTGTTGCCCAGGTAAATAAACACCTGGCCACCGCCTCCATCTGACCATGGAGCCCCAACAGCAACATCTGCACACAGAGGGGTAGTACTGGATTAGCGCCCTGAAGCTAGAAGGTTTATGATGTTGAAAAGATGGATACTTAGTTACCATGGTAACCATCCATGTCCAGGTCACCCAGCACAGAGAGGGCGGAGCCAAACCGGCCATAGATCGACTGACCGATCAGTGATAGGTCAGGCTGTGAGGAGAAGGAGGACTTTTTCTTCTGCAGGTATAAAAGGACCTGAACAGAGAAACATTCACATTGATGGTTTATCCTGAAACTAGCAAAGAAATTCACTTAAAACTCCATATTACTGTTGATAAGGTCAAAAATAACAAATGCATTGTTTTGGAGATTTTCCAAGCACATCCCACTGGAAAGGGACTATGGGTCAGACCAAGAAGTTTCTGGAGAGACTACCTGGTGATACTCCAGAATGAGCTGGAGAGTATCAATATCATGGATGGATGGATGACCAAAGGACAAAACTAAGGATTTTTGTTCAAACCAGTCAATGCAAATGAGGTTGAACACTACTTCCTGTGAAGCATTTTGAAATAAAACAGCAAAGACACAGAAAAGCTGACAGACAGACTGAAACATGAGACTTAAGGAAAACTTGGACTGGGTGTTCAGACCTGCCCTCTCTCCTGCAGCTTCCCCATCACTCTGTCCATGAAGAGAGGAGCTCCGATCAGCACGTCGTCCAGACTGCACCAAAAACCAATAACACAACCAAAGTCACACCAGAACATAGACCCATCTTTTCAGAAAAACAGTAAATCTACCAGATGTGTTTCTTCTCACCCATCACTGTTGAAGTCCGCCACGGCGACGCTGTGACCAAAGTAGGACGCCACCTGTAGGAAACGGAGACGTCTTAGCTCCAGTTCATTAGCATCCAAACAGAGCAGAACAGTTTGAGTTTTCACCTGAGTCCCCGGGAAGGTGTGGTGAACTCTCAGAGAACCGGCCATCCTGCCATCATAGATCTTCACCTGGTAGAGCAGACCAACATTAGAGCGTCCCTTCATCAGAGTCACAGACTCAGTTCATTACAACCCAAACAACATGGGAAAAACTTACTGTTCCTGCCGTGTTCCTGTCATTTGGAACCCCGACCACATAATCTGGTGAACACAAACAAAACGGTTAGGAAAAGAAAAGTCTCACTAGATTAGATTAGAGTTACTTACCTGTTGTGGCATCTCCAGTCAACAAACCACTGGCCACTGAGTAACCTGACAAACACACATGTAGAAATAAATTACATTTCATCACTTTTATAAGATGACTACAATATGTGCTGCACAGCAGAACAGGAAAATGTAAAAAAAAAAAAAAAACTTTTTAGCTTTTGTCATGTGACTTTACGCTTCAGCTACAGATATTTCTTTGTGCCGTTTTAAAGATTATCTAGAAAATTCTTTTGTAGTTTGGAAATTCTGGCCTCTTTCTGCTTTTTAAAAGTAGGAGATTTGTATCACCCCTAGCCCTTCAAAATAAAAGCTGATCAGCACATGAAATGCAGTATATGTCAGGCTTTTAATCATATGTTTGTGAACTATACAAAAAAGTCTATTTAAATACCAAAGCTTAACCAATGAAAGATATGTACCTTTCAGAATAAAAGCCCTTCTTCAATGGATTTCAGCGTAATGTGTCACTCACCTCGGTAAAGGTCGTAAGCTCCCTGCTCATTTGACTGGTGGATTCCAGCCACATACTGGATGGGTCCATCACTCTGACTACTGTTGATGATGTCACTGACACCCACTGTGATCACCTGACCTGAAATCAGCAGTGAGCATTAAACCTTAAAGAAAATTATTCCACTTAAAGGCATCAGTCTGACTGCTGGATATCACGTTCACTCACATCCAGCTGATTAAAACAACTGGTTTTAGCTGTTAAACTGGTCTTCTTGAGGCTATACTGCTGCTAACTGCAGATATTTAATTATCCTTAGTCACATCATTCAGCCTGAATAGGAGATTTTCCCCAATGCCATTTGTAAACTGGTGTAGTTACAACCAACAGCCAGCAGAGGTCTCCCTCACCCTGGAAGTAGAAGCTTCCTGGAGCTCCAAGCACCAACCGACCATCCTAAACACAGAGGGCCAAAGTTAAAGATCATCAGTCCTGTTTAAAGGTTTAGATACATCCTCCGATTCTTTGTAGCTTCATTCTTTGGAAGCAACATTTTCTTCATAGCTTTTAAAGTTATTCCCAGACTCAATTCTCTAAAATTCCTTGGGAAATTCAGAGAATTGAGGATAAAACCGTTTCAGACTCAAAACGTTCTTCCCAGTAGATGAATAGCAGAGAGTAGATGAGAGGAAAAGCTGCTAAACTTATGAAACTTTAATTAAGATTAAGAAACTAAAAGTTGTACTCAACTAGAAGCGCCACGACCTCAACATATTTTATTCAAGTAATAGCAAAAAGTATTTAGTAAAAAATCTACTCAAGTAACTGATCAAATTAACAATCATTTAATATTTAAAAGTTACATAATCAAAATATAAATTAAAATGAAAATTTTGGTATTTTAAGGACAAAAATGACAATAATTCATGTAAGTAACAAAAACAGATAAAGAAAATGTTTCCAAATCACTTAAAACAAAACTTAGGACATTTTGACAAAAACTGCAGGTGTGTGTCTGTGTCTCGTGAATTTTTGCATAAAACGTTTTTGTTTTTCAGTCAGTCGGTAGAAAATCCAGGATTTGTACTCAAGTAAAAATAGAGATACGTCACAACAAAATTCGGAAGGTAAAAGTAAAAAATGCAGCATAGTAAAAACAATCCTAAAAGGTTTTGTTTGTTTGTTTGTTTGTTTTTTTAGAAAAAGTTAAACAAGTAACTTGTAAATGTAACTAATTACTACACAACTGATGAACGTCTGAATCCCAGAAGGAAACCGGAAGACCACGTCACCTTGGTGATGTCAGCGCTGAAGCCAACCTCGCAGTAGCGCTGATCGTTTCCTAGACAACAAAAGACAGTTTCAGCCTGTGAGGCGGTTTATAGTTTTCCTTCCAGACATTCGTGTGTCTTACTGTTGCTCCTCTGCCTGTAGTCGTCCTCCATCAAGGCTCCTCTGCAGGGAGAGAAAGGTGTGGCCCTCCTGGTCATCTGGTCCAATAGGAGACAGTTTCCTACAGGTGTTTTCCCTGACTCTGCCTCTTTCTGGTTGACGTTCCAATGAAAGAGCGGCGCACACGCCTGGAGGTGGAGAAACACACAGGAAGTCTTTATTTCCGTTAAAAACATCACAAATCACAAGAACTGCTGAGAGGAACGAGCCAGTCATGTTCCAGTGCAGCCGCCAGAGGGCGCTGGGGGTCCTTAGGAAGCTGGACGGCAGATGAGAAAAAAAAATGCAATTTTAAAACGTTTCCAGAGGTAATCATCAAAATCTAAAATAAATGCAGTACAAACGAAATGTTTTGCTGCACAAGCGAGCACAGAAATTTGACACCAATTTTGTTAGATTTGTGAGATGTTCTGGTTGACCTTTGAACTTTCATTAATATCTTCAAAATAAGAGCAGCACAAACAAATGCTTTTGGCTGCACAAACTGGCACCAATGTAGTCGAGTTGATTGACTGCAACTTTGTCTGACTTGAAGAAGGTGCTGGTCTGTTTGACCTTTCATGACATCTGAAAACATTTACTAAAGTGTCTTTTAAATTAGAGCAGCACAAACAATTTTGTTGGATTTGGGTGATGATGGGAAGGGACTAATTGACCTTTAAACTTTCATTAATATGTTCTAGGCGAAAGTAGCACAAAAATGTTTTTGCTGCATAAACGTTATCGAGTTGTCGACTCCAGTTTTGTCTGATTTGAAGAAGGTCAGGGTCTTGTTGACCTTTTATGATCTCTTGAAATATCTATTAATATATTTAAAATGGCAGTGGCACAAATGAAAATTTATGTTCCACAAACATTTGACACTAATTCTGTTGCTAATTGTAAAATTTTAACTGCTAATATATTCAAATTCACGTTCATAATATCATCATTTCTTATCTGACCAAAAATTCCACTAAAGACCTCAATGCTAACTAAAATTAGAAGCTAAATTAAAGTAATAATTACAGAAATGTAAATAAAAGTGAGGACAACAAATAGAAAATGAAATGTTTGTCATACATATTGCCTGTCAGCTGTTTGGGGAGTCATGATACGGAAACGTTTTTAACCCGATGTTTTCTTACCAGCAGGTGTTTGCTGCCGACTGAGCGAACAGAAGCTCCAAACCATTGGCCGCTCTTAAAGGAGTGAAACCTGAGACCTGAGAGGATGTGCTCCTCATCACCTGTGAACAACAGGAGACTGAGACAGGTGACATCATAACATCAGGTGTAAAAATCGGACCGGTCATTTCTGGTCCAAGCATTCAGAATTCCCTGGGGAGAACAAATCTAAACTCACCTGTCAGGTCAAAATCGATGACGTCACAGGCTCCCTCAGGCGACCAGGCGCACAGAAACACGGCCCCTCCCTCTGTCACACCAGGTTGGCTGGTGTTGGCTTTGGGAGCTCCAATCGCAACGAAGAACCTGCAGAACCAGAACATCTGAGCTCCTTCCAGCCGTGAATCACCTGACCTCTCGATTTGCACATCTCAATCTTCTCTGTTCGTCTCATTGACCCTCTAAACCCAAACACAGATCTGGTACCATCACAGTAACACCCAAAGCTAATGCGCTAAAAGCGGAGCTAATTCTCCAGTTAGCACTTTATCGTTTTTTTGCTAAAGTTGAAAACATTTAGCACACTTAGCTTCCACTAAGTTAATATTTCCGGACAAATTCTAAAGCGCCAATTTACTTGCTTGTTTTGTAAACATTCAGCTGACTAAAGTTCAAAATCTGTGTTGAAGGTTTGGGTCACACCAGGCTGGCTAGCCGTCTATATTCATGCCCTTATTTTGAAGAAAATGGAGACTCTTTCATTTCTTCTCCTCACATTCTTCACCCCTGACGAGGTGCAGCTAATTATGTTTTTCTTCTGTAAACCCAGAATGCATTGCTAGACCATTTAAAATGTGCTCATGTCCTTCATGATTTCTGACCAAAGGCCAAATCAGCAACAGAGGTGGTTTAGGTAAAACATACCCAGCTGTACTTTGGTTTATTAAAAACTAGAGACTCACATATAAAACCCCTCATGGATTAAAAATGTTAAATGTGGGATATATTGCAAATTGGCAATAAAGCTGAATTTGACTTACCAAACTCCTATATCAACAACAAGTAGAAAGTGTTTTCATCAGGATGGATTAGTGTTTTCCAGTCATTTTTTCAAATCAACAGTTTCACAGAAAAGCCTCTAGATGGCGCCATAATTACCATATAAGTCCATTGATATGGGACACTTATTGAAGAAACGGAAGTACGAAGATAAATTGGGGACATAAAGTTTGTACAAGAGAAAAAAGATAAAACTGAAAAAAGAAAATATTTATTTAATAAGTTTACTTTTTTTTTTTCTTCTTTTGGACAAATATAGCCTCAGTTTAGATGTCCTGTTTACTGTTTGCTTCAAGCCATGTCAAAAACACAGCAAACATGTAGAAGAATGTAATCTGCTCAGATTAGAGCAACGCTAATCTGAACAGATTAGTGTAAAAACCTAGAGGATAAACCAAACTAAACACAGGACAATCCTGGAGAAAACCGGTGAGAAGCCACAGACGACTGGGATCGAGCTCACAATGTGCTCCAGATCAAAATATAGCAAGTGTTACAGTGGCCTAGTTAAAGTCCAAAACTAAATAAAACCGAGAATCTGTGGCAACACTAAAAAATGAGTTTTTAGTGAAGTATTTCGTTGTAAGAATAGAAATGGGGAGAAGATAGCCAGTGGAGACAAACCTCAGAAGATCTTAAGTGAAAATGGCTGACAACGATTTTTCCAGGTGTGACTCACCTAGTGACGATTTTATTCTTCGTTTCAGGTAAAAAGATCAGATGACGTGAAGAACTTACGTGTTGTTGAAGGAGTGGAAATCGATGGAGAATCCAAACAAACTTCCCGCTGGTCCACTGAACATCACTGGTTTTTCCAGCAGGTTCAGACACACACTCGCCGCGACACACAGCAGGCAACACACACACCTGAACGCACACATCTCACCTGTCTGGAGACTGAACCAGAGATGCTTCAACACGCCTTTATAACTCCAGTCTGTTTCTCTCTGTGTGTGTGTGTGTGTGTCCTGACAGATGACTGACAGCTGGCGGTGTGTGTTTTACACTCTGAGCTGCTGTTTCCTGCTGATAGAAAATAAAATTAGAAGCTGGCTTATCTGCTGAGTTTAGTTTTCTGTGGGTGGTGAGTTCAGGAACATCCCGGAACGTAAAACCTTCTTGGTTGATCTTTTATACTCCCTAAGAACTTGGTAATAATCCGTTTTATTCCTCAGCCTCTTTCTTGTCGGCCGTTTTAAGCAACAAATTTGAACAAAACCAACAACTGTTAACATTTCAAACAAAAGTTGGGTGCTCAGGTTTAAATTTATTAAAGATTTGATCCACACAGGTTCAAAATTATACATACAAACTCAAATAGAAGTATCCACGTCCACTAATATTAGATTAAATGTAGCGCCTGCTACAACAAGCTTCTGGATATTTGACATTTCTTTTTATCAGGTTCAGACACACACCTGACACATAATATATTTTGTGCATAATAAATGCGTATTTTGCAAAATATGCATAGTTGTATAAAATGCTGAAAACATTATAATAAAATAAAACTAGAAATCATAAAGTTCTGGACTGCATGGTTGCTGCTTCTTTAAGAACCAGCTGGAGTTGGATTGATGCCCTTATATGTGAGGTAAAGAGGTTTAAAAATATCTTTCAGCATCATTAATTGAGAATAATAATTTTAGTCCAGCTGCTTAGAAGCGTTTGTGATGATGGCGACGATGAAGAAGACGACCTGTTGCTTCTTCGCTGCTCAGGTGCGTTACGGAAGCTGTGTCAGCGCCCCCTGCTGCTGTTTGTCTGCCAGCACATACAGCTGTTTTAGCTCCGCCCACCAATCTCCAGGGCAACGCCAGCGCGGCCGCAGCAGCAGGTCGTTGAGGAGGGCGGCCAAACATGCCCCGAGAATAGGCCCCGCCCAGAACACCTGCGGTGGAAGCGACCAATCAGGGATAAGTTAGTGCGTGCGTTTGCGTTAAGGATGCAAACAATTAAACTTACAATTAACTGTTGATTAATTGTTTATTGCACATGTGTGAAACTCAAGGTCAGAGGCCAAGTCTGACCTGCTGGAGCTTTTTAATGTTAATGTTAAAGAAAGACGGGCGGCCATCTTGTTACAACTGAGGTTTCTAAGAAAATAGCGGCTCAATTAATCCAATTGATTAACAAGATCAACTTTAGATTGACTCATTAATTGATAACTTGCATCCGTGTGTGTGCGTGTATGTGTGTGTGTGTGTGTATACGCTGACCCAGTGGTTCCTGAAGTCGAGTGTGACGGCGGCAGGACCAAAGGAGCGCGCTGGATTCATCCCACATCCTGTGGCGCCTACCTGCAGAGGAAACAGAAGCTGATTGGCTGATTGGCTGCTTAAAGGGCCAGCGGACAGGTGGGTGGGACTTACAGCCACCAGGTGACCCAGACTGACAGACAGACCGACCAACAGAGGCGTGGCCACCTCAGGCAGAGGGAGCTCTGTGGTTACCATGACAACCAGGACCAGCTGGAGCGTGACGAGCGTTTCCACGGTGACGGCCTGGGGC
This sequence comes from Poeciliopsis retropinna, assembly GCA_010277075.1. Classification (NCBI taxonomy): domain Eukaryota; kingdom Metazoa; phylum Chordata; class Actinopteri; order Cyprinodontiformes; family Poeciliidae; genus Poeciliopsis; species Poeciliopsis retropinna. The sequence goes on along the minus strand of VMRM01000035.1, from coordinate 2,508,360 downwards.
AACCGGACGCCGGAGGACACCTGGACGCATAAGGGGAGAGTCAGAGAGGATCATGCTCTCTGATTGGCTGTCGGAGGAACACTCACCTGGTTCACGGCAGGCGCCACATCTCCCATCAGCCCCAGCAGCAGCGCAGCAGAGGCCACGCCCCCCAGCAGCTGGCCAATCACGTACAGCGCTGCTCTCCACAGACGGAGCCTCAGGGTCAGAGCCATCGCTATGGAAACTGCAGGGTTCAGGTGAACTGCTCCACCCACGGACAGTGCTGCCATGGCAACGGATAGACCAAAGACCAACACAACCTGCAGGGGACATGCCACAAACCCAGAGAGTGGAGGACTCTCAGGGGGACGGCTGTGATTGGTCGGATCTGTCGACCTCAGGTCACCCTTTATCAGAACAGCTGATAGGCTGGCAGACAGGAAGAGGGCGGTGCCTACAAACTCCAGCAGAAAGTGATGCAGGCAGGACTGGGAGAGGACGTCCCGCAGGACGAGACGGAGACAACGAGAGACAAACATCACAGCGGCGACTGGACCAGCTGATCGCAATCATCTGTGGGGAGAAACCAGAACAGGTAAGAACCAAACCGGTGAGATCCAGGTGGGCTGGGAGTTTACTGAGACAACTCCAGGGCTGCGTTCACACCAGACCTGCTTAATCCGGTTTTATCAAACTCTGGTCCGTTTGACAAAGGCCGGATCGGTTGGAGAGATCTTGGTCTCGGTCCGGTTGCAGTGAACTCTGGTGCAGTTTGAATGCACATGTGAACGCCAAGCGGACCAGAGACCGCTCCAAACAACGCAGGAAGTGGACGAGAACGCACTGATGTCATTTCATAAAGAAAGACGTTGTGTTCAGTGTCTTCTTCTGGTGATTTTTGTGTCCTTTCCTTCAGTGGTTCTTGGTGAAGCACCACCACAGGCAAGAAGGGAACTTTTTTTTTTTTTTTTTAGCAGATGCTGAAAATATAACAAATGTTGCCATTTTGATCCCCAATTGAACCGAATTTACCGCACGAGGTGTGAAAATTCCCGTATAATTGATCCAGGTAAATAGATCGGATTTAGAGCTCCTTATTTTATCAAAATCTCAAACACCTTGAACAGGTTCAGGACTTACCTGTCGAGAGGTGGATCCCAGGTGTGCTGCTGCAGGTTAACGACGTCTCCTACATCCAGAGTTGAGTCTCTGTTTTATAAAGTTAATGTGGGTGGCGTTGGCTCAGGTGTGGGCGGAGTCATCACACAGGTAACTTGTTGTTCCTGGATACGTCTCACCTGTCAGGAGAAAAAAAAATCCATTTGTTGAAACATCTTCACTGTAGATAAAACGGACATTTGTTTCCCGGTGGATCTGACTCTAACTCCAAGTTTCACCCTCAGAAACCTGAGAAGAATCCCTCTATGAATGTAGAGACAGGAAGCTGCAAAGTTTCAAAATAAAACATGTAAAAAGATTGATAAAAAAAAAAAAAAAAAAAAGCCCCAATAACCCAAAAAGTTGCACATGTTCAAATTCTCCAGAGGGGAAGCATGGTAGAGGAAGCATCATGATGAGGAGCAGTTTTATTTTATTTTATTAATTTTTTATTATTATTATTATTATTATTTAATTCACCAATTACTGCATATACAATGAACATTGTATGCAAATATATTGTATATTTTGTCTGCAAATCCCAAACAGACAAAATAAATGCAGATAATAGAATGAATACCAACAACAAGAATAAAATAAAATAACAAACAGAAAACTGAAAAACAATAAAAAATAAAATTTATTTTTCAATTTTAATCAGATTCACTTACAGAGGTGGTTGGGACAGGTTGCGCTGCAAAAACAAAATCTTACCAAGTGTTTTTATTTAGTTTGTAGTGAAAATATCTTAGTAGACTTTACATTAAGCAAAAAATAACTTACAAATGACTTTTCAGCAAGATATAGGAGCTTGTTCTAAGTCAGCAATTACTTAATGTTGATGAAAAATAATTAGTTCTAGTGGCAGGTTATTTCATTGGTAAAAATTCATGCTTTAAGTGAGATGATCTGCCAGAAAAACCAGTAATTTTTCATCAATATTAAACAATTATTGACTTAAAATGAGCTCCAACATCTTGATGAAAAGTTACTTTTAACTTTGGTCTTATTTAAGATATTTGCACTAAAATAGACAGAAAATACTTGGTAAGATTTTGTGTTTTTGCAGTGCATTTCTATTAACCTGTCAGAAAAAAAGGAAGAAATCCTCACAGTTCAGAAAAACAACTGCGTCTGTAGCAGCATGACTACAGAGACAGCTCCGGATAACCTCAGCCTGTCTAAGGAAAGTGTAAAAGTGGACAGGATGTCAGCAAACAGGACAGAGCTGCTGGTTCTCCGATGATCAGGTCTGTGGTTCGTCCCGGATTCTTGAATGAAAACCTTTTTCTGTGTCCTCGTGTCTGGAGACGAGCCGATAAGCTGCAGGATGTTTCAGCGGGAAAACCCGACTCACGCAGACTCCGAACAGAGCAGAGGCTTGTTTCACACACACAGAGGAGCTTTAAGCCGCTCAGATACCTGAGAGGTGTGTGAGGCATCCAGCCGTGCGACTGGCTGACATTTAGCAGCGAAGGTGTCGGCAGATTGCCTCAGTCCCTCCATTAGAGACATCTGATGAGTCGTGAGGAGCCGCAGGTCGGAAACAGAAACCTGAAGGAGCGCGGCCTGATCCTGGAGCGGAGCGTCTCCTGCATTCATCAGAGTTAAAACTCCTCCAACCTCCGACTGCAACACAGTAAAACCAACTCACAGTTAAATCTGACACTTTTTCTGTAATTCTCACACATTTTCAGTTAAAATTACATTAAAGACGTAAATATTTGTCACCTTCGTGTTGATTTTGGTTCATTTTTGTAGACATTGGTTTTAATCTCTTTTATTTATTAATTACTTTTATTATTTTTAGCCATTATTGCTTGTTTTGTTTTGTCCTTTGAGATTTAAAGATATTAAGGGCATTATCAATAAAATCTATTATGATTTTTGTTTTATGATATGTGGACTTTTAACTTGTTTAAAAAAAAAAACAAACCTACATTGTGTTATTTTATGACACATTATAGTGTATTTTAAATAGTGAAAATGTATTTTCTTCAGCTAATGTGTTTAGTCAAAGTGAAGTTTATTTGTACAGCACATTTTAACAAAAAGGCATCTCAAAGTGCTTTACACCACAAAACAATTATGAAACAAAAAAATAACTTTACATTTTGTCAAATGCCATCATCAAAATGATCAATCAAATATAGATTAAATAATCAATCAATGTTTTACTTGTTACTAACCAAAAGAAACTCTAAGCAGGTAAGTTTTTCGTTTAGGTTTAAAGGAATTCAGTGTTTCGGCTGTTTTGAGGTATTCTGGAAGTTTGTTCCAGATTTGTGGTGCAGAGAAGCTGAATGCTGCTTCTCCATGTTTGGTTCTGGTTCTGGATGCGGAGCAGAACCAGAACCTGAGAGGGCTGCAAGGTTGCTGTTGGCAACAACAGCAGATCTTTAATGTTTTCAGGTGGCAACCTGTTCAGTGATTTACAAACTAGCAGAAGTATTTTAAAGTGTTAACATTCATTGTCTTATTTTTTAATACTTTGAAATTGTTTTCTGTGTTTCCTGCAAATCCCAAAATATGATCATTGTGAAAAGAAGTCACTGGAGGTGGGCAGATTGATCAGAATTATCAGTATTGGATCAATACTAGCTTGGTAATATTAATACTTTAATTTCAGATTGCCTCTTTTTTGTATTGCAATTTCTCAGCTCTACCTCTAAAAAGATTTTGTGTTGATTTTTTTTTTTGCAACTTATTTCAATCAATCAAGTTTATTTGTACAGCACAAGACAGTTCAAAGTGCTTTACATCATAAAAACACAAATTAAGAAAAAATGCACATAAATCTTGTTAATACATATTTTGTAGAAAAACTACCAAAACATGGGGTCCAGACCCACTAACTGCCACCTTTAGACGCAGCCCTGCTCCAATCTGGCTGGACTCCAATCTGCAGGATAGAAGCTCCGGATCTGGCGCCCCTGGTCAGACACAATGGATGAACGGATCAGAGAAATTGTCCTGCAATGTAAGTTCTGTCCAGCAGAGGGCAGCAGACATTACAGCGTTCATATCTGCAGCTCAGCGAACCGCTTGGTTCTGACCCGTTACTAATTGGCCGAGTAAGTATTTGGAAGAAAAAATATTATATTACGCTGTACTTTTTACTTTCACTTGAATAAAATTTCTGGATACCCACTGTGATTAACTTCACTGAATGAAAAACAAGCTTGTTTCAACCAGACAGACACACCTCCAGAGTTTTGTTAAAGTTTCAAAAACTGAAACTGGTATATTGAAAAAAGGTGATTCGGAAAAATGTTTGATTTTACCAAATACTTTTTTATTCTTTCTTAAGTAATTTCTCAGCTACTTTTACTGGAGTAAAAATACGTTGAAGTAGAAATACTCGAGTACAATTTTTGGTAGTCTACCAACCTAAACAAGAGACCATATCCCCTACTCCAACATCTTTCTAACCATACGGCCAGATAGAGGAGATCATATCCCCTACTCCAACATCTTTCTAACCATACGGCCAGATAGAGGAGATCATATCCCCTACTCCAACATCTTTCTATTTAGAAACAGGAGATCATATCCCTGACTCCATCATCTTTCAAGCTAGAAAAAGGGGATAATCCCCTACTCCAACATCTTTCTAACCATACGGCCAGATAGAGGAGATCATATCCCCTACTCCAACATCTTTCTATTTAGAAACAGGAGATCATATCCCTGACTCCATCATCTTTCAAGCTAGAAAAAGGGGATAACATCCCCTACTCCAACATCTTTCTAGTTAGAAAGAGGAGATGATATCCACTACTCCAACATCTTTCTAACTGTAAGGCCAGAAAGAGAAGTGGCAAAAGCAAATGAGGTGGACTAGCAGAGCTTGAGAACAACTGATTGTGTAATCTAATACATTTTACAGTGGGATATCATATCTGCTGCTTGGATACTGAGACGTCAGCATGTCATGATAAACATTAGACTTACAGTAACTGTCTTCAGTCAGAGGCTTCTTTAGATTTGTTGGAAGACTGACTGCTACTGGAGATCCTTCCTCCCCATAACATCATCGACTACGACTTTTTATTTGGATGACATGAGTTATGACAACTTTTAATTTTCTTTGGGATAAATGAAGTACTTTTGATTTAAATTAATTCCAAAAATATCTAAAGTTTATTTTAAAAAATGTTTTTTTAGTTCCTAAACCTAAAAATTGAAATTTAAAGGTTCTTCTAATCCAAAACAAACATCTCTGAGGGCTATTTAGAAAAACTCAATACACTCTGTTTTTTTAAGTGTGTGTGTTTCCTGCAGCAGCTGCAACAACCACTGATCATTCCACAACTGGGACACGCTGACCCGGTTCTGAATGTGTTGTGATCAGCTTAAAGGTTCAGGCCGGGGTCAGGCAGGTGGACCCCCCAGGAGTCAGGCCGGCCCAGATGGCCCAGAGTTCACCTTACAGATGGTTCCTAATGAAGGTGACAACGAACACACACCTGGAGCAGGAACTGGGTCGGACGTGATTCATGGCCGGTTCTCCTCGGCCCGACCCATTTCCTGAAGCTGAAACAAATGAGCTGAGATGAGATTCTGGTTCTGGTGGAATCCCCAGGGAGGCGCTGTCCAACTGGAATGAATGGCTCTCTGAGCAGATCACTGCCAACAGGGGGAACCACAGTCCTGCTGCCGTGAACTGAACTGGTTCTGAACTGGTTCTGAACTGGTTCTGAAATGATTCATACAGTGTTTGAAACTGGAATTCTCACTTGGTCTCAAATAAATAATTGTGATGAATCGTAATTAATCATTTATTGAAATAATTGTCAACTGATGTACTAATCGATTAACTGTTAGCTGGAGTAAAAAGACTCAGAAAAAGAATAACTGCAGAAAGAACAATAAACTCAGAGCCGGAATTAAGACAGAAGAATACAAAAATATATACATTTTGCATTTAAGTTAGAGAAAAATAATTTTTTGTACATATGTAAACAAAAACCTATTGATTTCCTTTTGTTTCTAATAATTAATTGATTAATCCATAAAATAATCAACAGATTTTCACATGTTAGAAATATTTTTTTCATTTCCTTCGCTACAAATTAAGTGTTCACTAAAGTAATACTGTCATTGAATTTTTGGCAGTAAAATCTTTATTTACTGATTGAAAAAAATTAATTGAATTATTTGTTTATTTGCATCTTTTAAAAAGTTTAAGAGGTTAAATAAAAATATTTTATCCGATAAATCGTCAAAGTAATCAATCAATTAACTTGTACCTAAAAGAATCGTTAGTCGCAGTAATAATTCTGACACTTCAAGCTTTCCGTAGAAACAGGTGGACAGGTGAGCGCAGTCACAGCTGCTGATGACGTTCATTTAAAGTCACGTGATCAATACGATCAATTTATTGATCAGAGTTTATCGCTCTGTGGAGTGTGTGTGTGTGTGTGGGGGGGGGAGGTAACAGGGCCGGTCAGTGTCCTCCTCCTCCCCCCGTTCTCTCCTCTGATTGGCTGCTTCTCTCCTCTCGCGCAGCAGGCGCTGCTGCTCCTCTTCAGATCCAGGTTGAACCCGCGCGCATCCAGGAGTCATATCGGACCCGGACCAGAACCTACAAGGATCCCGACCGGAACAGACCCGAACTGGACTCTCCTCTGTCTCTCTTCGAGCTCGGTTCGGTCGAACCCTTTCTGGTTCGGTTTGGATCTTCTTCTTCCTCCTCTTCTTTTTTTTTTCTCGCTCTTTTGCGCATCTCGGATCTCGTTCAGTCCCGGTTCCGACCGACATGTGCGGGGAACCGAACCGGACCGGAGCGCACCGCACAGGGCTGTGAACGCAAGACCACGGCGTGCCGTTGCGCGCGCCCCCGGCCGTGCGCGTGGATGAAGAGATGGAGCGAAAAGTCCTGAGTCAGGTATGACGGGAGCGCGCAGCCGGGGAGCGCGCGTGCGTGCGTGCTGCTGTTGCTGTACAGTCTGACCTTGTGAGGTCCAGAACCCGGTTCTGAATAATCTCAATCCGGTACTAGTGACTGCAGAGACGCACGCGCTCGTGCTGCAGAAAAAAATCAGCCGCTTTCATGGTTTACTGGATAAACTGGACCCAATCCGAACAGAACCAGTACCCATCATCAGCAGGTAGTTCAGCTGGATCCGTGTCGTTCTTTTCTACTGAACGGATCCGTTCCTTTCTGGTTCTGGTGTTGTTTGGAGTTCTTTCTGGGTTCTGCAGTGTGGCTCTGGTTCTGGTGAACCCGGTCCAGGTTGATGGAGCATCATCAGGGCGGAGTTCTGTTTCAGGAACCCGGTCCGACCCGACCCGGAGCAGTTCTGGTTCTGCAGAATATCGACAGTCATCCGATAAACCAGAATAACTAGAAACCAAACAATCAGCTTGTTCTGATCTGGGCTTTGACTAGGCTGTTATAACTCATGCTCAGCTTTAATCTGAATCATCCCATAATATGTCAGCTGCTGCCCTCAGCATGATGCTGCCACCACCGGGTTTCACAGCAGGGACAGTGTGAAATCATCGCATTGCAAACATTTGTTGAGCCTCCCGCACTTTTCAGGTTTCTATCTGTTAAGGGAAATCTGGATCGGTTCCTCTGTGTGTGTGTGTGTGTGTGTGTGTGTGTGTGTGTGTGTGTGTGTGAGCAGCTGGTCGGGTTCTGGGTCCGTCTACAGGGAGTCGCATTGAGCAGCGACTCCAAACAGATTGAATTTGATTCACTTTTCAAAAAGAAAATAAATATCGACAAAAAATATAGATGTTTTTACAGATTTTAAACAAATATTGTCTTTTCCTTCCTTCCTTCCTTCCTTCCTCCTTCCCTCAGTGCTTCATTTTTCTGCAGACTCCAGTTTTTAAACTTTTTCCCTTTTTGTTTTATTTTCATGTAAAGAACGAAGAATTCTGGAAAACTTTGGACTCATGAAATAAAATATGATTCATAATCCAGAACACGTCTACCTGCTACTGGATCTGTAAAACTTTCAGAAACTCTGAGACGGAGGCGGATCCATTTCCTCAGGGAACCGGGCCTATTTTTAGAAAACGCACACACACACACATGCACACACACTAACTCAGCCTCTGAAACTCGAGGTGTGTGTCGGCTCTAACGAGGTCGGGTGACTGGCAGCAGCTGAGGAGACGACAGGCGCGCTCATCCATCACTTCCTGCATCCTTCATCCCTCCATCCTCTTCCTCACTGAGATGACGATGAGGAGGAGCGATGAAGGTTTGCTTCGTGTTCAGCGGCTCAGATTTCCGACTTCTTCAATTTGTCTGTGGAAACTGAAACTGTTCGGCCTCCAATCACAGACTAAATACTGACCACCTGATCCGCCGCAGCCAATCGGGCTCAGATTAGATGGAGCTTTTAGGAGATTCTGTTCAGTTCTGTTCGGTTCTGAAGCGGTTCGGTTTGTTTCTCAGAGTCCAGCTAAAAACTGCAGACTGAAAGCTGGAAGCAGCCGCCACTGCTGGTTCAGGGTCTGTTTGTTAAGGCTCTGTTTGGTGAAATGAACGTTTTGGGCCTGGTGGCCCACAGGGCTCAGTTCTAGGCCTCTTCCTCTTTTCATCACTCCCATTAAAACACCTCATTGCATCCATTTGAATGGAGATGACTGTCAGATTTATATCCCAATGTGCTTTGATGACATTAAAACTTGAAAAGTGCTAAAATTTTCAAAATTTAAAGAGAAAAAGACAGAAATTATGTTTTTGGTGGCCCTACTGAGACCTAGACCTACGTTAACACGCCTCATTCCTTTTAGGATTTATTTAAGGATGGTTTTCACACCTGTATGTCCAGGACACTGGGTTCGATTGGGTACCAAAATTGCAACATTTGATAATTTTTTAGCTGTCAAACAAACCTAAACAGTTGAAAAACTTGTTCCCCTCTTTGCCTTTAGGGGCGCTACATCAAGAAGGACTGAAGGAAACGACACAAAAACCTCTGAAGAAGACAATGAGCAACTTCCTTCTTCACAAAAAGTAATCAATACTTCCTCCATTGTAGAGTAGCGTCAATTTTTAGCAGACTTTTGCCATTTCTCCTGCCAGTGCTAGACTAGCCTGTTCGTTTTGGTCATATTTACCCAGAATTCCCTTCAGCATAGTTAACTTCCTGCTTTTGGAGCCGTTTCCAGAATGTTCACTTTAATCTAATCGAGATGCAGGTTTTAGGGCAGATCAGAGTTCACGTTTTTGGTTCGATTGTGTTCACACCTTCTTAAGCGAACCGGACTTTTTAGGCAAACAATTGCACCTTTAAACTAATTTTTATCAATTTTCACATGAAGCAAAGTCTTTATTTCTTGTTCTCAGTCGTCTCGCCTGGTTAAATAAAGATCGGTGGTGTCTTGGGGTTTAATTGTCCCTGACTGAGCCGCTGTGGGAGTGTTTAAATGTTAGTGCTGGTTAAACCTTCAGCTCCAGAGGTTTTTACTTTCCCCCCGCTGAGCTGCAGCAGCGTCTGCATTCATGGATGCAGTAATAGATGTCGCATTAATGCGTTCAGGATCCAGCTCTCTGCAGCAGAACCCCCGGGTCCGGGTTGGTCGTCTTTCTGCTCAGCTTGGTTTCTGTTTGCCGGGAGGAAGCCGCCTTTCTTTGATTTCCTGTTGTCGGCAGGAAGTGGCGCCAACTGGAAGGGGATGGAAACAGCTTCCTGGCGTTGGGATGAAGCTGCTGGGAAGCATCCAGCTGTGAGCGCAGCACGTCTGCAGCCTGCAGATCCATCTTTTAGGTATAAAAGGAGATGGAAGCCTGGATTTTCAAAATAAAACTAATTGTTTCTGCAGATTATGAGCAGAAAGAAAAAACTCTTGTAAAATTATAGCAAAATATGACAGCAAAGTTTGCTTTGTTTAGCCTATCATATCATATTTTGTTTCGTTCCAAACTAAATATTTTAATGACAAATAACATATTTAGCTTTAAAATTTAGTTAGGAAGCTACATATTTAGTTCCCAACAAAAAGTCTAATAAATATTTTCCAAAGTAAATAGTTAGCTAAATGGCTAAAGAAATATTTTGTTTGCAAGATAGATATTTAGAGCCAAATATCTAAATTTGGTGGTAAATATTTATTTTTAAAACTAAATATTCATCTCACAGTTAAACTCAAATTGAGATTAATCCCAGAATTGTTCGACAAAAAACTTGGATGTTTTCTGAGATACTGAAGTTGAAAATTGTTGATTTTTTTGATCTCATAAATGTTCTGTTTTTCCTGAAAATGTTTGACATTAATCTTGACACTTTTGTTCCTTTTTTTCCGAGGCTCAGTGGTAATAATAGGAGAACAGACTCATAATTTTATGAGATCTTTATGAGAAAAATTAAAATGAGGACTATAAAGTTATAGTTTGGTATAAATTTGACAAAGCAGGAAGTGGACCATACCGTAGTGCATTCTGGGTAAATACAATCAAAACAAACACGCTAGCAGAAAAAATGGCTCATAGTTTTTTAACAAAGATAAAAGAGAAATCCTCTGAAATCTTCATTTTTCTTTGTTTCATGAAGAAGGAAGTTGCACTCATGTCTTCTTCAGAAGTTTTTGTGTCACTTCCTTCAGTGGTTCTCAATGCAGCGCCCCCACAGGTGAGGAGGGGAACAGGTTGCTCAGATGTTTTTGGTTGTTTGACTCAGTGCAGCTGAAATGTAACATTTTTTGTCCCCAGTTGAACCGTGTGTTGGACTTACCGCCCAGCGTCATTTTGAGCTGCATCTGGCTGCAACCTTTGCAGCTCCTCCCTGCATCCGCTAATCCAACACGTTTCTTTTTCCTCTGGAAGAGTTAAACTCCTTCCTGCCCTCCTCTTAGAGTCGCTCAGCAGAAGCTGATCTGTTTCTTCTTGTCAGATCAGCTGATCTCCATGGAGGGAACATGAGGAAAACATCTGCTAGCGCCAGCTGGATGCTTCTCTCCAAGTTTTACCAACATGTGAGTTCGTTTCCATCCTCTGAGACCGCCTCCATCCCTAACAGCTGCTGCCACAGCGATGCCCAACAAAACCCCACCAGATCATCTGGTCTTCAAAGCAGTCTGTGTTGCAGATGCTCTCTGTTTCCACACTTCACTGAGTTCATCAGTAATTATCTGGGAGCAGCAGCTCATCTAATAATCATCCTCTCAGAGAGAACCGGAGCAGTTCAAACATCCAGACACCAAACTGATCCAGTAAAACGTCTGCAGACTGATGGTGGACAGTCGAAATGTTAGTGGGTCAGAAGATGCTGGAAGCTGCTCTGTGGTTCTGATCCAGTTAGCAGCTGCAGGTTCAGAACAGCAGCTGCTCTGAGGCTCCGCCCACTAATCATTGATTACCCAGAATTCTCTGAATGGTTTCATCACTAGATTCCTCAGTAACAATCAGAAATCTAGTTAAGATTTACTGTCAGATTCAAATGCTTTCAAGTTGTGACAATCAGACAGCAATTATCACCAGTTTTATTAAATCTGACCAATCACCTTCACAGTTTCTGTTAAGGTGATTAACTAAATATTTCCAACTAAATATTTAGTTAGAGATTTTTAGTTAAATTTGGCTGGTTTGGCCCAACATGCAGCGTTAAAGGTGTTCAAATATTTTGCTCCAACATCTTCAGTGGGACAAAAAAGGTATTTTTAAAAATCAACAAAAATAGTTCATAAAGTCAGTATGAACTATTTTAATTAAAGTAATCAGATTTTTTTTTTTGTAGGATCTGGATCATTTATCCAAAATTTCAAATATTTTTGGCACATTTTATTTTGGAAAAATTGAAAAAAAAAAAAAAAAACAAACAAAAAAACAACTTTGTCTATCCTGAGCAATAAAAACAGGGTGCAGGTGAGTCTTCATTTGAAAACATTTGCTGCATAAATACAATAATTTAAATTAGATTGTATTTTAGAGAATAAGTCAGATTTGGCCTAAATATGAAGTTAGAAGGAAACTAGAAAGCTTGGAAAAGATGATAACTTTGCATTGGATCTGACATTTTTGTAAGTAGATTTTGATTTGAAAGTTGTAGTTTTGTCTTGATTTATTAATGAATTACGATGCTGGGACAAAAAGCTGAATCAGCCCAAACACAGATCTTCAGTTCTCCCTAAAACTGTTTAACTTGATGCAGAAATGTGGTGTTATGGGGCCCAGTTGGTCTAAAATGGTTCGTTTTTCGTGTTGATGACTGAGACAGATCCACCTGGTCCTAAAGAAGCAGCTGCAGCTCGAACCTCTGAGCTGCTGCCAACACCACATTTACGTCCAGAAGACGGATCGCTTCTCCGAGCTCAGATATAATTTTAGCCGCAGAGTCACGGCGGTGAATCTCCGAGATCACTGGGTTCGGTTCGATTCGGTTCGGCTCTGGGTGTGTGTGTGTGTGTGTGTGCCCCTCCTGCTGCGTGAACGATTTAGTCACCATTTACTAACCAGCAGCGGCTGATTAATCATCAATCATCCGCTAATTGGTGACAGATCGATCCAATCAGGGAGGCCCGTTGATGAGATGCTGAGTCAGCGGTTCGGCTCCTGTCACGTGACCGCTGAACGTGTCGACTGGTTGTGTGACGTCACGGACGACATGCAAATAAGTAAAGAAGTGAAGTAGAGTAAATGCTACCATAAGTCCGAGTTCCACTAACTTATAGTAAAACATTTTTGATTAAATGTTTTTATTGTTTGGAAAAGTGCAACAGAAAAAACATTTTAACATTTTTCCTTTATGTGTCTGCTAGTGGTGAAACTGTTTTTAAAAATCAATATTAAGTACTTATTTACATAAATCAAGCTCCTATATGTCATGGAAAAGTTACATTTAAGTTAGATTTGTCTTATTTTAAGTATAATAGAATATTTGCACTAAACTACTGAGTAAGATTTTGTTTTTTTTTCAGTGCAAACAGACGAACAAATTCAATTCAAAAATACTTCAGTGATCCCAAAGGGAAATTAAATACATGCCCCTGTTTTCATTCACCAGGCGTGAGCGATATTTTTAAAAAATATATAAACAAATCACGCACAATATTTCACATTTTGCTTTTTTTTAATTGGATTTAGTTATGTTGTACTTTCCTTTATAGTCACCAGGATAAAAAATATATCTACTTGTAAAAATATATAAAAATCACACAAGTCTTCTCATTTTATATTAAAACATGATAGTTGTTTGAGTTCTTAATGTTTGAGTTCTTAAAAAAAAACATGAGGTACATGAAACTTGTTCTGTTGAAACAAAACTGTTTTAATTTAAGTATTTTTATTAACACATTTCACAGAAAAATAGTAAAAAGTTTCAGATTGATCAGGATGTTCATCCAAAATCTCACATGGATTGTTATCGTCTCACTGATGGTTCGGTTCCTTCCAGCTGTCTGGACCTGGAGCTCCTTGTTTTGTTTTGCTGAAGCATCAGGACGGGTTCTGTCTGGTTCCGGACCCGGTTAGCTCTCATTTTGTTGCTGTGTTTCTATTTTCAGGTGGTCTGCGTGTGTTTCCTGCTGAGTGGACGGGTTTCCTCGTTGGAGCTGACCTGTGACACGTTGGTCCTGCTGTCCACCAACCTGACAGGTAGCTTCCTCTCTGGTTCTGTTAGCGATGAGAACCGAACTGGATCAGAACCGTCCTGTTTGAGGCTGGCGGCTAATTGTTGCTTCCTGTGTGTCTCTCAGCGAGGATGTTGGTGTTGCTCAACCAGACGTTCACCATCAGCAACTCCTCGGGTTGGTAACACAAAACCACATCGCTTGTCTACTGCCCCCTAGTGGCTCGCCTGTGGAACATGACTGCAGAGTTCTGTCCACTCCGCGACATTTCCTGTGTTTAGCAGTTTAGCGTTGGCAGATTCTTATTTAGCGATTTAATTGTTAGTGAACATAACGTTTTGGCTAGGCTGATTTCAGTGCTAATTCTCTATTACAACCATGGCAGCCATTTTGATTAACCTCCAAAGGTTTGATTAACCTTTGATTATGTTTTATTAAACATAAAATCAAGACATTATATCTGGTTTCTGTGGCTCAAAATTGATAGGTTACAATATGACGCCAAAAACATTCATGCAGCAGCATATTAGGGCCATTCTAGGTAGAAAAGAAGCATTAATTTGTAATTTGCTCAGAAGTTTTGAGATTAATTTAATACATTTTCTAGATAAAATATGGACATTTGAGTTTGAAAAGTCAAAACTTGGCTAGAAAACAAATAAATAAAATTGAAAGTAATGACAGAAATTTTCTTGCAGAAGTTGGACATTTCTGAATTTCAAAAGTAAAACATTTTCAACTTTTCAAACTCAGAAATTTCCTTGTTTTTTCTATAAAATTTCTAAATTATTCTGAAAATTTCCCAATTATCAAGCAAATTTTCAAACGGCATTTTTCTTATTTTTTCTAGAAAGTTTCTGAAAGTAGTTTTTTGGTGAAAATGTACTCCTTTTTGTTTTATATTTTTATTTATAACAGCCCAAAGACACTGTTGTACAGTCAGCTGCCAATTTTAGAAGAAATATTAATTTTCAACAAATGAAAAATCAGAAATGTTTCAGTAAATACGATTTCTATCAATCCAACTATGTTGAATTTCACACCAAAGTGTTCACTTCTGATCAATTCAGTGTAAAAATATTTTTTTCTTGACGACCATCTCAGACTGGATCAGAACAGGATTTCAACCGTCAGGGTCTGACTCTGTCACCTGTCTGCAGGTGTGTACTGTGACCTCTCGGTGGACGGCATCGGGACCTGCTGGCCTCGCAGCGCAGCTGGAGAGCTGATCTCCAGACCCTGTCCAGAGCAGTTCAATGGCATCCACTACAACACCACCAGTACGTACCAGCAGAGGACCAGTAGAGTACTACACAGTAATACACAGTACTCTATGCACTGCAAAATGCAAAATCTTACCAAATATGTTTGGTTTAGTTTCTAGTGCAACAAAATTATCAAGTAATTTTACAGTAAGAGCTTGGATTAAGTAAATAATCCCTTAATACTGACGGAAAGGTTCTAGTTATATTGGCAGATTATTTCACTTATAACATAAAAAACATGTTTGGTTATAAGTGAAATAATTTGCTAATGGAACTAGAACTTTTTCATCAACTTACTTATAAGTTAGTTTTGTCTAAATGAAAGTGAAATAAGATATTTACACTAGAAAGTACACCAAAAATTCTTGGTAAGATGTTTTTGCAGCGTTTATTTCACAAAAAACATGTAAAAAGTGGAAAATCTGACAGTGGAACTAAACCTTTTCCATCAACATTAAGGAATTATTGACTGAAAACAATCTTATATATCTTGTCGAAACTTGGATTGCCAGTTAATATTGTTGTATTTCAAGAGTACGAAGATATTTGCACTAGAAACTACATCAAAAATGCTTGGTAAGATTTTATGTTTTTCCAGTGAACCAATTTCGACACAGCCAACAAAAACGTCCTTTTTTATTGTAAAACAAAAGTTTTTTCGAAATTGGCCATTTATTTTCAAAATGTCAAATTGCACAAATATATAGTCAATGGAAACAGGAGAGTCTGAGTTCCAGACTGTAATAGTAAAAGCAGTATTGAAATATTCGTCCATCTTCCCAGATTTTGTACACCTCCATCTGATTGTTGTTTCTCCTCCTCCTCATTAAAACACATTAATTTCACCACCACCCCCATCTGCACCCGTTTCTCTTTTCCTCCATCCTCTGCCGTCCGACTCATGATGAAGCAGCAGGAATTACTGCAGCGTTTCAGATTCTCCTTCATCCTCGGTTTTCTCTGCGGACTCGCCGTCAGTTCTGACCCACACCAGTTGTATCCTGGTTATCCTGGTTGCCAAACTCCATCTGGGATTCAGTACATTCTGGCTGATTAAAGAAAAAACATGTGTGGTTCATAATATTACTGCAGCACATTTTACATGCACATAAATACGCTATGCTTCATTTGAAAGCTTAGACTCTTGAGATTCAAGCATTAACCTACAGTGAGCAGCAGGTAAAGGGACTGTGGACATAAATGATGCAAACTCCAACACGGCAAAGACACAAAATCTTACCAATTATTTTTGTCCAGTTTCTAGTGCAAATATCTTGGCACACAAAACTAACTGAAAAGTAACTTTTTAGCCAGATGTAGGAGATTATTTTTTGTAAATAATTCTTAAACATTGATAAAAAGTGCTCATTTCAGTGGGATTTTTTTTTTCACTGATTTAAATCAAGTTCCTATATCTTGCTGAAAAGTTACTTGTGAGTTAGCTTTGTCTTAATCCAAGTGTACTAAAATACTTGCATGAGGAACTAAAGAAAAATGACTTATCTTGTAGTTAAAACACACAAGCATAAGAAAGAAATGCAACAGAAAGCTCTGCGAACCAAAAGGGAAACAAATAAAAACAACAGCAACGACAAAATGTTGCAAAATTGCTCCACAAAATGGAAATCCTCCAGACCACAAGGGGGAGTCTAGAGTACATACTATTATAAACATGCTGCTGTTCTATAAGATTGGAAACGGCATGAAGTCTAACTCATTTTCTCCAGTTTTCTTGTTTTTGCGACATTTTTGAAGGTGGTACAAAGGAGTCAAACAGGGGGCTCAAAACACATCCCTGTGGTACGCCGGTGTTTAGGATAATGGTGCCGTGTTGGTTCTGACCTTCCAGTGAGAAACTAGAGAACTACACGTCGAAATATCTTCACATCTGACTCAGAGTGCAGAGGATTAAATCAGAATATGAAAACATCTCGGCGAACTCTTCCTCAGCAACAAGTGCTACAAACGTTAAAACTTTAGGTGAAGATTCAAAAATCAGAACACAACAACTCAAATGAAGTGAATGAAGGAGTCTGGCATGAATGACTAACTCCAACACTCGGATCATCAGAATCCGCCCACGGAGTTCTGCGGTTTGATCCACTGCTACAGCGCTGCAGGGAGAGCCGCCTGCGAGTGCCGCAGGCCGACTCCTGCTCAGCCCCAGGTGGAGTA
Source organism: Poeciliopsis retropinna (assembly GCA_010277075.1). Lineage (NCBI taxonomy): Eukaryota > Metazoa > Chordata > Actinopteri > Cyprinodontiformes > Poeciliidae > Poeciliopsis > Poeciliopsis retropinna. Next base: position 2,491,249 of record VMRM01000035.1, on the reverse strand, counting down.
AAAATAACAGCAGGAAGATCAGAACCGAACTGACTGGAAGGCTGGAAACAGAACCGCTGCAGCAGAAACCCCTTCAGTCCGTCGTCGTTCCATTCTGAAACGATACGGCCAGAGCTGAAGAGATTAATTCAATTAATTGTCAACTAATTTAGTAATAGTTTAGTTAACTGGAGTAAACAGACTCTAAAAAGGTCATTTGGTGAAAGAACGACAAACATAAAGCAGATATTAAGATGCATAAAAACTACAGCTCTGGAAAACATTAAGAGACCACTTAGAATTATCTGCTTTTATTTTTTACCAGTATATGTTTGAGTAAAAATGAACTTTATTTTATTCTATGAACTTCTGACAACATGTTTCTGAAATTCCAAGCAAAAACTTAGCATTTATTTGCAGAAAATCAGAAGTGGTCCAAATAACAAAAAAGATGCTTTAAGACCTCAATTAATGCAAAGAAAACAAATTTATATTCATTTAGAAACAGCAGTACTAATGTTTGAACTCAGGAAGAGTTCAGAAATCAACATTTGGTGAAATAACCACCAAGATTTCATTGAGGTTCATTGCAGTCGGCTCGATTTTATTCCCTTTGCTCCATTTCTCACTGCACACAGTCAGACAAACCAAACCCTTTGGTTGTATTTACCCAGAATGCCCTGCGCTGTCGTCTGCTTCCTGATTTTGGAGCTGTCCTGGTCCGCTTGGCATTAACATATGCACTGAAACCGAACCAGCATTAACATCGTTTGCAGGCGGACCAGAGTTCACGTTTTGGTCCGGTTCACAGTTCCCCAAACAAGCTGGACTTTCTAGACAAACAAACCGGAGTTAATTTAAAGCAAACTAACCAGGGCTGGTGTGAATGCACCTTGTACTGGTTCTGATCAGAGCCTGAGTCGGATTTGCAGGAAGTTCTTCTAGAACTGTTCGATCTGACTGAGAAGCAGCAAAGACGAGCCGCCATGTTTCAGTCAGAGGCTCCAGTTTCACTGACCAACATCTTAGTCTGAGGAGGATCCAATTCCTTATTTCCTGCCAGCCGGCTCCTCACAGATCAGCACAGCGGGGAGGTGCACCTTGTGAGCAGCGTGTGTGTTAATGTGTGTGTTAATGAGTGGGTGGCCATGAATATCTCATCTAATTAGTGGTTTATTTCTCGATCTGACTTTAAAGGATGACTCATCTGTGTGTTTCTGCGTCCACGTGTGTGTGTGTGTGGGGTGTGTGTGTGTGTGTGTGTGTGTACGAACCCAGCTGGAGTTCTCTCACTCCATCTTCATCACCACCACCATCCTCATCCTCTCTCTTTCAAACTCTCCGCTCTGATGTCATCGAGCCGCTGGTCTCTGACTGGTTGCTGCCTCAGGTGTCACTCACGTTATTGATTCAGGCAGCCGATCGTTTGATGGAACAATACCCCATCCCCGACTCGGCTGACTGGGCTGGATTGGGGTGGTACCAGTCAGGCACGGTTCTGGCGTTGCCGTGGTTACGGAAGCTGCACACAGACGGCCGTGTGTTGATTCGTCAGAGCAGAGTGTGGGAGTTTTAACACCAAACTGTGTTTTTGTGAGTGTGAGGAGCCGATGTGCGAGAACAAAAAAACTTCAAAAAACACCGGACGCGGAACAGGGGAGAACAACAAACCTGGACCGGAACCAGGAATAGAACCCAGAACCAAAAAACCTCACGGATACACGACACAGAGCAGAACCCAGGATGCAACTGCAAAAACACACATATCTCAGTTCACCTGAAATAAGACGAAGATGCTGGAGCTTGTTTTGAGTCAATTCTTTGATATTGATGGAAAAATGATTATTTCATATTTTTCCTACGTGCAAAGAAGTTTTTTCTTGAAAGATTCTGAGATTAACCTAAAAATTTCCAAGAAGAATTTTGACTTTTCAAACTCAGAATTTTTTTTTTTCTTGAAAATTTCTCAAATTAATATCAGAATTTTTTTCTGGAAAATATCTGAGATTAATCTCAAAATTTCAGTTTTTTCAAGCAAATTATTTGAAGTCTCTTGCTCAGAAATGTTCTTGTATTTTCATGGAAACTTTCTGATATTAATCTCAAAATGTCTGATTTTTTTTTTTTTTTTTTTTGGCGGAAATGTTTTTTTTTCTAACTACAATGTCCCACTACGCCACCATAGCATCGTTGATCCTCAACCATGTCGGTTTCAGACCAAACAGAAAACGTAACGCTATTTTCTACTTCCACCGAGAGGTGAGAGCTTATACTACAACCGGTTCTGAAAGACAACTTGAACTGGTTCTGTTCTGTTTGTGTTCAGACCGGGTCTACAGAGAGTGCCAATCCAACGGAACCTGGGCGCCGCGAGGAAACTACAGTCAGTGCACCGAGATCATCGTCCTGGTGAGACTCATCAAAACAAACACCAATCACAAAGTGACCAATAACTAATCAATCGCCAAACTGACCATCGGTGCAGAGCGGAAATTAAAGTGTTGCTAACTCCCATGTTAAACCATAACCCCGCACTAGAAACAGCACAGTTTAGTGTAGAAAAACTCCACTAAAGTGGGCGGAGCCAAGAGTCACTGGTGGGCGTGGCCAATCACTGAACTGTTTTATCAAAAAACCAACAAGTGAAAATGTTTAATCTGTTCTTTTAGACGTTCATCCATCTGTTTTGGGACTGCTTGACCTAAAGAGGCCAGCAATGAATCAGTTTTAGGCAAAATATTGCAGTTCTAAAGAAATTTACAGGCAAATGTCAAAATTTGTACAGAAACTTAAATATAAAACCCTAAAGAACCAAATGAAACTGTTTATCAGCAAAACACAAAAGTTGATTTAGGAGTTATTTACACTTTAAACTCTAAACTCAGTGAACTTGTCAAACATATTAAACTGGTCCAGGTTCCACCTTAACCTGAAGCTTTGGGTCTGAATAAAGAAGTTGGCGCTGAGGTGGAACCAGAAACACGACCCAGAACCTTGAAGTGGGACCGGATTAAACCCAGAAACTTTTTATTTCATTGAGATGCTTCAGGGAGTTTAATTTCAGGCAGGAAGTGAGGAAGACTTCCTCTGATTTCCAACCTCGTCCTTCAGCTGTTCTGGATGAAGAGTCTGCAGTGAGAAACCAAACGAAACCGAGCTTGTGACCTTACGGTCGGCTACTCATGCTAACGCAAACATTATTTCATTACTGACCCAACCAGTAATGAAATAACTGCTTCTGATATTCACATTAGACCATTGATAATGCTGATAAAAATGATCCTGAGGCATGTTTTTGTCTCCAGTTACCATGGCGACTCACTGATTTTTATTAAAAGTCAATGAAAGGAAACAAGGACAAGCAGCTGAATTGAATTTCTGGGTAAACATGGAGAGTGTTTGGTCACTGTCTGGATGTGGGACAGTACAGACGGGTCCAGGTCCAATGATCCGGTTTGTTTCAAAATCACCGTCAGGTCAGGTGGAAGAGTTCAGATGAGTTTATGAGGTTCGGTTTGCAGATCTGGTTTGTAAGGTCGAGCAGAAGGTCAGACTTAAACCGGATCAGAACCTGGGTCAAGTGCAACGTTTCTAGAACTTTGTCAATATTTCACTAATGTCGAAAAAACGCAATTTCACAATTGAAGTTTTCCCATTAAATGACAAATGCAGTTAAACTCACCTGTGAATGAGTTTGTCCACCTGATAAGTTATAAAAAAAGACAAGCCTCGCCATCATCCTCCTACCACTTCCTGTCGTCTTCTTTGTCGTTTCCGCCAGTAGTAACAGCCAGTCGTTGATCACATGACTTGTGTGATGCAAAAAAAGTGTTTCCACTGCACATCTGTGAAATAATTTTACTTTGAAACAGCTTAAAAACAGTTTTTAGCGAAAAACGTCAGTTTTATCAAATTAGACTGTTTCCATTAAGGGAATGTTTTCGGAATTCCAATTTTTGCAATCGGAATTGCACAAATTCTAATTACAGAAGGTCACTTGGAATTTGAGGTTAATGGAAACACAGCTCCACATTGGAACTGATTCTGCTAATTTAAGTCGCTAAATACGTCAGAACCTTTTGGTTCTGTTGGGAGAAATCCTGCCAGACAGACCTGAACACACACAGACCCAGAAACCCACAGAGGAGGAAACGGACTGAGCCAATCAGAGACGAGTGTGACAACGCAGCCGAGATCCAAATGTCAGCGGGAATGAGGAAACCATCTGGACCTTCACTCTGCGTGTCCCTCAGTGTGTGTGTGTGTGTGTGTGTGTGTGTGTGTGTGTGTGTGTGGGGGTGTGTGTGTGTGTGTGTGAGCGTGTGTGAAGACATATCCATTTCTTACTCTCGGACCTAAATGTCTCCTTCATGGACTCCAGGTGTGGATCGACCTCTGGACCTGTAATGTGTCCTTACAGAGACATGAAGAGCAGCCGGGGTGTGTCCATTGGTCCATGTGTCGTCTCTCTGTCCCACTGAGGCAATCTGTTTCCTTTTTCCTGCTCTCCTCTGATTGGATAGCAGAGCTGGCTGTTAGCCAATCACAGCTTTGTGGTCAATAACGTGGAAAGACTTCACAGAGACCTCCTTGTGTCTGAGGGCTTTGGGACCTCACACTGATCTGTGGTTAATGTCTCCTGATCTGTGTCTTCTGAGTGATGATCAGTTGATTTAATTTCTACAGGGCGGTTGCTCTCTGGTTCTCTGGTGTAAAAATTCTTCAGTCAGTTTCTCTGTTGCCGTAAAATCAAATGACAAAAGGGACGATGCTTCACACTGGTGTGACTCATCCAGAACTTTAATCAGTTCTGATGAAGAGAACTGGAGCTGCATGGAGCGTTAGACGCTCCGCACAGATTTTAATCTGAGCAGTTTCTCTAGCAAAATCTAACAGTTTGATGTCGTTGTTTGTGAGCCGTTGAATTACAGGGATACACGACTAGTTGAACATGATGGCCTAAATAAATACTAACCTGAAAGTTATTGGCTGGAATATGTTTAAAAATTCACAATTACTTCCAAAATCACATGTCTTTATTTATTTTTTTGCCTATGGAGGTCAGCATTTTTCCACATGCGCAATGCATGCTGGGTCGACGACTCGGGTCAAATTTTTTACAAGCTGTTACACACAAAATATTTGTTGAAGCAAACAAATGTGATCAGCTTGTGATCTTCTGTTTCTTATATTAGTTAAAGCTAACAGGATTAGCAGGAGCTAACAAGATTAGCAGGAGCTAACAGGATTAGCAAGAGCTAACAAGATTAGTAGTAGTAGTAGGATTAGTAGTAGTAGTAGGATTAGTAGTTTCGTACAATCCGATAACATCTTTAGTTAATTTCATCTAACGTGTGATGAAATTGTCCTTTATGGGACCAGCAGGGGGCGCAACGATTGTGCAAAGACATTACTGTCCAGTCAGCTTGAAAAATTTAACATTTGATCCTTCAGAGCTCACTGAAATGCAAACATTTGAAATAGCAAAAAACAGCGTCAAAATGGCCGACTTCCTGTTTGTTGCAGGAAGTACAAGAAACAATTTTGTAGTTCTCAGTGAGATACGACAAAGTGCAACGTAAAGCTCCCAATTAGCCAGTTTATTTGAAATAAGGAATGTAATAACTACATTCGGCGCTCGGTTATAATTAGCCAATAACTTAATGAAGAAATCCGTTTCAGTCACATCTTGTCAGTCAGGTTCTTATTCAATCTCTGTTAACGAGCTCTGACAGCTACCCGGTGACAGAACTTTGTGTCTTAATCAGCTCCGGTTAATTAAAGCGACCAAAGTAATTGTTTAATTAAAAGAGTGTTTCATTCATAACCTGCCAGTCAAATTAGTGATTAAACAAGAAATAAGTCAGAGACTCGAACAGCTGTTCACTGAGTCCCTGTACCTGAGTGAGTCATCTTCCGCATCATGTGACCCGAGTCATGTGATCTGACGGTTGTAGAGCTTCCGGCTGGTGAACAAAAATTCACACCAAAATAAAACTAAAGTATGATAATAATTTAAAAAACTATTATAGCGCTGTAAGTTTGACCGAGTTTTATCTGAGCTGAACCAGAAAACCCAGATTACATCTTGCTGAGGATCTGATCTCAGAGCAGCTCTGATGTCAAAATGGTCTCTGTGTTTTCAGAGGAAGAGTAAAGTCCACTATCATGTGGCCGTGATCATCAACTACCTGGGTCACTGCATCTCTCTGGGGGCTCTGCTGCTCGCCTTCATGCTCTTCATGAGACTCAGGTGACTCACCTCTCTGTTTTTGCACCTCAAGGTTAGCGTGTTGGTTACATTGGTAACCTGGTAGCAGCCAGGAAGTTCAGTTTGAAACATTTCGTGACCACATATTCAGGTGGATGCAGGTGTCTTAAAGGGGCAGTGTTATGTCAAACTGTAGCTTTATATCATGCTATAATGTTATTCCCTCTTTTAAAGTATACCTGGAGTATTGATTTGATTCTCTCGTGTTCGAGAAATACTTTAATCTCCATGACAACCATTCAGCTCCTTCAGACTAGCCAGCAACGATTAGCAAACACTTGGTGGAACTGCAGATCTGTTGAGTTAATTATAGGAGCTTCTCCTCAGTGCAACACTGGTAAAGGTGATAAAAAGTTAACAGAGGAGCCATGTTGTGATGACTTCCTGAAGGCAGAGTTTCAGGAAGAGCAGGAGTTTTAAAGAGACAGGACCAATTTAAAGCTGTTAAAGTAGGACGTAAAAGTATGTAGCTTTTTTATGACAACTGAAGTTATCAAACTTACGTGATTATGCTATAAAGTGACACCATATGCTTGGAAAACACATCATTCTGCCTCTTTAAAGACTCAGGTGCATATTTTCTGATTGGTTAATGATCTGTTCCAGGAGCATCCGCTGTCTGAGGAACATCATTCACTGGAATCTGATCTCAGCCTTCATCCTGAGGAACGCCACCTGGTTCATCGTCCAGTTAACCATGAACCCATCAGTTACCGAGAGCAACCAGGTGACAGCCACTCTGTAAATATCTTAAAAGTGTGGATGAAAGCATAAAAATGTATATGTTCTCCCCTCAGGTCATATTTCCCATTTACCACTTGAATGTCAGGATGATGGCCAGTTTTCAAGATGGCTGCTGGTTTATGAGCCTTTCAAACCAAAATATTGCCGTAAAATCAAATGCCAAAACTGAAACTAAGGACTTTGTTGTTTGAAAATCTCACACCAGTAGTCAACTGGAAGAAGATGAAGATGTTTGACACAAGTAGAGAAACAGCCATCTTAATGGTTAGCGTTAGCATCCGCTAAGATTCTTAGCAAATTAAGGGCTAGCAAACTTAACATTTTTGGTTGGCTGTGGTTAATAGCTGCTGCCGATTTCAATGTAAACATACCCTCCATGACAAGCATGGCGGCCATTTTGATAATGGAAACCAACCTTCCTCATCCTCCTCTTCCTCCTCAGGTGTGGTGCAGGTTGGTGACTGCAGCCTACAACTACTTCCATGTGACCAACTTCTTCTGGATGTTTGGGGAAGGATGCTACCTGCACACCGCTGTGGTACTCACCTACTCCACCGACAAACTCAGAAAGTGGATGTTCATCTGCATCGGCTGGGGTCGGTTTACCTGTCCACCTGTTTACCTGTCTGTGTGAATGAGGTGTAGCTCTTCACATTTTTGACCAGCTGATTGTTTACCTGTCTCTTTCTACACCTGTCGGACTTCACACCTATTTATCTACCTGTCTGCCCTCTCAGCTCACCTGTCACCTGTCCTTCTGCTTCCAGGCATTCCGTTTCCCATCATTGTGGCGTGGGCTTTTGGGAAGCTGTACTATGACAACGAGAAGTGAGTTTCTGAGCTGTTTTGATCTTCTCCTCAGGTGGATTTAACACACCTGTACCTGTCTGAAGTCACATGACAGCAGCTTGATTGTTTGTGATCTCAACAAACTCTTTTCAGTCAAGCTAATAGCAATTTTTGATGTGATGCAGCCAACATAAAGAAAAATCAACGGGTTATGATGTCACTTTCTTAAAGACCGCACCTTCTTCATCTGATTGGCTCCTGATTGAATTCCAGGTGCTGGTTTGGCAAAAAGACAGGTGTTTACACGGATTACATCTACCAAGGTCCTATGATCCTGGTCCTGCTGGTAAGAACAAATCCAGTCCACCTTAAACCCAACCAACATTCACTTTTAGTCTGTAATGTCTACCTTAAACTCAGCCGACCCACGCAGAAAGTCTTCTTTTAATGGCACCAGTGCATTTTTAATCCTTCCAGAAAGTTTCTGAACCTTCACCTTTCCCTCACCTCCAGGCCTAGCTCAAGAAAAAAACACAGAAATATCAAATCAGATTCATTTTTACAGCAGATTTTCTATAAAGTCCAAACATCTTGGTTTCTCCTCAGATTAACTTCGTCTTCCTGTTTAACATTGTTCGGATTCTGATGACCAAACTGAGGGCGTCGACCACCTCAGAGACCATCCAATACAGGTATGAACAAACCCTCCCACAGGTGAGGCTTATCAGTGGCCCCAGTGGAATATACTGAAGGACTGAATCTTTCCAATGAAACCAGAAGCCCAGTAGAAAGTATCCACTCATATTTAAATATTTACAGTGAAACCAGCAGAGAATTTCCTGCAAATGCAAATAAATATTTCCAATTAGATCACAATATTTCCAGTGAGCCCAGATGTATTTTTCCAGTGAAACTAGAATGTAGTGAACATATTTTTAGTGCATGTGGTTTAATAGCTCTGGTAAATATGTTGAATGCCTCCAGTGAATACAGTTGAATATCTCCAGTGAATGCAGCTGAATATCTCCAGTGAAAGCAGTTAAATATCTCCAGTGAATGCAGTTGAATACCACCAATGAATGCAATTGAATACCTCCAATGAAAGCAGTTGAATATATCCAGTGAATGCAGTTGAACACCTCCAATGAATGCAATTGAATATCTCCAGTGAATGCAGTTGAATATCTCCAGTGAATGCAGTTGAACACCTCTAATGAATGCAATTGAATACTTCCAGTGAATGCAGTTGAATATCTCCAGTGAATGCAGTTGTTTTCTCCAGTGAATGCAGTTGAATGCCTCCTGTGAATGCAGTTGAATATATCCAGTGAATGTAGTTGAATCCCTCCAGTGAATGCAGTTGAATATATCCAGTGAATGCAGTTGATTACCTCCAGTGAATGCAGTTGAATGCCTCCAGTGAATGCAGTTGAATACCTCCAGTGAATGCAGTTGAATGCCTCCAGTCAATGCAGTTGAATGCCTCCAGTCAATGCAGTTGTTTTCTCCTGTGCCCTGCAGGAAGGCGGTGAAGGCCACACTGGTGCTGCTGCCTCTGCTGGGAATCACCTACATGCTTTTCTTTGTGAATCCAGGAGGAGAAGACGAAGTGGCTCAGATCGTCTTCATCTACTTTAACTCCATCCTGGAGTCTTTCCAGGTTCGTTGAGTTTCCTCTAAAATCTGAGGCTGCAGCCAAACATCCTCCAGGAAGCGGCCTCTTCTGTGTCGGCCCGTATTCCTGGTTGTGGTCAGGATGAACTGCTGCAGCAACATCTGGAAATTCTCCAGAGCCATTCAAACAGATTGGGTCAGAGTTTAAGAGGGAATGTGGTGTAGGTGGAGCTGGGTAGTTCTTTAGTTCAGAGTAATAAAGTTCAATGGTTTCCTGTCAGATCATCACTGGGTTCTGTTGATCAAACTGTATGAACAGAAGTCTGTTTATCTGAGCGAACGTCCCTCTGTCTGTCTCTGCAGGGCTTCTTCGTCTCCGTCTTCTACTGTTTCCTCAACAGTGAGGTAATTCAAGACAACTTTCCACCCGCAGCAGTTTCCCAACTCAAATGAAATTCCAGAGAGCAAACAGAACAACAAACTGGGGAAAAAAACAAGTTTTTATGGGGGCTGCACCAATTAATCAGATTAATTGTGATGAATCAATTAATTAACTCAAAAATGTAATTTGCTGAAGAAACAACATAGTGAGAGTAGTAATTTAGCCAAAACTATAAGAAAAACATATATATATATACATTTAGACAGCAAAATGTTAATTCTGTTATCTAAACAGGAATTGAATAATTATTTTTTCATTTTTTAATGTATTTCTAATATTTTAATTTTTAAAAATGCTTATTTTTTTAAATTTAGTCTTCATTTAACCATGTAAGTTGATTAAGAACAAATCAGAAAACATTAAAACATTTTATAACAGGATATCATATAGAATAAAACAGAATAAGCTGCAGAATGTGGCAAATATTTTGTCCGATTAATCAATTAGTTATCTGAATAATTGTTGGATTAATCAACAACTAAAATAACTTGTTATTTTATCCCTATTTATCATAAAACAGAACTGCGAGTTATTGAGAAGATTATCAGTCCCAATGACGCTAAAGCCGGTTAACGTCAGTTCAATTTAAACTAACCAGAGCTGGTTAAAGTTTCCAATATTTATACACAAGTAAAAAATAGCCATCGAGAAATTACTCAAGCAAGAGTAAAAAAAGTCTATTCTAGTACTGAGTAGCTGATCAAATTATCAATCATTTCATATTTAAAAATGACATCATTAGAGGAGCCAAAATTTAAAGGGAAATTTAGGTATTTTAAGGACCAAAATGAACATTCATATTAGTAACTAAATCAGGAAAAAGAAAATTTTCCCAAATCAATTTCTTTGAATAAAAAACTTAAAAAACTTTAACAGAAACTGCAGGTGTGTCTCTGTATGTTTTACTAAACTACAAATAAAAATACTTCATAACAAAATTACTAATCATAATAATTACTATTTTTTTCAAAAAAGTTGCCCAATAGATGTAATTGAGTAAATGTAATTAGTTACTACCAAACTCTGAAACTAACCCAGAAGTTATGCTGTGAGCATCACTTGGTTCTGAGTGTGATCATGTGATTTACCTGCCCACCAGGTGCGCTCCACAGTGAAGAAGCGTTGGATACGTTGGCATGACCGTCACTCCATCCGCAGCCGGACGGTCCGCGCCACGTCGCTGCCCACGTCGCCCAGCAGGGTGTCCTTCCACAGCATCAAACAGTCCTCCAACCTCTGACACGCCGCTCCGTCCAATCACAGCCTCTGATGTGAACCGTCACCGATCAGTGGATTGGACCAATCACAGCGCAGGACAAGCGTCTGTGAGGCCAATCAGAAGGAAAACTGTCAGTCTAGACTCTGATTGGCTCACAAGCTGACCAGTCATTGGACTTGATGACTCAGCTGCTTTTAACGGGTCATATGACGCACCAGGCAGCTATGTTCATGTATTTATTGATCAGGTGTGTGTATCATAGTAATCACCAGCTTTTTCTCTTGCGGCCAGCAGGGGGTGCTGCTGAACATGTGAAGCCTGGTCCTTTGGTTTGTGTTGCTGTTGAGGATCATGCTGAGCTTGGTTCTGTTCTGCCACATCAAAGCACAAACTTATAGAGGTTCTGTAAGGTTCTGAGAGTCGGGAATAATAAACAAGGAGATGTTCCTCATTTGAATCTAACCCCAAACCACTGCAGCTAAAGCTAACTCAACATCTAGAATAGGGGTGTCCAAACTTTTCGTCACATGGGCCCAAACCGTCAACTCAAAAGTAATAAAATATTATTTTTAAAAACTTTTTTGGCTACTCAACCATAACTTACCATCGACTATTTTAATTTAACAATAAATCTTCTGTTTTTATAATGGGAATGGGACTGCAGATCCAAAACGTATTATTCTGGACTTGAATGAAAAAGGCTGGAAGAATAATTAATCTTTTGTCAGCAATAAAAACAGGATAATTTTTTAAAACATTTGTGTTTTTAGCCAAGTTTAATACAGCAATTACAACCAGGCTTGCTGTACTTTAGAGTACAAGTCAATGAGTAGGTTGTTTTCTTAGTTACCATGACAACAAAGCATGGAGAAAAAAAATGTTCTGCATCTAGCATTTATTTTGTAAGTAGATTTTGATTCAAAATTCTAATTTATTTAATTTATTCTTTCTAGTATATATTTGTATTTCTTTCACTTTGTGTTAAAATGTGTCCATTTTAAATGGTAGAGAAGTTTTGAATGGAAAGGAGTAGTTTGAATAAAAAATAAAAAATCGTGATCAGGCGGGCCGCACAAATTCAGTTAAGGGGACACAAACGGCCCCTGGACCTTATTTTGAACACCCTTGACCTAGAATCAGGTCTTCTCCTCCTCATCGCTCTGTTTCCTGCTGATAAAATCCAGCTCTTCACTGTTTCCTGTCGCCGTCCAGGCGCTGAGGAGCTCTGGGGAGAAGGTCAGCGGCAGTCGGACCCGTGAACCCGGTGGGCCGCGGCAAACACGGGCGTTCCGCTTGATTTATCTCCATGAACCTGAACGAGCCGCTGGAACCAGGAAACAGGAGCCTCAGCACCGCACCTCAAGGTCAAAAGTTTGGTCCAGAACCAGAACCGACCCGACAGTTGGAATAGGGTTTTACGGATTCAGATTCCCTCTCAGGTTTTGTATCTACTTTTCTAATTTGTCCTGCAGGATGTGATGTCACTGCACTTCCTGTGTCCCCAAATCTTCACCCAGAGATGAATATTCTGGTACCAATAATCCTTCATCACACTGTGGAATGCACTATTATTATTATTATTATTGCACTGTTATAACACCCACAACAGTAATAGTACAGTATAACTACTGTAACGTTGCAGCATTACTTCAGTGGCCGCAGTTATTATAGTCATTTTCAGTTTTACAGTGTAACATGAGTTGAATTTTTTTATCGTTTTTGCACTTTATTCAACTTGTCAGATTTGTTTTCCTAACGGTAATATTTATATTACAGTGATACTCCTGAGGTATTACAGAGGTATGAGTGTTATTGTGTGAATAATGTGTAATTACAGTAATATTGCTGTGATATTCTGTATTTTGATGTGAAAGACCCAGCTCTTTACCCGATTACATGAACATTGTAGTTTTTGCACTTCATCGACTCTGTTTACATCCCATTTTGTTCTGATAAACTGTAATATATTTTTGCACGTCTGGGCTCAGTTGAGTCCATTAGTCGATGAACTAAACCGAACCAGTTCTGGTCGGTCCTGAGAAAACCGGTAGTAACCATAGTAACCTTAGTCAGTAGGTGTCTAGAAAGAAACTCAGGATGAAAACTGCTTCTCTTCCTCCTTTTTTCTGAACTGTGTTCCTGTGCCTAACAATGTGAGTGATTATCAAGCAAATGACTGATTGATTGATTGACTGATTGATTGATTGATTGACTGATTAAAAGCTGCTGCATTTACTGTATAAACTTTGTGTTGTTGTTAGATTAAACTCCTTCTAATGATGTTTGAGCAGTGTTTGATTCGTTCACCTGAAACCACAGCAACAATCAGATCAGGTGGAGCTTATCATGCAAACTTTAAAACAACAGGGTCGTTAATCTGAGATTATCTCATTACGCCAATGAATAACACTGTAAAAACACTAAATCTCACCAAGTATTTTTAGTCTAGTTTCTAGCGCAAATATCTGCAGTTAAAATAATACAAAACTAACTTACTCTTCATCTTATTTTAAGTCAATATGGATAAAAAAAATTATTAGTTTTACTGGCAAATGGGAAAAATATCTAGCTTTAAGTAAAATAATCTGTCAGTGGAACTAGTACTTTTTTAAATCAATATTATGGAATTATTTACTAAAAACAAAAACAAAATACCTTGCTAAAAAGTTACCTGTAAGTTAGTTTTCTCTCAATTTTAATCCTAATAATCAAGACATTTGCGCAAGAAGCTGGATAAAAACAACGTCCTACGATTTTGTGTTTTTGCAGTATAGCTCCAGTCTCTGGCAACTAACCAATTACAAGACCTTAATTCAGTTCAAATTTCCAAAATAGCATTCAAATAAAAAACACTTTATCGATCCTAAAGGGAAATGAAACGTTGTAACTCATAATAATTCAAATTATTAAGTTATTATTATTATTACGCCACATTACTATAGATACAATCAATCTCATTTCAAATTAAAAACTGGAGGCTAATTTATAAGGAAAATTAGTCAAGAACTATGTTCTTGTCAGTGAAAGAAACAATTATTGAATGAAATAGATTTGGTAATCTTGTATAGTAGCTCTGTTCCTCAGGGCAACACTGACCCCTGGTGGACACAATCAGACTGCAGCTCGGTCTCCTGTTTTTACCTGGTCTCACAAGTGGAGAACAATAGACAGATGACGGGGTTACCATGAGGATGTGACCAGTTGGACCTCAAAGTCTAAAACTATTCAGCAGGGACAAACAATAAATAACCAGGAAATATTCTAATATGTATATTTAAAAAAGTCATTTCAAGATTCTCCACTCAGATGAATGTTGACTGAATGTTCTCAAGTTGGTTAATGATTTTCCAAACAGCTGAATGTTCTCCAGTCAGCTTATGATTTTCCAGTCAGCTGAATGTTCTCCAGTCACCTGATGGTTCTCCAGTCGGCTGATGGTTCTCCAGTCAGCTGAAGATTCTCCAGTCGGCTGAAGGTTCTCCAGTCGGCTGAAGGTTCTCCAGTCACCTGATGGTTCTCCAGTCAGCTGATGGTTCTCCAGTCACCTGATGGTTCTCCAGTCAGCTGATGGTTCTCCAGTCACCTGATGGTTCTCCAGTCAGCTGATGGTTCTCCAGTCACCTGATGGTTCTCCAGTCAGTTTGTGGTTCTCCAGTCGGCTGATGGTTCTCCAGTCAGCTGAAGGTTCTCCAGTGAGCTGAAGGTTCTCCAGTCAGCTGAATGTTCTCCAGTCAGCTGATGGTTCTCCAGTCGGCTGAATGTTCTCCAGTCAGCTGAAGGTTCTCCAGTCGGCTGAAGGTTCTCCAGTCAGCTGAACGTTCTCCAGTGAGCTGAAGGTTCTCCAGTCAGCTGAAGGTTCTCCAGTCAGCTGATGGTTCTCCAGTCAGCTGATGTTCTCCAGTCAGCTGAAGTTCTCCAGTCAGCTTATGGTTCTCCAGTCGGCTGATGGTTCTCCAGTCAACTGAAGGTTCTCCAGTCACCTGATGGTTCTCCAGTCAGCTGAAGGTTCTCCAGTCACCTGATGGTTCTCCAGTCAGCTGAATGTTCTCCAGTTAGCTGAAGGTTCTCCAGTCAGCTTATGGTTCTCCAGTCGGCTGATGGTTCTCCAGTCAACTGAAGGTTCTCCAGTCGGCTGAAGGTTCTCCAGGCAGTTTGTGGTTCTCCAGTCGGCTGATGGTTCTCCAGTCAGCTGAAGGTTCTCCAGTCGGCTGAAGGTTCTCCAGTGAGCTGAAGGTTCTCCAGTCAGCTGAATGTTCTCCAGTCAGCTTATGGTTCTCCAGTCGGCTGAATGTTCTCCAGTCAGCTGAAGGTTCTCCAGTCGGCTGAAGGTTCTCCAGTCAGCTGAACGTTCTCCAGTGAGCTGAAGGTTCTCCAGTCAGCTGAAGGTTCTCCAGTTACCTGATGGTTCTCCAGTCAGCTGAATGTTCTCCAGTCAGCTGAAGGTTCTCCAGTCAGCTGAAGGTTCTCCAGTCAGCTTATGGTTCTCCAGTCGGCTGATGGTTCTCCAGTCAACTGAAGGTTCTCCAGTCACCTGATGGTTCTCCAGTCAGCTGAGTGTTCTCCAGTCAGCTGAAGGTTCTCCAGTCAGCTGAAGGTTCTCCAGTCAGCTTATGGTTCTCCAGTCGGCTGATGGTTCTCCAGTCAACTGAAGGTTCTCCAGTCAGCTGAAGGTTCTCCAGTCAGCTTATAGTTCTCTAGTCAGCTGAAGGTTCTCCAGTCACCTGATGGTTCTCCAGTCAGCTGAATGTTCTCCAGTGAGCTTATGGTTCTCCAGTCGGCTGAATGTTCTCCAGTCAGCTTATGGTTCTCCAGTCGGCTGAATGTTCTCCAGTCGGCTTATGGTTCTCCAGTCGGCTGAAGGTTCTCCAGTCAACTGAAGGTTCTCCAGTCAGCTGAAGGTTCTCCAGTCACCTGATGGTTCTCCAGTCAGCTGAATGTTCTCCAGTCAGCTGAAGGTTCTCCAGTCAGCTTATGGTTCTCCAGTCGGCTGATGGTTCTCCAGTCAACTGAAGGTTCTCCAGTCGGCTGAAGGTTCTCCAGTCAGCTGAAGGTTCTCCAGTCAGCTTATAGTTCTCTAGTCAGCTGAAGGTTCTCCAGTCACCTGATGGTTCTCCAGTCAACTGAATGTTCTCCAGTGAGCTTATGGTTCTCCAGTCGGCTGAATGTTCTCCAGTCAGCTTATGGTTCTCCAGTCAGCTGAATGTTCTCCAGTCAGCTTATGGTTCTCCAGTCGGCTGAATGTTCTCCAGTCAGCTTATGGTTCTCCAGTCGGCTGAAGGTTCTCCAGTCAGCTTATGGTTCTCCAGTCAGCTGAATGTTCTCCAGTCAGCTTATGGTTCTCCAGTCGGCTGAATGTTCTCCAGTCAGCTTATGGTTCTCCAGTCGGCTGAAGGTTCTCCAGTCAGCTTATGGTTCTCCAGTCTCTTGGGTTTCTGGTCCAAACTCGTCTGCAGTTATTCAGGACAGAAACGTGTCAGAGGAAGTGGAATTGGTCCTCAGATGACATCACTTCCTCCGAAACATGTGCCTTAGTGATGCTGCGTGGTTGCCATGGCAACAGCGACCCCTCCCTTTTTCCTTGGAGCGGCAGCAGGGTGGAGCAGCAGTCGGAACCGCAGCAGCAGCAGCAGCAGCAGCAGCAGCAGGAGGTAAGGCCCGCACCTTTCTCCTCCATCTCTCCTCCATCTTCCTCTTCCTCCTGCTTCTCCTCCTCCTCCGGGAGGTTCGGCGCTCCGCAGGCCGCAGCAGTGGCGCGGTGCTCGGCCCCGCAGCTACTGCAGCCTTGCGGCTCCGCGCGCTGCAGGGAAGAGGTCGGTCAGGCGCAGAAAGGAGGAGCCGCTGAAGAGATACCGAGGAGGAGAAATGAACCGAACCGGGCCGGACTTTATGTTTGACTGCTGCATCATGATGGAAACGGTTGTGAGCATGCTCAGTGAGGCCTCCTCCGCCCATGAACTCCTCCACATGTTCTCCTGGTCCTCGGCCCGGGCTGGTTCGGTTCGGTTCGGATTCATTCTTATGAGTCTGAGTCCGTCTAGTTCTGGACCCGGTACTTCATTGTAACTATGCTGATTTAGGCAATAGGATAATCAGATCTGATCACGTGACTGGTACCTACAGTTACACGGTCCAGGTACCGAGTTCAGAAAACCGGAAGGTCCGGACGAACAGAACCGTGACCATATTTCTTTAGTCCGAATTAACTTAAGGTTCTGTTGGTTGTTGGAGCGGGGATGTTGTATTTTGTGAAGTTCTGGAAACTAAATTCAAATTGAAATCAATGAATAAATCCGTGGATCGGTTCTGACTGGACCCTGAACTGAACCGGGTCAGAGACCCGGTAAAAGTGGTTCTGATGTTCGGTTTTATGGGGAAAGTTACAGAGTAAGAAATTTAGAGAAATATTTTTTATTTAGCCTGTCAGAGAAAAAACAAACTATTTCATCATGTTATTAAAACATTTATTAACATCAAAGTTCCAAACGAAACATCTAATTCTCTAACTAATTAAATGGTGAATTAATTAGTTACCTAAATGAATATTTCTAAATATGCAGCCTGCAAAGAAGGGGAGACGAAAATCGCGATAAAAGCTGGGTCTTGAGGAATCGTTTCTTTTAATCATCGACTCTTTTCCACCGTGTTACTTGAAAACGGTTTTAACAACAGTTTCTATATCAACATTCACTGCTGCGACCAAACCGAAATACTTGCGGTTTACAGCGGCTGTCGAATTTTAACTCTTCTTATTTATTCATTTGTAAAACAAAATGATTTATAAGAAAACGAATCAATACATTGATTGTGTATAAACTTTCTTAGCGGCTCTAAACGTGACCAACGTGAACCGGAAGTGTTCTGGCTCGAGCTAATGTATGTTGATGAAGAAACTGTTGCTATAGAGACATGAATAAACATTTTGATAGCACCTAAAACTGCACGTCCTATTTTTCAAGTTGGACATGTTAAGAACAAAAGAAGCAATTATATATATAAGAAAACCCGTAAATGGAGCGAAGAATGAAGCGATTCAGTTCGGCCAGCGGCGGGATTCATATGGAAGTCCGTAAAACCAGCTTTTATTTTGATATTCCACCTTATCGGCAGGATAATTTTCATAATATCTAAATATTTTGCTAGCAACGTAAAAATTTAGTTTGGAAGTCAAATATTTAGTTTGAAAATTAAATGCTTTGTTAAGAAATTAAATGTTTAGTTTGGAACAAAAATATCTAGTTAAAAAAAAACAACAATATTTCATTTGGGGCTCAATATTCAGTTATCAAAATGAATATGTAAAATGGAACTAAATATTTAGTTTTGAACTAAATATTAATTGGTTTGTAAAATATGTATTTAATTTACCTTGTTAATACATGGGCCTTACGTGACGTCACACATCCGTAACTGCCAGCAAGCTTGGCAGGCAGTTACTATGGCAACAATAAACAAGCCACAAGCCTGGAGCGAGTTCTCCCCTAGTTCCCAACTTAAAAACAACATTAAAAATATTACTCAGTTATCATTTTTAACTTCTACCCCCTCTGTGTGGTGCTAAGTTAAACATAAGTGAAATTTACTGTAGTACTTTTATTTTTTCTTTCTACGACTAAATATTGCTGTTAATTTTTTTTTTACTGTGTAACTTTACAAACTGCACTTCACGTGGTTTGTTGATGTCTGCGGGTTCCTCATGGTTTTCCACCTGTTCTCTGCAGGAGCGAAGATGGATGGAGACTCCGCCCCCGTCAATGATGGCCCCGCCCAGGAGCAGCGAAGCACGATGGGAGGTTTGTGAACAATTGTCAATCAGGAGAACCAGAAGGTTTTAATTCAAACCGAGCTCAATATTGCAAGAACTGTTTCATGAACATGAACAGATTCCTGTAGTTCTGTCCAACCATCTGAAGTTAGAAGTTAGACAGAACTGGGATCAGAACTGGGATCTTATTCTTTAACGCCTGACTCCTGTGAGACAGACTGAATAAAAAGTTAGCCTGCAAAAGCTTCCACATGAAGGTTTTCCTAATTTTGAAGTTCCTAGAGTTCCACATCTCAGAATGTCCTACGCCAGTGGTGAAAAAATTGAGCATTCAGGGGAAACAAAACTATTATTATTATTTTGTTCCCATTTGAATTGTGTTGTCATCTGATGATAGGTAGATTAAAGATAAAGAGAGAGAAAATAAAGTTCTTGGAGACATAAAACAAAAATGGAAGATGCTATGGGGATGAAAAAAGCTTTGCAATGTAACTAACTATCCAGCTGCAGGTTCCAGGTAAATCTAGAACGTTTCCAGAGGGAGAGAAGCGTCCCCTGCAGACATAGATAAAAACCAGAATGACTCGACTCATCTGTCATGTTGGTTGTCTTTCACCTCCTGTTGTCTCCCCCTCTCGTCTCCTCCTCCTCTGTCAGACCTGGAATCTGTTGGGTTTCTGGAGAAACTCCCAAATGGAAGCGCAGAGCTGCAGGAAGAGGGAGGAGGAGAGAGGATGGAGAGAAAGCAGGAAGTGCTTCCCTCTGGAGACCCACGGGGAGCTGGTCAGGAGAAAAATGCAAAAACATACAACCAGGGAGAGAAGAAAGAAGAGGGAGACATTATCCACACTGAGGATGAGGAGATCAAGAAGCAGCTTCCTTCCTCCTCCAGCATTTCTCCTCCACCTCAGGAGGAGGAAGTTAGAGGAAAGGAGGAGAACAACGTGGAAGAACAGGATAAGATGACAGGAGAGGAGGGTCCCTGTTCCTCCCCTGCATCTCCTCCAGGAGAAGCAGGACTTGATGATGATGATGATGATGATGATGATGATGATGATGATAAAGAGGAGGAACAGCTGGAAGGTGAGGTTGTGCTGTCAGCAGTGAAGATGCAGGAGGAGTCCAAAGAGCTTTCAAATCTTGAAACAAGCGCCTCTTTTGAACCAGAACCTCCAGCAAAGGAGAACCAACCAGAACCTCCTACAGAGGAGAACCAACCAGAAGCTCCTGCAGAGGAGAACCAACCAGAAGCTCCAGAAAAGGAGAACCAACCAGAACCTCCTGCAGAGGAGAACCAACCAGAACCTCCTACAGAGGAGAACCAACCAGAACCTCCTACAGAGAAGAACCAACCAGAACCTCCTACAGAGGAGAACCAACCAGAAGCTCCTGCAGAGGAGAACCAACCAGAACCTCCTGCAGAGGAGAACCAACCAGAAGCTCCTGCAGAGGAGAACCAACCAGAACCTCCTGCAGAGGAGAACCAACCAGAAGCTCCTGCAGAGGAGAACCAACCAGAACCTCCTACAGAGGAGAACCAACCAGAACCTCCTACAGAGAAGAACCAACCAGAACCTCCTACAGAGGAGAACCAACCAGAACCTCCTGCAGAGGAGAACCAACCAGAAGCTCCTGCAGAGGAGAACCAACCAGAACCTCCTGCAGAGGAGAACCAACCAGAAGCTCCTACAGAGGAGAACCATCCAGAACCTCCTATAGAGAAGAACCAACCAGAACCTCCTCCAGAGGAGAACCAACCAGAACTTCCTACACCTCCTTCCACAGCTGACGAGGAGCTCCCTGGCAACAAAACAAACGCTTCTTCTGTGGATCTTCCCTCTAAAACCACAGCGCCTCCTGCAGGTGCTCTTCCAAAACGTAACGCAAAGGCCTCCTCTTCTCCTCTCAGAAGATCAGGCATTCCTCCTCCCCTCAACAAAGGTCTGTCCTGCAGCGCCCCCTGCTGCACCTCTTGCTGTTGCAACCTTTCTTTTTGCTACAGCACCCCCTGCTTCTTCCTCTTCTTCTTTTTTCCCCAATTCCTGCTCTCTTTTTACCTGCCTTGCTTGCACCTCCTTATCACCCATCCCCCTCATCACCTCCCTCCTCTGTGTCAGATTTCTGGACAGGCTCTCCCCCTGAAGGTGACACAGACCGATCACTTCCTCCCGGTTGTCATGAAAACAGCCTCATCAGTCAGAATTAGTGGCAGATATTTAACCGACGGATCATTGATGTTTTGTTCTTTTCAGGTAAAGCAGCTGTGAAGGCGACAGTTGATGAAGCTGTGAAGGTAAATGATCAAAACAGTAAATCTAGCTCAGTGGTTCTTAACCTTTTTTCAGGTATCGAACCCACCAGTTTCATATGTGCATTCACTGAACCCTTCTTTAGTGATGAATAAAATATGATTTTATTTTTTTTTTTCCAAATTCAAGACACAGGTATGTGCTTTTTTTTTTACTGGTGCACAAAATGAGCCGTGCATGAACATCACCTTGCTCAAAGAACAAAACCTACACAGTGCATGAACTCACAACAAATTACGGTATTACTTTATTCTGGCCCCAAAAATATTTTGGCCCCATAAAAGAATTTCAGCCCCACAAAATATATATGTATTTTTTTGCTATGCTACGGATAGAGTTGCTCAACTTGGCGTTGCACATCCTGCAGACGGGACTCTGACTCCCATCCGGGTCCCTGATACACGTGAATCCATGTTGTACATCAGGGGAGCTCAAACTGTTTGAGACCAAGATCTACTGTTTCTCTCAACAGCCGCCTGAACTCTACCTCATGACACAAAGACAGAAAAATTGTAAATTAAACCCTATTGATTTAATAGGGTTTAAATTAAACCCTATTAATGATAAAGTGACAGAAAACCTGAGCAGGTTACTGGTTTCTGCTCCCAGTCAGAAGCTGGTTGCAAACCGGGTCAGCAGGTGTCAGTCAGTTATGGTAGATTTGAAATTCGGTTTCAGATCTACCATAACTAATACGTTAGATATGACGTTTGATGACGTCATGTGAGAAGCTTCAGACTGATCTGCGGAACCAACGAGCTCTGTAAAGGTAAAGGCAAATCTTTTGATTCTGGCATATCATTAATTTAATTTCACATAATTGTCGCGGTAGAAGCCATTTGTTTGTTAAAACTTAAATATATTTGTCCTATTTGATGTTTGTTGCGACGTTTACTGCAAACAAACGAGGTAATTAGTCCAAGTTTGTCGTTTATTGAACGTTCAGAAGCTACAGCGGCTGTGATGAACCACAGCGGAGGTAAACAAAGATAAAACAACCCGAACAGGTGATCAACTCAGAACCACTCTACCTTTATACTCTCCATCTCTCTTTGTCGTTAAGCACACCCGTTGCCCTGGCAACCGCAAACCGAGCAGAGATTACGTGAAAAACATTCAGTCCGTTACGATATCAGGTTTCCAGGCTGGACGTTTATTTATCGATCATTAATAAGCCTCTCATGAACACAGCGGTGGTTGATTAGCTCATTCCTGTCGGTCTTTGAGTCGCTTTTTATTTGTTAATGGAACCAAAACGCACTGAATTACGCAACACCTTGAAACAATAATTACTGATTATTAATTTTAACACGTTTTCTTGATTTTTAAAAATTATTATTCTTTAATGAAGCTACAAACGTTTTGGATCTTGGTGAATATTTTTGATAAGCCTGTCGGAAGAGGACGTTTTGGTCTCAGCGTCCTGCAGGCCTTCAGTTAGTCACCTGCTGCAGAGATCAACGTATTGAGCTCCCCTGGTGCACATATTCTTCCGACCACTTTTTTTTTTGCTCGACATGTTTAGTATGGATTAAAATATTGAGAAAGAAACCACACAACGTACAACTACGACAGCCGTTGACTACCCGCTAAATTTCCTGTAGCACTGATTGGCCAAGCAATGTCACGTGATCCTCTGAAGCGAGTGACGGCAAAGCGGGGCGTGTCATCACGACTTCACACAACCACTGATCTAGAGTCTGGGAGTAAAATTTGTCACCTTTAATATCTTCCTGGTGTTTTCAGGTCTCCAGGACAGCAGGGGTCAGCAGAGCTGCAAAGATAATCTCAGCCAAGAGTACAGGTAAACCACATTAACTGAACCAGTGTAATTAGTGAAACCAGCAAAACCAGTGGCCACAAATCCACCTGTGTACCATCTGTGTATCAGAGTCCATGGACGGCAACAACAGTCCAGGAAGTCGCTCACCTGCCAGCAGATCATCCACCCCCAACCGAGATGTGAAAAAGGTCAGGGCACCTGAACATACGACTCATCCAAACCAATTTTGCTTTCATGAGCCAAAGCTTTGGGAGAAGACAATTAATGAGCCCAGAACAGGTTGACACAGACCTCCTATTGAGTGGCGGCTGTAGCATCGTAGAGGCATTTAATTGGCCCTGTGATCCTTGGGAAAATATGTGGTTTGCGTCTTCAGCCCATGGTAGATTCTCCCATGGCAAATTGACCTCAGAGATCAGGATGGATCAAAGGGTTAGAGTTTATTGATCTCAACTGAAAAAGTTGACTAGGAAAAGAGAAGACCTCACTTAGACAAGGGGGCAGGATACCCCCCCAGAGGCAAGCCTGATGGGGTTAGGAGGGTCTTGAATAGTACCTGACCTAATTATCTGTGTCACAATGTGGTTAGTGGGGCTGGGCCCAGTCTGAAGATACTTAAGTAATCCCCCTCCACACAGGCATACCACCTATAGAGAGGAAGTTTGATGGAAGACTAATCTGGTGGAAGACATGTAAGATATCATCTCATTGGAGGTAAACGAGCTGGAGACATTGTGTACCATTACGGTACCCATATAGTCAGAAGTGCTTTGGTCCAAGGCGGTCTGCACTTATTTGAGGAGGTACAGTCAACTTGGAAAGTTTAACCATCTGCGGACAGTGTGCAGAATACACACAGCACGCCTGAGTATTTTAAATGTTACCAACCAGATATAGGCTAAGACTTAACTCCACACACTGCGGCTGGGGAATGATGTAGATACCTGGAGGGTTGTGATTGAAACAAATTCTTTGACCTCAATCTGCACATGGGTTTGCTATTAGACTTCTATGAAAGGCATGTCTACAATAAACACCATGTTTGAGCACAAGGTGGTCTACAATACCAACTGGGTAGCAACTACTTGGTACCAAGCACCGATGGTCAGTGATTATGTTGTAATTGCACCCTCAGACAGTTGTATAAAGAGAGAGGCAGAGCTATGAACTGAACACCATCTGGTAGTGATCTCGTCTCATTGGTTCTCAGATAGATTTAAACCATCTATCTGATGGTGGATCAGGAGTTGGTCCAGAGTTTGGTGGGTTGATGGTTTGAACGCCCGCCTCGCCTGCCTCAATAGTTGTGTCCCCGGGCGAGACACTTCATATGCCTTACCTTGTCAGACACAAGAAGAAGACTTGCCTCTGTCGGGGGAGTGAATGTGTTGTATAGCACTGTGTGCTCCTCTGGACTTGATAAAGTGCTACACAAGTACAGGTCATTTACCATATTTACTATGCTGAACTGGTTTATGGTGTTTCTACTGGTTGGTTAAACTAGTTGTATTGGCACTGTCCTGCAGGTGGCTGTTGTCCGGACCCCCCCCAGGTCTCCTGGTTCTGCCCGTGGCCGAACACCTCCCACCTCCCATCCTATGCCTGACCTGAGCAGTGTGAAGTCCAAAGTGGGATCCACAGAGAACCTGAGGCACTCACCAGGAGGGGGAAAGGTAACACCTGTGTCTGTGTGTATTTCTGAAAGCCTGGTAAGGGCTGACACCCACAACTGTCCACCTGCAGGTTCAAATTGTCCACAAGAAACTGGATTTAAGTAGCGTGACATCAAAGTGTGGCT
This sequence comes from Poeciliopsis retropinna, assembly GCA_010277075.1. NCBI lineage: Eukaryota > Metazoa > Chordata > Actinopteri > Cyprinodontiformes > Poeciliidae > Poeciliopsis > Poeciliopsis retropinna. The sequence continues at coordinate 2,466,539 of VMRM01000035.1, read as the reverse complement.
CTAAGGATAACCTCCACCACAAACCAGGTAAGAACATGTAAACACTTTCTTACTTTCTTACAGGGATTATTAACAATAAACTCACCTGTTCATTCTGTTTATCAACTTTATATGTGTAATGTTACATCTCCGGATGTGCTGTGTGTGACAAACTGTGTGAAGCTCCACAACTTTTCTGCTCCTCAGGTGGAGGGAAGGTGGAGATCAAGACTGAGAAGGTGGAGTTCAAAACTATCCAGTCCAAAGTTGGTTCTCTGGAAAATGTCACCCACACTCCAGGAGGAGGGAAGAAGAAGGTGCTTTCTAGCGTCATGCTAATAAGACACTCATGAAATCCATTGATCTCCTTGTTTTAAAATACCACTTATCGTTTTATTAAATGTTTTTGAAGAAAGAGACAAAACTGGAGACTTGGTTAGTGGGAGTTCAAAAGATCCATTAGGCAACAAGATGTCTTTTAAGACCAGCAGGCAAGATGTAGCAAAACCTCTGGACATACAGAGCAGGCTATGGAGGTCAAGGGTTATTCCTCCAATTAGCCTGCTCATCAAATTCACCCGGCACCAAATGCAAAACAAATGTCAACTTTGTCACAGCAGTCTGATCTGCACAATTCCTATTTTTTCACTTTTATGTCACTCCTAGTTCAGAGTTTCGACCAATGATTCACAAAAGACAATTGCTATAATTTGTGTTTTCGTTTTTCCCAATATTCTAAATTTTGCCATGACTTTATAACAATACAGTCACCTCCAATTGCTCAAGAAGTTAAAACATTGATCCATAGATGGCAGCATCCATTATTGCTTCTGTAAATGCTGACTTTACCAGTGTCATTGCAGTTGCACCTAATTAGTACCAACTTCCTTGGCACGGTACTCTACCTGGCTTTAGCTTCAGCAAGTCCACTTGTCCTTGTCATCAGTAGGTCTAGTCTAAGCGTTTGATGAGTTTCCAGACCAATCAGGCGAGTTTCCAAGGCCACAGAAACCAGGCTGATTTGTTCCCAACTATATCATCGTAAGATCAAGTGAAGCAAGTTTCTCATTGAGATCCCAAGATGTGCTCCGAGCGGCGAAAACTCTACTCTGTTCCAGTGAGCGGTTCTGATTTTACTCGACTGATCATAATTTATTCTGGTGGGTTATGTCACAGATTGAGAGTCACAAGCTGATGTTCAGAGAGAATGCTAAAGCTCGGACTGACCATGGTGCTGAAATCATCATTCAGGAGGAATCCTCCCCCGGTCACCTTAGCAACGCTTCCTCCCATGGAAGCGTCAATGGTGATGAAGCTCCGCCCCTCGATACCCTGGCCGACCAGGTGAGGCTCGCCTTTTCGGAAATCTTTTAAAAGTGATAACGTGTTTATAACCAGCCTCCTCCTGTCAGGTGTCTGCATCCCTCGCCAAACAAGGCCTGTGATTGGACCAGCTCTGTGCCTGCTACTCCCCCACCTTCTTTGTTACCAAGGAAACCAACAGACTGCGGAAACAAAATATTTCTAACTTCATCTTATAAAGACACGCTGTGATTGGGGAGACTTTATGAATCAGAGTGAACAGCAGCCAGTCAGAGTTCGTCCAGCCAGGTGACTCAGGTAGACTCTGTTCCCGCCATCTGCACCTGGTTTTACCTGTTCCTGCCACCTGGGGTGTTTGTTTGAAGCATGTTTCATGACACAGACCCCAGGTGACCAATAGAGGCAATATGGAGACCAAATGATCAAGAAGACCTTCAGCAGAGTCAGAGAGGAATTATTCCAGATTTTAGGATGAATTCATGGAAACTGGGACATATTTACCTTTTATCGGTCTGACCTATAAAAGGTTAGACCGATAAAAAAAGTCATGAAGGTAACATCAAAGAATAGCAGGAAAACCAGAGATTAGGGCCTGAAAAGAACCACTGCTGGTGTCCAGAGCAAATTCGCTGCTCCTCCCAATCAGGTGACTCTGATAAAATCTCTCCAATCACAGACAACGTCTCACTGATGCCATCTCTCTTAGCCAATTACCATCCTCTCAGTTTTGAATGTGACTGTGCAGTTGGCCCCTCCCCCACATAATTACCCAGAATGCCGTTTGATACCAGGTGCCAAACCGCTGCTCTGTCTGTGCCTGTCAGCTGTCCAAGTGCTTTGGAACAATAAAGTTTCTCTTAGCTCCAAATGTCTGTGGTTGATTTGTGGAGGGGAGCGCCACCTGGTGGTGGAACAGGGACTACTTTGGACTTAATGCTGGGGAGGGGTCCCAAGGTTCTTACCTGGGACCCCTCCTATTTAATATCTACATGTTCCTGCAGGATTAGCATAGCTACAAGAGTCAGCTTCAGTTATTACAGCGTGAAACCAGATATCGGGCTTGAAATCTGGGTGAGTGATGAGATTTTGACCTGAACCTTAAGACACATAAAGGTAGTTACGAAGTTGGCCTTCTATCATGTGGAAAATGTTTCCAGGATTAAAAAGCTAATATCCCAGCAAGCTCTACACAAACTAATCCATATCTGTCTTTTGCTGCACTGATTACTGTAACAGTGTCCTCACAGGTCTGCCTAAGAATAATAAAGTCAGCTGCTGCTGGCGTTTTCACCAAAACTATAAACACAGAGCACATCACCAGTCTTAAAGTCCTTCAAATGGCAGGAGAAAAGACTTAAAAATTCTTCTGTTAGTTTATAAATGACAAAATACATTAAGGACCTGTTGTTTTATCAACATTACAGACAATTCAGGTCTTCTGTTTCTAGTCAACGCTACATCTCCAGAACCAGAACAAACATGGAGAAGCAGCATTCAGTCTTTCCTCCGAAATCCAAAATAACTTTGGGGAAAGTGCAAAACAGCAGAAACAGAGTTAAATCAAGACTAAAAACCTAATTTATTTAAGTTGCCTTTGATTAATAAAAACTTGAACAATATTTTCTCGGAGATGGTATTGGTCTGTATTACGTTAAAGCGAATTGAAGCGTCTCGTTGCTGAAATATGCGAAACAAATAAACTCGAGTCGACGTCGTTACAACTGCCACAGGGAGCTACTCTGCCCCGCAAATGGAAAAAAAGACAGAAAAGCAGTGTGCAGTGTTTACTTGTTTTATTGATTTATTTCCGTCAGGACGATAAAAAGAAAATAAAAAAAAAAAACAGCTGTGATGTCACAGGGTTAATGGGAGGGGCTTCAGGTCAGCAGCAGTCTGTTTCAGCCAGTCAGAGGACGGGGAGGGGAGAACTGGGTGGAGCTAAACGCAAATCCTGTCTGTCAGCACGTTGCCTAGCAACGCCTCTCCTCTTGACATTTCGGAGGCGGGCACAAGCAGGAGGCGGGGCAATCACGGGAGGCGGGGCTAAAGAACGTCATCGCTGTCTGGCGTGTGGAGCTGCGTGTCGTCGGCGTCCGTCATGAAGCTGCTGTCCTGACTGTCATCCACCTCAGCCACTGCAGAAACAGGGAGGGGAGGGGCAGGTGAGCCAGAGGGACAGGCGAGTGAGAAAGACAGGTGGAGCAAACCGTACCTTCGTCCTCAGGCAGGTATCGCTTATCAATGGCTTCTTTTATCTGATTATTGGCTCCTTTAGGGTCCAGGTCCATGGCCCAGCTGAAGTTCATCAGAGCCAGGTGGGTCTGACCCAGCTTTTTATATACCTGATGAGGAGAAGAAAGGTCATACAGGTTAAAAAAACAAAACAAAACAAAGAAACGCAACCTGAGATCAGAAGAGGCAGCTGATTGGCAGAACCGACTCCCACCTTTCCTATGAGGAAGTAAACCAGAGACTCTTTGGGAACAATCTGCTTCAACTCCTCCAGCTCCTGAAGGGCTGCCTGCAGGGAGACACTTCTGATTACACTGATCCAGGTCGGTTCGGCTTTACAAACCAGTCTGGTCCAATGACTCCATGTCGACTGAACGGGTCTGGTCAGAAATCAGCGTGGACTCATGAGGTCTGATCTGTCGTGTCTGCATCGACTGATCAGGTCTGATCTGTCGTGTCTGCATCGACTGATCAGATCTGATCGCTCAGCTCCGTGTCGACTGATCAGGTCTGGCTTACCTTGTACTTATCATTGGCAAACAAGATGGAGGCTCTGTGGAACTTGCAGAGAGGGTTTTTGGGGTCAATGCCAATGGCTCTGTTGAGAGTCTCTAACGCAGCGTCAGACTTCTTCAGAGCATGCTGCACCTGAACACACACACACACACACACAGAGTTACAGCCAGGCTGCACACAAGTGAGCAGGTGAAGGGAACATACGTACCACTCCAATGTGGCAGAGCAACACGGAGCTCTGAGGATTGATGCTCAGAGCTTTCTTGAAGTGGATTTCTGCCAAGTTGAACTTCTCCTGTTTATAGTAAATCATGCCGAGTCCATACCTGAACACACACACACACACTTTATATCTCACAGCATGATTACATCCCTTGTCATGCGTTTCCATGGCTACCATACCAGGCGTTGTAGTGTCGGTTGTTCACTCTGATGGCGTTCCTGAAGCAGGCTAGAGCTCGGTCCAACTCCTCAGTCAGAACAAACTCGTGACCCAGCAGGGTGTAGGCGTACGCGAAACCTGGGTCCACCTGAGATAGGTGAGCAAGGCAGGCAGGTGAGGGAAACACCTGGCAGCTCGGGAACATCTGCAGGTTTCTGCAGGCTTCACCAACTCAAATTTCAAGATTTATCAATGAATTTCTCCACAGAAATGTACGAAGTTCATCAGGTCAACTGGCAAAAAAAAATTAACTTATGCAAAAATGCTAGCAAGTAAGCGATCAAGTTACCGGAATATATTGTCATAACACACAACGATCTTAATTTTTTTTTTTTTTTGTTGGTGTTAGGCCTGTCAAAATAAACAATAAATTAATCACATGATAAATTACAACGATCTCAATAATTTACATCAGCATAATTTATCTTTTTTTTTTTCCTTGCTGCCAAAATTGGCCTTCAGTCACAATTTTATTTACAGAATCTTCATAATTCTTTTTATTTGTTGTTTCGTTCATTCATTTTAGATATTTAAAATGTTTTAAATGTTAATTAGAATGATGCCATTATTACTATATTACTTGAAAATAGTCTCAGAACAACAATATCATTTATCTATTAGAATAATTTATCGTCCAGCAAAATTTGTAATCGTGACAGGCCTGATGGTGTTCTCATAAAATTACAACTTTATTCTCCTAATGTTAGAACTTAATTCTGGTTATATTATGACTTTATTGTCGTAATTTAAAAATAAAATCCTTGCCTGGCCTTCTGTGGGTTTTTTTTACATTAATTCAAAATGCAAATAAATAGGAACTGTCAAACAAGATGGCCGCCATGGGAAACCCACATCCACATTTCCTAAAAATGAAATCTTCAAAAACTAAAACTTCAATTAACCGTTTTAAAGCTGCTCACCTGAATGGCCCTCTGGAAGAACTTGATGGCGATGTCGTGCTCCCTCTGCAGGCTGAAACAGTTTCCTGCGACGCACCAGGCCTGCAGAGACACACACAGCGTTTACCTGAGCGGCCAGCTCACCTGAGCTCACCTAAGGGTCCAGGTGAGCGTTCAGGTGTGCTCTTCACCTCAGGACAGTTCTTGTCCATGTCCGTCAGGTCCTTGGCCAGCGCCGACAGCGCCACGTCCTTCTGCAGGTGCCACAGCGTGGTGGAGTAGATCTCCATTCCTTCCACGTGGTACGACTCGATCCTGCGCACCTCGCTGAACAGCCGCTCCGCCTGCAGCACAGGTCGCCATGGCGATCAGGTGATTAAACCAGGAGCAAAATCCAGGATTTGTACACTCCTCTCCCACAGTAAAATCCAAGCACTTTTCAAGCATTTCAAGGCAAGTTTCCAAACTTTTCCTGAACCAGACTTTGGAGATAATTCACTATTATGTGACATAATTGATTACTGTTATTAAAAATGTCTTGTGATAGTATTCAACATTTTATAGCAGGGACAAAATAAACAAAAATATAAAAAATTATGTTTTGAAATGTCTTACAGACCCTAAAAACCTGAACATTTCAATTATGTTGTTTAATGTATAAAAGATATGGCAACTTTTATTTGAATTAAACAGATTAATAAGTTATTGAGTGACTGGGAATAATTCATACTCAATACATTGAAACAATTCAAATTGGGTTTAAGTAAATAAACTTCCTGCTCAAACTAAATGCTTAAAACACAATGTGCAAAATAAAAAAAATGTTCTAGCAAATGGAAATTATTTTGGTAATTCTAATTAAAGGTTTACTCTTGATTTAATTTCAGAATTTTTTTTACTATTATTATTAGGTACATGAAAATTTCAAGTTTGAACTGTAAATACCGTTTTTCAAATTCATGGTTTTAATCAATGATAGATTCCACTTTATTACAAAAGTTTGAATAATTAGGCACTTTCCTAACTTTGAAAACGCCTAATCAAAATTCAAGCATTTTCCAGGATTTCAGGAACCCGCATGAACCCTGAGAGTCGGCTGGGTTTGGGCCGGACGGACTCACCTGCATGTACTCGGCCAGCTCGAAGTAGGCGCGGCCGACGTGCGTCAGGACCCAGCCCGTGTTGTAGTGCTGAGGAGGCAGAGACGTCAGGATGTTGATGGCCTCTCTGCAGCTGTAGGAGCACAGCGCCTGGTAGCCCCGACCCAGTTCCCGTAGCAACGCCATCACGCTGTCTGAACACAAACACAAACCGCATGTGGTTTCAGACCTGGGCTTCAGGTTTAGGTTAATAACAGGTAAAAAAAACTGAAGCTTTGGCCCAACACCGGTTTAGTTAATTCAAATTTAAAAGTACTTTATTGAACCCAAAGGGAAATTAAATATTAGCATGTAAATATTAAGTTATTCAGGTGCAGATAGATCAGCTGACCTTGGGGTTTGTTCATTTTTCCACCGTAAAATTCAAAAGCTTTTGAAGGGAAGTTTTCAAAGTAACTTTGGAGATAAAAGCAAACATAAACTAAACACAACAGTTACAATGCACTGCAAGGTGACAATGTTTATTACTGATATTAATACCTTTTTACAATTTTGTGTTTAGAAATATCTCTCAAACTACACTGCAACACAAAAAAATTACCAAGTATTTTGTCTGTAATCACATGACTTTCTACAAGGTCACATTTCTCCTACAAATTTGTTAAAACTTAAACACAAAACCGTGCAGATAAAATCTGAATCACTTTCCAGACCAAACATTTTCCAGGATTTCCAGGACCGTGTGAAGCCGTTTGTTCTGGCGGTACCTGCAGCGGCCCTCTGGTACTGGGGGATCCTGGCGTCTGGCAGGTTCAAACTGGGATCCAGCCTCAGGATGTCCAGACTCTCGTTCAGGTTGCTGCTGTTTGCCGTCTTCGCAGATTTACATTTGGTTTTCCGGTTGGGAATCTTCGTAGGAAACTTCATCTTTAGCTTCTTGCTGTTCTCCTGCGGAAACAGAACCGGCGTTACGTCACTGGGTCTCTGCAGCCCTGGACTGGGAAGACTGGGAATCGGACGGTGGGTTGGAGGCGGGTACCTTGGCAGTGGAGCTGGCGCTGGTAAACAGTCTGGAACTTCTTCTGGGCTGAACGTTAGGAGGACCAGACATACTGGGACTGAGAACCTGAGGAGAACCACTGTGGGACAGACAGGCGATTATAAGCTATAAACCAGTTAATCACATAATAAATTAAAATTAATTGGTAATTTCCAGTTACACGATTGATTGATTTTATAGTGTCTCCATCCTACTGATTGTCTACGATCAATGGGATGTTTAAAGGGACACTCTTTGTATTTTATACAAAGAGCGATTTTATAGCACCATCAAGTAACTATATTACCTCCAGTCATTCTAAAAATGTTGCATAGACTTAAAAAAAAAAAAAAAAAAGACTTCCTAATTTAACGCCTTGAAATTAGGCCTGTGTCTCTTTAAAACAACTGATCTTTCTGAAACTTCGTCTCCAGGAAGTCATCACAACATGGCCCCTTTATTAACCCTTTATCGTTTTTACCAGTGTTGCTCTGAGCAGTAGCTCCTATAATGAGCTCAGTAGATCCACCAGGTGTTTGCTAATTGCGGGTAGCTAGTCTGAAGGAACTGAGTGTGAAGCTCTGAAGCTTGGAAGCTGCAGCTCTGAGGAGGAGCTAAGCTACTAAGGCGGGGCTAGGTCCAACAGCAGAATGGCTGCCATGGAGATTAAAGGATTTCTCAAACATGCAGTATTATCATTTATCGTAATAACTTCTGGGACTAAACTGGAGATGTTGGGCGCTAGGGCGATGCGAGTGGCTGCTGCAGTTACCTGGTGTGAGGTGCTGAGGTCTGCGATTGGTTGAAGGGGATGGGAAGAACGTCTCTGCTGTTCCCACTCTGACTGAAGACAGACTTGGACTGACTGATCCTGGAGACGGCCTGGAGGGGAGGCAGACAGGTGAGGTCAAACACTTCCTGCTGAATCACAGCCTGGTCTCAGCTGAGTTCTCACCTTCTTGCTGGGAGCTGTCGTTTGCGTTTCCATTGTAGCCGAATAGTTCTGCAGGTACGTGGGGTCTCCTGGGCTGGGCTCCAGGGGCAGGATGCCGAAACTGCAGAAAGCAGAAATCAAAGCAAAGGGGAGGAGCTAAAACCTGATTAGGTGTGTGACCTGTTCCGGCACACTCACCTGGGCGTCAGGGGACTGAGGGCGGCAGGACCTCCCAGTAAGCTCCGCCCACTCTTGGGTTTGTTCTGTTTAGCCAGCAGAGTGCCAGCTGATGCCATGGAAACCGTGTTGCCCAATAGCGAGCCGGTTTCCGGGGAGATGAGGGAGGAGTCGATGTATGAAATCGACAAATCAGACGTCAGCTTGCCGTTTGACGACTCCAGATTCAGACGATTCAGCTCCTGGAGGACGGGGACAGATTTAGGGGCAAATGTAATCTGATTACTGGAACATGATCAGATTACACAGTCTGGAAAATATTTCGATTTTATTGATTTGTCTGATGTTTTTATAAGATTTAATGTTTTTTGTTGTCATCAATGCAATGCAATGTTGTTTCATTGCTCAGAGTGATGTCACCACACGCAGGGCGGCCATCTTGTTTGACAAGCGTGTTTTACAGCTTCTGTTTATTTGGATGCAACATCAGCAGAATAAGATAGTAATTTCATGAGAACTCTAACATGAAATATAAAAAGTGTAAATCAGGAATGTTGAGCATCTGGTAAAATTTAGTCTTTCTTCTGCTAATATAATAAATTCTCGTGATTAAAAAAAATCCTTGTAGCGTGGCCCGAAAAACTCACAAGAGGGATGACTGAAATAAATATTTTCTGTCATTGTTTCTTTTTTGGAAAAGAAATCAAGAAAAAAGGATTAAAATCAGATTTAGTATGAAAAAGAATTCCTGACCGTAATGGAATCTGAGTATTTAATCGGGTAATTAATGTGCATTTTACCAGTGTGTCCTGCGGCGTTTCCATCAGTGCAGTGTCAAGGCGATGAGACGGGTTCTGGGCGGGGCTTATGTGAGGAGGAGGCGGGACTAAAGAGGAGTTCTGCAAAGCCGACAACCTGAAAACCTGATCTGGATCCGGCTTTTCTCCTGGAATAAAATCCACAAAGTTTTCTGAAGTCACACAGTCACCTGATGTGTAGCAAGAGAGTGTGTGTTAGTGTGTGTGTTACCTAGATGACAGAGGTTCTGGAACGGCGACCAGAGGAACGGGTTGAGGGTTAAACTCCTCTGGAAGCACTCGGCACCCTTAGCAGCTCGGTCCGTCTTGCTACTCAGAAACAGGACAGGAGTCAGCAGCTGGACGGCCTCACACACCAGTAAGACACTGGGAGCACCTGCTGCTTACCAGTAAATGTGGCCCAGTAACGACAGCGTGAAGGAGGCGGAGTCTCCAAACTCAGTGATGATGTCATCCTGACTTTTCTGTTTGTTCAAGACTCCACCAATCAGAACCTGCTCACCCTCAGCGAGCCTGAAAGGTCAGACGGGTTGAGAGGCAGACTCAAGGTGTGTATGAAGGTGTGTGTGTGTGTGAAGGTGTGTGTGTGTGTTCTTACTTGCTGAGTTCTACGCAGCACTTAGCCAGCAGGAATCGAACCTGCGGCGTGGAGCAGCTGTGAGCCTTCAGTAGTCGGTAAGCTTTGTACGGTTTCCCAGAGCGGTAATAACATGTAGCCAACAGGTAGAGGGCCTCCTCTGAACGCACTGGGAGGACCATGGAGACAGGTAAACAGATGGGAAAACCAATTTCCAATATCAATATCAGATCGGAATACCTCTAGAAAACCAACTGGACAGACAGAAAGACGGGTTTTACCTTCTGCGTAGAGTCTCTCTGCAAGGAAAACAGCATCCAGGTAGGCATAGTGGTTGAGAGCCTGCCACACCGCAGCCTGAACACAGACAGAACCAGAACCATCAGATAGAACAGAATAAGTCTTTACTGCCCACCCGAGTGGAAAGCTGACTTTGGCTCAGCAACATGCAAGTCAGAGAGGCAAGAATTTCTAAAAGGGACCAACAGTACATTGAACAAACCTTTGAGGACACATTACATGTTTTTGGAGGTTTTTAACCCAATTTTTCTACGTCTTATTCCCAGTCTCAAATAAATAAATAACATTAATTAATTTAAGATCTGAACAGATCACCAAAATGGACACAGCAACAGCTGGTGGACAACATTTTTAGTTGTTTTGAAAGAGCTTTATTTGCTACAAGTTGCAGTGTACATGAAAAACATTAGTGAAGACCCGGTAGTAATATTGGGCATGAACTTTATTTTTCTTGCCTCACATTTGGTAAATAAAACTGACAGATTTATCAGCAATCTGGACAGGAAGAACAGACTGATACATAGATCTGCCCTGAGTTTGTGTGAGTGCAAATGTGCTGGAATGTTATGAACATAAATGCTATGATATAAGCGATCAACTATCTGATAATAAAAAACAGAGGAGAACTCAAACTAAATTTGGTAGCGCCTCCTGGATTATCAATAAAAAAAAAAAGAAGCTTTTTTAATGTACAAATGTTTTGTTCATGTTATTGACCATGGCTGTCAAGGGAAAATATGCTGACTGGACAGATACTGAATGCTGTGACGCAGCTATTCATACAAAGTTGAGTGGAAGGACGAAGTCCAAGGACAACCTCAGGAAATCAAGATCCACTGAATTCAGACAAATCCCACACCTGGGCTACGAAGGTTACATTCCTCGTATCAAACCATTCCAGAACCAGAACTCCTGAAACTGGACTGTTACTTTTCATTTTTAGACCAATGTTCTAGTATCTGTAGGTTCTAGAACCGCTCCACTCTTCCTAGAGTCTGGAGAAAAAGTGGAGAGAACCAGAATACATGTTTCTGGAAGTCCAGAAGTTTCCTCAGTCAGCAATCATCTGGGTCGCCATGGTGGCAGCTGGTTCTGGTCCACTGGGTTTTCTGAAGTCCATAGTCAAATCAACGTTGACCAGAACATTTTAGACAAAGCATGTCACAGTAACATAATTTACTGAACAATAATTGTCCCAGTAATTATTGTTTTGAGAATAAATCCGATCACTGAGAGCATGGACATGAAAAAGTATTTAAAATATATTTTTTATCAATGTGATGTGATACTCTAATTTACTGAGATGAAACTACAATGAAAGTTACGAGAAATAAAATATTTCACTCAGTAAGAGGTTGTAAACGCAGCGATACGAGCCATCAGAACCAGAACCAGGTAATGACTGGACCTGACAGTTCATCCTGAGAACAGCAAAACTTTCTATTCCAGAGGTGTCCAGCGTGCATCCTGTGGTCCATTTGTGGCCCTTGGAGTTATTTTGTGTTGCTTCCAACTTCAATTTTTAAATGTAATTTTTTTATCAGAGTAAAATTATTACCAAGATATTTTTTTACAACACAAAAATGTCAAGTATATTTCCTTTTATAACCAAGCATAACAACCAGAACCACGTATGTGTCAACGGAGCTGACTTGGCTGTCCCTAAATCACCTATGATTTAATTTGCTGAACTTGTTTAAATATAACAAGTGTTTTGAAAGAAAGTGACACAAATCTTTTTGTTCAATCAAGCCCAAAAGAATTTGAAAACTAAATTACATTTCTTCTAATGCAGAAAATGTGAAAAATCATTTTAAAGTTTCAGATCTACAATGAATAACATTACTCTTCTGCAAACGGACAACAAAAACAGACTAATTTAATTGCTTAATTATATTTTAATCTTTCTATTATAATTTATTTATTCATTCTTTTACATTTTTTGGCCTGCAAGTACTTTTCAATTGTCAATTTTGACCAGTGTCACAAGTCGTCAGGACACCCCTGTTCCAGTTGGATTCACTAACAGGAAAATCGCCTGTAGTTTGATCACAGTGGGAGCAAACTGAATCTGGATCCTCATGTTCCTGGGTTCTAGATCCAGAATCGGATTTAACCATTTTAACAAGTTCTGGTTGACCAAGAAAGTCTCCCCTCCTGGTGGGTTCAGATTCTGTGCTCATCAATCCCAGTCAGCCCAGTTATCCCACTGCTTTACTCCAGACCCACAGGAAGCTGGGAACCCACACACTGCAGAGACCAACAACCAGAACATGGTTCTGTTTGTGTTTACCACAACCCGCCCTCCCACAGGGGGTTCTCCAGATCTTGACCCTGCTCTAGGCAAACACAAGAAATTGACTGTTTCACCGATTTCTTGTCGTTTCTTCCGAACAAACATGTTTGTCTGTTGTTTATCATAAACAATCTGTCCAGCAGCAAACACATGAATGACTGCTCTGTCACCAACACACCTGTTCAGGTAAGCGTTAACAATTTCAGCTAGCTGATGTTAGCCGCTGCAGCTAACCAGCTGCGGGCTAATTTGGTTCCGTGCGGAGGATCTGGGCTCAGAATAGACCCAAGGAGCAGGAGGGACTGCCCCAGAAGAACAGAACCGGGCCTCTGATAGCGTTACCGACTAAATCCTGAAACCTGAAGCCGGCTAGAGAAGGCTCACACCCGGGAGTAGGAAGCTAACAGTTAGCTCTGCAGGGCTAGCTAGGCTGGTGTTCAGAACTCTGTTTAAAATATAATAGACTATGTAAATTATACCCATAAATCGAAAAACAATAATATTACATCTTGGTACATAAAAGCCACCGGGTCTGCTGAAGGGTTCGGCTAACACACAGTGAACCAAACAATCTGAGATTGGTCTAAATCTGGACTTTAAAGCAGGTTTCTGAGTCTGAGGCTTCCAGTATATAACCTCAACCAGCCTGATTCTTCACAACACCAATATGTTCAGAACATTTTCTGATATTAAAAAAAGAGCATTCAAAAACTGAAAACTGGCCCCAATAAAGATATTAAACCATGCATGTCAGGAAAGGTCAGAAGATCCTCTCCAGTACATGGATTCTTTTCCTGGCCGCAAAGAACATCCTAAATTATACATTTTTTAAAGAAGTCTGGATCTGCCCTCTGGGTCAGTTAACACAGAGCAGACAGTAACAGGATCAGTTCGGGGTTAACCCCAGACTGACCGTTGAGGAAGCCGAAGTATGTGGACATAATAGGTGAAACAACCAGGAAAGCTACGGGCCGAGCTGGGGCCTGGTGCGGGGAGAAGCTCACCGAGCGCGGACTAAAGCAGCCGCTCAGGCCGGCTCCAGAACTCTGCCCTCCCGGATCATGACAGCACTAGAACACGGTGTTCCTACCTGGACAGGTTCCTGCAGCACCGTCATTCCGCTTCCGCACGCCGTCTATCGGCTCCGTTCGTCCGTTTCTTTCTTCACTTCACTCTCTGGAGGAGCTCCGGCCGAACATTTGAATGTACCGACCGTTACCTGCCGAACACAGCCGAAGGATACCGAAGAGACCCGAAGCAGTTGATTGCGCCATCTGCCGGACAAATTAGGTAATGTGGTGATAAATCTGTGTTGTCGCCCCCTGGTGTATGTTTACTCAGATCACAATTTTTCAAGTTCTCTGCTTTTGAACTGTTTTTCCTGGATGCAATGTTTTTATGAATAATTATTTATATTAATAATTTTAGATTTAGAAAAATATACAGAATACTTAAGGCGGTAAAAACGAAATTACAATGCAAACAAAATCAAACTGAAGCTAAAACAGCGTGTGGAGAGAGTTTCATTTTAGTTTTGCAGAAATTAATAAATAATTAACTGCACTGAGGATTAAAACTAAATTTTAAAAAATTCTAGCTTTATGTCGAACTAGCAACTTAAAAAAAATCGCCATCAAACGCTTTATGTATGCATATTCTTACTTCAAAATTAAATCTCAAAAGGTCAAATGCAAACAAAATGGTTTCAAAACTGAAGTTATAAATATAAATATCACATATAAGAAAATGTATCCATCAGTTTTATTGCAAGAACGCTGTCTTTGTTTTTAAAGTAAAAAAAAAAAAAGCAAATAAAAAAATTATGTTTTTTAGTAGATACTTATCAAAAACTTGCAAGCAGTATTTTTTTCAAAACGTTGTCTAACATTTTTAGCATCTCTATCTGGACTAAACTTGTCTTGTGTGCGCTGCTCCAGACGCCAGACCCACTTGGACACCCTGTCCCAGGTAGGCGTACGGTGGTGGAACATTTCCTTCAATCAGGGCCAAACATCAGCAGCAGACCAACACGAAGCTCTAATATTCCAGAAGATAGAAAGTTCTGGACCAACAGCATAGATGTTATTTTATCCCTCCTTTCATCCATACAGGAACAGGAGAAGTTAAGCTGCGTGTTGAAATCTTGAATTACAGCGTTGAATCCTGATGCTCTAAGGACGTTAAACCGGAGTTAGCTGCTTTGAGGTTTATGACTCTTCAGAACAGAATGGTCCTGGATCGAATGACGGCTTGTACAGAGGGAGTTCGTGTCATGATTTGTATTTCCTGTTGCACTTATATTCAGAGTTGGGTGGTAAGTAGTTATAGTTACTCAGTTGCATTTACTTAGTAACATTTTTGGAAGTATGTGTACTACGCTGTACGTCTACTTTTACTTGAGTAACGTTATGATGAAGTATTTATACTCTTACTTCTATAAAACTTCTGGATTTTCTACCTTCTGAATGAAAATCAAACATGTTTTAAATAAAAATTCACCAGACACAGACCTGCAGTTTTTGTTAAAGTTTCATAAGTTTTTATTGACAGAAACTGATTTTCTTTTTTTGTTGCTTATATGAATAATTTTTATTTTCGTCCTTAAAATACCAAAATTTCCACTTAACTTTATATTTTGATCCCTCTGATGATGTAATTTTTAAATGCTAAATAATTAATTTGATACTTTTTTACTCTGACTTGAGTAATTTCTTGGATAAAAATATGTGGAAGTAGTGCTATTATTTGCCATTGAGTGCTATTGCACTGTCCAACCTAATAACTCTTATATATGCACTTGTTATTAAAAGACAGAAAAATTCTGATGACTTTTTTTCATATATTTTTATGCATTGTTCCCAGAGGTATGTAGCTGAATTAAGGGCAGAAATGGCTCTTTCAACTGTGATTTTTGCAGGTAATAAACCAGATTATAATAATTAATCAGGACTTGAATAGTAAGTTCTGTTAAAACCTCTCCACTTCAGGTGATCTGTGTAAAGTTTTTTGCAGTTTTTCACCTGAATCATCCTTTAACAGTCAGAGAAAACAACAGGAGATAAATGCAACACAGACAACACTTTATTTTACATATTACGACTGCTCTGACATCACTTCCTGTTGGCAGCTTTCATCACAGCAACGTCAGAATTTCAGCTGGAACGACACACCACCAAGCAGAATCTACGCTACTACAAGGGGCGGGGCTTAATCCGGGAGGGCGTGGCTACAGAGTGCAGTTTGCCTCTGGAGAGAGTCGACACTTTGCCACGGTCAGGTAAGTCTCCACCTGAAAGAGCAATCATTTCCTTGTTGCCGTCATCATCATTGTTAAATCACGGCAACCTCCTTTGACCTTTTGTTTACCTTGTGCATGTCCTTTTTGAAGCACGCCAGCAGTTCGTAGGTTCTCCTCCTCAACTGGTCAGCTTCCAGACTCTGATAATAATTTCCGTAAGGCGCCAACTGGAGGGCTGAGGTGTCAGTAAAGATCTCTGGTACGTCCTGATTGGCCTGCAAGCTCAGGTGGTCAGTTTCTCAGGTGTCAGACTCACAGAAAGTCAGCAATGATTTTTATTAAAGATGCAGTCTTAACTTTTATTTTGAAAATGTCTGTTGTGACAGAACGCTGAGGCAGATCATCTGAAAAAAAATCATGCTCCTCTACCTCTTCACTGAGCTATTTTAGCGATTTGTACAAATACAATGCTCCCGGTCAAAAACAACCAATCAGAGCCAGGAGGACGGTCTTAACGCTAGCAATAATCCTCATGTACGCACTGCTAACTGTGCTAATTGCAGAGAAACAACTTACAGTTACAGGAAAACTATTTATGTGTCATCATGATAACTAGCCTTAGCATTCATGACAGGCTCGTTTTAAGTCAATAATTCTTTAATATTAATGTAAAAGTAATTATTTCACTTATAACAAAGATATTTTTTCCAGGTTATAAGTTAAATAATCTGCCAAAAGAACAGATACTTTTTCATCCAAATCAAGGAATTATTTATTTAAAACAAACTGTTTTGTCTTGATGATAAGTTACTTATAAGTTTTGTCTTATTTTGCATGTAATAAGGTTTTTTTTTGTTTGTTGTTGTTTTTTTTTTACCAGAAACTAGACCAAAATACTTGTTCAAATTTTTGCAGGGAACGTTCTCACCTTGATCAGCAGCATGATTCCCGTCTTCAGTTCCGTCAGCTTGGGTGAGATCTGGGTCCTCGGACCAGAACCAGACAGATATCGGCTCGGAAACTCCCAGGACTCCACCAGGCGGTAGGAGATTGACAACAACTTCAGCACCTGCAATCAATGCAAAGCAGATCCACAACGGATTCGGAAGCTAGAACCAACTACCAGCAGGTTCAGAATCGTTAGTAATGGACCCAAGCTGCGGTTCTGAAAGGATCGTAAATCAGGGTGTCCAAACTTTTTGCACCGAGGGCTAAAAATTCCCGAACTGAAAGTATCCAGGCAGGGCCGGACTTAGGAGGGTGCGGGCCCCTGGGCTGCAGCGCCGGGGGTCAACATGTTATTTCCCCACCATTTTATTTGACAGCAATCTGTGGCGGGTTTTGACAACGTAGTGCACGATCGTGGGTTAATTCGCCCTTCTCAGTGTCTGACAGGTGGGCCGCCGGTGCAGGTGGGTCAGGTTTGCCCTGTGTGTTGTCTTGAAGGCATGTGTAGCGCGGTTCTATATTGTGTAATACTCTATAATTATCTGTAGTACTGTGTAGTATAGTGAGGTTTTGTGTATTACAACAGAGTATTTTTTTTTAGTTCCTCCTAGTACTGTTTGGCATTGTGCAGTACTGAATAGTATTCTGTAGTTTTGTTTATTGTAGTAGCCATACGCTGTTTTACTGTGTAATACTGTAGTACTTAGCAAGTGTAGTACTTTGTCCTGTGGTTTGGAACCATGTAGTACTCTTTGATACTACATGGTATCAAAGAGCCCTCTATAGTAGCCCTCTATAGTACTGTGTGGTACTGAGTAGAACGGTGTAGTAGTTATGTGTAGCACTCTGTCACATGTTTCTGTGTAATAGTACAGTTTAATACTCTAGTTCTGCATGGTATTTATTGTGTAGTTCTGTATAGCACAGTGCTATATTATGTAGTACTCTATAATTATCTGCAGTACTTTGTAGTACTCTGTTGTATGGCGAGGTTTAGTATAGTACAGCAAAGTATTTTGTAGTTCTATCACATACTGTTTAGTACTGTGCCGTTCTGTATAATGCTCTATAGTTTTGCTTAGTACTGTGTAGTATTCTATAGTTTTGTGTCGTCCTATGCAAACGTAGTACTGTATATTTCCGTGTAGTACTCTGCTGTTCTGTTTGGAGCTGTGTAGAACTGTGATTCCCTGTAGTGAAGTGTAGTACTGTGTAGTACTGCGTTGTGTACTGACGGAGCTGCGCTGTGTCTCATGCTTGTCTATGGGGCTGTTGATGGAGTCCGAGTTGCAGAAATCCTGCAGGAAGATCTTGTTGAGTTGCCGCTGCTCCTCCGTTTGCAGGGAACTCTCCTGCAAACGCACACAGAAGTACACAGAGGTACACAGAGGTACACAGAAGTACACAGAAGTACACATCAGTCACAGCCATAGACACTGTACACTGCAAAAACACAAAATCTTACCAAGTATTTTTGGATCTGCTGCAGTAACACGTTATTTGCAGCGGTGTGCATAAGACTGAGACTGTTAATGCAAAAATGCATTAAAAGTTTCATTAAACTTTATTAAAAGTGTAAACTTTGTATTATTCAGGAAATAATGACACTTTTAATAGACTTTTAGTGCAAGTTTTCATGCAACTTTGCATTAAAAGTGTCATTTTTTACAGAATAATCAAAGTTAGTGCAACTTTGCACTAAAAACACAATTATTTACGTGTTGAGATCTTATGACAACAGTTATGAACATTCATTAAGACTCCTTTGTGTTCATAACAGGTGATATGCCATGTTTATAACAGCGTCATGTCAGTCTTATGTGCTCCCCTTCAAATAAAGTGTTGCCCTGGTTTCTGTATATCTCAGTAGGAAAAACCTAACTTACAAGTGACTTTTCAGCATGATTTATGAGCTTGTTTTAAGTAAATAATTCTTTAAAATGGATGAAAAAGTTCTAGATTAATTCACTGATAACATGGGAAACTGTATTGTTATAAATGAAATAATCTACCAATGAGTTTTTCATCAATATCAAAGAATTGTTATTGACTGAAAACAAGTTCCTAAATCTTGTTTTAAGTCAGTTTTACGAAGATAGCCACAATAGAAGCCCAAATTTGTTGACAAGATTTTGTGTTTTTGCAGTGAAGCTGCATTGATGGTTGCAGTTTTTGTCCTTCAGAGCTTCCGTAGACTTACGAATTCAGAGAAGAACCTCTGAGCGAGCAGGTGGAGGTGCTGGACTCTGCTGACGGCGATGGAGAACAGCCGCTGGCTGTCTGCGATTGGCTGAGAGGAGACGCCCAGACACATGACTGACAGCAGGAGGATGGCTGGGAGACACAGGTGAGACAGGTGAGACAGGTGAGACAGGTGAGCGGCGCCAGCATCACCAGAGTTCCCACGGCGGCCTGACACGTTTGACGTTTAAAATGTCCGGGTCTTACCTCGGTCCATGGCTGATGTGGGATCAGTTGTGGTTCTGCTTGTTCTGATCTCAGTTGGGCTGCTGGGCGTTCTGATGTTCCAGCTCAGAGTTTTCAGGTTTTATAGCTGAAAGTTTGATGCTTAAATTCAGGAGCAGAAACATGAAACGAGCAAACAGGCCTGTGTTGGTCTCATTAACATGGACACCTTCCAGTGATCCTCATGCAGCATTAAAGGCAGGTCGGTGCTGGAAACCCCGCTCCAGACACGATGTTCTCCAAGCTGCACCGGCTCCATCCAAAACCTCCAACATTCCAACTGCTACATTGTATAAAACTAAAGAACAAACCACACTGATGAAATAATAAAAACATTTTGTTCTTTTTCATGTATTCATTTATATTTCTTGACCATATCACATGTCCAACCTGCAGTGGAAATACTCTCCTGAACATATCAGGCCGTAAAGTATTGTACCGACCCGTGCTGTACTGCTAAAACGGGGTTGTGAGGTTTCAGGTGCCTGCTTTAGCGTTAAGTTTAACGCTAAATAGAGAGAAATGTGAAATCTCTTTATTTAGCAGAACAAATAAATGTCGAGTTTCATCAATGGAAATGATCCAGACAGGTAAGATGCTAACAGATGATGTTGAAGTGGCTTTTATAGAGTCTTAAGAACTTGTTTTTATGCACTGAAGCAAAAATGTAATACATTTTTAGGGCGCAGGTCGATTTTTTAAATTAATTTAATCCAAAATTTAAAGCTACAAAGTAAAAAAACAAACAAAAACAGAAAATGTTTTGGTAATTTTCTGCCAGTACATTTTCAGTTTTTTTTCACAGAATTTCCAGCAGAATTTTTCCATGATTTAACAGTTTTTCATGTTATTATTAACTGAAATTTTCCATATTTTTACAGTACATCTCCTAGCATATTCACAAACTCTTCCACATTGCTACTTGTACATTTCCAAATATTTTTGTCATCCAAACCGTTTAAGTTGTAAACGGTCGTAAAGTCATATTTTAAATTCGGTTTTTATACCAATTAATTATTCAAGCAATTATCTATCTCTTTTAGCTTCCAGAAAGACGACAAAAAATTAATTAATCAGTCATATTTATTTGTTTAGCACATTTCAGCAACAGGAGCTTAAAGTGCATCATGAAAACAATACAGTAACCAATTATAAAACAAGTAATAAGCATTACATTTTATCAAAGGCCCTCATCAAAATTATCAAGCAAATAAATTGATGTTCCAGAACTCAGGGTTTCAGCATCTTTGCAGTTTTCTGCAGTTTGCAGTTCCAGATCTGTGATGTATAGAAGTGGATTCACACCTCCAAACTTTAGACTTCAGACTTCAAGGTCAACATGATGACTTCCAGTGAACTGCAAAGTGATGTTTCACTTTCCAGAAAGGCGTGATTCCTTTCTGGAATGAGGAATCATGCCTCAGTCTGATCATTTGGTCAGTTCAGTACTTAGTAGACTTTTTACCAAATACTTTTTTACTCTTGAGTCATTTCTTGGACGGCAACTTTTTTGCTTTCACTTGAGTAAAAACATGTTGATACTTTTACTCAGGTACTTTACTCACCTCTGATTAAAACCAAATATTGTCAAAGTAAAACTCAGGAAACAATAAATGCCTCGCCTGCTGCTGCTTGTGAAATGAAATCAGGAAAACATGAGGTCCAAATGTCGGAGTTAATCTGGGATGTTTGATGTTTTCGTCCTCAGATGTGTGAATTTATTCACAGATGTTCAGTTGATCAGACTTGCATCACACATGGTTCTGAATTTATTCAGCGCTGCAGGAAATGGAGAGAATCACACACGGAAACCGGCTTACTGGACCGACCCAAACACTTCCCAATTAGGCCCTGATGGGAACACAGGGATGTTGTGTCACGTCAGGCACTAAATTCATGATTTCATTTTCCAGTCGTACAAAGAACCAGATTCTTCAGATTTAGGCCAGAAATGGTTATTAGGTCTTATTCTATCAGCTACCGAACGCTGAAAACTGGTTTATTTTTGTCTTCAGGTTTATTTTGGATGTTAGTGGGAGAACTGGTGTGTCACTCGATACATTAGTGTGTTACTACATTGTTCTGGTTTCTGGTTCTGGTCTGATCTGCATCCCCAGAACCAGAACCAAACATGGAGAAGCAGCATTCAGCTTCTGTGTCTTACAAGTCTGGAACAAACTTCCAGAAAACTGCAAAACAGCAGAAACACTGACTTCTTTTAAGTCTTGGCTAAATCCCATCTGTTTCCAGTTGCTTTTGAACCATGATAAATGGAACATTTTCCAATATATTCCAAATGTATTGATGATTTTTATTATGGTCAAAATGTAATGTTTGTCACCGGTTTCTCTATTGTCGACTGTTTTTTTTTTTTTTTTTACTGTTTACATCTTTATTTTATTTACTTCTTTTATTTTACATTTTTACAATGTAAAACACTTTGAACTGATTGTTCCTGAAATATGCTACACAAATAAACCTGATTGGTTGATGTGTGTGTTGCAGTGCGTTACTGTGTATATTAGTGTGTTGCAATGATGCGTTATTGCATGCAATAACAACAAACAAAAAAATATGTATTTCTCTTTGCGTTACAGTGTGTATACTGGTGTGTGTATACTGGTGTGTGTTACAGTGTGTATACTGGTGCGTTTGTTTCTAATACCTTGTGGGGGCTGTTTTCCTGACACTACCTTGTGGGGACCCACTGCTCCTTGTGGGGACTGAAGCCTGGTCCCCACAAGGGGAAACGCTGTTTTTTGGGTTAGGGGTCAGATTTAGGACTAAGGTGTGAATTTAGTTTTGGTTAGGGTTAGTTATGTAATGGTTAGGGTTAGGGTAAGGGTAAGGGTAAGGTTTAGGCTGTAGAAATGAATGGAGGTCAATGGAAATTCCCCGCAAACATAGCCGCGCAAACGCGCTTGTGTGTGTTACTGTGTGTTTCTGTGTATTTAAGTGTGTTATTTTGTGTGCTCCAGTGTGTATTGGAGTTGTGCATTCGTTGTTGTCGGGTACAGATGAGCGCGACGTCACGGTTTTATAACCGCCTGTTTGTCAGAGTGAAATCATTGCATTGCCCTTGTTTATGAACATATTGTCTTAAATACCACTTGGTTTATTAATGATATGTGTATCTCATAGACATTGTGGCCTTGATCTCAGTTTAAATATTGACATTGTTCTTGTCTCCATGGCGATGCTGTCACACTGTCCAGCTCACCAGTTCGGTACATGTGGATCTGTGTCCTGCAGCAGATTCCCTGCTTAACTTCACTGATAATGTTTGAATTAAAACATGCGAAGGAGACAAACGTTCAACTTTTTAGTCTTATTTTAGATGTGAAAGCTGAGTCTGAAGCTGGATCTGAGCTGGAACTGGATCATGAATCTGATGCATCTTCAGACAAAACTTACAACTTATTGTTTTTAATTTTGGAACCTGGATACTAGTGGAAGTTTAACTAATTATCTATTTTGCGAGGCTTTTTAGTTTATTTATTGCTTAATTATAAATTGGAAAACTACAGAAAAGTATTGTGAGAAGTTTGTGGGAGGAAACATTTACCCGAAGCCAATAATTCTGGATTTTACCAACTGCATGTAAACTTCTGAAAAAATATACAAAAAAAAAAAAAAAATGTTCTTGCTAAGCTTTTTAGCATTTACCTTTTTTTTTTTTACTGAACTAAAACAAGAAAAAATCTGACTTAACTTCAGACAGAGAAAACAAATGTTTTATTCAGCGTAAACCTATAGTATATTTAGTTGTTAAAAATACAAAAAATATCACTTGTAATGAGTGTTTGATACAATTTGGTTGTAACTGGATATGTTGTGTCAACTTGTTTCAGTCAGCTAAAAAAATAAAAATAAACACCAAGAGATGACGTCACATCTCATTATCACCACCTGTGGAAAGAGCCATATTGTTTCCAGTCAACTGGATGATGACTTAATACAGAGGGAGGAGTTTCCATGTGCCACTATAAACCATGAAGATATGTTTGATTTAAAATGGTGAGCAGTGAAGTAAAGAGCTGCTTAGAAAGATTAAATGTGTCACGTTCATAAGTAATGAAGTAAAAGTACTTCAGTGCAAGCAGATATTTCCACTTTTGTTCATCACTTGAGTATTTTTCTGAAGACCTTTAACTTTCCCTGCAATTTCAAGAGAAATAAATGTATTTTTGCACATTTTTTAAAATTGTTTTTCATTATGAGAAATAATAACAATAATAATGTAATACAACTTGCAAAACTACAATGGTGTATTAGGATCATTGTACAAAAAATTATTAAATTTCAGCCAAAAAGTTATACATTTTTAGAATAATCTGAACATTTTCTTTCCTTTTCTTTTAGAAAAAAAATATTTCTGAGTTTCAAAAGTCAATTTTGCTAGAAAAAAATCTGAAATGTTGATCTTAATAACACATTTTGTAGAAAAGATTTTGTAATTTCTGAGTTTCAAAGTTGAACATTTTTGACTTTTGAAACTCAGCAAATAAAGTTGAACTTTTCCAACTTTCGAAATGTAAATGTTTTTCCAAAAATTTTCTGAGATTAATCTCAACATTTATGACTTTTTGTTGAATATTTGCTCTTCCATTTTTTCAATCTGACCTCATAAAAACCGTTAAATTTGTTTGGATACCATTAACTAAACTATGAAGTTCTGGTCTTTTGCTCAAAACAAAACACTCTCACAGATAAGCTTGTATTTTTAGCTAATAGTAAGAATTAATTTAGCATGCGCTGCTGCTCAGTTTATAACGTTGATAACGGTTTTGAAACATCATTAGCATTAGCAGCCGTCAAGCTAAGCTAATGCTAATTAGCTTCGGATAACACTCAATTCTTTGCCGTTGTGCTGATAGTTATGATATTTACCGGGGAAAATCTTGTTCTAAAATTTTATTAGACTAACATTTTACAGTATTTCTGTTCAATGAATTACTATTACTTTGTTTGTCGCGTGAAGAGGATTGCTCAAAAGAAAACACAGAAGGAGCCATTACAGTTTTCTGGAGTGCACTGAAAATCACAGTATAAGTACAATAAGTTTTAATTTTCAGAACTTCGTGACTTAATTGTAATAATAATATAAAGAAATACATATTCCAGTCTGTGGTTGCATGTTGAACATGTGTTAATAATATCCAAAATCTGGGTAAGGTTTAAACAAAACGTTTAATGCTTACTGAAAAATAATGGTAGACAAAATTATTATTATTATTATTAACTACAATAACAAGTGAAAACCACATGCATTTCTGCAAACAACAACTTATACAGGATTTATGACAATGTAATTGTCTAATTGTATTTAGAGGATATATAGTTAAATACAACAAAATTCAATTAACGAACAACTTAATAAAATGATTAATTCACATGATTAGTTCACAATTAGCTGAGTATGAATTAAAGGTGTAAAACTAGCTTCTTCATAAAAGTTTAAAACTAAAAGAATAGGTAAATACTGTCCTCTAAGTCCAAGACGACCACTAATTAAAGCATTACAAAGGTGGTTCATCTGATGAGAAATCATGCAATCTTTGTTTTTTTTTTTTTTTTTTTTTTTTTGTCATATGTCTTGCATTCAACAGAAAACATCTGAAAAAACAATGCTAAAAAAGTTAGAAAGCAACACAACTGTCTATAATAAAATAAAATAAAAACAGATATGAAGTTTATATGTTAATTAAACTGTTTCAACTTCTTGCTAAAATGG
The DNA here is from genome assembly GCA_010277075.1 of Poeciliopsis retropinna. Classification (NCBI taxonomy): domain Eukaryota; kingdom Metazoa; phylum Chordata; class Actinopteri; order Cyprinodontiformes; family Poeciliidae; genus Poeciliopsis; species Poeciliopsis retropinna. Next base: position 2,441,521 of record VMRM01000035.1, on the reverse strand, counting down.
AAAAGTGGTTTAAATCAATAAATTCCTGCTAAATTCAAGTTTGGTGGAGTATGAAATCTTTCAAAAAGTATTCTGCTGCTTATGCCGGTGAGCTCTGTACATTTCAATTTGATTTGAAGAAAAACTAGACTCTGTCAATAATTTTAAAAATTTAACAAGTTGTGAGCAAAAAATAAAAGCTAATGTACTTTATATGATTAGAACTTTTTTTTTTTTTTTTTTAGTTTACTAGACCTCTGAAGTCCTTTTGTGCCTTTGGAGGTGAAAATATTTCTTTAAATATTTGTAAAAGCTATACATTTTTCACTGAAGCTAAGGAGTACAATCTGTAATTTCACTTTTATTCTTTCTTGACATATATGAAAATTTGGGCATATATCGATATCCAATATAATATCGCCACTATCGTATAAATTTCACTCGGCCAAACACTTTGTATTGCCTTGTGACTGAAATGTGTTATATAAATGAAATTACCTTTACCTTTACTCTAAAAATGCGACTTCAATGAAACTTTCTCTAATCCTTTGGTGCATCACTATCGCCTGACCCAACCTCCTCCACTTCCCTTCCAGAAACCAATGGTAACAAGATGGAAATAAATATTGGTTATTAATATCAGCATAGTTTTATTTATCAGGCTGATACAGATGTGTCTAACTAATATTGGCCAATACTGATATTAGTGCTGATATATTTAACTCTAAAAGAAAATCTAATTTTGTGATTTTAATGGTAAGAGGTGAAATCGTAATATGACAAGTATCTTCAACAACATTTCTTCTAGTTATTGTTGATGAGAGCTGAAGTTAATTGCATTAGTAGAAATATGCATAAATCGATCGGTACAAGAAAGAGTGTTTGTCATGATATCACTGCTGAATGATTGTTTGCATTATATTACAGATATACCACTATCTGCCTTATTGCAATATCATTTGGCGAAACACCATTGCATAAAATTTTGGATCTTTAAAAGCGATTTGTTAGAATTGCAACTTGATCAGATTATCATTGTCTTTATGCTTATCTGTTTAAGAATTTACAGATTCTTACAGATTTTTCTTTACAACATTTATGCAAGTCAAGAGGCTACAGACCCCTTGCACTGACATCCAGAAATTTTGCACATGTGCACAATGCTGGAGTCAAAAAGTTGATTCTTACATGGGGTCCATAGCTGCACTGCTGCAATAGAGCAATTCCATAAACAAAATGAAACCTGGAGATGCAGGTATTAGTAATTTAGTGCCATGAGCCGCATCAAAGGGAAAATAACGCAAAAAAGCCATTGAAGGATAACTCAAAACCACTTTTTTCTCTCTCTCTGTGTCGGCTGTGCGACACATAGGTTCATTACCATAGCAACTGACAATAACGCCACTACATGTTTGAGGATTCAACACAGAAAAACACTCAAAGAGTAGAACATTCAGTCTGTTAGAGCTTTATGACTTTAGGCTTGATGTTTAATTTGAGATTAAGAAGAGGTAGATTAGCTACCGGTGCTATTAGCTAATCTAGCACCGCAGTGGTTGATTAGTTAAGTTAAACCTCTGTTCTACTGATGATCTGATGATGTTTAGATTGCCTTTAATTCATTTTTTAGTTGAACTGAAACACACCAAATTCCACATCACATCTCCACATTACGGTTGTCAAAGTCAAGTTAGCATAACTTCCCTCTGCCTTGATATTTTTTTTCTCTTACTTAAAACTTTTTCTGACCTCGTTATCTAGTTGTGGTAGAGTTGATAAGTTGTAGCAAAACACTGTGTCTATTTTGCTTTTAAATATAATCTGTACATTTAAGATTTAGTGTGGTATGTTGACAACTTGACAGTTAAAACCAATGGTAGTCATCATCGGCGAGCAGCTTTTTGTCCTCCAGCAGGGAGATGTGGGTGGGATTTTCCACGCCTCATGTCTATAACCAAAGCATTTCACCCACTACTTTAAATCAGATATGCAGTTTCGTTCTTACTTAACTCGCCAAAGTTAAGTGTTTCATCTTCCCAACTAAAGGTTAGTTTTTTCTCAGTTAGAGGGTAGCTAAAGTTTGGAATTATTTTTCACATTAAGTAAAAGGCAGGTCTTTTGTTAAAGAGTTTTAACACTGTCTCCATACAGCTGATCCATTGGTTTACAGAGAAATTCCTCTGTCTCTGGTGGAGACAGATTGTCCTCCTGGCCGCCTGTCCCATTTACTGGTAGGATTCCTGCTTGTTCACTCGCTGCTGAACGTGCTTCCTGTAGGCTCTCTGGATCGCTGTTGCTGCCATCTCCTCGTGTTTCTTTCGAAACGTGCTGACGATTGGTCTGAAGCTCTCCTGAAACAGGAAATAACTACATTAATACAGTTGGATAAATTATCTTTTTAACATTATGTAATCTCTATGAAAAATAACTTAGATAAGTCAAGACTGAAACAGAAATGAGATTTTGATCAAACCTCTGAAGCAATGTTGGCCATGAACTTCCACTCCATGGTGGACTTTAGTTCCTCCGTTGCCTGGGATTCACCAAAAACCTGAAATTATTACAAAAATAATGTTAACAGAACAATCTGTCACACTTTTCAGCTTCCAACTTTTACAGAAGTGTAATTTTATTGTCACAAGATTTTTATCCAGAAATTCAGACCAATTGTTGATCAATATCAAGTTAAAACTGAGTACGATATTGATGATATTGATATCATCAAAGGGAGTACCAAGAATTGTATGGATTTTGTCTGGGAATCAATGAAATTACAGATCAATCTCAATTAATCAATTAGTCAATCAATGAAAGATATTCCTGACTTCATGTGTCCAAAGATTTATACTGTCAGTTTCCCCTGACAGTATAAAAGTGGGGGCTTTGAAGGATTGCTACTTTAGATTGCATTGCATTGTGCTATATTACGCTACGCTATGTTATGCTACATTATGCTTTGCTACGTTACGCTACGACACCACAGCCACTAAGACACCCACCTCTAACTGCTGCAAATATGTCCTGCAAATCCCAGCTACAGAAGCACATGCAAGTGTGATACCCTTTAATTTCCTGCAAAAGTACAGGTTAGCCTGGGTATTTTAAGGCCCGAGCAGTCTTAAAGGAGCAGTAGTATGAGTTTTTGTAGCATAATCAAGTAACTCGATTCACACCTCTAGTGTTTACTTCACACCTGATTGTCCATTAGACCCGGTTACATTTTCAACCACTGATGTTCTTTTTCACACTGCAATGTCAACCTGTTCACAGTCTGCAGCAGTCTGCCAGCTAGAGAAAAGATTATATGATGATGTTACCTCTGCAGTGAGAGCTAGCAGGACATCCAGACAGTGGACCCTGTCTCCTTGAACCAAAGGCAGGTCCATTTGTAACAGGTTGATGGTGTTGGGCTTGGGGATCCTGAGAGGATCTGGTAGAGCATCACAGAGATCTGACAGCTCACTGTGAAACACATCAAATTAAATCAGGTCCACCAGGACAAGAAGCCAAGTCTCACAGGAGGTGATTCACCTGCTGGGACTCACCTGTAGTGAATAAATTGCGAAGCTTGTGGGTCAAACCTTTCCCAGGTTTTATAGAACATATCAATGCCATACTCAGATAGTGTGTGTGTCTCCTCTGCAGCGACGTTAAATATCTCCAGGATGATGGTGATTTGTATGTTGACCACCACCAGAAAGGACACAATGACATACAAAGTCAAGAAGACAATGCCTGCTGCAGGGCTGGCACAGTTGCCCCTTTCAGATATACCTGGGTTTTCAAAGTCTGGATCACAGTCTGGAGGTGTGTTCACGATGGGATAGAGAAGACCGTCCCATCCAGCTAAAGTGGTGATCGTAAACATGGAGATCATACTGTTCCCAAAGGTCTCAAAGTTAACCATGTCATCAATCATGGCGTCCTTCTTGACGTAAGCAAAATTCGACATCCCAAAGATGGAGAAGACAAACATGATGATGAAGAGGAGGATGCATAGGTTGAACACAGCAGGAAGAGACTTTCTTAATGCAAACAAAAGCTTTCTAATTCTCTTAGCTCTGCGAATGAGACGAAGGATCAGGCCAATGCGAGCCAGCCGGATCACCCTGAAGAGAGTGGGAGAAACGAAGTACTTCTCAATGATATCAGCAACGACAAAACCTGAGAAAGAGAAAGGACAGAGGAAAGTAGAAGTATATTGTTTTTTCTCTAATTGAAGCAAAATAGTTTGTTTAACAAAACCTTGAAGTGTGCTTCCTCCTTACCAACAATAGACAGCAGAATCACCACAAGGTCAAATATGTTCCACCCATCATAACAGTAGTGCTTTCGTAGAGCGATAATTTTGAGACAGCACTCTGTGCTGAAGATTATGATGAAAACAAAGTTGACCCAGTACAGGACTTCTTCCTTCTCAGGACTCTGCTTGTCTGTTTCCACCATCATCGTCAACGTGTAAAGGCAGATCAACACCATGATGAAGATATCAAAAAACGGATTGGTCACAAGGTCGAAGACGAGACCCTGAAACTTGTTCTAGAGAGAAACGGAAGTCAAGTTGTTCAAAATTTGACCAATGTTAACAGTTTGGTTTTATTCAAGGTCTACAGAAGGTCGGTAAACATACTGCCGGTCTGGAAGGAGGCTCTCTGGGGATCCATTTTATTGGTGGTTTTATTTCTAAAGGGTAAACACAGACATAAATATTAAATGACTGACAAAGAGAAACAGAGAAAATTACTCATTATTGGGTCATTAGCCATTTTTCCACTGCTAGGTCTCAATCTAACTGCTTACTGTCTGGGTTGGTTCTACCCCAGTCTCCATTAGGTGCCTCACTGTTTTGGGCGGGCAGCGAGAAAGCACCAGTTGTCATTGGCTCTCCAATGATGATGTTTGTTCCAACACTCAGCAATGCAGAGCCTCAAGCTTGTGGTTTGTTGAACTCTCAAATAATCCCAGACATTTCATTTTGTCTTATAGAAACAAAATGTAATGAAAGTAATTCAGATCAACTGATTATTTTTCCTATGCGTAGAAATCTATCTAAATAGTGTGGCATTTAATTTTTTTTAGATGGAATACTAATATTAGGTAGTTTGAGATTTTCACACTGATTGGCACAAAACTGTGATTGCTGACCAGAGCTGTATCGTTTCTTGCTTCTTCATTGCTGTTGTTCATTAGAGAGCTGTGCGACTGATACGATTATTGGCTCCAAAAGATTAAACTCATAATTACACTCCTCCACACTGTGGTGCTCTTTTTCAGTCAATGACATGTCCACTGGACCGCTGTTCCTCAATTTGGACCAATCAAGAAATTCCATCTGTGTCAATTAAACCGCTCCTGCGTGACTTGTACAGCTGCATGGGATCTGCTAATGGAGATGAATCTGGTCAAGGCTGACTGGGGCAGAACCAGTTCGAGCTGCTCTAATGGAGAAGTGCCCATAGAGAAGAAACTTATCTTTGGTTTTCGCTGGTTGAAGTTGATGAGTGACGTGATGAAGAGGCAGAAAGGAAAGAAGGAGCCAAAGATGATGAAGCAGACAAAGTACACGTACATGTACATGTTGCTCTCATACATCGGCTGGGACTCCACCTAAATCCCGGTAACCAGGGACAACATAGAAGTTAATACACCGTCAACAGTTTTACCATGTTCAACGCCAATAATAATAATAATAATAAAGCTATAGCATGAATATCAATAAATCATCAAGTCCTGGTGAAACTTGCAGGGGTGCTACGACAGTTATTGGAAAATATTAAAAATTATTATGACCTACAGAGTTTCAAACAGGAAGACATTAAGAAAAATACACTAAATATAAATAGGTTTTTTTTCCACTTAAGTCAAATCCTAATTAAGTAATCAGCCAGTGGATCGTAAAACAAACAACATAATGATGGGGATATTTCAAAGTAAAATAAATTAGATAAAATACTACCTAAAATGGACAATGATAAGTATTTTTGTGCTTGGCTAAACATTCTTATGGTCCAAAATGTAAGTGTATTTTCAAAAATCTTACCTTTTTGTTTAGATATGCCTGCCTTGTTGCAGTATTTTAATTTGCTTGTTGTGATTGGTTGTCTTTTATTTAAGCCAATGCTATTGTTGCAACTAACATTGATTTGTGATTGGCTGATGGTGTGGCTCATTAAAATAATGACAACCCAGACCTTATGAGACATAAAATAACGGTGTCTTCAGTAATTCAGACTGCTACAGGAGATCCTTCCTGCCAACAACCATTAACCTCGACAACAACTCCTTGAAGAACCTTGAATATTGAGTCACAACAACATTTGCACTCACGTTAGTCTCACTGCGCTCTCAACGTGAACCTCTAAGTGTGACCACTACTTGCGCCGAACCAAGCAAACCAGTCAGGATTTTATACTTGATGCGTACGTCGGTGCAGTATTCATGCAAACCTGATCAACAAGAGCACCTTCTAAACAAACGATTTTGAGTGAAAAGTGGCATGGCGTGTTATACTGGGGGAAACGCTAAGCAAGACCAGGAACTGTACCAGCACCAGTATGAGAAGTTCTGACCTCTCTGGAGTCCACTGCTGAATACATGATGTCCATCCAGCCTTTAAATGTGGACTAAAGAAAACAAAAACAGCAATTTTTAAAATTTCAAACCATGTGAGTTCAGTAAATCGGTATATTTCCGTTAATGTTGGCTTTCTGACTGACCACTTGCAGCAGAGACAGGTAGCCCATTCCAACGTTGTCAAAGTTGATCTTTTTGTTCTTCCAGCGAACCTCAGAGAAGCCTTTCTCAATCAGATCGAGACACTGGGTTTTATTGTTGACTTCCTCAGGAGAGAAATACTCCTCTGATGTTTCGTTGAAGCAGAAATAAAACTTCCCTGCAAACAGGTTCACACCCATGATGCTAAAGATGAGCCAGAAGATCAGACAGACCAGCAGCACGTTGAAGATGGAGGGGATGGCACCAACCAATTCATTAACCATCACCTACAGGCCAGCAGATATAGCAGCAGTGAGTGAAATGCTAAATCATCCAGACAGTAATGTATCACGATTTAAACTGCCAGTCTTACCCTCAAGCCCTCAAAGCAAGACAAGACTCTAAGGGGTCTCAATGCTCTCAGAGTCCTCAGAGATTTGATAGCTCCCAGCTCAGAGTATCCCAGGATGCTTGCTGACAGTAACACCAGAGACACCTGAAAAACAACTTCTGGAGATGAGCTGAACCTTTACAGGAAGGCTCTTGGTGAAGACATGAAGGAGTAGATATGCCTGAATCACAGTTCTTACATCTGCAATGAGGAAGTCCAGCCAGCACCAGGCGTTGGAGAAGAAGGTTTTACATCCATAGGCACCCAACTTGAGAATTATCTCCACCACAAACACAAAGTTGAAAACCTGATCTGCATATTCCAGAATTATCTTGATGTCTCCGCGCTGCTCAATGTAGATGTCCTCAAAGGCCTGTTAACAATATTTGGCGTTACCAGCTGGACAATTAGTGTGTTAGCACGTTTTTAATGTATAAATCTCATTAATTTTGATATTCACAAACGTCATCTAGTAGTGTCAGAGATAGATGCTAAATGGAAGACACATTGGAGTGAGGATGTTCTGAGAATTGGTACCAAACCCTATTGAAAATCACAGAAGAGATTTCATTTAAAGAAGACTAACCTGAGAGCCAATCATGAACCTACAACAAGACTAAGAAATTAACAATTTCATGAACATTTGTTGATACGGTCAAGTCTAAAGTTATTCATACACTTGGCATATTTAGGTCTACAATACGGTACATTCCTGGGGTTCTCATTGGTTACGAATCACAAATCTCCATGACTAGCTAAAATCTCTGACTTCAATTATGAACCCTCTCTAAAATCTCTTATAACTGCCTGTTATAATTGTTCAAACACTAAATATACCTTAGCATGTGTGAATGCGTGCAGTAGGAACTTGGGGTGCACAGATTGCAGTTTTCTGGACAATCGCAGATTACCGATTTTTACAAAGCCTGCAATTCCAATTTCTACTTTGGTCAATACCCTTTTTTTTTGTCTTAAACATTGCTAAATATAGCAAGAAAATCACTGCAACAGTGGGGTGACAAAAGAGGATTGTGGTAGATTTTTAGATCTTTGCTGAGGTAGATTGTAAAATGAAGTAAATCGGCTGTCCGACAAATCGGTGCCAGGTGGGAACCCTCTCAGCACTACTGCAGAAGGTAAGGTCTGCAATCAGTTCCAAAGGAAAGGAATGCTGCTCCTGGGTTGGGTGCTTTGCAAACTCTGGCCAATAAAAAGTCCACAAGCATTTAATTTTAGAGTTTCCATTACACAGAAAAATAGAGGGATCAGATGGGTCTTTGTCTACTGTAATTTGTTTTTTAGAAGGGGTTAATAGAGTCAAATCATCTCACCTGTGTCTGTTTAGCAACCATGTTAGTAGTCACACTGTCAGCCATGCTTGTAGTCCACAGCTAGCCATGCCAACCATCAGATTAGTTTTCTAAAACCTGCTCAGCCTCTTTGAACCAACCAACGAAACAAGCCTCAGAGTAAAACCCTGAGATGTTAAAGACATCAGCACATCAATAACAAGGGATTAGCTCAGCTAAAATGATCTTAAACATCGTTTGACGGCGTTTACCAGGGCTGCACTGCTCAGCAGGATCACGATGATGATGAATGACTTAAAATACTTGGACTCTACGATGGAGATGCAAGTTTTCCTGATATATATCCAGATCCTTCCTATGGTCTGGGACGTGTCTATATCCAGGCATGGACAGCAACTGTAACACTCTAAAAAACATACAGTTTAAAAACATTATTGTTTATGGGGATAAATAGCTGGATAGAATGGGTCTTCACACTGCTGTTGAAGTACCAGCTGAGGACCTGTTCACACAGAGACGCTGTGTCCATAAAGGCTTTTTGTCAGTTACAGTCATTGCGACTGTAACTTGCAAAAATGTCTCCTTCCATTATTGCACAATGGAAGCAGACAAACAAGCATACTGAACTGCACAGACGTACATTGTACCTGTCAGAGGAAACAATGAAACAAGGCATACGAATGTATCTAAGTCAACACAATAATGACTTCTGAAAAGAAATGTGAACTGTGGAGGAGGGTTTTCCCCAGAAAACCTTGCTAAGCCCAGTGGTAGGAGCACTATGTTGTCCACCAGCCCACTGTTTCTGTGTTACAGCCAACGGGCAGATTCAGGAACAGCGCAGTTAGTGTCCCTGAACCTCTCATAATACAGTGGGGCATTGTTTGAAATGCTTCTGCAAATAACTTAATGTTCTTATTCTATAGATAATGCACAGGCCCAGTTAATTTTAAATTCAATGATCACATTCTAAGCTAGTAGACATTTTTCTGTCAGTGCACTTACTTTCTGTGAAACAGTCATCAGGAGTGTCTTCTACCTCTTTTACTATTGAGATTACTGGAAATCTCTCGATGTCGATGCAGTCCAAAGACTTATCACCCTAAGCAAAGATAGATGTTAGCATGAACAAATTACAGTATTTATTAAGAGGTTCTTTAAAAGCATTTAATGCATTTAGAAGGCTCCGCAGGCATTTATTCTCTATGAATATAAAGGGAAACCACTGCAGCACAATCAAATGTGTAATTGAACCAAAATCCCCAAATTTTACTTGTGCAAGCTGTTCATCTTGGTCATCCTCCTCATTATCTTTATCATCTTTACTTTTAGAAATCTCAGAGTCAGATTTGGCTTCAGAGCAGATTTTGGTGACTTTGGGGTCTTGGATTTTTACCACCGACTGCTCTGAATTCACGATTGTCAGAGGTAAAACTTCCTTTGATTTGTCGCCGTCTTCACAGGTTACATCTAAAAACATAAAATACAAAGAAAAAAATAACTATGAAGACCAAAATATAAACCTTAAACGAATGTTTATGCTTTAACAAGTATCTGTTCCCACCATTTACATCTGAGTTTGTTTTCTTTCCCACCAAAGTCCAGAACCAGACCTTAGTCCTTGCTGTGCCCCTGCTGATCCGGTTGATCACAATCTGGAGATTATTTTCTCCTACATCTTCTGTAACTGCAAGATTATCCCCACTGAATGAGCTTAGCAGCAAGGCGAGGAACAGATTCAGAACCTGAAACGATGTCAGGAACATATTCATATCTTGAAAGTGTGTAACAATTGACCAAACTCAGATTAGAAAGAGTCTTGGACCTACCACTAGTTTTCCGATCACCAGTACCATAATGTAGACAACCAGACACATAGGTTCCCCAGCAACTTGCATACAGTCCCACATTGTCTCAATCCACTCGCCACACAGAATCCTGAAGATGACGAGGAAGGCATGAAAGAAGTCGTTCATGTGCCAGCGAGGAAGCTCACAGTCCATGGCAATGCGACAGACATTATCTTTGTAGCTCTTTTCAAACAACTGCAACCCAAATACAGTGAAGATGAAGACAATGATGGCGAGAATCAGCGTCAGGTTCCCCAGGGCTCTCAAAGAGTTGCGGATGATCTTTATCAACACGTTGAAAGCCGGCCATGACTTGGCTACCTTAAACACTCTTATCTGGACATGGCAAAAGGAGGCAAACAGAGAAATTAGGACAGATTAACACAGAAGCAAGTTCACTTTTAAATCATACTGAGTAAATGATGAACGGACCAATCTGACGGGCCGCCACACAGCTAGACTATGAACACCAGCCGGTCCTAGATCCACCAGACTCATGGTGACGATGATGCTATCGAAGATATTCCAGCCTTCCTGTAACCAAGACAACAAGAGACTGTAACCATGGGAGTTTCCGCACACCATCACAACTATGCATTAGTTTTGAAATGAAATCCTGACCTGAAAGTAATGATATGGATCCATCGCCAGAATTTTGAGAACCATCTCAGCTGTTAAGATGCCTGTAAGCACCTGGGGGTCAAATATCACACGTTAGATAATTTCTCTACCTCATAACCACTAACATTACAACCTTGTTAGCCTAATGTGTTGCCCAATTTCTTTCTCTAATCCTAATGCCAGAACCTGCCAACCTGTCACCCTGACCTATCAACCCCACATCGCTACCCAAAACTGCAACTCAAACTTGCCATCACAACCTGTTACCTAAACCCACCATTCAAGTCTGTTAACAAGACCCAGCACCCCATCACCCGCTCTCCTTTTACCTTAACATCCCACCTTAACCCAACAGAATAATCTGTTACCTGAGTTTATATGTAGTGTCTGAATCTACGATGTTAGTGTTTGGTTCTAAGTCACACACAAAACTAAATAACTTCATTAAATATTACACCGAAACAAAACATCAGTCTTCGTTTGGACTTGGCCTCCCTACATGCACCCTGACTCAATTTCTCCTCTCTGTTACTGACCAGGTTTCCAATGCCGATAAGCTCATCAAGCTCCACAGTCATCGGATAGTGCTCAATGGCCATCAAGATAGTGTAGAGGACAATGCACATGGTGATGGCGACGTCCACAAATGGATCCATGACGATAGCATGCAGAAGCTTTTTCAACCATCTCCAACAGCCACAACAATCCCACTTCAGGAAGGTGTCAGCAAAGATGTACCAGCGTGAAGAATGTGGCTTCTGGTTGTCCTCTAGGTCTGAAACACAAAGCTGCTGAGTAAGTTAACGTTTACATCACCAGTTACAGCTTTTTTTTCTTAATCTGCTTATTGTTGCTCTTCAGTTTATCTAATCTTTGGGATTGTTCCAGAAAATGTAAGATAAATCTAACTGAATGGCTAAGTAGTTGTGATTGAGATGAAGCCAGTTGACAAATGATTGATTTCACAGATATTCTATTACTTTGAGATCTATGACTCAGTCAACAATAACCGAGACTGAACTATTTGGCTAATATTTTTTTCTGATGTTGAGGTCTTGCCCTGTCTCAGTAGTTTAAATGTAAATAACTAATTTATAAGCAATTATTATTGTTATTTATGTCCAAAACTAGACACCTATTGCTGCACAACACCAAAATAATCAGTGTGTCTGTGTACCATCCCTGGTAGTATCTTCCTCATGTGATGCAGAGCCATTTTTCTCCATCTGATGTAAAGAAAAGAAACATTCAGCTTTGTACTGAAACGTGATGGAAGCTTTCTCTCCATCACATTGTACCTTCTCTTCTCTCTTCTTTAACTCCTTAAGGATGCGGGCATACTCCTTTTCTCTCTGTTTGGCCTTGATGATGTTAGCCCTGTTTTGCTCAGCGTACACCATGACAACCACCGCCAGGATGAGATTAACGAGGTAGAAGGAACCAAGGAAGATGACTACCACGAAGAAGATGGTGTAGCTGTTACCTGCCGCTCGCAGCGTCTACGCAGATAAACAGAGGTGAGATGATGGTGGGACTAGCCTAGCATTAGCGAGCTGTAGGTACAGACCATGTGGAAGAGATTTTCCCAGAAGTCCTGAGTCATGAGTCTGAACAGAGACAGAAACGCCCAGCTGAAACTGTCGTAGCTGGTATACCCATAGTTTGGGTTTCTCCCTGCCTTCAGACACATGTATCCTTCTGGACAGATCCTGGATACACCATCATCATCATCATCATCATCATCATCGTTATCACCATCATCAATAATGTAAATAATAATAGTAATGTTTTAGCTACCCTGCATCAGAGCTGTTTCCACACAGCAGAGCATCAAGTTGACCAGGTAGGTGGTAATAATTGTCTGCGAGACACAAGGACAGGTTGAAGTTTGCATCTTTTCAGGTGGATGATTTTGATTTGTGAGGTAAAATACTCAACATGCTACCTGGGTTGTTAATGTGTGTGTAGAAATCAAAGTCACTGCTGTTGTTTTCATGGAAACTGATGTTGAAAGCTCCCTCTGATGTGTCGTTGAGGAATAGCGGTGGGATCAGAACGCATTTTTGTCTGAGGTTTCCCATAAATAGCTGAAGACCAATCAGGGCAAAGACAGTGAGAAAAAAGAAGGTCAGAATCATGGCATCACGCAGCTTCTTCACTGACTGGATGACAGCGCCAAAGATTGTCCTTAAACCTGCAGAGAAAGATACAGAACAATCAGTTAGAAATAGTTCATCATGTAGGGTTTAGTCTACGAATGATCTGCTTTTTCTAGGTGCAGTTGTATATAATAAAAACAATCTAAAATGATCTGTACAAAGCAGTGATGATATGCTTAGACACATTATATAATTTATCTACAGGTTGTTTATATGGCTTCTGGAAAACATGCTGCCCTACACTGATAATTGGTGAACATTTTGCGAAACGCCTGTTCTGATCTAAATGTCTTGGCTTTATTTACAGAAAGCAAGAGAATATTGCTGTTGAGCTCCTCTGTAGCGTATTTGAATTCACCGGATAATTCGGGGGTGTTGTGAGTTGGGTGAGTTTCACGCCGCGCTGTAATGAAGGAAGCTTTTAGTGCCAATGATGATCTGGTGAACTGTGTCACTGTGTACATCTCCTGGCAGGACACCAACTACAGGCTGCCACTCCACATAGTGGAGTCTCTCTGATTGGTTGACGCTCCAAACCCAGCTGCAAAAGTTCAGATTTTCCAGCGTCGGCCATCTTGTAGCTGTGCTCAAAGTGCTTCAAGTGCGCAATGCCATATGCATAAAATGCTTAAAACGCTCAGCGAGACGAGCCGCAGATCTACGTCTACATAGACTGTGCATGTAAATCAAATGCCCCCGACTCTCAAATTGTATTTGTTCTGAACGCAGCATTTATTCTGTCAGTCCCAACAAGATCATGACTCCTACAACTAGGCATGTTTCTGTAATGAAACTGACATACTGACCAGAGAATACTGTGATGATTTTCAGGACTCGAAGAACTCTGAATGGCCTCAGTGTTGATACATTTCCGAAGTGCACAAACTCTGCTAGGTATCTGTAAAACAGAGACATTCCTCATTATCTTCTCATTTATCTTTAGCATCGTAACTAAGTTAATATCAACAAATCTGAGTGGGATGCAATCTGTCCAGGAATGTTTTAATCCTTACATCATGTTGATGACCACGAACTCCAGCCAGTTCCACGGGTTTCTGAGGTAAGTGAAGTCTCCCACACAGAACCCTCTGGATAAAACTTTGACAATTACCTCAAACGTGTAGATCACCATGACCACATATCTGTCCAACAACAGGAAGACATGATCTGAGACAAGACCTCAACATCTGTTTTACATGTTCTGCATAGGTCATAGGTCACCTTTGGCGTTTGGTTTTCAGTACGGATGCATTGAACTGAAAATATGGGCTGATATTATGGCGGATAACCAATATTAACTGATATCATATAAATACACACACACATATATATATATATATATATATATATATATATATATATGGGAGAAATGAGCTTCCATAAAATGAGCCTATGTGTTTGTGTGTGTGTGCTGTTGTTGCGTGTGTGTGTGTGCGTTTGTTTGTAATACCTTGTGGGAACAATTTTCCTGACACTACATTGTGGGGACCCACTGCTCCTTGTGGGGACTGAAGCCTGGTCCCCACAAGGGGAAACGCTGTTTTTGGGTCAGGGGTCAAATTTAGGACTAAGGTGTGAATTGAGTTTTGGTTAGGGTTAGGGTTAGGATAAGGGCAAGGGTAAAGTTTAGGCTGTAGAAATGATTGGAAGTCAATGGAAAGTCCCTGCAAAGATAGCCACGCAAACATGTGTGTGTATGTGTGTGCGTGTGTGGGCGCGTGTGTATGTGTGTGTGTGTGCTTACTCCACCGTCTTGCTCCATGCTGGAGGGTCACTCATGGTCATGAGCACACAGTCAGTCAGGATAGTCGCCATGATGAAAAAACTGAATAAAGTTTTAGTTTTAAGGAAAAATATCAGTTTTCAGCTCAACAAGATCCCTTCAGCTGCTAAATAATCGTTCAGTGGGTTCTGAAAGATGATTTGTTACGCTAAGTCACATGGTGCTTTTATTTAGTCATTTATTTCAGGTTTCTTGGTTCTGGCTCTGTCCCACGTCTGCCCCTAGTTCTCCTGTGACTTTGATTCTGACTTCTTTCTGGCTTTTTTGTGGTTTATTGCAGGTCTGCTGTGGTTTAGTTCTTACTCTTACCTGGTTCTGTTTTGGCTCCATTGTTTCGGGATTGTTATTATTTTCATTTGTTGTGGTTCTGCTCATGTTTTTCATAATAGAGCACAATAATATATCACATCTCTACAAACTTAGATTGTCTCCATAATGCTTTCGATTATGGCAGACGTTCGGTTAAACGTTCCTGAACTGCGGCGGTCCAAAACTGCAGTTTCATGTGATGTTCCAATCACAACTCTGCAGAATTTACCTTGGAAGGTTTTTGCAATATATATGTACACAATATATACAGTATATGGTACACTTAAAATAAGATAAAACCATCTTGCAAGTGATGTTTCAGCAATATTTAGGAGCTTATTTAAAGTCAATAATTTCTGAATATTGATGAAAATGTTCCTGTTTCATTGGCAGATTATTTCTCGTATAACAAATATCCTAAATCTCGCTGAACAGTTACCTGTAAGTTAGTTTTGTCTTATTTCAAGTGTATTAAGATATTTGCTCTAGAAACTAGACAAATTTTACTCAGCAAGATTTTGTGTTTTTCAGTGTGCTAGTACTCTCTTTAAAATTAACTATTGGCTTATTAAGAAAAGTGTTCTCAAAAGAACCATAGTTACATAATAAAGGCCTAAAGGATATGAATGGATGAGGATCCGGATGGAGAAGATCCTCAGAGAGTTGAAGGGACTCAGCAGGTAACAAGCTGGTTCGGCGTTGAACCTGTAGATGATTTTTCCTTTACTGAGGACAATGAAGGTCTGCAAAGACGCAGAGGAAAAACAGAATTACATCCGAATTCAACTCAAATTATTTATTTCAGTTATTTTCATCTTTGAAAGTCGACCTTATTCTGTTCAGTGTGGAACATTTAGGACTTTGAGATTTTGGAATTGCTCCACATTTGGCTCTGACTTTTTTTTTTTTTAAAGAGAACTATTTCCGAAATCTCTGAAAATTTCAATGGAGAGTGACACCTTGTGTGATTGGTAGAAGGGGTCCATGTCCTCCAATGGGATGTTGAGAAACTCCTGGGCCCGGTCTCCATAAAACAACGGGAGGGGCTGCCCATCCTCCAGATCACCTGCTGGTTTAGGAAGATACTTCTTTGCTATCTGTGAGAGAGAAACCAGTCAGATCAGGATTAGGGTTTGTTATTGTCACATAGACCTCTGATTGATTATCCAGACCTTGATGTTTTTATCCTTTCTGATTTGCTGCTGCTTTGCTTCAGCTTCATGCTTTCGCTGAATTTCCTCCAGTGAGGCTGGTGTGAAGCGCCTAAACACCTCCGTACCAACAGGGGGCAGCAGAGGGGCCATATTGGCATTTTCAAGTACCACCCCAACTTCTGTGCTGCCTAGCAACCGCCTCCTGACAAAAGGAAACAAAAGGGTTTAAAATATCCCATAATATACATGATGGTGCTGTTTTCCACACAACTGAACAGAAGGAAAAAGTCTAAAAACGTCAACAAAAACTTAAACGTGAAGGAAGGAAAGTAGTGGCTAAATTTATTGATGCATTGCAGCCAATAGAAGAGGATGCTTTAGTCCTTCCTGAATCACAAATAACACTGATCACCTGATTCATCTGATCACATGACTCTCGTTTACTCATATAATTTAAGACATGCAGTTCTTGGAGATCTGTCGACTGGTTCGTCCAGTTTTGGTGTAATGGACTCAGTCCAGGACGGTTCTGATGGGTTTGGGCTAATATGCAGCCCCGTTCTCGTACGGTCAGTTCAGTTTTGGTGTGACTGGTTCATTTGCGTCTCATGACAGTACAGCACCCACTCGAATAAAAACACTTGGTGACACAGAGAACATTGTTAGATTTCATATTATTGGGGAATATAAGAGCGCTCTTTGTCTCTGCCAGAAGTCCCAGTGAGGATTGTGAGTGAGGAAAATAGGAATTTAGTTTTTCTGGCCAGATGTGGATTGTGAAATCACTGCAGATCCCTTCTGTTTCATAATAACAGGAAATGACAAGGGAGTTAGACGTTGAAGAAGACAAAGTTTCAGTTGTTTTGATCTACAGCAGATGTTCACCAATGATGAGCCTCCCTGCTGTGTTTTCTCCCATGAGCAGCTTCTGATCAGAAACAGGACCTTTGATGCAATTGTATTTCAATTCATGGTGTAAAATTATGGAAAAAGTAAAATGAGGAGTTAAAACAAAGTAATAATTTAATACAATTTAAAAGGAAATATAAGAGTACATTTTCACAACATATAGAAATATGGGTGGGAATTAGCACTTATGTGTAAATTGAGGCTAACGCATATGAATGAGTGTGGATGTATGGATGAATGCATTTAGACATGTAAACCCAGATAAAATGGAGAATTAATTGACCTATGTTTTTTAATTTATTTTTTATTTAGATATGAGGGTCCATCTGAAACTGTGGCATGAGTTTATGGGGTCGGAGTTCATAAGTTTTACTTCTTTCTGCTTCTTTTCAAGCTTGTTAAGATTATTGTAGTAGAAAAATATGTGTTTTGCATTCCTTGTTCATGTGTGTGATTTTATACTTCTATCATGTTCGAAACAACTAAAATTCATTCAAATAAATTAATTCATTCATCCATTCATTCAAAGCAGAATTAGTAGTTTATGAAAGAAAGCTTAGGTTGAGTTCTGGTCAAATTTACCCAAGTCTGTCCCCACGGCAACTTAATAAAACCCTATTGCAAGTTAGACTTTTCCAAAATCAAGGTAAATAAACTTCCTGATATATCAGACACCTGCATCACCTGCACATGCTCTTTAATAATGACTCAGTCAGGAACCAGAAACTTTAACTATCGCGCGGAGGACACTCACCAAACAAAACTCCCAGATGCAAGGATTTGTAGATAAACAAAGGAAAATTTATCAAAAGCAAAAAACGGCTATAATTCCAGGAACGTCCTGAAAAACCACCTCCTTAAAAAGTGCCCTTAAAAAGTCTAGAAGTCTGTCTAACATTTGTTTTCTAAGCTTTTATATGAGTAAATATGCATGATTAACATAAAGGAGGGACTACAGCGACATATGAGAATTGAAGGCAGAGTCTGTGAGCTGATGTACAGTGTGCCGATTTCTCAATCCCTCATCCTGCTGCCTTATATGGAGTTTCTTTCCATCTGTTCTGGCCGTATCTCACTTCCACCCATCCACTTGGATACGAGTTGTGTATGACTGAGCATCTCATTCAGCTTCCTCTCTGCGGCCTCTCCTTGAACAAAAGCAGCTTTATCCAAATGTCAGAGGAGCACCTATAGATTCCAAACGCTAATAGTCACTTGGTTTGTTTTTAAATCTCCACACTCTGGATTTATAACACTGACATGTGAAGGGTTTGAGTACTAAAATGATTGTGAGTGAAGTGCTTTTGGCCCCATAAGAAGCTGTCGCTCCTCATAACGCAGTATTTGTTGAAAAAAATTGTCCTTACAATGCATCAAGGCCATACACATTCACACTCCTTATTTCTTGGTACAGTGTGTTCCTACATGGTTGTCATACAGCTTCCCCTCACATCCCTCGAACTTCCTCTGACCTCTTCAACATCCCTCCTTCCTTCCATCCTCAATTTAATCTGTTGATGGTTTCTCTGAAAGAAACATCCTCCAACCGTCTCGTTAGGGTTCAAAACAAGTCCCAGTGATATTCACTTGCGGAGAAAACACGACTCAACATCGACCGAGGCTGTGCCAAAGCAGGGATTGATTTGTGTGCAACAGTTTCATAGAAAAAACATAAGGCTGCATTAAAGATTATATTGACATTATTTACCTTTACAGCTTTCATCCAGTTAGATGAAACAATCTGAAAGGGTTTCTGCTCACTGTAAAGAAAACCCAGGGGTTTTCATTCCTCATCTCTCTGAGGAAACATGCTAACACCAACATGCTTCCAGAGAACCGCTGCTCCTTTTCTCTGGGATGTTGCTTCACATAACCATCCATGTGAGAGTAATTGTAGATGGCAGAATGCTGGCAGAAGAGGTCAGAAATGTTTGGCATTTCCGGCCTTGGTCTTTGCAGTACAACTTGTTTCCATGGTGATGCAACCCACTGACTTCCCATCTCCAGTGGTCACAGGGTGAGACACAGACCTGAGACACGACGACCTAAGGACTAATTAACCTGACAGTCTTCTGTTCACAGAGAGAACATGTGCATGCATGGGGAGAACATACAGTATCCATACAGAAAGTCTCGTGTCATGATGCATCACATGACAACATCACATGAAACCTATGAATTCAGACAAAGTGTGGACCAGTTTAGTGGTTTGACTGGACTCCACTTTGACGCCCGTTTTGTCTCTTTGACAATTAAAACCATTTTACTTTTAACAACTTAATGCTCATGCCAGTCAAACAATCTGGAAATCAGAGGCAATGATTCCCAACAAACCTTCAGCTTGATGAGGTCTGGATAAAACCACTGATTCACAGAAAACTCCTTCTCTCTCCTTCTGCAGATATTGAAGCCAAATATCTGCAGTATAAACAGCCGAGCAAACTATTTGTGCTGAACTGATCCAACACCATGTGTACCATACAGCTGCAGATGGTGTTCTCAGGAGGGTTGTCAGTTGGATTTTGAGGTGGCGTGAGAGACAAACACTCTGACAGTCTATGCCTGTTTCTCCAGCTTCCTCTGGAAATCTCTGTGGAGAGAAAGGATCTGCAGTGTCGAACTGCTGCCAAACAGGAACACACATTCACACACACAGACTATGTGCTGCAATCACATGTGTGTTGGAGAGACTCCAGATCAGTTTTGCCTCTCAAGCATAAAACTTTAGGTCTGCTGGAGCAAAAACAGTCTGAGACTCTAATCAAACTCCTATTGGGACTTCATGTCAGGAAGAAGTTAGTCAGACAGGAAATGTTTGTCTTTTTATTGGAACATGCAAATTTTCTGAGAAATTTATAAATGTGTTCAGTTAACAGAAAACAACTCAACTGTTAAAAATATCTGAGCTCTTGTGGTTTGTAGAGTCGTTCCAGCTCCTTAAGTGTCAGATGAACATCACATTGCCATCAAATTTTTAGTTTTAAAAATGAAATCTTGTTTAATTATCTTCTCAGCACATAATTTTCTGCTGAGAAGCACGTCCACTTCTTAACACATTTGTGTATTTTGCAATTCGGTTGACTGTTTCAACTGTTTTATCCTGGAGAAAACAGAACAATTCCACCCTGATTATTGACCAGCATTACTGAGTTGGAGTGAATTTGGTCAATGGAAGAATTTAACTGCAGTAAATCTGGTTCCTGCTCAACATTAAATGGAGGGAAAATGGTGCAAACAAATGGTCTTCTGTTTCTGCATTTTCCTTTTTGCTTCTATCTGATGCATTTTTGCAGTGGTTGAAACATTTTTATTTGGGATTTTTATGTACATATTGTTTGTACATTTTTGCTTCTATTTTCTGTGACTGCAGCATTTTATTTGCTCTATTTTCTGTGACACAAAACATTTTTGAGTTTCTGTGTCCCAAAAGTTTCCTCTGGTCAGTAGTGAGAAGCAGAGTTGAAGAAAACCACCTTTCTTTCTTCAGACATCAGTTTCCAGATACAAACTTTCTCTTGGGATACCTCAGGGGTCGATTCTCGGTCCTCTTCTGTTCACTCTTTGTTTTTAACAAATATAACTCCAGCTGTGAGACTTCTGTTTATTTTTCTTTTGAAAAATCCAAAATCACTAAATTAGGTGTAAAAATAATGCCCAGTCTAAATATTGAGTCATTTGTCAGCGCTGTGGTTCAGTCCTCTTTTTTTAATTGAGGTGGCCTGTCCAACAGACATTATTTTATGCTTTTATCGTGTCACAAATGGATTACTGTAACTCTCATTTGACTGGATTTAATTATGCATCCCTCTCACACCTGCAGATGTTTAAAATGCAACTTTTTAACTGGTACAAGAAAAGAAAATCTCGTAACTCTGGTTTTAGCTTCACTAACTTCCCCTTTAATTTTGAATCCATTTAAGTAAGATTTTTTTTTATATCAGTCTGATTTTGTGCTTGTTTCTGATTGTCTGCTTCAGTTCATAAAGAGTCCTTACATTTTTCTGTGCTAAAACAGCTGCATCTGAACTCTAAATCACAGTTAAATTGTCTCACATATTTGTTCTGCCCAAATATAATAACATCGTTCATAAATTGGAGTTTTCAACACAATTGAACCAGAATGAGTTCTTCCTGATTGGACTTAAAACCAGGGATGCTTTTATACTTTCATTTCAAGAAAATGTAAATATAACAATCCATGCCTGTGGAAAACATGTGATTTTACCTAAAACAAGATGTAAATCGGAGAGATGAAAGTGGAGAAGCTGTTTTTAGAAACCACAATCATCGAAAACCCATCCAACAGATCAAGGTTTGACCCCACTGTGTAATCTCACCTCTGCATGCTCCACCACACACACACACCACACACGGTTCATATCTCACTTCCATCTGAAACACTTGACTCAAGCTTACCTTGTTCTGCTTTTTCCAAACTAAATCTGGTAAACATCCGATTCCCTGCAGGACGGTTACCTATCGGTGTGTTTTCCAGCTCGTCTTCCTCTCTCTGGGTCCGTCTGCCGTCTTCAGCTTTGCTTCTCTGACTGAAACATGAGAGGTGAGGTAGTGTGTCTTCTCAGACACGCACCACACACACACCCACACACACACACAGACAGGAAGCCACATGCTCATCAGTTCCCAACTAAAAGGTTTTATTTCCTCCAGTTTGATGCGACCTGGGAACAGTTTGTGTTCTTATCATGAATTCATAAATACTGACACTTCAAGAAAATATTTTTGTTTCTGAATTATTTGGAAAATATGGATGTTGTGCTCCAAACTGACTCTGCCACTGGCTAGTGTGTGTTTCTTCAGGTATAGCTCTGAGTGTTAAAGTGTTGGAAGGAGGAGCGTCTTGCACAGTCAAATTACTTTCAACTCATATTTGATTTAAGTGACATTTCAACCAAAGGCATCATTGTTGCTTGATTGTGCTATAAAATGGTGCTATGTTCCTGGAAAATACATAATACTGCCCTTTGAAGTGCAGATTGTGTTTCTGCGAAGGAGGTTCAGGTGGTCTGCATCTGTTGAAACTCCAGAAGAACATAACCTCCTCCACTGATTTACCAACTCCGGCACATTTGTGTTGGACAGAATCTTATTTAACAGTACCTTTAGTCAGCAATAAAACTATTATTTTAAACTTGAGTTCAGGTCAGAGATGAAATAAATGCTGGTTCAGCATCTGTTCAAAGCAGGTGAGCAAATCCATGCCGTGGTACATGATACACACAAAGATATTTAAAAAAAAACTCCAGAAATCATGCTCAATACAATCTGAAGCTTTAATCGCATAGATGTTATTGCAGGTAAAATATTTCAAATATACTGATCCATCCGTTAAACCAACGATCACATGATGCAACATTATTTCATAGGAAAAAAACTTTGAATTTCTTCACAGAACAAAAGGACAAATGTTTAATCCGAGTACAGATTCGTGCACTGAAGCAAGAAAGAAAGAAAGAAATGAAGGAAGAGTAAAGCGCAGTAACATTGTTATAACATTCACAGTAACATTCTTTGGTTTAACCTTTATTCAGCTACGGATGACCCACATTTACACCTGTGATGACATCACAGTCAGTTATTGTCACCTCCAGTTTGCAGTCTGCTGGGTGACGGCTTGGGGACTGATGGAGGCGTTTTCCTCCGTCATGCAGGCCTGGGTGTCTGCCGGTGGAGGGAGGTGCCACCTTAAACCAGGTGTGAGCTGTCACATCACTCTGTGTTCATTTCATCGTTACTGTGCAGGAATAAAATCCCAAACACCTGCTGGTTAACCCACTGCCTGGATCCCCTGCTGTCCAGCAGATTAACTGACTTTACCTGTTAATTTAAGACATTTAGGTTCTGCATTAAAGCAGCCTGGTTATATGAATATGAGTGACATGGTAAAAGTGGGCGTTCATGCAGCCCACGATCCAAAGCTCCAACTATATGATGCTCCACTGGCTGGTTGATGATACATAACCACTTTCTTCACCTAATCCAAACATTTCTGAATGGCTGTTTCCATTTTAGCAGCCATTGGTTTCTTCAACTTTTCATCACATCAATATCCACCAATCAGGAAAAAGAAACAAGGCAGGATAAGTACAGATGTCTTGGCTTTGAAGTGATGAGCAGTGCAGTGAAGAGCTGTTTGGAAACATTATTTGTTTCTTTTGTTGCATTAATAAGAACCCGGAGTCACTTTCCTTGTGGGTTTCGGTGTCAAACTGAACTGAAGAAAGCTCTGTTAAACAGAGAAGAGTCATCTGAGTTAGTCAGTCTGCTACTTCTTTGACAGGAAACACTCCTGATTCGAGTTTGTCTGCAGCTGCATCATCGTCTCTGTCAGGCTCTCATCGTGTAGGAAGCTGCAGTCGCTGTGCGGAGGAGCGGAGTGGAGGATAATGTCCCTCTGTGGTTCCACCTGGACAGTCCGGTCCTCAGCTGGAGCAGCCAGAGCCGTCTCACTGTCTCCATAAAGCTGGTCCATTCGTTTACAGAGAAATCCTTCTGTCTCTGGTGGAGACAGATCGTCTCGCTGTCCCCCTGTCCTCTCTCTGTACCTGTAGGACGCCAGTTTGATCACTCGCTGCAGAAGATGTCTCCTGTAGGCTCTCTGGATCACTGCTGCTGCCAGCTCCTCGTGTTTCTTACGCAAAGTGTTGCTGATTGGTTCATACAACTTCTGCAAAAATGAATAACCACATTACATGCAGTTATTTTCATTGTACAAGAGCTATCTTTTGGAGATTATATTGCTATTTTTGCCAGGGGTCTTCAATGTGTTGGTCAGGTCCCTTATTGAGGTCACTGAGATTCTTTTTGTTTTTGTTTTTTTTTTTTTGTTCAAAGTTACACATCGCATGAATCCAAGATGAAACATTATTTTATGAACAAAGGCATAAAATAATGTATTTCAAATAACAGTTTGTCATTATTAGATCATAACTAGGGCTGAGAAAACTTTGAAGACCCCTGACTTAGACTATGACAAAAAAAAAAAAAAAGGATAAAACCTTTGTGGGATTGTTGGCCATGAATTTATCCTCTATTGTTGCCTTTAGAGCATCCATTGCCTCAGATTCACCCAAAACCTGAAAAATATTCAAAGAAAATATGTATACAGAGGAGTTCAAATATCTCCCACACATTTTGGTCATCAGTTGTTACTGTAGTTTAATGCTGTTGTTGAGAGAGTTTTAACCAGAAATTCAGACCAACTGGAAGTTAAAACTTGATCCGGATGACCGTAAGCTGAAAAGGTCTTTAATCCTAAACACAGCTGTCCAAGAATCGGTTCCACCAAATACATCTTCAAAACCCAAAGAGACAGACAGGGCAGATCAACTAGTAGCTTTGATCAACTTTGTGAGTGTCGGTGGTACGTTTATGACTGGAAAGACAGTCGCCAAGAGAGCCACTGCTAAGTGCTGCAGTGGACTGATCTGCAGCCTCCCAACCCCTGCTGGTTTGGGTTCAGATAAAATCGAAATGTCTACCCATCTGTTATCTACCGCTAATCTGCTGTTGGGTTGTGGAGGAAGCAGCCTGACCAATGAGGATGAGACTTCCCTCTCTCCAGCTACTCGAGCCAGCACCTTCAGAGGAATCCCAAGGCATTCCTGGGCCAGCCCAGAAACATAGTCCCTCAACGTGTCCTGTGTCTTTCTCAGGGTCTCCTCCAGGTGGGACATGCCCACCAGGGAAGTGTCCAGATGCCAGAGCCACCTCAAATTGGCTCCTTTCAGTGTGGAGAAGCAGTGGCTTTACTCTGACTAAGCTTATCATCCTATCTCTGAAAGGCGAGACATTCTGCAGAGGAAACTCTTTCTGCTCTTTCAACTGAAAGAACAAGGATTACATGTGCCATCTTGGGCACTGTGGAATACCTATGCTTGTCGATCTGAATAGAAAGAAACAACAATCATAGCGGTGAACAGATGCCACAGAAGTGTGCAGGGTATTTGCTATTTTCCTACTACGCCCTTTTTATGTGTAGTCGCCCCCTGTTGACGATGCACGCTTGGTTCCTAAAACAGACAGAAGTAGATCTGGGCTCTTAACAAAGGCACAGGAACGTAACTACACTTTCTTTCTTTTTGTGGACCAACACTACATATGTCGCCAAGAAAAAAGGATAATATGAGTGATATTACCTCTGCAGTGAGAGCTAGCAGGATGTCCATACAGTGGATCTTGTCTCCAGGAACCAAAGGCAGGTCCATTTGTATCAGTTTGACGGTGTTGGGTTTGGGAATCCTCATAGGATCCTGTAGAACATCACACAGGTCTGACAGCTCACTGCGAAACACATAAAATTACAATCAGGTTCACCCAGACAGGAAACCGAGTCTCACAGGAGGTCATTCACCTGCTGGGACTCACCTGTAGTGTATGAATTGCGAAGCTCGAGGGTCAAACTTCTCCCAGGTTTCATAGAACATATCAAAGTCATCCTCAGAAAGTGGGTCGGCGCTCTCCTCTGTGGCGACGTTAAAGTTCTCCAGGATGATGGCGATGTACATGTTGACCACCACCAGAAAAGACATGATGATATATGAAGTAAAAAAGACAATGCCCACTGCCGGGCTGCCGCAGTTTCCTCTGACAGTTGTGCCTGGGTTTTCAAATTCTGGATCACAGTCTGGAGGTGTGTTCATGATGGGATTCAGCAGTCCGTCCCATCCAGCTGATGTGGTGATCATAAACAGGCAGATCATACTGTTCCCGAAGCTCTCAAAGTTAAAGATGTCATCAATCATGCTCTCCTTCTTCACGTAAGCAAAATTCGACATCCCAAAGATGGAGAAGATAAACATGATGAGGAAGAGGAGGAGGCCAATGTTGAAGAGGGCAGGAAGAGACATCATTAAGGCAAACAACAGCGTTCGAATTCCCTTCGCTCCACGAATCAAACGAAGAATCCGTCCAATGCGAGCCAGCCGGATCACACGGAAGAGAGTGGGAGAAACGAAGTACTTCTCAATGATATCAGCAAGAAGAAGGCCTGAAAAGGAAGAAAAGACATGGGGAAGTTTTTAAAAATGTTCTGTTAGATATAACAAAACCATCTAATCTGCTTCCTCCTCACCAACAATGGACAATATGACCACTACAAAGTCAAATATGTTCCATCCGACGTTAAAGTAGTGCTTTCGTAGAGCAATCATTTTGAGACAGCACTCTGTGCTGAAGATGACAATGAAGACAAGGTTGACCCAGTACAGGATGTTTTCCTTTTCGGGACTCTGCTCGTCTGTTTCCACCATCATTGTCACCATATTGAGACAGATCAACACCATGATGAGGATATCGAAAAACTGCTTGGTCACGAGGTCGAAGACGAGACCCTGGAACTTGTTCTAGACAGAAACAGAAATACAGTCGTTCAATGTCTGTCATACTAATATTTACAGGCTTGGTTTATTTAAGTTCTAGAGAAAACCTACTGTAGGCCGGGGAACAGGCTTCTGAGGCTTCTTGGATCCCAATTTCTTCATGGCGTTGTAGTATTTTTTCTGTTCTTCTGTCATAAATATATCTGTTCCTCCGAGGTAAACACCCAGACATAAATATTAAATGGCTGACAGGGAAACAGAAAATTACTCAATATAGGGTCATTGACAAGAAACTTATCTTTGCTTTCTGCTGGTTAAAATTGTCGATGATGACTCCGATGAAGAGGTTGAGGGTGAAGAAGGACCCGAAGATAATGAAGCAGACAAAGTACATGTACATGTACAGGTTGTCCTCATACACTGGCTGGGACTCCACCTAAACCAAGAAGGTTCAAATCTCAGGATGGAGGGAAATGTAGTTATGTGTCACAGGATAACGGCAACAGTTTTTCCCAGTTCCAGGACCAGAAAAGCTTCTGGTTACAACAGCAACATCATTAAAACCTCGATTCCTAGGTAGACTAGGATTAATAAGACCAGGAACTGTACCAGTAACAGTATGAGAAGTTCTGACCTCTCTGGAGTCCACTGCTGCATACATGATGTCCATCCAACCTTTAAATGTGGCCTAAAGAAAACAACATACAATTTATTTTACAGATCTAAAGCTATCTGATCCGTTAATGTTGGCCTTCTGACTGACCACTTGCAGCAGAGACAGGTAGCCCATTCCAACGTTGTCAAAGTTGATCTTTGTGTTTTTCCAGCGAACCTCAGAGAAGCCTTTCTCAATCAGATCGAGACACTGGGTTTTATTGTTGACTTCCTCAGGAGAGAAATACTCCTCTGATGTTTCGTTGAAGCAGAAATAAAACTTCCCTGCAAACAGGTTCACACCCATGATGCTAAAGATGAGCCAGAAGATCAGACAGACCAGCAGCACGTTGAAGATGGAGGGGATGGCACCAACCAATGCATTAACCACCACCTACAGGCCAGCAGATATAGCAGCAGTGAATTTAATGCTAAACCAACCAAAAACAAGACAGCTGCCTATCCATCTGTCATCGTTTAACCTGCCAATCTTACCCTCATGCCCTCAAAGCGAGACAGGGCTCTCAGGGGCCTTAATGCTCTCAGAGTCCTCAGAGACTTAATAGCTCCCAGCTCAGAGTATCCCAGGATGTTTGCTGTCAGTGACACCAGAGACACCTGAAAAACAACGTGTAGGTGAGCTAAACCTTTACTTTCGGTGGAAATACGAATTACGATTAATCAGTTTCTTACATCTACAATGAGGAAGTCCAGCCAGCACCAGGCATTGGTGAAGTAGGTCTTGAATCCATAAGCGACCCACTTGAGAATCATCTCCACCACAAACACATAGGTGAAAACCTGATCTGCATATTCCAGAATTATCTTGATTACACGGCGCTGCTCAATGTAGATGTCCTCAAAGGCCTGTCAACAATATTTGGAGTTTTTAATGGATAAAACTTCATCATTTAATATGTCATGGTTTAATATTCACAATCTTCATCTAGTACTGACAGAGGTGTTTGCGAAATGGATTGAATACTATAAATGCAATCCCAGCAAGCC
The DNA here is from genome assembly GCA_010277075.1 of Poeciliopsis retropinna. Classification (NCBI taxonomy): domain Eukaryota; kingdom Metazoa; phylum Chordata; class Actinopteri; order Cyprinodontiformes; family Poeciliidae; genus Poeciliopsis; species Poeciliopsis retropinna. The sequence continues at coordinate 2,413,339 of VMRM01000035.1, read as the reverse complement.
CAGATGATATTAAATTAAGATTGTGAAGCTAATCTGAGAGATAATCCTGGACCTATTTTGTTTGCCAAGGTTACAGAATAAAGACCCTTCTGAAATGTATGGGCTCAAAATTATTTATACCCCTTGCAGCTTCGGTCTAAAATACAGAAAGAAACTGCAAAATAGGCGGGGTCTGCTGTAATCTTAAATTTACCAACATGTTTTCACCCTAATCAGTGAGATTAGGGTGATGGTGGGGAGACCTTTCAACCTATAAACACTGAGCTCATCACCAATGATAAACTGTTAAAATATCGGTGAAAATGTGAAAAGCTTTTCAGGCACCAATATTTGTTATATGCAACTAAAGTTAATTTGATAAAAAATTTCTCCAGGCTTGAAAAATGCTTAAGGTAAGTTGTATATTTTTGAGTAACGGGATAAGATGAGACTTTTATCAAATAATCAGAGTAAAAGTTGCAACCTTCCAGTTACCAAACAAGGCTCTTTTGTTAGTCATTCATATTACTCTTTTTGTTTAGAAGGGGTTAATAGAGACAAATCATCTCACCTGTGTCTGTTTAGCAACCATGTTAGTAGTCACACTGTCAGCCATGCTTGTAGTCCACAGCTAGCCATGCCAACCATCAGATTAGTTTGCCAAAACTTGCTCAGCCTCATTGAACCAACCAACAAAACAAGCCTCAGAGTAAAACCCTGAGATGTTAAAGACATCAACACATCAACAACAAGGGATTTGGTTAAAGTTAGTGGTAAAATTATGTTAAATATTGTGTTATAGAGTTTACCAGAGCTCCACTGCTCAGCAGGATCATGAAGATGATGAATGTCTCAAAGTAGTTGTGCTCTACGATGGTGAAGCAAGTTTTCCTGAAATTAAACCAGATCTTTCCTTTGCTCTGGGATGTGTCTATATCCAGACAAGGACAGCGATTGTAACACTCTGCAACAGAAACCCGCACAGTTCAAACATAGTAGTGTTCATGGGACTGAATGGACGCAGATGTATGATGTTTGCACACCTGTTAGCGGTTGTTTGTCATGCTAAAATGTCCTTAAATAATTTACTTTTCACAAGTCAAGTGAAAAACAATCCAGTTTGTTTGATCATAACTGTCCAAACCCTTTTAGTTTCAACCTTGAAGCTTCTTGGGTCATCCGAAAAATAACACAGAGCAAACGAACCGTCGTCCCAAAGTGAAACAAAGCTGTATAAAATTGTTCAGGCGAACACCTAGGTACTTATAAGAGTCCATTATCTCTATATCCCCTCCCTGCTTTTTCATCGGTGTTCGTCAGGTGGGTCTGCACCTGTGGAAGTCCATGACCAGCTTGGTTTTATCAGGAGGTGGTTCCACTAACACCAGTCCACAAAGTCCTGAGTCCAGTGTCTGAGTCTTTGATGAGACCAGCTATGGGAGAGTCATCAGAGAACTTCTGAAGTTGGCAGCATGGGGAGTTGATGTAAAAGACTGCAGTGTAGATGGGCGAAGAGCAACTTTCCATTATTTGCTATTATTTCCGTTTTTATTCTTTTTGTTCTGTGTAGCTGCGAAACTTTCCTTGAAGGGGCCATTAGTTGCTAAAAACTTAGTATTCTTCTTCTGTAGCTGACTAGGCCCTCTACAACCTGGATTAAATGGATACGTTCAACACATTAGTTTTTCTCAGTGCACTTACTTTCTGTATAGCAGTCCTCTGGAGTTTCTTCTACCTCTTCTATCTTTGGGACTTCAGGAGCTCTCTGCACAGTGCTGCAGACCGAAGACTCGTCACCCTGAGTATAGACACATCTTAGCATTAAAAGGTTATTTCTAAAAACATTCAAATAACTTCACAATAATGTATTCACTGTGAAAACAAAGGTGGATTACTGTAGGGAAACACATATCCCCAACAAAACCCAAAACCAAAGATTTTAACTTGTGAAAGCTGTTCTTCTACGTCATCCTCCTCATTATCTTCATCTTCATCTTCATCGTCTTCATTTTCAGGCATGTCAAAATCAGACTCAGCTTCAGCAATGGGGACCTTCAAAGATGTGATGTTCTGGTAGTAGCTGCTCAGGAATGACAGATCAACTTTGGGAACTTCAACCATGGGCTGCTCTGAATTCACGATTGTCAGAGCTAAAACTTCCTTTGATTTTTCGCCTTCTTCGCAGGGTACAGCTAAAAACATTGATTTCAAATACACAGACAAAAATAACTATTAGGTGCAAAAAATAAACCTTATTTGAACATTTACATGTGAACAAATAATGTCTGCTCTCACCATTTGCGTCAGAGTTCACGTTTGTTTTCTTTCCCACTAAAATCAAGATATGTTTCAGAAACCAGGCTTTGATCCAGGCTACAGCCCTGCTGATCCGGTTTATTGCAATCTGGAGATTATTTTCCCCTTCATCTTCTGTAACTGCAAGATTATCCCCACTGAATGAGCTTAGCAGCAAGGCGAGGAACAGATTCAGAACCTGGAACAATGTCAGAAACATATTCATGTTTTGAAACTTTCTAAAAACCAACCAAAGTCAGATTAGAAAGAGTTTTTCTGCACAGACTTACCACCAGGTTTCCAATCACCAGTACCATCATAAAGACAACCAGACACATAGGTTCCCCAGCAACTTGCATACAGTCCCACATTGTCTCAATCCACTCGCCACACAGCACCCTGAAGATGATGAGGAAGGCATGAAAGAAGTCGTTCATGTGCCAGCGAGGAAGCTCACAGTCTTCTGCGATGCGGCAGACGCAGTCTTTGTAGCTCTTCCCAAACAACTGCATCCCAACGACAGCGAAGATGAAGACAATGATGGCGAGAACCAGAGTCAGGTTCCCCAGAGCTCCCACTGAGTTGCCGATGATCTTTATCAACATGTTGAGAGTCGGCCATGACTTGGCTAGCTTAAACACTCTCATCTGGAGATGACATGGCAAGATGGACAGAGACATATGAAGATAGAAATATACAGAACTCGGGTCACAGTTTAATCATGGTGAGAAAGTTATGAACGGACCAATCTGAAGGACCGCAACACTGACAAACCCTGAACATTAGCCAGTCCAAGCTCCACCAGACTCATGGTGACAATGATGCTATCAAAGATGTTCCAGCCCACCTGTAACCAAGACAACAAGAGACTGTAACCATGGGAGCAGTCGCTCACCATCAAAACCTTTCTACTTTTATTGACATATAATCCTGACCTGGAAGTAATAATATGGATCCATCGCCAAAAGTTTGAGAACCATCTCAGCTGTAAAGATCCCTGTAAAGACCTAGGGATCAGACATAAAAGGATTACTCAGTTTTTTATGAGTAACATCACCAGCTGATGGAAAACAGCAGGAACTGAGGACCAGAATTAAAAACCACCAGCATAACCTGTTACCAGACCCTGCTGCTCATTTAAGCTAACCTTCTACCAAATGTTACACCAAAATACAATGTCAACTCATTGGACTCAACATTACTGTGTAGACTTTGACTCAGTTTCTCCTCTGTTACTGACCAAATTTCCAGTGCTGAGAAGATCTTCAAACTCCTCAGTCATTGGATAGTGCTCCATGGCCATGAAGACAGTGTTGAGGACAATGCAGATGGTGATGGCGAGGTCCACAAATGGATCCATGACGATAGTATACAGAAGCTTTTTCAGCCATCGCCAACAGCCGCAACAATCCCACTTCAGGAAGATGTCAGCAAACACGTACCAGCATGGAGGACACGGTCTCTGGTCATCCTCAAACTCTGAAACAGAAAGCTGCTGCGTAAGGTGAAATGTATCACTGCACAGTCAGTGTTTGGAGTAACTAAACACTAATTAGTTTTATTCTTAATCTGTAAATTCTGTTAATTTCATGTAAGGAAACCTTACAGAAACATGTAAGGTAAACTCAACTGAATGGTGCTAAATCTTTTTGAGTATTTAAAATTCTGATTTCTAGTGAAGCCAGTGGAATACGTAAATCAAACAATGGATTTGTTTTACCAGAATAAACCTCAGGACTTATTATGAATGGCAGAAAGAGAGTCAATAACCCTAGTATGTTCACTGTATCCAAGTACCTTCCATGTTCGTATGCTCCTCTTGACTTTGTGATGTGGGGTCTTGACTCTCCAAGAGCGCCGCCCTCTTGGCCGCTTGCTGTAAAGACAAAAAAACAAACATTCAGCTTTGTCCTGTACATGGGGGATTTCTCTTCATCACATCTTACCTCCTCTTCCCTCTGCTTCAGTGCCTCCAGAATCTGGGCATACTCCTCTTCTTTTTGTTTGGCCTCGGCGATGTTAGCCTCATTCTGCTCAGCGTACGCCATGGCAACCACCGCCAGGATGAGGTTAATGAGGTAGAAGGAACCAAGGAAGATGATGACCACGAAGAAGATCATGTAGGTTTTACCTGCTGCTCGCAGCGTCTACGCAGATAAACAGAGGTGAGATGATGGTGGGACTAGCCTAGCATTAGCGAGCTGTAGGTACAGACCAGGTGGAAGAGATTTTCCCAGAAGTCCTGAGTCATGAGTCTGAACAGAGACAGAAACGCCCAGCTGAAACTGTCGTAGCTGGTATACCCATAGTTTGGGTTTCTCCCTGCCTTCAGACACATGTATCCATCTGGACAGGTCCTGGATACACCATCATCATCATCATCATTATCACCATAATCAATAATGTTAATAATAATAATAGTAATGTTTACTTAAAGCTACCCTGCATCAGAGCTGTTTCCACACAGCAGAGCATCAAGTTGACCAGGTAGGTGGTAATAATTGTCTGCGAGACACAAGGACAGGTTGAAGTTTGCATTTTTTCAGGTGGATGATTTTGATTTGTGAGGTAAAATACTCAACATGCTACCTGGGTTGTTAATGTGTGTGTAGAAATCAAAGTCACTGCTGTTGTTTTCATGGAAACTGATGTTGAAAGCTCCCTCTGATGTGTCGTTGAGGAATAGCGGTGGGATCAGAACGCATTTTTGTCTGAGGTTTCCCATGAAAAGCTGAAGACCAATCAGAGCAAAGACACTGAGGCAGAAGACAGTGAGAATCATGGCATCACGCAGCTTCTTCACTGACTGGATGAGAGCGCCGACTATCGTCTTTAAACCTGCAGAGAATGTTGCAAAGGAAATATCAGAGTTACTGTCAGCTTTAATTGCCAGTGTCACAATTATTCATCTACAGTTTAATTATTGAATCATCAAGATTCCTCTCCTGTCCATGAGGCAGACATCCTGTCTACTGTTAAATCAAGGCTTAAAACGTTTCCTTTTCGTAAAGCTGTTTCATAGTTAGACTGCACTAACTGCAAAGTTTGTCTGAAAGGTGCTATATAAATAAAGTTGCCTTGCCTTGTTTTAGGTTATCAACAGCAGCTGCTGTAGGCTTAGGCTGCTGGAGGACACACTGACCCATTTTCCTCAGTCTGCTGCCCACATTTACATTATAATCCATTCCTGTCTTTCACCTTGTTTTTTCCTCAACATTGTTTTGAGTCTATGGCTGTTCATTGCCCCACCTGAGCTTTGGATCTCTGCAGTTCCTTAAAGTTGCCATGTGTCTCTACTCAGTGATACTTTCTGACTGTGTAGGTGGACGTCCATGTGTTGGTGGGTCTATGGTTGGTCCATCCACTCTGCATGTTCATGGATTGAACAGAGGTCCGTGTTCAAAGCGAGGGATATTGCAGAACCTAACCCTGCTACAAGCATCTCAACAACTTCTTTTCTGAATTGTTTGATGGGTTTCTTTGTCTTTGTGAACCTCAAAATGGTTTCTTAGTCTGGGTCACTGAATATCCTGACAACAAAACAAAACTGTCCACTTTAATCATTTTCATCCTATAGAAAACATCAGTTTCTCTTTCGGTCTAAATATAATGTAGGTTGCTGTTTTATTCATATCAGAATCCATGAAGTTATGTTTTATCTGGTTTGTCAAGTTCCTCATAAGTTCTAAAAGTCCCAAAAATATCACAACTCCAACCACCAGGCTCATTTCTGTAATTCTGACATACTGACCAGGGATTACTGTGATGGTTTTCAGGGCTCGAAGAACTCTGAACGTCCTCAGTGCCGATACATTTCCTAAGTCAACAAACTCTGTCAGGTATCTGTGAAACGGAGACGTTCCTCATTATCCTCACATTTATCTTCATTTGAAGACACATCTCAGAGCAAAGTTCATTTCAACTAATCTCCGTTTAGTGAAACACAATCTCTCCAGGAAGTTTTTTTATTATTACGCCATGCTGATGACCATGAAGTCCAGCCAGTTCCACGGGTCTCTCAGGAAGGTGAAGTCTCCCATGCAGAACCCTCTGGATAAAACTTTGATGGTTGCCTCAAACGTGTAGATGCCCGTAAATACGTATCTGTGCAACAGCAGGAAGACATATTTGAGACAAGAACCCAACATACTGAGCATGTTATGAAGCATGGGGAACCAATATGTAGCTTTATACGTTTAACATTTTGTCTTTCTTTTTGTTTTGTTTGTATTTCCTCCTAATTCATGCAAAGCACTTAGAACTGCCTTGTTCCTGAAAATGTGCTATTTAAATAAAATCACCGTACCTATTTACATGTTCTGCACAAGTCAGGGGTTTCGTTTCCTACATGAATGCACTGAACTGAAAATCTGGGCCGATATTATATATTTTTCCCAACCCTTTTCACAATGTGAAAAAATTCTGCACAATATCGCTATTAAATTACCAACGGTCAGCCATTTTGGAAGGCGGGACACAAAAAAAGAAACACAAATATAAGTTTCAAAGTGCTATTTGTTTTTTCAATTTTGATTTATTTTGTTTTTCTTAACCACAACATTGAATCTCATAACTTTTACTTTGCATCTCAAGGTTAGAACTGACTCAAAAGTATCAATCTCATTATCACTTATGATTCATTCTCAAATTGGTGATTATGAGTCAGAACTCTGACTTTGTTTTCAATAGTTGTGGCTTTGCAAGATGAAACACTTAATGTTGAGTTTGTATGTTAAATCTAAGTTTTTGACATTTCCTTAGTAATGTATTATGGCGGTGAAACTCAAAATTATGACACTTTATGAATTTTTTTTTTCTTTCTCCAGTGGTGCAAAACGGTTTTCCATAAACTGAGTCAGTGTGTGTGTGTGTGTGTGTGTGTGTGTGTGTGTGTGTGTGTGTGTGTGTGTGTGTGTGTGTGCTTACTCTACTGTCTTGCTCCATGGGGGAGGATCACTCATGGTCATGAACACACAGTTGGTCAGGATTGTCACCATGATGAACAAGCTGAATAAAGTTTTAATTTTAAGGAAAACAATCAGGATGCAGCACGCTTACTAACTCTTGTTTGGCAGAATGTTAGGTCATGATGAAGGAGGTTTCTCTGTTTCAAACAGGAAATGACCACTCTGGGGAAACCAGGTAGATTTTAAAAGGATGCAACCACAATCAGGAGCTCAGAAACCAGAAAAAAATGCTCTCTTTGTCCAGATGTTTTCAAAACCTTTGGTTTCCAAGGAGAAGCTTTAGCAACAGAAACAGAGTGGCGTGATAAAGGATATGAATGGATGAGGATTCTGATGGAGAAGATCCTCAGTGGGCTGAAGGGACTCAACACGTAACAGGCTGGTTCAGCGTTGAACCTGTAGATGACATTTCCCTTACTGAGAACGATGAAGGTCTGCAAAGAAACAGCAAAAACAGAAACAATGGAGTCAAACTGATTTTCTCCGACATGTTTATGACCTTCAATTTCATTTTTATACAACCGAATTCATATGAGAATATTCATTTGTAGAAACCAAAAAACTATTTTTCCAGTTAGTTTTTATGTTTGATAATATATAAAGCTTTAAAATCACATAAATTGAGTTGAACGGAACATCCTGATATTTTTAATCAAGACTGAATATCAAGGTAAAAAAAATAATGTCTGACATCAAATAAAGATCAGATAACCAACAGATAATTGGAAGTTCACTTTGTTGATGGAAAATTGATCGATTCCGTATGACATTTACTGTTGAGAAGGTTGCACAGTCAAACTTCAGTGGAGAGTGAAACCTTTTGTGATTGGTAGAAGGGATCCAGCTCCTCCAATGGGATGTTGAGAAACTCAGCAGGCGGGTCTCCATAAATAAAGGGGAGGGGCTTCCCAGCCTCCAGGTCACTTGCTGGTTTAGGAAGATCCTCCTCTGCTATCTACAAGAGAATAACTAATCAGTTCAGGGTTTGTCACGTGTTGCTTGATTGATTTTGTTACTGACAGCTAATAGGCTATCAATACCTCAATGTTCTGCTCCTTTCTGATTTGCTGCTCCTTCTCTTCAGCTTCATGCCGCCGTTGAATTTCCTCCAGTGAGGCTGGTGTGAAGCGTCTAAACACCTCCGCACCAACAGGGGGCAGCAGAGGGGCCATATTGACATTTTGGAGAACCACCCGAACTTCTGTTGCTGCCTAGCAACCGCCTCCTGACAAAAGGAAAGCAAAAAGTCTAAAATATCTTTCCACACAATTTAACGAATGTGCGGAAAGATATGGTCCACTTGGCATTCGCATACATTCAAACTGTGCAGGAGTTCACTTCAAGCGAAACAAAACCTACATTGTGGACGAACTGGAGTTTGCTTTTCTGTCCTGCACCAGACTTCAGCTTGCATTCACACCTCCCCAAACGAACCAGACTTTCTACATAGACAAACTTTAGTCTGCTAGAGTTTGATTAAAGAGATTAAAGAGGGCTGAAATTGGCACATCCAGGTCCCCAAACTGGGGACCTGGATGTGCCAGTGGATGGGTCCACTGGACCCACGTGGACATGGCTTCCTGAAGCTTTTTATAAACTGGCCCTTCTGAACCCCTGGAACCAAGTTTTCATCAACAAGCAAGCTCCTTCCCAGTTGTCCTAATCTGGATGAAGTTGAGCAAACACAAAACCTTCAAACCTTTCTTATCTGACCTCTTCACTGAGGATGGATCCTTCAACTACCTACCATGAGTGAGGAGTTTGAATTTTCTTGAAAGGATGATCTATCCCTGCTAGGTATATTTGGGTTCCTTTCCATATACATTGTCAGCTCTGGAACCAAACTAGTCAAGATGGGTTCTCTTCTACTCCAAAGCTAGGTTCAGCGGTACCAGGCATTTTACAACACGGAGTAGGAGTGGGAGCACCAAGCCACGTTGGACCAAAAGTTGATGATGGATTTTGTAATTGTATCATAAGTTTTGTTGCGTTTCGTCTCAGATGCTTGTATGAAAGCTGTTGAATGATCACTGGTTGGTGGCCTCTGTTCATGGAGTCTGAATGTTCAAGACCTCCGTTACAGATGCGACTTCCAGAAGTTGTGAACTGAAGGTCATTGGTACCTGAACGTGGAGGGAGTTAAGATGAGCAGATCTGGGTCTGTGGGGTGTGTGATGATGGGCGTCTGATCAGAAATTGTTGTGTTGTGATGAGCAGAACTGTAATCATGGTGGACGATTCAGTCGGTATAAATCTCACACACACACTCGGCCCCCTGTCTCTGGTTTCCTCCTCATTTCCAGGTTTTACTCCACCCTCTCGTCTCCATGGCACCAGCAGCTGTTGGGAGTCATCAGTTTTACTTTCTGGTGTAAAATTACAAGGAGGACGATGACCCAGCTCATTCCAATACACACACACACACGCTTCATTCCTTCATGTGTTCCTACATGGCTGTCTTTCAGCTCCTCCTCACCTCCCTCTGATCTGCCGCTAACCTCCTCCTCCTCTGACCTCTTCACCGTTCCTCCCTCCTTCCTCTCAGTCCTCAGATTAATCTGTTGAAGCTTTCTCTGAAGCCTCAAACTAAACTGAGCTTAATGTCTGAGTTGCAGAGATGTGTGAAATATTCCTTCGCATATTTTCTGATGAAGAGCGTTCAACCCTCGTCAGTCCAAGTCAGTCTTTCAAGTCTCAGATGATCACATAAATATTGGACTTCGGAGAGCCAAATTCCCAATCAGCAGCTCTTTAGTCCATTTGAAATAAACTCTGCTCTCTTCCCCGTTGGTACAGTTTTTCTGTGGAGATATGAAGACAGAAATCCCACTAGGATGATTGATTATACTATAAAATGGCTCCACGTACCTTGAAAATGCATAATGCCGCCCCTTCAAAATTATTTGGTACAGTTTTAGACAACTTTACCAGAAATAAAACCCAGAAGCACACAGTGTGATTAAATTCAAATTCTTTCTTCGAATTTATGAACTCAGCCTCGGGTTTCTGTATTTGCAAATGGTTTTTAAAACTGTGACTGAAAACAATTTTAAATGCCAAAATTCTGATGGGCACAAAATTATGACTCAAATTGTTGCAACACATCTTCATCTCCAGAGTTAAACTGAGTCATCCAGATGAGCAGGAAAGCCTGGAAGGAATCCTGGATCTGACCCGACTCGGGAAGCCGTCTGCAGGAGCCACATCGTACCACTAATAAACCACGGGGTCACGACCTTTGGTTGCTTCTCTGCGGAGGTCAGACCTTTACTCGCAGCAAACCAAACGACATCTTCAGGACAATGTGGACAAACACCAGAAGACAAAACAACCCGGAGAGGTTTCAGATCCTTTGGTGGTGTCTTACTAAAGATGTGGTTACCACGGCAACTAATTCGAGGCCCTCGTTATCCTTTTGCTGCATTTCTGCAACTGCATCCGACACGAAGCAGTTATCAGTTCACAGCAGTTCTTTTGGTGAAGATCACTTCATCGTCTTCATCACCGGTGTTGCCTGCAAGGTGTCGATAAATTCACACACTCACAAACATTAACATCACTTCCCAAAACAGCCGGAGCTCGCGAGGAACATGAGACGGGCATGGACGTATTTAAGGTGCATCTGTGAACGCATTTATGAAGAAACCCGAGAGTCCTACTTCTCCAGCTGCTGTGATCTTCTCCGCTGATTTAATAGGCCTTACAGTGTGTGTGTGTGGTGGGTGTGGGTGTGTGTGTGGGTGTGTGTGTGGGTGTGTGTGTGATTGGAGTGCATCTATCACCAACAAGTCACCGAGTCTCTTGTCATGCTGATAACCGGCGCCATACACAAACTCTGTCTGCTTTTATCCTCATCATGCTCGCCTCTTTCTCGCCACTAGATGGGGACGTCACATCTGCAAACAATTTCTATTTATGGTTTCAACTATTTCAACTTCCTGAATATCATCTGACCCCAAACCCCCAGAACATTTAGTCATGATAGACTTTCAGAAATATTTGTTAGCATCTGTTCAGCTAAAGCAGAATCAGTTAATATGTGATAGCTGGGAAGTAATGGAGTATTTTTACTGCGCTGTATTTTATATTTGAGTAATTTTATCTTTGTCTCTACTCTTGATTGAGTAAACTTTATGGATCCTCCCCCACTGTGAGGAACTTCACTGAATATTTGTCGTTTTTGCGAAAGTTTCATGAAAGAAATTGATTTGGAAAATGTTTTCTTTTGCCTGATTTTGTTATTTTGTAATTGTGCTATTTATATGAATTACTTTCATTTTGATATTTAGAATTTCCACATAACTTTATACTTTTGTCCATCAAATAATGTCTTTTTTAAATATTAAGTAACTGATGTTTTGATCAGTACTGGAGTTACTCCAGATACCTTTTTACTCTTACCCGTGTAATTTCTTGAACGGCTAATTTTTACTTTTATTTTAGTAATTTTATGATGTAGTATTTCTACACTTGAGTAAAATTTCTGGATTTTCTACCCACTGGTTTTAATCAGAAATCCACCAGACACAGAAACACCTGCACTATGAGTGAGGACTTGGCAGCATCATGGACTCAGTTCAGATGTTTATGAAGCAGCGATGTTCTAACAACTTCTGTTCTTTAGTGAAACAGTTTTTAAACAATGCAACTGTGATCAATTATCTCTGAAAATATAATCAGAAAGAAGATGTCACCTCTGCAGCTTTCATCCACTTTGAAGAAACAATCTGAAGGGGTTTCTGCTCATTCCTGCTGACATGAGACACTCGTCGCTCTGAGGGAACATACTGATAACGCCATCATGCTCCCTGAGCCCCCTATCAGGCTGCTGTTCCAGCTCGCTGGGATGTTGTTTCACACCGACAGAGAAAAGTCTTCCTCTTTCTAATGGAGCCACACACTCATGCATGCGAGTGTGTGTAACCGTAGACGGCTGAACGCTGCTGGATGAGGTCAGAAACGTTCGGTATTTCCGCCCTTGCTGTTGGATTTTCACACTAAAGTCAGCTGCTGAGTTTGAGTTGGAAGCCAATGATGGACCATCAAAGTCCTCCTGCAGGCAGGGGGCGCTGTTTAACTGCACACTTTTTCAAATCATCATTGATTAATTTTTTTTTTCAGTTTATTCTCTTTCATTGCATTACAGCTAATACTACTACTACTACTACTACTAATAATAATAATATAATAATAATAATAATAATAAATAATAACACGTACATACATTTCTGTTTTTTCTTTTTAAATTCTCAAAGTGTTGTTTGGTTGTCTATAAGGGTTGTTGTAGATGGGAAAAAACAGATTAATTTCCACCAAAAAACTCAGAAATTTTCAGATTAAGCTCAGAAACGTTTTAGAAAAAATTAGGAAATTTATGAGCTGGAAATGTCAAACATTTGTGCGAAGAAATGCAAAATTTTGAGATCAATTTTGAATATTTCCTAGAAATAAAATTGGAAAGTTTCTGAACTCATAAAGTAAATTTTTTTTTTCACATTTTCTGAGTTTCAAAAGTGGAAAATCTTTTACTTTTCAAGCAAAGAAATTTATAATTCTTTTCCAGAAAATATTTCAGGTTAATGTAAAAATTTCTCTTCTTTCAAAAATTTGACATTTTTAGCTGAGAAATTTCCTAAATTTATCAAGGAAATTTCTGGGATTAATCAAAGAAAAAAAATTTTTTCTTGCAAATTTTTATATTTTGGACCTCAGAAATGTTCTTGATTTTTCTGCTATTTTTTTTCAGCAGAAATGTACGAAATTCTTTCTATTAACAATGGCCCTAAAACTTCATTGTTGTTGTCTGGCTTTGTTTTCTTTTTTACCTAAAAAAGAAAAAGTAATACACACTCACTCAAACTTTATCACCAAGTAACCCAACTACTATGCACTTTTCAACAAAAACTGAGTAACCAGAGAGAACACATGAATGCAATATCTATGCAGAAAGGCTGGGATTTAAACCCCTGACCTTCATGCTGCCAGGCTGCAGCGCCTCCCCAGCATGCCCCCGTCACCGAATCAGATTGGGAAAATAGAAATTAGCATCATGAACGTTGGGTTCTGTTTGAGTAAAAAAAAGAAACAAAAGAATTACCAAAAAGCTTCTGGAAAAAAGCAACAACTTAAATGCAACAAATCTTTGTTTACTGCGCTAATAAAGCTGCTTCAAGGCAACAGTTTGTCTATTTCTATCCAGACGCTTCAGTTAACACATCTGGACAACAAAAGAAAAAAAGATTTGTAAAAATTGAAGTGTTCTTCACTGACCCACTGACAAACAACAGTCTAATTCAAGATGAGTTCTCCAAACTGCTAAAAAGCCAAATATCTTCAACAACTGACTGGATCTTTACTTCCAAACAACATGCTTAAGGAACAATCAGTCCACTGAAAACATTCGGTCCGGTTCCTACAGCAGCAGCCATGAAAGCTGATGAAGAATCGGGTTTTACGCTCTAGAAAAACCAAAACACCTAAAAACCAAATGATCCCTGCTCCCTGTACTGGAGAAACAAACACTGGAGACGTTTTAGATCTTTTTCAAGACTGTAGAGAAAACAGAAACAGATATTTGCACTAAAAACTAGACCAAAAATACTTGGTAAGATTTTCTGCTTTTGCAGTGACTGCATCTGTGCCCATGAGCAAACAATCCTAGCAATATTTTTTGGTTAATACAGTTAGCGTAATCTCAGTGTAATTAGTTGAAACATTTTGACAGCTGTTGTGTTTTTGACTTTTTTCTTGGAATCAGGATCATCTCACACAACGCAGGAGCTGGAAAATTTTTACTTTTGTTTTTCTGTTTACATATTTGCTTTTTATTGCAAAGATGTTTGGAATGAGATCACAGCTCATTATACAAACATTCTGCAGGTAATCATACTCCTGATCACACAGGTAGAAAAGAGGAGAGAGATTTAAATTACAATCTCTTGGAAAAGCCTTTAGTTTCAATCTTAGCGGATATAATATAGCAGTAAAGTTTTATGAATGAAATTAGTTAAAAACTTTTAGACTTATTTTGTCTGCTTTCCATCTGTTTTCTATTTAAACAGAATGTTAAATAGAAAACATTCTGGAGTCTGGATCCCAGACTTCCTCTCTAAAATACTTTAAACATGCATTGGACTTCAGACATATCAGTCCTGGAGTCCCACAAGGTTCTGTTCTTTCACCCTTTTCATTCTCTGTGACAGTGAAGAGCCGACCAGGAAAACTTTAATGTTTCCCTGCAGCTGATATCTTAATGACATGTCTGCTTAGAGACAATTTATCAACTCCACTCAGTTTAACGACTTTGTTTATGCCTTCACGGCAGCATGAAGAACTCATTCATTGCACCATCCGAATATTTCACAAGATGTCGAGCACATTCATCCGTGTAATAGTCATTAAAATTAAAGCGGATCCGAAAGTCTCCATCTGGTTTTTGAAGACGACATTAGAGCCCAAAGGCGGGCGAAGCACCCGCAGCAGCTTCCCTCACAGCTCCAATGCTGCTGATGCTCAGGCCTTCCTTCAGATGCCGGAACTGGAGAACCTGGAACCAAACCGGGACGGCTGCGTGGACGACGGAGCTGAGGTGTGAGGAAGTGGAGAGCAAGTCATTCAAAGATCTACATGATGAGACGAGTCTGAAACGGGCCGACGTCTGGACGTCTGGGACAGCTAGCATTTTTTAAATGCTAGCTTGGAGCAGATTTTCTCAACAATTTAACAAATCCTCTAAATCAGAATAAAGGTAGAACAGCAGAGGACCGGTGAACATTTTGGGTAAATATCACCAGGTATTTTCGTCTCGTTTCTAGTGCAAATATCTTACGACAATCAGGATCCTTTATTGTTATTGTGCATGAAAGCACAAAAAACAAATAGCAACTCAAATAAATACATAGAAAATACAAGTAAATAAATATAGCAATACAGAAGAATGTAAATAAAATAAAAATAAAAAATGATTCGGGTTTGGATAAATTTGTCCAGATGAAATTCAACAACAGAAACAGTTTTTAGTCCATTTCCTCCTGCCTCTGTTACATCGTCATTACATTTGGAAAAAAATAAAACAAAGCTACAAGTAACTTTTCAGCAAGAGATATGAGCTCATATTGAATAAATAATTATTTAATATTGATTAAAAAGTTCCAGTTCCAATGGCAGATTATTTCACTTCAACATGGAAAAATGCCTTGTTAGAAGTGAAATAATTTGCCAGAGAACTCACACATTTTAGTCAATCTTCAAGAATTGTTGTCTTAAAACAATTTCTGATATGTTGCTGTATGTTTGTTTTGTCTTATTTCAAATCTAATAAGATATTTGCACTCGGAACTACTAGTCATGTTCCAATAAATCAATTAATTGCATGGTAGATTAAGATGAACTCAATCGTTTGCATTTGGATTATTGTTTTTCTCGTTAGTATTTGTCCTTCTACCAAAAACTGGATGGCTGCAGTTTTCAGCCTGGTGTTTTGGTTTCATTTTGCCCCTTTTGTGATTTTGTTTGCAGAGAATTTATAATTCATTTTTTTTTGTTTATTCATTTAGGATATTTTATATTTTATAATGTAAAGGTGTTTGATCTTTGAGAATGTTTTCCTGCATTATATGACTTGAAAATGTCTCAAAACAATATTGTCGTTAATTGCAATAAATTCTGGGACTTTGTGTTTTTTCATATAATTTTTTGACGATTAAATGCATTTTCACCCAAAAAGCAGCTTTAATCCGATTGAAAACAGAGTCTGTTGATCAGACTCAATGATCCCGGCAGCAGTTTCACCTTCAGGTTGATGAGGTCAGGATAAAACCACAGACAACTCCTTCCCTCCCTGCAGCTCACTCCTCATGGCTGCAGGCGTCTGCTGACATCCACTAAATAACAAGCTCAGTATTCGTGCCAGACCGGTCCAGAACCACATGCATCAAACAGCTGCATGGACTGCGAACAGACGCATGCTGCAGCCGGGTTGTGTTCTCCAACCCTCAATGCTGGTGTTGGATTTTGCTGCGTTCGCCTCTGATTGAGACGTTGCGAGAGACAAACTCTGTGACAGTCCACGCCCGTTTCTCCAGTTTCCCTCGGAAATCTCTGCGGACAGAAATGAGCCGCGGTGTGGAGCTGCTGCCAAACAGCGACGCGCACACACACGCGCACACACACACGCGTTCACACCAACGCAGACTCGCAAAAGGATCGCATTGCAATTCAGATGCCAAGAAACTTCTAACTCCTAAAGCATATGTGCTGCCGTCACACGTGTGCCGGAGACTCCAGTTCGGTTTTGCTTCTGAAGCAAAATGCTTGAAAAATTCATAAATCTCTTAGTTTTATGGTTTGAGCCAGAAATAAACTTTCAGTGACGTCACTCAAACTCTGATTGGGTCAGGAAGAAAATAAAATCAGAAAACATTTGTCATTTTATCTGAACGCACAAATCACTCTGAGGAAAATGGAAATAAAAGTTTACAAACAGGATCAGCAGGAAGGAAAGTAGTGGGTTATTTGTCTCTAAAGTCAATATTAATGAGACAAAAATTAAGTAACAATAACTGACGCAGCAGCAATATTCAGAAAATTCATCTTTCATAGATTTTATTTATAGAGAAGATCTCAAATATTATATTTGACAGAAAATGCAACTTAAAAAGTTGAAATGTGGGGAAACAGTTATAGAAACTGATACAATTATAGTTTAATCAATGTCTGTTTTGATCATTTATTTACTGTTTTTTCACTTATTTCTTGCCACTTTAGTTGATTTCTTAGTCAATGAGTGATTGTTAATTCAGTCACTCATTGATTTGTTTCTGGATTTATTTTACTGTTTCAACCTGTTTGTATCTTAAAATCAGAGATTGGAAGAGGAGACAAAAATCATATTGAAGTCAGAGCAGCACGAGTTAAACATAAATTTACTCAGCTAAAGGTAAAAAGTAGCCGTCCGAGAACTTAAATGTTTCAGTGCAGTGGAAATGTTGGTATTTTAAGAGCTAAAATGAAAATAATTCATAAAAATAAGGTAATTACAAAACAAAAAGTTTGGCAAAAATATATATTTTTTCAAAACAATTTCTTTCAATATGATATTTATAAACTATTTATTGAAAGAATCTTTCAGCTGGACGACTGTATCGGGTCGTAGACAGAAAAAAGATCATATCTGCCAGAAAACGTGAGAAATGTGAGAAAACAGTTCAGAAATATTAAAACTAAACTTTGAAATTTTCAAGAATTTTTTTTTTTACTTTTTAAATTTTAAAAACTTTCAAAAGTGGAAAATTTTCCACTTACGAAAATTTTTAATTTCCATTTTTGTTTCTAGAAAATTTATGAAACTAACAGTTTTTTGTTGGAAATTTTACTTCAATAAATTGTGAACAAACAATACGTCACAATAAAATTACTTAAGTAAGAGTTAAAAGTGCAGCGTAGCAAAAAGTGCATTTTAAAACATTAAAACCTTTTTTTTTTTTTTTTTTTTAATGATTTCAGGTAAAAGATCACTGTTCTGACTGTGGGTTTCTTATTCTGGAGTGATACTCCTCTCCGTAGTGACGCCTAGTGGTCGGGGAGAGAACTGCTGCTAGAATATCAAAATAAACATGAAAATATTTTTTCACTTAATGTGAAGAAAATATTGATCCTGAAGAAACATTTCACTGTGGTCTTTTCATAAGAACCTCCGGTTTTAAATTTAATGTTTTGAATCTTTCACGGCAGACAATGTCTAATCAAATAAAAAAATCTCTGATAGCTCCCATTTGCTGTGCCGTTTTGATAAGTTTCTGCAAAATCACCAGATTTATTTACATATTTCCCTTAATTTTTCACTAAGATCTATTTTCACTCCTATGAATCCTTATTTTGTCATCTTGGAACATTGTTGCACCCAAAGTTGGATAGTAACTTTTTGGGAATAATGTACTTTTAGGAGTATTTTTCACTAATTGCATCTCTAATCTACTCTGTCTCTGCTTTTACTGAAGTAAAATTTCTGGATTTTCTGCCCACTGAATGAAAACCAAACATGTTTTAACCAAAACCTCCCGAGACTCAGAGACACACCTGCAGTTTCTGTTAAAGTTTCACAAGTTTTTTATTGAAAAAAACTGATTTGGAAAAAAAATTTTATCTTTTTTTTTTTGCTAATCTGAATTATAGTCATTTTGGTCCTTAAAAGTCTGTTTGATGATATAACTTTTAAATATAAAATGATTGTTAATTTGATCACATACTCTGTACTTGAGTAACTTTTTACATTAGTTTTTACTTTTACTTGAGTAAAACTATGCTGAAGTAGTGCTGCTAACCTCATAATGCAGATGAACTTTGACCTGAACATCTGCAGTAGACACCAGCCCTCATGGACGCAATCCTACTCATTATAAATATTAATATTACCTGAGGTCGACTCCTTTGTTTTAAATCAACTAAGCCTTAAATAAATTAATTGCATCATCAATTTAAACAAGCTTGATCATTTTCTTTTGTATAATTAATTGTTTTTTTTGTGTGTGTTTTTCTTTCTGCCAAAAACTGGATGAGTAAAAGCTTCAGTCTGTTGCTATGGTCTCAACTACACTGTAAAATCACAAAATCTTACCAAATATTTTGGTTTACTTTTAGTGCAAATATTTTAGAGCACTTAAAATGAGACAAAACTAATTTAAAAGTAACTTTTCAACAAAAATTAACTTGTTTCAAGCCAATAACTTCTTAATATTGATTAAAAAAAAAAAAAAAAGTACTAGGTGCACTGGCAGATTAATTCACTTTTAACAAAACATTTTTCTCATAAATGTTTTGTTAAAAGTGAATTAATCTGCCAGTTGTTTTTTTTTTAAATCAATATTTAATAGTTTTATCTCATTTTAAGTGCTGTAAAATATTTGCACTAAAAGTAAACCAAGAAGGGATACACTAAAAAAGGAGAAAATATTACCAAATATTTTTGGTCTGGTTTCTAGTGTAAATATTTTAGTAAATTTAAAATCAGACAATACTTCCTAACAAGTCACTGTCCAGTAAGATACAGCAGCTTGTTTTAGGTAAATTATTCCTTAATATTTCTGAAAAACTGCCAGTTCTATTGGCAGACATATTAAGGAATAATTTACCAAAAATATTTGGTAATATTTTCTCTTTTTTTAGTGTATCCCTTCTTTTGATGAACAGTTTTTCTTACAGACATTTAAGTGTCCATTTTATTTGTTGTTTTGTTTATTTATTTTGGATATTTCTGGTTCTAGTGTTAAATGTTTCTTAGAAATTAAAGTTTATTTATCTTTGAGAGGATGTTCTTGTGTTTTTATTCTATCACTGTTTAAAGTTCTTGAAAATGGTCCCAAAACAATAATTTATTGTTCATCATAATAACTTAAGAGACAAATTTTGTTATCGTGTTAAGTGTGTATGCAACTGAGTTTAAATTATGTGGTTTAATTTAATAAATCTGTTTTTTTTTTCTCTTGCAAAACGCAATGAGATGAAATCTGGTGTAAATTTAATTACACTGCAAAAACACAAAAATCTTACCAAGTATTTTTGCTTCAGTTTCTAAAAACTAACTTCTTAGACGGACGTAGAAGCGTGTTTTAAATCAATAATTCCTTAATATTGATGAAAACGTTCTTGTTCCATTGGCAGATTATTTCATTTGTAACAAGACATTTTTCCTGTTACAAGACCTGTTATAAATGAATTAATCTACCAAAGGAACTTGAGCTTTTTAATCATTATTAAGGAGTTATTTACTTAAAACAAACCTCTATTTCTGACTGAAAAGTTAGTTTGAAGTTGCTTTGCCTGATTTCATTTGTACTGAGATATTTGCACTACAAGCTGGACTGAAATGATTCGGTAATATTTAATGTTTTGCAGTGTGGCTGGACCGCTCTGGACCGCTCTGTCCCGCGCGGCTCACCTGTGTGATGCATCTTCAGCAACCCGACCTGCGTGATAATTTGCCCAGATTGAAAGTTTCCCGAGAAAGAAAACGCAGCTCATCTCCTAGCTTACATACCGTGCTAATGCAAAGCCTGCCGTGCTAATCTGACCGGCTAACTGCTGCTTCCTGTGGCAGATGGTTGACCTTTCAGCGTGACCCTGTTCAGTTAGCGGTTAGCCGGCCCTCAGCCTCACTGAGCTAATTTAAACCCCAGCAGTTGTTGGTGGCAGCAGTTGTTAATATCTGATCTCTGATCAGTAGGTTGAACACAGACCGACCTATAAATACCGTCAGCTAGTTTATGCTAACCCCAGACTGGACCGTGTTGCACAAAACCGAACCTGAAGCTCATCATCATCATCATCATCATCAACAAGTGGCTCCTTAAACTATTAAAAGTCTGAGTCATATTTAGTGATGGATAATGTGGCAGAGCGTAGATCTCTGCTGCGGTCTTAGGTTTACTGTCACGGGATCGTCCTGCTGATGTTGCTTCACCCGTCGGACCCAGAACCATCTGAGTCGGCCGGTTGGAGCTCCGGCGCTGCTGATGGGGTCCAAACTGCTGCTCTGACCAGCAAACAGGCAGAGCAGCAGAAAAACACTGTTTCTCTTCTCCCGGCAGCTTCCAGGTCCAGTTTCTTCACCCCTGGGAGAACCTCAGGGCTCAGTTCTAGGGCAGGAACTAGTTACATTTACTAACATAACTTCTTATGTACTTTCAGGAGTAATTTTACTCTGCTGTACTTTTTACTTTTACTTGAGTAAAATATCTGGATCTAAAACAAACATGTTTTAACCATTAATTCATCAGACACAGACACAAACCTACAGTTCTTATTAAAGTTTCAAAATTTGATTTGTAAATTTGGGGAGATGATTAAATAATCATCTTTTGCCCAATTTAATTATTTTTTGTGATGAATTATTTGGAACTAAAAATGATAAAATTTCCACTTCACTTTAGATTTTGGGTCATCTAATTTTTAAATATTAAATGATGTGATCAGTTACTCAGCACTCGATGTTTTACCACATACGTTTTACTTGTACTTGAGTAATTTTATTATGAAGTATTTCTACTCTTACTTGAGTAAAATTGTTAGATTTTCTACCCACTGAATTAAAAATAAACATATTTTAAGTAAAAATTCACCAGACGCAGACGCACACCTGCAGTTTTTGTTAAAGTTTCATCATTTTTTTAATGAAAGAAACTGATTTGGAAAAAAAAAAAAATGACCTAATATTATTATTTATTGTTTCTTCTATAAATTATTGTCATTTTGGTCCTAAAAATACCAACTTTTCCACTTATCTTCATATTTTGGACCATTTGATGATTTGATGAGGTTTTTGGTGTTTTAGTTTGTATTTTTAAAGATCCTGTCAATTTTTCACATTTTTTAGCTTAAAAACATGATAAACACCCCCTGCCTCAGGCTTTGCAAGTTTTCTGGGGGAAACCCTCTTCTTGATTTAGTCCTGCATAAATAACCCAACGCTTTAAAACTTTCCTGTAAAAATGGATCCCAGCCTAAAAGTTGACTCACTTGTCAACGCTGCGGTCCAGTCGCTTGCTTTCTGTCATGTCTAGACGCCACAGAGAGACACTGATCCACACTTTTATCACCTCTCGCCTGGATTACTGTACCTCTCGTTTGACTGGATTTCATCAGGTGTCCCTCTCACTGCTACAGTACAAAATGTGTCTCTTTAACTCGTGCAAACCAACAAAAGCACATAGCTGTGGTTCCTGGGTTCCTTTACTGACGTCCACTTCAGTTTTTAATCCATTAAAGTAAAACAAAAATTTTTGCGTGTTGTGCAGCAGTTAAATTTGCCCCAGAACCAACTGAAGAGCAAAATAAAACCTACTTCTTACATTTTCCTTCTTATTTTGAGAAGTTTGTAATTGAATTTATTAGGAGCGCGACTCAACCAGAACCAGTTTAAAAAGAAAACATAAAGGGATGCCCTTCTATTTCCACTTTTAAAAAATGTAAACATAACAATCAGTTCATGTGGGAAACAAGTAACTTGAATTAAGACAAGATGTAAATCGGAGAGAAAGTTTCCGGATGAAAGTGTGACTGGGAGCTGTTTTTAGAAACCACAATCATCGAAAACCCATCCAACAGATCAAGGTTTGACCCCACTGTGTAATCTCAGCTCTGCATGCTCCACCACACACACACAAGGACACGCACACGGTTCATATCACACCTCACTTCCATCTGAAACACTTGATTCAAGCTTACCTTGTTCTGCTTTTTCCAAACTAAATCTGGTAAACATCCGATTCCCTGCAGGACGGTTACCTATCGGTGTGTTTTCCAGCTCGTCTTCCTCTCTCTGGGTCCGTCTGCCGTCCTCAGCTTTGGTTCTCTGACTGAAACATGAGAGGTGAGGTAGTGTGTCTTCTCAGACACGCACACAGAAACACACACACACACACAGGAAGCCACATGCTCATCAGTTCTCTGCTAATCATTTATTCCCTCCCTGGGTGTCATTTATTTGTGCAGGAGAACTAAAAACCTCCACCAGAACCACTGGGCATCAAACCTCCTCTGCACAGACATCACCACCTCAGACTGGGGCTTTGGAGGATCTGTCTATGCAGAAGCAAGAAATGATGAATCCAACCTGGTGTCTTCTCTGCTCTGTCATCCGTCTCTTCTGTATCATATTCAGCTTCATTATTATTCTTGTCAAGTGCAGCAACAGTCAGAAAGAGAAGAAATGAGGGAGTGAGATTAATAAACACAACAGCTGAACTTGAAGTAAAACTGAAGAGAAAGGCCTGACAATATAATAAAGTCAGAGTGTTTTCACGCCTGTTAGTCTGATAAATCACAACATTTGTTACATTTTCAGCTGCTGCAGTTCTCTTTCTCACTGCATTGAGTCAAACCAACCAAACCCTAAAAAACAGTTCCTCTCCTCGCCTGCGGTGGCGCTGCAGCAAAAACCATAGAAGGAAACGACACAAACCTCAAAGGAAGACAATGAACGCAACTTCCGTCTTCACGAAATGTAAACAACAAGGGACTCGCGTCAGAGTTTAGTGGTTGTAGGATTTCTTTTTTGTCATTTTTAAAAGAATAAAAGCGATTTCTTCTGCTAGAGCTAGCTACACTCGCTGGGTTTTTTTTTGGTGGAATTTACCCAGAATGCCCTGCGGTACAATCCACTTCCTGCTTTTGGAGCGGTCTTGTTTACATAACGTTTTTGAACCGTATCAGAGTTCACTTCCGCCGAACAGAGTCCTGGGTTTTCAGGTGGACCACAGTTCATTCATAGATCCCCAAACAAAGGACTGGATTTGAATTAAAGTGGACTAAACTGGGTTGGTGTGAATTTGGTTTCACCCTTAGAAACCAAACACAAAGGAATTAAAATGGTATGGAAATACCTTTTGAGCAATAATGAGTGCAGAGAAATTAATTAAATGATGCAAAATGTAACAAACATAAATTAGCAAAAAAAAAAAAGATCCATTACTAGAAACAAACTGCAATTTTTTTTTAAACTGTCAGCAGCAACAGAGCAGGTTCTTTAAGGAACCATGTAACCAACAGACATCTTACCAGAGTTGTTGTTAAAAAGTCAGAATCTCAACATGGTGACACTCATAGACATTGTTTGGTTACAAACATAATCTTAAGCTTTACTTTTAGAGCCAGTCTTACATCTGTCTTGTAAAATTAACATGTTTTCACCATTTCTTATGACTGCGAGGAGCGGCCATATTGAACTACAGAGGGCCTCAGGAGTCATGGCCAGTGGAAAATCTGATTTTGGTTTTGGACCTTTGGAAAAGATCTGGCTAAATTTGCACCTCATTTGTTTTTGCATTTTATCACAATAAAAATATACATGTGTTAAGTTATGTTTAATGTTCTATTACTTTAATGGATGGCGTGTTTATACAGTGGTAGTTTCCACTAATAAATAGGAGGAACTTTTAAGTTATTGTTGAAATGTTTTTTCTTATTTGTACATTTCCTCATATGTTACTGTCTTTAATGCACATTTTAATAACCATAAATCCAAATATTCCATAATAAGCATATAAAATGTATAATTTAGATTTTTTTTAAACTTAAAAACATAAAGTGAATGGAGGTCAAACTAAAGTCGATGATATGAGTTTCGCTTTTTGTCCACTAGAGGGAGGACTAGTCAGCCACACAGATCTCCGAGTGGTCCAGGATAAAAAAAATAGTTTTAAAGTAAAAAAGTAAAAGTACTTTGTTACTGTACTTAAGTAGATTTTCCAGGTATCTGTGCTTTATTTGAATATTTCTTTTTCTGATGATTTTTTACTTTTACTCCCTACATTTTAAGAGAAATACCTGTATTTTCTCCATACATTTTCACTTACGGCTTGTTCCTTCGATTATAAAACAATTACGAGGAGTCAAATCAAATCATAAAAATTCACATCTCACAAAAACGTGTAATAGGGTGAGTAATTCTCCATTCAGTTGGATGCAGCCAAAGCAAAGCAGAAGAACAAACCAAACTGTTGCATGATGGAGACTTTAACCTGAGTAACACTGCAAACAACAAAGGAACACATTCCCCATTTTTAAGCTTATTTTAAAAAATACTGATGGAGTCTATATATATATATATATATATATATATATATATATATATATATATATATATATATATATATATATATATATATAATCACTTTATATATATAAAGTGATTTATATATATATAAAGTGATTTATATATAATCACTTTATATATATATATATATCACTTTATATATATATATATAAATCACTTTATATATATATATATATATATATATATATATATATATATATATATTTGGCGGGTTGCCAAACGGCGCCATGTTTGTTTTTTATGAGCGTGAGGCGCATGCGCCAATGCTTGATGACGCCACATGAGCGTTTAATAAAGACGCGGTTCTCACCTGCCTTCAGACGACATGATACCAGCGTGCTGACACCCATCTGTTCTGGGACCCGGATTGAAAATGGACTTTTCTGATCTTCCAAGACGCCGAATCCGAGAGGACGCCGAACTTAAATACCTGAGAACTTTCTGGATATTCCTGAAATGGTCTCCGTGTCGAATGGGCCTCGCAGGTGGCGTCCACCTGCTGGAGTGGACGCCACTAGACGAGAGTAGGCCGCGGATCGGTAAGTTATTTCTATGACACCTTATTCGAAATTGTTTACTTTGTCCGTGAAGAAGATATTGAAGCCGTTT
This sequence comes from Poeciliopsis retropinna, assembly GCA_010277075.1. Classification (NCBI taxonomy): domain Eukaryota; kingdom Metazoa; phylum Chordata; class Actinopteri; order Cyprinodontiformes; family Poeciliidae; genus Poeciliopsis; species Poeciliopsis retropinna. Next base: position 2,387,881 of record VMRM01000035.1, on the reverse strand, counting down.
TCTGTGTTTAAAGTGACCAGAGGAGGAGCGACACACCATGGCGTCTCAGCGGCGGATTGATTGATTGATTGATTGCTGGCGTCCCGGAAATATCTGAGGGATAAATATGGCGTCTGGACTTGGCAGTGAATCGATAATGGATTACCCTAGGTTGATCTACAATCAAGCTGAGGATCTTCAGGCTGCCTGGGGGATCCGCCCAACTCATCAAAGGTTTGTTAAAACAAGGAACTGTTCGATGGCGGGTCCAGAAGACATCTCATGGTAGGAGCTGCTGGTTTTGCTGCTGGTTGAAGGCCAACGCTCGGCCTCTTGCTCTGCTGGTTTGGTTTGATTCTCTGCTGAGAGTCAATGAGCTGAGAAGGATTCTGCTGGTTTAAATCCTTCCGTTTTGGTTTTTATACTGCAGTTTTTGAAACAACTGCTGTGGTTATGTTGACCTGTGGCATCTTAAGTTAATGTTTAAAAGTCAGTTGTGATGTGAAAGAAAAATACAGTTTAGAGGCTGCAGAAAGTGATTTACCCTAGGCATAATAGTCTTGGTAGCATACCTACATATTTAATGTCGCTATTTTGACATTAACATAAGTGCATTAAGGTAATCTTTTTGATGGATACAAAAGAATATTTTTGGGTGTAAAAGTATTTCATTTACATTCCTACATGCATACCTTTTTTATTTTTTGTACCTACTAAATATTTAGTTTCAAATTTTGTGTAAATGTTTCAAAGGCAGGGCTCATACTTTAATAAATCAATAAATCAAACAAATTTACGTTAAGCAATTTCAAATACCGTGAAAACCGATTTTATTTTTGCGTCGAAACAACAAAGCGCGGCGTCTTGCGATTTCATTTTGGAACTTCATTTCTTCTGGACGACGACGGTCAGCGGAGAGATCAACTGGAGCTGCAGGTCGGAGGTCACAGAGATAATGTTCACACAATCTAATCTATCTCTCTTCGCAGGTTTGCAGCTGAAATTAACCATGTTTTTCCTTGTAGAGATGCTGGGAGCTGTTTCAGTGTTTTTAAGTGTTGTTTCTTTCAGAGATGAAGCCACCAAAAAGGAGCTTCTATTAAACTAAATCCAATTTTCTCCTATAGAAATGGCCCTGAAACTTCATTTCTTTTTCCTCTGTCCTTTTTTTCCTCTGTCCTTTCAAATCCCCCGGGGGGTAGTGACAGATGGCCTTTCATACAGAACCACCTTCTGGTTCTGCTGGAGGATTCTTCCTGTTAAAGGGAAGTTTTTCCTCTCCACTGTCACTACATGCATCCTCAGTATGAGGCATTGCTTCAGGTTAACTTTTAACCAATTTAATTGGTGCAATGTTGACCTCTTTTTAAGTCTTCCTTTTAAAGGGAAGTTATTCTCCATTATCCTCATGCATCCTCAGTATGGTGATGGAGAATAGTTTGGAGCTCATGGTTGAAAATTTAAGGCCTTGTCAGATGGAGAGTCTGAAAACACCAGATGCCCTTAGACAGCTTGAAGTCATCGGATGAGTTCAAGGAAGTTGGTAACGGAGTACAACAAAGTAATCAATCACTCCAAGCAGGAAAACACAGTAGGATATTTGTTCTGGTGCAGCAACCAGAAAACACAGTAAAGGTGGGGAACATAGCAACGACGACAAAGACCAACAAGACCAATGACCCATAGGGAAAAATCCCTTCAGACGGACGACTGTACCCGACATTGACAGACTGCAAAGGCCTTCACCGTCCTCTTGCTGATGGATGACCTCAGTGACCCCACCATCGCTCAGCAGTCTTCCGCAAGAAATGCTGCAGGTATTTTTCTGTTAGTGATTTTTACAAATATGAGTTTTTGAAGAGGGAAAATTTAATTGAGTTGTTTAAGAGTTTGGCCTAAACCTGTTCAGTTGTCGTCTTCCTGTAATATTGTCCTTCAGGAATCCACCTGGGTCAACTTCATCTGCTTTCATCCTTAATCATCCCCCACTGACTGACGGAAAGGCCTTTCTCGCCCCGCTGCTGATGGATGACCTCTGTGACCCCACCATCGGTTCGGCAGTCTAACTCAAAAAATGCTGCAGGTATTTTGTAGGGAAGTTAGACTATTTTCTGTGTTCATCATGCGCTCTCTTCTATTCCTGAGTGGAAAGAGCATCGCTGCTAGTGACAACTGTTACTGATTGTTACAAGTATGACTCTTTGAAGAGGGAAAATTTCTTTGAGTTGTTAGTTTGGCCTACACCTGTTCAGTTGTTGTCTTTCGGTCCTATTGTGCTACAGGAATCCACCTGGATCAACTTTTCATCTGATTCCATCTTTAATCATCCCACACTGACTGGAAAGGCCTTCATCACCCTGCTGCAGATGGATGACCTTGGTGACCCCATCATTGATTCAGCAGTCTAACTCAAGAAATGCTGCAGGTATTTTGCTGTTTGTAGGCACCAGCAGTCAATTTTTATTATTTTTTTTAGATTTTTAGTAAGTGCATTTTTCTATTAAATGTATTACCAGAAAAAAATACCACTAAAAAAATAAATCAACTTCACACTTATTTGTAAAGACATTTTTTAAATGTATATAAATCATATTGCAAAACATGGATACACAGAAAATGTATGGATGGATATTGAGATTACATTTACAACTTGCGTGACATCATGCTGCAAAAGGTCTGTAGTTTAAAATAGCATTTGAAGCTCATTTAAGAATCTCATGAGATATATATATATATATATATATATATATGGTGTATTGTAATAAAGCAAAATGTATTGGTATATTATATTTTCCTCATATCCCCCAGCCCTTCATCACCTCCCTCTCGCCTGCTGATGGATGACCTCAGTGACCTGACCACACCGGCATCTGCAGTCTTCCTCAAGAAATGCAACAGGTATTGGCATCACACTTGGTAGGTAGTTTGTGAACATTCGGAGTTGTTAAAGGGTTTGACAGGAAATCTGCACCCATCTGATGTCCTTCAGGAATCCTCTTGGATCATCCAAGGCCATCGCCGCCCACGGAGGGAGGAGGCCGCCATCGCCGCCCACGGAGGGAGGAGGAGGCCGCCATCGCCGCCCACGGAGGGAGGAGGCCGCCATCGCCGCCCACGGAGGGAGGAGGCCGCCATCGCCGCCCACGGAGGGAGGAGGCCGCCATCGCCGCCCACGGAGGGAGGAGGAGGCCGCCATCGCCGCCCACGGAGGAGGAGGAGGCCGCCATCGCCGCCCACGGAGGAGGAGGAGGCCGCCATCGCCGCCCACGGAGGGAGGAGGAGGCCGCCATCGCCGCCCACGGAGGGAGGAGGAGGCCGCCATCGCCGCCCACGGAGGGAGGAGGCCGCCATCGCCGCCCACGGAGGGAGGAGGAGGCCGCCATCGCCGCCCACGGAGGGAGGAGGAGGCCGCCATCGCCGCCCACGGAGGAGGAGGAGGCCGCCATCGCCGCCCACGGAGGGAGGAGGAGGCCGCCATCGCCGCCCACGGAGGGAGGAGGAGGCCGCCATCGCCGCCCACGGAGGGAGGAGGAGGCCGCCATCGCCGCCCACGGAGGGAGGAGGAGGCCGCCATCGCCGCCCACGGAGGGAGGAGGAGGCCGCCATCGCCGCCCACGGAGGGAGGAGGCTTTAGTGACATTGAAGGACAGTTTTGTTTAGAGACTTCATTATTCATTTTGTTTGGTTTATTGTAGTTGTGCTTACATTACTGGAGAACAAATCTGACTTTTCTACTTATGTATTTCAACGGTTAACTTTTTGTTTTCTGCCTTTCTCTCCATAGAAGCTCCACCTGGTCTGGCTTCCTGATTGGCTGAGGTTCCTTCCTGCAGGAGGGCATTGGCTGGCATGATGCTGCCATCACCTAACCGTTCTCCCGCTCCTGTTAGCGTTCCACTTCCATGAATGTAGAAAGTTCTCCTCACCAGCTGACCTGTTGTCTCTGCTCCGTCTTCTCTCAGGTCCAGTCAGTCGTGGCAGATGGCTGCTGGTACTGAGCCCGGTTCTGATTCTGCTGGAGGTTTCTTCCTGTTAGGAGAGTTCTTCTTCTCAACTGTCGGGCCATGCATGCTCGGTCTGAGAGATTGCTGTAAGGTCAACGACCCAACACAAGCGATTTGCTGTCGCCCCCTGCTGGTCAGGAGGAGTGACTGCTGTGAGTCAATGACTCCTTGCAGTCTGCTGGGTTTCCTTTGGTACAAACTGTTTAAACTACTTTAATAATTAACTGAGCTTATTGTACTGTTAACTAATTGCAATTGGAATATATGTGATTGAACTCAAATTATTTCAAAGTGCATTGAGACGACTTTTGCTGTGAATTGGCACTATATAAAATTAAACACAAACGAACAAATGCGCCCCAACAACAAAAAAACCCAATAAACCAATACACCAACTTAAAACCCCCAAAATCCAATACAAACCCCCCAAAAACAAAACACAAAAACAAAACAATACAAACCCCCCAAAAACAAAACAATACAAACCCCCCAAAAACAAAACAAAATACAAAAACCCCCAAAATGCAAAACACAAAATGCAAATAGAAAAACTAAATACAAAAACCCCCAAAATGCAAATAGAAAAACTAAATACAAAAACAGAAATTAAAGAGCAAAATACTTATTAATTTGTATTTATAGTGTCATTTCACAGCCATGTCGTCAACGGATTTTTAATTTGTATGTTGGATGTTTTTTGTTTTGTCTGTAAATAAGAGCGAATGTGAAGCAGGCAGTGAACCTCTTTTCAGCTAGAACACGAGGGAGACTCTCAGCCTGGGTCTGAAGAGATAGTGAGGATTCTGATGACGTAGCAGTTCAGTCATTCGTTTTAGAAAGCCACTGAGAACTAGGCAACGCTGCGCAACTGTGCAGTCGTGATTGGTGAGGTGCGACAGGGTTGAGAACTTGGCAACGCTGCGCAACTGTGCAGTCGTGATTGGTGAGGTGCGACAGAGTTGGAGAACTTGGCAACGCTGCGCAACTGTGCAGTCGTGATTGGTGAGGTGCGACAGAGTTGGAGAACTTGGCAACGCTGCGCAACTGTGCAGTCGTGATTGGTGAGGTGCGATGGAGTTGGAGAACTTGGCAACGCTGCGCAACTGTGCAGTCGTGATTGGTGAGGTGCGATGGAGTTGGAGAACTTGGCAACGCTGCGCAACTGTGCAGTCGTGATTGGTGAGGTGCGACAGGGTTAGAGAACTTGGCAACGCTGCGCAACTGTGCAGTCGTGATTGGTGAGGTGCGATGGAGTTGGAGAACTTGGCAACGCTGCGCAACTGTGCAGTCGTGATTGGTGAGGTGCGACAGGGTTAGAGAACTTGGCAACGCTGCGCAACTGTGCAGTCGTGATTGGTGAGGTGCGATGGAGTTGGAGAACTTGGCAACGCTGCGCAACTGTGCAGTCGTGATTGGTGAGGTGCGACAGAGTTGGAGAACTTGGCAACGCTGCGCAACTGTGCAGTCGTGATTGGTGAGGTGCGACAGAGTTGGAGAACTTGGCAACGCTGCGCAACTGTGCAGTCGTGATTGGTGAGGTGCGACAGGGTTAGAGAACTTGGCAACGCTGCGCAACTGTGCAGTCTAGTTCTCAGTGGCGAAAGTACAAATTGAATGACATTGAAGTAGAAGATCTATAGAGATATTTTTGTCTATATGTCTTTAGTTTCACTGCCCAGTCTTCAAAACTATTGGAAGTAAACAATATTTTGTTTGCTATATTTGTACATTTTGCTTTTGAAATTTATAGTATACTTTAGTATTTTAAACCATAAAAACATAAGGCAATATTAATGGTTTCTATTAAGAAATATAAAGGTAAAATCAAAATTTGTCAAACGATCAAAGAGGGTTTTAAAGTAGTTTAAACAGTTTGTACCAAAGGAAACCCAGCAGACTGCAAGGAGTCATTGACTCACAGCAGTCACTCCTCCTGACCTGCAGGGGGCGACAGCAAATCGCTTGTGTTGGGTCGTTGACCTTACAGCAATCTCTCAGACCGAGCATGCATGGCCCGACAGTTGAGAAGAAGAACTCTCCTAACAGGAAGAAACCTCCAGCAGAATCAGAACCGGGCTCAGTACCAGCAGCCATCTGCCACGACTGACTGGACCTGAGAGAAGACGGAGCAGAGACAACAGGTCAGCTGGTCAGGAGAACTTTCTGCATTCATGGAAGTGGAACGCTAACAGGAGCGGGAGAACGGTTAGGTGATGGCAGCATCATGCCAGCCAATGCCCTCCTGCAGGAAGGAACCTCAGCCAATCAAGAAGCCAGACCAGGTGGAGCTTCTATGGAGAGAGAAAAATCGGATTACAAAAAGTTAGCAGTTTATACCAATTCTCATTCATGTGTTTTCTTACGGTCTAGTTTGTCCCTAATGTAATAAAACTTTCTAATTCTAATTGTACAATGTCAGTCTATAAGGAAAAAAATGGAAATAAACCACTGGAACCAAGCTGATTGATGGCAGCCATTTTGTACCAGTTAATACTGTCAGGTCTTCCTCTACCATGTTCTGACACCTGAATAGTAATACAAAAGTCAAGAGTTTCCCCAAGTGTTTTCTCAGCCGGTTGGGCCACCAAGCTTTATTTGCCCCCTCCATGCTAATGTAACTTGATCTGTATAATAATACATTGTTTAATTGACAGTCATTAAACCAAATGTATAACTGTCAGGAACAGCCACAGTCGAGTATGAACAATACCGGACTGTTCCTCCAAATCTATCATTACTTTCTTCTTTTTGTCTTGGGTTCTCCACCATCATTATAAAGTTATTTTCCTCTTTGCTTTTATTTGTTCCACTGCAAACAGGCCAGTTTTATAATTTGCTCCAATCCTTTCATTTATATTGTTCAAATAATTGTTTCTTAATTTCTGTATCGACGATGTTTTAATATATTTAAGTTTTTACACTTGTATAATATTTGATCATGCTAAATGCTTGGTGTTATCATGATGCTAATGCTATTTTGTATCGATCTGGCTGAAGATCTGAAGCGCATGCTACGTGCTAATGCTAATGTCTCCCCATTGTTGGATTGAATAAATGGAAAAATCCTCCAAATCCAGACTTGGTGTTTTTCAGACAAAATCACATGATGCAAGTTTGTTTTTAAATTGGGATTTTTACACACCAGTAACAGTGACTGCAAACTGATTAAGCTCAGTTTGTAGTTTATCAGCCATGAAGAACAGCGTACCAATTGGGTCGTTCATGCAGTTATTTGGCTTCACGTGCAATTTAATTTTTTAGCTTTTTTTTTTTTTTTATATATATACCATAAACACTGCAGGTCACTCATGGATGACCTCACTGACTTTTACATCAAGCTTAACAGGTTTTCAGGGGAAAACTAACAGGACAATACCTGTTTTTTTTGGGCTAAGAAACCCAAACTCACTTTTACTTTCTTAAATATTCAGGTTTGAGAGGTTAATGTTTTAGATTGACAGAGTGTGGTAGTTCGACAATAAAAACTAACTACAAAACTACAGCTTGCTCAATAATTGTGTGCTAAACTATCATGCTTATGTGTAGCAGTAGTCCATACATCTCTGACCATATTGGTCTGTTTTTCACTAACTGGGAGAGCCATCTCAGTTCTTCCAGGATGGGTGGAGCAGGTTTGTTTCCACCTGGATCGTCACTTCTTCCCTGGACTTCCTGTTTGGCTTTCACAAACCGATCTCCATATGTGGAGGAAATGACCACTGGCATTACATTAATCAGCATAAACTGATGTTTATTTCTGTTATGTTTTTCTGCTTCCAGTTGAACATATTTAGGATGTTACATCAGCACATTTTAACACAGAGATGTGGGCTGAAAGAAAAGTGTTTGCTTGTATGTTTGACAAACGCGTCTCATCTGAAAGGTGACGCTGCTCCATCAGAAATCCGCTTAAGGATTACCAGTGGCGCCCCCTGTTGGATGGCAGCCAAACTACTACATTAAAAGAAGCTGTAATCCATGGAAACTGTTGATCTAATAAACCATTAGTCGACATCCATAATAAAAACTTTGTATAATTTTCAAAAAAACTACTTTTAAATGGAATAAACTGAACCAATAGAAAGAGACTACTGCACCAAACTGACATCCAGAGTAGATTTAATTTATCGTTCTTGAAGCCGTTTGGCATCACATCACAAAGCAGCGACCAGCTGGACACAACTGGAGTAAAGACGAAAGTGCGTTGGAGACAGCGGGACAGAAGGCGACGTCCAGGGTCCGTTCTGTCGCAGCGTTTTAATCTGATGGCGGTTCGCATTCTGGCGTTCCTCCACCCTCCGGTCGCCCTTTGTCATACCAACTCCTCTCTTCCCCGCTCCACCACCTTCTGTTGGAGGCCCCGGCCGTAATGGCTGCGCCGGGGCCCGCCGCCTCCTCGACTTCTGGTCCGGCTGTCCCGGTGCTGTTGTGGGGGCCCGGAGGCCCCGATGTGGTGCGGGGCAGGCCGGTAGGGGCCCCTTCTTCTCACTCGGTGACCCCTGGCTCCATCTTTTGGGCCCTCACAGTCTAAATCAGTCGGAGGAACCTGCTTCTCTGGTTCCTCCCCCGACCCGGTCCGGCATGGGGTCTGCTGGCCACCGTCTCCCATGATCATCTGTGATTGGTCGGTGCAGTCTGATAGAGCGAGCCGCTCCAGATGCTCTGCGATGGGGCGGCCCTGCCCAGGACGGGGTTTGGGTCTTCCTCCTCTTCTCGGTGCTCTGGCCTGGTTCTGGTGCCTCTGGGCCTGGAAGCCTGGGACCTGGGACAGTCCGGGAACAAACCGCTCCGATCGGACACCGGCTTCATCAGAGGAGGAAGAAACCGGGGCGGCGGGGGACGCATCGACCTCTGGGTTTACGTTTTCAAACGTTGGAGGCGCCTGCAGGGAACAGAACCAGAGGTAACTGAGACCGGGCCTGTTAGGATCACAAACTGTACTAGAAGTTATTGCAATAAACAATATTGTTGTTTCGATGCAGTTTTGAAGTAATGCAATATTAATGCAAACAACAAAAAGCTTTAAATTCTAATGGACATTTAACACTGGAACTGGAATACATTTTAAATATGCAAAACAGAAACAACAAATAAAATTAGTCTCTAAACCTCAGAAAGTCAAAGATTTCTGTCCTCCAGTTTTTGGTAGAAAGAGAAGAGAGAAAAACGATAAATCATTGAGTTGGTTTTCATTTATTGTGCAATTTATTAATTTCGGAGCTTATTTTTTTTCCAGCAGCTTCACACCTTCAGAAATCCATTTTACACGTTCTGTCTGTTCCAGCCAAACAGAACAAGATGCGTCGCTAAAAACCAGCCACACAAATTAACAATTAATGTAATCATCAATTCTGTTATCGATCTCATCTACAGTTGAAAACGACTAAATCTGATGACTTATTTTTGGTCAGGATAGTTCAGATTAGCTAAACAGCAGAAAAACTGGAGTTTTCTTTCAATCATTTTTTAAAATCTTCTAATATGAATGTTTGTTTCATCAGAACTTGGCGGTTAACGGCTTTTCATGTTGACTTTGTTGTGGCGACATTTCAGCCCAGCTTGATACGTGGCTTGTTTTATTTTGATATATATAATTATGGACATACAAATGCATGGTATTACAATACCAGATAAACTGTTTCTTAGTGTAATAGCAACTTTGCTAATTCTCAACCCCTAGGAAGGAGTTAAAGAGAGGTGAAGAGAGAAATATGAAAATTAACCCAAATGTTGGAAGAAATAACCTCAACTGAATTTTATAAGGCATCATTTTTGCTTGCTGTTTTTTTTAAAGGGCATAGTTAGCTTAGTGTATGTATATTTCTGAATTTTAATAATTTCGATTTTAAGAAACGGCAGTTACTGCTACTTTTGTTTAGAGCTGCTGAACTACTGAAACGTAGCCAATAGAAATGATATTAAGTCTAACTGACCAAAAACAGGATGTTGTTTTTTAGCAATTACTATTCAAACTGAGTAAATATGTGGTCACTGACTCAGTTTTAACGATTTAATTAGACTTGATTAATTAATCAGGCGACTGAACGGCGTCCCAACCTCCTGGATGTGGATCAGGAATCGGTTGGATTCCTCCTCCGGGTCGATGATCCCGCCGTTGCACCTCTGCTTCTCCAGAATCTTCTGGAGCTGACCCCACTTCCTCTGAAAGTCGGAGCCGATCGCCGCCTGATCGAGCTGACAGGAAACTGCCGTTAGACTCCTGACCGCTACGGTCAGCACAACGGCACAAGAATATGCAAACACATAAGAGAGAACATTTACTCCAAAACATTTCCACAAAATGGGCAGACATCTCCGAACTGAAAACTGGGATGATTTCTAAAATTGTGAAGTGAGAAATTTGCAGAAAGTTCTTTAAGACTCAAGTGATAACTCAAGGAGATAAAATTAATTTTAGAACCAAAACCGTTTGGGTGTTTTTTAAGCACTTCGTCTGTTTTTGGAAGCAGTTGTAACCCAATGGAAGTGCAAGATGTAAATTTTGCGTAATAGGTCACTTATAAAGTTTTTTATACAAATTTCCGACCATTCAACGTCAAAAAATGTCCACGTTTTCTGGTGAAAATTGAATAGTCTGTTGCCAAATATTTACTTCTATTTACCAAGTTGCAGCTCAGAGCTGCTCCTGATTAGCTTCATGCTAGCTGTGTTTACCTCAGGCAGTTCTGGTGCAGGAGATTTTAGCAGCTGGTTTCTGTCATACGTGAGAGGCTCTCTGCAAACCGGACACACCACCGTCAGCTCCTGTCGGAGGAGAGTCCAGATTTAGGAGGATTTTGATTAAACTGTTGGAGTTTTTCCATCCAGCTGCTGGTATCTGACCTGAACGCTGCTTCCATCTCTGGTTTTATCCTCCTCCAGCTCCTTCTCCCTCTGCCGCAGCTCCCGCTCTGAGTGGACCACGTAGCGGCCGAGGCAGTGGGAGTGGAAGTAGTGGTAGCAGCTCGTCTTGGTGAAGGTCTCTCCCTCCTGAAAACAGGAATAAACTCGCATCAAAACTGCAAAAACACAAAATCTTTTTTTGGTCTAACTTCCAGTAGAAATATCTTCTTACATTTGAAATGAAACAAAACTGGTAGGACAAAACTAAACCTACCAGCAACTTTTCTGCAAGATATACGAGCTTGTTTTTTGTTGGTTAAGAAAAATATTGTTCCACTGATTATTTCTTCTGTAACATGGGAAAATGTTTTAAGTAAAATAATCTGCCAGTGGAACATGTACTTTCTTACTCAAAATTAAGGACTTCATGACTTTAAATAAGCTCACATCTTGCTGAAAAGTTACTTATTATTTAGTTTGGTCTGACTTCATGTGCATTGTAAAGTAGACCAAATTTAGAAGAGAAAAACAATAAATCCTGAAAATGGAAATTATTGAGCTTATTTTAACTGATCATGTGATTAACTGATTTATTGTGACAGGCCTAAGCGAGCAAATTTAAGGCATCTGGTTGATTACCAGTTCTAACCTGCAGAGATGGAAACACCTTACCTTGAAACCATAAAGGCATATAACACAGTTCCCATGAGGAATATTGCTTTCAGTCAGGATTTCTTTAGCTTTCTGTGTAGATATAAAGCAAACCAGAGGTGACAGAAATGACAAAATGTCGCCAATAATCAGATTTTATTTGAAGCCGTTATGTTCTGACCTCGATGAGTTGATACAACACCGGAGAGCCGAGCCAAGATTCAGCCTCCGCCTGGAGACACTTCTGGACGCTGCGCAGACACAATCACATCATCATTAAAAACAGAGTCTCTGGCCTGCAGTGACGGTGGCACAGAAAAGTTTTTACCTGCTGAGTTTATCGTCGGAGAGCCCGCGTGGGTTATGAATGGAGATGACCGGAGACGACGAGGGATACTGAAGAAATGGAAGAAAGAAGTCATCAATCATCTTTAACCCATTCTGGAATAAAGACGCTCATTAGCTTCATACCTTTCATATTGTGAATGTAGTCAAATGGGGGAAACAGACACTACAAATTATTGTTCACACTATTAGAAGTGTTTTGATACCATCTAGGGGTGGAAGTGTGAATTACATGTTCATGGAAGTGTGCAGTGGAGCGACTGCTGAATTTTGCTGGTGAAATTCAGTAAATATTAATCCTAAAACAGATTCTGGAATAACCCCAAATTACTTCTGTGGGTGATATGTAACCAAAATTCTAAAATTTATTTTGACAACTGAGAAAAAGCTTCTATGATAGTACAGTAATTATAAGAAACACAAATAAATAAAGAAAAGATAGAAGGGTGTAAATTCAGGAGTGGCTGAGCCGGGTGGGAGGTCGTCATACCTGCAGATCGAGGGTCAGAGTCAGAGTGAGTCGGACAAACTGGGAGACGGAGTCCTCTGCAGTGGATGGATACAGAACCAGACTCACCTGCCAGCTCCTGTAGCAACACAAACAAGACACACAGGCTAAATGCTACAACTTCCAGACCATTTAATGCATCATAATGACTGGAAAAACCAATATTATGTTTTATGTTTACTACCTGGAAAACACCATCATAAACTTATATCCCTGTTCAGCTCTTTGCAAACAATAGCAAAGAGCTATTGATATGCTTAATAACATTCTACATTATTTTTAGCCTTTTTTAAAATAATTTAATAATTAATAATAATTTATTCCACAAAAAGCATTATTTTCTGTCCAGATCCCAGCAGGGCTGCTGCTTCCTCACCCGTCCTCTCTCCTGTCCACCTGCAGCTCCTCCAGGTAGATGGACTGCAGCACCTCGATCTCAGACTGAACCCTGTGAACACAAACAAACAAACTTTCAGCTTGTTTGCAGTTTTATTAACAGTAAAGCTAACCGGTTAGCTTCGCGTCAGCTGGAGGCTGCGGCATTTTTCCAGGTATTCCCATGGAAACAGCGGCCAATTTGGAGCAGTAAGAGGTAAAAGAGGGTCTACTTCTGTCATTTGTAACCTGTGAACAAATATCAGAAATATTGACGGCAAACTCACTCGGACTCAGCTGCCATCGTGATGTTTCTGATGCTAGCCGGAGATAACCGGAAGTAGCCTAAGATTTTCAAAATTATGGCTTCAAAACAAGAGCAAACATTACGTAATGATGACAGATGTACTATCGTAGATTCTACACCGAACTAGCCTAACAGAACCTGACCGCAGTAGGCGTATCTAGTGGAGCTTTGCTGGACTCCGTCTACAACGCAACACCTCTCCTTGTTGTCGTGTGGAACTGATGCGGCAGCGCGCCGCCATATTGTGAGTGTCAAATTCGCTTTGAGAACCAAGAACAAATGAACCGTGCACTGGTTCTGCTAAAATTTAAAAAAGTAAAATCTTTATATTTGTGACATTTAGGATTAAAATGTTACATAAAACAAATACAAAATAAAACATTTTCTTACACAGAAATATCAACCCCATGGGTACTTTTAATGTGTGTATTTGTCTGCTGTAAATTTTTAATCCTAACAAATTACAAATATTTCAAAAGGAAGCAGAAAATAAAAATAATTTACAGAAATAGAGGCTTGAAAACATCAGTCTGTTTGGAATTAAATGATCTGATGTGTTTTACTTGGTGTTTGTGTTTGTGTGTGTGTGTGCGTGTGTGTGTGGCCAAGAAATAAGCTAACTACTTTTTGTCAAAATACTGAATCTCTCACACCATTACAGTGTTTCATTTGCTTGCGAAATAAAATTTACTATAATGAAAATGACAATTTAACATAAAAAGATTCAAGAAAAATGAACAGTTTTATTAATCTTTTCAAATCTTAGCAGTTGTTGCATTTTAGTGATAAGTTGTGTAAATACAGCTCTTGGAAATTGTGTTTATGCAGGTAACATCAAATTTAATCTCAAGGCAGTCTACTGACAGGTCAAGTAAAATCCATGTTATCCTGAATAAATTTAGTCCATATTAATAGAAACTATTCATTTCAATAATAATGTCAAATTTATAAAATACATGTTTGGTAATTAAAAATCTACTACTTTGAGTCACTGACTTTGCAGCCATCTTTACTACTGAGCAAGCACATGGCGATAGTGGGAAGGAACACCCACTTTGAATTGAAAATATCTCCAGCAGAATCAGAGAACACATCTGTGATAAGACTTTGGGTTTTGAGAGAACACTGAAAAAATAGCCCATACAAAACCCCGACCTATGCTAAAGGCTAACAGGACGCAGAGCTAATGGCTCCAGAAGCTCAGTCAGCTTTCCTGTAATGGTTAGTTGATTCTGAGCTGATTCTGACAGAATCACAGGAAGATGGAAGCTGTTTTCCTCCTCCAGTAGAAACTGCCAACGATTTAACAACTTTTCTGGTTACATAAAATCTGGAGCTCCAGACTGGAAGGCTGAGGAGATATTCAGCGTGTTGCAGACACAGGGGAACAGGAGACGGGAGGCAGCGGCATTTAAAACAGCGGATGCCGAGTGGGTGAAGATTGGCATTATGAGCGCGTTTGTGTTGCCTTCACTGCTGGCTGTGTAGGCGGACTCTCCATAGAAACCAGAGCTGGCTGCAACAAGGATCAGTATGGAGTGTTGAGAGACGCTTGCCCTCAAAGCTGGTTCCTCTTTTTTTTTTCTTATTATTATTTTTTTTTCCCAAATGAAACTCCAACTTTAATATTTTATTAGCTAGTTTCTTTCCCCTCATATTATCTGCATCTTCCTCCTAAGACAAGTACAACAGTGGGACTTAAGAGGAAAGGCTTTTGCAAAAAAATTTCTTTCTCATTCATTTGTTCTTAAAACCTGTTTTTTGCTGTTTGCACTTTTCGCTTTTTGGTGTTTTTCAGCGTGGCAGATTCTAAATCTGATGTCAGCTCTGGGAGGAAGTGGAGCAGAAAAGCTGCCTGGGAGCTGCACTTAAATTCACTCACTTCTGTCAGCCTGATGTTTTTTACTCCTACGATTCAGTCTGTGATCAAAAGGACAAAACACACAGAAATATGCAACATAACAATCAAATTGGAATGATTAATCAAATTAATCGTGATTAATCGATTATTGAAATAATTGTCAACTAATTTAGTAACATTTAATCATTAACTGGAATATACAGACTCCAAAAAGGTTGAATATTTAAACAGTATTTAAGCCAAAACTGCTCAAAAATATATACATTTAGCATTTAAGATAAATAAAACCTTTTCTGTAAATATGTTTTACACAGAACTCCTCTTTGAATCTATTTGCATAAAAATATATTTTTTTTATCCGATTAATCTGTGGAATTATCGATAGATTAATTGATAACTAGTTGCAGTTATAAATCTGAGAAACTGAAACTAAATATATTTTTGGATTATTTTTTTTTCATCATCTGTATAAATATGATAATTTTTCTTGAAGTGCAGAGCTATTGCTGATGATTCCAATTTTTCTTTCATCATTGTTGAATTAATACTTTTGTTTAGCTTCGTTATTAAAAGTGGAGGCCACTAGGAGGCACTAGAGAGACCAGAAAGTTGGACGGAAAACAAGAAAAACCCAAGACTAAAAATATTTAATCTAGTAATTTTTAAAAAATAAAATGCTAAGTTTTTAAATAGTTATAATAAATTATTAACATTAGTTAAAATAAGTGTAACTGTTATTTTAACAGTTACACTTATTTCAAGCAATCAAAAATTAGCTTGATTGCTAAATATCTAGTTTGGAAAATAAATATTTGAAGCAAGAGAAATATAAAACAAAATTTGAGCTACCAAAACATATTTATTTTAGTTAGAAAAATAAATTTTACATTTTGACATAAATATTTAGTTTGCTACTAAATATTTAGCTTTAAAATGTAATATTTAGTTTGAAACATTGAAATAAATGTAAGCCTAACATGGTGAAGATATGACTTTAAAAACTTAACATCCACATTTTTAGAGGCTAAATAAAGCAAATTGTTGCTGTTACTTTTTTACTGTGTAACCTTTCAAATGACACCCCATTCTTCTTCTTCTTGTTTAACTGCACAGCAAAACATCAGATCAATACATTCATCCATCTATTGATTTTACTGATTATTAATTATTAAGTTAACTTTTGCTTTTGGTTTTAATCTGCATCACACACTTTTTTTCAGAACATCCCAACAACCTGACGGTTTCTGTTGGTGCTGTGTTTTCTCCTGGCCACATGGTGGCAGCACAGAGCAGCACATTTAGCTTCCACAGACAGAATAAAGTCTTACTAATGGACTAGATTAGACTGTTGCAACTCCAGCAGAGGTGCCACTTCTGCAAAAGCTGTCCTGGCCTCTGATCTGCACCCAAACATCCGAGGCGGGAACCGGTGGAAGAGAGGCAGAAAGTGGGAGATGTAGGCGCTGGAGAGGAAAAGATGCTCTACTCCAGGAGGCTGTGTGGGTGTTTGTTGCTCTAGACGGATTGCAGGGATGATCCGAGTTGCTGGTGGAGCGTTTCCACACCTGGCCTGCAGCAGATCCCAAACATCCAGTCCTCCATCTGTCTGTCTAAAAGCCTCTTTAGCTGCAAATGGATGCTGAGAGCACTCAGACGCCCGCTGATCTCTACAGGTTAATGGGATTCAGAAACAACCGAGCTATAAAATATTAGCAGCTTCTCATCTGTCAGCCTCAAGAAGACTTTATAGAACAACACAAAGGATAACTGAGATGAGAAAGAAACATTTACACGACATTTTAGACCTATAGTGCTCTGCTATGGAGGCTCAAAACTGATATACTTAAAAATAAAAGCTGAAATATATTTATTTTATTTTCTCTTTACCTCGGTTGGTTAGCATCACACTCTATTAAGCTTCAATAAAGATGATTAGTGAGTTGAAGCTTTGCAACTTCATTAGAAAATAATGCTATAACTCCTGACTTTATTAATAATGTTGTTTCTAAAGCTTCTAAGATGTCTTTGCAGTGGTGCCCAAAGTCAAGTTGGTCCTTGAGGATCGGCATCCTACATGGTTTAGTTCTCTCCCTTGTTTTACGCACCCAGATCAAATGATGGCTCATTAGAAGGCCAGAGAAGAACATCAACATGCTGGAAAGGTTGTTACTGCCACCATGGAGAGAACTAAAACATGCAGGATGCCGGACCAGGTTTGGGCAGCCCTGCTCCAGTGGATGAGGTGGGATATCCATCCTCTTGAACCAGGTGTCAGAGATCAGGCTCCGTCTCCGGTTCATGAAGAGGTTTCAGAAACATCACGAGATGAGAGGCGCCTCAGAGGGAGAGCGGTGAGTTTATCTGTCCTGTCAGACAGAGAGAGAGACTGAGAGCTTCACGAGGCTTTTAGACAGGAAACAAACCAATGACCCTAACTCGGATGATCTGGCCTCTTCACCATATGTTGGTGTCCGCCGTGTCAAGAACTCAATGTTTTTGGCTGTTTTGAGATGATTTCTGGGAGTTTGTTACAGAAGCTCAACTCAGAGAAGCTGACTGTTGCTTCTCTGTGTTTGGTTCTGGTTCTGCGGATGAAGATGTGTTTGTTGCTGTCTTAATTTGGCTTTGAAGGTTCAGGTCTGCGCCTTGCAGCTTCTACTTGTAATAACTGAAGTTTATGTACTTCTTGATAGCAATATCTGCTGGTGGCTTTATTGATTTTATTGTAATTACCCAGAATACCCTGCACTGTAGTACACTTCCTGCTTTTGGAGTGGCCTCTGGTCCGCTTGACGTTGAAATATGAATTTAAACCACACCAGAGTTCACGTTAACCGAACCAAAACAGAGTTTGCTTTTTGGTCAAACTCTGGTCTTCCCAAACAAACAAAAGGCAAACGGACTGGACTTTGATTAAAGTGAACCAAACTTGGCTGATGTGAATCCAGTCTAAGAATAAGAAGCTGGGGAAGATAAATTCAACCACATGTTAGGTAGAGAAAAGTTCTAGTGGTTGATTGGTGTAAAATCATTCCTTAGTGATTCCAACAAATTATCCAAAATTAATGATATTTAGAAAACAGATGGGACAACTACGTTCAGTAGAAACATAGTTGAGTTGTTTGGATGGTTGATCTAGATGATATTTATTACCTCTGAGCTTAAAACACTCATTATAGGAACCAATACTGATTGCTCTTCAATTATTATAGCAGAACTGGCGTTTTAAATGCCACTTGATGTTTTAAAATAATTATGTAAAAAGTTTCTGAAGTTCTTGAATTATTCAGTTTTGCTGCCTGTTCTGTTTTAATGACATTCCTCTCTAAGTGACTCAGAAAAGCTCTTGATGATAATTCACCGAGGCGACATGAGAGGCAAAGCGCCGCTGCCTTTCTCACCTCTTAATTGGTCAGTGTCACTTTCACCCAGCACTCGTCTTCGTTCCCAAGGAAACAGCAAAGCGGTTTTCACGCAGGCTGCAGCAGAGATGCTGGTTTTCGCTTTGCAAACAGCTTCAGAAAAGACTTCCTGCTGAAGATCACATCCAACCAGCATGTTTCCATTTTATAACGCTGACCTGCTGCATTACGTTTCCACGGCTACCGGATCTCTGATGATGAGGCTTTTGTAACACACAAGCCTGCTGGTGTTTCTGAGAGGAAGGAGCACCTGGAAACCTGCTTCTGAACTTTCATAACCCAGACCCCGACAACAAGCTGCTTCCTCCCAGTGAATTTGATTTCACATCCAGGAAAAACATCACAAGCCCCCTTCAAACACGCACACACACACCCTGCCTTTAAAAACTGGTTTATTGTTTACGAAAATAATAAAAAAAGCAACAAAAGGATTTAAATAATTGGATTGATAGATACAAGGATTGTGGATGAATACATCCATCCAATTACCCATTCATGGATGGATGGTTGAATGAATGGATGGATACAAGGAATTTCAACAAAATAATTTAAAACCAAAAGTTGTACTAAAAAGATTTGTTTTTTGGTCGTCCCCTTCTTCCATATCCATGACGCCCTTGGTAGAGAGCCGTATATATATATATATATATAGATATATCTATATGTCTATATATATATACAGCTTTGTTAAAGGTGATTTACACAACCAAGATGGATGACATCACCACGGCGTTCCATCAGCGAAGACGACTCCCCACAGAGAGAACAGCGACTAACGAGGCTGATTAAGGAGAACAAAGTGTCTAAAACCTGAACATTGATTACAAAATGTCAAGTTCAGGTTCCTGCATCATGTGCTCCACTGGTTCAGGAATTGCCTGGATAGTTGTATAATTCAATAAAAAAATATTCAACTTGACCTTTTAAATAATCGGACAGATATAAATAAATGTGAATGTTATTCTGAGACTTTGAGAAGAAAAACTTCTGCTTGTTTTATCATAAAATTACTTAAGTAAAATATTTACTTTTATGAGTAAAATTACTCTTAAAAGTAAATATTTTCAAAAAGTTACTCAAATGTGACTAGCTACGACTCGACTACGATTCTGGGTAAAAACGACCAGAACAAACATTTGTTTAGTGGGAGAAATCGTACAACTGCTAAAATCTGACGCTTCTCCATTTTTGTTCACATTTTGTGAAGAAGGAAGTTGCATTCGCTGTCTTCTTCAGGTCATTTCCTTCACTGCAGCGCCCCCTCAGGCGAGGAGGGGAACTGGAATTTCAAAGGTTTTTTTTTTTGTTTGTTTGTTTTGACTCAGTGCCAGCAGCGAACACCAAGATATTCACCTAATATTTGTGTAACAACTAAAAAAACCGATATAGAAAATACTTTTTCATATGTGCGGCATAACTCGCACACTACTTGGACCAGCTACTGAAAAGTGAACCACAGGAACTGAAAATGTACCAAATATTACAATGTTCCCTCAGCTGGAGAGGTGAGCTCCAGACAGACATTTTGGGGGCTGAATGAGGAGGAATCCGGAGCCAAAAGGTGTGCGTTGCTCGGGTTGATTGTGTGACACATGCCCTGATACCCTGAACTACATTCCTGGTGCAGGAGGCCTCCAGCATGGGGGCTCTGCTGTATCCCTGCCTGCCAGATTTAATCACATTTAAAGGAGCCTACAAGCCGCGAAGCTGGATTGTAGGAATCCCCGGATCGGATTCAACTTTGCTGGTTGCTCACATATTTTAATCAATCTGGTGGAGTTGAAATCTTTGGAGCTTTCACCAAAGTTGTAGAGTAAAAAAAAGTAAAAATACTTGAGTATTAATCTTTCTGAGGATGTTTTATTTTAAGAGAAAAAGCTGTACTTTCTGGACCTGACATTTTCACATAATCTTTGTTGCATCCATGATGAAAAAGTATGAAGGAAAAAAAATCCACAGTTTGTTCAGAAAGCGTTTTATAGTGTCTGTGATTCAGCGCTCAGTTGGATGCAACCAAAGCAGAAGGAGAACAAACTGCGGCATGAGAAAAACAACATGGGTGGAGACTTTAACCTGAGTAACATCACAAACAACAGAGGAACACATTCAGAGACGCAAAACATTTAAAAAATCCTTTCCGTGGCGTTGGCTCAGACTTTGATTAATGACAAAAACGCTGAGTTTGGTGCAAAATATCACCAAGTATTTTTGGTCTGGTTTCTAATGCAAATATCTTATTATACTTAAAAAAAAACAATAACTTTCAAGCAACTGTTCTGCAATATATAGAAGCTTATTTTAAGTCAGTAATTCCTTAAATTTGGTTAAAAAGTTTAAACTTGTTCAATTGGCAGATTATTTCACTTATAACAAAACATTTTTCTCATGTTGTAAGTGAAATAATATGACAATTTAACTACTACTTTTTATTAATATTTAATATTTATTTACTTGAAACAAACTCCTATATCTTGATGAAAAGTTACTTGAAAATTAGTTTTGTTTTATTTAAAGTATAAGATATTTGCACTAGAAACCAGACCAAAAATACTCACGATTTAGTGTTTTTGCAGTGTACTTTTCACCTTTTGTATTTAAAGACATTAAAACTTGTACTTTTCTATTTCTATTTCAGTAAGAGAGTTCAACATATACTTTTCTAGCAGTTTTGTTCATACAAGTATCTGTGCTGTGCGAAGTAGAAAATGTGAGCACTTTTGACTCCCCTGCTCATCCGCCTGTTTATCTGGCTCCGCTCCGCTGCCCAGCTGAATCCTGTTCCAGGTTTTCTCTCCAGCTTGTTCCCTACTTTGAAAGTAGGTCACTGTTTGCTTTGTATTATTCAGCAACTGGAATGATTGTGCAGTGAGGGCTCTTGACTGTGATCCTGGTGACATGCAAGCAGCCAGGCAGCAGTTCGACGCCCTGCCCAAACTCATTTCATATCTGCCCATGGAAAGGAGAGGGGATTTCCCCCTTCAGCTTGGCTTCCTCATACCTCAGCCGCAACCTCAGTGTCTGACAAACAGAGGAGGTCGGTGCAGAAACAGAAGTAGAAAGTGTCAGAGTGCACGCCTGGGGTCATGAAAAGCTTAACCGGTGCAGAGGTGAATGAACGCTGAGTTCAGTCTGAGTGTGTAGATCCAGGAGATCTGCCCCGCTCCTTTAGATCTGACTGAATTCATATTAAGTCCAGGCCGGGATCCGTACCTGGAATGCAGAGCTATTGCATAACGCAGAGGACTTTGGATGACCCCTTGGTGATGCACTTTCCATCCTGTTGCTTTGATTTGATTTATTTATTCCATAAAGGTGCAGCTTTGTCTGCAAAAACACCAAATATTACCAAGTATTTTTGGTCTCGTTTTTAGTGCAAATAAATTAGAACACTTTAAGCAAGACAAAACTAATTTTCTCTGATTTTTTGTGATTTATTGGCCTCGACATCATAAAATTGGCATTAAATCTCAATTTCAAGTTGAGAAAATATAACATTATTAGATTTTTGAAGTATTCTGCAAAAACACTGAATCTTACCAAGTGTGTGTTTAGTTTCCAGTGCAAACGTCTTTTACACTTCATAAAACAATACTAACTTACAAGTGACGTTTTAGCAAGAAATAAGACTTTGTTTTAAGTCAGTAATTCCTTAATATTGATTTTAAATCGACATCAAGAAGTTATTTACTTGTAGGTTAGTTTGACTTGTTTTTAGTGTAATAAGACATTTGAAAAAGAAACTGGACAATTAAATTTAAATATTTAGATTAATTTTTGTATTATAGGTTTGAAAGGTGATCAACTGCAGAGGGGCTTTATATTATTCACAAGATGAAAACATTCTGAAACAGAGAGTTTGTAACTGAACAGGGAGGAAGTTGATTGGGAACTGGGATGTGATGGACGGGAAGTAACTGGAGAAACACGGAAACAGAAATGCAAAATAAAGCAGACGACCCGTCAAAAACGAGACACAGAAGCAACAGGGAAGTAAAAGATAGATGTCAGACAAAGATTGTTACTATGGGGAGAATAAAGACATTTGAAAAACAAAAATCAGATCAAGAACCACCCTGATGGGAGCGGCTGGTTCCTCTGGCCCGGTATATATTTAGATTCAATCACTTGCCCTTAAAAAAAGTCAGAGTGGCTCTGAGCTCATCGGAGATATGGAGGAAAAAACAAAAATAAACTTTGTAAGGAACATCACAAAAATGAGATGCTAAGAAACACGTATCATAATCTAATCTGGGAAGTTATTCCGATTTGGTTCTGCTCTGGACAAAAAAGAGCCCTTCTGAAATGTTCTGTTTTTTTCTGTGTAGCCCAAGTACGGAAGAGGAATACTGGGGGAAAAAAAGAAAAGATTTCTGATTTTTATCTCAGTATTCTGGCTTTAATTTAAAATGTTTGACTTTTTTTCTCCGAATTCTGACTGTAATCTCAGCATTTAGACTTTAACCTCAGATTTCTGACTAGTTTCTCAAAAATAATCTGACTCAATGACAGATCTGTGATGTCATGAAAACTGCCTCTGGTCAAAAACTCATCATATTCTTCCAGAAAGTTTGTTGTCCTCCACAGCTGGCGAATTGATCATTGGAGCTGGTTCCTCCCATCAGCTTTAAACTCAGAAACCTGAGATTAAAGTCATTTTCTTTCCCAAGTGGCACTAATCTTCTCCCATACACCAGTCTGCATAAGGCTATATGAAGTAGATAGTAGAAATGTTCAAAATGTCTGGTTCTGTTTCTGCTGATAGAGGACGTTAGGTTGCCATCGTCTGCAGGAAGATGCAACAAATCTGAAGGTTTTATTCAAAGAAACGATTGGAAACCTTTGGACAAAGCTTTGACAAAGCAAGATGTGCAAAACTAAAGTTTTCCCCTCAGTGTTAGACATTTATAAAGCTGTACTCGGTAAAACCCCCCAGGATAATTGCATAGCTTTTTGTGTTTGTTAGCTCTTCTGTGGAACTTTACCCAATCTGTTGAGCTCAAAATATCCCCAGTTGAAAGACCGTAATTCCAGTTCCAGTCAAGGTGGAGCTCCCATTGCAGAATTTTACAGAGTCTGTTTTTTTCCACAACTTTGAGTTTCCCTGCAGATTGTTTAAGTATTCACTTTACATTAATTTAATGTATTTGGCCAATTTGTAGTAGAAAAGGGCAGGTTTACAGAATACCTTTTCTCCTTCTTGCTCCCTTTTCACTCTTGTAAAGTAAATAATCATAGAATATTGTCATCAAGTGAAGATAAAATCTGTGTATAAACTGAATGATTGACTGAATGAATATTTCCTGATTTCAGCATCATCGCTTAGAAAATGTCATAAACTCCTTTTTGAACCCCATAGAAACCTCCTATAAACAACTGCACTGTAAAACAATGAGCAGCTTCAGTTGAAAATAGTCACATTAAACAGAAAAGTGTTTGACTGCAATTAGGAGCCCAATCAAAGCATGCAGAACGAAAGGTACATTCTGTCTCCTTCTTTCTTCAAGATGGGAATTAATAATTTTTTCCAGCAGCTGCAGAAAATAGAAAATGTCTGCTGATGTGAAGCTGCTTCCTGCTGCGATCCTGATGACCTTTTCATTTCCTCGTTAGGAGATTACAGAAGGACTTGATCTGGCTCTCTTTTAGCCTCAAACTTTCTTCTTTCCTGACTTTTAAAAATGATTCAAATAAAGAGAGTAACAACCTGTGGATCGAGAGAAAAAACATGTTGAGCTGCATTAAAACCTTTCTGTGGTTTTGCTTTTAACCTGAAGTGAAACGGCTCACCCAACAGCTGCAGGTGTGTCACAGAGAAATGCCAATAAACATAACTGATGTTTTTGTTTTTTGTTTTTTTTTAATCTCAGCAAAAAACCTGAAATGTTTTGGTTTCATGTATTTACTTTCAGGCAGGGATGGTTTAATTTTTTAATACTAGCCTCCAGATTATCCAAAATCCTGCAGCAAGACGTCTGATGAGACATGAAAACTATTTTTCTTATGTATTTTGTCTCTTATTGGTGCAGAAAACCCCCTGATCTGTTTATTCTTCCTCCCAAAGAAGGAAGACGTTTATCTTCAAAGTCTGAAGGAAAGAGCTTCAAAACCAACAAATTTCTCCACATTTTTATAGCACTTTGTCAAATTTTAACAAGCAAAACATTTTACTCGTTAAGTCATTTAAAGGGGTGGTATTAAATATTTTTCTGGCAGAAAATAATATAACGCTATTAAGTAACTATGTTACCTTCAGTTGCTTTAAAATGACTTAAAATACATTTGACTTCACAATTGAAATTGGGTTTCTGCGTCTTTAAGAAGCTCCTACTCTAGCGCATCGTCATAACAGTGTGCCTCATTGTGCAGGTGTTTGCTAATTGCTGCTGCCACTAGTCTTGAGGAGCTGAATGGAAGTAGGCGTAGCTTTGTGACAGCAAAGCCGAATGGTTGCCATGGAGATTAAATAACCCTCAAACATGCGTGGAAGGATCAAAGCAAAATTTTGAGGGATGTTTCTGATGAGGGAACATTATAACATGATGTAAAGCTGAAATAATACAGTCCCTTAAAGGCTCCAGCTGCTTCTTGGCGGCAGCAGCAGGAGCTCAGGTGTTTTCAGCGGGAACATTCGGCCCACGCTCCCTTCGTTCTGAGACGCTCGACTCACAGCTGAGGTTGTAACACCTTCTGTTCTCTGTCTTGTTCTCTGCGGGGAACAACAGGAAGTCATCCACGGCGTCCCGCAGAGCGGCGGCTCTGTCACAGCGGCTCTGCTCAGGAGAGATGACTGTTTTCTGATTCGTTAAGGTTTCCATCCACAGAGGAGGATTCAAGCCGTCTTCTCTGAAACAGAAACATTACATTCATAGTTCCATGTCTTTGTAGTTTCTTGTCTACTTTGACATTTAAGCTGTTTGTATTTTGCATATAAATGTCGCATGTGCATTAAATCAGACGAGCCAGAATTAGTAAGATACCAGAATAATGTTTTAAAGTCAAACTAGTAGCTTTCTTTTGAGTTTGATACAGTTACTATGTAAACTTCATGATTTGAAACTTACATTTTCTTTTCACCAGACTTTGTTGGGTTTAGGCCCATTCCTCTCAACATAACTGGTTAAACTGGGTAAGACTGGCTCACAAACACATAAATCTCCTCTGGGCAGGGTAACCATGTTTACCCTGACAACATAATCAGACTATTGATTACTGATTGATCCTTTAAAGGTGACCTAACATGCAAAATGCAATGTTTATTTCTTGTTTCACGACTGGTGATTAAATGATGTCCCCAACTGTCACTTTGTTTGTGACATGAAGTATTCAAATAAACTCTAACTTTAGCTTTAATATTCACTTACACATTTTTATTCTTCTATTTGGGTCTCTGCTGCTTCTAGAAACAATCCAACCCTTTAATAAACATCCAGTTGTTTTTTGTGTTTTTTTGGTGTTTGGAAGAAAAACTGTCTAAAAAAACCCTCCAATATTCCGACCAATATTATGGCAGTTACCTAGCAACCCCAGCTGAGCTCAGCCCGTCACCTAGCAACCGAGGCAGAGTTCCAGCACATTTAGTCGGCTGCTGTTTCCGCTCGGTTCTTTCTTCATAAAACATAAACAACATTTCAGCAGTTGTCGGATTCCTGTTTTGTTTTTGGCAAAAACCACGAGACATTTCTCTCACTAGCGCTAAATCAGGGGCGTCCAGACCTTTTGTCACATGGACCAAAATCATCAGGTCAAAAATCTACAAATATATACTTCCTTCTCAACAATAAACTACACCAGAGTAAGGAGTGTTATTAGTTGTTGGAAAGAAATGTTTCAACAGCAAAGCCACAGTATAGACGTGGATCTTGCAGGAGAAAGAAAAAAGCCTGATTGACTAAAGACAAATACTTTGTGTTGTTGCCAATATTTTCGATTGTAAAAATATTTTTAATCTAACAAAAAAAAATGTGTCCTAGTTAAAAAAGTTTCCGTTTAAATCTAATGTTTTACTTATAATGTTGTGTTTTTTGTTCATTTCCTGCTTTTGCCACTAATAAATCCCACGAAGGCCAATTTCCTTTCTTTTCATTTTTGAGTGAATCATGTGAAATGGCTTTCAGCAAATTTTACATTTATGTAAGAAGAAGAGAGAAGACACGAAGATTTCCTGGTGGAATGTTTTATTTCAGACACACTCCTCCGTTTCCTGCTGAACAAAATCCTCCCACATTGCAGTGAATGAATGTAGCATCACTGGACGAGACAAAAATAGTCGTTTTATTAAAGTGGAGCCGCTTGAGAAAAGCTGCTGGGTGGAAAACTCCTTTATTGTTGTTAATTTATCCTGCAGGAAGCAACCAGAGAGCAGCCAGAGTGAGGTAAGCTGCCACCTAATTAAGAGGTGACTGACTCAGAGGCGACCTGCGCCTGATTGAAACTGGGTCGTGTCAACCAGAAGACGTTCAAGCTGCAGAATGAACTTCCTTCTGATCCTGGGAAAACAGCAGAGGCGACGTTGCTTAGAAACAGAAAAACATCACGTCTCTCTGCGGCTTTAAATGTGATGAATATGACAAATAAAACCTCAACATGAAACTCTGATCTCCTCATCTTTGTGTTTCCTCTCGTCTTGACCCTATCTCCTAAAAACGCTGAGTCATCACATTATTTTAGCTTCACATGCAATGACGTGCGTATTAAGGTTATTCTAGTCTACCAAAAAGGTGAGAATGATCTCAAATATTTGCTTGAAAAACGTAAAAATGTCTGAGTTTCAGAATTTAAAAATTTGAAAGGAAAAAATATTGAGATTAAAATCAACTTTTTTAGAGAAAACAAGGACATTTCTGAGCTTCAAAAGTAACAAATTTTCAAGAAAATTTTAATCTGAGTTTAATCTCAGAAATGTTTTAGAGAAAACGTGGAAATTTGTAAGTTTCAAAAGTTGAAAAATTGCTTGAAAAAAAACCGGAAATTTTTAGATTAAAATCAGAAATGTTCTAGAAAAGAACTTGAAAATTGTTAAAATCACATCTTTTTAAAAGCTGTTTACTCTGAAGTTGACCAATTATTAAGTAACAATGAAATGCAATATGAGAAATTTGGAAGATTTGATCACTCTCGTTTTAAAATGATTCCTCAGGTGAAACTTCTTGCATTTAATTCTGCTTTAATTTGATTAATTAATTTAAAATCTATAGTAAAGTAGTTTAAATCTCAGACAGGAGGTAGAGTCTCTTTCAGCTGCTTCTGGTGTCCAGATCACATGATGTTTAGAGCGGATTGGGTCACGTGTGTCTGTCGTGGTTTTTGCTTCCAGTGAGGTTACAGGAACATTTCCTAATCCCTCATGACTGATGCAGGAATGTAGAACCAGCTGTCACTCCACTGTGAAAACCAAACCGAAACTCAAAACCAATTTTATGATTTTATTTGTGCAACTCTTTGTGAACTTTGTAGTTTTCTTGACCTGCAGAAACCTCTGCCATGCTCATTACCATTTCCAGGACACCCAGGGATTTACTGCGTAATCCTCCAATCAGCTCTTCAAACTAACCAACCAGTCTGTTGAGTTTGGCCTCTTTCACACAGAAATGTTTTTTTTTTTTTTTTTTTTAAGTTGTTGACATTTTTTGCTATGCATCCACACAAAAATAGTTTTTTAATGAACGGTTTTCAGAATGAAAATTATTTCATCCTGGTGTCTTTCTTAAAAACGCTCTTGCATTTGCCAAACCTGGAACTTGAGCTAAAACACAAAATGCGTCATGCATAGCAAAAATGGCCGATGAGTTTTATAATAAGACACGAAGAATCTGAACTATAGTTACAGTTGATAACTATAGTTGTCAAATAATTATTTGACAACTGTCTTATTTGTTGTCAAATAAAATAGTCTTATTTATTGCTCACTGTTCTTGTTTTCTTGTTGTATTAACCACTAACCTTATGTAGCAACTTCCTATTTAGCGCCATCTACAGGTCTGGGGGAGTAAAAACATTCTCTGTGGTTTTTGACCTTTGAAACGCAGATTTCCAAAGTCCAAAGTTTTCAACTTTTCAAACTCGGAAATGTTTTCTAGAATTTATGTTTGACTCATATAAAAGATTTCTGATACTTTTTCTTGCAAATCTTTAATTTCTCTAACTGAGAAATTTCTATTTTTTTAAGAAAATGTTTGAGATTAATGTCAACATTTCAGGGTTTTTTTTCCAAGCATATTTTTTTTGACTTTTCAAACTAATAA
The DNA here is from genome assembly GCA_010277075.1 of Poeciliopsis retropinna. NCBI lineage: Eukaryota > Metazoa > Chordata > Actinopteri > Cyprinodontiformes > Poeciliidae > Poeciliopsis > Poeciliopsis retropinna. Next base: position 2,359,345 of record VMRM01000035.1, on the reverse strand, counting down.
GTGCCTGATTTTGTGATTAATCTAAAAAGTTTAGTTTTTCGACCATTTCTTTTACTACTCAAACTCAAAAATGTCCAATTTGTTTCTAGAAAACTTCTGAGACTAATCTAAGAGTTTTTCTGAGTTTTTTTTCCAGCCCATTTCCTTGTTTCCTTGTTTTTTTCTTGAGAATTTCTGACATGAATCTCAAAACATCTACATCTTTCTAGCACATTTTTGACATTTCAAACTCAGAAATTTCCTTATTTTTTCTAGAAAATTTCTGAGATTGATCTCAAAACCCGTTCAGGCTTTGATGACCCGTTCAGGCTTTGATGACGGCGGCTTGACGCTACAGTCGTAGCAACAGATGCTGTTTTCAGTGGCAGTCACAGAGAGCGGCCTGTGCTTCACTAAACTTAGCTGAATAAACTGGATTCTCTGTTTTCTGTGAATGAATAGAGCCAATTAGCGGAAACCCAGTTAGGATGCTTGGCCCGCGTTCACATTATATCAGAGCCTGCAGCATGGAAACTTTATGGACTCGAACTGGAGTTCTGCCAGCGGTCGGATTAGTGAGAGCATGCAAACACAGTTAATCTTTAGTGTTCATTCATTACGTTTCACAGCATCACACAAGGTTCGCTCCTCTGGATATGAGTGGACAACAGCGGAGAATGATTGTGTAACCTCTGATGATCTGTCCAATCAGAAACCTGAGGGGCAAATCAGGCAAAACGCTGAAGAATTATCACAGTTTTCAAAGATGCAACTTCAGGAACTAGTTGCATCTTAACTTGCTTAACTTGAGCACAGAGCTGGCATGATAAATATACTTAAAATACCAGTGAATAACACAAACAAAATGCTCTTACACATGGAAAAACAATTTCCATGTTATTTTTAGTTACACAAATAATAGGTTGATTTCTTCCTGCTGCCATTGTTGGGAAAATATAAGATGCAGAACTTGTTCTCTGGTTTACTGCAAATTTGGTTTTTATTAGCTGATGCTACTTTAAAATAATTAAACAAAGAAACATTTTTTTTAGTTTCTGTAATGGTAAAATCAACAGCCATAATTACACTGGTATGATGTCGGCTAATTACAAATGATGCTAATGATAGCAGGTATGTTACACACACAGAATCTTGTGTTGACATTTTAGTAGGGGGGGTCCCAAATAAAAACCTGCTTCGGGCCCCAAAAAGTCTTGGACCGGCCCTGATTCTGGTCTGTTTTTCTCGCCTGCGTCATGGCGGTTCTGGCTGCTTCGTTCAAATTTCTTTCTGACATAATGTTGGCAACAGAAGACCCCATTAATGGAGAACATGGACTACATAATGGCGCGTCCCCTGGTGTGTATAATTTCGGTCAGACAGGAGGACAGAGTGTGACGCTCCACTTCCCTCCGTGTAGATCCCTGGTGAGAGGAGCAGAGAGACACAGAAAGCTTCCTTTATACAAGCAGAAATGATTTTAAAACTGGGCTTTTCTTTCATGATCAATCAGTTTCACTTGATTACTTCTAAGTGACTCCAAACACGAGTTTGATCCAAAACTGTTAATTAAATTCCCGCTCAACCAGAAGTGGATGTGTGGGATTGAAATAAGATCCTTGAGTTGGAAAGTCTGAAAATGTGGCCTGTCATTTTGATGAATAAATGAGCTTCATGATCATCAGAACAACAAGGTTTCAGTTTCACGTCTGAGCTGCATCCAGTCGGCGCCTCAGGCTTGAATCAGGACCAGGTCGGCCCAACGCCAGAACCTGAAATGGAAATTCTCACTTTTGATCAAGTTTTTTTCTGTGTTCTGCAGGTCAGAAACATACGAGATGAGGTGGATCCTCACCTGGAAACGAAACGTTAAATCTGAGTTTAGAACACGGAGCTAAACGCTACGAGCAAATAAAGTGTCAAGTGACACAATTCTCCATATTTTATATCTGCAGATTAGCTGATAAATAACTAAAAATTTACTTTGAAGCTTAATATTTAGCTCTAACATGATTTAGCTCAGAGCTTCTGTCATGAGTTGTGGTTGGTTAATGTGCGCTGTCCTAATCAAATCAAATTAAATTAAATCCAGATATTTTCAGCTTTGCAGCAGTTTAACATGATCTGGCTCCATTTCTATCTCCATTCTGCTCAGATTTCTTCCAGATCCTCCTGCTGTCAAAGTGCAGCGATGGAACCTGAGCAGGAACCAGCGGGGTCGGATGGATGGATGCTTCCTCTTGTTACTCTCAGTCATACCTCCACTGAGGGACACCTTGCTTCGGTGGCAGCAGCTTCATTGGACCTGGCGGGGGAATGGCAGCAGCCAGCGGCCGCTTAACGAGGCGCTCTGCTGCGTCCAGATTGTTTACGCTCCGTGTCATGGAAAAAATCAGGCCCAAATTAAACGGCTCTGCTCGGGCCGCTCGGATGCCCATGTTTCCCTGCAAGAGGCATGAAAGTGGAAACACAGGGAACCACAAGAGCAACACAAAAAGGGAGAAGAATAAACAGCAGGCAGAATGTCAAAACAGAGAATCTAAAAATCGAGCAGAGAGAGAAAAACAAGATAGGTGGGGAGGCAGAGCTCGTGTGGGGAAACGTGTCGGTCCACGCTGACAGCATGTGACCGAGCAGACAGCAGCAGTAGGAGAGCGTGTCTTTTTGTTTGTCTGCCCTTTTATGGCCAATCCTCTGCAGACAGAACCATGAGCAGTGTGGGTGAAATTCACCCAGAATGTAATCAAACCAGGTAACTTATATCCACCCAATCATAGGAGACGATCTTGGTCGTTTATTTGATTTCTGCAGGCTGATGTTTTGGCTTTTCTTAAACCTGCACACTGACTCAGACAGCAGGGAGTATTATGTGACACCAGAAAAGACAGGAAGTAGGTTAACTGAAGCCTATTATGAATCCGTGAACAGGTTAGGATAGATTTATGGTCTATACAAAACATGTTCATTTCATTTCTGTGCCCAAAATCATTCTGTGATGATGGGATTTCAGTCTGCTCAGTTCACAATGAGCGTCTGTCACTTTAAATCCAAACAAACACAACTCAACGTTTACACTCACGCGTGAAAATGACTGCAAATAGATGGAAAATTATATAACTGTCGATCTTTGAAAAGCAAAAGTGGAGCCTCCTGCACAACCAGCAAGAATGCAGAATCTCTGCTTTTCAGAGAGCATACAGCTGACCAAATGTGTTGGACCTCAGCTTAGGTTGCTAGACTTATTGGACATGTCTTAGGTTGCTAGGTAGCAACTCAGTGACAACAAAAGAGCGATTTCTCAAAATGGCTCATTTTCCAAATAACAAGAAACGTGAACTTATTTCCAGTTAAGTGGGTTTTTGGGCTCTTTCTTTCTAGAAGCAGTTGAGACTTAAATGGATGTCACAGATCCCCTGTACTCGCGATTCTACCGAACAGAAACAGAACCAAACTATCCTCAGTGCAGAGTCACATTCAACAAATGTACAAGTCTCAGCTTGGTGAGCTAATGCGGTTTTGCGGCTTTGTTAGCTTTTCTCTCCTGGGTTTGGTTTGCTTTGGGATCTCCAGAAATGAGCTGGATTCTCTTTGGGAACAGGAATGCCTGGGGTTTCCTCCCAGATTTTTTTTACCCTGGCGACCTGATGGGAAGACAACTGACGGATAGATATTTTCAGCCTCTTTTGGTTGTTGTTTTCCAAAGTAAAAAGGCAACGATCCAAGCTCATTTTAACAGCTTAGCTGCATGATGCTTTCCCCAAACCGTTGGGATTAATTAGCAAAACGTGTGAAATGCTTATTTTCTTGGTGCTAAAATCGAGTTTCACACTGTATGCTTTCTGCAGATTAATAGTTTTTCCAACATTTTGTCCAGTTCCCTCCTGCAGAAATCATTTGAATTTCTCTGATTGAATCCGCGCCGCTGCATCTGAACAGCCATTCGACCATGCGTCTCTTTTCCCTCCCTAGTAGCACATTAAAGGATCCAGAAATACTCCGCAGCCGTCAGCCACTTGTTTCACCCCGGGCCCTCTCGACGTGTGTGTGGGCACTGGAGTGTGTGGCGGCGAGTGAGGGGGAATGCGGGAGTGATTTTAATGTAGTGTGTGGGAAGGGGAGATGAACAACCTGAAACTCGGCATCTCTCACCTGCTGCTGGAGATGATGAGCGGGTGGGTGGGGAGTCAGCGGGAAACGTGCACAACGCCACCAGTTTTCTCTAGACTGCAAAACTCATTATCTTCACTCAAATGTTCGCAGTTATCTAGATGCTTCAGCGGCCAGACAACATCTGTCTGCATCTGAATTAGCTTGTTTTCTGAATCAAGTTGTTGGGAAATTTTCCCTCAAATTAGAGCCTGGTAAAATATTCCTAATCTCTCAGCTCTGATTCCAAACTTTATGCAAACAGTAAACAGTGTTTGTTGCTTAATAATCAAACTAAGAGTAAAAAAGACAATTTGAGTAACTGCTCAAAACATTAATCTTTTAATATTTAGAAATCACATAAACAGATGGACCAAACTATAAAGTTATGGGTAAATTTTGGTATGAAAAACAAAAATCAAAATTAGGCCAAAGAAAAATAAATTCAAATAAATTTATTTCAATATAAAACTTATGAAACTTTGGCAAAAAGTGAGTTTTTGGTGAAAACAAGTTACTCAGAGTGGGTTGAGAAATTTCACTCATGTTAGAGTTGTGTGTAAAAGTAAAAATTTCTGCGTTGTAAAAATAATCCTAGAACTACAAAAATTACTCAAGTAAATGTAGCAGTTACTACCCAACTCTGCTGGTGATAAATGCACAAAATAAAGATATATCTATCGCTCCATTAGGAAGATCTGTTTTCTCCCCATTGCCTGAAAAAACCTCCAAAGTTTGTAGGTGATTTAGCGTCTAAATCACACTTAGCTTTCTTTCTATGCAGATGACAAGTTTGTTTCTTCACCCAGAATATCTGAGGACAAATCTTCGAGTAAATGTGAATAAGGTAGGCTGAATCCCTCTACAGTTATTGTCTGAGTCTTCTGTGACATTGAACATGAATTATTCATTTCTGATCTGTCTGAGTTGAACCTAGCGCTACATCTTGAAAGAAACGCCACTGCCTGCCTCAGACGATGTTTCCAACACCCACATGGAGCTGGAATGCCTTCATGAAGGCATTAGCCTTTCCTAAACCAAAAATACACAGGCAAAAGTACAAGGGATGGATTGACCTGTGCTGAAAGTTTGTTTGCTCCAATCTTGGCTCCAAGTGTAAGCTTCTTACCGGCAGCACAGCCGTAACACAAGCTTACCAGACCAAAGGGCATTTTGGGCTTCATGGGTCTGAGATTAGCCCAGCTGTAAGGATAACAGCATAAGCAACAGACAAACAGAAACGTAAACAACAAATCAGAACTTGTGAAAATGACTTTAAATGTTATACTGCTTGTTAAATGCAGTTGATTCTCGAGCTCAGATGTCCAGACTGATTACAAACGTCAGCAAGCCGATTTGTAAATGTAGCATCATTTAACAGCAACTAAACTGCAAACTAAAACACTGCAGTTCAATTGACCATATCATTGGCCAATTTAATATTTAGAGAGGACATTTACTCAGGAAATATGGAAACACGCCAATTGTTTAAAAAACTCATTTTTTTTGGCTCCACAAGGATGTCAAACTCCTTTTTGTTTTGGGCCAACTTAAGATCATGAATGCTCTTAAAGGGCCGGTATGCCAGAATGTGTTCACAAAACCATTTCACAAAATGTTCAAATATCAATAGATTCTTAAAATAAAATCATATCATTGAACATCTTTTCAGTCCCACCAGGATTTCATAATTCTTTTTGTGACTTTTTGCAAGAAAAATCAAAGTGTTTGTGGTACTAATTTGGAAATATTAGTACCATAGTAGTCACATTTATGGTGGTAAATGTGACTTTTATGACTCGCTGTATAGATCAGGGGCTATCATCTGACATCAGTTCAGGCTGAGGCAGTAGGACAAGTAGGAGTTTTTGACAATTTTTGAGAAAATTCTGCAACAAACTCCCAATTATACATTAGAACAAAAATGAGTGGGGGTTTGATAATTTTGCATGACTTTCCATGATAATTCTCAAAAAACTGGACGGACTGATAGATATAATTTGGAAGTAAAGAGATAAAAACTGCATTGATTTGATTGATGACATAATATTTAAGCGCACAGTGTTTAGAGAACTTCAGAAAAATGTGACGAACGTCGAAAACAGACGTGACAACATCTCTGCCATTGGTCGCCTAATTCGCTTTTATTTAGTGGATTTCACTGTAAAAATGGTCGGGTCAAAACACGTTCAGGTTATTTACCACTTAACTCAAGAGGATCACAATCTCCTCTTCAATACACGTCAACAGGTTTATTTCCAGTATGAATCACTTCATACTAGAAAATAATTAAACTATATGAGCAGATCTGTTTGATTAAACATGTTAAATACGCAGCTTTTTCGTCCCTTCATATGAGCGGACGTCCTTGTTGGTCTGTGTCAGTGCAGCTGAAGCACACTGCTATGATTAGAGCAGGATAACCGCCACGGTCCGTGCAACTGACTTACAAAGTGTTGCATAACATTTTGTTGACAAATCAGGATTATTTTAGCAGAAGCTCCAGATGGCTTAGAGTCTCTGCTGCTGGATTAATTCATACAGCTCTTTCATTTCAGATCCTTCTTGTGGAGAAAGACTCATCTTGACCAGATTACTACATCAGATCAGGTTGGAAACAAATAGTATTTTAGTCAGCACATGTTCATGTTTCTTAACTCATGCTGAAGGAAATACTATAAACACATTGCACGGAGTGTTTCAGGGAAAATGAGGAAAGTTACATACTTTCCTAATGTGGAGATTTACCAGATAATCCATGTATGTAGACAGAAGGAGCTCACAAGCTAAATACTGGAGCTCCTAATTTTAAAGGTGCAGTTATGTAAAAACTTGACATAAATTAAGTTTTTATGTTTTTAATGTTTAATAAGAAATGATTCCCTCATTAAAAACACCTGGAGCGTTGCCGTGATTCTTTCATTCATGTTTCAGAAATCCTTTCATTTTAAGGCGCAGCTCCTCCTCAGAGCTGCAGTTTCCAGGCTTCAGAGTTTCCTCCTCCCCCAGTCAGCTCCTCCAGACTAGCCAGCAGCAATTAGCAAACACCTGGACAAACTCCTGAGCTCGTTATAGGAGCTACTTCTCAGGTAAAAGTGTTGTTAAAGCGGTAATATGTAACTGTTATAAACAGGATAAACAGTTTTCCTGGAATGGTAAGTTGTTTATCTGCAATTAGCACATTTAGCAGCAAGAACATGAGTTGATTGACAGCACTAAGACCCTCCTCCTGGCTCTGATTGGTTGTTTTTGTGAATAAAAAACTGCAAAAACACAAAATCTTATCAAGTATTTTTACTTGATAAGCGCAAATATCTTATTGAGCTGGAAATAAGAAAACGAACTTACAAATAACTTTTAAGCAACATAAAGGAGCTTGTTTTAAGTCAATAATAAGCTAATATTGATTAAAAAAACACTAGTTGCATTTTTTTCACTTATTACATGAGAAAAATGTGTTATAAATGAATGAATCTGCCAACTTTTTCATCAATATTAAGGAATTATTTACTTACAACAAAATCCTGTATCCTGCTGAAAAGTTGCTTCTTTATTTTCAAATATATTAAGATATTTGCACTAGAAACCAAAGTAAAATAATTGCTAAGAGTTTGTGTTTTTGTGGTGAAAGTCTACATTTCTGTGTCCCTTTATCTCAAACTCTTTGTGATCTGCCAACTTTGACTAAAACTTGAGTTTCACCACTGAAGAAACATCTGATTACGCTGAATTATCTTGTGTTTGCCTTGTTATTATCAAGATTGTTTTATTTTGTGAACCAAATATCCAGTCAGACCACACTTCCTGTACTAATGAGGGATGTGTGCTGTCTTATACATTGTTAAATATGTCCTTCTCAGAATCTGAGCGTTATTAAACTGAGATCCCCCTCTTGGTCCAGCATGTGTGGTTAAACTCTGCAGAAGGAAAATTAGTGACGTGTAAGCTGAACAAAACCTGTATTGTATGAAAGCAGTCAGCTGAACAGAGCAGCATACTCCTGAATCACTGAGTTAGTCAAGGACAGAGGGAAAAATAGACAAATTCAAGGAAAGTTAGTTCTGTGAAAATGTGATTGCAGGAGTTTTGTGTGGAATCAGAGATTTCTCGGTTTGATAAAAGGGTAATCAAGGCCACTCGACTGGATTTCTGTTTGCAGCAACAACAGAATGTGCCAACATTATTTATTCCTACAGAAAGTAATAGAAATGTTTCATTTTTCTTTGTTGTTTGCATGAAAATTCACAAGTCTGGGGAATTTTGCAGCTCTTAGATGGATGTTTGGAAGCACAGGAAACAATCCTGAGGCTTACTTTAGTATAAATCCCACATACATGATGAAGTTGGATGCTGAAAAGTAGGACAGCAACACATCTCAACCTTAAACTGCAATATTTTTGAGTGCATGTCTAGACTTCCACAGAAAATGAGAATGAAGTCTAATCAGATTGAGGCAGAACCTGAAAGGAAACCACAGACAGTAAAGTTTGGGGGAATATCCAGGGGATTATTCATGATGAACACATGATGTTATGATCTGGTGAAACCCATCAAGTAGATCAAATATGGATGTACGAAAACATGCAAAACATTAAAACCACCCGCCCACCACTGCAGTCCCCTTTAAGCGACAAAATGAACTGGGTGGGACTTTAACTCCTTAATTTGGATTAGTGAGGTTTAATTAATGAATCACTTTTTTAAAAATAGACAGATTTGTTTGTTTCAGACGTTTTGGTGCAGTTTGGTTAAATTTTGGCTTTAAAAAGCGATCTGATGGTAATTTTGTGTAAATTGTGCTAAAAGGAGTTAGCATATCAGCAAAATTATTCAATATATGGAATCAAATTCGGACCAATAAAGTGAACTGTGGCACAGTTTGAATGCAAATGTGAACGCCAAGCGGACTGGAGACCGCTCCAAATGTAGGAAGTGGACTACAGCGCACAGCATTGTGGGTAAATACAACCAAAACAAAAGCGACAATCTAATCCTACAACTGCTCAAATTTGATGCTATTTTTGTTTACATTTTGTGAAGAAGGAAGTTGTGCTCAGTGTCTCCTTAAATGCTTATTTGTGCAGCGCCCCCGCAGGCCAGGAGGGGAACAGTTTGCTTAGATGTTTTGATTTGTTTGACAGTGCGATGTGAAAGTGGACTGGCAGCAGCTGAAAATGTAACAAATGTTGCAGTTTTGTTGTCTACCAGACTAAAAGCTGTGAAAACAAACCAGGCAAGAAGATATTCACATTTTCCCCTTTTGGGTTTAAATGAGAACTAGACAACATAATTTTCCAGTGTCTAATTGTCCTCAAACTGTTCATAGAGTGAGTCTTTTTTTGGCTTGGTTCTAATTTTAGGGAGCACATATGTTCTGTTAATGACGTAGGATATTTATTAACAACAAACAAATGGGCTGAGCCAAGCGAGGAGCCTTAAACTATGACTCAGCCACTACTACGCCGGACAGCATGAGGCTCCATGTGCCACACAGAGCAGCAGCCAGACAACACCCATTGGCTGAAAATAGGTCAAAGATTCACATCATCTCTGAATGTGGGAAAGCGACGGATTACTTCCTCTTTCCTCTGATTTACAGCAGATCGCTGTGGCGACGCGGAGCGCTGGCTTCCACAGTTTAAACGGACTTTACAGGCACACAATGGTGGAGGCTAAAAGAAGGAAATGTGCCAAAACGGTGGAGACGGTGCAACAGATCCAGATCAGTCAGTGTCACTAGAAAGGAAAAGATAGAGCAGAGATGCTGCTCCACAAAGTATTTACACCTCCTGAACCTTTTGGGCTGATAATTAAAGATGCACCGATTCGAAATTAATATCTGGATCAGTTCCAATATATATATTAAAAACTTGATTTAATTAATAGACAGAAAAGGTTTAAATGTGACTGTTGGGTTTAGTTTATATGCTAAGGTTGCCTTACCAGAAATCACTGAATTTACTAAACAAAATGTGCTAGAAGAGGTGAAAAAACAAAATCTAAGGCTGTTTCCTAAACTGGTCCAAAATTAGAACATTTGTTACACTTTCAGCTGGTTTTTTTCTTTTCTTTTTGTACAGTTCTGCTTTAAATAAAGAACCTTATGTCAGTATGGAGAGAGATTTAAAAATAAATAAATCAATCAACCTGGGAAACTTGTAATTTTAAATACGAAAATGTGCCTGCACTTATACTATTTCTGCTGGTCTACCAGTTCAACCAGTGCAAAAACTGGTTTACAGTCCTGGAAAGGCTCAAACTTCAAACCAGTTAAACTGGTGTGGTATAACTGGAAAATCCTCCCAATGTGGTTGAATTTAAGCACATTGAGTCAAAGCTCCAAAACAAACTCATCTTCAGTTCCTCACAAAAACTGCTTTTGCATCAGGTGGCAAATACGTGATAAAGTTATAGTATTTAGATTAATTTAAAAAATCTTTCAGACACCTGAGCTTCATGGCCAGGTTTAAAACTTCATGTGTCTCAAACCTTTTAGTGATTTATTGGCCTCAACGTTATTATTATTATTATTATAACGTTATTATTGACTCAGATCAAACTCCTATATCTTGCTGAAAGTTTTCTTGTGAGTTAGATTTATTTAGTCCACGAAGATATTTGCACTAGAAACCGGACAAAAAATACCTTTGGTGTTTTTTATCAGTGGTTTTTGGTGCAGCGCCACCACAGGCGAGGAGGGGGACATGTTTTTCTAATTTAGTCAGTTTGGTAAGTTTTCAGTTAGATATTGGAGCAAGACTCAAGTAAAAAAAATTTAGAAGGGAAATGTTTTGTTATAAGTGAAATAATATGGCAGTGGAACAAATATTTAAGGAATAACTTTCTGAAAACAAGCTCTTATATCTTGCTAAAAACCTACTTAGGAGTCAATTTTGTCTTATTTTAAGTGTACAAAGATATTTGCATCCAAAACCAGAGCAAAGAAAAAACATTTGTTTTTGTCGTGTATTTGCTCCTCGTTCCATATTAAAGTGAAGTCCAGGCAAATCGCAAAAGCTCCACAAAGTTGTTTTCGTACTGTGAGCATTTCTGAAATGCTTTTGGCTGCACAGAACAAGCTGTCAGAGCTGGCGTGTGAGCGCAGCAAAGCTGAGGAGGTTCGGTCTGTAAACGCCGACATGGCTCTGAATACTTTGCATAATTTTGCAAATGCAAGACAGTTGCATGAAAGCTAGGGAACCATGAAAGTGTTTAGAAATAGGTTACGGCATTGGCTCACGCCCAGCAGCGTCTGTGTGAGTAAACAGGAGTGATACAGCCAGTTTATGAGATGAAACATCATGAGACCACAATAGGAGCTGGACCAGGGTGGTTACTGTTTGCTTTGGGGTTTACGGCCTTGTTGTGTGCAGCACTCGCATAAAAAAAGAACAGAGATTTCCTGTGTGCATAAAACACAAAAGTTTGCATATATGGAATAAAAACATCTGTTTTAGCGTTTGTAAACTTTTTTAAAGGGGCATTTTTACTGACTTTTTCATGTTTTTCTTCCACAGTCTTTTTTCACTTCACGGGGTAGTTTGTTTTTTGCCAACACTGCAAAAAATACAGAGTCTTACCAAGTATTTTTGTTTACTTTCTAGTGCAAATATCTTATTACACTTGAAATAAGACAAAACTAACTTAGAAGTAAGAAGAGAAGAGCTTGTTTTAAGCCTCTAATTCCTGAATATTGATTTATAAAGTACTAATTGCACTGGCTGATTATTTCACTTGTAACATGGACAAAATGCCTTGATATAAGAAAAATAATCTACTGGTGGAACAAGTACTTTTTAAAACAATATTCAAGAATTGTTTACTGAAAACAAGCCCATAAATCTAGCTGGAAAGTTTCTTGTAAGTTAGTCTTGTCTTATTTTAAGTGTAAAAAGATATAAAAAAAAAACTGAAACTTTTCTAAACAAAACAAATTCTGAGTTTGCCTTGTTGAAAATTTTTGAGAAAAAACTTTTGTAATTAATCTTAGAAATGTTTTAGTTTGTTTTCAAAAGTCGAACATTTTTGAGTTTTGAGACTGACATTTTTATGATTTTACAATTTGAGCTGAAATTTTTTTAAATTTTAAATTTTGAGCTTAATTTCAGGAAATTTCCAGCAAAATCAGAATTCGTTTTTTTCTAGAAAAAATAAACTATTTCATTTTTTCTAGAAAAATCATGGATATTTCAGTGTCAAAAGTAAAAAAAAAAAAAAAAAATTCTATGTTTGAAATTCAAATATTTTTCTTTTTTAAACTGAGAATTTTCCAAAAAAAATTTCCTCAAAAATTTCTGAAATGACTCTCAAAATTTCAGAATTTTTAATGCAAGTTGTCAACTTTTGAACCTCAGAAATCTTCATGTTTTTCCAGAAAATTTCTGAGTTTAATTTATTTTACTTAGCAAATTTTCTAGAGTTTTTATTTTGGCATAAATATATTCTTCTTTTTCTTCCTTTTTCCATCTACAATGGCCCTGATCCGCGGTCGCACCCAACTGTCAGTAAAGGCAGCACGGACATGGGGTTTTACCTGACGTCCCTGAACGTACAGTCCCCGCCCTCCCCGGTGCTTTGACGTCACTGGCGCCCGTCTCCTCACATGCACCGGGGAGTGCAGCAGCGGCTCCCCCCACCCCTCGCCTTCTTCCTCCTCCTCCTCTCCACCCTCTCTGCCAGAGAGCCCCGACGACAGACAGCCATCCAGCCGCTCACCGTCCTGCTCCTGCCGCTGCTGCCGCTGAGCGGAGTGTGGTCTCCTTTTTTCCACCTGCGTGGGTTTCTCCACGAGCCGGACAGCGAGTTTTTTTTTTATTTTTTTTAACTATTTTTTTTATTTTTTTTATTTTTATTAATTCCTAACCTGGTTTGGGGACATTTAATCTTTTTTTTACTCCTGCTGCCCTTCAAGTGAAATGGAGAAAATGGCCAGACCTCTTCCTATAAACCCAACTTTCCTGCCGCCGACTCATGGAGTCCTGAAATCCCTGCTGGAAAACCCGCTGAAACTCCCGTTTCACCACGATGAAGGTACGCTGTCTTTTAAAAAAAAATGTGCAAAACTTACTGCGCACACAGGTGCAAGTAGGGCTGCTTGTTGGCGCACTTCTTTGATCTGACAGATACAGCGGACTAAAAGGACACAGGTCAACCAAATCGCCTCAAAGTGGCGCACCTTTGTAGTTTGCGATCTTTGTTAAAAATTAAACGGTAACCTGATTGGCCAGGAGCGGCAAAGATAGAGAACTCAGAATGCTGTGTAATTCGGGTTTAATGTTTTTAACAGGCAGATTTGGCGTCAAATTCAGGCAGCAGGTGATGTAAACATGACGTTATTTTCTCAATGAACACATAAGGGTCCAGATTTAACCGCGCTGCTGTTGTGTCTGCGCTGTTAATAGCGCAAAGTGCTGTTTATAACATTTAAACGCCGCTGTCTTCAATGGGACTCATTAGCAGTTCCGATACCTGTCGATAGAGGGCGTTTTCCATGTTGAAGCCTCTCTTAGGACGTGTTCAATGGATGTTAGCTGATATGAATGACTGATAATGTTTACCTTTAAAGGGCCAGGCTGCTCAAATATTAAATTTCTCACGGTTTAGTGAAAATTTCCACAACTTCTAATGTTTCTTCCAGTACCCCTCACTTTTTTGGGGGAGATGAGATGGGGAGAGAGAGATGGGGTCCTTTGTTTAGAAAAGGACCCTAAACATTAAAACACCTGCATGTTCATCTCAACACATCAGAATAGAATTGAAAACGTAATTTATTTCAGTATAGTTGTTTATATTTCATATATATTTAGGTCATTATGGTTTACACTTAAAGAAGATCGAACATTCAGTTTCTCATAAAAATGGAATATTATCAGACCAATAATAATAAGAAAAAAAAAGTATTTTTAATACAGAATTGCTTTGCTTTGCAGCTGTTGTGGAGGTGAACGACAAAAGAAGCTGCTGTATATAAGAGTTTTAATGCAAAGTTTAGTGGTGGGAAAAAGTGTGGTGGAAAAAGATGCATATGGATAACAACCGATTTCAGTGAATTGTAGATATTCAAGATTTTTGCAACAATCAGTTATTGAATTCACATAGGCATATTGTTTAATAGGCCTACCTTTTTGTCTGTAATTGGTCTAAGAAACTAAATTTGGGATTTTATCAACTGGAACATAAAATATTGGACATGGACAGAAACAAAAACTTTAAATGTGTAACTCTGACTGGACATTAGTTTCACTTTTTGAATCAAAATACAAAAAGTAAACAATTTTACAATATATAAATGTATAATACAAGCTGCCATGATGGATTTGGAGGTTGTTATTAGTGGAAAACCTCAAAAATTAAACTTAACAGGAAGTTGGGTGAGAAAGTTTCTGGGTTCTGATGCGTTCTTAAAAAATGAATGGGGTAGTTCCTCTTAAATCAATTTCCTTGTCTGGATAAGTGTGAAAAAAAAACAAATTAATATTTAAGCAATATTTTCCAGCTATCAGTTGCGATCAATATCAGGGATTTTAGGTTATTTAGCTTGAACCACAAATGAATGCTAAACTTGTCATAATTTATGAATTTCTTCATAAAATCAATGTAAGGAGTTCATAAATTAAATAAAATATAATAATTTCACAATTATCATAATGCCAACACAACTTTACTTTTGGAATTTTAACAACAAAAGGTACAAAAATGGCTTCTTTTAAAGATAATAAAAACATATTAATGGTGTTAAAGTTGAAAGAGTAAGTATGTAATGCAGGATGATTCAGTCCAGATGTGAAAAATCTATTTTCTTATTTCTCTAGAATGAATGTTTTACTGACATGCAAATATTGCACTTAAAATATAAGCGTCTCCTACCATAAATTGTATCCAAAACAGCTTTATTGTCATGTATTTAGTTATTGACATTGGTATTAGGGATACAAACTTCACTTACGATTAATTGACGATTAACCTGTTTAACCTCACCGGCAACAATTGTTGCCAGACTTTTTGTCTAATTTCTCGAAGCTCTAAAAGAATTGTTTTGACTTTTAGCAGTTAATTGAAGTTTTTAAATCAAATAATAGTGTCATGTATCTCGTGTGAAAGGTCACATGACCAGAGCTCTTTACTTCCTGCCTGTAAAGCTGGAGGTAAATGTGTCACAAACCTGTACAAAAGAAAAATACTTAATAAAAAAAATATATAAATAAGATATTTTGTACATATGTTCTTTCAAGTGTTTTCTACTGATGTATAAAGAAAATTGTATCCATTCATTCGTCTTTTAATCATAAGGAGAGTGAATGTAAATGTAGCAACAATTGTTGCTGCTAGCATAATGCATAGATAGCATTGTGCTGTGTGTCCATAGCTTTGCTGTTTGCTCTATATGTTCCCACACAGCTTAAACTATAAGATGTTTTAGATTTTCTTCGTCTGAAGGAACTTCAAAATGATGTCATTGCCACAGTTGAACCCCTTCCCACAAAGTGTGGCCTGTTTACTAATGACCCCTGCAAGATGATGCCACGAATGAAAACTAGTTCAGGACAAGCAAAGGTCTTGTGCTTGGTCTGGTGGAACAGGGGCAATGTCAAATAGGCCAGATTTGTGTATTTTAGACGATGCAGTTTAGACTATGCATGAGATAGTTTTAATTTATCATGCAATTAATTGATTTATTCTGACATGCCTACCAATTGGTGTTTGTTGTTAAATCAGTTGTGGTTTTGTTTTGACCACAGCTTCTGGTCCTGATTAGACTGAAGTGACTCAGATTCCTACTAGATGAGTCCAGGATGAAGTCTGATGGGATTTGTTTTCGTCTTTCAGGATTCGGGAAGGATAAGGAGAAAGAGAAAAAGCTGGAAGATGAGAGCAGCACAGCCAGCCACCCCCAGTCGGCCTTCCTCGGGCCCACTCTGTGGGACAAGACCCTGCCGTACGACGGCGACAACTTCCAGCTGGAGTACATGGACCTGGAGGAGTTCCTGTCGGAAAACGGCATCCCAGCCAACACGGCCCAGAGCGAGCCGGCCCCGCAGGCGGCGCAGCCGTCCCAGGCGGCACTGCAGCAGGTCTCGCCGCCCAAGCCGCCCACCCCCTCAGTGGTGGACCTCAGCAGCCGCGCCACCACCTCCGTTCACACAGCCATGCCGCCTCAGACCTGCCTGCACAGCCCCACCGCCGCAGGTAGGAAGCATGCTGAGGCACACCTGCTCACTCACACACCTGGATCCTCAAATGTCCTCCACATGTTCTTAGATGGTGTCTGTGCATCCTTAGAAAGACTTAAATGTATCTAAAAATTAGGTCATAACAGACTTAAGTTCATGTATCCACAGTTAAGTTCTTTAAAAAGTCTTAAATTTCTGTAAAGATAAGCTCTTATGAATTCTTAAATTAATGTATGTAAAGTTAAGCTTTTGAAAAAGTCTTAAATTTCTGGGTCTAAAGATAAGCCTTTAAAAGTCTAAAATGTATTTATCTAAAAATAAGGCTGTATGAAGTCTTAAATTAATGTAGCTAAAGTTAAGATCTTAAAAAGTCTTAAGGTTGTGTATCTAAAGACAAGACTTTATTAATTAAATTAATGTAAGTAAAGATAAGGCCTTATAAAATCTGTATTTAAAGATAAGGCTTTAAAATGTGTTAAAGTCATTTGAAAATGTTTAAGTTGGTTTTAACTACGTTGATCACAAGCCTTAAATTACATCGTGGCAGGATTATTTAGTTTCGTCTATTAGACTGGATGATCTGAACTTGCCATGATATTTTGTGGTACTGTTGTGATAATAATCAAAGTAATGCTAAGAACTACATTTGCTCCTTTATTTAGATAACGGTATGGCTGTGACTTCATGACATAGTCTCACAAACACAAGTACTACTGAGGAAAAACATAATCGCCCCAAACAACATTTCTGTGGCTTTAAAAAGGTTTTGACGGTGCATATCTAAAATTAAGGCCTTAAGATTTAAATTCATTAGAAAAAAATTTGTTGGCTTTAAATACGTTAATCACAGGTCTTAAAGATTGTTTTGGCAGGGTGATGTAGTTTCCTATATTCTATGCACTCTTCTTTTTTCTGGCGGTAATTGATAAAATTAAGCTAGCTAGCTAACTTTTGTTCATCAAGGGTAAAGGCAAATTAATGCTTGGTTGGTAATTCTGTTACCAGACAGATACAAGATTATGTGCATTTTGTTCAAAAAGGGAAAAAAATCTTAAGTTTGGCACAGTTAAGTCCCCCGAGAATCCTTTATATTTGTAGTTTTCTCCCTCAATACCATTTAAGGTGGCATAAACGGTCTTAAAAAGTCTTAATTTTGACTTGCTAAACCCTGTTTCAGGTTGGGATGAAAATGATTCAATCTGTTTGTAATGCTGCGGGCTGATGAAGCTCAGGTCTAAGTATGGAGCAGGGCGGTTTTTATTGAGCTCTGATTGGCTGAAAGAAGCTCCGCCCCCTCATTGTTTTTGTTTACTCCACATTTTTTGGTTTTGTAAAGCTGTGCCTCAGGCTTGAACTCGCTGAACCACATGAACTCACTTCACCCGACTCCACAAGGTGGAAACTTCCAGATTCACACATTTTTTAATCTGTCTGGCGTTTTGGTCACCGCAGAAAACTTCTCGTTAAGGAAGCGGTTACGTAACGAGCTGGCATCCAGGAGGCAGCGGCTGCTTTTCCTGCCTGATCCTGGGACCGGTTCCCTCCCAGACTCTGACCGGCTGCTGGCAGCGGATCAGATCATGGAAGATAAACAGATGGAAACCCTGAGTTTGTTTACCTGAAGGGGCGGGGTCCCAGTGAGGGGCCTCTTGTGCCTGTCGGAGGACCTCACTGACCCAGTGAGTCAATCTGGTTAATCAAGCGATAACGGTTTGATTCCAGCTGCTGAGTCTGGTTTAGTTGGAGATGTTTGCTGCTGGAGGTCCATCTCCTCCCAAACATTTCCTCGGTCAGGAAGGAAGAACCCGGCTGGAGGTTCTGTAAACAGGTCTTACCTCATCTTTAATGTGCTGAATGCATTGCCACGGAGGGGGATTATTCCACGTTTTGTTCAGTAAAATCTCAGAATCTTCTCAAGTTTTAAGGACAAAAATCATCTAAAATAAAGCAACAAACTGCAGGGATGAGAACAAACGCAGGGGAAATGAAATTAGTTTTATTTTACTCTTAAAACAATTTTACTGCTCCCATTTCTCAGGAAATTTATCAAATTGTGAAAAACACTCAATAAAAATGTATATATGTATATTTTACTCCCATTTCCTAATGTGTGTTTATTTTACAATTTAAATTGATGGAATATTTAAAGGTTTCATTTTACATTATCAGAAAAATTATTGATAATGGTAATAAGTCTAACAATAATGACAATAAAATAAATTTAGTTTAATAAAAAATAAATAAATGAATAAATCCTGAATTGAATAAATATCAATAGTAGGAAGAAGAAATATATGAATGTATTATAATAAAAGTTAACGTGCTTCGTTAAATACGCCACTGCTAAATTTGCCCCGCCCACTTACCGCACAAAATATGATCTCTGTTTTTTGGAAATTAGGTAAATATTTTTATTCACATTTCAATGAATTTAAAATGTGACATGACTGAAACATGTCATGTCACATGACATAATGTGACTAAATTACTATAAAAAAAAAAAAAATCATTCAGTGATTTATTTAAATAATTATGGCCAGTTTGGTCCTCTGTATTTTCAGACAATCCTGCAGTCAGACTGGCTCCACATTTTCAGGCGTTTGAGGATTTTCCAGGCTGCAGCATCGCAGCTTCAGCTCCGATGTTAGAGAAACTCCTGCTCTGTTTGACATTCAGGTGTCCGGGTTCTGTTTGGGTTCTTTTTGGGTCCGTCTAGTAGTTCACATTTAGCTCTCACGTGAAGCCAGGATGGGGTTTCCTCTGGCGTGCGGAGCCATGTGACGGGCGCATGCAGGCAGCCGTGTGCAACGCCAAGCTGCAAACCGGAGCCCCCTCCTTTTCTTTTCTCACCCCCCCACCCACCCACTCCACCCGCTCTGCTTCCTGCCCAAACCTCCCCGCCCCATCCCTCCCGGGACCCGACCCAGGCTCAGAGCACACGCTGTACCCTGCAGAGGTCACATGGACTCAGGCGTGCTCCGGTCACGTGTGCGCTGCGCTCCAGCTCTGCGAGTCTGGTCTCGTCTAACCAGTTCCGCGGCCTCCACCGCAGCGTCGCAGGGCCTGCAGCTGGTGCCGCTCGTCCTGCTGAGGCAGATAACATCCTGGGTGTGCCCCTGCTCCGGCCTTCACAGGTCGAAGGTCGCTTTCAGGACATTGACACCGCAGCGGCCGGAGAGGGAGTCGGGTCTCATCTAGTTTCTGACACCAGTCGGATCAGAACCAACTGATATTTCTTCGGTTGGCTTCGATCGGTGATCAGAAGGTGAAAAACTAAAGAAAATGTTTCTGTTTTTTAGGTTTTAACAGCAGTTTCTTTGTTGTACTTTATTTAAGTTGAGTAAAATTCAGATAACCTGTTTTTTGATGAATGTAAGGTTTTTCTCACAAACATTTCACACACATTTAAAACATAAATATCAGAAAATAAGTTAATACTCACACAGTTAATCATTATTTTTTCTAAAGAGTTAATATTTTACTATAAATTCATTTTATTATTAAGGTGACTATATTTTTTACATTTAAATATATAAATATTACATTATTTGCTATTAATAAAATAGGGTAAAATAACATTAAAAGGGACCACAAAGATAAAAAAAATAAAACCTCCTTTGTAAATCTTTTAAATAAAAATCTGCAGAATGTGCACAAGTTGCACAATCCGCCTCATTCATGCCTCAGATGATGCATCTCTAACCTTCATCTGATTTCTGCTAAACATGAAACCAGTGGAAACTGCAGAAGATGCAAATTTCAGTTTTAATAAATTTAAAACTTTTTTTTATTTTTTTTTTATTTTTCACTAATTAACCAACAGAGTGAAGGGAAACCAGCCGGCTTATTGATGCACCGCTGTTCTGTCTCTGGTATATTTTATCATCTGAGGCCCAACGTTGCAGCTGGAAGGTTGTTTTTTTTTAGGTGAAATAAAATTGTAATGACCTGAAATGATGTTCCTCTGAGAGTATTTACAGTAAAGAGAGTTTACCCTCCCGTTCTTCCACCCGACGCAGAGTTCAACAGTTCACAGATACGCCTGGTCGTCATGACAACAGCGCTTATAAAATCATAAAAAGCCCGACACGATCACTGAGCGTGACGTCAAGCTGGATCCAGATGATAATCTGTAAAATCAATAAATCTATACTCAGTGCAATATATATATATATATATATATATAAAAAAAAAATCTTTATTGAATTTGGTTTAGAGGTTTCCATGGAAACGCAGCAAGGTTGCTGATTAATTTCAGTTCATTCCTCCTCTTGGGTCTGGTCAGAACCGGGTCGTCGAGTTTAGACGTTCCTGTTCGGACCGCTTCTGCCTGGGTTATCTGCGTACGCCTCACAGAGGTCAGGGCGGACTATTTGTGTCGCCGCTTAAAGACGGATTATCTTTAATCTGGTCTCTGGTTTAAAAATGAAAGAACAGATGAGAAGCAAAGTCTGAGGCTATCAGTCTGAAACGGCAGAGAAACACACTGAGAACTGGATCTGAAACGATTAATCACGATTAATCGGCTATTCGAATAATCTTAGCAGTCATTAACCGGAGTATACCGACTCAAAAAAACCCATTTACTGAAACAACAATACAGTCAGAGCAGATTTAAGCCAGAACCGTAAAAACAAATAAGATTTTACAATTAGGAAAAAACAACAACTTATTTTTCTGTAAATGCGTTCTACCCAGGTCTCTTCTTGTGGCCTTTTTCCTTCACCTGGTTCAAATTCTTTAAAAAAATTTAATAATTCAAGCAGAAAGAGTTGAGATGTTCACATGTTGATGTTTAAAATGTTTTTTAACAGGTGTGTCCTTTGCTATATTTTAGGTATTCAGTTTTAATTCTTTGAGTCACAATTTGGTTCAGCATTAATTTAGTAATAAGTATTACCAGCAGATCGAACTCGGAGTGGGTCAGAAAAACAAAATGGAGGCTTTTAAGTGGCCTAGTCAAAGTCTGGTCTCCGAGCCAGTAGGACCTCAAACACTGGAAAAATAAGAAATCTTACCGAGTATTTTTGTCCAGTTCCTAGTGGAAATATAAAATATTACAAGTTAACTTTTCAAAACAAGATATAGGAGTTTCTTTAAAGTCAATAATTTCTTAATATTGGTGAAAAACAATAAATAATCTGCTATTTCCACTGGCAGATTATTTCATTCATGTGAAAAAAAAATCAACATTAAGTAATTATTTACTCAAAATAAGCTTCTTGTTTGTTCATTTTGCCTTATATTAAGAGTATAGAGATATTTCCACTAGAAACTACATCAAAGATACTTGGTAGGATTTTGTGTTTTTGGCAGGAAAGTCTCCCATATATCTGAATCAGAACCATTCAACAGAATACCTGACGGTAGATGTCAGATAGCTTTGGGTTTTCAGATGGTTTGGATCCGTTTGTTCCTGCAGCGCTGCAGAGCATGTCAGCGGCTCCGACCTCGTTAATGTGGGTCATGATGTTCAAGCCGCCAGCGGATCAGCGGCCGGTGAAAATGCACGTAGCGCCTGGAGTTGTTCGGGACAGGAAGTCAGGAAACAGTCACACCGCAGGCGAATCCAGATTTTTCCCTGCAGTCTGAACGGACCAATTCCGATCTTTTCACCTAACAAAAACATCCGATTTGTGTCTCTTCCATATCTGAAACTACATTGCATCAGATTGTTTCCCAACCTGTCTGAACGTTCACGTTGTGTTTTATCCAACTTTTACACCATTAATATGAGAAATGAGTCATAATTTGGCACCAGAAGAAGCCAGGTGCTGGAATCACAACATAAACAGTGGCTGAAAATTATAATTATTAAATTTAAAAGAAGTTTGTCAGTTCCACCACTCTTCTGACTACACATCCAAACAGACTTCACTACAGAGACTGTCAACATTTACTATTAGTTCTGCTTTCTTTTTATTAGCTTCCTGTCTTATGATCTACACTGAATAGAATAAGATATTATAATAATGAAATTTGGGTACAATTATTCAGATAAAAATAATTACTCACTTAAAAAAATTATAATTACTAACTTAACTGTTAATTAAAAAGTAAATTTAAAGGGGCGGTATTATATAAAATACACTTTTTTGTACTTTACATCCCCCAACAAAAACAAACCTGGAGTTTTGCTTTGATTCTTTCATGTATGTTTGAGAAATCCTTTAATCGCCATGGCAACCATTCAGCTGGGCAAATCGGCTGGGCGGGCCTAGCCCCGCCTTGGAGGACGAAGCTCCTCCTAAGAGCTACAAAACTTCCACCTCACAGAGCAACCGTCTCCCACTCGGCTCCTTCAGACTAGCCAGCAGCAATTAGCAAACACCTGATGGGACTGCACATCTGATAAAAACGAGTTTCAGAAAGAGCAGGAGTTTTTAAAGAGACAGACGTTAAATTACAATGTCAACGTCTTTTAAAGTCCTATTTGATTTATGATTTGATTGTGCTATAAAAAGGAAAACACCAAACTGCCCCTCTAAAGCCTCCACTGTGTCTGAATTAGAACTCCCACTGCTGAATAAATGTTAAAATTGATTAATAAACATAATCTATTATTACTTCTGTAAACAATGTGCTGCTGTGTGATGCCTCTGGTCGCTGTGAGTACGTAAAGCGTTCATGCGGTTTAATTCGTTGCAAAAAAATAACAGATTTCAGCAGAAAATCAGAGCCTGCTGCTTCTCGATCAGCTGTTGGTCAAGTGTTTGTGTAACCATTGTGTGGCAGCACCACCCGGTGGGTGGTGGCGGTATTACCGCCTCAAGCAGAACTAGAAGCTTCACAGGGAATAAACATGACCTCCCGGTTCTGATGTTCTGTTTGTCTCCTCTGTCCGGTCCGCAGCCAGAGACACACCCAGCCCCATCGACCCGGAGTCCATCCAGGTCCCGGTGACGTACGAGCCGGACCCGGCCGACCTGGCGCTGTCCAGCGTTCCGGGTCAGGAGATGTTCGATCCCAGGAAGCGCAAGTTCTCCGCTGAGGAGCTGAAGCCGCAACCCATGATCAAGAAAGCCCGGAAGGTCTTCATCCCCGAGGACCTGAAGGTGAGGAAGAGTCTGTGGGCCAGACCGGAACCAGAACCCACCAACCCATGGGAAATAAAATCTTTCTTTTTTCATTTAGGCAGATTATTTAAATTTTTAACTATAAAATATTAACTTAGAACTTGTTCATTCTTTGTTTCTTTTTTTGTTTCTTTGTTTCTTTTTTCTTCCTTTCTTTCTTTGTATCTTTCTTTCCTTCTTTGCTTCTTTCTTTGTTTCTCTCTTCTTTCCTTCCTCCCCTATTTTCTTTAGTCAGTCAGAAACAGCTGATCTTTTCAGATGTTTATGCAGATGCATGTTTTGCTACGAATGATCAGGCATTCACTAAAGCAATGCTGTTGTTACATTTCAGGCATTAAAATGTAAATTTTCTTATTTAAAAATTAATTAAACAATCAGGTTTTTTTGTGTTTTTTTATGTATTTCTGATATTGTATAAATTAAACTTAAGTAGTTAAATGAAAGATCAGCAGAATGTTTCAGCCTTCACTGGAATCGTCACTGACGATTAATCGTTAGTGGCAGGATTCACCTTCAAAATAAAAGCCTAATTTATTTTTAGTATTTCATTGCCATGTTGTTTTGCTCACTGAGCCCTCTGCTGCTCCCTGCAGGATGATAAGTACTGGGCGCGACGCAGAAAGAACAACGTGGCGGCGAAGCGCTCGCGGGACGCGCGCCGCCTCAAGGAGAACCAGATCGCCATCCGAGCCGGCTTCCTGGAGAAGGAGAACGCCGCGCTGCGCGTCGAGGTGGCCGACCTGAGGAAGGAGCTGGGCCGCTGCAAGAACATTCTGGCTAAATACGAGGCGCGACACGGGCCCCTGTGAGCCTCTCCTGTGGTCCACCTCTGCTCCCAGAACCTCCAGTTTGCCCTCCTGTTTGAAGGACAATGTCTCTAATGGCGGCACCCCCACCTGTATGATTCTGGTATTTTATTAAGCTTCATCTCGTCTGCTCCTCCTTTGATTTCTCTACGCGGTTTGAATAAGTAGATATAAATATATTTACATGTGCGTACTTCCCACTGTGAGGAGCTCGAGCCTGCCTACTTCTCTGCATCAGATCAGGACTAAAAGACCTCCTTATTTTGTCGCTTTTAGCCACTTATGTTAGTATTTCCTGTCCAGTCCAGGAACATTTTGCTCTCTGTTAGTATTATGTTTTAATTTCTTGAGCAATAATTTTAAATGTCTCCACCTCCTGCTCCCGTTCGTTAACTTCTGCACTAACTAGCGTCTCACAATCGGATCTGGTTCAAGAAAATTCCTCCTATTTATCTCCCTTTTATTTCTCAGATGGAAGATTGTTGTTTTTATATCTATAAATAAATATATATATATATTCTGTTGATATAATTGTTAGTATTATTACTGCTCTGAAAGCTGTGGTTGTTTAGCCTCCTTCTCTTCAGGTTGAAGCATGATTTCTCTGTTTTTTGGACTAGTTGTTGATTCTTTGGATTCTGTTTGATTTGGCATGACTAGTTTTTGTTTTGTTTATTTCTTTCTTTTAGGACTCAGTGCAGATGTCTTGTCGGTGGCGTCTGTTTGCCGTCTTTTTAAAGATGGTTGTATGAATGTAAAAGAGAAAAAAGGTTGGATGGTGTTGTCCAATACTGTGGTTCACCCAGTCAATTTGTTTCTTGCAGACCAAACCAGAGATGTTTCTATAAATCTATACGTTGTTCCTTTTTGTACAGTATTTTTCCAATATATATATATATATATGTATATATGTATATATATATATATATATATATATATATATATATATATATATATATATATAATTGGTGAATTGTGTATTTTAAAGGCACAACAAGTCCAGAGAAATATTAAAAATGTGTTTAATAAAATAAATGAATAAATAAAGAGGTATTTTGATATTCTATTTGAGGGAATGGGAAGGAAACCAAAACATTGGGGGCATTATTGTAATTATATAAGATGATTTCAACAGTTCTTAATGTGCTTAATGTTCTCAAAAACATGGGATGGCGTTACTATGACGGCAGGGAAACTATAGCTGGTTCTTCCTGCTGCTCTGCGATTGTTTTCTTCAGTTGTGGCGAATCCCTGAACCCGAGTGATGAACCTTGGAAGACTGTGTCGTTTTTTATGTTTTCTTTTTAACAGGGCTTACTGCAGAGTCTTTAGATCGAACCTGGATTTATGAGTCATGTTTTAGACAGCCATCAGTCTACGATGTGGATATGTTGTTTCACAATGTAGATCATGGCACATATGGAAGTCCAGAGGTCCCAAAATGATGGCATGTTTTTGCATGAAAATCCTAAAGATTTTTTCATGCAAATATTTGCAGTTTGAGGTAAATCTTCCTGGAACGGGTTACGTTCTGCACAATTAGAGCAAACATCATCTCACTGTAATAGAAGAGGCCATTGCATAACTTAAACCAATACCAAAGATTGTTTTGGAAGAGATTGTCCTACATCACAAATTTGCACACTAATTATTTTATCCAAATAAACCAGCTCTGCTTAATTTGACCCCTGGTTAATGGCAAAAACAGTTTTTTTAATATTTTTGCCATAAGTGCTTTTTTTTATTCAGTTTTGAGAAGATCACATTATATTTTGTTAAAAGGCTCATAAAATATTACATCTAATTTTAACCATCTTGGAAGCATCATGGTTTTTAATGACAGTTGCTGTTTTTAGCTGGCACTTTCCGTTTGAAAATTAGATATTCTGCAAATGTTTAAATTAGCAGTTTCCGTTCCTACCATAAATTTTTAATTAAGTTAAAGCAACAGGACATTCTTCTTGAACACAAGTGGGCAGAAGCTATGTAATAATTCAACAAATAACACATTTAACATACTCTTAAGATTTTTTTAATTCATTAAGCTCATTAATTCCATTAAGTTTTTGGCATCTCAGGATTTCCGTATTTGTCTCCTGATGTCATGTTCATTTGGATCTTCTGTATTTGGTTCATTTAAAGATTGGTAAAGTGAAATAAAATAAATCCGGGAACCTTCACCCCTGTAAAACAAAACCCTCGCATTCCACTGAGACTTTTCGGAGCATTATCGATCTGGTCCACAGTTCTGAGTGATATTAGGCGGCCATTTTGTTACCCAGAGTTTTTATCACTTCTGAGGCTCCAAAGCTTCCAGGGCGTCTTTGTTTTTCATTTGAATCAAGCAGGAAAAAGCCAGTAATGAATCCATGAAATCCCAAACGTACCTCATGTGTGGAGTGCTCTCTCTACCTCACCTGGAAATATTAACCATAATAATCGTGAGTTTGTTCCAGTGCCTTTAATTCACCGACTGTTTCCCAGTGTTTTGGTCCCGTACAGCGCCGCCCTGATGGCTCCAGATTGGCGCCGCCAGATTTCCTGAACCTTCGTTTTATTTCAAACATTGCAGCAGATTTGTAACCATTGTATTCATGGCAACACCAACAGACTGTTTCAGAGTGTTTAAAGTGCAGCATAAAGGAGTATTGCGTGTTGTTCAAGTCTCTGCCTTTCTATCTGTAATTTCTAGTGTCTAATAAAAATACCACTTATTTTCCCATGTGTTTTCATTCTCTGCACATAGATGTGTATGTCAAAATATTAGAATATTGTGAAAAAGTTTAAGATTTATACATATTCTAAATATGGATGTTGTACAGATTTATCACACAGTACAATATTTCACCCTATTATGTGTTGTAATCTTTAAAATTATGGCTCTTAGACGATGAAAACTCAAAAGAAAATTAAAATATTACATCTGATTAATAAAAAAAGGGATATTTTAAGCAGAGGTAGTTTTTCGAAAGGTATTCCCATTTCTATGCGCTTAATATTTGGTCTGGGCTCCTTTTGGATGAAGTACTGCATCAATGTGGCGTAGCGTGGAGGAGATCACCCTGTGGTTTTGCAGAGGTTCTGGAAGTCCAGGTTGAATTGATGACAGCATTCAGATTATCTCCATTGTTGGTTTCTAATTCTAATCTTTGAGTTTTAGCTTGTGGCTTCAGTTATTCCAGCGTTTCCGATGTTCATCAGCTGCTCCCTATTGTAAAGCACCCTGTTGCTATGGTTACGCATCTTAAAAGAGCAAATTATAAAAAGTACCAGTCCATCTTCAGAGCATCCAAAACAAGAGGGAACGGTTGAACAAGAAAAGTTATTTTCTGAATGAAACGTAAACAGTATGATGGTTCATTTGCCAGAACCGCTCATAAATGGCCACCAGGGGGCGTAAGGAGTCCCAGTTGACTCCTATGTGATTAAGAAAAGCAGTGACATCCGGGTTCCTTCAGTTACATTGTAACAAATGTAAATTTTAAATTTGTAGCATAAATTTTAAATGTGTAGCATTTTGTAAGCTGATATTGAATTGGCTACATTGTTAGCTGAGGTGAAGTTGTTTTCTGTTATAGTTTTACAAAGAATTTAGTAGAAAAATAGCTCCAAATAAAAACAAAGTACCAGCAAGGCCTGGATTATTTTCCAGATGTTAGCTAGCTGTCTATTAAAAGAAAGGTGTTTACATTTCAGTTGAACAAATTAAAATCCAAATGTAATATTTAGTAAATTAAAAGTTGATTGGATATAGCGAAGTCAGCTGTTCAGTAAAAGTCCGGATAAAAGTAGTTATGCATATACAAGTGTAGTTGTAAAAAATACATTTTGTGTTATAATATTTTCCACTGTAAGAAAATTAGGTCAGTAATAATTTCACCCTTATTAAAATGTATCATTCTTGAACTGGAGTTTACTGAAAGCAAAATGAACCGAGTCCAGACACCAAGCTGCAGATATGGTCTTTATTGTCACATTACCAAGGTGATGTTCAGTACAGTAGAGCGTTCAGATTTTACAAAGAACCATCACCAGCCAGTGAAAGAGACAAACCAAAAGCAATTATTGTCTGCAAAAAGGCCAGGATTATCAGAATCAATATAGAAAACAGACTGAATCACAAGAGAAGAGTCATAATTATTAAAACATGAACTGTGATTTGGTTTCAGACGTTGCTAGGAAGGAAAACAAAACAGGAGCAAACGTACAAAAAAAATCAAAGTCCTCATGATATGAAACACTGTTTAACATCGGTGTGCAAAAATCACAAGACACACAACAGGAAATGTTACACCACACAATAGCTCACACACCACACACACACACACGCACATGCACAAATATTCACATTTTTATTTTAAAAAAAGATAAATAAAACTGCTTTTAATTGGGAGTCTCCTCATTTGGCTCATTAACACCACAGCTCTCCTGTTTCTCCTCTACATTATGAAATACTGAGGAATGCTACCCAGCTGCCACCAGAGGGCGCCAACACCTTCCAACAGAAACAGCGAGCGCTAAACATATATTAATAGAAGAAATCATGATTTACACAACACTTTTGGTTCAGATATGAGAATAACTCTACCTTAAAACATTATTAACCGATTTATTTTTTTAAAACTTTGAAGTTTTTGTTATGCTGCCTTTATTTGGAGCTTTGGTTTCTTTCAGTAGAAATAATAAGAGCTGCTGATTTTTAGCACCTTGCTCTATTTTCTCCGGATGAAACGGATCGACCCTTAAAGAGGAATGTGACTCACTTTGAGTGGTTTTAAAAAGACGCTATCAAACGTCACAAATACCGAAGCTTTGGAGATTTCTTCTTTTACAAAAACACTTGATTTCGTCAGAGGATGGTTACAAACCTGCTTTCCTCCTGGTTACAAAACAGTAAACAAGTTAAGGTTGTTGTCGTAAACTTTTACTGTTGCAGCTTGGTTGGGCAGTGGGGGGGCGGCTGGGCGGAGAGACGGTCAGGACTGGAGGAGGGATTCGGAGCTGGGCGTGTTGTACAGGTACTTCCAGATGGCGTAGTAGTGCACGGCGGCAGCCAGAGCCACAAACACGTGCCAGATGGCGTGAGCGAAGGGGATGACGCCATCGCTCTTGAAGAAGAACACGCCAAGGCAGTAGATGAGTCCTCCACAGGCCAGCTCCTGCAGGCCATCTGTGTTGCTCTGGAAAAACAAAAACAGAGAAGCTGCACTGAAACTCAAAGGCACAATATTCTTTATAACCACAAGAGGGCAGCAGAGAGGAAAACGCAAATACTCTTCCACCGACATTAAATTTTGATTAGGGCCAGGACTTTAACTTGTTAATTTAGGTTTTACCCACAGGTGGGCAGAGCATCCAAAAATTATACTAGAATAACAGTAGCACTACTTCAACATATGTTTACTCAAGTAAAAGTAAAAAAAAAAAAAAGTAAGGAAAAAAACATTTGGTAAAAAGATTACTCAAGGTCAAATTATCAATCATTAGTGTTTAAAAATTACATCTTAGATGGAGCAAAATATAAAGTTAAGTGGCATTTTAAGGACAAAAAAGACAAAAAATTAAATCAGGCCAAAAAAAATTTTCTAAATCAGTTTCTTCAAATAAAAAACTTATGAAACTTTAACAAAAACCTGCAGGTGTGTAAAATCCAGAAATTTTACTCAAGTAAAAGTAGAAATACTTTGTTATAAAATGTATCGAGTAAAATAAAAAGTGCAGAGCAGTAAAAAAAAAATTTTTTCCCAAAATGTTGTCCAAGTAAATGTAACTACTTACTACCCAACTCTGGTTAACGCAGTTAATTGCATTTTTAGTTTTTTAACAAACAAATGTTCCAGCGACTCAAAAGTTTCTGGTACACCTGTAAATCTGACGAATAAAAAAGTTTGTTTATTTTGTCTATAAAGTTTAATTATTTACAGACCTTAACATAATTTGGTGAAATTGTAGAATCTTCTTACCATTGATGTCACAACAAATGCAGGAAAAAATCCCATCGTCAAATAAAAGGCCAACTCCACCAGTTTGTACCTGAGGAGACAAACATGTACAAGATGAGGCCCCCGGGCCTCAGTTTGGACACCCACCGCTAACGGCTCCAGTCTGAACAGAAACTCACTTTTCATGATAGTTGAAGACATAAATGGTCCCGGCAGCAGCCATGAGCCACACAAACCAGCGCATGTGAGCCGCTAACGGTCCGAGCTCCCGCAGGTTCAACCTGAACCGAGACAAGAACAGAACCGACCCAGAGTGAGGCTTCGCTTTCAACGTCAGCTGTGTGTGTGTTCTGCTCTCAGCCGGACGCTCACCAAGGTGTGTAAGAGGCAGCGATGAAGAAGTAGATGACGACTCGGTCACACATGTGGAAGCAGTGCTCCACTGACCTGTAACACAGAGATACTGGTTGAACTGGTTCCAGGAAGAGTTGCTGGGTCATACCAGAGCCGTGAAATAGTTCATTAAGCAACATCTAAAATGGAGGCTTGGTTGTGAGGAAACGAATGCAAACCCTCTCACCTCATGTGGCTCTTCTTCCAGGTGATGATGTGAAACACAGTGGAGACCACAAAGAGGGCGCACAGGCCCAGTCCGTACACCCAGGCCGTGATCCGCTCCCAGTTGTTGTCGGACAAGCAGTGCAACAGCGTCATTCCCACAAAGGCCGGCACGATGAGGAGCTACGGAGACGAGAGCAAACGAACAGCAGTCAGCGGACATTCCCAGACCGGAGCGGGTCGGCGGCGTTCAGAGACGGGACTCACTGCGTGAGTGTAGCAGTTGGCAGCATGTTCGTAGACGGTGGGCTGGTAGCGGCAGTTAGCAGAAGCCCGTCGGTTCATGAATCTGAAACCAGAAAAGTGAAACTTTTGAATCAAAAAGACTCAAACGAAAAAAACAGGCTGAAATATAAAACCGAGTTTGTGTTTTTGTGTCACAATAAGCAATGCAGTAATTTCCATTTGCATGATTTATCTTTTCTCTTTCTACCAGAAAAATGAATACTAAAGTCTTCAGTCTTTGGTCTCAACTATCTCATTTTTGCAGAAAAATCTTGTTTCACAGAGACTTCATACATCATTTATTGTTGTTTCTGTTATTCTTATTTATTTTATACATTTAAAATGTCTTCAGGTGTATTCCAGTGTTAAAATGTTCTTTAAAATTTAAAGTTTATTGAACTTTGAGAATTGCATTACTATGCAATTACCATTGTATTATTTGAAAATGGTCTCAAAACAACAATATTATCTTTTGTCTCAATAACTTATGGATACCATCACAGGCCTACTCTGGTGAACGTCTCTGCTTGTTTGGAAATCACAATATCACCTCCAAACATTCAAATGAAGCTAAATATATCGGCCTGTCACAATAACAAATTCTGATAGACGATTAATTGTCCCAGAAATTATTGCAATAAATGATAAAATTGTTGTTTTGAAATCACTTTCAAACTAAACATTAAATTCTAAAGAACATTTAACACTGGAACATATTTTAAATATCCAAAATAAAATAAATAAAAAAACAAATAAAATCAATTATGAAGTCTCTGTACAAAACCAAGAAAGAAAAGAAAGAAAAACAACAAAACTGTCCTTCAAAAAACAGGTCTAGTTGAAACCGAAACACTAGAGTGAAGACTACACCAGTTGCTGTATCCAGTTGGATACAGCAACTGGTGTTACTCAGTTGCTGTATCCAGATCTTGGTAGATCGAGAAAAACAAGAAAAATGATAAATCATGCAAACGGAAACTACTGAGCTCGTTTTACTTTAACATGTAAACATGTTAACATGCTAACTGATTTATTGCTTATTGCAACAGGCCTATGAATATGTTGACTCTGAGCTGATCCCTGATGCAACCAACCTGTTTGTCCAACCGTACAAACAGGTTGTCACACCATATCTGATCAAACTGATACCAGTATTAGCTACCTACTGTAGTAATATGTGTTGCTTAATGCAGTTCACCATTATCTGAACAGGTGTATGATAAAATAATATACAGTTTTGTTGTTTTTCTTATTTATTTTGTACATTTAAAATGTCTTCTGGTGTATTACATCTATAGTATACATATTACAGATGTTGGCATACATCTGTAGTATGCATACTAATATCTGCATACTACAGATGTTAGTATGTTTTATAATTTCAGCACTTAAGCATATTCACGTGGTAAAACTATAATGTTTTAAATTCTTCTATGTAATAAAAAAAACCTCCACGAAATCAGAATTACTTTATTGCAAAACCATTTAAATATTAAAAAGTGTATTATTTGGCCAAAACAGAAGTATCTAAAACCCCAAAGATAAAAATATAAATAATGATTATCATATTGAAAGACAAAGAGACCGGAAGTGAACCCTCCCCATTTTATGGAGGAAAACTGATTTTCATACATCAACAGGCATCCAGGAAGTCTATCAAAATTACGAATTGTTTTTATCATAACTGTGGCCTTAGATTAGTCAATTGTTAAAACTTTGCATTTATGCAAATTCTCATATAATTTACATACATTTGATTTAAACAAAATAAATCTAATTTTTATGATCTAAAAAAAGCCAAAACTGCCTTCACTTACCTGTGAAAACTATAAACACCCTTCATATCAGCTCCTTTTATATTCCACAGATGAAAACAATAAAGACCTGATGTATTTGAGGAGGAATAAAACAATAAACCTGCCCGAGGAGCCACACAGATCCAAAGGCCTAACATCCAGCTAGCGGGCTACAAGCTAACTGTAGCTACAAGGCACCCGTCGGCACCATCCCGCCCACTGCTAACGCTCCATTTTAGCCTTTTTCTCAACACCATTATGATGGAAACCCCGAATCAACGCCTCATCTGGAAGATGGAAATGTCCATGAGCACCAGCGTCTCACAGGTGGAAGCCCATAGCGCCCCGAAAACCAAGCTGCCCAGACAGTAAATAAAAACCGAACCGCGATGTACTCTACCGGTGTTCAGTTAGTTGATTGGCAGTGGGCTGAGCCAATCAGGAACGACGCTTCTGCGACGCGGGCCAATCAGATTTGAGGTAAACGGTAACAACATCAATATTAACTTTCATAAATTGTTTATACACCTGACCCAAAGGTATTATAGTTCAACAAATAATTTATCAATCAAATTAATATTTAAACGTAAAAGAAAACTACTGTAAATCCATAAATAAGTAAAAACGACGGATTTTTATAACTGTTATTATGTATTAAATACACAATAACATGAAACATGCTTTATTAAATAAATAAATAGATTATCTATCTATCTATCTATCTATCTATCTATCTATCTATCTATCTATCTATCTATCTATCTATCTATCTATCTATCTATCTATCTATCTATCTATCTATCTATCTATCTATCTATAAAGAAACATGACACATAGACTATCATTTAAAGTCTTATCATTATAAGACAGATGACTTTGTTTTTGTATTTTTGTTTGTTTTGTTTTGTGCTAAATGTCTTCGGATTCAAACTCTTCATCTGAGTAAAAACCTTCAGACAGATTTTGTGCCATGAATCCAGACAGTGAACTGCACACCCTGCTATGTCAAGCTGGTAAAGCCCAGTTACATAACAGCACTGTGACTCTTAGTGCTGTTTAGATGCAAAGGAGTGTTTATGTAAGAACACAGAGGCTTAGTAAAGTTCACTCTGTACTTGACCTCAAAAATAAACCTCTCTGGTGTGTTTCTGCCTCTTTTCTGGGAATATTTCTAATCAGCAGCTACATCTCAAATGTTTGTGGACTCTCTGGTTTTGCTCACACCTCTACAGACGTCGCAGTGCTGCAGCTTGGTAGTCGCTCCTCATGGCTTCCAGGACTGGATGTAACTGATCTGAGTGTTTGTCTGACTTCCACTAATCACTTTCTCAGGTGGGTGGAGGATGAGGTTTCTCTTCCGTTTAACCTGCTCTCACCGGAGACGCTGCGTCAGATTACACGTGGAATTTCCACCCGGTCAAACGATTTTTACTTCGAAACAAACAACTGGAAATGCATGCAAAACTAATGGATTGGATTTTATTTAGTAATGCCGTGTTTTATTCTTATTTTTGTGTTGTAGTTCCCCAACCTCAAAACAAACTTCGGTTTGATTTGCTCTCAATACAATATTTTGTATTTTTCACACAAATTATGTTAATATGTTATTCAAGAATTTTGTAGACAGCCGTAAACGTTTTCCAAATTCTGTCCAAGGTTTGAAAAAATAACTTAAAAAAAACAAAACATCTAAAGGTCAGAAGTTTGATTTTATATGAAACTTAAGTATAATAAATGCTAACGTATGAAAAATCGCACACTGCTGGTAAAAGTTTCTCTAACTTACTTACTGTACTTACTCTAGTACAGTAAGTAAATCAAAAACTGCATTCAGGGTAATAATAATAATAAAATGTAATTTATAATACACTCTACATTTAAATCTCAAAGTGCTACCACATTAACCAATGTGAAAACAATAAAAACTAATTTAAAATATTGATTGTAAGATATTAAGTGGAAGAATATTAAAACAGTGATTAAGTTTACGTCTCAAATCTACAAATTGTGCCATAATGAACCTTAAATTTGATTATTTATTAGTTTGTTTCTATTTGTCTATTTTCTAAAAGACTCCTATCCTACTGTAAAATAGTTGACATACAGACGAGCGGTAGATGTGTAAATGTTTCTGAGCTTTTAAAAATTTAGATGTCAGATAAAATATCACATGGATGAGTAAAGATTGGTCACATTTTCTATTATTGTAAAGTAAGTTTAATTTTTTCTGTCAATTTTTTAAAATAACTTTTCCATTCGCAAGTTAAAAGGGAAAAAAAACCCCACAACACTGAAAAAGAGACATTTTTTCTTTGTTGAATGCAAAACGAATCACCTTCAAATTGATCTAGATCAAATGTTTTCCACCTTTTCTCAGCCTGGATGACAAAATCTGGATCTAAAAAGACCAACAGCAATTCTTCTCTGGTGAAGTTGAGTCCAACTCTTTAACTTTTAATTTCAAGTCTTAAACAAGTATTTTGACCAAATATTTTATTTAATCACAAAGTAATAATTAATCATTTCTGTATTTCTAACATATTATTAAAAGATGATTTTACTGATTCTGTTACTTTTTAAAGTATTAACAGAAGTAAACAAATCATCCAATAAATTGAGAAAATGACAAGAAAACTGATCAATAATAAATAGAATAGCATGTTCATCTACTTTCACATTACATGAGTAAAATCATATCACTAAGAAAAACAAATTGAATTGTTCAGTTGTATAGAATCAATGATTCAGAGAATTGCTGTGATAATCAGAGGAAATCAATTAGCTGGTAATGTTAGCAGATACTAGAGCAGACCCTCTGATTTAAAAGCTAATCTGTAATTGTTTGGATGTTTACATCTAAATTAGAAAATTTTTATATTTCATGATCAAATTAGTGAGCAAGAAAACCCAAGCTAACATTTTAAGCTAACATTAACCACACATTAGCGTCTTTATTAGCTTCGACTCGTCATTCTTTGTGTAAGATTAAATCTTCTCTACTCTGGTTTACAGCTTTCATGTTTTCAATTCCTGATTGCTTAATGGACGCAGGATCATATCCGACTCCATCGTCTCTCCGATCGGGTTTCTAAACATGCGGCAGGCAGAGGAGAGGCAAAAGCAAACGTGGTGGATTAGCAGTGCTTTGGAACAACTAATGGTGTTACTCAGAAATATTGTCTCTTCTGTCTGGATATGGAGCTGTTAGCATGTCATGATAGTTATGAGACCATCATATAACAACAGTCTGCAGTCAGAGGCCTCTTCAGGTTTGTTGCAGGACTGACTGCTACTGGAGATATTTCCTCCAAATCCACAAGGTTTCTTTAATTGCTTTTCTCTCTATCTTGCGTTAGAGCTGGTTTATGAATGAAACGAAGATTGAAGTGAAGTGTTTTGTTTTATGAGCTTCCTGCAGAACTTCAGTCTGTTCTTCATACTTTTCTCCCATAGAAGTGACTTATTCTTGTTTTTTAAAGGTTTTCTAATAAAAAAAATAGCTGATAATCTAATAATTATCTGTGAAGCTCCTCCTAAATGTTATCTTGTAAATTCTTAAAGGTACATGAAGGTATAACTTTTGAATATAAAACTGAGCTTTCATGTAAATATGGGTTTTAGCAGAACTACTTCCAGGAGTCTGCTGTGAAAAATGTCCATGCAGGAGAGCGACTTGAATTAAAGAGGCTTTGTGTACACACGTGGCAGCAAGTTAAATAGCTCTCTAATTGGTTTACACTTTCCTGGACAGGGTGTATTGGTCGCATCCAGTCAGGCGGTTCTAAAATCGCAACCACAGTGTGAAGGTCAGAGCCTAAAATCAAGTGGGAAAGTGAGTTTTTAGTTTTTAATCTCAAAAAGGTTCTTTTGTCCCTTTTGAGTTTTATTTTTGTTGAAGTTTGTCAGTGTTGAAGTAAATAGCAGTCAAAGCTTCACTAAAAGCCGTTTTTATTAGTTGTATTTTCTTTTTCTTAGTTTTCTTCCTCTTGTTATGATTTTATGATAATGCTGGACGCTCAAAATCGACCAATAGATGGCGCCATCCATTATTGTGACGTTCTCCTCATGCGCTTTGAGGGCCTAAACCGTTCTCACAAAAACTGATTGCGGTCAAATTAGTTGTATGAACGACCTCATTAGTAAATAAATTTGATTGTAGCAGAAAATTAGAATTGAGCATCGAGGCCTGTTGTGTAAATTAGTCATATTGTATATTTTCCGGCTTAGAAGCCCATTCGATGGCAGAGTAGCACTATTTTAACATATTTTTACTCAAGTAAAAGTAAAATGTAGCAGCGCGGTGTCCTGTGGTGGCCTTAGTCCTCGACGCGGATGTTGCAGGTTTGATTCCCGGCCTGGCGACCCTTGCTGCATGTCTTCCCTTCTTTCATTACCCATTTTCCTGTTAATTAACTATCAAATAAAGGCTATCAGAACCAAAAAAATATTTTCAAAAAGTAGCTGTTCAAGAAATTACTCAATTAAGAGCAAAAATAGTATTTGGTAAAAAGTCTAGTCAAGTTTTGATCATAACATCATTTAATATTTAAAAATTACATCAACAGACAAACCAATATTTATTTCCATGGAAATTTTGGAGTTTAAAGACCAAAGTGAAAATAATTTATATAAATATCATAATTACAAAGTATCAAAATCAAGCAAAAGAGATATTTTTTTTCCAAAACAGTGTATTTCAGAATAAAACTTATTAAATTTTAAGTAAAACTGCAGGTGTGTGCCTGATGAAGCTTTGGTTAAAAGTAGAACATAAAAACTCAGAAAAATAAAATTTTTCTTCAAACAGGTATTCAAATAAATGCCAGTTTCTACCCAACTCCACTTTTTATTGTTTTATCAAATTACTTTTTTAAAAATGTATTTACACATTATATTTTTGTTGAGTTTTTGCCATAAAGTGGGTTGGAGTACATGTGTACAAGGTACCGCTGGTTGTTACAGCTGGAATTAATCTGTCATCACACCAGTACCACAGATTGGGATTGGCACTGGAGCTTCTCTAATAATCCTGCACATATCTGCCAGATTAAATGCATACCAGTGAGTTTTCTTCAGGTTGTCTAAATAATTTTGTGTAAAAATGAATACTTCAGGCTGAAGATCACGGCTGCTTTCCTGCTCCCAGTTTCTCTGCCTCTGTAACATCTGTTTGATTTAATCTGTGTTTCCATTCTTGATCATAATCTGCAATAAAACTCTGGTTAACAGAACCCTGGTACCATATTCTGCTAAAATCAGCTGGATTAATAGGCTGTAAATGATAATTTCCAGAAAAACAATGTAATTTAAAAACAAATTAATTTGTCATGTGATTCCAGTTTGTAGTCAGATTACAGAAGTTTAGTTTTATGAATGGAATCCATTTATTTTCTAGAAGTGTGAGGATTACGCTGAGCACCATCCCTGAGTCTAGGCGGCTTTCTTACATCTATTTCTGTCCAGCTTTAGCAACACAAGCTGAAAGCTGGGATGTATAAATAAAACATTGTCTCTTTGTAGCAGACATTTGTCTGTGTATTTTGCAGGATAATATTCTCATTTACCAACAGCTCAGTCTTTCTCTCCTTTCAGCTTGTTCATCTGAAATGCTGGACACATTTTTCGCTTGTCAAACTTGTAAGAATTACATTTTCAGCTGGTGTGGTTTGCTTTCTTTGCACTGTGTCAAACAAACCAAACCTTTTTAAAAGCCTGTTCCCCTCCTCACCTGTGGTGGCGCTGCACCAGGAACCACTGATAAAAACCACCAAATCTTACCAGATATTTTTGTCCACTTTCTAATGCAAATATCTTTGTTCTAATAAGATTAACTTACAAATAACTTGTCAACAATACAGAGGAGCTTGTTTTAAGTCAATAATGTCTCAAAATTGATATTCGTTGGCTGATTATTTTGACTTTTAACATAAATCCATATTTCTTTCACATGAAAAAATGTCTTGTAAAGTGGAAAAAGTCCTCAAGTGGAACTAACATTTTTTTATATTCAATTTTAATGAACTATTTACATAATTTCCTAAATTGGAATTATGCAATATATCTGGCTGAAAAGGTAACTTGTGAGTTGGTTTTGTCTTATTAAAAAATACATTTGCACGAGAAACTGGACAGAAACATTTGGTACCATGTTGTGTTTTTGCGTTGTGTATGTCAGCTGGTTTCTGGTTACACATTAAACACAGATGCTATCTACTGACATGCAACGTCCTTGTGATGTGGAACTGATAATAAATGGGGTTACCTTGTAACATGCAAGGGGATGATATGATTGACGCAACTTACAAACAGGACGCCTGTCTCATTACAGAGACATAAAAGAGTAATTGTTTCTCATGTTTTTGGTTTAATTTGGTCACATTGATATTGGATCACTGCCAGAACTGTAGAGTTAAAACAAGTGGCCTTTTTAGAACCTGTCTGACAACACGAAGCAGACAAAAAGAGCTTCAAAGCAAGAAACGACACAAAAATATGTCTCCTATTTACCAAAAACATCTTTAAATCTTTTCAGAAAGTGTAAATCTGACGTAAAACTAGCAGCATTTCATAAAAAGACACAAAAAGCTGAAAAGGACAAGAGAGAAAAATAAAAATGTAACAAGGATAAAAAGGCAGTGGGTCAGTTATCAGGAGGAAGTTTGTAAATATTTGCTTAAGTTAAATTACTGTTGTCCTGTTTGTATTTACAAGAAAAATAAAGAATTTTTTTTTGTGCTATTTTGTTCTTCAATCATTAATCACTTATTTTTCATAAAACTGATCAAATAAACAACTTGGCTAGTGGTAAACTTGAGTTTAAATATATTTCTCAGTATAACATATCTCTATTGTTATGTTTCTGATAAGTCTGATCAGTTGAATCCAATGATCCAATAAAGATATCATTTAAAGGGACGGTGTTATGCAATTTCCTGGCACATAGAGTCATTTTCTAGCACAATCAAGTAGCTGTTGCTGTCAGTTGTTGTAAAAATGCAGCATATATCAAACTTAGAAGAAATTGGGACTGTAGCAAACAATTATTTTAGTAATCAGTTAATCTATAAGTTATTCTGACGATTAGTTAATTAATCAGATAAATTCTACAAATTTCTCATTTCTTAACTTAAACCTTTTCTTTACTTCACCCTGTTCTAACAAACACTATATTTGCTTTATCTACTGTAAGTGTAGATACAGTAGATTCATTTGTTTTGTTTTTTTATGATTTGTAAAAGTGAAGCTTTAATATTGTATTTTATAATCATGTTATTTATTTTAATTTAGTCTTTAAAATGCCAGAATTGGGACATAATTTTACATTTTTGCATTTGTAGATTTTAAATCAGATGTTCTGATCAGTTCCCCAGAACTTGAGTCGCCTTTTAACCAGATACTTTTATTTACTTTTATTCAGTAATTTCTTGGATATTTACTTTTTACTTCTACTTGAGTAAAAATATGCTGAAGTTTTGCTACTCTGAGGTTTCACTTGAACTTTGCTCTGGCTTTTATAACTTTTATCACCGTCTGGAGTGAAAAGTGCAAAGTCCAGTGGATTCGAGGGCAAATAGTTTTTCACATGCATCTTTTCCCCACATTGACCTTAATTTCCTGGCCTTCCCTGGTTCCATTGACCCAAACGCCCACCGTCCTGCCTTTATTCCTCCTGCTTTATTAGTTGTGACATTTCCCCTCCAGAGCAGACGGGCAGCTTCGTGTTGGGACCCGTGAGATAAAGAGGGATTTTACCGGCGCACGCACACACACGCACACACACACACACACACTGCAAAAACACAAAATCTTACCAAGTGTTTTGTCTACTACTTTATAAATATTCAATTATTATTGACTTAAAACAAGTTCATATTTATTTCTTTCAGTTAGTTTTGTCTCATTTCAAGTGTCCTAAGATACTTGCACTAAAGTAGACCAAAAATACTCTCTAAGATTTTGTGTTTTTGCAATGCATGTTTTACTAAAGCACTGCAAAAAAATATGCACGAAATAGCCACTGAAAAACTCAGAAATTTTGAGATTAATGTCAGAAAATTTCCAGAAAAACCATGGAATTTTTTTATTTTAAAACTCCAAAAAATTCCAAAAGTCTAAATTTTTCAACTTTAGAAACTCAGAAATGTTCCAAAAATTCTCTAGAAAAATTTTCTAGATCAATTTAAAGACAAATTGAGTTTCTTCTTGCAAACTTTCAACTTTTCAAACTATGAAATTTCCAACTTTTCTCTTAAAACATTTCTGAAATTAAACTCCAAAATTTTTTGCAGTTTTTGTCGGAAATTTACTCTTCTTTCTTTTTTTTTTTTTTTAATCTACAGCGCAGCAGTTAAACACCTATGTCACTACCTCTTACCTTCCGAGTCTGGTCCTGTGCAGGTCAAATCTGAGCATTGTCCCGGCACGAAACAGCAACATGGAAAAGCAAACGAACATGCACAGCAATAAAAAGCAAAAAAAAAAAAAAAAAAAAAGAAGGGGGGGTTGAGATATGTACAGAGTTTATCAGCGCTGTGTCCTTCACACCATCGTGCTCTTCTTCTCCCTGAAGTCCGAGTGCGACGGTTCGTGGTAGGTGGTGATCATGTTGGCCGTGTCCCACCGGCCCATGGGCGCAGAGGAGCTCTGCATCACCACCAGCCTGATGGGGGACTGGGTGGGCTGCGGGTCCGGAGCGTACTCCTTGGTGGGATCTTTGCCCCGGCAGTCATACATGATGCAGGATATGAGGAAAACCAGGAGCAAGATAACGTAGCTGGCGATGAGGATGCAAAGGTTCAGAGTGACAGGGTCGATCTCCTGGTAGTTTTCCAGAAAGCCCATTGTGCCTGCTTCATGCTGGCCCTCAGGCCGCGGAGATCTGGAGGAGGAGGCTGCAGCTCTTCCACTAGATCCTCCTCAATCTGTCCTCTCAGCCTCCCTGCGTCTCCAACCTCTCCGTTTCAGATCAGCGCCTTTGCTCTGTGGCTTTGCGGTAAAAATACTTTAATCCCCCCGCTCCTCTAACCTGTAATTTCAGCTCCCCGTTTAATAACTTAAGCTGCACTTGCAGCTCATCAGACTCTGCATTGTGTCGCCATCATCTGCCAACAAACAAACATTTAGCAACAGGCGTATGCGAGGACAACCGAGGTGTGTGTGTGTGTGTGTGTGTGTGTGTGTGTGTGTGTGTAATCCTAATCTTGGCTGTGAG
The DNA here is from genome assembly GCA_010277075.1 of Poeciliopsis retropinna. Lineage (NCBI taxonomy): Eukaryota > Metazoa > Chordata > Actinopteri > Cyprinodontiformes > Poeciliidae > Poeciliopsis > Poeciliopsis retropinna. The sequence continues at coordinate 2,317,376 of VMRM01000035.1, read as the reverse complement.
AAAGGATTGACAGAGGAAGCCATCTGGCTAAACACTAAATAGCTATTCAGAAAATGTTCACAGAATCAGCTCAGCAGAAATCAATTTCCTCATGAAATGTGTCCTGCAGATTATTTTGTTGAAGTTGTAATCCCAGCAGATTACAGCGACCATACTCTGGAGAATCGGAGAGGAGATTATGCATCATGTGCAGAATGCATATGTTGTGTAAAAGTTGTAGTTGTGTTTCCATTGTAAATGTAATCCACTAATTTGACATTTTGAGAATAAATTAGCTTAAACTTAACACCAATTTCAGAAAACAAACTTGTTTTTTGATTTAAAAAAAGTTTTTGTGCTAAAATGGTTGTTTTGTCTGTATCAAAGTTGGTTTATTTCGCATCACGTGAGTCACATGATCAAGAACCGGATGTTGCCACTGGCATAAACTCCAGAGAAGACGGTAACAGGAAGTAGCAGGAGGATACATGTCTGTGTAGCTCACTGCAAAAACACCAAACCTTTCCAACCGTTTTGGTCGAGTTCTAGAGACAATATCATAATTCACTTGAAATCAGACAAAACAAACTTGCAACTAACTTTTCAGCCAAATATTGTTTTAAGTCAATAATCCCTTAATATTGATGAAAAAGTAATGGGCACATTAATTTACTTATGACAAGGCTTTTTCCCCATGTTGTAAGTAAAATAATCTGCTAGTGCAACAAGTAATTTTTGGTCAAAATTAAAGAATTATTTACTTGTATGAACTATTATTTCCTTTGCTGAAAAGTTCCTTTTGAGTTAGTTTTATTTCAAGTGTATTACAATATTTTCACCATAATTTGTTTTTGAAGTGCTTTTTTTTTTTTTTTTTATCACATTCCCAAAGTTTTTCACATATTATTTTAATTCTGATTCTTATTTAATGGGAACACATCAACTGCAAAATTGTATTTGTGTTTTTTAAATTTGCAGAATATTGACACATTTGTAACGAAAACAGGTGTTGCGTTCAGGTGCAGTTCTGCTAAACGGCAGCAGAGGGCAGCAGTTTTCAAAAGATCAGGACTGTGACTGATAAAAATGTCCTTATCAATGTTTGCACAAAATCCAGATTTACAACTTCTGACGTTTTTGGACAAAGTCCAAAAAAATAAAACAATTTAAAGTCGATCTGTCGGTTCGTTTCTGGAGAGTGAAGAGTGCCAAATTACAATAAATAATAACTCATAAAATGAATGTGTCATTAATTTATCAGCACTGGAATTAAATTGATCAAATATTGAATTAATTATATGGCCTCTGATAAATGTCTTGAGATACATATACAAAAGAAATATAACTATAATTCAATCATCAGATAATTTATTTGTGGCAGAAATTAAAAATTAATCCCCAGTGGGTCAAGATTAAAGCTTTGAAGTCCAGGCTCTCTTAAAACTGTAAATAATTTGTGTTGAAATGTCTAGAACATCCACTAGAGGGCGTAAGAATCACATGTAAGAAAATGTCAGAACAACTAAAAGTGAAAAGATTTTTGAAAAAATTGTAACATAATTAATTGTGAAAATTATTGTATTTTAAAAGTGATAAAATAGTAATAACAATTATTGCAAAATGAAAATGAAAGGCAGGACAAATACACAAAATACAACATGACGGTTCTGATCAAATGCAGGAGGTAATTTATGAATGTTTGAGCAACAGTAGAATAATAAAAGTTTCACTTTGCTAGAAACTTTGTGTTTGGTTAGAAATGTATTTTTGGTGCAGTCAGATGACACTGACATGTGTAAAACAGGCAAAGATTTTACTCAAGAAGGAGCAGCATGACTCCAAAATAACATTAGTAGTACTATTAACTAAGTTTAAGTAAAAGTTTGATGCAGTGAAACTGCATGACAGCACATTTCTCCTCTCATTTTGCTGCCCTCTAGTGCCGGTTCTGAAAACTGAATCCTAACATACCATCCCTGCTCCATTCCTTTTGGTGTTAAAATTGTTGCTCACCTGTTTCTGATGGTCAGAATAATTCAAATGTATCATAAACATCTTAATAGAGCATCAGAAAATGGCGGCATGAAAAAACCCTGAGTTAAATTATGAATTTAAGGTAGAAAAGTTATTTTTAAGTGAAATGATTATCAACATTAAGGAATTACTGACTTTAAACAAACTAATTTCCCCTAAGCAGGAGCAGATAGAAAAGCCAAAAATCATGCTCAGATAAGAGTATCAGTATTTCCTCAATCTATTTTTATTCAAGTTAAAGTAAAAAGTAAAATGTAAAAAGTAGCTGTTCAAGAAATTACTCAGCTAACAGTAAAAAAGTATTTGGTAAAATTTCTACTCCAGTTCTGAGTAAGCAATCAAATTAATTGTTTAATATTTAAAAATCACATCATCAGATAGACCAAAACATGAAGCTATGTGGAAATATTGGTGTTTTAAAGACAATAATGAAAATAAATCGTATAAATATGATTTTATTGAGAAATAACAAAATCAAACAAAAAAAATCTTTTTCCAAATTTTTTTCTTTCAGTGCAAAACTTATAAAATTTCAACACATTCTGCAGGTGTGTGTTTGTGTCTGGTGAAGTTAAAACATGTTTGTTTTTCAGTCAGTGGGTAGAAAATCATCATAAGAAAATTACTCAAGTAAAAATTAAAAGTGCAGGATATTAAAAATACTCCTAAAAATACATTTTTTCAAGATACTCAAGTAAATGTAACTGAGTAACTAGTTACTACCCAGCTCTGCTTGTACGTTAGTTTTGTTTGCACTAGAAATTAGACTGGAAAGACTTGGTGGGATTTTGTGTTTTTGCAGCAGGAGCCTCGCTGTGGTCAGCAGCTGCAAAGCTGCTTCAGCATCAGCCACAACTCTGAGGATTAGTAAACTTAATGGTAATTTCCCAGCAATCCCAGTCTGTGTCATAAACGAAGCACTAACTGTAGACATGTGTGTTCAGCAACCAAGTTAACATCAAACAGAAAAATCGAAACCACGATATGCATTTAATTTTTACAACTCCAGCAGTTGTTTCTTTGCTAATGAGACACAAACACTTAAAGCTCAACCAGCTGCAGAAACATGGCAGGAAACCAACCAGAGTTTTTCCTCACAGAGCAAACAGCACATAAACGTGAGGAACATAAAATCAGCTGCAGCTCCAAACCGACTCAGCTGCGATCTGCGCTGCTCAGGATGACCTCGCTCTCCTCTCAGGGTCGCGGCGTATGTGTTCAGGAAACTGATGTCAGGGTCAAAAGGCTTGACCCCGATCCTGCGTGACTTCCACCCGGCTCCTCAGGATGGGAGCTGAGGAATCATCTGTCGGCGAACAACAATGACCTCTGTGCGTCACAGATCCTGCTGCAGAAGTTGGCATCTGGAAAGAGTCAGAGCTGCCAGGGTTTTGGTTACAGCGAGGAACGTTTTCATGTTCCTGCATCTTGTTCTCACTAAAACCAGAGATTACACCGCAGTCTCACGGGACAGCTGTCATCTGAAATGAAGATCAAACCATATTAGATTAGTTTAAACAATAAAAAAAAAGGTTCTCTGGGTTCTTCTTTAAAAGTTAAAGCCAATGACTGGAACAGGAATAGATTTTTAAAAAAAATCTGTTTTAATTTGTCCATATTCATGGAAAACTCATATTAGTATATAATTTAAGATTCATTTATTCTTGTTTTTATTTCTTCAGAGGCAGCAGGACTGTAAATATTAATATCTGTGGCTGTGTGCTAATAGAAAACAGTAGCTCCACACTAAATATTTAGTTCCAAACTAAAGAGGTTTACGAGACCCAAGTTTTATTTTGGTAATCCACTTGACACATGCAATATGCTAAATATTTAGCTTGCTAAGTAAATATCTGATTCGAGGTTAAATATTTAGTTTGGATCTAGATTTTTACTTTGTAAACTAAATATTTAGTTTGTTATTTAAGTATTTAGTTTGAAATTATGGCATGTAAATTAATAAATAACATGGAGAAAATATGATTTTGACCAATGAAGCTGCATCTTTGTTTCTTCAGAAAGTGCAATTAACCCATTAATTGACTGTAGCATTACAAACGGCGCCCCATAATGTTCTGGCAGGACTTTCCACTGAGAGGTTCAGCTGTGAATCAGAGGAATGCTGCGTTTCTTTCCTGGGATGTTCTGCTTCTCAGGTTTGGCTGAGTGTGCTCCGTTCCTGCTGGGTGGAGCTTCTCCTGACCCTATCTGAGAGCGACATCTCCCCCAGCGCCACGCTCTGGTGCCAGGGAGTCCAGCCGTCCCGCTGGGACGTCCACAGAGACACTCAGCAGGGACAGATGAGAAGGAACTTTAGCTGTTTTCTCTGTGAACCGACGACTTCAGGAACTGTCTTGTTTTCTCTCCATGCGGTTGTTTGGCTGTTTCTCCCAGCAGTGATCCTCCCTTTGATCCGACATGTTTGTGACCTCAGTCTCGCTCTCCCACCATTGATCGTGGGCAGAACAAATGAGGAGGGAGAATCCCAGCAGGTTCTCCTGACCTCACAGTGTGAGCTGACACTGAAACAGGAGAGTGTGGGAGAGTTTGTGCTTCATAAAAGTGAAGTAAAAGGCCCATAAATGACTCCAAGTCAAACAAAAGGTTTTCATTTGGCAAAATAAATTACTCTAATTGTCTGCAGGAACTGTTTCCTGCTCCACTACAAAAACACAAAACCTTATGAAGTGATTCTGGTTTGGTGAAATGTCTCAGTGCACTTGAAATAAGTCACTTTTCAGCAAGATATGGGAGCTTGTTTAAGTCAACAATTCCTTTAATATTGATTTTAAAAAAGTAGTAGTTCCATTTTATCACAAGACATTTTTCCAGTGTTATAATTGAAATAATCTGCAAAAGGAACTACTACTTTTTTTTTTTTTTTTAATCAAAATTAAAGAAATTATTAACTTAAAACAAGCTCCTATATCTTGCTGAAAAGCTGAAAATTGCTTCTTTCAAGTGTACTAAGATATTTGCACTTGGTAAGACTTTGTGTTTTTGCAGTGCAAAGCTTATAAATGCCAAAATCAACAACCAAACCTTCTTGAGTATGTATCCATATTAATGATTTAGTTGAGTTGTTCTGTTTTTTTAGGTGAAATGTTTAAACAGCAAACAGCTTCAGTGGATTTAAACACAATAACTGTCAGTAATTTAAAGTAGCCGTTCTTTGATCCACCATAAATATTAAGATTAATGTTTGGGAATGTTGAACAACTTTCTTCTTTCCAAATCATTTTCATGTGTGAAAGTTGAATTTGAACAATTTGAGGTAGTTTTCCTTATAGGCCACTACATCATTATTGGCAGGGAAAGGATTCCATAGAAAGATGCTGCCACCACCAGGCCTGACAAAGAGAATTTGGTTGGGAGATTCACCCTGATAAAAAATGAAAACAGTATTATTATTCCAGCTATTCCTGTTTTTCTATCTTTCTTTTTGTTCCCATAATCTTTTTTCTGTTGCTGTTATTGTGTAATTATGTATAAATTACTTTAATTTTGGTCATTAAAATGCCAAAATTTCCACATGACTTTTTGTTTTTATCCATCTGATGGCGTCATTTTGAACTGTTAAATGATTGATGATTCAATCAGTTACACTGCAAAAACACACAATGAAAATGAACCAGAAATATTTTTTACTGCAAATATCTTGGCACATTTAAAATAAGACAAAATTAACTTACAATTAACTTTTCAGGAATATGTAGGAGATTAAGTTCACGACTCTTTATTGATGAAAAAGTCCAAGTGAAAAATCTGCGTGGAGCAAAACATTTTCCCCACAACATAAAAATGATTTAATAGTAGATTATTTCACTGATAGCTGGTACTTTTCAAACAATATCAAATAATTATTGACTTAAAACAAACTCCTATGTCTTGTAAAAAAGTTGCTTTTCTCTTATTTCAAATGTACTTAGATATTTGCACTAGAAACAAAATTGAAAGTACTTGGTAAGATTTTGTTTTTGCAGTGTACTCAGTAATATTTTGGATGGATAACTTTTTCTGTCACTTTAGTAAAAATGTGTTGAATTATTGCTACAATTTTTGGCACTTTGTCCATTTTTGTTCATTTATCCAGATGTGGATTTCAAGATGTTCACTTTAGATTAAATAAGGTCTTAACAGACTTAAGTGGTTAAATTTGTGTTACACAATAACTCTTCAGAAGATAAACATACTGATGCTTTTCCTTGTTGGTGCCGAAACCTCCTGTATTTTTAAGGAAATTCTGTCAATTTTGTAGAAATATTCTACTGTAGTCTGATAGTACAGCTGTTAAAGTCGAAGAGACGAACGCATTTCGCAAAAACTAGCAAAAATGGAGCTGTATGTTTGTTTTCTCGTGGAAAATGGGGCTTCCTGATTTTGTAGCAAACCAGCTGCGTTCCAGCGGAGACCAGAGTGTGGTTTTGAATACTCCAACTCTATCAATCTTCTTCTTAAGTGCAAAACTGTGAAATTAAAAAATGAAACAAGACGCATTGCGGTATCACAAAATATGGTGTGCAAAATGTGAAGATATTTAATTGCGTCATTTTATGAGGACATTAATCATGTTTTATTGGTGCAGTTGTTTAATTTGAAACAGATTAAAGGAGGTTTATTCATGGTGATGTGTCCCAGTTGTTCTGAAGAATCCATAATAAAACAAGCTTATTTTAATACATTGGTTCTCAATCAGCGATTCTGAGGAAAGATGAGAATCTCCAACTGGAATGTGATTTTTTTTTTTCAATTTCGTAAGGACTAAATGAGCTGCTGTCACACTAGAAGTCAGCAGTGGATGAGAGACAGACCGAGGATCTTGCAGATCTGATAAAGTCCCAAAAAAAGAGTCCTTTCCTTCCTGAGTGGAGGACTGTTTGTGTTAGAGAGATGTGCGTCTCTTCTTCTGGGTGGGAAGCTGCTCCTCCCAGAGTTCCTGGTTTCCTCTCGCTGAGGACTCGCCACCAACCGGACTGGGTGGTGTCACTCAGACTCTCTGAAAAAGTTTCTGTAAAACAAGAAAAAAAATCTGATTTTTAGCTAAATTTAGCAGAGACAAAGATGTTGTGTGTTATTTGTTTTGCAGATGGAGATTGTGTGCCAGCAGTTCGCACTGATCTGATGCCCTATTAGTCCTAAAAATGATTTCTATCATTTATATTTGCTTACAGATGAACCTGCACTGCAAAAACATAAAATCTTGCTAAGTATTTTTTATCTAGTTTCCAGTGAAAATATCTTCATACACTTGAAGCCCAACTTACAAGTAGCTTTTTACTAAGATGTAGGAGTTTATTTGAAGTCAATAATTCCTTAATATTGATGAAAAAGTAGCAGAATATTAAACCAATAACTGGGAAAATCATCAGTGGCCATGCAAAATACCTTCATTGCATTTTTTGCAGAAACTCATTTTGAACTAGACTGTAGGAAGTGGTTTCTGGGAGGAAAGTCAACAACAAAACACTTTTCTCTTCCAGCAGCCATTGTACAGCGGTAAGCTGACCAAATGTGCTGGAGCTCTGCTGAAGTTATTAGGTGACGGGCTGACCAAATGTGCTGACCAAATGTGCTGGAGCTCTGCTGAAGTTGCTCAGTGACGGGCAGGGCTTAGCTGGGGTTGCGAGGTAACGGCACAGAGTGACTCAACAAATGGCTCGTTTTCTAGACACCAAAAAGCGACAAAATGGCTGGATAATTTTTTAAGCGCTTCAGCTGTTTTCAGAACCAGTTGAGACCCGAATGGAAAAATAAAACGTCTGTGGGTGGATTCTGTTTTTGTGCAGAACGTTTAGGACATCCGAGCTACAAAAACTGTTGACATGATTTTAAACTAAAATATTTCATGTTATATTATGACTGCAGTATATCAAAGCTGCAGAGTAAGGACAGAGTGAGACTTCTCTTCCTCCTTCCATGAGTCTGTTATCGTAAATCTCATTGATTGATCCCTGAACCGCCTCATCTTCATGTCACGACTGCAGCCTGAATCAGTGAGAACATCATTCCCACAGCCTGTTTGCTCTTCGCCTGGCAGGAATGTCCACAGCTGATAAAACCCAGACTTCATCCAAACACGTCTCCCCTGCTGGTATTCCCACTGATTGTTTGTCTTCACTGAGGAAGAAGAGGAGGAGGAGGAGGAGAGTGGAGGTGGCGGCGTTATTCAGGGTGGTCTGCTGCACACAACAGAAGAAAACAAATTAGTTTCTCACCAAAGATACTCCATCAATCAAACATTTATGATCATCTGGCTCGGTTGTGATTTCCAGATGGATGTTTCTCACTCTTTATTACTTTTCCAGCCCACAGTGATGTAGGGCGGTGTGGTTTCATCCACTTACTGACTGAAGAAACGAGGGAATTCATGTCTAGGAGTGGCTTTGGTGGAGATCGTTACCCTCTGATGATGCAATGAGGCTCATGTTTTGTTCTGTGGATGAGGAGAAAGTTTGGGAAAGTTTCTTTGTACAAACCAATCCCTGCACAGTTACTGGTGCAGAATGTTGGTGATGTTACTGGAAACTGGCCTGTCACCATAACAAATTCTGCTGGACAATAAAATGTCCCAGACGTTATGGAGATAAACTAAAATACTCTTGTTTTGTGACCATTTTCACAAATGGTAATGGCATAAATAATGCAAGAACAATTTTACTTATTTCCTGAATTATTTACAATAATAATTACTTTACTTAGCAGCTTTTTCAGTAACAAAAAGACACACAACCTGAACATGCTATAAACAATAAAGTTATATCTTTTCCAGTAGTAGACTTCTGCTTGTGTTGTTTCTCTGTTATTTTCCTCCAGCCTTCATTGTCTTACTTTCAGTTCTTATGGGAAGTCTATGGATGTTTCATTGGGTTCAGTTGGGAACCAAAACTGCAACATTTCTTGCATTTTCAGTTTCTGTGTTTCTCTTTCACACAACAATGTATGAAACCATTCAGACTAATTGGGAAACCTGTCCCCCTCCTGCCCTGTGGGGGCGCTGCAGCGACAACCACTGGAGGAAACGACAGGAAAGCCTTCAAAAAGAAATGAGCACAACTTCCTCCTTCACAAAATGTAAACAGAAATAGAGTAGCGTCGATTTTAGCAGTGGGAGGATTTCTCTTTTGTCTGTGGTCTCCTGCTAGCGCTAACCTAGCATGTTTGTTTTTTGGTTGTATTTACCCAGAATGCCCTGCGTTGTAGTCCACTTCCTGCTTTGCTTGGTGGACCAGAGTTTGATTTTTTGGTCCACATCAGAGTTACGCATTCACGCCTTTCTCAAGAAAGAGTTTTTGATTGAAGCGGACTCAACATTGCTGGTGTGAATGCATCAAACTGGAACATGAGATGAAAACCAAAGTGGTTTATCATTCAGATCTGAACTGATTTTCTGAAATTATTTGTCTAAAAGCTTTTTGGAAAGGTTTCCTTTACGTTTCGGTTTTATGTGTGACAGTGAGTAATGAATGGCTCAGGGGCGGAGGGGACTGTGGAAACTTCACGAGTTGCTCGGATGAAAAGGAAAAGGAGAAGTTCCCTCCCATGACATCACTCTGTTAAATGACCTCTGGGTGAATCAGACACACCTTTTTATTTCCTCCAGGGCCCGTTCACATAATGCTGGTTATTTACTCATCCAGGAATGTATGTAATAAATGACAGAAGAAACTGAAAGTCAATTTTTAACAGTAGGATTCTCTCTAGTGTTACTACTTCTCATTATATAGCTTTTTTTTTATGTATACATTTTATAACTGTGGCATTTTGGAGCCGTTGACCAGATGGTGATAGTTTTTAATGACTTGAAAACGTTTTAGAAATTCCTTCATCCATAAAAAAAATAAACTATGCCAACCCCAAAGAATAAGTAATGTAATGTGTACTTCATGTTTAATTAGTTTCTGAAGCTCACATAGACAATACATCTGGTTCTTTTAATATCTGATTTATTTCCACAATGTTTCATCTCAGTGGTTTTATCTTATTTACCATCAAACCAAGAAAAACTTTAAAAATGTCACAATGACAAGTTTTGTCCCAGTAGCTATTGCGATAAATAATATTGTTGTTATTTTGAGATCATTTTCAAATAACATTATGAAAGAATGCGTCCTAAAATATTATTAAACTTTAAATTTTCATGAACATATAACACTGGAACGGGAAGACACTTTAAATATCCCAAATAAACAAAACAACAGACACAATAAACAAAATGAATGATAAAGTCTCTGTAAACAAAGGGCTCGTTGAGACCGAAGCACCAGAAACAATAAATTATGCAAGTGAAAATTATTGAGCTTGTTTTAATTTGTTAACCTGAGTGCAGACGGAGAAGACAAACCAAACACATGAAGACAGAAAAGTTGAAGAATGTTTTCCAATATTTACTCCAGAAACATACAGACGTAATAAACTTTGATGCATCGTGAGGCTGAAATCTGGGCGTCAGCTTTCCTTTTGTTCCGGAGAGGATCAGCTCACCACAAGCTCAAACTTCACAAAGCTGATTCAGATGTTGTTCAGCGTTCAGCCGGGAAGCCGAGCGCCCATCTGCCCGCCAGAAAGGCTGAATGTGATTCAGCGCGGTCCTGCTTCCAGGGAGAACAGTCCAGAAAGAAAAGGAAAGATTCAAAAGCACCCAAACCTTCATAAACATGCATCAAAGCAGTTTTAACAGGTTGCACATGTCGGTCATTTCTCTAAGAGTTTCACATGTTTTCTGTTGTCGGTTAGATGAACAAATATCTGTTTCTATCTCACCGCTCCTGGTAGGTTGTGGTGGAAGTCACGATAAACTTTTTACTTTATACTTTTACTGCTATTATGAAGTGTCTCTACTCTTAATTGAGTAAAATTTCTGGATTCTCAACTTACTGAATGAAAAACAAACATGTTTTAACCAAAAACTCACCAGAAACAGACCTGCAGCTTCCTTAAAGTTTTTCATTTAAAAAACTGATTTGGAAAAATCATTTTGCCTAACTTTGTTATTTTTTTGTTACTTATATAAATTTTTGTCATTTTGATCCTTGAAATACCAAAATTTCCACTTAACTTTTCATTTTACAAACTTTAAATATTAAATGATTTATAATTTGATTGATAATTTGAGTTATTTTTCACCAAATACTGTTTTACTCTTGCTGGAGTAATTTCTTGGACAGACGTAAATGATCTTGTTTTGAGTGAATACTTCTTGAATATAGATAAAAAGTAACTAGATCAACTAGTTTTTATTTCCACTTATAATGGGACAAATTCCCATGTTATGAGTGAATAATCTTTCAGAGGAACTAGATATTTGCACTAGAATCTAGACCAAAACTACTTGGTAATATTTTGTGTTTTCTACTCATTTATTCACTTTATAAGATTTTCTTTCTCTCGTGTTGTTATGATCTATTTAATGATTTTCAAAGTTGTCTGCTGCAAATCTCTGAGAAGTTTTGTCCAGTTTGGTTGAAGCCTTTATCGAGTGAAACAAAGAGGATTTGAATTTGTGACAGTTGTCTTGTTGAAGTGGGACTCATCATTAAAAAGGGAGGAAACAGTCTGGAAGAGCTTTGTCTTTATGATGTGGTGAAACAGGGGTTTTACCAGAACCTCTGGGACTTTGAACAACCAACACAGCAGCCGCTCCAGGAACCTCTGGCAGCACATGACAGGATCAGAAAAAGTGTGAGTCCTGCTCTGCTTCTCACACATTTTAGCATCGAAGTGCACATAATGTTTCAGAAAAATTAGAACAAAGGTCCACTCAAGCTTTTGACTTTTCTCCATCTTCATAATTTGCCGCCGGTTCCCCTCGAAATGTGCATCTCGTTACTCAGTTTGCAGCAGAAGTTTTCTCTCCCTGCCTTAGACTCTTCAGTTCAGAAAATCTCTGCTTCAATCCAAACAAACCAAAGGCTGGCGGGGTGGACACACCTCTCTCTGCAGGAAGGAGTTGAGCTGCTGCGTGACATGAGGAGAGTTTAAAGACTTAGTTTGGCTCAATTTTATGGCCTCCTCTGATTCTGGACTTCCTCTCGCTGGGCGGCGTCGTGTCAAATCAGAGTTCAGATGAGGGAAATGCAGCAGATGCTTTGAGATGGCTCATAATTAAGAGCCTGACGTCACAGTTAACGAAAGCACTTCAAAAACTGAAGTAATGCATTCATCTAGAAAATATTTCTACAAAAAAAAGTTGTAAGATGATAACAAAAATGTCTTTTCAGGATTTACACCTGTAGATTTGGTTGGACTGGGGACCAAAATTGCAACATTTGTTACTGTTGTGATTCACTTTCACGCTGCACTGAATCAAACAAACCAAACTAATTAAAAACCAGTTCCCCTCCTCACCTGTGGGGGCGCTGCACCAAAACCGCTGAAGGAAGCGACACAAAAACTTCTGGACAAGACACTGAGAGCAAAAATAACCGAAGATGGAGACATCAGATTTTAGTGATTGTAGGATTTCTCTTTTGTGTTTGGTAAAAGATCATAGCTAGCTAGCTAGCGCTGGAGTAGTGCACTTGTTTTGTTTGAATTTACCCAGAATGCCCTGCGCTGTGGCAAAATTCCTGCTTTTGGAGCCGACTCTGGATTTGAGCTCTGTCAGAGTTCATTTCAACCAAACCCAGAGTTCGCTTTTTGGTCCATATCAAACGAACCAGACTTTGATGAATGAAATCTAAGATCCGATTTAATAAACAATCAGATCATTTCAAACACTGAGAATGTTTTTATTAAAAGGACCATAGCTGCAAAATGAAGACCGACAAGACATTTGTTTTTTTGTGTGTGTATGTGTGTGTGTTTTTAAATCAATTTTGGGACATTTTAAAAGGGAATCTGAGGTGAATTGACTTTTTTGGCACAATTCCTGTCCTCGTGTGTCTTGGGGTTGAATGTTATTACCCCAAACATAGAAAGCATCAACAGCAGCTGCACTGCAAAAACACAAAACCTTACCAAGAATTTCTGGTTTAGTTTCTAGTGTAAATATCTCAGTACAGTTCAAATAAGAGAAAACTAACACAGAAGCAACTTTTCAGCTAGATAGAGGAGCTTGTTTTACTTAATAATTACTTACAATTGAGGAAGAAGTATTATTTTCATTGGTAGATTATTTCACTTGTAACAAAATCTCTTGTTATAAGCGAAACAACTTTTTAATCAGTGCTGAGGAATAACAGACAAAACTTCTATATCTTGCTGAAAAGTTCATTTTAAGTTAGTTTTGGTCTTAATTCAAGAGTATGAAAATATTTCCACCAGAAATTGGACAAATGCCAAATAGTTAAAAGTTCAAAGTAAAGTAATTTTCTGCTGGTTGCAGGAAGTAAAACCTAAAAATGATCCTGAATGGAGATTTGGATTTTGGAGAGTGTTTGTGGATCAGTTCGGTCAGAACCTTTATCAACCAGACCATCGTCTGGGTCCCGCCGGTCCCGCCAGCCGGCCGGGGAGCCGTCGGATCAGGTCCGTTTGACCCGCTTTATCTCCAGACTGCACAGCTGTTTCACTGGAGAGAAGGCTGCAAGAGCTCAACACATTATGTTTAATTGTGGAGAATTTCAGCAATGTGCAGTCAGCTGGGCTGCAGGCTGGAGTTTCACGCGGCTGTTTGCCGTTTCTGCACTGATGATAAAGGTTCTGTGAAACCCTGAAGTGTGATATTTATGTTTTATTTATATGTTGTGGAGAAACTTGTCAGTTTCAGCCCTTCTAGACTCATATTTTCCGCTGGCTGTGCATCCATCTTTGTGCAGTCAGCGTTTTTTTTTTTGTGATGCTGATTTTATAGAGAAAAGGTTAAAAGCTGAGTAGTGAACGTGTGTTTTTACATTTTTGCCGCTTTCTGCTGGTTTTGTTTTAACCCTTATTCTGTCAAATTTCAACAATAGAATTACTGGTTGAAAAACAGAAGCAGACTGAAACTAAATGTCAATTCACATCCAAAAACATGCATGAATTCTTTGTAAATATGAATCTTTGGTGAAAAGTTCATCAGCAGAATCGTCTGCATAACATCTATTTGGGTTTTCATTACAAATGTGCAAAACTTTGTCAGTAACTGCATTTCTACTGACCATATAATTACACAATTTGACAAAAATAAATTTGTTTAATAGAAACACAGCAATTTTGAAATAAAAAAAAAACTTGGGTTTTGATAAGAAGATTTTTATGCTGAGATGTTTTTTTCTTTGGACTTTCGAAATTGGTTTTGTAAAAGTGCAACGGAAACTTGATCAAGAACCTGCTGACTAAAAAGACAAAGCAGGCGTGGGCCAAAAAGTGTTTCAGTTGCAGATTTGCAAAATCACAAGGAACTCTGCCACTTCTCCTTATCTGTAAAATTCATGGACATGATAAAATTAGGTATGATATGATAAATAATCTCAAACTACTAGAAAACTCCTTGTTAGCATTTTCTCTATCACACTTTTCTTTAAAGAAAGAAAAGTATTTTGGTCATTAGATCATTAGATCACCTCTTTTCAGGCTTGACTACATCTGATATCATTGCCATATTTGTTGTACATAATGTTACTAACAATAAAAAGTCAAAGTGTTTGTGGTACTAATTTGGAAATATTAGTGATATTTGCGCATATTTATGATGGTAAATGCAACTTTTTACAACTCGCTCTAAAGATCATGGACTATAATCTGACATCAATTCAGGCTGTTTAGTACCAGTAAGAACATTTTTCATAGTTTTGGAGAAAAATCTATAATAAACTCCCGATTATTAGCTCAAAAAATTTGGGGATTTGTTGATTTTGCGTAAATTTCCACATTAATTCTGAAGAAACTGGCGGGACTGATTGATATAATTTGGCAGATAAAAACTGTGATTGATAACATAATATTTAAACTTTGCTTAGTCTAGAATCTAGAGGGCCACATAAACAGCTATGGCGGGCCGGATTTGGCCCACGGGTCTTGAGTTTGACACATGTGCTTTGTCTCGTTTATCCATATATTCTGGCACAACCGAATGTGTTATTGAACATTTGTGCTCTTAATGTGGCCCAAAGTAAAAACTCTTTTGATCTGCTTCATTAGTAAGTGAATATCTTCCGTCGTGGGGACTTTCCTCCTCCAGATTCCCTCCTGTTTATTGATGAACTGGATGGAATGACAACCATGTGAGGCACAAAAAGTGACGCACGCAGACGCTGCAGGAGCCCTCGTAATGAGGCTAAAGACGCTGACGGCGAGCAGCTGTCAAACCTCATATCAAGTCTCTCCACTTTTCCAGCTTCAGGCTGCAGCAGACGCCCTCCAAGCATCGCGTGTCCCATAAATGTGTTAGTGATCCGCGCGCCGGAGGGGTGGTGAGCTCCCAGAAGTGACACGGCGTGTTGTAGGGTCTCCTCTGACGCAAGGAAACCTTTTAGTTGTAGTGTCTGGTGTCAGTCGGATGCATAGCAACGCAAATGCTGGCTATAAATATGCTTCCCTGTCCGGGCTATTTTAAAACCAATAGGGTTAAACTGAAGAGTTCAGCTTCCTTTCAGTGTTGGAGACAAAATAAAGTAAAAAACTCTAAAAGAATAAACTGCTGCAAAGGGAAAGCAATGAATCAGCAAAGAATGTTACGTAAAAAAACAAAGGAAAACTGCAAAAACAGAAAATCATACCAAGAATTGTTATTCCAGTTTCTAGTGCAAATATCAAACAAAACAGACTGACAAGTAACTTTTCAGGAAAATTTTGGAGCTTTTTTAAGTCAATAATTTCCTGATATTGACGAAAAAATATTTGTACAATTGGCAGATTATTTCCCTTATAACATGGGAAAAATGTAAAGTTTTATTGATCTGGGAAATTTGGATGTGGATTTTATAAAACAGGCTTGAATTAAACAGTGTTTCCATCACAGAAGAAGAATGAGGTGGAGGAGGTGGAGGAGGTGGAGGAGGTGGAGGAGACGGACTCGTCTGTTTTGTTGCCATCATCTGTTGCACTGATGGCAACAAAACAAAATCTTTCCATGAAATGTCCAAGTAGCTATTGCTAAAAACAATAATAATGTTTTGAGACCATTTTGAACTAAATTATTGATAATGGCATAATAATACAAGTTTTCTCTCTCAGCATCATTTAACAACATTAAGCAAATATTTTTGATCTAGTTTCTAGAACAAATATCTCAGTACACTTGAAATAAGAAAACTAACAGACAAGTACTTACGTTAGTATTATTAACTTCAGTATCATTAATGTTTATTAAAAAAAGAATGAGCTCCACTTGCAGATTATTTCACTTCACTTTTTATCAAAGTGCTAGAAAGCAATTTGTAGTGATATATTTTCTTTTTTATTTTATTATTGTCTTGTATATACATTTTTATAACCTATCAAGGTACAGCTCATCAAATGGTGACATTTACGTTTGAACTGTATCATTTTACCTTTTTAGGTAAATTTTATTACTAATTTCCATCAGAAAACAACCAGAAAGCAAAGAAATATTCCAGAACATTATTATTTCTCTCAGTTGTTTCTGAAATCTGCACCATGTTGGAGAATCAGTGGCTTTATTGAAACTCATCTTGTTATACATGCAATAACTTCAAGAGTTTACATAGTAGACCATGAAGATAAGACAAACTTTGCTACATAAAGTTTATTATCAAAAACGATGTGGAGGATTAAAGTTCTTCAGGAGAAAACACATTAAAGGTTAAATAGTTTTCTCCAGAATGTCATGTACATTCTTATGATTCTGGATTTCCCTGTTTCTGTCCTCCATCCTGGGCTGATTTTTTCTTTTCCCACAATCCTTCCTGTTGCAATCAGCCGCCACATGCCGCAGCGGATTAATGCAGGACTTCCTCTCCACCGCTGTGCACAGTGGTAATTCAGTTTAATTGGGATTTGTTCCTCCTGGCTGCGTTCCCAGCACTCCAGATGCTCGTTGTCTGTTTGACAAATAAACCCCTGCCAGTGTCTTCAAAGCCTGCAGCGTCAGAGCTTTTGCAGGTCGGAAACGCCGCGATGATGTCTGATTACGTCCCAGAGAGTTTGCCGGGTTCATGTGAAAATGTTCCTCCGGGTGATGACCAGGGCGGTCTGACTCTCCCGCCGCCTCTCCTTCTTCCGCTCCAGCCGCACCTTCCAGCAGACGGCGCTGGACGCCAGCAGCACCAGCCCGGCCGACAGCAGCACCAACCCGAAGTAGGAGATGGTGGATCCGTGCGAGTTGAAGCTGTATGCCACGGCGGTGACCACGATGCCGGCGATGAGGACCACCACGCCGAACGGGACGGTGCAGCGGTAGCAGGAGAGCTCCGCGCCGCCGGTGGCTGCCGTCAGCTGGACCTCGTTAACCAGAGGGATGTTCAATGTCGTCATGGCGACTGGTGGTTGCTCAGTGGCTTTGGGCTTCTCAGAGGTCGCTGGCGTCTTCATTGCGTCCTTGTTGAGTTCGTCTGGCATCGCCGGCTACAGTTGGCTCCTCACTGCGGCGCTCTGGGGCTCCCAGTCTGAGGAGAGACAAACCAACCAGTAAGCAAACCAGCAGAGTTATGATCAATCCAAAATATCGATAATATCAGGGCGCAGCTTTGTACTTTCTGAGGTGTGTGGACACTGCGGCATGACTCTGTTTTAGTCCAGTAGACTCCCTCAGCTTGGAGGCCAGAATTGCTTCATTCTCAGCTGCTGTGAATCATTTTCACACTTTTTGACTGAGTCAAACGATCCAAAGTGATTGAAAACCTGTTCACCTCCTTGCCTCTGGTGGCGCTGCACCAAGAACTATAGAAAGAAATGACACAAAAACCTCTAAAGAAGACACTGAGCACAATTTGCTGCTTCATAAAATGTAAACAAAAAGGGAGCAGCATCAGATTATAGCAGTTAGACAATTTCTCTTTTGTCTTTGGTAAAAGACTACGAGGCATTTCTCCGTCTCCACGTTTGTTTTGGTCGTATTACCCAGAATGCCCTGCGCTGTAGTCCACTTCCTGCTTCTGGAACAGTCTCCGGTCTGCTTGATGTTCACATATGCATTCGAACCAAACCAGAGTTCACTTCAACCGAACTCAGACTGAGGGTGTAGGCGGAGGAGAGTTTGCTTTTTTGGTCTGCATCAGAGTTTGATTATTACTCACACCTCACCAGAAGAGCTGGACTTTCAAGACAAATGAACTACAGTTCAATTAAAGTGAACTAAACAGGTCTGGTGTGAATGCAACCGCAGATTGAATCATTTTCAAACACACAAACAGATAAACGTAATTTTTATGCCTTTGTTTTGGCGCCCCCTCTAGCACAGCACCCATATGCAGATGATATCATGCATACTAATGACAATTGCAATTATTGATGATTCTATCAGCTTTTCTTATGATTAATTGGCTAAAAAAATGGCATGTTCTGCAGGATTTCCATAGAACTTATTTTAGTTTTTACACACTAGAAATATATTAAAAGATGTAAATAAGAAAAATAATTTAATTACTTTTTAAAATAAGAAAATAAAAATGTTATTTTCTGCCATAATAGCAATTCTTTTGTGTATGCTTGATCATTACCAAAGGATGCATCTGCAGCTAAAAACAAATCATGTGTACTAATAGATTTATATTTTTGAATATAAAATAGATAGAAAAATGTGTTTAATTTGAGTTCTTTCAGAAAATGAAATTATTTAGTCTGTGTCCACAGGTAACAAATATTAAGTTAGATGACGATTATTTCTATAATCATGATTAATTGGATAAATTGTTTCAGTGCAGGTCAAAAGGTCAACTTTAGTTGCTCAATGCAGAAGAAGCGAGTCTGAAGCAGATGTTTCTGGTTTGATTTCCACATCACATTTCACAATTCGCCAGCCCACTCTGACCACCACACGCTGCTTCAATAAACCAATGTAACCTCTTTGCACAATCCAGGCCGCCTCTCAGCCCAGTCAGGGGAGAATGACGCAGGTCCGCTCAGCCCGACACGAGCTGAGACATTCCCTGGAGAGCGCGGGATACGGAGCTCTCGCTGAAACGCAAGAAGCTCTGAAATCACAAGCGGTTTCACAACCGTCCCCTCCTTTCTCCCGGCTGCGCGTTTTCCCAACGCAAAGCCGGGATTCAGACGCTGAGGGACAAACAAGTTGCTTCATCACAGCCAGATGCTGCTGGCGTTCGTCTTTCTTATCCCAGAACAGTCACTGCATGGAGGAAGCTTTCCTGGAGGTTTGTTTTGTCAGTGCTGATACTGGACCTCTGGTTCAGCGTCAGTCTTTGGGTTAAAGTTGAAGTTCCTCCACGTTTAACATTCCAGCATGTGGCTGAAATGTTTCATTTTTGTCTAAACTAAGCGACAGATTTCTGTTTGTTAGTGTCAAGCATCCCGTTGAAGAGGGAGGGACACAGAGGGAACATAAAATCAGTAATGACTTCATTTGTTCATGACTCTGAAAGTAAAACAACCCAGAACCAGAAAGTGTCCACACCAGAAAGATCCACAAGAGTTTTTGTCCTAGTTAAAGTCAAGTGTCAGCCGTCTGAGTGATCATTTTCTGATCAAATCCCCAACATAAGTCCAGGAGCAGCCATGAACGACATGGCTGACAAACAACATAAGCATTTCACATCAGTCAATATAGATAATTATTGATTTGTTTTTTTGTTTTAAATATCAGAAGTATTGCCAAACTGGTGACATGAGCTTTCCTGTTTGATCAACAGTTTTCAGTTCATACCATAAATCAATAATTTATAATTGATCAATTACTGATAATGCCAGTTGTTAATGAAAGGTGGCTCTAAACCAGGAACTCAATGTTTCGGCTGTTTTGCAGTTTTCCGGAAGTTTGTTCCAGATTTGTGGTGCAAAGAAGCTGAATTCTGCTTCTCCTTGTTTGGTTCTGGTTCTAGAGATCCAGAGCAGAACCAGAAGACCTGAGGATCTGAAAGGTTGATACAACAGCAGATCTTTAACAGCTAAGCTGCTCGGTGATTCATAAACTGCCAGTATTTTAAAGTCTACCTGCTCAGGAAGTTCTGGTTTTAGTCAGAACTCCAGCAGCAGCGTTCTGGATCAGCTGCTGCAGTAACCAGTGCAACTAAAGATAAACACATGATCTCGTTTATCACTCGTCCTTTAATCCTAGAAATATTCTTCAGGTGATAAAAGGCTGAATTTGAAAAGGTTCAGGTCTGAAATCACACACCAATATCACTTCCTCAAACAACCGATGCATTACCTGGTTGAAAATACTGTAAACATCATAGTTAAAATTCGATATTTTACCAGTTTTGATGGATATCAGCACAACTCATTTCTTACTGACCATCACAAACACAAGAGCATTTTTTAAAATAAAAATCTGGAGGTGGAAGAAACTTAAAAGTGTTTCACTATTTGGTCTTTCAGCCAAAATCAACAAATAGATCAGCAGAAACAAAATCAACTTTCTTCCTGTGAAAAGTCATGAGGGCATGAAGTTCTTGATCAAATAACTGAAAACTTAATTTCATTAGATTTTTTCCACTGTAAAATGTTGCATAGGTTTATTTTTTGTTTGCTACAATGTTGTAAACAATAAATGAATGTTCTTGGTGTTCTCAACTAATTTGCAGAAATATTAAAACTGCAGCAAGTTGCTTTAATTGAAAAGATAAGATATTAAAGACAATTTTTAATGACTGTTGGGGATTTTGTGCAGAGTGCTGTTTATTTTTCGGATCTTAAAGAGATGGTACCAATTTAGGCATACAAAACATTAAAAACTTCAGTGAAAAAATGTTTTCATAAAATCCTCTGAAACTCTGCAGGCTGGTATGTTATTTGACTTATTTGAGGAACAAACAGGCAACTTGTGTTTTTATATAATAAAACTGCTGCTGCAAAACCAAACATTTACATTTCCTTGAATAAATTTGTAGAGTTAATTATTTAGTTTGATTTGTTGCAATTAAAGCCAAAATGAAAGAAATCAAAAAGGAACGTTTCTGAAGATTAAAATAATGTAGCAAAAATTAAATCAAATTAAATCCAGAAAAGTGGAATTAAATCGACTGAAGGCGGAGAAAAAATCATTTCAATATTAATTAAATTAGTTGAAATTGGAAAAATTAAAAGTATTTGTTACCTCATGAGTTACTCCAACACCAAGTTTCCGAACCGCTGCAGTAAAAGTCGCTTGTTTCTGAAGCAAAGTGGTTCCTGAGGTATTCTGTCTGGTTCGGTTCGGTTCGGGCTGAAGTCCGACTCTCCTGTGGTCCTGAGTAATGAAGCCGCACTGCCATCCTCACCGAGGCAGACCGGGTCAAGTATCGACGACTGCGTCAAGTTCACGGTGATCAGGGAAAAGTGGATACTTCCGGTTGAGTTTTTCCAAAATAAGATAAATCACAGATACGTCTAAAAGCCAAAATGTAAATAAAAAATAGATCTGATTTTGTTATATCTGGTCAAGTTTAAAGTCAAACATCTTGAATTTAAATCTGATGTTTTAGGTTAGCATTTTTTAAATCACATTAATAAAATGACTGCGCCTTTAAGTTGTTTGGAAAAAAACAACTTTAAAAAAATGTAGATACATTTTTACAAGTTATCAAATTAAGTTTATCCAATATATTAAATATATTAATATATTTAATATATTAAATATTAAATATCTATTATATTTAATATTTATATATATGTAAATATATTAAGTTTAGTTAGATTTTTGGACACATTTTTCTGAACTGGAACTCAAAAGTTCTTGCTAAATTCAGTTTCAAACAAGAAAGAAAATGTTGACAATTAAAACTGATTCAGTTTAATTCAGATATTATCTAAAGTATTCCCTGTTTCTTAGGAACATTTTATTTGTTTGGTTTTACAATATTTCTTCCTTCCACTCAACTTTCCCTCATACTAGGATGTGGGACACAGATTCTTTAGCAAAGATTATTATTGTTATTATTTATTTGTCTTCTATAGAGCATGTCAGTGACTAACAAGTTAGACTTTTCAAAACATGGATATAAATTGTTCTTATTTACTAATTTTCTGATGTTATCTTCATTTTACTGTAGAAAAATATTACTCTCCAATATTACTGTTTCATTCACAGTAATATTGTTTATATTCACCTTGTATAAAACACTGAATAAATTGAAAACAAAATAAATCATAGTGTCCAGGGTTGGGCAGTAACAAGTTACATTTACTGAATTTTTGTTGTTGGAAATATATACATTTGGGAGTATTTCTACTGTGCTGTACTTTTCATTTTTACTTTAATAATTTTATAAAAAAGTATTTCTACTCTTACTTGAGTAAAAATTCTTGATTTTCTACCCACTGAATGAAAAGCAAAAATGTTTTAACCATTAATTCACCAGACACACACCTCCAGCTTTTGTTAAAGTTTCCTAAGTTTTATATTGAAAGGAACTGATTTTTTTTTTCTTATATGAATTATTGTCATTTTGGTTTAACTGTGTGTAATTGTGATTCGTCTGGTGACGTCATTTTAAAATATGAAATGATTGATCATTTGATCAGCACTTGACTTTTTCCCATCCAAACTTTGTGACCGTTTCCGATCTTTTATTTCCGTATTTCTAAGCGGAAGTAGTGAGTTTGTGTCCGGCCAGGCAGCTCGGTCAGCTGGCGGCCGCCGTCATGTCGCTGCAGTTCGGGGATGAGGATTTCCAGAGCGCCTGGCAGGAGCTGGACGAGCCGCAGCTGGACGGATGGGAACTCTTCACCGAGGCGATGGGGGTCCAGATCCACCGGCGTTACGACCGGGTAGGCAGAACCGAGTCGGTCCGACTGAGCAGAACCTCTGCAGAACCTGCAGCAGGTGTGTAATTAATGCATGTGAATTCCGCTCTGCCCTGGCCTCTTGAAACGTAAACAGATTTTTATTATTTTTTGATTTTGCCTTATTAATAACGCTTCATCTGGGATGTCCTAGCGGCCAGAGGCGGAAATATCCGGAACTGAGCGACAGTTTTCTGATTTGCTCAGAAGCCACCTCAGCAGGTTCTCTGCTGCCTTCAGGAGATTGGGAATTGTGCTTGTAAAATTTTCCAGAACTGGAAAAGCAGGTCAAAGGGAACGGAAACCAAGCATGGAAAAATCAAATAATTTGAAAAGGGTGTAAAACCAACCATTTTTAAAGCTTTATATGGTATAATGTTATTCCCTCATCAAAAACATGCTTGGAGTGTTGGTTTAATCTCCCAAGGCAACCATTCAGCTGTCCAAAACCTCTGCCCAGGTTTTGGACAGCTTTTACTCAGCTCCTTCAGACTAGCCCGCAGCAACTAGCAAACATCAGCGGATCTGCTGAGCTCATTTTTTGAGCTGCTTCTCAGTGCAGCACTGGTAAAAATGTTTTTAAACGGTTAATAGGTACAATAACTTCCTGAAGGCAGAGTTTCAGAAAGAACAGGAGTTTTAAAGAGACAGAGGCTTAATTCTATGAATGGGGCAGTATTATTTATTCTATTAAAACCTGTTGAAGGAAATCCAACAACTCTGCCGGCGTGGACAGACCTTCCTTTTGCTGTTTGCAGGAAACTGGACTTTATGAGTACAAAGTATATGGAGGGCTGGACAGCTGCAGCCCAGAACTCTGTGCAGACGTCTACATGGATCTGATGTATCGGAAACAATGGGATAGTTATGTGAAAGGTAAAAAGACACGTTCACACCTGTTGTTTCTCAGAAACGCATTTTTTATTTTTGGAATATCTTTGAAAAACACAGATTTTTGTTTTGGTTTCATGCACATCTGCAGCACCAAGCAGGTAACGTGTTCGCTGCCGGTTCCATCCAGAAAGGAAGGAAGTGGTTCAGTGTGGATGTAGTTTGGTTGAGATGCAGACCGGCGATGAGGGAAAGTGGTTAAAACGGGCAGAAACACATCAGATACCGAAACTGGGTCAGTTATTTTAGTTATCCATTATTCTGACGATTAATCAGCTAAAAAAATAGCTGCATTCTGTAGCTTTTTCATAAAAGCATTCCTTCAAGGTTCTGCACAATTAACTGCTGCTTATTGTTTGAAACATTAGAAATAATTAATTAGTTTTGTTTTCTACTTTCTTGTTCAACAGCTTTTAGAAAACACTTTTAAAGTTGATGCATTCCTTGTTGTAGTTTTGTTTTAAATATGTGTCTATCTTGATTTGTGTGTTGCAGTAAATGCCATTAGAAGGTCAAAGATATGTCTGTAAAATAAGCAGCTGTGTTTATTTGAGCCTCCATGACTAACAGGAAGATTCAGCTGGAAATCTTCTGAATATTTGGGTCAGTTTGGGAAGCGAAACTCAAGACCAAGGCCGAATGTTTAGAACTATAACAAATATTTGAGGAAGTTGCTTTTTTTAAACCACAAATTGCAAAAAAATTATGGAAAAACTGCAAATTACTCAACAAAAACTGTTTCTTAGAGTTAAATTATTAATGGTTATAACAAATAAACTGATATAGTTTGGTACATGAACAACAGATACATGTTTCCTGGTTCTGCCAACACATTTACAAAATGTAGAAACCATTCTTGTGCCAAATCGAGAGACTCCCAGTCAATTCTGCATAAAGTCAACTGAGATTTTTTTTTTCTTTTGCTTTGTTTCTATATCTTTGCAACAGATGTGTGGATTTGAATGTATTGGTTGGGAATTTATTTTGCTGAAAATTCTATAAAACTTTTCAAACAAATGGAAGCAAAATGTTCCTGAGAAAAAAATAGATATTAAACTGCTGCTGGGAAATTGCAGGTGTCAGTGCTGCTTTATGAAGCTTTTTGTGATTTTTGTTTCCTCAGAGCTCTACGAGAAGGATTTTGATGGACAAACGGCGATTTACTGGGAAGTGAAATACCCATTTCCTCTGAAAAACAGAGATGTATCCTTCAGTTCTCAAAAGCAAACAGATGACTTCCTTTCCATTTTTATTCGTTACTTTATACTTACGATAATTTCATGTAATCTTAACATCCATGTTCCCTGACTGCTCCAACCTCAGTATGTTTATGTAAGGGAGCGGAGAGACCTGGACATAAACGGCAGAAAGATCTTTGTGATTCTGGCCAGAAGCTCAGCGGAGACGCCGTGTCCAGAGAAGAGCAGCGCTCTGAGGGTGAGCGACTACAAGCAGAGCGTCGCCATGGAGAGCGACGGAGCCGGCGGCACTAAAGGTGACCAACTGCTGATTGATATACAACAAAGCCAATGAAAACCTGATTCTGGATGAATGATTTG
Organism: Poeciliopsis retropinna; assembly: GCA_010277075.1. Taxonomy (NCBI): domain Eukaryota; kingdom Metazoa; phylum Chordata; class Actinopteri; order Cyprinodontiformes; family Poeciliidae; genus Poeciliopsis; species Poeciliopsis retropinna. The sequence continues at coordinate 2,292,153 of VMRM01000035.1, read as the reverse complement.
AATAATTGTAAAGCAAAAAACGGGACACTTTACAAGAGAAAATATAAATAAATAATTATTTCTGGAGTTCCCCCAGGCTGCTTTCTCTGGCTACTTGTATTCAATAAAATCTTTTCTACAAGAAAGAAAATCTAAAACAAAAAATATTTCTGGTGTTCCGCAAGGCTTGTTTCTAGGCCTACTTATATTTAATCCCTTATGTCCTAAATTTAAAATCTCCACCTGGATATTTTTGCTTATTTTAATTGTACGCAATTCTTTAAATGTCCAGTGAGTAAATATATATTTGCCCATTTATTCATAACAACTGGAACTTATATCTAGGAAGTTATTTTCACAATTTACCGTCTATTAAAAGAATGCTGCTCAGATTAATTTCACTTCCTGCTGTGGCGGGGGGAGAAATTACCGTAATAACCTGATATTAGCTGGAAAGCGCAACGTCTTGGCTCCAAGAGAGACATCCGCACCTCCACTGGTTTCAGTTCACTGGAAACCACCTTCTGACTGTTAGAGGGTTAAATTTCTTTTCTTAATGTGATCAGCTTAATGTTTTCAGTGAAGCAGTTAGCAGTTGAAACCCTCATGTGAGGACTAATCCTGTGCTGTGTTTCAGTGTTCATGAACTACTTTGATAATCCTGGCGGTATGATCCCGGCCTGGCTGGTGAACTGGGCAGCGAAGGTGAGGGCAGTTATGTTCAAAATGGTCTAAACAAAGTGCAGAAATTATGCTACATTGAAAACCTGGAAAATGAGATCTGTTGTTTTGAGACTCACCAGGTGTTTTTCCTTTTTTCCTCTCTTCAGTTATTTTAATTAAAGCATTTTTCCAGAATTTTATAAATGAAAGTAAAGCACTTCCCACATCTCTGCAGCTATTTACATGTGCAGACATTTGGTGTTCCCTCTGGGACTCTTCATTTCTCCCCTTGCTTTACGGTTCTCCTGGGTTTTTGTTTACTGGTGTGTTGCAGACTGACATCATTGGTTCCCCTTCTATATGGGTCTTTTTGCTCATCTCGACTAATGTGTGTGTTTTTGTTTTTTTTACTTCTTCCAGAGTGGGGTCCCAGGCTTCATTACAGATCTGCAGAAGGCCTGCAACAAGTACAAGACATACTGCGAGAAGAAATAAGTGCAGCTCACTGGAAAAAACACGAAATCTCAAGTATTTTTGTCTAGTTTCAAGTGCAAATATCTTGTTATACTTAAAATAGGACAAAAGTAACTTGCAAGAAATTTTTCACCAAGATATAGGAACAATTGCCAGATTATTTCACTTATAACAAGACATTGTTTCCATGTTATAAGTGAAATACCAGTGGAACTAGTCCTTTTTCACCAATCTTAAAGAATTTAAACAAGCTCTTATGTCTTGCTGAGAAGTTACCTGTAAGTCATTCTAGTCTTATCCCAAGTGCACGAAGACATTTGCAGTAGAAACTGAAGTTACTTGGTGAGTTTTCTGTTTTTGCTGTGCTGATGGTGGCGGCGGCTCATGCTGAAGAGTTTTCTTGCTGCTCTGTTTTCTGTTTTTGGTCGGTGGTGCGTTTGGTGCCTGTGGGGTTGTGTTCAGGGTGCATGTGGCGCGTTGTTTTTTGCAGCTCTTCCTGTTTACTTGACCATGAAGTAAACAGGCCAAGTAAACTGCTCTACTCCTCTCTTTTCAGGGGATATTTTAATTTAATCGACTGTTTAGATGATTTGAAGATGTTAATCATTCCTTTACGCTGTATTTTCTAAAACAATCTTTTTGCACAAGATTTTATGACCTTGTCTTGTTTACTGTTTGTGTCGATTGAGGGAGATGCAATATTACGAATGTTCACAGGTGCAGAACTTCTGCAGCGCTGCATATGGATGCTGGATCATTTCACACTACTTGTGTTCTGGTGAATGGAGTGTAACTGTGTCAATGCAGATAAATTCATTTTAAATCACCAATGCTGCTTGTTTGTTCTATCAGCTAAAATCAAATTAATATGACGTTATTTATATGTTATAAAGTTTTGGTATCAATCCAATACGAAGTAAATACAAGCCAGTATTGATGATGCAGATCATTTTTATTGTTTATATTTGTTGTATCATCAAACTTCTGATATTTTGGTGTTTTTATGATTTTTCATTTGAATTGTTTTGTTAAAATCATGAAGATCATTTGGAAAAAGTTTAGCGGTGTCCACAAAAGACTTTAAAAACATCTCAACACCAAAAACAAAAACAATTAAAAAAAACAAATATGTGTGCTTTCTTCCCCAAATAAAGTATAAAAACGATAAACATCTATAATACAAAAAATAAGTTTAGTTTTACATTTTTACAAGTTAATCAGCAAACTCACTGAGCTAGTAACACTGAAACTATTTAGTAAAATTGAAATAATAATGAAAACTAAACTAATTAATCAGTTCAATAGGAACTCTGAATGTTACAGAAACAAGTTTATTTAAGAGTAATTTAGAAATGAGCCCAAATGAGTTTTTATTTAAATCAGATTAGTTTCCACCAAAAGATGTAAGAATGAAAGGAGCATATGGAATATCTCTAAGCTAATTAAAATCAATAACTTGTAAATAAATCAATAACTACTTAATGCCTTGCATAAGTGAAGATAAACGTTATTTTGAAAAATAACGAGGTAGAAATCAATAGTTTTTTGGACAAATGATTCTCAGTCTCCCCTTAATGTTGCTTTGCTTTTCCACTCACAAGATGGCGGCTTAAAATGCACGCAAAGGTTTCCGGTTCTGTTTAAAAATCCATTTTAGTGTTAGGTGTCCCTTTAATAACCGTTAATTAACAATTACAATATTTTGTTATTTATGAATACCAGCAGTTTGCTACATAATCGGGGCAAAAAACAGATTTATTATTTTCAAATCAAATTTTATTTCTAATTACTAAATAAATTAATAAGCTGTTGCCTTTCCATTTGTATCATCAATAAATACATATAAATTTGTCTTTATTCAATGCTGCTTTATTCAGCTCCCAAGGTGGTTTCAGGCCTTTTCAATCACGCATGCGCATTGGATTCATCTTTAAGTCTTGACTAAGAACTCCGTTCTGCAGACGAGCGGTGCTAATTTAGGGTAAATCAGGCGGGTTTTGTGTTTTCTGGAGGAAAAACGGAACCACAGTTTGCTGCTCCCTCCCTGAAAATGGAAAAGCTTCAGAAATTAAAACTGGACTCTGGAAGCGAACTGATGAAGAGGTGAGCTGCTGATTACCTGAATCAGAGGGTGCGCACCATTTATCAACCGGCGCGGCGGGTGGACGATTCCGAACGGCTCCGTAAACCAGGTGGGCGGTTCAGATTGGTCCTGTCTGACAGGTGCTACTATCATAAATTATTTCACTGGTTTATTCCCCTTATGTTTTCAGTTGGATTTAACAGAAAAACTTTATAGAAATTATATTTTTGGAAATGTTATTTTTATTATCTCAGTCTGTATTATTTAAAAGATGAAAGCAGCAACAGAAACTCTTAGTGTCACATGTTGTCAAGAAAAACCTGCTGATTTGATTCTGTTGTTTTTCTGTTCTTCTCCAGAAAATTCAAAAGATTTCTAATTCCAGTGGACAGCGAAGTGGCTTTGCTCCATGTTGGACATCTTCTCCAGAAAAGCCAGACTTTCAAATCAGGTTGGTGGGAGCTAAAGCAGGAATAACATTGGCTGTACTGTCATCTATAGATGGACACTATCTGGAATAGTTAAAGTTAAAAAGTGTGACGCTCTGAAATGAGGAGTTCTGGGATTTATTGCTTCTTTTAGTGAATCTGGAGCTCAGATAAGGCTGAACAATATGACTGAAAATGTATCATGATAAGCATTTTATATCAGTCTGTGGTGATAATTATTGATTTGTTTATTTTAAATATCTGACCCCACAACTGGCGGTGACCTTTTCTCTCTTTTTCACAAAATTGCCGTTTATTTTTAAACATAATGAGCAGGGTAACCCTGAACATCCAGCACAAGTTGCTCAGTGGGTTGTTGCTAGGTAACCATAAGCTGCTCAGCAGGTTGTTGCTAGGTAACCAAAGAGTAAGAGAGTTGATGCCACCCAACTTGCTTAGCTCGCTGTGAGAGGTTGAGTGGCTGAAGTGTTTCCTCTGCCTACGTCTCCCAGAATGCTGTGCGGTTCTGGATCTCAGATCAGAATATCCTTAATATTGAATATTCATTAGAGTTTAGCTCTGTATGAGAGTTTGGGATTATCTCTTTAGTGATCATGGAGCTCAGATAAGGCTGAACAATATGACTGAAAATTATCATGATAAGCATTTTATATCAGTCTGTGGTGATAATTATTGATTTGTTTATTTAAATATCTGACCCCACAACTGGCGGTGACCTTTTCTCTCTTTTTCAAAAATTGCCGTTTATTTTTAAACATAATACAGGGTAACCCTGAACATCCAGCAAATTGCTCATGGGTTGTTGCTAGGTAACCATAAGCTGCTCAGCAGGTTGTTGCTAGGTAACCAAAGAGTAAGAAGTTGATGCCACCCAATATGCTTAGCTCGCTGTGAGAGGTTGAGTGCTGAAGTTTTCCTCTGCCTACGTCTCCCAGAATGCTGTGCGGTTCTGGATCTCATTCAGATATATCTTAATATTGAATATTCTTAGATGTATTATCTGTTGATATTGATTACCTGTGTATCAATACACAGGTGTGTATATATATATATGCATATGTATATATATTTATACATATATATATATAGCTGTTGTTGGTTTATTGTCCCGTAAAACTAAAAAGTGATGGTTTAGATGGAATAATGTACAAAACTTTGATCGTTTTATGGAGAAAAACAAAGCAGCCAGCTGACTTTACATGAGTGCAGATGTTACAGTTCCAGTTTTTTAAAATTAGACAGAGGAAATTAAAAACTTTAATAACAGGTTAAAGATCTTTTAAAGTTCTTTATATCTTTAATGGATGTTTTTTTATTATTATTATTTCAGTTTTATCTTAAAGTCATATGTGTACTTCCCTCAGACTCATTTCACCTTATTAGTGTCATAAAATGGCCTGAAAACATGAAAAAAATTTTTTTTAGATTTAAAACAATTAAAAATGGAATGATGTTTAAGAAGTCGTATATTAAAAACAACTCTGGGTTGTAAATAAATATCTTTCCCCATGAAGAATATTAAAGAAAAAATGTCTGACAGTGTCTCTGATGTTGTTGCGCCCCCTGCTGGTTAAACGGACACACTGACCTCAGCTGCTCGCAGAAGCAGAAACTGTTGCTCAATTTTAATGTTGTAAATGTTTCAAATTAGATAAATGAATCCAATTTGTTACTGTCCAATCGAACCTTTAATTTTTTTTATCTTTATGAACAATCTAGTAATTAATCAGAATCAATGGTGGCATCAAATATTCCCTTTTATATCTTATTTTTTGGAAACTTTTGCACGTTTTGTATTTTCTCCATCGAAAAAATATAAAACTCTGTAGATAAAATGTGCTCAAAATATATATATATATATATATGTGTGTGTGTTAACATCATTAAAAAAACCCCAAAAAACTATTGTCTTTAATTTAGGTGAGAAGTTGAACAAATATGTGTTGAATGTGGAGGGAAAAGAAAATGTTTTTATCAGAGGGATTAACTGAGGAGCTCATTTTACTCTGTGGTTTTATATTCATGTTTTAATACCTGCATTTGATCCACATTTCTCTTGTTGGCATGGCAACCCTAACAGCATGTATGCTAACTTCCATTTCCTCCGTTTTGATCACAGAACCACCAGGTTTCTCTTTTATTTTTTTAAACTAATTGTTGCAGAAAAATTATGGGCCAGTGCTGAAACTCTGGTGCCACCTAGTGGTTCCAGGAAATATTCCAACAACGGTTTGTTTCTGAGAAGGATGCGTGTGTGTTTAGATGTGACTCCGTAGTTTTCATTTCTTGATTTGGTGAGAAGGTCAGAGTGGAGCTGCTGCTTGTATTCAGCGTAAAGATTTTCTGATGTCTTCCTTTCTTGGCACCGGTTTGTCTGTGAGGAAAGGACCTTCATCAGATGCTTAGACGTGACTTTATCGTAACCCCGTATCTCCTGGATCAACATTCTGCTGCTAGTCTCACACATGGAGGAAAATATGTTTCTTGGCTGCCCGCTGTGTGTCAGAGTGGGGTTCTTTTGATTGCTAATATACAGCGCTAATTAGCTCTAGAAAGTCATCTTGGATTGCAGCAGCTCAGATTTCCCAGGTGCCTCGCAGTCTGCCAGAGCTAACCAAATAATGGCTCCACTTGGAAGCTAATTTTTCAGAGTTGTCTTGTTGTGTTTTAGCAGATTATTGTTGGAGATATTGGTCACCGGAGGGGATTCTCGAACTTGGGAAGGCCTATAAACACTTTATGAAATGTTTCAAGTACATAGAGGTGTATTTATTGTTATTTCTTTGGCTGAAATAGATTAAAGGTGATCTATTATGCTTCCTTGAACATGTTAGGGTAGGTTTGTGGGCTTTACAAAATGTGTTCAGAACATTTTTTGCACAATCTTTCTTGGATAATTAGATTTGTCGGCTTTTGAGCTCCTTTCAGGATGAAAGGTCCTGTCTCTTTAAGTCCCCAAAAAAGCTGCTGCTGGCCACGCCCCTCAACTCCACGTTTACACTGGTACATAAAAATGGCTGCAAACATGAGCAATTATGCAAACTTACATCTTTGAAAAGCAGAAATGGAGCCTCCTGCACAATCAACAAGAATGCAGCCGTTGTTGTAAGTCAACAACAAAACATTTGTCTTTTCCAGTAGCCATTGTACTGCAGTAAAACAATCTGACCAAATGTGCTGGAGCTCAGTTTGGGTTGCTGGGTAACTGGTGGACCTCTGTCTGGGTTGCTAGGGACAGACTGGGGTTACTGGGTGAGGGACTGTGCCTGCTGGTTGGTGACATCACCACCTCTTGCCAAAAACTGTCAGGGTGGGTTGTTTAAGCACATAAGTTGTTTTTAGAAGCAGTAGAAACCCAAATGGAAGTACAAAAAAAATGCAAAATGTGAACCTTTCATTTAAAAATTCCTCTTTAAGATAAAATTACTTTTTTTTATTTGGTGACAGTATTTCGGGAGCAGACAATGCGTTTAGACGCAGCTGGGGAGTGGCAGAACTGCTTCTGCATGTTGAAATATGTTTGTGTTTCTGCCTAAAGCTTGTTAAAGCTTCACCTTTAGACTTCAGTTGCAGAGTATTAAACCGAGGCGCTGGAGGCCCGGCTTTATTAATGACGGTTCTGGCTCAGTTCTGGGCTTCAGAAAGTGTCGGCCCCATCCACCTCCATCGCTGGCCGTAAAAGTTTAAAATAATATTTACGGACTGCCCGTGGATAAGTGCTGATTTGAATAAAGAGTTATTTTTACAAGCAGCAAAGCCACAAATCAGATATATAGGCTGATAATGTTCACCTCCAGGCTGAGAGGCTCATAATGCGCTCTTCTTGCCTTCTACGCCAGCGTTTCTTCTGCCAACTTTCGGTTGCGTAAGCTGCATTTTGGGGTCAACCGTACCTCAGCGAATGATATTTTATCTAACTGTACTTTGCCTGAGTGTGCACTCATATGACCGGCTTCCTGTGAGAGATGAAGACGCCTTCAGGCGACGTAGTTAAGATACGATCTGCGTTCATGAAATCACTGGAATTCAAATCCAGCATCAGACTGGACCTAATCTGTTTGTTTAAAAAAATAACCCACGTTGCTGAGGTTTACGTTTGAAGGCACTTTGAATAAACCTTATTGTTTTTTTTATGCTAAAGTTCCTTGAACAGTTCAGGCGATGCTGAACATTTAACATTTGATGGTTGATTTAAGTTAGTTTGTTGTCTTGTTTTTTTTTTTTTTTCTTGCAGCCTCACTTGATTGAAGTGAAGATTTTTATTTATTTTTTTTACATCATGTTGCAAAAATCTTTATGCAAGAAAAAACATTTTGGGATGCAGGTAAAACAACATAGCGAATGAGTGGCTTGCTCTGAATAACTTCTCAAATTTAGGTTAGTGAACGCATCACAGCTTACCAGGAAGCCATTTTGGAAAACTTTCTTTTCTGTATTTAAAAAAAAAAATCAAAACATAGACAAAAAATACCTTTTTAAAAAACGGTCCATCTTGGAATCTGCAGTTATTTTGCGGTTGATAATTGGCCTTATTTAGTTCTTCACTTTGTCCTTTTTACATTCTAATTTTTCTAAATATTCTTCTGATTTTGATGGAAATTATCACTCCAACTCCATGTTTGGCTTCTTACAAACTGCAGCGGTCACTTCTCCTGGTGCTAGATTTTATTTAGGATCACAAATTTATTCAAATGTTTTAATTTTCCTTCTATTTTTACTTCAGTGTTACTTTTTGTTGGTGTATTTGACACAATCTAGAGGTGGAATTTGACTGAGTTAATGAATTGAAAACCATATCAACCAAATAAGCAACATTTCAATTAAAAACACCTTTTTGTTGCTAAATATTGAAAAAATAGACATATAAACTCAACAACAAATATCTTTGTCGTCCATCGCTGCTGTTTGCGGATTTATCGTGTGCGTCGCATTTATGGCTGTACCAGAAACATAAGACAAAGGTTCCGGTTCAGTAATTTGTACGTTAAGAAAAATTATTAGTTGTGTGCTATGTGTTAAAATCTGTGTAATTATAAAAAAATTAACCGTTTAAAGTTCAGAACCAGGCCAAAGGTACACACATATAAGTTCCGACTGAGTGCATGAGAGTGTTTTAAACTTTTCAAAGTAAAAGTTTTCATCTGTTCCTTAAAGGAGGAATATAAAAAGGTTTTATTTGGTTTATTTAGCCCAAACGGTTTTCAGTTTTAAACACTCATTGCATCTAATAGCAGCTGATGGGTCATTAGTAGTAACTGTCTCTGGACACCACAGATGGGTCCTCCTCCTCCTCCTCCTCCTCCTGCAGCTCGACATACCAGTGAGTTACTCTCCCTGCAGCAGACTGGGGCTCCTCTCTCTGTTTTTTTTCTTTCTGTGGTTTCTGGCAGCCGGTTCCAGATTCCTGCATGTCTATCTGTGCAATCAGCCGACTAGACCCAGAGTCGGCTTGGAAAAAAGCAGCAAAAAAAACGACTCTCAATAAAACAAATACTAAACAATAACTTTTTCTATTTGCAATACAGACACTCATTACTCAGACTTCCGTAATCTCTCTGCTTAAATTAAATAATTAGCTCTAACCATCCACAGGTTGATGGGAGAACGGTGTCATTTAAAGAGCAGAAGGTAAACATCATGTTCTTTTCCTTTTGGTTTTAACTTGCCTTTGTTTACGTCCAGATTTACCGCATCTGGCTTCATCTGCTGCAGAATTATGACGCATGTCTCACTTCAGTTACATAAAAGTTGGACAAACTGCATTCAAACTGCAGACATTTTCAGAAGTTACAGTTTATTTTTTGAGGGAATTGAAAAGGTTGTAATGGAGCTGTTTGTATCGTTGATGAAAAGCCTTTTGGCCTCTCCACTACGGCTGTCACTGACTTATTAAATGTACAGAAGGATGTTCCTTTCAGGAAGCTGTGATTGTAAATATTAATTGAAATTAACTCACCATTTGGAAATTTTACACGTTCTTGAACTTTTCACCAGATGTTGGGACTTTTCTCCCCAAATCTGACCAATCACCTTCACATTTCTGTATCTCTTTCTTTTCTGACCAATACAGCAACTTTAATCTAATTTCATTTCCTGTTTCACACTGTATCTGGAAAGATGTTCTGTATGATTTGCATATACAGCTCATTTCAACATGAATGACCAATATAGAATTGTTCTTTTTTTATTTCTGATTTTATTTGTATTAATATTGCCATTTCAAAAAGCTGATTGAAAATTTTATTTGCTCTTGAAATAGTCCTGGGAAGGTTCTGTGTAGCAATTAATTTTTCTCTTTGCAAGACTACGTTATTGCAAAACTTTCACTGCAACCTTTTGAAAAATGCGCAGCAAAATCTGTATATTAAGGGCACAATAATTCTGATAAAACATGACAAAACCCTGGAGAAACTGAGAATTGTAGAGAGAGCAAACCTGTTGTGAAACAACAGATGATCAGATGATTGGAGAAGGAACTGTTTAATCTCACACTGAGGTTTACCAGTTTAAAAAGTCTGAAATCCAACCCAAACGATTAAAATCAAGTTTCAAAGAGGCAGTGTTACATAAAATCGACTTAGTTTTATTTCATGTTATGTTCCTTCATTAATTGTAGTTTTGTTTGATTCTTTCATGCATGTTTGAGGAATCGCTGCTTAGTTCCACCAGACTAGTGGCAGCAGCAGTTGGCAAACACTTTGTGGAACTGCACATCTTCTGAGCTCATCACACGACCAACTTCTCAGTCCACCTCTCCTGTGAACGGCTGCAAACGGCATAATGAGGAGCGTTGTTGTGCCAAAGATGAAGTGTTGGAATTTCGTAAAGAGACGGGGCAAAATTGCAAAGCCAAGTTTTTTTTAAGTCCTGCAACATAGTTATTTGATTGTGCCACGAAATTTCCCTTTGTGCATGGAAAACACCAAACTGCCCCTTTAACAGGTTTATCAGCCAAAAGGTGCCTGGATGGTGGTGAACTGAGCTGAGTTTGGGTTTTTGGCCTCATTCAGTTGGTTTAATGACCAGAGCATCTTTAACTCGATCTGCCTGCAGCTTGCAGAGCATCAGTGGTGCAGGAGGATTCATGACGTCTCTGAGAGAATTACTCTGATTCTGGTTCTGCTGCTGCTCACACAGCAGTGATGGATGCGACTCCTGCTGCCAAGTTGCTCACAAGAAGAAGAAGAAGAATCTGCAAAATCTTCTTCCGCCTCTGCAGAGACGACTGTAAATCCTCTCCTGATTTCCTCTGATGCCCTCAGATGTGATCAAATTCTGACATGTGGGCTCATTTCAGACACGTGCACTACAAAAACACAATCCTACCAAGTGTTGTCTACACTGCAAAAACAATTTTGTATATTAAACGATAATAAATGGTTAAATTGTGACAGGAAAAATCCATAAATTGGTGAGTTTGTATAGTTCACATTTCTACAATCCTTTTATTTATTGTTTTTATGTTCATTGTAGGAAAAAACATATTATTTTTCTTGAGATTTTCTCATTGCAGTACAACATTGACTCCAGCACCACTTTTAACAGTAAAATCCGTGAAAGAATAAAATGTTTTTTCCGTAATTTTACGGTGATATTTTGACAAAAACAGCTGCCAGAATTTTATGTTTTACCATAAAATTTACAGGACTTTATTAACATTTTGAAAAAAAAATTTAACAGTGCAGTTCGCAGAGCAAATATGTTTAACTTGAAATAAGACAAAAATAAGTTACAATAATTTGTCTGTAAGAAATGGCTTGTTTTAACCAACATTGATTAAAAAATACAAGTTACACTGGTAGTTAATCTCTTGTAAGTGAAATAATCTGCCAGTTGATTAAAGTTAGTCTTGTTTAAGTGCATCTGTTAAGGTACTTGCACTAGAAACTAGCTGAAAATACTTGGTAGGATTTAGTGTTTTTGCAGAGTGCCTGGCAGCTGCAGACCTGGTGAGCTGCAGAACCCGGGCGTCGCTCCTGCCTCTGTTCATTACAGCTTTGGACTTGAACACAAATCCAAAGTGCTTCCTGGCTGCAGCCGTAGCAACAGAAACTCTCCTGATTTATCCAGAGTTTGAGTCTTTTTATCAAAACAGAGTGAAACCTTTTGTATTTTCCTCATTGATTTTCATGTTGACTTAGCAGACTAGCGGAACAAACTGAGACTTGTGTACATAAATTATTCAATCTACCTCGCTTTAATTTGGTTATTTTATTGGTGTGTTTTTGGAAGCAGAAGATAGGCTGCGATCCAGACTCTTAGGGGTTTCGTGAGCTTGGCGCGGATCGGTTCTGCTGCCGACGCTGTGTTTGTAATTAGTTTAATTCTGCAGTTATTAAGTCGTCTCTCAAGTGCTGGAAGGAATTCAAGCTGCGGCCTGAATTCTCACACAGTCTGCTGTTTGCTCTTTACTGGATGAGGCTGGTGCCGTGGTACTTAAGTGGGATGAGTCTCCCATGTTGTAGTTTGTTGAGCTGTCAGTCTCACTAAAACCTGGTTCAGAGCCAGAAAACGGCTGCTGGCACCATTCCTCCTCTCCGCATGAATAAAGGACTCCAGTTTAATAATATTCCTGAGATTTTTTCTTGTTTGCTTTGCAACTATTATTTTTTTCCCACCGCAGATCAACAGAGCTAAAGTCTGGCAGACACAGAGGAAGGGAGAGATTATTGCCAATAAGTGTTAAAAGTTATTACAGTGATTCAGAGGTAAAACTACTTTAAAAGAAAATGTCCATGGAGTAATGTTGGTCTAGTTTCTCCTGCAAATATTTTAGTTCAAATGTATAAACTTACAAGTAACTTTTCTGTTGTTTTAAGTCAATAATTCCTTCATATTAATGGACATTTGTAAGACATTTTAACCATATCACAATTGAAATAATCTGCCAATGTAACGGAAAAGTACTTTTTTAAATTCAATATAAAATAATTACTGACTTAAAACAAGCTCCTATGTGTTGCTGAGCAGCTACTTGTAAGTTAATTTTGTTTTATTTCATGTGTAGTAAGATGTTTGTAGTAGAAACCAGAGCAGATATACCTGCCAAGATGTTTTTGTTTTTGCAGTGAATGGAAGAATCAGAAGAGTTGAAAATGTACTGAACTGTAAATCAGCTCAAAACATTTTATAAGTAACACATGAAATCTTACACGCTTCTGAGTTAATGAGAAAGATATAATGTTTACAACTTGAATTAATGTATATGGCCATGAAAAATGATTTTGTAATTATTGTGAGGAGGGCAAATTTATGCAAATTTTCACTGCAAAAACAGTCTTACCAAGTATTTCTGTTCTAGTTTCTGTTGCATATTTTATCAATTCACAAACACATTTGTTTACATTTTCTACATTAGTGAAGAAGAAAAACCTTGTAAAACCACAATCTTATCAAATATTTTGGGTTTAGTCTATAATGCAAATATTTTTAGTACATTTGAAATAAAACAAAACTAAGTTTACTTACAATTATAACTAGTTCTTTCTCATCAATACCAGTGAATTATTTACCTATAACAAGTTCACGAAGTGAAATAATCTGCCAGTGGAACTAAATATTTTGTTCCACTGGCAGATTATTTTGGGTACAGCTCGTTCTTTTTCATCAGTATAAAGAAATGTTGTAGTATTTTTCTTCTTTTCTCTCATGTAAAGTAAATATTGTAATAGAATGTGTTTGTTGATTTAAGAAATTCGTTTAATCAAGTGATCAGTGCAGAATTCACTGTTTTGTTTTTTGTTTTTTTAACGTTTATCTTGTGGGGATCTGGTCTCCGTGCGTTGCCAGTGTTTATTTTTGTGGAGCATCTTTTGAAATCTAAGTAGTTTAGCTGACCGCCAGGAGCTTTTGCTGGGACTCAAAGGGGCAGAAGAGGCGCAGCGTTGCCCTCTGCCGCCCCAGAGACTCCAGACCGGACCGGGTCTTTGTTTAGTCTCACCTCAGTGTCTTTAGAGACGCAGTCCATCAGTCACTGCCGCCTCGGACTCCTGAAGTCTGTCTGCTTATTTAGTTCTAATTCCAAATTAATATCAGATTATTGCTCTGATCTTTTTTGTGACTGTCGTTTTGGATCATCCGATTTTAAGATCAGATGAGAAAACCTGAGTCAATAGAAAAAGTTGTTTTGGAATCATAATTTTATTTATTATTAGACTAAATGGTTTCAATAATATTTATTTCATTTAGGAAGATCATCAGCATCTGCAACCTGTTCCCCTTCTGGCCTGTGGGGGCGCCGCACCAATAACCACCAAAACAAACAAAACCCTCTGAGGAAGATAGTAGCTGCATTTCCACCCCAAACATGCACAAAACTTAGTCAATATTCATCGAATAAACACAATTTTGCAATTGTGGTATTTCAAATTAAATGAGAAATGTCATTAAAATCCCACACGAATACGTTTGTCATTAAAAAACACGATCCTGTCGTCGTCTTCGTGTTTTCGCCAGTCATATCGTCTGGTTGTTGATCACTTGACTTATGTGATGTGAAAAGTTTCCATTGAAGTTTTTTGAAATGCCAAAAACGTAACAGTTTTGTTTGCTTTTTGTTTTTGTTTTTTTAAAGAGAATGTGTTTTTGTTTTTTTTAACCCAAATTTGTGCTATTTGCGTTGCCAATAGAAACACAGCCAAACTTATTTCTTCACAAAATGTAAACAGAAGTGGAGTTTGGAGGTCAGATTTCTGTTTTGTCTTTGGCAGAAGACTGCGAGCTGTTTCTCCTGTTAGACCAGTGTGTTTTGTTTTGGTTGTATTTACCCAGAATGCCCTGCGCTGTGGTCCACTTCCTGCTTTTGGGACGGTCTCTGGTCCATTTGGCGTTCACATATGCGTTCAAACTGCACCAGATGTCATTTTAATCAAGACCAAAACTGGGTAGTAATTAGTTACATGTACTCAATTACATTTACTTGGGGAAAAAAAGTATTTCTACTTGTGGAGTGTTTTTTACTTTTACTTCAGTAATTTTATTATGAAGTATCTACTCTTACTGGAGTAAAATTTCTGGATGCTTACCTGCAGCTTTGTTAAAGTTTCTTTATTGGAAGAAACTGACTTGGAAAAATGTATTTTGCCTGATTTTGATTCTTTCCGTTATTTATATAAATTGTCATTTTGGTCCTTCAAATACCAAAATTTCCTCTTAACTTTATATTTTGGTCTGTCTGTGTAATTTTTTCTGACGAAATACCTTTTACTCTAACTTGCGCCATTTCTTGGACGGCTACTTTTTTACTTTTACTTGAGTAAAAAAGTATTTCTACTCTTTTGGATTCTCTGCACTCCTCTGAGTCGAGGTTTGTAGGCGGGCCAGCGTTTGCTTTTCTGGTCCACATCAGAGTTCGATGACGCATTCAGACCTCCCCAAACGACCCGGACCCAAACGGACTGGAGTTGGATTAAAGCGGGTGTGAATCCCCCTTTAGCTGTACAATGTGTGTCACAGTTCAGAGGAAACCGAAGACGTCCCCGTAGAAACCAACCCAGAGTGGAGCTGAGCGGGCTTCCCGCCAGGCTGGACGGGAGAGACAATAAAACCGAGCTGACCGCAGACTCCTCAGCTTCCACCGTCAACACTCTCCCATCTGTCCTCACCAGCTCCGTCTTGATTTTTCATGGTGGGAATTCTCTAAAAAGGGTTAAAATTGTAAAATTAATCAGCTGTGCAGAGCTTCAGGATGTGGAGCTGCTGTCAGTCAAGCCGCGACTGTCGTGACTCTCGTTGTTGAGAGAAACTCCACAGGGAGATTATCACATATATCGGGGTTCAGATGACAAATATTTTTTCTCAAACTGCACAAAATATTTAAAAAAAAAAGAAAAAAAGAATCAGTTCTCCTGGATGTTATATTTGCGTTCATGTGGGTGGCAGAGTTTGGTAGTAACTAGTCACAGTTACACTTTTTTTTTTTACTAAATTTACTTTTTACTTGAGTAATTTTTTCTGAAAGTATTCCTACTCTTACTTTAAGGTAACATTTCTGGATTCTCTTCCCACTGAAAGAAAAACAAACATGTTTTAACCTGGACGGGTTAAAGTTTAATAAGTTTTTTAATTGAAGAACCTGATATGGAAAAGAAAGATTGTGCCTAATTTTGTTATTTCTTACTTCTTCTTACAATACTTACATGAATTATTGTCCTAAAATTCCAAATTAACTTTATATTTTGGTTCTTCTAATGATGCAATTTTTAAATATTAAATGATTAATTTTATCTTTCACTTTGTACTTGAGTAGACTTTTTACCAAATCATCAGAGCAGCTCTCCTGAATTAATTTTGGCCGCATGTCCGTCTGCCCTTCCTGCAGACATCAGCTGAAGTCAGTGAAACTTTAAGAAGGGAAAGGAAATAAAGGACTGAAACTGAATCATTCCCAGGGTCAGATGCCATGCTCCACGCTGCAAAAACAAGAAAAAAAGTATTTTTTTTGTCCACTTTCTAGTGCAAATATCTTGGTACTCTTTAAATATGACGAAACTGACTTACAAGTAACTTTTTAACAAAATATAAGAGCTTATTTTAAGTCGAATTTTCATTAATATTGATTGAAATAGTACAAGTTTGATTGGCAGATTATTTCACTTATAGTATGAGAAAAATGTCTTGTACTTTTTCACTGATATTAAGAAATTATTCACTTGTATCATTTTAAAACGTAACTTTTAAATTTTGTCTTATTTCAAGGGGACTAAGATATTAGCACTAGAATCTAGACAGCAGTACTGGCTGAGATTTGGTATTTTTTGCAGCGGCGGGTCTGGAAAGATGATTTGAAGCAATAAATGTTCATGGAGGGCACGATGGGAGCAGCTGGACTGGAGCTCAGCCTGGTGGGTTTGAGTGTAAAACCAGATGCAGCTGATGGAGGGAGGAAGATGTCATATTTATCAGGACGCTGCATCAACTCCAGTTTTCCCATTAAACCGACTAACTGACCAGAAAACGGTCAGACTCCACTAACCTGCTGCGAAGCCAAAGCCTGCAGGGAAATGGAGAAAACGAGACGATTTATCAGATGTTGATCTGAGCTAAAGGGTGACTTGATGCAGTTCTTCCTCTCAAATACACACATTTAAAACTTTCCATTAGAGGAAATTAAATGGTACAAGGAGTCCTCCTGCAATAATCAAATCAGTCGTATCATAAGCTAAAACGAGTTACACAATTTACTTTTGCATGACTTATTGTTTTTCTGTCAAAAACTGGATGATTAAAGTCTTCAGTCTGGAGAAAAGTCTTGTTATTTGAAGGACAATTTTGTTTGCAGAAACTTCATAATTAATTTTATTTGTTTCTTTTATTTATTTTGGAAATTTAAAAAGTCCTCCAGTTCCAGTGTTAAATGTTCATTAGATTTTAAAGTTTAGTGATCTTTGAGAATGTGTTCTTGCATTTTTATTTTTGCCATAACCATTAAAATGCCTCAAAATAACAATTTTATCATTCATAACAGTAACTTCTGGGACAATTTATCATCCAGTGAAACTGATCATGATACAAGTAGACTTTATTTTCTTTTTTTAAACATACCTTCATGTATTTTGTTTCCAGTAATCTCAGTGAGGAATTACTGAAAGTAGTAGATTATGCTTTTTAATCCCACAAACGATAAACAAAGTGAAACAAAGATAAATCCATATGAGTAGGTCAATACAATGTTTGCAGTTAAAGTAACTCCGACCTACAAATCATAGATTGAGAATTGTGATTGGAATGAATCCAATCACATATTTTTTATCAGTTTAAAAATAAGTAAAATGTTTGAGTGCAGACATCCTCTCCATGGTGAAACCTGGTGGTGGCAGCATCATGCTGTGTTGTGCTCTTTTCCATCAGGAGTCATGTAATCCGGTCCGAGTTGTTTGGAAGAGTTAAATATATCAGAGATTCCTGAGTAAAATGTGGCTCAACATTGAATAAACTCACAGGGCTGGATATAGAAGCACACCGCACATTTCAGATTTTCATTCATAAAACCTCAAATTGATATGATTGTTCATAAATAACATTGAAAAATGTGACTGATACCTTTCAGGACATCAACCACCAACTGAAGATTGTGGACATTTTGCAGAAATGTTGAAACTTTGAAAAATAAAATTTTGATGTGAGAAATTTGTGTTTTGTTCTCTGATTGGCTCAGTGGTAACCAAAAATAGTCCTGTTATGGTTTTGATTTGTAGTAAAGCTGCACCTTTGCAACATGGAGTTCACAAAAAGACAAACAGTTTTTGTCTAATTTCTTACTTTAGTGTGAAAATTAGAAACCAAACTTTTGAATCACAGAGCGGCCATATTCCAGACGCACCGTCCAAGCAGCAGGGGATCGGATGGAGGAACACACAGAGCCTGGATGGTGTGAAGACTCTCCGTCTGACCCCTGTGGCTGCTTTGATCGCTGGACCTTGGTGACGGCGCTGCACTCCGTGCCAAATTGCCATGTCACAACATGGCGGCTCATCTATCAATCCGGATTTCTTCGCTGCGGATCTGAAATCCTGCAAATTGCCGTGACGAGCTAAAGAAACGCTCCCTGCAGCACTCGTCCATTTGTGACCCGCCTTCAGCTCGGCGGCTATTGAACGCTCTCCTGTTTATAAAACAAGACCAAAAATTGGATCCATCTGATTTAAGATCAAGAATTTGAAGTCTTAAATGTAAATGTCCTTTAGCAATATAATCCAGTATCGGTCTGTAGTGACGAAGATCCAAGAGCAACAGGAAGTTTGACTTTTTGATTCTTGAAAAACTAGCAAAGAAACGACAAAACTGACCAGTAAAACTTTCCTTTACCTGAATATCTTTTAGGAAAGGAGCAATTAAGCTAAAATGGTTTCAGTTTCTGTATGTTTTAGTCTGATTTTGTTTAAAAACAAACAAAGCAACTTCACCTTTAAATGATGTTAATTTGAAGGGGGTGGATTGTTATTTTCCACACATTTAGTGCCATTTTATAACAAAATCAAAACCTTCTGTTGTTATGAAAATGAAGTAAACATCAAACATGACCAATTAATGCACACAGAACAAAGATTACAGACCAAAATAACCAGATAAGAGAATAAATAACAGAAATAGAAAGGAAAAAAAAAAAAGATTTATACTTCAAGGGAAATTTGACACCTTGAAATTGTGTCTCTGTCCCTTTAAGAAGCTCCTGCTCTGTCCAGCCCTGTGAACACAACGCTCCTCCATTATGCCATTTCCAACTGTAAAGATATGTTCAATGATTTTTAAAGATGGCAGCAGGAAGCTGAAGGGAAAGTGAGATGCAAAATAAAAAGTGGAATCTAATAGATTTAAATTTGTCTAAATTAAAATCTGTTTCAATGCTTGTTAAAGTATTGGCTAAAGAAGCTTATTGAGATGTTTGCTATGCTCATCTTTCTGATCGTCTGATAGGAGTACGACGGTGTATTAAAGTCATAACTTTTTATTTTCATAATATTATGAGTTTATTGTCATGTTTGGCTTTTTGTTCCTATATGAGTTGATTCTTATAGTGTAACTTTTTTCCCCATTCAACTTTACTCTAGAAATACTGACTTTATGCTCATCATATGACCTTTTCTTACTTTTACTTTTATACTTTAACATTTTTTTTATTAGTATGGTCCTAAAATTGATGTCAAAACAAGCATAAAATGGAAACGTTTGCGTCAAGAAAAAGATCGAAGGAGCCGTCCAGAAAGTGTGAAGTTTATTCTAAACGAATGTAATAACTGATCAATAATGGGTAAAAAGTAAGGAAAGAAATCATTGTAAAAGTTCATGTTTCTTTCCACATTTGTAGCGTAATCTGTGGAAACATTTGAGAACCCTTTGCTCCAATCCCTGCAGACGTTTCTGTGTTTCTTCTTCTGGTCTGGAGGAAAATCTTCAGATTTTTTTTCACCTTTTTAGATTTCATTGCTTTTCTCACCTTTAAGTTAATTTTTGCTGAATGTTCAGGCAGGTTTCCCTCATCTCCGTCTAACTGAAGCTGTGCTGAAAGCTCCACTATGTGGAGGCCTTTATATTGTGTCTCGGCGTGAGAAAAATGCTTTGGAAAACAAACGTCGCTCAGCATGCAGCAGTGGAAAACTCTTCGTTTATATGAATGTCTAATCCAAACTACAACACATCTCATTGCTACAAATTGCCTGTTAATTTTCTGTGTGCAAAGCAAATGATTTCTCAGGGCTGTAAATTCGCCGACAGTTTGCTTCTCTTTCCCCATGAAGAGCTGACAGATATCGGGTTTAAGAGACTTCCTTACAATGCAGGAATTATGTTCATTAGTCCAGGATACGAGCCCCCAAATGTTTCAGAAGAAATATGGAGCAGAAAAAGAAAGCGGCACATTTTCAGGGTCTGACTGCAGGGCTACTGGGGAAGAATGCGTCTCCGACTGGAGCGTCCCCTCTTAAAGAAAGCAGATCATGTTACATGCAAACATGTCATTTGTGGGACACTGGGGTGGAAATTTCTCCCTGGGGAGCAATCAGAGCGACCCCAGGTTTTTTAAAAAGTCTCCTCTCTCCGCCGCTCCTCATTTTTCAGTCTTCCAATCGGTGGAAATCCAAGCTTGTAACATTTGCTCTACCCACACAGCTCGGTTACAACGATTAGGAATCAATTAACGTTCCCTGCTTTGCTTTGTAATTCAACCCCAGTGAGGATAAATCTCTCCATGGCGACATCTGAACTCGTTTTCTGGCTTTTTTATGAAAAAAATGAAATTTAAGTATTTACTAAATTAGCAGTGTTGGAAATGTTCAGTTGGTAAATCCAGTAATATTCAACAGAATAGACCAAAAATACTTAAAAATAAAAAACATTCTGAGGCTTCAGCTTCACCTGGATTAAAAACCAAAGATAAATTATCTTTAAGAAACCCCTGGAGCTAAAAATTATGACTGATTTAATGTGCAAAGTAAACCTGAATATCATCTGCATAATAACAAAAGCCATTCTATATTTTAAGAGTTAAAATACCCCATGTTGACTGAACATCTTCTCATCAATCAGGTGTATTGATTGGTGTGAATCCCGCGTAGATGGTGCTGTAAAAACTGGCACGATGGATTGATTGGGGATCGCAGGTCTCCAGTCCATGAGAGACACACAAACAGATACTGGAAGGAAATTTAGAGACCAATTAATCAAAATGTCATGAAATCAACAAAACAAAAGCAATGTCAGGCTACTGCCTCTTTTCTGAGAAGCTCTAGGTTGTTTTTGCGTCCCTCATGGTGGAGTTGGCTGCTTTAAAGCTGCAGTTTGTAACTTTTATAAAATGTTTTTGTTTTTTTACATTTCTGTTAAAACTGTCATGTTGTTGTATTCTGTAAAAAGCTTGATCTCCTCCACCTTCTTCCTAAGTTAATACTTCCATCTGCAGAAATGTACTGCAACTGAAAAGAACCACCAATCAGAGCCAGGAGGCGGGTCATAGCGCTGTCAATCATCCTCATGTACACACTGAAGAAACGACTTACTGTTACATTAAACTGTTTATCTCCCATAATCTGTGGACATGCTAACTATGATTAGCATTCATGCCAGACTATTGGGAAGCTGCAATGTAGCAGAGAGCAAGGGGGCAGAGCAGCGCGTACACAAGCCAGATTGACATTGCTAGTTGTCAGCTTGTGTCTGTTTTCACAGATTCTTTCTCTTACTCTACTATCATGACATAGTGACAGTTTAAACAAATATGTAAAACAATATGTTTTAAATAAAAATTGCATACTGCAGCTTTAAGACATCAAAAACTCTGTTTATTTCAACTAATGATTAACTGACCACTAGAGGGCACCAATAAAGCTCTAAACTATCATTCCAAGACAAGGAGTCACTCCTTCAACCTGAACTTCCTGTTCCACATCCTCCATTTTTACACCCAATTATTTTATTTTATTTCATTTTTTTTCAGAAATCAACAACTAATACTGGGAAAGTTGCATTCGACTTCTGCAGACTTGCACCAAGTGTGCTGAGGATGTAATGTAAACACTTTAAATCAGACAGAACAAACTTATAAGTAACTTTTCAGCAGTTTGTTTTAAGTTAATAATTCCTTAATGTTGATGGAATAAGCACCAGTTCCACTTGCATATTATTTCACTTATATAATTTCATTAATATTCAGGAAAAAGTTACTTGTAAGTTAATTTTGTCTCATTTCAAGTGTACTAAGATGTTTGGTAGGATTTTGTGTTTTGCAGTGAAGCACGGCGGTGGAGGGTTGATGATGTGGGGACTTGACAGCAGCCACTCATTTTCTTTGTTTTTGGTACCGGAGCCGGTCCATGTGTTCGGGTCCATCTTTAGAGCGAACCCCAGACACCTGGCCATGTTTATTCCAGCAGCAGGAAGTGCATCTGCTCAGCAGCACTGAGGGCAGCTGTGTGAGGTTGCACCCTGAACATTTACACACTTGGCAGTAGCAACAAAGCAGCTATTGCTCTGGCAACCTCCACTAGTCATTAAGCATAATTTGTCTGGTATCCCAGTGCTGAAAATGCACAAAGGAGGGCGAGTAAAGCCAGCATGAGTTCGTCTTCTGAGCTGTCCTGTTGAAAGTGAGGCTGGGGGGGGGGGGTCAGACAGCGACACAGCGGCTGGCTCGGCTCCCACAGGACTGCATGGGAACAGCAGCAACCCGAGCGGGACGCCTCCACACCCCCTTTCTCCTCCTCCCGACGACCAGCCCCCCCGTTCCCTGCTGCCGGACGGTTAAAACAACAAATCCTGCGGCTTCTAGGAACTGTATTCCTTTTCTTATCTGCTGCATCGCTAAAGGTGAACCACAAAATCCAAGCACTGTGGAGATGTCAGGAATTTCAGAAACATTTCACATATAAACTACAACTCTACTTTTTGACAAATATTCCTGTTCATTGGAAAATTATTATATGCTCCTACTGCGTTTCCTAAATCCCTAGTAATAAAGTTTTAAAGGGGGCATAATATGTGAAATTCACATTTTTGCACATTTTGTACTTCCCTTTTGGTTTTCCACTGCTTCTAAAAACAGGCGCAGAGCTTAATAAAACCAGCCAGCCGTTGTTTTGGCATTACGTTCGTAGTTTTTGGTGAAAAATTAGCCGTTTCAAAAACCTCCAGAATGTATTTTAACAAATCAGCAGGCATTACTCGTCACGTAGCAACCCCAGCTGTTACCTAGCAACCCCAGCAGAGTTCCGCCTGTTGCCTAGCAACCCAAGCGGAGCACCAGCACGTCTGGCCAGCTTTTATTCGCTGTACAAAATTCTTGTTGTGAACAACAAGAATTTTGTTGTTCACTTACCATCCAGAAACCACTTGCTGCATTCTTGTTGGTTGTGCAGGAGGCTCCATGTCTGCTTTTCAAAGATGTACAGTTATATAAACGCACATCTGTTTGCAGCCATTTTTACGTGTGAATGTAAACGATGAGTTGGGGGCGTGGCCAGCGGCAGCTCATTTGGATTTAAAGTGACAGAGGCCCTCACAATAGGCTGAACAGATCAGACTAAAATCTAAAAATAATTTTGTGCAAAAAAATGTAATGAGCATGTTTTGTACCTATCCTAGCCTGTTCAAAGAATCATAATAGCTCACTTTTAAAAGGGGCCATCATTAAGTTCAGGACTGTTTAACAAATTACAAAAACATGCATGTTTTTTCTGATTCTTGGACCAATTTCAGCCAAGCAAATGTCCCTTTGCAGGGAAACATTGTAAAAATCAACCTGAGTTTTAGTTTTAACAAGAACTGCATTTAAGCCACTTGGATTTGTTCTGATTTTATGACAGCAGAACTGTTAAAAATGTGCAGTGAGCGCTTATGCTTGTGTTTCTAAGAAAACCTCAACTTTACTCACAGTAGTTCTGCATTAGTGTATGTTTTGGACAGTGCAGTAGCAGCTTGTAGGGAAAATGCAGAAAAACCTCCTGCCACCTCCTTGAGCACCAAGGTTTGGTGCAAAAACAACAGAATAACTCTTTAATATTGGAGCACACAAACCGGGCCAGCTTGGTGTCGTGTTTTATGACGAGAGGTGAAAAGAGAGAACAGTAGTTGAATTAAAAACGGTCTGTCTCCATGTCTGCAAGAGGCATAAACACTGGTGTGACTTTATTGAACCTCCACAGGAGGCTGGCTGAGGTGAGACCTGCAGGGTGTGAGGAGCTTATAGAGGCACTAAAGTGATTATGAGCTCCTTCCTATCAAGCCCACAGATGTGCCGGAGTGAGCTTCACTCGGCTGGTTGGTTTCTATCTGCTCCGCTTTGACGCTTCAGTCAGGGAGCTTTAAGACGCTTCATCCATCCAGGTTTAGACCAAACTGTGGTCCCTGGGCGTCACCTGGTGAGCCGCAAGGTACTGCATCCCGTGACGTGATAAAGTTAGCGTATTAGCTTATTATTTTACTAAACACAATAAAAGATAAATGGTTTAAAACTGGGTCACTCAAAATGAAATCTTAATATATTTTAGTTGCAGAACTTTTGCTTTCAACACCATTACGATGCGTAGCATGGTACCGATGAACAAAGACAAACATCCAGTGGTTTCTAATAAAATGCTGACTGGAGCACAGCCATTTCATAAACTTGGACAAATAAAGCAAGAGTGAGCTATGCACTGTGACTAAAAAACCCCACAAAAAAATCTAGAGAAAAAGATGAAAAATGTAGAGTGAATATGGAAGAGCCTTTCTTATTTTAAATCTACAAAGAACGACGATATCTGACTGCTTTGCATATTTCATTAAAATATTATGCGCTTGGTTTGTCTCTTATTTAGCATGTAAAAATGTCTGTATTTTGAAAAAAATTGAAAAAAATGTTGTGGCCCCTGTAGTAGTTGCTACTTGACATTTTGACCCAACGCCAAAACGTTTGGACTACTTAAAAGTCTATAGGTGTAGAAAAGAGGGTGGAAAAAAGGCAAAGACGATTTAGTATTACCAGCTAATTCATTTTGCATGCAAACTGATAAGACTGAGAGTCAACAGGATGCACAGCAGCTTCATGTTGTGCAACGCGCCTCATCAAACTTGCTAGCATCTCTTCGGATTGTGGGATGTGCAGAAATTTGTCACAGGAGATTTGTCAGTACACTCGACTAGGAAATCTTAACCGTCCGTGGACGGTGTGCGCAGAATCCGTTCCGCTCACGGATACGTGCAGTACATGCAAGAATGTGGGAGTTTTTACAGTCCAGAAAACATTTCTCCTGACTGCACCCACCAGAAGGACTGTGCCAAGCTGACGTTCTTGAACAGGATTTTATAAAAAAAAAAAAAAAAAAAATTGTTTTACCAACAATTTTCTGAGAAGATGATAATTCAGCTTTTATCACAGCAAGGTTGAAACTGGTGGTGGGGCTGCAGAAACCTCCCATTTATAAAGGGAAATTGATTTTGTTTTGGTGCAGAAAACGTTTGTGGCCAGTATTAAGAGTGTTGTAGCCTCACAGTCATGGAGCTCATGGGTGAAGGATCCGATCTGTGGTTTACTTTTAGTCAGAAGCTGGAATGAAATGACTGAAGAGATGAAGAGCAGCAGCAGAGCTGAATTTAAGGTCTGAGGTTGAGGCTGCAGTCCGGCGGTCGGTGAAAGTGAAGACTTGTCTGCCAGCCCGCTCTTTGCCCCCCTGCTTGTTGGACTCACTGAAGCCTCACCGACTCTCGCTCAGCTGGCCGTCTCATCCCGCGCTGCTGCTGTGAGAGCCTGAGGAGGGAGCTGGGAAGCTCCTGGGTGGCAGGGCAACACACGGGGGCCTCCCTGGCTGGCGCCTGTAATTTTACCTTCCCATTCATCAGCCACAGATATTAATAATAACAGCACATCTGGATTCACTTTACTGTCTCGTGTTAACCCTTTCCACAGCAGGACTGAGGGCTGCTGTAGCTGCAGACGAGAACTGAGCCCTGCCCTCCCTCTTCTTCTGGTGCAGGTCTCATTCCTCTCGCTGTCAGTCTTCATTTCTGCCCGAGCCGCTGCGGCTCCTTTCCTTCCTCGGCTCGGGCCGACAGGCTCGCCTGACAAGCATCACGGCTTCCAACCATTCAGCTTTTCTGTTTGTTGACCAGTCAGAAAAACTGACACTTTGTGGTCTGACAGTTGTGTGTAAGCCAAAGTTGGAACATGTAATGTTTGCCGTTTTTTTTACCTGGTGAATATAAATGTGTTTTAGGACAGTTTGTAATTTCACCAAAGATTAGTTTATTCCCTTACAGATGGCCTATTAAGCTTCCTTGAATACTTTAGGTCTGTTGCCTGTGCAAAACATGTTCTCTTCATTTTTTGCACAAAATCATTCTTAGATAATGAGATTTTAGTCTGATCAGTTTTGAAGTTTTGGCATTCATTTTGCCTCTTTTAATCCAAAAAGACTGCTGCAGGCCACGCCTTCCACTCAACGTTTACGCTCACATGTGAAAATGGCTTCAAACAGATGCACAACTATACAACTATATGTATTTGAAAAGCAGAAGTTGAGCCTCCTGCACAAACAACAAGAATGCAGCAAGTAGTTTCTGGAAAAATCATCTGGATGTTTTTTTTTAAGCACTTGAATTGTTTTTAGAAGCAGATGGAAGTATGAAACATGCAAAAAAGTGAATTTGCATCATAGATCGCCTCTGAGTTACCAGTGGCTCAAAGGACATGAAAGTCAGAATGTTCCTAGAATCAAAACTGAGTTTAATGATAATAAACACAAAACCAAATCAGAAGAAAGGAGCCCAGCCAAAAAACAAACAAACAAAATTGGACTAACTGAGTGAATGGAGTTTGTCGTCATAGGTTAGTTTGTGGCCTGATGCCGCCTGCTCAGCCAACCAATTAACAGCCATTAATACTTTTAAAACCTTTTTTTGCTATATTTACAGCTATTTTTTGGGGTAGTTTTTATATCTAGACTAAATTAAAGGCAGTAAAAGAATATTTGGCTCCATCTATCTCTCCAGCAACTGGGATCATGTTAGCTTTGTCTTTAACAAACTTCTTACAAAACTCATTGTGGTTTTCTTTCAACAATGGATGCTTTTTTTCATCACCAATAATTGTTCTGTGGACAGATTCCTCCACCTGAGCTGTGGATCTCTAGCTCCTCCAGAGTCTCCATGATGCTCCTTTTAAGTATGTTAATATATTTCTCCTGTGGTTATCTCCACTAGCCTCCTGCTCAGTGTAAGACAGAATTTGTTGGGATGGAAATGTTGTTCACATCATTATAACACAAAATATAATCAGATGAATGTTTATGAAAGTCCCGAATAAAGAGAAATCCTACAACCACTAAAATTTGACACCACAACCTTTTTGTGATGGGCCCAAAAGCAACAGGCTGCAGACACTGAAGTGGAGTTTTAATAATAAAAGGAAGAACAAAAACTGGAAAGATGAGAGAATCTGGCGAGGAGTGACTGAGAATGAGAGGCTTAAATACTGGGGAGGTTGAATGCTGAACAAAAGGCCTGAGCTGGTGAGCTAACTGACTGCAGGTGTGAGTGAAGGGAGGCAGACTGAGGAGAGGGCAGAGAAAGTGGCAACAGAAACACCAAGAAGAACTGACCTAAAGAAACAGATCTAACCAAAATGAAAAGAAAATAATAATGAAACTAGAATCAAATCAAACTTCCAAAACGACTCAACAACCTGGGATCCCAAAACTCCTTTATATGACTGCAACTTCCTCCTTTGCAAATTTGCAAATAGTCATTTCTCCTGCTAGTTCTAGACTCTCACATTAGTTTTGGTTGTATTTACCCAGAATGCCCTGCTCTGTATCCACTTGCTGCTTTTTCAGCGTTTCCTGGTCCGATTGGTGTTCACATATGCATTTTGAACTGCACCAGAGTTGACTTCTACTGAAATGAGAATGAGGTTTTTAGGTGGATCAGAGTTCAATTACGCATTCAGATCTCCTCAAACGAACCGGACTTTCTAGACAAACGGACTGGAGTTAAAGCAGTGTGAATGTACCGCTCCTCATTATCCCAGTTTATCCAGTAACATAATGTCTGTTTGTGTGTAACAAACACAGTAGGAGTTCTCATGAATTTCTCTGAAAGTCTAACCCAACTTGGCCAGGAGAGAAACTCCTTGCTTTAGATTGGGATTAAAACTGTAGGGTTTCCCTTTGATTATTAGCCTCTAAGCTTCCTGCAGGACTTGGGCAAAGCAGTTTGGTGCATTATTAGAAGTGCAAACTTGGTTGCACGCCACCGCTCCTGTAACACACCGTGTACCCGAATCATCCCACCATGGAGGCTTGAGGGACGGGGGGAGTAAATCACCCCACCAAGCTGTCTATAGGTGGAGCCAGGGTCCTGCCGCTGGCCGCCAGGCTTGGCCCCCCGCCCGTCGCCTGAGCCTCCCGCTGGTGGCAACAGGTGACAGAGGTCTGCTGTGTGCAGAGCTCAGAGCCCCTCAGCCCATAGAAACACTTGCTTCATTGCTGCCCCCCTCCCATTAGCTGCAGGGAGACAGACAGGAGCAGAGTGAGGCTGTACTGCTGTTTATGTGCCACTAAATACGAGGCAAAAAGCTCAGTGTGCATCACTCATCTGCTCATGAGTCAACGCTCATGATGTCACGCTCTGCCATGCCAGCCTCACACACAACTATACTGTAGTACCAGAATGTTTTATAAAAGAGCTTATTTATTAAAAATGGGGAAAGTCGGCTCTTTTTTCCGTGCAGTTACCTCCCAGAGAGCTGCGACTGTTAAAGCGTCGTGCCACAAACAACCTGCTAAAAACACTTATGTCTCCCATGCAGAAATAAACACGGCCTAATTAGCGTTCTTATTTTTGGAGCAGCAGGAGCTGCCAGAGCTGCTGAAAATCTACCAAGCAGACGCGGGCTGACGCGGGGCGCTGCGGGGCCGGGGCCCCGGACACGCAGGAGCCGCTGCAGCTATCAAAGAGCCCCGTCAGACTCGACGAGGGTCTGTCCCCCCTGAAATGAATCCTTGTGTCGGGGAACAATAGGGCCACTATTATCCAGTGCAGAGCGGGATGAATTCACATGGGGACAGGTCATCTTGATTTATGAAGTGTGAATTAGGAGCTGAGAGTTGGAGACCAAGGTGGGGTTCGGTGGGGAGGCGGAGGTTGCGCCGCACAAATAGCCGTCTGTGTTTTTTAGAGGCTGGAGACACGGCGGCAACCTCCCGTCATTCCCCCGTGAACCGCCGCCGCCACCAACTGCAGCAGCAGCGGCTGCAGCAGCTCTATGGCAGGCCAGTTTCACATAAAATCCACTTCACTCTTACTTCACAGATTCCTAAAAATTGGTTTATGGTGGAACATCAGGGCCATGCTAAGAAAGTTATGAAAAAAAAAACAATAAAATTTCAAAAATAAAGTCATATTACTTCATTCTCATAATAATTGGACTTTATTATTATGACTTCCTGAAATATTTTAACTTTGTCATACATTACTACTTTATTCTCACAATTTTAAGAATTTATTCACAAAATACAATGTTTTTATTCTCATTTTGACTTCTCAAACTTCTAATGTTCTTGTATTATTTCAGCTTTATTCTTGTATGACTTTATTCTCGTAATTCTCTGAATTTATTCTAACATTATTTTGACTTTTTTCTCAAATTGTTATGACTTTATTCTTGTATGTTTTCACCTTATTCTCATTTTCTTACAACTTTATCATATTACAACTTTACTCTAATTCAACTTTATTCTCAAAATTATGACTTTATTCTCATAATTTTTATTTCCTCTCTTTTTAAGTACCTGATACTCCATCATAAAATGTAGTTGTTCAGTTGAAATGCATTTATAGATATCTAGGATGCAATCATTGATGGTCAGATGAACCTGATTGTGTGTACAATCGGCCTGCCGTAGGGCACCGCCGCCTCCTGCCCTGCTCCCTCCGGTTCACAGCAGAGAAGCGGCCAGATCTCTGCATGGAGATCAACGCGCTAAAGTCCTGCTGGTCGTCAGGCTTCATTTGAGTCCCAGGGCAGGTTGATGGAGTGCTGCTCCATCCATCAGGAGCTGCAGTGTTTGCTCAGATCCCAGTAATGTAAAGGCTCATCTAAAGCTGCTGGCTCTCATTCTCCTCTAAGCCAACATGGAGTGTTTGCCAATGTAAACCTGCTGACCAGACGGTCGGTTGCCCAAAAGCTGCAACTCACCACTACTCTGGTGCATACAGTGTGCAGTATTAATACCCTTTAAGCATTTACTCATTTTGTTGCTTAATAGCAACAAAATGCATTTTATTGGTATTTTATGTGGCAGACGAACACAAAGGTGCATAAATAAGGAAAAGTTTTTTGGAATAATCAGACGCATTCTATTTTACAAAACATCTCAAGCTCAGATTGGATGAAAAACATCTGTAAACATCAGTTTTCAGTTCTGATTTGGACTTTGACTAGACTTTTCTATCCTGTTGATCTAAACCGGCAGTGCCCAAGTTCAGTCCTTCAGCGTTTAGATGCATCCCTGTTGTGACGCTCATCATTTTGGGGGATATAACTGAAGATGCAAAACTGTATGCTTTAAATTCATTTTTAGAGTTTTAGATTGGAGAAAGTGAGAAAATATTTATCCAGAAGATTCAGCAGATAAGCAGGTGCAGGACAGTTTGCTGCTTTTTGCTGATCGCTCAAATCAGGGATGCGAACATTTAGTAGACTTACGATTATCCTATCAATTAACTAATAACGTCTGTTTATGAAAACATGAAAACATAAACATTTCTTGTAGTCAACAGATGTGATGACCAACAATAAACATTACATTTTGTCAAGTGTCATCGTTAAACTCTCAAAAGCTTAGAGGGTTATTTCAGTGTTGTAGTTTGGCTGCCATCCAGAAGAGGGCGCTGCTGGTAATCTTTAAATACACACAGTTAGCACTGAAATAATTACGGCAGAGACTCAGTCCTGTTTTGAAATATAAACACTCAACAAACTCCTTGAGTTTCACCTTTAATGGTATAGTTCTGTTTATTCAGTCTGTATTTAGTACAACTAACACATATAATAATGTGTTTTATTCATCATATTATGAAAACTTTAGCCCTTCGTCTTATTGAAGGCCAGTCGACCCATTTGATGCAAATTCATTATTAGCAAATTAATGAGTTAATCTAAAGTTTATTGACCTTATCAATAACTTGCTGAAATGATTTCTATTGGAAGCCACTGTAATGTGAAACAAGCTGCCTTTTTTAAACTTGTTTAAATAGAAGCTTGTGTTAAACAAACTTTCTTGTTTGTCTATTATTTTAGACAATAATAGATATTATCACCTATCAACCATTTATTGGTGATAGCATCACCTATAAATGCTTCAGTAATAAATCTTCTGAACAGACTATAACGAGGTTTCCGTCCATTATTGCGAATTTTGAGCAAACTTTTAACATTTTGCAAAAATTAAAAATTAAAAAGATGCGAATGAGACCTGCCAAAAACCACCTCCAGTGAGCTTGAAAGTTTTTTCTTAGGAGTTATTTTGAATTTTTTGCTTTTCTAATGCGATACAAATATGGATCTGATTCCACACCAGGCAGCTTATTGCCTGCCTTTGTTGCCCTTTAACCTTGGCGTTCCCCAAGGCTACGTTCTCATACCCCCACTTTTGTTTTTTACAGCCAAGTTCTCCTCCTTTTCACTTGTTTGGTTTTCATTGCATGTTGCACAGAAACATTTTATCTAACATGATTTTATTTACATCAAGTCAGCTTTTCAAATGAGGAAAGTTCACAAAAGTTGCCTAAATATGTCAGGATTTCATTTCTGTTTTAGCGCTGATGTTTAACACAATTGAAGCCTCTCCTCCAACTTGCAGAGCTGTTTTTCTGTTTCGTTTATGATTCTGATTAAGTTTGTACCTTTTTTTTTTCTGTCAGCCGGCTTTATAAACCCAGGCGTCTGGTTAATCACTGAGCACTTTGTTCTGCATTTTGCTTTAACGACCATGTTTGGATGCCGGCTTTTCTGTCTGTGAAAGTTTTATGGAGGAATGGAAGGAAAACTGACTTGCATCAGGCTTTGGGTTGTTTATCAACGCTGCAAAGAATTGCACCAAATTTGCTCATTAAAACTGCTTGTTTAAAGCTGCAGGTATGTGTTTTTATAATGGGTTTATGAAAACAAGATACTTTTCTCATTTCTCACAGCTTATTCTAATAATTGTTACCTTTTTGTGCTAAAAGAAACAGAAGAAAAAGTTGGAAAAAGATCAAATCAAAGTCTAGAGAACTCAAATTAAAGAAATAAATGGTAATTAATTATTTGACTTTAGAAATCCTCATTTATCCATTTGCCAACAGTGTTTCCCCACAATTTTCACCTCAAAACTTTGCTCTGCGAAGGAAATGAGGGGAATTTGCTTAATTTATGAGATTGATTCGTATTGGGAGCGACTGTCTGAAACTTTAATGCTTTCTCACTTTTATACAGGAGCAGTTTTAGCCTCAGACTTTCATGTTCATAAATGGGAGCCACAGATTACTGGGTCTTCATGCCTCTTTTCAAACTATTTAATTTAACTGCTGTAATCTGTGTACAGTCTGCTGGATTCGGGTCGTTTATTCTTTGATTTCTTTTACAACATATTTCACACGGTCATATCTAATGACCTAATTAAACCCAGACAGAGCCAAAAATGGAAAAGTTGTGTGTGTTGGTGGATCCCATAATTCAACCGCTGATTCAACCACCTTTAATTACCAATACATTAAATCAATCAACATTCAAAATGTGGAAAGGACAAAACAACAAAATAGACCTAAAACAACTACAGTGTCATTAAAACAGTGAAACAGAAGTAAAAGCAAAATGTTTAAAAAGCCGAGGAATAAAAGTGCGTTTTAAGAAGCGTGTCTGATTATGTAACATGACAGCTTTCCGTAGTTTCCTAAACGCTCCGTCTGCTCTGTTGATAAACCAGTTTGGACCAAACTTCAGTTTGATGGACCCACATTTCATAAATACTTTATGTGGAGAAGTTACAAAGCAAGCCCACATCATGACTCCTCCACCACCGTGCTTCGGTTTGTTATGAAAACAAATCCTTGGTTCAAAGGTCATTTCTCCAGAAGTTTTTCTGGTTAGGAAGTTAGAAATTTGCAAACTGGAGCTGATATTTTATTTAATCCTCAATACATCTATGAAGTCGTTCTTTGTGATCATATGTTAGTTTTTAGGGCTGAAGGGATTAATCAGGTTCATTGTGATGAATTGAAACTATCAAATAATTTATTAATTGATTTGCTGGAGTACACAGATGCCAAAAAAAAAGCAAGTTAGTGAAAAAACTACAGATTCAATTCAATAATTGTTTTTCTCTTCTTACCTGCACAAGAAACACGTTAATAAATTTTATATATTTAAAGTCACATTTGCAGTTTGTCAGTATTATTTTTATTTTTTCTCTAAATTCACTGTCGTGTTTTTGTGCAATGACACTAAAGTAAGTCTAATTAAGTCAAACCTGTACAAATATATATATATTTTTAGTTAAAATAAAAAAATGTTGTTTAAAAATATGTTCTACTCAGAATTCAAGTGTCGGTTTTGCTTCACTTGGTTTCAAATTTTGCAACATTAAGGGAACGTTTTTGCATTTTGATCGAGAAAATGTTTTTCTTTTTTTATTTGTTTAAATATGAAATATGAAAGCAAACAATATATTAGTTTGCTTTCATATATAAAATAGGTTTCAATGGTTAATAAAAATCTGCAGAATGGAACAATAATCGATGGTTAAGCTAATCGTTCGCTGCAGCCTTGTTAGTTTTTGAGAAAAGTGACGGATTTGGTTTCTTTATTACTCGATTGTTGCTGATTAAAACGGAGCTCTCATGTGTTGGGTTTCTTGTTGAATCTGCTGAAATGATTTCTATTGTCAGACAGTTTAGAAATTGATTTATTTTCTCACACTGAGAAACAGCAGCTGGGTTGTTTTATAAAGTGGGGCATTAGTGTCTGTGATGCGGTCCCAGTGATCCTCCAAACTAAACAGGATTGAAAATCTGAAGACATTAAATCCCTCAGAGAAGATCCCAGACGAGGTCGTTCCCTCCAGGAATTTATTCTGGAATATCTGGGATTAAAAAGTCTGATCCAATCTGTGCAGAAATATAAATATGCGCAACTGGAGCTGTCACTACTATTTTTTGAATTAACTTTCGAACGATATTGAACATTTTTACCTAATATAACAAGTTTTCATGTGAATTTAGGTTCTGTCTAACGCTCAGCATAAATAAAAAGATGAATTGCATATTTCCTTAGTTTGGGTAAACATATTCTGGCTGTACATGTTGGTACTTTGCGTTGATAAATAGGACAGGAGGAGTGTGACACGCAAGAAAACGATCCATCATCTGACTCATGGTCAGCAGTCAGCAGCAGCCATTAATTTTAATTAAGCTCCCAGCAGGAGTGATTATTGGGATTGTGTGCTTTTGGATTGCAGAGGAATGGAAAAGAGTGTGAAACAAACTAGCAATTTGCACACCTCCCAAGTGCCAGAGTAAACAGAGAGGCACCCACTTCGTGTCTGTGTATTCAGCTTGGCTGAGCGGTGTGAAACGGCGCGCTACGACTGCGAGATAAAGCTGCTGAAGGGACGGATCACACCGCTCCCTGCAGAAAATCCCTCCTCAGATGCTAAGCATGCAGGTTTGAAAACTACCTGAGCGGCCGGCTGCTCTCTGTTGTCAAGATGGCTGCCAAGACCCAAGTCTGTTTTTTCTCAGTAAATGAGAAACCAGCAGGGAGGGCCACCGTGACCCGCGCCAGCCTCAAACATGGAGATTAATTCTGAATCCTAAACTCTTCAGGAACCAGACCTGCATTTAACAAAGAGCTCATTACATCGGGCAATTTATTAGCCCAAAGAACCATGTTTGCTTAACTTAAGAGTGGAAAAAAGCCCTCAATTAAGCAGGCGTCTGTCTCAAGTGGACTGGCGCTTTAAGGAGGAATGATCCTCTATCTGAGTGTTCCTGTGGTTAAACAGTAGGAAGGGATTAAAAGAAACCAAAACAACTCGGCGTTAAATGAGCCTGGCGCTCCCGATGACTCCTAATGAGAACCATGTTGGGAGTTCTCCCAGGCAGACGTGTCACAAACAAAGCGCCCCGCCGCGTGAAATGTCATTTTAGCTTTATTTTGGATTTTAATCAACTGTTGGAACATATATGATATTTTTGCTCTTATTTGTTCCTCTGAAAATAATTAAATCCTCAAGCAAATTTTAGTTTAGTCACAAACAAGAACCTGAATAAATACAGAAATATAGATACATTTTAAATGATCTCCTTCAGTGAAGCATGTCAGAACTGACAGGTCATATCAAAAGAAGAGTTTAATAAAACCTATTAACAAACTGTTAAAATATTAATAGAAATGTGTCTCTGCAGGGCTGCACAGTTGGAGCACTGTTGCCTTGCAGCAAGAAGGTCCTGGGTTCGATTCCCAGCCCAGGGTGCTTCTGCATGCAGTTTGCATGTGTGGGTTCTCTCCAGCTTCCTCCCACAGTCCAAAAACAGGTAAATTGGTCTCGAAATTCTCCCTCAGTTTGAGTGTGTGTGAGTGTGTGTGTGCATGGTTGATTGTCCTGTCTGTCTCTGTGTTGCCCTGCAACAGACTGGCAACCTGTCCAAGGTGACCCCGCCTCTCGCCCGGATCATTAGCTGGATATCGGCAGCAGCACCTCCCGACCCCAGTACGGACAAGGGTGTTAGAAAGGTCTCTGTATTCATTAAGTACTTCTTAAAATAAAAAAATATTGAAGACCTTTTATCTGGCCCTTTGATTGAAAATCAACATGTTGGATATCACATTGCAAAAGCACAAAATCTAACCAATTATTTTTGTTTATTTTTTGTTTAGTCTCGAGCAAATATGTCAGCAAATATTTAAAATGAGACAAAACTAACTTACAAGTAACTTTTCAGTGAGATACAGCAGCTTGTTTTAAATAAATAATTGCTTAATGTTAATTTTAAAAAGTACAAGTTCCACTAGCAGACTTTTTAACTTTATAACATGGAAAAAATGTCTTTAGTGAAATAATCTGCCAGTGGAACTTGTGCTTTCCCCCCAATTTTAAGAGCTTACTGACTTAAAACTCATTCCTGTGTCTTGCTGAAAAGTTGCTTGTAAGTTAAATAGGTTTGACTCATTTAAATACTTACTGATATTTAATGTTTTTGCAGGCGCAGCGTGTTTGTTGTTCCCCAAGGACAAATGAAAACGCTGCATGTGAAACACGGAGGGGAATCCAAAATACAAAATGTCTGCCATCGTGGAGCAGAGAGTCTGTTGGACGTCTTTGGATTGTCCTCAGACTGTTGCCGCTCCGTCCCTGTCGGTCATGTTTGTTCACTCTGAGCTTTTGTGACATTTCCCGAGTGTTAGTGAGTGAAATCAGTTTTTGTGTGTGCCGTGATTCTTCTGCCGTGTGGCTCAAAAAAACCGACTGAAAATGTAGAAAATTGACCAAGAAGTTTTGTAATATAAAGTGTGATTCCAGCAGGTTTCACTTCCAGAACAACTGCTGACCCAAAAGAACGGAAAGTTCAGTCTCACGTTTATAAATAAAAGACATCAGCAGAAATACTCCATGGATTGATGAGACAAATGTTGTACTTTTTGGAAAGGCTGGACTGAAAAGTAACAAAACATTTCAGAGAAAGAATATTATACCTGCAGAAAAACATGATGGTGGTCTGGGGCTGGACGATGTGCATTAAAGGGGCGGTATTTAATTTCCAGCAATATTGTGGCATTTTAAAGCACAATCAACGTGGCACCTCCAGTTGTTATAAAAATCTTGTATATAGCAAATATAACTTAAAATAAATTTGACTTAAAAATTTGACACTTTGAAATTGAGCCTCTGTCTCTTTAAGAAGATCCTACTCTTACCTCTTATGACAATTTTTCTCCATTATGCCGTTTACAATTGCTCTTTGGCGATGACAGGAATACATAAGTCTGTAAATGAAGTTTTGAAGTATTTTTTTCCCCATTATTTAAACATTTTTAAAACTTTTTTTTACCATTGAAGGAGTGTGGGAAGCAGATCTGGATTATCTGAACTTTATTTTTTCATAATCCACCACAGGGCATCAAAATATTAGGATTGAGAAGCAAATTAAGTTTTAACACAGTTCGAGGATCAAAAAAGAAGAGTTTGAGGAGTGGCCTAGTCAAAGTCTTGACTGATATTTGACCGAGACCAGCTGTTCATGGTAGAAACTCTCCATGTAGCTGTATTAAAGGACTTTTTGCGAAACCTTTAATTGAAGAAACGTTTATTGGGTTGAATTTGAAACATTAAAACATGAAATACCTTTGCACGGCACGATTAAAATCTGTGAAACGTGTAATTGAGAATGAGACTTTGCGTTGGACTCTGAGGCTGTTTGTGTCCGCTGTTTACCCGCCGCGTCCCGGTGTGAATGCTCCGGATTGAGCCTATCTGTCAGTCGCTTTCAGGACCGTGGTTTATGATACGAGCTGCTCAGATGAAAAATATAAGGCTGACATTTTCCAGACTTTTCACCATCATCTGACCGTAAACTAAATGAGTCGTGTGCTCAGATGCTCGTGTGAATTAGCTCATTGAAATGGAAACAGAGATGCATTTATCTAGAGTGCATGGTTTATGACTGATGCAGCAGCTGGCTAAGTTCTTCCATTAAATTATTTTTCAAGGAATGATTCTCAGACTGCGACTCGGGCTTGGACAGGTTCACAAATTGTGATACTTTCTGCTGCTGCTGCTTCTTGTTTGAGCAGCTTTATCGAGAGGCGGCTCCGCTGCTGCCAGAAATGTTGTCCCACTTGAGCTGGACACAAACAGTAAATACGCTGCGAAAACTGGAGCTGGCAGCCACTTCACCTGGAAATGGCTTTTCTCTCTTCACAAGTTGAAGAAACACTAGCTGCATAAAATTGCACAAATTGGAATTATGATAATAAATTTGATTAATGGAAATACGGCAAATTTTGAAAAACAAAAAAGTTTTTTAAATGATGTTTTTGCGCTAGGATGATGTGGTTCTTCAGCTGTATGATGGGAAAATCTGGAATTTTTAGATTTAAAAAATATCCACAAAAAATATCAAATTCCCTTGTTTTTTTCTAGAAAATTAGAGATTTTGTTTTTTAAACATTTTTGTCAGAAAACGAAATGTTGCTAGAAAATACTAAACTTAATCTGACATATTCTAGAAAAAAACAAGGACATTTTCTGTGTTTCAAAAATCAAACATTTGCTAAAAAGAACTAAGAAATGTTGAAATTAGTCTCTGAATTTTTCTAGAAAAATTTAAATGTCTGAGCTCCAAACATGGAAAATGCTAGAAAAAATACAACTTTCAAAGGTGATGAGTCACAAAATATGAGTTTTTTTCTTGCAAATTTTTGATCTTTGAAACTCATGAAAAAAACTTTGAAAGTTTTGACAGAAATTTACTCTTAAAAACTCCCAGCATGCCTTGCATTTAGCTGTATTACAGTTGGTGTAGTTTGCAAAACTGCAATAGAAACACCTTTTTTTGCATCACGCGGTCATGTGCTCAAGAATCAGGCGTTACCACTGGCGGAAAGAAGAAGAAGAAGACAGGAAGTGCTGGGAG
The DNA here is from genome assembly GCA_010277075.1 of Poeciliopsis retropinna. NCBI lineage: Eukaryota > Metazoa > Chordata > Actinopteri > Cyprinodontiformes > Poeciliidae > Poeciliopsis > Poeciliopsis retropinna. Next base: position 2,253,867 of record VMRM01000035.1, on the reverse strand, counting down.
GATGATAATAAACTGTTTTCTTCCTTAAAGTATTAATCGCAAAACAAACGTATTCATATGTGACTTTAACTGTGTTACTTATTTCATGGAAACACTCAAATTGTAAAATAGTTTTTCAACATTAGCAGAAAGGAGACAAAGATTTTCTCTCATTTGTAATGGAGACGCAGCAGGACAGCTTATACTGCTGTCATAAATATTTGAAAAATTAATGCATAATTGCTGCTTTTTTAATGTTCTCTCCTGTTTCTGCCAGTTTATCTCATTCCACCTCATCTGGTTTAATAATCCAAATGAAAATATTTTTGTCTGCTCTGTTCAGCTCAGTAGGAACTGGTTGGGATTTTATGTGAAAGAACAAAACAACTTAGTGGATCCTATGAAGTTAAAGGAAAACGATTAAAGACTTTCACTTTTTTAACTGATAAGGTTCTGAAAAGTGTGGCTTGGATTTGTTTTCAGTCAGTACCCTGTAGAAACACATTTGGCTGCCATTCCAGCTGCAGGTATTTGGGAGTTTTGCACATCTGCAAACGGAATTTTCCCATTTTCTTGGACACAGCATGATGCTGCCACCACCATGTTTCACCATAGGGGATGTTTCTGTTCGTTTCGTCTGAGCAAATTTCTTCCATAGTATTTATTTTTAATTATGTTTTTAGTGCTACTGCCTCTTGTGTTTTATATGGTTAACCTAGTGGTTATTGTAAAGGCTTATCAAATAAATGTATCATTATAGAGGGAGTCCACTAAACGACTTGTAGAAGTTTATCAATATCAATAATTTACATAAAGTTTGCGGATGCAGTTTGATGAACTGTCAAGAATTTCAACGTTTGTCATTTTGTTTTTTGAGTATTTAGTTTCTCCAGAAACTCCCGGGAGGATCCGTTCATCAGATCTTCAGCCGTAAAGAATAAAAGTCTCCTTTAATGTATCAGAAAACCAACAGGGGGCGTCTCCTCTCCTCTCGCGTTCCGGCGCGACGGGAGGAGGAGGAGGTGGTATCGGGGATCTCCTCCTAGACAACAAACCCACATTGAGAGCGGGGCGCAGGGATTACCTCACGCTGCGTGCGGAGGATAAAACGGAGGCGGCGGCTTCGGCTCGGCGCTTTTCTGCAGCGGACGCCGGCGGAGCATCATGCCGAGCCGCGACGCGCGGAGCGCAGGAACTCAGCTGATCGATCAAATCCGCTTCCACTGATGTTTTCCTGCTCACAGGGAGTTTCATGATGGAAAAGTGATTTTTGAGGGATTCTGGACACGCAGTTTTGGAGACCGCCGGCGCGTAAAGTTGCCTCCTCTCCGCTCCGTGTGCGCGCTGACCCCGCGGCTCGCCATGGATCAGCCTCAGCAGTGCGCTGCCGTGTGTCTGCTGATGTTGTCTCTTGGACTCCTGACGGACAGAGCGATCTGTCAGCACTTCTTCCTTCTCCGCCCCATCCCCAGTGACAGTCTGCCGGTGGTGGATTTAAAGGAGGACCCGGATCCGGCCTTTGACCCCAAGGAGCGGGACCTTAACGAGACCGAGCTCCGGAGCATTCTCGGGGACTTTGACGGCCGCCTCCTGTCCGTGTCACTCCCCGTGGAGGACAAACACTCCGGCTCCGACGAGTCGGATCACTTCGACATCCTGAAGGCGGGCGGAGTTCTGCCGAAGGAGATCCGGGCGGTGGACTTCGACGTGCAAATCGGCAAGAAGCACAAGCCGAGCAAGAAGCTGAAGCGGCGGCTGCAGCAGTGGCTGTGGGCCTACACCTTCTGCCCGGTGGTCCACACCTGGACCGACCTCGGCTGCAGGTTCTGGCCTCGGTACGTCCGGGTCGGCGGCTGCGTCAGCAAAAGGTCGTGTTCCGTTCCGGAGGGGATGGTCTGTAGACCCGCGAACTCGACCCACCTGACGGTGCTGAGGTGGCGCTGCATGCAGCGGAAGGGCGTGATGAAATGCACCTGGATCCCGGTGCAGTACCCGGTCATCACGGACTGCAAGTGCTCCTGCTCCAGCTAGGACTGCTGGGAACTCTAACTTATAAGCTCGGTCATTTTATCCTCTTATCCCTCACCTGCACTACAGAGTGTAAGAATGTATTTCTGTATATGCGTGGCCAACTTCCTGTACAAAGTCAGTATTATTTGTAACCAGAGTCTACTTTATTTGTGCAGAATATCGCTTTTATATATTTTGTATTTATGGAGAAGTGGCGCGCACGGACTTTGTGTTGGACGAAGCCGATTAACCTCAGAGTTGAACTATTGATTATTGACACAATCATGTTTTATCCTGTAAATTTGGTAAATGTACTATTTATTCTTTATATTCGTACAATAAAACAACACAGACATGATAATAAAATGACTTTTCCTTCATTTTCTCCATGCAGACTGATTGGAATCACTGAGTCCTCTGCGCACAAGGATAGCGCCAACTTTGCGCACTCACTTTGCGCAGCTTTGCGTTTTTCAGGTTTTTCTGTTTTGCTTCCCATAAAACCGTTTTATCAAATCAACAACGATGCGGTCAGTTCCTGCCTGCATCAGGCACCTTACAGGCTGATTACCTAGCAACAGCTGCTCTGACGTCTCCATGTTTCATCACAAACCCTCCTGCCAAAAGCTGCTTCCTCCTCAACAGGAAGAGACTGAAAAATGATCCAGCAGCATCACCTGGATGATCAGTTGTTCCAGAAATGATCGTGATAAACGATATTATTATTCTGAGATAATTTTCAAGTAATATGATGATGGTGATGGCATAAAAATGGGATATCATCCTCTCAAAGATCAATAAATTTAAATTTGTTCAAAATCACTTAACACTGGAGTTGTAAGAAACTTTAAATAACTAAATAAAATAAGCAAAATGACCAAAAATAAAATAAAAACTCACACATACAAGCAAAACTATAAATAAAATGGATCATGAACCTTTATTTCTTACATTTCATTTAGGTTTCGGATTATATTTAACATCAATGCATCCAGACGACATAACCATGATGAATTATTTCCAAACGTTTCACATCAATGTGGCATTTAACTATAAAACTAAACTGAAAGAAAATGAAAACTGCATAAACCCAGCTGGATAAGAGCAACGTTTTGATTTAATGTCAGCATTCAAACTGCAAAAACACAAAATCTCACCAAAGGTTTTTAGTGCAAATGTCTTAGAACACCTGAAATAAGAAAAAACAAACTTAAAATAACTTTTCAGCAAGATATAGGAGCTTGTTTCAAGTCAGTAATTCCTTAATATTGATGAAAAAGTTCTAGTTCCACTGCAAGATTAATTCACTTATAACATGGGAAAAATATATTGTTATAAGTGAAATAATCTTGCAGTGCAACTAGAACTTTTTCATCAATATTAAGGAATTATTTACTTAAAACAAGCTCTTCTCTCTTGCTGGCACATTACCTGTAAGTCAGTTTTATCCTATTTTAAGTACAAGATATTTACACTTGAAACCAGACAAAAATACTTGGTAAGGTTGTGTTTTTTTTACAGTGCACTGGGTCAGCATCCTGCCTCCCGTTGTCATGGAAATGCTCTCCAGGTGGAGTCTGGAGATCTGTTGTCCGTCGCCAGGCGACTTTCTGTCAGATTTGGTCCTTGAATCATTTTCTTCTGGTGAAACCGTTTCTGTGTGAAAACTGAAATCCTTCCCCAGTTTCAGTCCTGCTGGGCTTGGGTCAGAGCCGACTGGGTTTTCTCATCATTTAAAGAAAAAAAAAAAAAAAAACATCTTACTGTCTCACATTTAAAGCCACTGCTTTAGATCTCTGCACACAAACAAAAAGTCCTGCCGTGTGAGTGTAAATAAACCTCCGTATTGTCTCCTGAGCTGTGTGCAGTCGGGTCTGAGTCAGGCCCCTCCCTCCCGTCCTTCCAGGGTTTTAGTCGGGCAGACTGTGGGGCACCAGGGAGCCTGTGTTTTGTTTTAGTTGTGTTTAGTCCGTAATGATGCTCCTTAACCTCAGAGGCGGCTCTGCATGTACGCGCACAGCTGACAGATCCCTGAACTTGTCACGGGATTGTAACGTAAAGCTGAAGGTCGGCACAGTGAAGCCTAAACAAACAAAATGTAGAAACTAACAGCAGATGATCTCTGATGTTTCTGCTTATTTTCATAAATTTACATTGAGAGCAATATTACCGTTTGGCTTCACACAGGGATCTTCAACCTGCAGCTCTTACTAACTTTGGCTGGATAAGAAAGAACTTAGTGCAAATAATGGAGAAGGACATAATATTAAATGTGCAAGTTTTAGCAGCTTTTTATTTAATGAAGTAATTGCACACTGTAAAAAAAACCCCAAAATCTTACAAAGTAATTTTTTTGTGCAAATATCTCAGTACACTTGAAATTAGACAAAATTAACTTACAAGTAACTTTTCAATAAGATATAAAAGCTTGCTTTAGACCAATAATCTCTTAATATTGATTTTAAAAAGTACTAATTCCTCTGACAGATTTGTTCATCTATAACGACACATCTGTCTCATGTTGTCAGAGGAAAAATGTGAAGGTGGACCGAGCAATCTTTTGTAAATTTTAAGAAATGAACTTAAAACAAGCTCTAGGTACTGGGGAAAAGACGCAAAGCTAAGATATTTGAACTAGAAACTAAAAAAAACACTTGGTAATATTTAGTTTTTGAAGTGCACAAGAGTGCTATCAACCTATAAATTAACTATAAATATTTAAACTTTAGCAGATTTTTCATAGCATTTTTGAAAAATATCAACATCCCATAGCAGAAAATGTATCCACCCACTTTATTGCAAAAATTTCTTTGTCTTAAAACCTTGAAGCAGAAATAATATTAAGTGGAAGAACACATTTTCTGTAGTAAAAAACTGGATGATAAAGCCACTGTCGGTTCTCTTGACCACAGTTGATGCTGTTGCCATGGTGATTACAGCAGGTATCTGTGGTTTATGCAGTTTTTCCTGAACCAAATCCCATTGGAAAGTGAAATCAGCAGCATGAAGTGCTCTAAAATATTCTGGCGGCTCTGAGTTTGGATTTGATGAAAACCCAGTTTTTTTCCACAACCTCTTTTCCTTCCACTAAACTTTGAGGGGCCAGCTGAATTTCTGCCATGATTGCAGTCTTTCCCATTTTTTTTTTTTATTATTAACTTAATTTCCAAAAAAAAAAATTTTAAGTTATCTGACATAAATGCTTGAAAAAAAAAAAAATCGCTGCCTATTTTCACAAACGTCCCCTCAATGAACATCCCTGCCCCACTCAGCTCCTCCAGACTAGCGGCAGCAGCAATTAGGAAACACCTGCTGGTACTGGAAGTCTGCTGAGCTCATCATGCGATCTACTTCTCAGTCCAACCCTCCTAAGAACGGAGCGTAATGAGGATCATTGCTCTGAAAGAGTAGGAGCTTCTTAAAGAGACAGAGGCCCAATTTAAAGGCATCAATTAAAAAAAAAATCATGTTCAGCTTTTTTGTAACTGAAGCTCCTTATATGTACATGGAAAATACATTAAATAAGTTTTGATATTCAGATCGCGAAACATCTTGAAGAGTCGACATGGACAGTTTATCATCTTATAAAATGTTGAAGGGAACCCAGCTGCAGGCGCTGTGAAGACTAACAGATTAGTCCATGAAGTCCTGGATGCCGCTTCACTCCGTCTGTCATATTTCATCTCTAAATGTCCTGAAGTCTCACAAACCCAACAATCTCCTGCTCCTAATCAGCAGCCATCCATTACTTTAATAAGGCCTCAGTGTTTGAGCTTTTTCCGCTGATATTTCCCTCCCTCCTCCCTAATTAGCTGTTTTTTTCTTTGCAGATATTCTGAAGCCAGAACCTGAATCCTGATTAAATTCAGATACTTTCCTGATCAAAGCAAACCTCTCCTTGTTAGTTTAGCCAATGATTAAAATAGGAGTTATACGGATGATAAAAGTGGTTTAAATAAGTCTGACCTGCTCATTAACGAGTCAGAGGTTTGCTTTCCTTCACTGTTTTTTCTCAGTTTGCAAAAGCCAGGCAGAAAAGTGATGTTTATTCAGGAGAAATGACAAATTGCAAATAATCCTCCTAAACGGGACATGAAAGGATGTCCCGTAACGATCAGGTTTGAAAGCTTCAAACACAAACTCACTCCTCCTTTCTGACTGTGCCTCTGTAATAAAATGATGCGGCGTTTTGTGCTTTTCTACGGTGATGAAAGAGAAGAAGTTCTCTTTGATCTTGATAAAGCTGGAAGCTCAGAGTCGGTATTGGCTGGCAAACAGAAATGGTGCCATTATGAGACGTTTTTCATATCAGATATAGCCCTTAAACTCTAAATATAACCCGGCTGAGCTGAGTGAGAAGTTCAAAGATGAGTTTCTGCTCTGCAGAGTTCGACCTGCAACTGGACTGTCCAGAACCAAACCAGGTTTCACATAAAAACTCATTCTTCTCATTTTTTTTAGATTACATTATTGCTGTAGTTCTAATACCTGAACCCAACAATGTAATAATTTGCATTATTGAGAAGCAGTGGCTGATCTACACTGCAAAAATGAAAATTAAATTTTTGTCTAGTTTCTGGTGCAAATATCTCAATACACTTGAAAAAAGACTAAATGAAATTAAAAGTAATTTAATTCCTTAATACAGATTTTTAAAATTACTAGTTCCAGTGCCAGATTATTTAATTCATAACAAGATATATTCCCCAGTGTAATAACAGAAATAATCTGCCATTAGAACTAGAACTAAAGATTAAAAAAAAAACTACCAGTGAAGTTCATAGCTTTAAAAAAAAACTTTAAGAAAAGACAAAACTACAGATTAAAAAGTAGTAGTTCCACTGGCAGATTATTAAATTTATAATAAGACTTTAAAAAAAGAAACTCCCAAAACTACAGTCTGTACATGTCATACACTTTTTAGTATTTTCTGCCAGTTTCATTATTTTCACCAAACTTTATTTTATTTTCTGATTTAAATTAAGTTTAAAACAGATGTCATGACTGCTGTGAAGCACTTTGTTCAGCTACTATATAAATAAACTTTGACTGGATTTCAAAATAAGACAAAACTAACTTTAAAGTAACTTTTCAGCAAGATGTAGGAGCTTGTTTTAAGTCAATAATTTCTTATTTTTATAGAAAATATTACTCCATTTAATAACACTCCATTTAAATTGACTGAGCTTCAGCTGTTTTCCGGAGGAGGAGGCGTAAACGTTTCAGTCTGAAGGTGGAGACAAACTCCAAAAGACGTTCAGCCAGTCTTTCTTTTTCCTTCCACTTTATGCATGACTGCAGACATTAAAAAGATAAAAAGCTTATTTTCTGATTTCTGAAACCTGATTTTAAACAAAAAGGTTTTTACATTTAATCTGATGCATTAAACTCCACATATCTTTTTTTTTTTTCATGGAAATTAGAATTAGTTTTATTTTACAGTAACCAGCAGATTCTACAAACTAGTCTGGTTACTAAAAGCTCCTCTTCATTAAAACCGGACTCCTCTAATGACTTGTCAGCGTCTGTCTGTCAGTAGGATCAAATCTAAGGACGTCCAGATGTCCATCTGAATGGAGACAGGTGTTGTGTCTCAGGAGGACGGCGAGCAGCTGTCTCTGCTGTTAACACACCTCCCATATGAACCTGTCCCTCATTTTGAACTCTCTGTCTGCTTTACCCTCTGAAGGAAAGTCTGACCCGTTTTTCTGAGCAGTGAATCTTTACGTTGCTCCTCAGGTTTTCACACAAGCTGCTTCTTCCAGAAAACCTGTTAAGATTTTAATGGGTTTTTTTCTCTCTTTCTCGTCGAACATGATCATTTCTGCTAAGATTTTCTGTTTCTTTCTCAGCAGCTGCAAATCAAGCCCATATCATGACTCCTACACTACCGTGTTTGATCGTTGGTTTCAGGCTTTCCTTTTGATTTGCTGTTTTATTTGAGGGATTTCTGAACATTTTTCAAATTGGTAACACTTTATGTGTAAGACTGACATTATAACACCTGTTATGAACATAAAATTCTTCATCAATGTTTATGACTGTAATGAAGTGTCATTTATTAAATAATGACATTTTAATGTAAATTTAAATTTGCATTAAAAGACCATTAAAAGTGTAAACTTTTAGCAGATTTCTGTTCACAACAATGTGAGTGGATCAGTATTCATAGATTTAAAAATATTGGATCAAAGTGAACATGAGTAAAACTGAGAAATTAATGCCACTAAAAGTAGGGAATTGTCACTTTAAATCCAAATAACTGTCTGCTGGCCACGCCCCCAGCTCAACATTTACACTTTCACCTGAAAATGGCTGCAAATGGATGCACAGTTACACAACTGCACATCTTTGGAAAGCAGACGTGGCGCCTCCTGCACAACCAGCAAGAATGCAGCAAGCGGTTTCGACATAGTAAGTCAACTCTTGTCTTTTCCAGCAGCCATTGTACAGCAAATACAACTTCTTCCCTTCTTTATGAAACCGTTTGTTTTATAATATGGTCAACAACTTATCACCGTCAGCTTTAACATCTCGCTGCACCAATGATTTGATTTTACTGCGTTTTCAGACTTTTGTCATTCGTTGTGAGGAATCCTAAGCGTCTGGTTGCTGTAGCAACAGTAACAAGGCGTCGTCTGTTTTTCCGTACATGTTCGGCTGAAATAAACATTCTGTCCTTCTTGTGAAAGTTGTGGCTTCCCACTCATCAGATAATCGGAGGCTTTTTGAATCCTCTGTTGCTGCTGGTGTTCAAACTGAGACGCTGACATGGAGTCCTTTTCCTTTCTTATTTCAGGTATTTCTTTCTTTTCACGCTGTAAATTTCTTTGATTTGTAGGGGGAGGAATCTCAGTGTTTGATGTTCAGACCTCATTAATCGAAACCTCATCTGGTATGCAAGGTCAGACCTTACTTTGATGTGCGTGGGGCGGTCCTGCCAAGTGGAGAGCAGCGAGGGCGTAGCTCGTTTACTTAAATTCACGAACCGTAGAAACCCTGACACGTTTTGGCTTTTGCCCATCAACTTCTGTGAACGTCTGGTTAAATACGGAGGGCTCCACGTTAAACAAGAGTTCCAGAGAAACTGATTCTAATGCTAATTATTTCTCCTGTTTCTTGGTGTCATGGAAACTTCTCTTCCCTAATCTGAGTAAACAAGCAGTAGTTAATCTGTTTATTTTTGGATTGACAAGTTTTACACGGCAAAAACGCTGAAGCTTAACTTTTATATTTGTCTAGTTTCTACACTAAAAGTAAGTTAAAACTAACTTACATGCAATGTTTCAGTAAGATCTGTGATCATGTTTTAAGTCAATAATTTCTTAAAATTTATAAAAAAGTTACGCTGACAAATTACTTTGCCTAAAACACGACATTTTCCCATGTTATAAATGAAAGAATCTGCTTTTTAAAAAATTAATAGTAATTTCAATTTAAAAAAATGTTATTTACCCCAAGAGACAATTAAAGGAGACACACAGATCTTACATAATAACTACAAGATAAAATAGATCAATAGAAATGTCAGTTTGTTTATGCAATTAATTGATTTTATTTACTTTTTACTTGTTTTAAGTCATTTGTAAGAAATTATTGACTAAGTATAAGAACATGTTCCTTGCTTCTCAGTTAGTTTTATCTTATTTCAACTGTAATCAGATATTTGTGTTAGTAACTAGACAAGAATACATGATAAGATTTTGTAGTGTGCCCTCCTGCATCTGTACACTGCAAAAACACAAAACATTACAGAGTATTTTTGCTTAGTTCCGAATGCAAATATCTTTGTTTTGTCTTATTTGTAGCATACTAACTCAGAAATTAGTAATCACTTAACATTGTAAAGTTTTCATTCCATTGGTAAATTATTTCATTTAAAACATGACATTTTTCCCATGCTGTAAGTGAAATAATAATATAATATTGAAAAATGAGTGACTTAAAACAAGCTGCTACATCTTGGTGAAAAGTTATTTAAGAGTTAGTTTTGTCTTATTTCATTCATACTAAAGTATTTGCGCTGAAAACTAAACCAAAACTTCCTGGTGAGTCTTTGCAGTTTTGCAGTGTTCCCCGTTGGCGTGTTTGTTGTGTGGGATAAAGAAACAGCCCCCTGTTTGCACCTTCTACAGGAATTCACTGCAATTACCTCCTGAGCGTCGTATGTAAATATGAAGCTGCGGGGCTCCAGCGGCAGGCCGGCGCTCGCTCGCGCTCCGAGCCGGGCCTTTGTTCTGCCTGGGCTCGGCTCCGCTGGCAGCTTCCAGCTCCACTCTGTGCCCAACGAGCGGCGTGTGAGCCATCAATCACTTATTTCCAGTGTGTCCCTCTGTAATAAATCCCCCGCTGGCACCTCCAGTGTGTTCAGGGTTATCTGCTCTTCATCCTGCCATCTCGCTCTTTAAACCAGCTGGGCAATTATTAGTCCACTCTGTTCCTTCAGCTTTGATCGAATGGGAAGAACCTGAAGACCTGGTTCCATGATTCCCAGACCGATTCCAAGATATCAGCAAACTGATTCCAGATTTGCTTCCTTTTTCTTGTAAGAATAACAAAAACAGGCTAAACATTCCTCTGTGTTCGCACAAGAACTATAAAACATGTCTAACAAATGAAAGCCCCATAAAATCAGAAATCCTTTCATAGTGAGTAATTCTCATTCTCAGCTATTCATTTCTATTTAGATGCAAAACAAACAAGATGAGTAGATATGAAGTTATCCAGGAAAACATTTGATGTAGGTCTGCAACTAATGATTGGTGGCTAAGCTAACTAGCATAAGCATTCATGGCTGACTCCATTGTGATGAAGAAAGTAGAGTACACGAGCTTGATTGTCAGCACTAGAACTCTCCTCCTGACTCTGATTGGTTATTTTTGACAGTCCCTGTAGACAGAGGAGACAGATTATTGGGCTCAACACGACAATTTTAAGATCAGATATTATAATAGTTACACTCTGCAGCTTTAATGATTCACCTGGATGTTGCCCATGAAATATAACTTTCCAGATGCCGCTCAAAGCCCAGCCAGTTAGGAAATGGGTGAAGTCGAATCATAATGTTAATGAGAAACGTTGAGTGGAGAAGAATCAAAGATGAGGTTCCAGAAGCAGGAAGGTTTTCCTTTCTTTCCAGAAGGAAAAGCCCTGCGGCGGAACCGGGCTGGCGTCTGCCTGCTGCTGTGGGTTCTGTCACATAATTGCATTCTGTCAAGGTGCTGCACAAACACGCCACATAAACACTGTGATGCAGAATTAGAGCTAATATCTGGGATGAATTTCCAGCTTTTCTCAGCTGTTCAGAACAAGAACCTGAGGTTCTGACGTCCTGGATTTAAGCTCCCAATCAGGAATTAAGATTAATGTCAAATATATTTTCAGTTATTGTTTGTCATAATAGTTTGAGCACACTGCTCCTCCTAAAACCACAAATTGTTGGTTTTATGTTTCTGTTTGCATAAGAATTACAAACAAGTTGCAAAGTGTTAATTAGAGAGAATTACTCCTCTTTTTTCTTCTCTTCTGTATATTCAACCTATGGAACACGCAGCCTTTGATTAACAGGAGTTTATTCCAAACTAGAGGGAAACGCGTTGCTGCGTTTCACTAAATATGTGGCTTGAATTTGCGCCGCCGTGTGTCTGGTGTCGCTGTTTGAAGCTTCTCCGTCTCGGGTCAGACTCTCGGGGAGAGCCGAAGCAGCGCGGCGCTGGAGAAACGGAGATTTATCACCTGGCCGTGGAGTGGAAAGAAGGGCTGCAAGTCTGGAGAGTGGGTTTCCACTTCAGCCTAATTCACTGTGAAGTGCTTTAGACACACAGGTTTGGGAAGATGGATGGAGGAGCCAGGCTTTTGTTTTCCACATGACCGGCTCTTCCCGGCCTCCTGATCTGGGATCAGACCCTCTGGAAGACGTTCACACAGTTCATGTTCAGCTTGTTTCGAAATGTTAACCCTCAGATAAAATAAGAGTCTGGGATGGATTCTTATCTTACTGCTGTTCAAACGCTGCAGATGAAATCAAAACATAAAATCTTAAGTAATTTTGGTCTAGTTTCTAGCACAAATATGTTGGTATGAAATAAGACAAAACTAACTTACAAATAACTTTTCAGCAAGATTTATTGTATGTGATATAATTCATTAGTTTGCTCTTTAGTACAGGATATTTAACAGGCATATGAATATTATAACATGGTTTTTGATAACTATTGAGTCTAAGTAATATATTTTATTTAATTTAAATAAGGGGTAGCATTAAGTGAGTGTTCACTTCCTTCTGCTCCTTTTCAAACAGAAAAGTTGTGCAAAACAAATAATTTTGTTCTTGGTTATTTTTGCACATGTTTTCTCTGTCCTACTTGTTTTGTTGTTCTTAAAAACCTGTTTGAAATAAATAAAACAAATCAAGATAGGAGATTGTTTTAAGTAAAGTATTTTTCCTACTGGCAGATTATTTCACCAATAGCTCCTATATCTTGCTGAGAATTTACTTGTAAGTTAGTTTTGTCTTATTTCCAGTGTGCTGAGATGTTTGTGCTAGAAACTAAATAAAAAATATGTGGAATGAGTTTGTTTTTGCAGTGTATCCAGCAGGCGAGGCTGTCTGCTGCTGTAGCTCGTCTGTTTCAATTCTCAACTTTTTTGAGCATTATGTATTTTTATTTCATGAATTTCAGTACGGTTTGAAGGCATATGTGAACACCGAGCAGACCAGAGACCGCTCCAAAAGCAGGAAGTGGACGACAGCACAAGGTATTCTGGGTAAATACAACCGAAACAAACATGCTAGCCGAAGTAACGTCTTGACAGAGATTGGTTTTGTTTGTTGTTTCCATTTTATACAAAAGGAAGTTGCACTCAGTGTCTTCAGAGGTTTTTGTGTCGTTTCCTTCAGTGGTTTTTATTGCAGCGCCCCCACAGGCGAGGAGGGAAAATGTCCCAAAATGAACGGAGTTTACCAGAATATCCGGTGTGAAAACAACCTGAGAGTTTGGGAATATTTGCAGATTGATGAGCAGCAGCGGTTATTTCTGCAAAGTCATTGATGGCAAGGTCGAACAAGAAGCTGCTTGGAAATGAAATCATCTGGTTAAAGCAGCAGCATGACTGGGAGCAAGTGAAGGAATGAATTATGCAGGAGACGCATCAGGAACCAGAGGGAATCCTGAGGATTCCTGCTCAGGTTGAAACTTTCCACTGTCAGCTGTTCTCACCCAGGACACAAACAGAGAGGCCGTGTCTTCACTGGCCATCATAAAACTCATTCAGGCCGTGTTGGTCCTGTAAACGGAATCTGCAGCGTGTTAATTACAAGCCGGCGCCTCTGGAGCAGCAGCCTGATGTCCTTCTTGAACAACGCAGCTCCGGCCCTGGAAACGAGCTTTTCTCCCTGCTGGGGATCCTGTTTGAACGGGCCGCTTTAAACAAATTAAGAGCCAGTCAGATGCTGTTTGTGTGACCCCTCTCTCCTCAGGGTGGGAGTAGCATGGTGGGGGGGGGAGGCAGCCAGAGCTCTTGTGTTGTTTACTGTCATTCATGTGGAGGACTGAGGGTTTGTGTGTTTAGCACACACATGACAATCAGAGAAGAAGAAGAAGCGGCAGCTCCTGTAGAACGGAGACGCCACCGGTGCAGAGCAGCATGGAGTCATCAATCAGTCTCAAAGAAACAAAAACCCGGGAGCATCTTGAATAGAAATGTTTCTGCTTTATGTTTTAGAAAAAAATATCTAAAAAGAATTAGTTAAAAGTTAAAGTTTTGAATGAGCAGAAGCTCCTCCTCTTCATTTGTTTTTAACTGCAATATTACAAAATAAATGCACTAAATAAAATCCACTTAGGTTAAATTTAGCTTTAAATCTGTCATTAAAATTGTGCAGTTTGTCAATCAAAAGCAACCAAAGATTTTTTAACATTGTATGGAGGGCAGAAAGTGCCACCATCCAACTAGAAACGTGTTTCTTATTCTTTAAACTGTAATAATTGTGGCAAATCAATATTTATTACTTTTTAAATGTTAAAAATACTAAACTAGATCTTTAAGTGTATTTTGTGTAAATTATATTTTAGAGCCTAACATCTGATTGGTTAACCTGCTTATGGCTAACAAAATAAAATATTCTGCATCACATTACTTTGATAAATACATTTAATTGACACATGCTTTTCATATTTATTTATTGATTGATTTTATAGAGTTAAATATCTGTATTGAATTTTATTTTAATTGCTACATAAAACAGTACTTTTTGCCCTGAACTCACTGGAAAAACGAAAGTTATGTTTTATGGACGGATTCCCAGAGTTCCTTTGGTTTTTCAGGAAATCCGACCTTCCTGTTTGCTTGTGAGGACCTAATTGAGAACCGTCTTCCTTTGTCCGCCTCTCCCACTGTAAACCCAGCGGACGCGGTTCTGTCAGTGAACCCGTCTCCCTGATTTTGTTATTCTGTTATTGTGTAATGGTTTCCAAAGGTTGATGGATGGCTCCTCTGCAGGTCTCCCTGAGGAGTAAAAAGCTCTATCTGGACATTAATCTACTGCTGTGAGACAGACACGCTTGTTTAGCCGGCACAAAGCCCAGTAAGCTGTTGTCTCTGAGAAAAAGCTGCCCGTCTCCAGAGCCACTGGAGGCAGCGATGGCTGGAGCCAGAGTAATGACCTGTGAAATTCAGCGATAGAGCTGTCCTCTTGCACACAGGTCCTCCGGCTCCGGGCCTGGTTCACAGCCTGCTGCTGATTTATCCGAGCGCCTCTCCTGGTGCCACGGGCTTTACGGGACTTTTCCGTGGGTTGAGTAAAGCTCTCCCGACTCTGGAGAAAATAATCAAGCTTTTGTGGAAGCTCAGCATTAGAATAATGTAAATAAAGTTGACTTTTGTCTTTCTTCCTGCTATTAAGATGCAAACACAGCAGTTTGGGTCACATTCCTGGTTTTATCCCATCGAGCATCATGGAAACGGCTCCAAATATTGACTCTGCTTTGTCTGGTGAATTAGTCAATATTTTCTCTCCACCTCAATCAGATCAGGATGTGAGGCTGAAAGTCGAGGCTTGGCGCCTTTGATGGAGGTAAGGAGAGGAGCTGTGTCTTCCCCAGGGCAGATTATACGAGGATCAGAAGGCCAAACTTCCCGCTGGCCCCCTAAGTCTGGAAGATACAGTTTGACTTTGTTACCACAGCTTCACAGCAGACCCAGAAACGTCCTGATTCCTGCCCCGTGGGTGTGAAAAGAAACTCCTCGGTGGGAGAGAAAATGGCTTTCATGTCAGAAGCTGCTTTGTTCAATAACTCCTCACACTGTTGACTCTTTCTCTTCCTGTTTATGTGAGAATTTACAGGTAAAAATCTGATTTAGGACAAGCAAATGCTGATAACCTGCTGAGTTTTCTGTCATATAGATGCTAATTCGATTTAATCCAACTCAGAAAATGTTTTATATTCTTGAGACATGTTTTTATTATTCCTAAAAAGCTTGAAGGATTGGGTGTAATTTGTTCGCAGCTTCTTTTCCAGGAAAAATTGAATGTAAATTTACAGAAAATGTATTGAACCAAATGGTTTCAATAGAGGAAATCTTTAGTTTTATTGGCCTATTTAAAGCCCAGAACTAAATCTGACATTTTGTTGGATCACCTGAATAAAGACACCTGATGCTCACCAACCAATGAAAAAACCGAAAGCTGGATCTGAAGAAAAACCGTGCAAACTTCAACAGATTAATCATTGTTTCTTTGTAGACTTAATTTTTTTATTTCCTCACACCATAAATCATCATTTCAAGGCTTTCAGCCAGAACAGACTGTAGTTTACTGTGTTTGCTACAAGACAGCTAAATCTATGAAATGTGTCGTTTTCTGGACGGAGTGATGCTGAGATCCCAAAAGTCACTTATTAGCTTTTTCAAACTCTTAAAAATGAACTTTAACTTTGTTTCAGACGTTTGAGCCTCCATCCTGATTAAAGTTACATAAGAGATTAAATAAACTATAGGAAAGGAGCTCAGACCAGTGGAGTCAATAGGTCTGTTTTATGGCAATTTGGTGGGTTTTTTTTATTATTATAAAAAACTTCCAACAAATTTAAGTGACTTTAAAAAAATAATAGTGTTTGTTTTACTCAAGTATGATCATAAATTTGTCAGTTTCCCTTTGCTTCATAGTTTAATCTGGACTGTTGGTGACAGATATGTCAGACTCCTGAGAAGGTGATGCTTGCATGAAAGTTTGACTCTTTGGTTCAGTTTTCCAGGTAGTTCAACGACGGCAGGAAACGGCTCCTGCGCCTGGATGACATCAGACACCGTGACCAATCAATAAGTCCTCTCTCCGCCTGGTTGTCCTTCAGGTGTCGGCGGATTTCGGCGCGAAGGGGGCGGAGTCCGTCTGGCGTAAGAAAAGAAATCTTGGGGGGAAATGTGACAGATGTGGACACCCGTGCCAATGAGAAAAGTGAGAGTGGGACTGTCAGACATGTCGACTCCGGCGCGGTGATGGATGGAGAGTGAGGTAAGATGGATGACATCGTCTGTCTGAGGCCGTGTTGTCATAGCGGAGGATTGCCGCTTGTCTGAACCTCTCAATATCAGAGAGCAAACTGGAGTTTGTTTACTCTGCTCCAGTGGAGTGATTTAGAAGGAGGGTGAGGGAGACGCGGGTGTAAGGTATGTTCGCTGTCGGGCCGGATCGGGTTTCCAAACATTCCCTTTGAAATCGAATAGCAACTATTTCTGCTGTTTGAAACCAAACAGTTTGGTTACAATGATTGGAAGAGGAAGGAGTCAGACAAACGAGATAAAGGTGCAGCGATAATGATCACATTATTTTAACATAACACCATAATTGTCAAGCACAGTCCGGAAAACTAAGTTCATCCTCCCTACTTCTGCAGTATTTGGAGGGGAAATGTGGAGTCTGCTGCTAAAAATCATCTGCAAGTCCAGTAAGTATGGACAGAAAGACATCACCAATGGCCCTGGAGAAGCAACTGTTGCTGCCCTTCAATCTGGGAAGGGTTATGAGGTCATTTTCAAACCACTGAAAAATGATAAAACTCCTTAGGAGCTCCTCATAGACTGTTAGCATGGTAAACATTCAAGCTAATGATGAAACAATTAGAAATAATCTCATCTGAAAGAGTGAAGCTTCATCTGAATGAAGCACGACTTCTGGAACAATGGACAGTAGAGTGGCGGAGGAGTCATGATGTGGGCTCGTTTTGCAGCCACATGGACAACTTAGTCATGGAGTCAACTTCAATCTGAGTCCATCTGTCCAACAGCAGGAGTTTAGTCTAAACTGTATCTTCATTTATTCCAAACGAAGCAGCTAATCAACAACAAAGAAATGAATCAATGGCCTAGTCAAAGTCCACATCTTAATATCACTAAATGCTTTCTGTCGGTCTCTGTATATATCTTTCTGTGCCCGTTTCTTTGCAATGCTGGCTCTTCCTCTGTCTTTCTTTCTTTATAACTTTATTTATTTATCTATGCATTAAAATCCCGGCAGAGAGGAACCTTGCGTGTTCTCCAGGTCAGTTTGTAATGATCTTAGAGTTTGGTGTCATCCTGGCTCTGTACTTTCTTTTCAACCTGACCTCCTGTCATCAGATCAAACTGCCTTCCTGTGGATGTATTTGGCTGCTTTCTCATCGTTCTTATAAATGCATCACCGTCTCCAGGAGTCTGGTGTGAAACCGATTGTCAAACAGAAAGACGTTCCAGAAAGGAAATAAAACTTAAAAAAAGAAAAAAAGTTTCTCCTGATGAGGAAATCTGCAGAATAACATGTTTTCAATGTGCTTTGGTATGATTGAAGATGGATTTGTCTGGTGGATCGAGGGTTGATGGTGCATTGATGAGGTTGAGTTTTAGGGTCATTTCTAGCCTCTAGTGAGGGCTGGCCTGTTGGCCTTCATATATATGTGTGTGTGTGTGTGTGTGTGTGTGTGGGTGTGTGTGTGTGTGTGTGTTGGGTTTGGGGGATCAGGGGTGTATTACACTGTCACACTGTTCATACTGTTTATGCATACCAGGCCACTGTGAGTGCCTCTTTGTCGCGTAAGTGTTTACTTGAATTTATTTCGGGAGAGCTCCACATGACTGGGACAGGGATCTCTATAAATTATGGAACAGAGCGCTTTGTGTAATGATAACTTCTGTCAGGTCCTCAGGCTGTGTGACAGTGTTGTTAGGAGTGTAAATACTGCGGTGGTGAAAGAGGGAGAGGGGCGTCTGTGGCCTGAAAGGTGCTGCACGGTTTCCTCCGGAGCCAAGCAGGAAACAATGCAGGAATAATCTTCCCTTGCGTTATTCCAGATTATCTACGACGTTCCTATTGTTTTGTCTGTGTGGAGTGAAAGTTCAGCGTCGTCATAACCAACATTTTAACACAATCTGTTGACAAAACCCTGTAGTTAATGTTCGAAAGCCGTACTCTGTCATTATGTTTAAATCAGCCTCGTTCTTTTTCACCAAATAACGCCCAAAATCCTTTAGAAACGTTTTAATGTTGACTCGTTTGGTTTTTAGCCTTTGGTACAACTAATCACAACACATTGATCGATTGGGAAAAGGTGGGTTTGTATCAAACTGAGATAAACAACAAACTGGGGACAAATGAGATGTGAGGCTCCTCAGGGCTCCGTTCTCTGGCCACTTAGGATCCCATTACCACAGATTATTATGGTTTACTGTTTACCATATGTATTGCCATTTTCAGACAATTATAATATAAATAGATGAGGCATGTTGGATTAAAAACACTTTATAAAAATAATCTTTAAGAAGGTATTAAATATGCTTCCCACTTATTTTTTTTTTTATTTAGTGTGATATTCTAATTTTAAATGTTACGTTTTCATTACTTGTAAGTGGAAAATAAATATAGTTAATAGAAAATAAGGCTATAATGTGTTTCACTTAGTAATAAAGTTCCTGAAATAAATGATTTTTTCAATAATATTCTAATCAGTTGAATGGGCCTCCAGTTAGAGGAGATTTGATTGAAATTGTGAGACAGTAGAAGACGTGTAGCATGTACGCTGATGAGACAACTTTATATTTCCGTAACTAAAGTCACCATTTTGGTCCCAACAGTGGTAAAAAAGGTCATAGATCATGAATGAAGTAGACTAAATACTTCAGAGCAGCTAAAACACTTTGGCTCTTTCTGGTCTTTGGAATAAATTGAGCATTTTGTCCACACAGTGAAGCAGCTTGACTTTTAACCTAAACATCTAAGGACAATTTTGTCATCACTTAGAGAGGTTATTTTTACCAACTGGACCGTTTCAAAACGGAGAAAACCAGCTGCTATAATCAGCATCAGAACGCTCCACTGATGAAGATAAGAACAGTAAAATATTAAATCAGTCTACCGGGTGAATGGTCATTTATTTTGCTTTTCCAGGTGTATTTTCATTGGACAGACTTTTTGTGGTGGCAGCAGTTTGCAGCTCAGGAAGGATAGAAACTGGCCTTAAAACTTCTAGTTTAAAGATTCTTAACATGTTCAACGGGTTGATTTTAAGATATTTATTGTTAAATTAGATGACCAATATTTACTCTGTGGTTCCTGCGATGGTGATCTTTTACGGTTGGAAGCTGCATAGTCAAATCACATGAAGACCTGTATCTGAAGGGAAGAAAAAAAACAGCGTTTTTCTGTCTGTTGCATCATGTGTAAGGGCGCCATCTAGTGGCTGTTTAGTGAACAATTAAATTGTGGATTTCTATGAAACCGATTAACATTTACCAGGCAGTTTTTACACTTTTTGGAGTTGATCTATTATTAATTCATTCTTGTCTACTCTTATCAACAATAAGATTTTATTCACTATTTTTTTTTTATAAATTGAAGAAAAGTTCAGCTTTTGAGTAAATGTTGATGGACATTCGTGGTTTTATTTACTCAAATACACAAGAAAAAAAACTGTGGTCATTAACAGATGAATACTTTAGTCTTCAGTAAAATGTCTCCACTAGGCCATAAAAGATTACTTTTATTTGTTGATTATTATTATTGATTACAGCTAAAGAAGACATGACATTTAATATCAAAACAATACAAAATATGAATCCAAACATGGATCTCATGAAAAATGGTTAAAAGTTTTGAAATGTTACTTTTAATCTGACAAATGAGCCTCATATAGATATTTAATTTATTCAATATTACTGTTGCTTTTGATTGTGTAGAAGCAGACGCATGAAATAAAACTTTCAGGGCATTTCTATATGGAGCCAATTAATTTCACATTGATTGGGATATATAAATATCTACATAAATATGTGGTTGATCCGTGTATACACACAAAGGTTTCTATTCTGGAATGTAGTTTTTAGGAAAATCTTTCTTCCTTTCTAGGCAGGAAGAGGATTCTCTCTCAAATTGCTAAAAAAACCATTTAGTTAAAAAAAAATCTCCTGGATGTGAATGAAAACAAACACAAACTGAGGTCATTTGTTGTGTTTATTGGTCAAGTTTCACAAGGCTTGATGGTTAAAATAAATAGGTCACAAACAGAAAACGAACCCCGTCTAGATGGATATGTGGCAGTTTATGCCTTGATGTTTATATCTGTAAAAAAAAAAAAAAAAAAAAAGTAGATGCCAGAAAAGCGAGTTTCTCAGCCTCCCAGCTGGCAGAGTAACATCATAGCTTGGCTCTAAATGAAAGAATAAAGCAGAACTAAACCATTCAAATGCTTTCAATCAGGCGTGCAACGTTTGTTTTTCCCAGCACGACCTCCTCCCTCATGTTACAGGAGTACAAATAAGAAAATCAAACAGGTTTAGGCTCCATGCAATGCTCTGGGGGTCCTCCCTGCATTCAGCTACCTGAAACCGCAGCTATCTTTAGGGTAAAAGAGCGGCTCAGTCTGCAGGCGAGTTGAGTCGCTGCTTTGTTGCTGAACTCCTCCCACGGGAGCAGAAAGCAGCGCATACGGTTGCTGTTTCTTTCCCTTTGCATCAGATAAAGACCCAGATTCTTTTTTCCTCCCTCTGACCTGAAACACCTGCGTCAGGGTGGAATAAAACTAGAACCGTTTTGTGACTCGAGATGCACCAATCCAATAGTTAAAAAGAAAATAAAAACAAGTAATTTTCCACCAAAAATGTCAGAAATTTTCTAGAAAAAAAAAAGGAAGTCAAACATTTTCTAAAAATATCAAATACTTAGATTAATCTAAAAAGTTGGATATTTCCAAATAAATTTTTAACTTTTGTAGCTTGGAAACACTTTTTATCACATCACATATTGTGATCAACCGGATGTTACTACTGATGGAAAAGACGTAGAAGACAACAGGAAGTAGAAAGGTGACGACACTGACGTATTATGTGAACAAACTTATTCACATAAAGTGTATTTTTTCAACATCAGCAGATTATTTTTATAACGCAATCGCAGCTGGTGACTACAGGACATCTTATACTGCCGTCTTAAACAGTTTTTTATAAACATTTGAAAAAATGCAATTTTTTTCTTAATCTCAAAATTTCAACACGTTTTCCTGCTCATTTTCCCCTCTGCATGCGTTAAAACTCTGCAGCAAAGGACAGAGGTAAACATCCTCCAGTCAGAAGTTTTACCTTCATGTCAGACTCTGAACACAGATATGGTATCTGACTTCCTGCATGTAAACAGATCCTGTGATGATGCTGCAAACGGCATCATCACAGGCCGTTTGCGTGGAAAACCCAACCCAGTTAAGAGCTCTGCTGAGGCAACATGTGATGATTACAGATAAGTTACGAAACACTTAAATTTAAGTACAGGTGTTGACTAAAACTGCCTCAGGATAGATGGTTTTGTAATAACTCAATCTCACTCCTGTTTAATTATTTCTGATCACATTTATAGTAAAACTGATAAACTGCAACATTCTGACTAAATAGTTAATTTGCTAACTAACTATTTGGTTCAGCTAAACACGACTAAATATCTCAAAGCTAGATATTTAGCGTGATATGTTTATATATAAATTACAGTTTTCTGAATTTCTTTGTCCCGGTAAGTTTTAAAATTGGACTCCAACATTTCGTTTCAGCCTTGTTCTGATTGGCTAAATCTATCTGAAACTTCAAATTCTACTACTAATAATCTCCTAATTTAACATTAAAATGAAACTACAGTGAACCTTCCCTTTAAGACTGGACTAATGATCACATGGGCCCTGTAACTGAATACAGTCGTTTCTCTCTGGAGTAACAACAAACGAGGACAAACGTTTATTTCTCTGCGTCCAAAATGCACTTTTTAATACATATGACAAAATAAATAATTACAATCAATAACTGACTCTATTATTATTGTTTTTATCTAAAATATGTCTCGACTTCTATAAGAGGAACTAGCGAACCCTGCAGACCCGCCCAGGTCGACTGTCAGTAGTTGCGAATGCTGAAGAAGCCCACGCTGGTTGGCGACTCTTTCACCGTGACGGTGACCAGGTTCGCCGTGACATCGGTCACAAACACGTGTTCGATCAGGCTGCGTGTGGGCTTCCAGTCCTGGTTCTGGCCCGCCACTGGGTGACCCTGTCCAGCGTACGAAGATTCGTGGTCCGAGTCCGAGCTGCTCTCCTCTTCGCCCGTGCTCATGTCGGTCATTTTAGCTTTCTTGCTGCCTTTAGTGGCCGTTCTTGCCGGCGGGTTCTGGATCTCGGAGCAGGACTTGTCCAACCGGCCTTGGACCTTCTGGAATTCCTTCATCTCTCTGAGCTTGTCTCCACCAGCCTGCGGTTTCCTGGCAGGAGGTCTTCCAGAGGAAACCGGAGTTTTATTGGAGTTTGCATCCAGATTTTGGGCGACTGTGGGTTTTCTCGCAGGGATGACTGGACTTCTCAGACCCGACGCCGCGGTGGTGCCGCTCGCAGGAGCGTCACCACTTTGAGGCTGCTTGTTCTGAAGGTTGAGGGGCTGGTGGCCTTGATTGGAGGAGGTGTTCTTAGAAGACTGGGAAGCCCCCGCTTTAGTACCGGCTACCCGCTGCATTGCGGACCCGGTGGAGGGGGGCTTCTTTGGTCCACTGGGTGGGCTCAGAGTGTGCTGAGTGGTTCCTTGAACTGGATGTTTGGTGGTATTCACATTCAGAGCAGCTACTCCTTTGGATTTACAAGCAGCTGTTTTCAAATCCAGACTTCCTCCACTGTTCCCCCCGGAGATGGTCAGCTTCCCCTCGGTTGCATTTCTTCTCTGGTTGGATTTGTTCAAGGCCAGAGACGCGGTTTGGACTGAAGATCTCCCAGATCCAGGTGAGCTGGTGGCGGGTTTAACCGCCCCACCCTGGGTCAGCGGGCTCCTGTACGGACCAGGCGCCGCGTCTTTGGCTGAGCTGCGGTGGAAACCCATGAAGGTGAAACTCGCCGGATGAACAGGCTTCTTGATCGCCCCTGGAAGATCCGTCTCTTTGGCGGTCTTCAGGACTTTGCGCGGACCCTTGTTCTGCTGGAACTCCTTCGCCTCCGGAGGCAGGGGCTTCCTGTTTCGCTTCCTCGGGGGCTCCTGCTTCGCCATGACGATCTGCGCCTTCTTCTGAGGGACGGGATGTAGCTCCCGTGGCCTGACGGTCGGGCTCTCCTGTTTGGCGTGGCTGTCATCGCCCTCATCTTCATCTTCTGAGGATGAAGACGAAGAGGAGCAGGAGGATGAGGAGTCGGAGGACGAAGAGGATGAAGCAGATGAGGAGGTGCTTGATTTTTGGGGTTCCGGTATATTCTCCTACAATTTTAAGAATAATTGTTTAGAGGTCCATAGTTGGTCCAGAAAGTAGATGGTTCTGCTATGGTCAGTACTTACTATAATCTTTCTGGGTCGTCCTCTGGGTCGTTTGCGTCTTTTAAGCATCAGAAGCTCTTTTTCTTGTTCTCTGATGGAAAAAATATTTTGCATTGAGAGGATAAAACGAGCAGCCAGTGATGCTACCTTTGGTAACTTATGACTCCTGTCCATTCTGGCAAAGTTTATTGAAAAAGAAATTAATGAACGAATTAACTTCTTGATTAAAACCTTGCAGTCTGCTATGAGATCATCTACTACTGCAGCAAACTGGTTCAGGAACCTTTTTGTGCCATAAAATCAGGATAAAATCCAACAATCACATGTGTGGATCCTCAAGGCTGTGTCCTTGGGCAACTTTAATTCAATATCTGTATACGCCACAACAGAATACGAGGGCCAGACTATTTTTGAAATGAAAATAGTCATAATAATACAAGAATAAAATTGTATGACAGTTGTGATAATATAAAAATAAAGTCATAATTTTATCAGAATTCTTACACAAAATAATCAAAACTTGAAATGGCGAATGTTGAGCATCTTGTGAAAGTATACTTTGGAATCTATTTAACGGATGAGGAAATGCTTACCTTTAGTTACAACTGCATAAAATCACTTTAGACTCCACTTTGTAGAAAGAACCAAGCTGAGATGCATTTTATTCTATTCAAATTAATATAACCTTGATATATAATTTATATCTTGTATTCTGACTCCAGTACTCCGTCGTACAGAAATAACACAGAAAAGGCAGAAATTAAGATTATTAATTTTTTTAACGAGATCAGGACTCATCTGCTTTTTAAAACGACATTTCCTTTCATTTTTTCTTGTAATAATAATTGACTTTTGTTAATCTGTGATGTCACTAAATGTATTAAATCAATCAATGAGTCAAAACACCACAAACTGCACAGGAAACTAAGGGATACCCACTTCTTATTGAATGCTGCCAACAGTCTCGGGTCCAGAATGTTTTCCTGCGGCTCCCAGCTGTTGTGTCTGAAATAAATAGAAAATGACACCCAGCGATTAAAGAGTCATTTTTCATCTCAGAGGGAAATATAAGGAAAGTTGTTTTAAAGCCAAACTAAATAATTAAAAGCAAAACTGTTGCTGAAATATAGTTGACATTGATTTCCATCAACCCATATTTGTCTGACCCTTTCTCTGCCATTACCATTATTCACTTTATACTAGATGCAAGTTTAGCATTTTTGAAATTGCACACTAATATTTTAGCTCCATAATATATAACATCCACCATCAGAGAGGAGAATTTAACAAGTTAAATAATTCATGGAGTAATTTGGTTTAATTTCACGACAGACATCAGGGTTTGATTTCCTGAAAACAGAAATGGGGTCAATAGTTTTTGTCCACATATGTCCCTAATTTTTATCAGAGTTTGATAACATAAGTGCTTCCAACGTAGATCCTCTTGGTCGATGTGCTAACAGACTGGAAATGATGAGTTTTTAATTTTGATAGCAGAAACAGATTTTTCACTGATTAATAATCACTGGAGTGTAAATCAGTGGTGAAATACAGACTGATTTGGTTTCTTTGCAGAAAATTCAATCTTGAGCAAAACCTGTATGGTTTAGTTATCTACATTATTCTGGTCACGTGTTCCTCATGCGTGTCTGGTACAGCAGAGCAACAATGCAGGTCAGAACTGTAGCAGAAATTAAACGGTCAACCTGTAAGCTTTTGTTTTTATCATCAGCAGTCGCTCTTCACTTTGAATTACACAAACAGGACTCTTAAATGTCTGAGTAGGGTGCTCGTATGTTAGGTCTCCCAAGGTACCCTTCTAAAGCAAAATTTCTTTTAACTTCTTGCTTAACATATGACCATGTAAATTTCAATTTTTGAACTCAATTTCAGGCTAAAGACTTTGCTATTCCTGCTTTTATCTTGGGTGGCTTGTTTATGTCTGGACAAACGAGAAAGAGTTTGAATAAATATGATATAGTTTTGATATATTTCAAGACTAAAAATGTTGGCTTTAGTTAATTTAGAAAACCTAAATGAGATGTTTTTTAAATTTACATATTAGATTAAGTGGAAATAGGCCAATTTAAATCTCTAACTGCACTTTTCGTTGGCGCATCAATTTTTAAAGCACCTGCAGGCTCCCTTCCTGATCCCCACTGCATTTCTGAACCTTATTATACGTCAAACAACCTGATTATACTGCAGGAAAAAGTTTTTTAAAAAATGCAAAACCGGATTGATCTGATCTGTAATAAGCTTTCTCTTCATCAGTGGAAGTGAACAGCCTATTCTGATCAGCAGTGAGGAAAATAATCCACCCCCACCCTCTGCCAACACACACAAAGGATGTGGTTCCAACAGAAAACCTTGGTTCTGGCAGGCAGCAGTGAACTGATGGAGGATTACAGGGATGGAGCATCAACATGGACAAAACCTCAGATTTTCTGTCATAAAGCTGAATAAATTAGTTTCATTTGTTGTTGTTTTTTTCCAAACTATTGCAAATTTGGATTATTTGTGTGCAGAAAACTTATTAAAAATGTAGCAAAGTTAATATTTTTAACCGTCTGAATCCAAGTACTAAATCAGTTTAATGATGCAGGGACAAATCTGCAGCAGGTTTCAAAGAGCATTCTGGATTTCTGAACAATAGAAGCAACTATAAAGGATCCAAATAAACGGTTCCCAGGAGCCAAACACAAGCCTGGGGTGTTCCTCTGGTTCTGGACCGAATGAAAAGAGCCAGGGTTCGGTTCTGGAGGGAGCAGCAGGCTCCCATCAGACACGTTGTTGTTGTTTTCATTGTTCGGGCTGAGTAGCACTTACTTGGATGACCATCCCCTCCACTTCACCAGAAACTCCAACTTTCCCTGAAACAAGAGCCAGAAAAACGGCAACAGCGGCGGTTCGGTTAGCGAGGAGCCGCCGGAGGAAGGAAGGACGGAAAACCGCGGAAAGAGGAGGAAAAAGTAGTTTCTGAAGCCCCACCTTTCTGAGTCGTTTGTTCAAAATGCACTCGGCATCAAAAACCTGCTCTCCCACGGCGCTCAGCTCCTCCATGATTGCCTTCACCCCGAAAACGGAGGCTTCCTCAGCAGCCAATCAGAGCGGCGATGGGACAGCACCGGATGTTTGCAGGAAGTCCTTCAAAATAAAAGCGCTGGTCGCATAAAGAGCGTAGATACTATTTATTTTTTTTATCAGTAAATAAAGCAGAAGAATTGAAAAGATGCGGGTTGGTCAATTAATATAAGTAACAAAATCTGGCACGAAAAAAAGTGGAATGAAGATGAGGATGAAAGTAATTTATACAAAAAATAACATGAATTAAAAAAATGTCAAACAAGAAAATAAGCTGATGTTTTGCTTAACTTGCAAAACATGGATAAATGTGATGTGTGGTTAGAAACATTGTTGAACGATGAAGTATATAAATTTGAAAGAACAATTATAGATAGTAGAATCAATGTTGGGAACTGAAGGAAATAAAGAAAGAAAGATAATTTTAAAAAAATGTCCACTGAAGGAAATAAATAAATTTAATTTAATAATGTCCACAAGAGACAGAATGCAGTCACAAATATTCTGACACAGATGATATTTTGCAAACCTTGCAGCTTCAGCTGTGTGTGATCAGGTGTTTGTCTATTAATTACAAAGAACTGTAAAAAATTAAAGAGTAGATTTTCAGTTCAGCTGCAGTTGCTGTCTTGTGTTGACGATGGTTTACTCCTAAAGAATTTCAGGAATTTCAGAAATTTCAGACTGTGAGGAACTTGCTGCTGAGAGGTTAGTAACTAAAATAACTTCAAAGTGAGACGTTGAACTGCAGATTGTTTCAGGATGTTCAAGACGCTCCAGAGAGCTCAAAAGTTTTCTAACAGTTCATAGTGAAGAAAACATTTCGGTGGCAAATAAACAGAAACTCTGCAGGAAGAAAAGGAGTCTGCTGCCGAATGGATCAGATTCATCGTTTAGCTGATTGTTTGAGACATCTGGAAAATCATTTATCCATAGGACATGGAGGGGGGGATGTGTGCCACCACCAACTGTGACGCATCCTAATTTAATCCGTATGTGGGTTTATTGTGCCACTCATAGCCAGAGCATGGCAGAGAAATTCTGCTTCTTTACTTCTTATTGGTTCTTTTTCAAACTTTTAACCTTTGCTGGTTGACTTCTTATATGTTTAGACATCTTTTTTGAGTTATGATGTGTAACCATGGTGACGAGGCTTTGTTTTTATAACTGGGTGCAGCTGATTTGCATCTCAAAAGCTCAAATAATACCTGAACTAGAGCCTTAAATCCCAGAGGAGTTGAAAAGGAGAGTTAATGGAAAACAGCTTTTCAAAGAAAAACAGCTTTTCCATTCATCATAAGAATGATACAAAGATTAAGTAAAGAGCAGCAAAAGCAAATGAGGTGGATTAGCAGAGCTTTCCAACAACTCATGGTTTCATCCAGGGCGTGCTGTTGTGAAATATTGTCTGTTGTCAATAGACAACAGAGACTAGAACCGTTGAGCCGTTAGCCATTGCTAACGGCTCAACGGAAATTGAGCCGTTAGCATGTTGTGACATACAGAAAGTCTTGAGTCAGAGGCCTCTTCAGCTTTGTTGCAAGATGGACTGCTACTGGAGGTCCTTCTTTCCCACAGCATAATTATCCTCTGTGAGTTTGGAGGATGTGAATTACAGCAAAATAGAATTTCCCTTTGCGATATATTGTGTTTTTGAAATAAATCTTAGTGGTTGAACCCAAAAATCAACAAACTTTATGAATAAAAAACATTAATTTAGCTTTTCATTTGACGTTAAAGTTGAATTTAAATATCCCTGCATTCATAACATTTGGAAAATGTCAAACTCATCAAATATGTGCACAAACATTTAGAGTTGGCTCATATATTATCTTCGGGTGACATAAATTAGGGCAACGAGTTTGGAGACGTTTATGTATTTTTTGTGAAACTTCTTTAATTTTGAAAGTCTTCTCAGGAAGTGTTATCCTTCTTGATGCATCTTGACTGGGGAACACGGACACAGGCGGGTAAATCAGAACGTGATTGTGGAAATATGACACTCGGCAGCTACCGTACTCTCATTGATACAAATATTTACTCTGCAAATAAATATTTCAAATAAAAAAAAAATATTTTTTTAATCCTTGTTAGTTTATGCAGCACTAACATCAGAATTTTTTTTTCTTTTGGAACAAAACTGATATTTAATTACAATTTATTTCATATAATAAAACACAGAATTTGTTATCTGTCATGGTAAAACGCTGTTTTATTATCCAAAATAAAAATGCATAACACAGTAAATTTAAGCTGACTTATGCAGTGTTTGGGATGATGGACAAATTTCCCTTTGGTAGATATTTCTCTATGCAAGATGGAGGAATTAAGTTTTCTTTGTGTTATGATCACAGTGAAGTTTGTTTTGACTTCTCTTCTTCTGGCGAACTGTCCAACCTGTAACAGAGATGCAGAGCGATAAAAACAATCCTACTTCTACAGGAAAATTCTCTCCAAAAATATAATCTAATTGTTTTCCTTACATTTTATTTTGTCGTTTTCTCTTGATGATTTTCTGTGTAGTTGATACAGTGAAAACTAGGAGAAGAAATCCAACGACTGCAGTCAGTCCAATGAAGCCGTTTTTCCAGAAGTTCTGAGTTTCACCTAAAGGAAGAAGAAAAATATATTTTTATACCGAATTAAGGGCTTTTTCTGCATTGTTTCTAAAGTTTCTTCAGACACTTTGACATTAGCGTCCTTTACACAGAATGATTCATTCTTTACAGATTTTACTCATATTGTTTAACATAAACATCACTGATGATCATTATGTTTATTCACTCTCATTTTTTCGAATAATGTCTGGGAAAATGTTATTTAAGGATTAAATTTACTTCATCGTATTTTTAAATTTACTGGAGTAACATTATTAATTATTATTAATAGTTTGTAGTTTCATTTTACAATATTTCTTCAGATTTATTTCTTCACTGTATTTTTTTTTACTGCATCTTTCTGAGGTCTCTCTATCGCCCCCTGGCGGCCTGTTTTTACCTGAAAGTTGAGTCCCAAACCTAACTAATGAAGAAAAATTCAATATTTCCACACCTGATAAGTGGATCATACCTTCAGGTTGAGTCGTCTGTTTGCTGGTCACCAGCATGTGCTGAGTGACGCTCAGCTGGCCATCGTTGACCTCGGGCTGGATGCCCAGAATGTGGCACATCAGCGGGTAGATGTTGACCGTCTCGAAGGGCCCCACCTCCAGGTTCTGGTGGAAGGCCGGACCCACGGCCCTGAAAAAGGGCTTCATGTCCATCTCCTGGTTGTCAAAGCCGTGCTCTCCGTTGTAGAACTGAACGGGTAAATGCTGCAAGGACAGGAAGCGGATGATGTAACAGTCATGGCCCATTTTAGGAGGTTCAAGAAGAGTTTAACTTTCATTAAGCAGTCATTTTAATAAGCACTTCCCAGGCTGGCCTGCTTCCAGCAGAGGGAGATATTGGCTAAGAAAAAGACTTGATTTCATGCTGTGATGCCTTTCCTGCCTTTATAATAACTCTCAACTCATGACCCTGTTTAATAACAGATTATTTTCGTCTCTCTTCTATTTTTAACATCAAACGCATAGAAGAAACAACCACATAATAACTAATTGTGTTATATTATGGCTATAAGTAATAAAAAATAGGTAGAACATCCAGTTATCTAAGTAATTGCATAACAGTTTTGATGTGCTTATCTTTCTGTGGGATCAACTCAAATCTGCTGGAAGCCATAAAGGGAGAGAACAAAGAGTCGGTTAATGTCCTGATCGCTGCCACTCGCATCCCGAGACGTCAGATAACCCACTTTCACCGACTCGTCTGTTTCTTCAAACATCCGCCGCCCTTTCTGCTCCTTCAGCCCCGACGTGGCGCTTCACAGTTTGGACCGACAGCATTCAGCTGAGTTGAGTGCAGAGCCAAATGAAAATGCTAATTTTGAATTTCGAGGCATGAAAAGCTTCGCAGAGCATTGGAGAGCTCTGCGTGTCATCAGCCAGGCCTGGATTATCCGTGCAAATGCACTTGATTAAAACTGTAATGTGCCAAGATTAAAATTTCACTCCTGTTTCTGATTGAAAAGAGCTCAGTTTCACAACTTCCAGAGAGCAAATTCTGGGGCTAATTTAATTACGCCGGAGGTCAAGACGGGAGGATGTTTCTGGAGTGAACATGATGGCGCTCCTATCCGTTATAGGCCATAAATGTGCATCTAAATCAATCTGATCATAATCACAACTTCACTGAGAGCTGTTAATGGGCTGTTATTGAGATGCTACCAGGTTAAAATGGGGCATCCTGGATTTGGCACAAATGGCAATTTATTTTACCCTTTAAAGGGTAAATCAATAGGACTTGCTGTGGGCAGAGAACTGTCACAGAAGCTGTCACTTCAGCTTTAAACTGTCCTTCATGTTGCACGTCAGGCCGGATAGAAGCTGAAACATGAGAGCCGGCTTTTTACCGCTGCAGGTTCAGGTGAGGTTCAGTAAATTGGGAAATCATCTCACACAGAGTGATACTCTTACAGCATTTCACTCTTTCTGTTGATAATAGTTGCCCAAAATTACATCAGACCAGAAAACAAATATTTTTATGCAGACATGTGGACGGACTGAAAAGTTTGTCTCTGTTCTATAGAGCATCTGAACAACTCTGCCTGGGCTCCTTTTCAATGAGTTATTGCATCAATGCAGGATGGCATGGAGAAGACTGCTTCCTGCTCTGGGGTTCAGGAATATTTGGGGTGTTTTCAGGCCTCATAGTCCAGTAGACTCGGTTCGATTGGGAACCACAGTTGGAACATTTGTTACATTTTCAGTTGGTGCAGCTCACGTTCACATTGTATTTAGTTCGCATCAGAGTTCGATTCATATTCTCACCTCCGCAAACGAACCAGTTTGATTACAGCAGATCAAACAAGTCTGGTGTGAATGCATCCATAAGTTCCTCTGCATTGCTGGTTCTGGTCTGATTAAGTTTG
The DNA here is from genome assembly GCA_010277075.1 of Poeciliopsis retropinna. Lineage (NCBI taxonomy): Eukaryota > Metazoa > Chordata > Actinopteri > Cyprinodontiformes > Poeciliidae > Poeciliopsis > Poeciliopsis retropinna. Next base: position 2,222,034 of record VMRM01000035.1, on the reverse strand, counting down.
CCAGTGTTTAAATTGGTTCAAATGGCAGCATGAACCACCACCATATTACATTACTGTGGAAATAAATATTGATTTATTGGTCTGATGGAATATTTTATTATCCATCTGTGTGTAAGGAATATATACAAAAATTATTTTGAACTGAATGGCTGTGGTAAAGCATATAATTGATGATAATAGCAGAACTATACTCACCCCATTGAGGACGAATCCAGGGTCGGTCCATAAAACGATGGGCAGGATGCGGTCGTTATTCGAGAAGTGAAGGTGCGCCGGCATTTCCTCCTTCTTGTACACGTGCAGGTTTGGGTGTGCCCCCTTCAGGGCGTTGTAAATGGTCTCCAGCTTTCCGGGCTTGGGCAGCAGCATCCCAGACGGGCCGTAGTCCAGCAGCTGGAAGGAAACGTCGCTGAAGGAAAAGCCCGGGATCTTGGCCAGGACGATTTCTTCCACATCTGGACCACGGTAGACGGTGGTCATGCCGTGGTCGGCGGTTATGATGATGTTCAGCTGTTCGGTCAGCCCGTGTTTTTCTGCCGAGTTTCGGATGTAGCCCACGGCTCTGTCCACTTGCTTCACCATCTCTCTGCGTTCCGGTGAGTCGGGCCCGTATTTGTGGCCCGTGATGTCTGGTTCACCGAAGTACAAAGACACAAAGTCCAGATCCTGATCTCTGAACCAGCTCATCACCTTGTCCGTGTTCTCGTACCAGTAGGCCTCGTTACTATAGTCATAGGAATTGGGCTCCACTTCGCGCACCATAGCAACCTCTCCCTGGTAACTGGAAGCTGTGCCGGGAAAGTGAAGAGATCCTGCTTTCAGGCCCTGGAAGGGTAAAACACAAAGACTGTATATGACATGTCTGTAGCTACAGACTACATCAGCTCATAAAGTTGGTTCTAAAGTCCTCATCCAAGTCATCCCAGTCTCAATCTGAACTTTTATGGGAAATGTATTATGCAAAATTCACTTTTTGTACTTCTATTTGGGTCTTACTGTTTCTAAAAACAAACCAAGTGCTTATAAAAACCTACCCAACCATTTTCTGGCAGTAAATTCATATTTATTGGTGCCTGGAAAATTAGTCATTTGAAAACGTCCTGCTTGTTAAGTCATATTGTATGGTAAATGCGCCGTTGCCTAGCAACACCAACTAAGCTCAGCCTCAAAATGGTTCTTTTTCCAGACACCAAAAAACATAAACTTATTACCAAAAAATACTCATGTGTGTTTCTTTTCTTTTAAGTGTATTTTTAGAAGCAGTAGAAACCCAAATGGAATTATGAAAATGTGCAAAAGATGAATTCTGCGTAAAAACTGCCTCCGGTGGGTCAGGAAATCCAATCTGTATCCAATTTCCTCCACATACAGCCGAACCTTAAGAAGAGTTTACAGCTGAAGCTGGGAGGACTCTGAGTTTTGTTTAATAGCGTCTCAAACCTGTTGCTGCGCTGTGATCCAGATCGGCAGCGTGCCGTTGTCCCACCACTCGTTCACAAACTGAGTCTGATAGTAGCCCTTCTTCTCACTCGTGGTGGTGTTGAACCACATGTTGTGGATCACACCGTGGTTCTCAATGTAGCGGCCTGCAGAACAGAACCTTCATCAGACGACTCGCATTCATTATCCACAGCAGCAAACGTCTGCTGGACGAAGTCCTACAGCCAAGTTTGGAGATTCATTTCTAAGAAGTTACATTTCTTGAGTAGGAGCTGCTAATTGGAGTCAAATCAACAAAGAGAGAACATCCTTTCTGTCAATCAACCAAATATTGAACAAGATCTGAAAACAACAAACAACAACCCATATAATCAAGGATTTAATACTATATCACTGCCATCATGTGGGAGGAATGCAAAGGAAAAGTTGTGTATATTTTCCTAACAGGTACAAAGTTGCTGTTTCTGCTGCTGACACTCCTGGAAGTCAGAGTTGATCTGAGACTCCAGCTGTTAAACAGACCAGAGGAGAGGCGGTCGCTTCCTCCTCTAGGGGCCTCCATGCATTCAGGGGCCTCCATGCATTCAGGGGCCCCTAGAAATGGTTCAGTTGTAACACAGACCATAGATCTAAACCCGTAGCGTCATTTATAGAGAATGACAATGTTATTAAACTTTGCAGAACGCGAAGTGTTTTACCTGTCAGGAGGGTAAAGTGCGTCGGACTGGTGACGGTGAGATACGGAGGGGTGACATACTGGGCCTTGACTCCATCTTTGGCCATCTGGTCCAGATTTGGCGTGTCCACATCGCGGTCATAGTCCCATCGGAAACCGTCGAAGGAGATAAGCAGCACCTTCTGCTTCTCTTTGACCACCGGGACTCCGAGGACCAAACAGGCCAGGAGGACGCAGAGACTCGCAGCCCGCAGCATGACGAACTTCTCACAGATCTGGACTGACCCCAGCCTTTGGCTGAAGCTTTAACTCACAGGAAGTCCCGCCTCTTTTCAGTCCTCTGAAAGCCCCAAGTTCTGAACAAAGTTTCCCCGACTTATCTTATCGTATTGATTAGCTGGACTTTATCTCAGCTCCTTCAGCATTGGGCTTGATGAGGTTTATGAGGCGGTTTTATGGCTGGGACTTGTTTTCACTGTGAATCCCTCGTTCCTCCCTCTCCTTCATTCCCAGTCGTTTGAGTGTTGAGTACTGGCAGTAAAGCAGATTAATCTCTCCAGGCATGTTGCCTGTTTCTCCTCTAACTCGGTTGTTGATGCCCGTCTGTGCCTCTGCGTTTCCGACAATGGGGGAACGACACTTTGATGGCTTTCACCTTGAGTTGGGATGGCGCATGATTGATCTGACATCAGGAAAATGAAGAGAATGAGAGTATATATCTCGTCATCAGGTAGCAGTGGTCCCTCGGGAAGCAAAGATCCCTAATAGACCTATTTGTTTTAATACCTCTGGATGTTGTTTGGATTCTTGAGAGGCAGTGGGATCGAAACTATTTTGGAAAATGTTTCATATAAGATCTGTATTCTCAATATCACTGCATTCTTAGGTAACCTTATCAATGTCCATCAAGTTGCCAGACAAGCTAACTCTTCAAATTTGTTCTTTATTGTGTTTGTCCTTGACAGAAGTTCAAGGGAATAGTCTAATCTTTATGGAGATAAGGGATAACATTCATCAGCTTTCATTTACCTCATTCATATTCATCAGCTTTCTAATATTAACTCTATCCGCCCGTCGTCCACTGTCAGCAAGATTTGGCGAAGTGTTTTGGACTGCTGAGACCCGCGAAGGCTCAGATCTCTGCGATGAGAACTTTATCAAACACACACACTCAGAACTTGTGGGGCAAGCAAACTTTATCTGACCCGCTCAGTCCTGCGCAGGATTTCCTGCGGGATTCTCACATTTTCTCTTTCAAGAAAATGTGATTTTTCTTCTTCTTTTTTTGCCTTCAGCTCTCCCTGCTGAGGAACACCTTTCCCACACAAACATCCGGTAAAAACAGCTTCAGCTGCTGCAGTCTGTGAGAGTGTGGAGCGCAGAGGCAGTGCATAAATTAGGACTCTGCGTTGCTCAAACTGTTGCATATTTCAGCAAAGTGTCTAAATCTACTCTTAATTGCCTTACAGTCAAGGAGAGGAAAGGACTGAGGCAGACGTAAAAACCTTTCTGGCTTTAGTTGGATCTAACAAGGAAAGTATCACAATGCCAAGCTGGAAGGAAACCAGCAGTGACTTTAGAGAGGAAGCAGTTGCTGTCCAGCAATTTCAAAAGGACTTTTTATCCGAATATTGTCATAAGACAAACATTTAAAGGGGCAGTAACATGTATTTCTCAGGCACGAAATCTAATTTTACAGCATAATCATATAACTATCAGTTCCTATAAAACTTTTATATATATTAAACCTTACTTTGCAATTTGACACCTTGAAATTCTGCCTCTATCTCATTAAGAAGCTCCGCCTTCAGCACGTCTTCCCAACAATACTCCTCATTATGCCGTTTACAGCTGTTCTTAGCAGATATGGTCTGAGACGTAGCTTGTATCATGAGCTCAGATTTCTCAAACATGCATGAAAGAGTCAAATCAAAACATCAGTCATGGTTTTAAGAGGAAATAACACAATAACATAATTTAAAGTAATAAAATATTCAGATTTTACCCCCACTTGAAGATGCCTACAAACACGCAGGGAAGTTTCGACTTGTCTGGAGTCAAAAAATTTAAGCTTTTAAATGTATAAAAGCTTAAATTTAAATTTTATATATTTCAAACAGACAAGTAAAAACTGAAAATAATAAGACAAATAGTTATGACACATGCAATTTTATACAATTTGTTCAAAAAGAAGCAGGGAGAAGATAAAATATTGTTTGAGCTTAATTGAAACATTTAGTTATTTTAAAAGATTCTATTTCTAATTCATTAACTTCCATAGTGTTCAAATAAAATAATAATTTATATTAGGTCAAATTTAAAATAACATATTTTTCTTGGCTGATCGTTCTTTTTTTTTTTTTTTTTTTAATTGATTGGTTTGTTTTTTAAAAAATTGCTAATTTTTCTATTAAGCAAATTTATTTTCAGAATGTCAACATGCAGAATGGAAATGCAACTATTGGCAGGAATCTCTCCAGAATCCCAAAAGCAGATGTCAGTCAGCAGGTCAAAGGTTAAAGTTCATAACGGGGCAGTTAGAAGAAGTATTTCTTGTTAGGAAAAGTTGAAGGAGAAAGCAGAAGAAGGAATCTGCAAGAGGGCAAACACAGTTTACTGTCTCGGCCTCCAAACTGTATTTTCTGTTTGATGACACAAATCTTAGAAGATTAGACCTTTCAAATCGAGATGAAAAGATGAATACGGAGGAAATATGTTTTTGTCTAATCCTGTTAAAGCCTTTTTAGTTGCTCCAGACGCAGCTCTGAAGCTGCATTTTTAGAAATAAAATGTTTGCTGTGTTTCATCTTTAATGCCTTCTGGATGCAAGGATTTACTCTAATCTGTATACAAAGGAGCTAAATGTCACCAAAATGTTTAAAATCAAGCTTTAAAACAAAAAAAACAACATATTTTTCTGCAAAGTAAAGGCAGTTTAAATAAACCACATTTTAACGTCTGAGGAGTCTGGTGGGTGTTGTCAGGTTGCACCTCATTCTCCAATTCGCCTGAGAAACCAGCAGACTTTCCCACACGCCTCATCTTGAATCAGAATTGCTGATGAAAGACGAGTGAGATCCAAATTTAAAATACATAAACACAACCACACCTCTGCAGGATGAAAACAAATCCTCGGCTGCATCTGTATTCAGCTCGCTTTGGAGTTTGAATGGAGGCTGCTCCACTCCCCGCTGTGGCTGGAAGTAGACCATCAAGTTCATGCCAGCGTGTTGTGATCAATGCAAACAAACTTTTAATGCATGAATGGCTTTTTATCAGATTATATGCATGCAGGTCCAAGTGTAAACCTCCAAACCGCAGGGAAACTCGACTGGAAGTGCACGTGTAGTAAATAACCGCTACAAATGCGGCATTTTAACGGGCCTGTTCGACATACTTAATCGCCGTCATGCTGTAGAAACCCGCTGTGCACTTCTACCTTGTTTGGCTGCGCGCAATGAAAAGGTGGGAAATAAAGTCAGAACCATCTGTGGGATCGTAAACACAAACCGAAATGTGTCGCAGAAATCAGGGAAGACGGCGTCTTTTCCGTGGAGCTGTAAGCGTTTAACGGATCGTTTAGCAGCTGACATGGTGGAGAAAACATGACATGGTTAAAGCAGGCAGAACACTGATAATAATAATAATAATAATAATAATAATAATAATAATAATAATAATAATAAAGTTGTTCTCTAATAGCATTTCCTCAAAATTGCAACATTTGTTACATTTTCTGCAGTTCTCTTTCAGGCTTCACTGAGTCAAACCAACCAAACTCTTTGGGAAAGCAATTCCCCTCCTCACCTGTGGTGGCGCTGCACCAAGAACCACTGAAAGAAGCAACATGAAGAAGACACTGAGCTTGGCTTCATTTTTCACAAAATGTAAACGAAAATGTAGCGACATCAGATTTTAGCATTTGAGGATTTTTCTTTTGTCTTTGGCTAAAAAACTAAAGTCTCTTTCACGTCAAAGCTGAAGCAAAATCACATTAACCATAAAACTGATCCCAATGTTTTTTTTCTGGATTTCCATAAATGTATTTAGACTCATAACCCAAAAATCAAGAACTGTCTGGCAGGTGTGAATAACATATATTTAAATTAGTATATTTTGAATAGTGTTTCGGTTCTTAATTTAGAAACTCCTTCATGGGTTTTTGCATTATTTCCACGGATCAATGGTCTCTTGTTCCTTTTATCCTGCTGGGGTGTTAACTCACACTAATTGGTAACAACTGCTCCACCTTTAGCAAGTACAAGGACATATGGGGAGAGATGGGGAGAACAGAGGAGAAACAATTATTGTCATATTGGTTAATTAGAAGTAATTTTTCAAATGACGGCATGAAAACAATGCAATGCTGTGAAAGTAAATGAGCTTTCAGATAATGAATAAAATGTGCAGCTTCCCTCAGCTTTATCAAACTCCATCATGAAGCTGTTTTACTCCAGTAAACTTTGACTGCTCCGGGCTGCGAAAGTATGAAGAAAATATATTTATTTATGAAACCGAGGTCAAAACAGGCAGCCTTCAGAAATAAGAAAAGCAGGAAAAACTGGGTTGAGTTTGAAGCTCATATGAGAATCTGGAATGTATTTTGGAAATAATTTGCTAGTTTATAGGAAAATGTTGCAGCCAAAATAGCAGAATGAATACATGCAGACGAAATGTTTTGTTTTATTTTCCAAGCAAATTTATAAGTCAGTAGATAAGTAAGCACACCGATAAAGAAATAAATAGATGTATGAACATAAATAATTACCCAGATACTGTAGGTAAATAAATATGATTAAGCAGGTAAATGGATACATAAAGATATGCAGATTAGTTAGTGGCAGTATCCTAATTAGATGATCCAAAATCTCAGTAATATTGATACCAAGTCGGTATCAGTATCAGATCAATATTTGCATTGTAGGATATTAAATTTCAGATTTTTATGTTATCTAATTTTTGCATGGTTAAACATTCAGTGATTTATAAACTAACAGCAGTATTTTAAAGTCTATTCTCTCGATGTAGGGACTTTAGATCTGCTCTGTCTTCCTGGTTTTAGTCAGAACTCCAGCAGCAGCGTTCTGGATCAGCTGCAGCTGGAGGATTGGGTTTTTTTGGCAGACCTGTTGCAGTAATCAATGTGACTAAAGATAAACGCATGAATGAGTTTCTCTAGATCTGGCTGAGACATCAGTCCACTAATCTGTCTTCAGGTGATAGAAGGCCGACTTTGTGACCGTCTTTATGTGACTCAGGATCCATCACTACACTCAGATTTCAGCCTGATCTCCAGTTTCCAGTTCCATTCATGATCTTGATTTGGCCCAAGATGAAAATGAGTTTGACACCCCTGAATGTAAAAGGTGAAAGATTCTGCTGACCCCATGTTGCCATGGGGACCGGACTCTTCTCGCCTGTCACACATTCATACCTGCATCCGTCCCAGCATGGTCCCGGTGTCGGCTCTGTTCCTACATACTGTAAACATGTGATGACAGCAGAGAGCCGAAGATTCCCCGTCCTTTAAATAAAAACCATCCCCGTCATTCAAGTCGCTGCCGGTTCGCACGGCGAACATGAACGGCCGTGTCAGCGCTTCGTCAAACCAACGCTGACCTTGAGCGTCTGTTTGTGGCTGAACAAAGCCTCACAGTGAATACGGCTGCTGTAATGTGCGCTGACATTGATTTGATAACAGTGAGATTAACATATAGAGAGGCTGCAGTCGTTTCCACCTGAAGTGCACAGCGCAGCACACACAACATACATTATTAAAAGTGAGCGGCAGGAAAGTGACAACAAATATTTCCATATTATAGCAGCTTTTCCTTCAACAGGCTGCAGCTGTAGCATGTAATTATTATCTGTTCAGTGGAGCTACGCCTTCAGTTTGACCTGGAGTTACTGGAAAATAATCAGACTTCTTGTCAATGATCAACTAAAGCTAATGTTCATAAATGGCTGTTATGTACTTTTACCTCCCTGCTTCTCGTTATCCTGACTCTCTAGACCAACACTATTGAAATGTTTTTCTCTTTATATGAAGAATTTTAGTTTGCTTTACATAGAAAAATAGTGTCTGACAGCATTATGTGAGGAATCCAGATGATTCAGACTCTTCAGGTCTGATGCCTGTTATTAAATAAAGCGTTTTGTGGCCATAAAGGGTCACTTCACTGCACAAAACACAAAGTCCTACCAAGTATTTCTGACTACTTTTTAGTGCAAATGTCTTACTACACTTGAAATAAGACAAAACTAACTTACAAGTAACTTTTTAAATATTTTTGAAAATGTACTAGATTCATTGGCAGATTATTTCACCTGTAAAGTGAGAAAAATGTTTCATAATTGAACAAAATAGACCTTGTACCGTTTTAATATCAATACTAAGCAATTGTTGACTTAAAATAAATTCATATATCTTGCTAAAAATGTTTCTTGTTAGTCAATTTTGTCTTATTTCAAGTGCACTAAGATATGTGCACTAGAAACTCAGCAAAAATACTTGGTAAGATTTTGTGTTTTTGCAGTGTAGATAATTCCAAGAGTGTCAAAATAAAATAATTTGTGAGTAGATTTTAGTTTTTCCTAACTAAAATTGTTTCAAAATATTTTTTTTGTGTTTTTTTCTACCCGTAGACATTAAACTAAATAGAACATAAAAAAAAGAATCATGATTATTGTAGAAAGGGGGATGATTATTAAATTATTTTAGATCCAAAATTTAAATAGGGCTTTTAGACATTTGCTTTAATAAAATAAAAGCATCCTGTTTGCAAATCTATAGATTATAAATTTATCCATTCTCATCAATAGGACCAGGGTTTGGATGACTCTTTATTTTAAAATACCTTGCTCAATTTAGTAAAGTTTAATAAATGAATTAAAAACAGATTTAGGTGCAGGAAGGTAAAAGTTACTGTATAGATGTAGTTTGTTTACTTCAGAACTAAACGACAAAAACCTTGAAGATCCTCAGAGAATCACACTTTGGACTCCCCTGATCCAGTGGAACCAGTGAGCCACAGTTACTGGACTAATAAAGTTCAAAATGCTTAACATTCACTGATTTAATCAATTTGCTGCTGTCGACACATCAGTGGCGCAAGTGGCACGAATCTTGTTTTCAGGCTTCAGTTTGTTTTCTGTCTGTCTGCACAAAAATAATCTGCCAGCTTCACGTCAGAGAGGACATGTCATCATCTCAGGTGAACCTGCGGGAGATTGCTGCTGAAATCACTCCATCAAGCTCTTCAGCCGACTGGTTGGTACAAACAATGAGACAATGTGATGAAATTATTGTTTTCTTGTGATTCAGACAGTTAGCTGCAGAGAAAAGCATCGAAACCGCGGCTGAAAGAAAAGCTTTGAAGCATCTGAGAGGACAAACGTCTTCATATTGATCAATGAATGACAGATTTAAAAAGTTCTTTGTGCCAATTTACCATCATAACATACTAAGGCTGATATTTGAATATATTTTGGATTAATCAATTTAAAAAGTTGAGTTTGTTTTTGTTTTGTTTGTTTGTTTTTTATCTTGGATGCAAAGAATTGTGTATATTTTAATAGTTTTGGCTTAATTATTGCTCTGAGTGTGTTGGCTCAGTTTGCACACTCCAATTCACGATTAATCAATTCCTAGATAAGTTTTTGTCTCTAACATGACCAGAAAGAACAACAGAAGTTATGAAGAGTACTGGAAATATTGAATCTTCATAGAAATTTGATGTATTTTCTGATAAAAGCCTTTGAGACATATAAAATGTCTTTAATTGTTCTTAATTAGGGGTCCGAAAATTAAATGGGCTGCAGACAAAAGTAGCTGAGGCATCAAGAAACAAAGAGGCTGTCAAAGCCAGCTGCTTCAACAAGCTGCCGCACAATAAAATGCAAATTAACCCAAACATTCTTCCTTTATCTTGTTCACTAAAAGCTTGTTCATTAAACAAAAACAAGAAAAAAGAGCTGAAGTTTTGTCCAAGTAAATTAAAGATGGTGTTATGTAATGTTCAGCAGGGTCAGTTCAGGGTTCAAGTTGGATTCATGAAGTTTAGACCAGAGACCCTGCAGAGAAAATGTTTTCAGCTGTTCATTTAGACGATGTGAGGCTTTATTTTCTGATTAATATTTGCACAAAGTACACAAAAAAATGAATTAAGGGGCTAAAAAAGTGGATTTTGCATATGTCCCCTTTAAGTTCTGTGTTTGAGTTTCCACCACTAATGATAACTTCCATAAAAGTACCAGCTAATTTCTAACAAGTTTCAGGAAAGTTCACCTTTAAGTTCTGGGCGGGTTGCAGGTCAGTTTGTGCCAGCTGTGCCTCCTCTGCTGCTTCTTCCAGATTCACTCTGATTCCTGCTCAGTTTCTGGTCGGTTTTGGTAAAACTCTGCAGGAAAACTTTCTCTCATGGCCGATCACACGTCTCCAAACTTCACAACAACAACAACAACAACCCAGCTTGAAGTGTCCTTACATATTTGTGGTGGGCAGTGTTTATGTATGAGGGAGTCTGACGGTTATTATTAATCTTGAACACACTGGACCTGAGCAGCATATGTGTTTGCTGTGAATCTTTGTGAGCCGCAGAGAAGGTGAGAGGATGAGTAAGAAGGAGTGACGGAGTGGAGGAGGCTCGGGGCTTGTGGAGGCAGCCCGGCTGATTTGCGGCTCGGTTCCAGCGCGTGGGCCCGTTCGGGCTCGGTAACAGGTTGGCGTGATAAACTCTGCAGCCGAAGCCCGTCACATGTGGCACCTCCTCTTCCTCCTCCTCGTTCTCGTTGGCCCGGTGTCTCACTGTGGGGCTCCGGTGCGCTGGCATTACACTTTCACATGGCAGTAATTGATTTCTTTAATTTGCTTCAAGAGAAACTGTTGTCAGCCAACCAAGCAGCCATTTTTCAGGCCACTTTAATTAAATGCCAGGTCTTTAGGTGTGATATGAAATTCGTTTGGCTGCTCTGATCTTCCACTCCGAGGACAATTCATTAACAGTTTTGCTCAGCCTTTATGTTTTGCACAAAGCTTTAAAAAAAGGTGTTCATCAGTGACATTTCCGTCCCTGTGCTTTACTTTCCATCATTTCTTAAAGTGCATTTAAACCGGAGATTAAACACACTGTGGCTGTTTCACTTGAGATAAAACGGAGTCTGTAGAGCCGCGGAATAACAAAGCAGCTCCTCGGTTGGGTTTCTTTTATTGTTCTGCAGCAGATTGTCAGTCTTTCAGGTAACTAATGTGCCTGGGGAGACGGTGATGAGCTAATTCAGGGTTTTTTACAGTAGGGCACATAAGGGTCGCTGTGAGGGACTCAAAAAGTTGCAAATTGAAACTAAAAATTTACTTTTCCGATTCAAAATTGCCGTTTTAAATTCAGATTTATTTGCAGAAATCTGAAACAAGAAAGTTTCACAATTATTCCTGTTTGATTTTTTTGTCGTTTTAATCTCAAAATTATTTTTTTAGTTTCAAAATAATTTTTCAGTTTCACTTTTTTTTGTAAACAATTTTTCACTGTTTTTTTTTTTTTTTCTTCAGTTTAATTTTTTTCTTTTTCTTTTGAACAAACTTTATGTCCCCAATTTATCTCCATGCCTTTCTCAACACTCGAAACTGCCACCAGGTCTATAATCTGTTGGGAATTACAGGTGGGTCTTCTGGTTTATTTCAGCTCCAACAGGAGGCAGCAGGAACAACCTCCCTAATAATATCCTGACGCCTCCCCACTCGCTCTGACTCAGAGATCTTTCCACTCATCCTCTCCAGAAGAGGCCTTCCTCTCCTGGAGAGGAACATCAGCTGCCTCTTCTCACCTCCCACCACCATCAGCCTCTCTGCTGCAGCGTGGTGCTGAAGTTACAAATCCAGACCTGCTGCTCTTACCTGATTTAGCATCAAATTTAGCCTCTTACAAAACGCCGGCGCTGTTCCTGCATACATGACCAGATAAATAAATATTAGAGGAATGCAGAGATGACTTGAATGATTTATTGCATTTTGACCTAATTACTTTGAAGTGACAGATAATTGTGCAGGGACCGAGAAAGCATAAAAAAGGAAGAGGTTTTATAAACTGTTCACGTTCAGCGGCTGTTTGAATGTTAATGCTGCGCAGGAAGATTAGTGCCACCGAGAAAATAATATTGTTTTTCTCAGAACTTATATTTTAATCTCCTTGATGACATTCATCAGACTTTCAGTTTTCTGTATGCTAATTTTAATTTTAATAGATTAAGACATATTTGCTTTAATGACAAATATTAGATGTTCATGTAATAATTTAGGTCAAAGGTCAAATGCATAGAAAAAATGTCATGAACATCACTGATGGATTAGAAAACTTTTTTTTTTTGCTATTTATCTAAGTTTTTCTCACAGACGTTGAAGTTAATAAACACACAAACATGTCTAAGATCAAACATAGTTTCTTTTATCGCGATAAATGCTCCATGTTTTCACGTTTTGAGGATCCAAAACCTCCTTGTCATCATCCTTCTGGAAAATGTTCTCTCACTGTGAATCAGCTTGAAAAGACAGGAGGGTTTATCACAGCTGGGACTCTATAATGAAAGATAAAAGTCCGGCACTCACTGATCTGTTGGCAAGTGCTCCTTTGTGTGAACATCCATTAAACAGGACTTTCCTCTTGAATCGTGTCACAAATCTGGGGGGAAAGATGAACGCGATGTACCTTCAGACACTTTAATCTGCCTTGTATCTCGCTGTTTGTTTCTGTGAACATAGTTTTCACATGTTTCCTTCAGGCTGCTGCATCTGCTTCTGAGTTTCCCCGTAAAATGTTGGTATCTGGAGGGGAAACACTGTTTTAATCAAAAATGTACCAAACTGAGCATCATGCAAAAAGGTAGTATTTATTTTTACTTTATAGATACTGTAAACTGTACTGTAAAAATGCTTGGATTTTTGTGTGTTGGGTTGCTAGGTAACGGTGGAACTCTGCTGGGGTTGCTAGGTAACGGGTGGAACTCTGCTGGGGTTGCTAGGTAACCGCAGCAGAGCCCATGGAATGTGACTCAACATTCGGGAGGTTTTTGAAACTGCTGGTTTTCACCAAAAAACATGAACTATAACTTTTAAAGAAGTTTTTAGAAACAACAGAAAATCAAATGAAAGCATAAAAGTGTAAATTTTGCAGAAAAGATCCCCTTTAAGGTATATTTGACACAAACTGGAAATAAGTAGAAAAGCAGTTGATGCTGAAGAACACAGAAAAAGCCTCAGAAATCCTGTAGATGTTCTTGTTAGACCACAAGATGACAAAAATCTTGCAAATAAATCAGGACTGGATCACAACTTTTAAACACTTTTGGGCCAGTTTATTTCTAGAAGCATAAAACTTTTGTCAAAGAGACATTTTCTGAACTTCAACCAAAACCTGCTACTATTACTGTTATCTTTGACACGATTGGAGAATATAAACAGAAAAACAAACAGAAAACGAACCAAGTCTGAAATTTAACAAAGTGGGAAAAACTTTAAAAGCATTTGAAAACTTTCCGTATCCGTCATGAACTCCAGACTTTTCCTGAGATGCCATTAATCCAAGCATGACACTGTCCTCATCATTTAAAGCTTTTTCTCTTCTCTAAGTGAAACATGAAACGTGAGAATGCTTAAAAGACATCGTTTGTGTATTGTGTTTATCAGTCACAGACCCACACTCTCTCCTGACAGCTTCTTGAAGCAGTGAGACTCATTTTCTCTGACAGTTAGCATTTTTCAGACTGCCTTTTTTGAGCTCATCATCTGTGACTGCTCATCATCTGTAACTGTGACAGCCGTAATTCCTGGCTGTTTGGCAGACTTTCTCGCCACTTCGGTTCTGCAGTAAAAGACGGCGCTTCCTCCCCTGGCATGAGGACGCGAACCTGCAGAGACTCCTGCAGCTAAAAGTGGGCGAAAAACACTACTTTCACTAACTCTGAGTCCGAAGCACTTTCTGCAGGAAAAGTTGAAGCTGTACAAAAACAGTTCAGGCCGACCTCTTCACTGAGAGTAAAAGGAGGCAATGATGTCCTGTAAAAATTATGCTATTTAGGAAAAAAGAAAAAAAAAATTTAGCAATAACACAGCTCAGCATGTTGAAAACATAAAATATCAACAAGACAGACAAAACTTGATGATGCTCCAGCTATTATTAACCAGCTGAGTTATTAGCTATGATTTAAAGAAACTCAGTGTTTCGCCTGTTTTCTGGAAGTCTGTTCCAGATTCATGGTGCATAGAAGCTGAAAGCTGCTTCTCCATGTTTGGTTCTGGTTCTGGGGATGCAGAACCAGCAGACCTGAGAGGTCTGGAAGGTTGGTGCAACAGCAGCAGATCTTTAGAGCTGCAGTATGTAACTTTCGTAAAAGTAAATATGTATTTTTTACATACTTGTTTTAATTAATATGTCAGATAATGTGGAAAAATGTAGCTCCTCTGCCTTTTCCCAGTGTTAACAGTAGTAACACTCAGTCAGAAGCAACCAATCAGAGCCAGGAGGAGGGTCTTAGTGCTGTCAATCACTCTTATGCTCACCCACTCCCCCTTGCTGTTTGCTAAGCTGCAGCTGGCTCACCATAACATAGCTTGATGTGAATGCTAAAGCTAGTTAGCATAGCCACCAGTGATGGCCGATAGATCAGTTACGGTAAGTTGTTTTTCACTAAGATATGTGCCTTTATAACCAGACAAAAATAATTGGTAAAGTTTGGTCATTTAGAAGTGTACCTTCTGTTTTTCTATCATTTAAGTTAGTGTCAATATGCATGCTTCTTATTTTGATTAAACCTGATTTTCTCCACTTTCTACTCTTCAATTGGATCGAATTACTCCAAACGTGTTCAGGATGTTTTGTAATTTCATATTTTGAGACTGAAGTGAAAATACTTGCAACTCATCAATGTAAAATGATGACTTGGTTCCATCTGTGCTTAGAAATGACTAGTATTTCCATATAGTTCTTCAGCAGCTGTCCCCAACTCTCACACCAGCTTTATAAAGGCGTTTAGAGCAGGCCTCCACAGTCTGCAGCTCATCTATCTGCTGCGTAAAACTTCTGTCTCTGCAGCTCCAGGGCATCATTACCCAATCTCCCCACCTGCAGCCATATTTCTACATTTTTAAAGCTTTTCCCACTTCCAATAATACGTGTTTCTCCAACATGTGAGCTCAAGATGTCGGATAATTCATGACGGATTGTTTGTTCCTATACTCGGCTCCTTTTTAATTACTGTAAGCTCTATTTTTACTCCCTGACTGGAGTAAAAAGTCCCATAACCCCGGTGATAAATGAGTGTGCGAGTGTGTGAAGACAGAACCAACTGAAACACACATTAAATATTAATTCTGTAATGAATAGTAGCATTTATATCCATTCAAAACATAATTTCACAGCACAGCCCCACTCCTGCTCAAACAAAAATAGACCTGTGGAGGTTAAAGGAAGTACTTAGCTAAAGCATGAGGGTTTACAGTGTCAGGACTTCACCCCAAAATGTTTTGATCTGAAAATAGAGTCATCCGTTGTAAATGGGACATTAAAAGGAATCCCACATCAATTTCCCCAACCAAACGCTGCATACCAAGAGTCATTTTGACAAAGTAGCCATGTGATTATTATTTTTTTTATTTCCATTTGAAAGCAATTAGCTGAAAGGTCCTTCCCTTGAGTTTCTGTGGCAGAATGTGTGGAATGACTCAGGATAATTGCTGTGAAATGAACAGAGCACCAAGCTGAGAGGAGCACGAAAAACCGCAAGGGTTTCCTCTCCATGGAAACGCCTTCTGCCTTTGTCAGAGCACCAGGAAATTAGGCAGCAAGTGATAACGGGGCTGAATGAGTAACAAATGCAGGGGGGTGAGTGATATTTACTCCATTTCAAGCTATTATAGAAATTGAGTGTTTCCCCACGTTTGACGCTGCGCTGACTGAGAGCTGGATCGAGGAGGAGGAGGAGGAAGGTCATTAAACATGGCAGCCGCCACTGACGTGAAGCTGGAATTTCAATATTTATTTATTTTTATGTCATTTTTAACCTTTCTATACACAAGTAAAAAAAAATTAAATAAAAACCCTCAATGCTGAAACTAGTAAAGAAATAAACAATATTTAAATTCCTGTCAATGGCAAAAACACACAGATTATTACATCTTCACTTTCTTACATAAATCATTCCTATATTGACCATTTGCACGTAACGTCAAGCTCTTCACAACTCCACCAACTCTGCAATTACGGACATCAAAACAACCAAAGCCTCCTTTATAGGAAGTGTAAAAATAGATTTCTATATCTCTTCTTTTGAAATGAAAAGTGAAAAACAGCAACAAAGAATATTATATCTATAATTTCAGTACGTTTTAGTTAGTTTATAAAAGCACAATATAGTTCCAGTTAGTTATTGTTTTTGTCCATCAATTACCACTTTTATTTATTTCAGTTATTGACAATGTTTTCTCATTTTCAGTTTTTATTCATTATTTTTAGTTAACTAAAATAACCTTTATTCATAGTTTGCTTCTTTCATTTCAAACCACATTTGTATGCATGTAGGAAACAACAGGCTTTGTACTGTTGTGAGTTCTCCTAGATCATAAAACTGTAAAAGAAATATTTCATAAGTCGGCTGAAAACAGTCCGAGGCGTTTGCAGTTCAGAAAGCTTTGTTGTGCAGAGAGTCGACGGCTTTTCGTACGAGATCTCCACACATGCAGGACTCCCATAATGAAAGGCGGTGTTGTCAGCAGCAGCAGCTGATGATGATGATGCGGAGGAAGAGGTGTTGGACAACTCTGAGTCGGTGTTTGCAGCTCATCTCAAGTCTTTGCCACTAGCTGCCTCCTCAGCTTCTGCCCTAATTGCTGCCTTGCTTGGAGGCAGCTCTCCCTCGGTGTGCCTCAGCCTCTCCGCCACGCCGGCTGCAGAGCCGTCTGATTATTATTGTCATTATTCTCATTAGTAATTAAGCAGTTATAGGCTCCCCTCTTGCTTTGAGTTTGATTAGCCCTTCAGGTCCTGCTATATGGATTTTGTCTGCAGCTCTGGAAGCGAGTGATGTGCAGAATGATACTGAAATATCAAAACCTCCGATACCAGGTCTTTATGCTTTAGAATCAATTCTGAAGTTAAAGTAGTAATACTTTGAATACTTCAATCATTTGAGTTCTTATGGGAAAACAGCAAATATGCCACTGTTCCTTAAAGCTGCAGTTTGTATTTTACATATTTACAGTTTAGTTTATGAGAGATAATCTGTGAAAAGATCAAGCTCCTCCACATCCTGAGCTAATATTGCTATCTGAAGAAATGCACCAAAAATAACCAATCATAACCATGCTAACTATCTTGAGCACTAGTTAGCATTTGCTAACTCTCTAAAAGGGGGGCAGGGGGGTGTGCAGTGCCACACCAGTGTTTGATCGACAGCGCTAAGACCCGCCTCCTGGTTCTGATTGGCTGTTTTTAGTTAGAAGGAAAAACCAGAAAAATGTAAATGATGGAAAGTTTCAAAGATGGTCAATATTTTCAAATTAATCTATTTTTGTAATGTCAATTATAATGCAAGCTTTAATTTTATAGTAGTTTTTAATAATTCATCAAAGATTTATTTCAAGATTTATTCATTTTATTTTTTTTTAGATTGTACTTTAAAATACATAACTTAGAATAAGGTCCACTTTTCCCAGACACATGAAGTGTTTTTGCACAGAGTATTGGATCATCACTCAGTGTTGAATCGCAGATGAAATATGTGTTATTAAACATCACTGCTGGATGTTCAGTTTGGATGCAAACTGAGTCCAGAAAGCAGCAGAACTCGACCGATCTTTAGTTTTTTTGTCAGTTACCTAGACAGCCGTCGGCTCACAAAGCGAAGCGCCTTTCCATCCTTGTCGGGAGCGGCGGCGTGTGCGCCTCCTTTGTGTTGGACATCGCAGAGGCCGAGATGTCAAGAACACGCTCAGCAAATACAGTAACGGCAGGAGAAAGAAAGTCCTTCTGCCGCTGCGGTCGCAGAAAAGGTTCAGGAAAGAAAGGTCACGTTCCGTCGTTCCCATTTAATTTTAGACCAACTGAGAATCAATAAGTCTTCTAAAATTCAAAGCTTAATAACAACTTTGCATTTTATTCCAAGCTTTCAACCTTGGAATAAAATGCAAAAGCTTTTCTTTATGTTTTTCTAAAAGTCAGCCTGGATCCTCTCAGCTTTCATTTTCTATAGTTTCTTTATAGCAGCAGAATATCAGAATTCACTCACAGCACAGGAAAAATGTCTTGCTATCAGATAAATAATCTGGCAGTGGGACTTTTTCATCAATACTAAAGAATTATTGACTTAAAACAAAATCCTGTATCTTGCTGAAAAGTTTCTTGTTAGTTTTGTCTTATTTCAAGTGTACTGAGATATTTGCACTAGAAATATACACACAAATACTTAGTGACATTTTGTGTTTTTGCAGTGAGTAGTGACTGAAAGATGAATTGGTTTATTTGATATTCTTTAACTTTTTTATTGCATAAAAAAATGAGTCTTTATGTTCAGGTTAAATCTGTCTCAGGGCAGTAAAGAGTCCTCTCAGCGTTTGTCCTTATTCCAAAGAGTCTGATGCTCTCGTACCAAAAGCCTTTTCTGTCATCGTACTGCACAGATGTATTGAAATGGCTGAAGGAAAGGTAAAAATCACAGCAGGGAGAACTTCTTCTCAGCGAAGGTGACACCAAAAATCAAAGCAGCTCAGACCCGCTGGGTTGCCATGCTTAAGCCTCAGGGATTCCCTCCGTTTGGGAAGAGTGGAAGAGGGAGATGAAAATAATAGTGTGAGTATAGAAGAGGGAGTTCAGTAATCGTGCCGGAGTGACAAGGACCCAAAAGCAATTCCTGACTGAGCACTAATCCCCACTTTTTTGTGGAACGCACAGAGAGTGAGATAAGCCTGGAGGTTAATGCAGAGGCGTCTCTCCTCTGTCCTCCACAGTGACAGCGCCTGACAGGCGGACCCCAGCAGTCCGCCTTGTTTATGTTAATGCAGGTGGCTCGGGCCAGCTTCCACCCTGAGCTGCACAGATAGAGACATCAGGGACTCATCACTGTGGCACTTCTGACCTCTTGCCGGGCTGCCTAGGATCTCTGCTCTGGAGGAAGGGAGTACCAAGTGAAAGTTTATGGCGAACCCCAGAGCCCCCTCTAAGCGCTAACTGATGGTGTGTTCACACAAGAACTGTTCAGTCCACTTCAGACTCCAGTTCGTTTTTTCCGGTTCGCTTGGGGAGATATGAGTGCGTAGTTGAATTCTGATGCAAATCTAAAAAGTGAACTCTGGTCCACCTGGAAAATTACGTCTTGATTCATTTGAAGTGAACGAATGAGCTCCAAAAACAGGAAGTGGACTTTAACACAGGGCATTCTGGGTAGACACAAGCAAAACAAATGCAAGAATTCAGCACTAATGGTAGAAATGACTTATGGTCTTTCACCAACGACAAAAAGAAAAATCCTACAATCGTTAAAAAATGTAACAAATGTTACAGTTTTGTTCGCCAATAAAATCAAATCACTTTGAACTGCCATGTTGCTGAAATGTGTTGTAAAAATAAACTTGATTGATCGGTTGAAATGGCTTCTGGATGATAAGTCAACAGTAAAACACTTATCTTTTCCAGCAGCCATTGTACAGGTAAAACCAGCTGACCAAACATGCTGGAGGTCGGCTCTGGTTGCTAGGTAACGGCGCAGTGCCAATTGAATGTGACTTAACAATCAGCTCATTTTCCAAGTCACCAAAAAAACACAAAATTATTGTTAAAAAATAATTTGGTTGGGATTTTTAAGTGAATTTTGAAAAATGGATCCTCTTTGAATTTGTGATTTGTTCAGAGGAGAGTTGGGAAGTGAAGCAGTTTAACCGTCATTTCCTGGTGATTGAATCGAATCCTAGTTTTATTTATTAACATGATTGTTTGAAGTAGCAGAACAAATTCTTCACGTGTATTTAATAACCAAACTCCAGTTCAAACTCATCTAACTTTATTTGCCTGCAGCTGCTTTCCAAACACATAGAAAACTGTCAAATGAAATTTAATAGAATAACGTTTTCATGTTTAGTGACATTTCAGACGTGTTTCTGAATAATTTCTTTTTCTTTCCTGAGCTGGTTCTGCTCTCCTCTCGGCGTTGTCACCTTGTTTATCTGTTTGCTACTCTGAGGTATCACTCTCATCATATGCCTTGTCTCGGGCTGATTAATGGGCGCGCCTCGCTGACCTGCCACCCCCCTCTTGTTTATGTCATTGTGATGTAGGGCTGACCCGGGGAGCTGTGAGCGAGCCGGGGACATTGAGACAGATGAAGGGTCAGAAATGTGTGCTGAGAAGCGTCTCCTCTGGGTCTCCTTCACCCGCGTGCGCTCGACCCGCGCCAGCCTTTCATTCTAATCTGATGATAATGATATTTGCTCAGGACGACCTCTGCTTGCACAGTGTAATTACCCCCCCAGCTTTCTATGATCTCGGCTATTGGAAATCGATGGGCCATAAGAGTGGCCCCATCAGAGCTTATTATTATCATGACTCGCTTTTCGTTACAGCGCGATCAGATTTAATATGTTGTCGACTTTTTAACTGAATGTTTTTCCCAGTTTTTACATTGGCGGCTGTCGTTGTTGAGCTCGGCCTTCAGCACATCGTCAGAGATGAGTAGAAACTAGTTACATTTACTTCAATGACTTTTTGGGAAGAAAGACTTTTTATTGCGATATACTTTCTGTTTTTCTTGATTTCTGGATTCTCTGAAAACAAACATGTTTCAACCAAATATTCACCAGACACAGACACACACCTGCAGTTTTGGTTAAAGTTTTGTAAGTTTTACTTTAAAAGAAAACCAATATTTTGCCTGAATTTGTTATTTTCTGTTATTTGTACAAATTGTCCTTTAGGTACTTAAAATACCAAAGTTTTCCCTTATTTTATATTTTGGTCAGTCCAATTACGTAATTTTAAATGATTGATAATTTGACATGCTCCTCTGTACTTGAAATACCAAATACTTTTTTACTCTTACTTGAGTCATTTCTTGGCCAGTTGGCTACTTTTTACTTTTAGCTGAGTAAAAATATGTTAAAGTATTGCTACTCTTATTTTACTACAATTTTTGGGTCCTCTGCCCATCATTTAAGGACACATTTACATCTTTAGTTACACTAAAACAATGATGATCCGTATTTTCCTCCTCTGACTCATCAGCGTTCAGCAGGATCATCTTATTTAGGTTTTGTTAGTTTCCTTTCTGTGTGGCTGTCTGTTTAAATCGGTTTAGGGAATCCGCTGTGGATGCTTCCTTCATTAGCCACTCATCCAGGGTTAAGTACCTGCAGGAACAGACGGCGCGGCCATCAGGCGACCCTGGCGCCGCACACGTTGGACGGAGGCGCTTCAGCAGCGGCCTTGCTGTCGTAACCTGCTAAACGCCTCTGGCACGGCGGCTCCACGCGGCGGCCGCTGATCTCAACATTATTTGTGGCACTTGAGACAAATGAAAGTTGCTCTATCAGAAGTAAAACGGCGTCTTTGGGGTGACCTTCTCACTTGTTATTGTGAGTCTTGTCAAAGAGATAAGAGGATCACAGGAATGATTTTGTTGCAGAGAGGGAACCTGAGCAGACATAAAAAACGCTTCTTCTTTTTTTAGACTGCAGAAAATGGGAAGAATGCCTTTTTTCATGCTTATGCATATTAGCAGGGCCGTTTCTAGCTTCATGAGGGCCCCAAGCGAGATGCTGTTTGGGGGCCACAAGTTTATCAAACTAACACTTTATTTGAAGAAGAGTGCATAATCACTTGCTGCCAAATCACTTAATAAATTTGGCTAAATGCAGCAAGTGGTTTAAAAGAAAGAAAGACCGAAGTCCTCATTTTATTACTCATGTTGACTAAATTTAACACTTATTTTCTAATTGATAACTGGAAAATTTGCTAAACTTTTTTTAGTAATGCAAACCTGCAAAACCTTTTTCTAAGTTTTAGATGTATAATTAAAACATGCCTTTTCAAGCAACAAAAACTCCGGCGATTTTATTTGTTTATTACAGCATGTTTAGTTTATTGTTGAGTAGAAAAAGTTACAAAACGTTTGGACACACCTGCTTTAAAAATCCCATAATCTAAAAAAAAAACTACAATACAAGGAAAACAGCAGTCCTCTGTATATTAAAGAAGAAGAAGAAAAAAAAACAGATTCTGAGAGTTGAATCTGCATAAACAGATCTGGATTCAGTCATTCGTTGCCATGGCAACAGGCTGTTCGTTCACATGTGACATATTCATGAAGCAAACACTAAAGCAGAGTTTATGATGAACAGATTCCAGACATATAAATCACAACCATAAAAAACGAGTTAGCAGGACAAAGAAAACATGACAAAATAAAAAGACGTTGCGTTTCCTTTTAGCCCATCGCCGACAAATGTGTGACCTTTAACCTTTGATCACTTTTCTTCTTCAGTTTTTTTCTGTTTTTCTGGGCCACTAAGCGTCTTTTAGATGGTTTACTTTTCTCTCTAACGGGAATGTGTCCAGCAATATGTCTAATTTTAGCAAAATACACAAGTCAAAGTTAATCGTGCAGTTTATTTTATTTATATCATTATTTTTTGCATATAAAGGATCTAATAAACTGCAGGGATGTTTTCATTTTCCTGAGTTGAGGTTAAACATCCAGCCTTGAGGCCACAAACCCTAAATACCAGGATAAATACTAAATATCTGGGTTTTACCATTTAATGTGTGAAAGTGTTGAAAATCTGTTCTGTTTTCTAGTTTAATTGTTTGGGAACAAGATTGAAAAGCAGAACAAGCTTTTTTTCTGCCGGGTTTTAGGATGGAAAACACAAGCAGAGTTCTACAGATCAATTTATCCAAAGTCCAATATTCTACAGAAGGATTATTCCCGATAGGATAACGTGTCCGGACAGCTGTCAGTCTTCCCAGGAGTGGACGTCCCAGCAGATTTACCCCGAGGTCAAAGCGTGAAGCTCAGAAAAACAACCAGACTCTCTCAGTCTTCACATGCCTCAGTTAGCAGATTGAAGGTTAAAGTTCATGACAGGACAGTTAGAAAAAGATTACACTTGGTCTGGAGAGGCTGAGGCAAAGCTGCATCTGAGTGAAAGGCATTTTATTTGCTCTGAAAAAACACTTTTTACTCCATTCCCAGCAGATATTTGGAGTACCACAAGGTTCAGTCCCGGGACCCTTTTTATTTATTATCTATATTCTCCCAAAAACTCAAACTGCAAAAACAATTTTACCAAGTTTTTTTTTTTCATTTAGTTTGTAGTGCAAATATCTTAGCACACTTAAATTAAGACAAAAACTAACATAAAAGTAGCTTATCAGCAAGATATGGAAGCTTGTTTTCAGTAAATTCCTTGATTTTGATGAAAAGTTCTAGTTCCATTGGCAGATTATTTTCATCCATCCATTTTCTTCCGCTTATCCCATCGGGGTAGGGAGGTGTGCTGGCATCTCTCCAGGTGTCAGCGGGCGAGAAGCAGAGTGCAACCTGGACAGGAACTAGACCTTTTTCATCAAAATCTAGGAATTATTGACTTAAAACTTAAAACTTTTAAGTTTGTTTTGTCTTATTTAATGTGTAATAAGATATTTGCACTAGAAACTAAACAGAAATACTTGGTCAGATTTGGCATTTTTGCAGCGCAAGTAATAGGATTAGTTTCCATAACTATGTTGATGTCTCAAAACTCTGGATTAGGATGTCACCATCCAAAAACAGATGCTTAAACACATAAATGTGTGGATGTGCCAAAATGTCCTCCAGCTGAACAGAAACAAAACTGAAGTTTTTATCCTTCAACCTAAAGAGGAACAATCTATAGTCGACACACAGCTTCAGTTATTACTGGAAACTAGACATCAGGTTGAAATCTGACCTGAACCTTCAGAGCCACATAAAGACAGTTACAAAGTCGGCCTGGAGAACATTTCCAGGATTAAAGGACTGATGTCTGAGGAAGGTCTAAAGAAACACAGCCATGAATTTAATTGATTACCACAGCAGTTCTGCCTAAAAGCTCAGAGAATAGACTTTAAAATACTACTTTAAAAAACTGCTGACACACTGAGGTCCTTTTAATCACGGCTAAAAACCCACCTGTTTGCAGTTACCTTTGATTCATAATAACTGGAACATTGACCGCTATATTTACTTGATAATGCCATTTGATAAAGTGCTTGTTTCATAATTGGTATTATGTTTTTATGATGTAAAGTACTTTGAACTGCCTTGTTACTGAAATGCATCGTACAAATAAACTTGACTTAAACTTAAATGAATAGATGAGAACCTGAGCATACAGCTCTGGGAAAAATTAAGAGACCACTTAAAATTATTGGATTCTCTGATTTGACTTTTTATAGTTATATGTTTGAGTAAAATGAACATTGTTCTTTTATTCTATGAACTACTGACAACATGTCTGAAATTCCAAGCAAAAATTTAATATTTTTGCAGAAAATGAGAAATGGTCAGAATAAGAAAAAGACAAAGTGCTAAAATTCCCCCACAATGATGTGAAAAACTGATCAAATCAGGCAGAAAAAGCTGTCATTTCATGGCTTATTTAGGATTTTTTTTCACTGTTTCTTTATTTCTGTTTTGTTAACAGTAAAATCATCTTTAAAAACTCCAGATTTGAATCATTTTCGAGCCTGTGTTAGACTCTGGTTCCTCTGGTTTCACCATGGTTGTGCATGCTGAACAAGCCTGATTTGGTTGCCTTGTTTTGCAGCGGACTGCTGTGAGGCTGTTTATTTGCTGTTTAGATTAGCTCATTGTTTGAGGTGTATGTCTTTAAGTCACATTCCCAGAGCTTCTTTGAGCAGCAATTTCCTTTTATTGACCCCTGTAAAGTGGCCGACTCTGTAAACATCTAGAGGCTGTCGTGTTTTTATGAGCTAAAGGAAACCAATAACGCAGCAATCAGCATTTATTTTAAGATGGCACATTTGTGGGTTTTCACTGAGCATAAGAGCTCATCTGACCTCAAAATAAAAACAATGATATCTTCGGGCTGCTTCGCGAGCCTCGAGGTCGCGACATGGATTTCTGGAGAAACAAACATTTCAGACAGAAATATCAAACGGATTAAAGCTGGAGAAGGAGGGTCAGAGGATGAAGGAGGGAAGATTGGGGGTGGTCATCGGTGACATGAATTGGTTGTGAAAATGTATTTTTAGCCCAGGACAGAAAAGGTGAGGAAACGGGGGGGTGGGGTGGGAGTGATCGATATGTTTGTGCAAAGGGCAAAGAACCGCCGAGACACAACAATGGAAGTCATGAGTGAAGCGTTCCCTCCAGGGGACCGACATGGTGACACAACAAATGAGGAAACGCTCAGAGAGACGCGGCTGATGAGCTGCAGATGGAGCACACAACAGCCGTGCATTCTTCTCCTCCTCCTCCTATTATTACAGGTCTCTAAAATTTTAAAATCACATCTTCATTCTGCTACAATAGTTCTGGAAGGTCTTCAGTGAAACTTTTTGTTGGTGGAACAAATTAAACCGCTCCATTTTTAGATTTCCTGACTGGCTGCACAAAGCAGAGAAGTTTTGGAAAAGTTTCTCAGCTTTCTGCACCATTTGGTCAATAATTCTGCCCATAAAAATCCGTCTTGGATGTCAAAGTTTTGCCTTATTTTCAGCTCACGCCTCAGTGAGCATGAAGTCGTTCCATCTGCTGGATAAAAACCTCAAGTCTGGACAAAAATGTTTATTATTTTTAAGATTTAATGAGAAAGCCTAATTTGACATAATTTTAATGTCTAATCATCTACTTCAAAACGAATCCAGGAGCCAAAAATTCCCTTAGTTGTAGTTCATCTGTCTTTCTATGAAATATGAATTGCCTGAAATCCAATGAATTCATTGTTTCATTGTTAATTTGGCTGAAAAAAATGCTGCTGTTTTCTAAAATTTGGAATTCAGAGAGGAAAATTGATTTACAGCGTTGTTAGAAAGCAGCTTTAAATAAGCTCAAATGAATCATTGACCAGTTTTACCAGTTTCCACCGTAGATATCTACCAGGTACATCTGGATAAAACCCTTTTCATTTTATCAACAACAATGTGATCACTGCTTCAGAAGTTCAGGCTCAAGGACGTCTGATTAGGATGCCGCCGTATCAGGAACAAACTATTCCAAAACATCAACTGGTCCGTCTCATCCCTCCACCATAAACGAACTCTGACACTGCCTTTATGGGCTTTTATTACTTATATAAATTGATTATGACTGTTTAATAATAAGACAAAGGTCATATGTTGGTTGTATTTACCCAGAATGCTCTGCGCTGTAGTCCACTTCCTGTCCACTTGGTGTTCACACTTGCATTCGAACCGCACCAAGTGGTTTTTAGGCGGACCAGAGTTCGCTCTTTTGGTTCACATCAGAATTTGTTCACATCTCCCCAAACGAACCGGGGGTCATGGTTACAGAGTCTGGAGAGGAAAAGCACAGAATGCATGTTGCACGAAGTCCAGTCTGACGTTACCTCAGTCAGTGACGTCAAACTGGAACTACTGGTTCTGATCCACAGTCATCTGCAAGCACATTTTACTTCAATTTATGCTGACAAACTTTGTGGAGGAGCTGATTTCATACCTACATTTATCGCCGTGGTAACACCAGCAAACAAACCCCATAGAAAATCTGTGATCAGTTGTCAAGAGAGAGATGAGAGAACCAGTAATGGAGATGGCAACAGAAATTAGAACCTCCTCCGTGCTACGCCGCATTAATGCAGTAATTCATGCAAAAGGAGTCCAGACTACACAGAACATGGAAGCGTTCTAATTGGTCTACATTTTTCATCAGTCTGATGCAATTTTTAAATTTCTTGAGACAGAAATTTGTTTTTTTTAATTATCTAATTTAGAGTCCATCCCTGAAGGTTGCTGTTATGTTTCCTGGATTCTCTCCGACCCGTCAGCGGGCTGCAGCGTTGCACATCGCTGTTTATTATCCGTTTAATTTAAAACCTCGACAGGGCTTCAGCTCTGACTGCATTAAAGTCTTATTAGTGCTTTGTGTGCCTGTCCTTCCAGCCAGTCGCAGCCTCCCCGCTCTCACTGGACGCCAGCTAACGAGGCGAAGAGCTCATTAAAGTTTGATGATAACGCGCTGAGGAACAACAGGCTGATCCGTGTCGTCAGGCCAGGAAAGGTGAGAGGTTCGGTTTGCTTCGGACCACCTGAACACGGAAATCCAGATGGGAGTTCAAACGTTGGTGGATAAAACCTGCGACATTAATGACGCAGATTTGCACCACCAACAGAAACACAATTTCACAAGTGCATGTTTCTCAAATACTTGATTAAACTCAATTAAAATCACACATGAATAAGTTTGTTCACAATGCAAGTCATTCGCTCAATCAATTAATTAATTAATCAATCTTATTTGTATTGCAAATTTCAGCAACAAAGCAGTTCTAAGTGCTTTATATCATAAAAACACAAAAATAAACATCATATTTGAGAAACCAGTAGCAAACTTTACTGGTTTGTGACATGTATTGGTAAATCCTCCAACTACTTCCTGTCATCGTCTTCTTCCTGGTTTGCACCAGTGGCAACATCCAGTTGATCACGTGACTCATGTGATGCAAAACAAGAGTTTCCATTGGAGCCAGAAAAAACCTCATCTTAGCAGCAAAACGTTTTATCAAAATTGGTGCAATTTATTTTTGACATGCCAACATGTGCAATCATACGGCCAATGGAAACTCAGCTGCTGGTTTCTCAGCATGTATACCATCAACCTTTGGCATTTACTGTAAAAAGTGTGTATCCATGTGGCTTTCTGTGTGTGCAGCTATTTCAGCCGGCTGTGACTGGTTAAATGATTTCTTGAAGGGCTAGGGGAGCGGCCATTTCATTTTGGCACCTAATAACAGTCAGGTCACTGTGTGCCCCAGCTGATCCTCTTTGATATGGTCCCTGCACTTGCCCAAGCCCTCTTTCACAGGTGCCAATCACTCCAATCAAGCCTCCATCCCCGCCTCAGTCCTCATCGCCGTCTCCACGCCAAGCCCCGAGGCGGCGCGCTGCCTTCCCAGCAGGAGAAGAGTCTTGATAGATGAGACAAATTATTTGACCCTAACAAACACTACGACGGTTCTGCTCCACTTCGTTTTCTAGAAAACATCTTTGGTGCAGAAGGAAACAGGAAGAGTTACTGTAGACATATGAAGCAATTCTATTCATTTCCAGATTTTAGGGTCATGATTTAACTCAAATGATTTTTAAGCTACAGATTCTTTTTAAATTATTCAGGAACAGACGGTGTAAACAAGAACATTTATTTAAATCAATTTATACATATAAAAATGGGTTTGTGCGTAACATTCTGCTGTGGTTAGTCTGAAAGCAGATGTGTTTCTGACCATGAAACCAACAAACACCACAGGTCTGCAGGAAAGTTGCAGACTTTATCTAGTGGAAAGTAACCAGAATGTAACAGGAGAAACAAGTGAAGCTGATTACTTCAGAAAATTAGTTTAGCACATTTCAGTAAGACGGCGGTTCAAAGTGCTTTAAGCCATAAAACATAACACATAACACAGGTGTGTCAGATATGAAACAAGCACTAAATATTAGATGTTATCAAATGCCATCATAAAAATCAACAAGCAAATAGAGATGGAATGTATTGATAAATGTTCCAGTTATTATTAATCAAAACCGACTCTGAACAAACTGGCTTTTAGCCACGACTCAAAGGATCAGTTTCATAAGTCTATCCCAGATCTGTGGAGCATAGAAGCTGAATGTTGCTTCTCCATGTTCAGTTCTGGTGATGCAGAGCAGAACCAGAACCAGAACCGGAGAGGTCTGGAAGGTTGGTTCAACCACAGCAGATCTTTAATGCATTTTGTTTCTAATCCGTTCAGTGATTTATAAACGAACAGAAATATTTTAAAGTCTGTTCTCAGGTCTGCCTAAAAGCTCAGAGAAGACACTGGTGCAGAAATGAACACAACGCATGGATGAGTTTCTCTAGATCTCGCTGGGACATTAATCCTCTAATCCTGGAGATGTTCTTCAGGTGATAGAAGGCCGACTTTATGTGGCTCTGAAGGTTCAGGTCAGATTTTAGCCTGATTTTTAGTTTCCAGCTGAAATAACTGAAACTTGATCGTTCCTGTTTTGGTCTGAAGATAATAACTTTAGTTTTGTTTCTGCTGAGCTGGAGAAAGTTGTGGCACATCCACACATTTATTTGATCTAAGCGTCAGTTCAGTGACTGGATGGGTTCAGAGTCACCTGGGGTGATGTCTATCATCTGCTTAGTTATGGTAACTAATGCTATTACTTGTGATTATCTGAGATTGAATAAAAGGGGTCCGAGGTTGAACCTTGCGGTACTCCACATGTGATTTATGTCCACGCCATTGAGAAGTGACCTATTGACATGAAGAAGGTCCTGATCTTTATGAGTACTGGACCAGAGTCCTACCCACCTCTCGAATTGCTTAAATTATATCTAAAGGTCAACATGGTCAGATGTTGCTCTGAGGTCCAACAGAACCAGCACCATGGTTCTTCTACAGTGTCTGTTTATGTGGATGTCCTTCAACATTTTGACAGTTGCAGTCAAAACATTTGAAACTTGATGGAAGTTCTTCTTCCAGCTTGAAATAATAGATGCAAAGTCTGACTCTGGGGGTTTTGAATTGATTTGCACGCCACACTTTTAAGATTTTTATTTGTAGAAAACGTTGAAAAGATGCCTTCCACTCCTACTCCCAACCAAATACATCAGGTTAGTGGGTTTTTTCCCCACATATTGACAGCGGACACGTTCCTGGTGATGTGGGGATTCAACCGTGTCATCTGGCAAAGGTTGATGGTTTTAAAAAGGCCAAAGGTCAGAGGTCAGCCTGGTTCCCAGATGCCATGAATTGGCCGCTGCACATTATATTTAGCGAGTGACTGGCTCTGACTTTGCCCTTTTCTGAGATGAATTACTAACTTCATTGCTCTCCCCACCGGACTGCTCAGTGTTAAACCAATGACAGCGAGACAGAAATCAAATTGAACCTGAGATCAAATCAGGGCAGCCGGCGCCAAAGGCAGCCTCACCTTTAATGAAAGCCCGCAGGCGGCCATGTTGCTTTTTCCAGACGTTTGTTTGCTCCTGTGACGTTCCTGAACAATGAGTGAATCTGGCAAATGAAGCTAAATGTGAGTAAATTTGCACTTTAATTATATTTTGCTTGTCAAGGTGAGTTAATATGATGTCAGTGTGACTGGAAGGGAAGTTACAATTGCTTCTGATGAAACTATTTTAAGTTCTGGTTAGTCAAACATCTGGATCTAGTTTGAACCAATTCACCACATTTTGCTCAGCTTTTTAAATGTTTGATGCCCACCGATTGTAAATTGTAAGGATTTGTGAGGACTTGCATCTTACACTCTGCAGCGACTTATGTGTAAAATTATTAACACATTTTTATATCATATCACATGTTATTTTCACACTAAACCGCCAGAGGGCGCTCTAGGCCTGTGTTGATAATGTGTGTGGTAGAAGCTAGTGCCGGAGTTAGCCGAGTTGTTTGCAAGCGACACCGAAGATGAAGATTTGGTGATTTGGATGGTTTGGTAAACTTGTTAGCATGTTATTTATGCTATAGTTATCTGAATAACTCTTAATATGTTATGTTAACATATCAGGCACGTTCTCAGTTTGTTGTTTGTCATGTAGCGTTAGCATACCGTACTTTTATTCAGCCTGTTGTTGCCTCTATTCTGTTTTTATTGCAAGATGACATGTTTGTTGTTGGTGTTGGATTTTATCAAATAAATTTCCCCCAAAAATGCGACTTATAGTCCAGTACGACTTATATATGTCTTTTTCTGCTTTATTATGCATTTTATGGCTGGTGCGACTTACCGTATCCAGAAAATACGGTAATCCAAAATTTTCTGAGTTTTTTGGTGAAAATTTACTCCACCTTTTTTTTTTGTCTTTCCACGAAGGTTCTTATCTTGAAAGTTTGTGAGATTAATCTAAAAATGTTGTAGTTTTGACTGAGTGAACATGAGTTACTGAAGTAAATAAACTTTTCATTAATATTCTAATTTACTGAATGTGACTGTAGTTGAGGATAACTGTCAGACTGAGGCTCTCATGTGTTTAGCTGGTGAAAATAACAATAATTAACATCTCTGAGGATGTTTTCCACACATGCCGACGCCTTAAGTCTTCAAAGATTATTGTTGTTGTGCAAAAAGTTGCATTTCATAATAAAATGTTATTTTTTACACCAGGTTTAATTTAGTTTAATTGAATACAGCATGGTTTATTCCCTGAGATACTAGAATCACTAAATGCTTCCATCCTTTTGGACACAGAAAGTCTTGAGTTTTTTGTGATTTTTTTTTTTTCTTTTTTACAGAAAACATCTTGACTCTTGAAATGAATTTCTACCTGTTAGGAGTGTTGATGGTTCGGTTTATTTTGGTGTATTTTCTCTTGCGTTTCGTCCAGAATGAAGGTGGGGACAATCAAACATTAAGCTTCACGTGATTTTTTTCAGGAGGCTGCCTCAGTTGGAGAGAAAATCACATGAACGCTGAAGGAGAAAGAGACGCTGCAAGCCTCTGCTCTGTAACGTCTTGCAGCAATCAGTGCAAATAATTAAACACATATATTTTGCCAGCAGCAGCAAACAACAACCAATCCTTTCTCTGTATAGCCTTAGAAAATTTATAGGCTGTTGGTCGTTCCATAAAGCCTCCAAACAAAACAAACCAGCGCAATTAAACAGGTTAGACGTTGCTGAGTCATTTTACTTAATTATATTTAATTGTTTCATGTAATTTTCCTCCACTGTTTGTTTCTTTCAGCTTGACACAAACAAATTACAATCAAGAGAGAAAACCTGGAATGTTTAGGAAAATGTGTTTGCTGTTTATGTTAATATATATTGGAGTGTAATAAAAGCCCAGAGGGAGCAGAGTCAGCTACTTTAAATCGCTGCTGGACTTTTCTTTGAGTTTTGGCAAAGTTGCCAACAGGCAGGCATTATGCGACGGTTTTCCATGGCTACGTGGAAAATAAAAGCCCCGGACTTCAAACGAGGCATTTCAGAGAGTTCAGGAGCCGAATGTTCTGCAGGGAAAGAAGAAATCCCTTCGGCTCTGACTTCTAACTTCGCAACTTTGCAGACATTTTACCTGCAGAACAAGGCTTTGGATCACTGACAGAGAGGAGACCTCGCAGAGCGCAACGTGACCCGTTTACGCTCGGAGACGAATCTAGGACTCTGAACTGATAAAGTCAACGTTACTCGGGGTGGAGATTTACTTTTTAGCTTTTGAACCGAACAGTTTTGCCGAGTTTCATCAGATGTTTTAATGGTTTAAAACCTGGTGCAGACGTGCTCATTAAAATCAACTCAGAGGAGCCAAATGCAAAAGAGCAGAGCGTCAAAAGCTGAATCATGAATCTAGATGGATCAGAACTTAAACTCAAACTTTTGTTTTTTTGTTAGATAGATGTATTATTCCAGAAAGTCGTGATCTTCACCCAGATGACTTCAGAGAAAAAAAAACTCGTTTTAAAAAACTCAACCTGAACAGTCCATTAAATTTAAGAAACAGAAAGTTTCCAATCAAATGTTTTTTTTTAGTCAGGAGATTTTTTGTTGTTCTTCATTAAGCCTGTTTCAAAAAGCAATTAAGCATAATATTTTTCCAAGGCCAGTGTTATTTAGGGATTTCATAATCCATTTCATTTCTGGTTTCTTTTATGTGTGACTTTTATTTCCTTTTTATTTATTGTTTCTGGATGCCTAAAATGCCCAGTTGCATTGTGGAGCGTTCAAAATGAAACAATTTCCATCCATCCATTTTCTGTTCACTCTTGTCCCTAGTGGGTTTGGGAGTTGCTGGTGTTTATCTCCAGCTGCTTTCCGGGCGAGAGGCGGGGTCACCCTGGACAGGTCGCCAGCCTGTCGCAGGGCAACACAGAAACAGACAACCATGCACACACACACTCACACCTAGGGAGAATTTGGAAAGACCAATTAACCTGACAGTCAGGATTAAGATGTTAATTTTGATTAACTAATTACTTAGAAATTCTAGCACAATTAATCACATTGTTGTTATTTGTTGTTTTCATATTAAAGTATAGACCTGAAACCAGCTGTAAAACAGTGATGGGCGACTAAACCGCACCAAGAGTTAATTTATTCTTCTATACAATCCGACTGAATGCTGGAAATACTATTTAAGTTGTGCTAAAAGTAGTTAGCAAAGCTATTCAAATCTAAAAAACCATTTCAATGCTAAACATAGCATTAGCTATGTTAGCTAGCACATCATTAGCTGCTACATGGAGTTTCTAAAGAAGCTCCATGAACAATCAGGAGTTCCTGAAACTGAGCAACAGACTGAAAACAATAAATATATCTGTTGTTGGTTTTGAATTAAAAATGTTGCTTATTTTGTTGATATACAGTTTTCTATTAAAATGCGATTAATTAATTACAGACCCTGCAGTCTCACCACTCCTAAATATTGAAACATTTTTCAGAAATAGTTCTTAAAAAATGAGAGAACAACAGCGTTTGCTTCTCCCCACGGAGCGTTGCTCTCAGTCTGTCTCCCTCTGTGCACATATGCTGCTTCTGCTTAACCTAATTATAGCTGTAAGGAATACTGGCTTAATCAAAAAGGCAACAATCTCATGCAAAGTTGTTTTATTAAAAAGATGATAAAATAATAAAACACTGATGATCATAAAATAACCCTGGAGCAGGAATCAGTAATGGCCTGGTGATCAAACTGAACTGAACATCTGTCCTGCTGTTCTGAGCTTCAATAATACAAAAATGTTTACAGAACAACACACACATGCGTTTCTATCTTCAGGAGAAGTTAACGACATATTCCTCTAGGTGACCTCAGACCGTTTATTAATTACTAATGTGTGTAGTATCTTCATGTTGCTGTAAATTAGAAAGCTGAATCTTTCATTTCTTAACTTTGTTGTGCAAAAAATGGAAAGTTATCTCACGTACATGGCAGGTATGTGTAAAGTATGGAACAAATAAGACGAATAAATACTTTTTCCCCATTATGATTTCAAACCATAAATCATTTTAAACACGTTAAAGAATCAACTTTAAGAAATTTGCAGTTGGAAATGCATCAGAAATCTCCAAAATAGAAAGTGTTTTATCAAAAGAAACTTGAAAATTATTGTATTTAATTTGTAGTTTTGTTGTGGTCAATTGTGTCTCTTCACAATGTGTGTGTGTGTGTGCGCGTGTGTGTGTGTGTGTGTGGGGGGGGGGGGGTGGTGTGGTGTGTGTGGGGGGGTGTGTGTGCGTGTGTGTGTGTGGGGGGGGGTGCGTGTGTGTGTGTGTGGGGGGGGGGGTGCGTGTGTGTGTGTGCGTGCGTGTGTGTGTGTGGGTGTGTGTGTGTGTGTGTGCGTACGTGTGGGGGTGTGTGTGTGTGTGTGTGTGCATGCGTGCGTGGGTGTGTGTGTGTGCGTGTTAAAGAAGATGGTGGACTCGTCAAATATTAAACATCCACAACACAGAATGAAAACTCTTTGCAAATCCGGAGCAAACGCTCCAGAACCCGTTTTCTCTCTTTTATTAAAAGTGAATTTAAAAATATATTACATCTGCATCACTCTGGACTGTTCACATATTTATATATTCATGCATTCCCTGCTGCCAGGCGCCGACCTTCATATGTTTTATGTTTATACTTCACACGTCACATATGAAAGGAATCTACGTTCTGCTGTAAAGTGATTGTTTTTCTTTAATGTAATCTTCTCTGAATGAAAATAATTTATCGGGCCAACTGAATGAAATACGAGTTGTGTTGAGGTTAGCTGGTCATAATCCTGAAATGAAAACATTTTTGTGGAGTTGCAGGCGAGCAGATAATACAGCCTGGAGCTCCTCAGCACTTGGCTTTTCAATTTGCTCTCGCTCTTTATTTGTTTTCCCATCATCATGTCATTGTAAAATCCAGATTGATACATTACTTTAATTACTGGAAATCACATCTTTCACACACACCGCTACAACTCCTTCCCCAAACGCTGATTTATCCATACACACAATTTCCTTCCCACGAACAGGCCCACTCTCCTCCACCTCCCCTGGGACAAACGTTCTCTTCGATTTTACCGAGGAAAATAAACATGTTGGAGGTGTTTTTCCCCAGTCCTTCCTCCATCTGCTACGACCAGAAACACTAAAAGGTTTGGTTGTTTTTCTCCGAGAGAAGCAGCGCCCAGCCCTGCTTTAAGCAGCTTGCAGAGCCAATATTCCTCAAAATAAGATGCAAAAACTTTGAAACCAAAAAGCAGCAGCAGCAAAAGAAAACCCAGGGCTGAGTTTATCGCTGTGATCTGAATCTTTCTGCTCTGATTTACATGCAGGAAACTACAAAGTTTCACCAGCTGCTGTTTGCTACAGTCATCAGACCCCCTGAATATAATAACCTGAAGAATGAATGTTGTTTTCAGGGAACAAATATCTTTCTGGGCCATTCTGGCCTGTGCATGAAATCAAAGCTTTATGAGGGATTACAGGGAGTGATGGCAAAGTTTCCATTAATAAAGTCCAAGCATAAAAACGACAGGATGGTGGGCGATATTTAAACAGCAGAGAATTATGCAAAATTCTCTGTCTGTATTTTTCTGTACTTCCATTCAGGTCTCTCTCTATTAGGGCCATTGTAGGTAGAAAAAAAGAGTAAATTTACGCCAAAAAATTTTTTTAGAAAAAAAAAAATTATACTTCTGAGCTCCAAAAGTCAACAATCGACAAGAAAAAACGCAGAATCTTTGTAGATTCATTTCAGAAAGATTTCTAGAAAAAAACATTGAAATATCTGAGTTTCAAAAGTTGAAAATTTCTGATTTTTTAATGCAAAAAATTGTATGTTTTTTTTAGCAAATTTGGACATTTCTGAGCTCCAAAAGCCAACAATTTGCTAGAAAAAACTCATTTTCAAATTAATCTCAGAAATTTTTCAGAAAAAAACAATGAAATTTCTGAGTTTCAAAGGAAAAAGTTTTTTGACTTTTTAAATTCAGAATATTGCATGAAATAAACAGTCTTGTTGGTTTGAAATCAGTTGTAATTTTTAAATTTATTTCTATTTTCATGATTTAGAACAAAACCGTTTCAAAAAGGTACTTTGGGTCCAAAGATGACATCTGCTTTCCAGCCGAAAACCAAGAAAAAATGACAGAAATAAAAACAGCAAGTCATTTTAATGTCATCATGTTGTCACAATTAAATGCAATTAGTCTATGAAAAGAAATTATTAAGTGCAGAGTTTGTTTTCCATCGGCTTTCGTGAAGGTTTCTAGAAGCTGCAGGTTGCAGACTGTTGGCCTAGTCAAAGTCTGATTAAGCAGACCTTTTATGCTCAAAAATGCTCCAGTTTGACTTCATGACATCAATTCTACAAAGAAGAATATAATTCTTAGATTTAATGATGTAAAAAACAGAATTTTGTGTTTATTCAGGTTATTTGTGTCTATCTGAAACATGCAGGCAAATAAAACAGAAATTTGCTTGTAGCACCACAAAATATGGGAAGAGGAGAGAGAGGATTAAAATCGTTGCGTGTCCTTAGTGAACATCTGTTCACGCATGCAGCTGAACATGCTGTTGCCATGTCGCCGTTCCCCTCCGGCTGCGTCTCTGCCACGTTTCACAGCAGAAATCTGCGCAGGTCCCACCTCAAAACGCATCAGTGATACTCTGAGGTGTGAACCGCTGCCCTCGCTTTAACCCCGGCAGCGGCGGCACGTTAATTCCTCACATATCCACTTTTCAAAGGAATCCAACAGAGTCTGGTTTTAAATAAATAAACAGCGGCGCCGTCCAAACCGACCGTCCTCCTCCTTGGTTTTACTTACTATAATTAGCCGCAGCTATGACTTGTTTTTCTTGGCGTCTGAGCCAAATAAATGAGAGAAAACTTTAATTAACGACTCTTCTGCTGCGCCTAAATATCTGCTTTCTGTCTGAATTTACTCCACGTTTTTGACTGATCCCATCCACTGCTGTTTTATTTAACTCCAGTGTTTTTTTGGAAATGTTTTTCTGTCGAAAAATCTCGATGAGGCCTTGCAGAATTTAAAATGTTGATGCAACACTGATGATGCAGAGGAGGTGAAGGATAAAACACATCTCTCTGACTGACAGCTGCGATACTTTAACTTGATTCTCTGGAGTATTAGCTGGCTTTGCAACAAGATTAAACATGAAAAGTGAGATTTTCAGCTGCTTTTATCCACCACTGTAGCACTTACATGATTATATGACTGTTTATGTTTATATGACATGTAGTTTTGAGGAAAATGTTATATTTTTTATGCTATTTACTCTCCAGTAATCGTCAGTTTCAGCCATTGTTTTAAAAGGATGTTTGTTGGTAACTCAGATGAACGTTGCTGCACAGAGACCGAGAGTCAGATGTTTTAACAGACAGAGCTAATAGAGGATTTCAACCATTTCAGGATTTCTAGCATCAATTAAATATTTTTACTTACTTTAAGCATAATCTTTTCTGTAAAATCCTTCATGCTTGTATAACAGTTCACTTTCATTTTGGTTTTCACACCTGATAGTCTTGTAGATTCGGGTCGTTTGGTGACCAAAACCGCAACATTTGTTACAGTTTCACACTGCTGCATTTCCCCTCCTTGCCTGTGGGGGCGCTGCACCAAGAATTACTGAATGAAACGACACAAAAAGAAGACAAGAGTGCAACTTCCTTCTTCAAAAAATGACGCATCAGTTGCATCAGATTTTAGCGGTTGCAGGATTTCTCTTTTTAGTTTTGATGCATTTAATGAACAAGAAAATTAGTATTATTCAGTATTTGACCCGTGAGTGATCAGAACGGGGTTGGTGCATAACGGATATTGAGTATTAAACAAGTTTGATCTCTTCTTTGCATGCATACTTCTTAAACATGTAATAATTGCAAGGTTTGTTGCTTCCTTTTGCTCTTTTAAACTCTGCCTTCTTGCAGCAGTGACTCAAATAAAAATCCGTGAAAAGCAGTAAAAACAGAGAAACGTTTCAGCTGCATCTGAAAACCAAGAAAAGGAAGAAAAGATTGCTGGTAATCAGACACTGACTGAAAAAACACAAATTTCTGGTATTTTTCTTGTCTTATTTTCTGCAGTATCTTCTACAAAAAGCATATTTCTGTTTGGCTGCCTCTGTTTTTGTGGTATATAGCATTAGATGACCTTTAAAAAGGTCAGTGGTGGCGGTTTTGGTCAGTTTGTTTCTGCACGTTTAGAGTCAGAAGTCTTTCGTAAACATTGTGGGAACAAGCTGCTTCCTAAATGTGACTCCTGAGTCTTTAAAGGTGCAGTACGTAACTTTTATAAAAATATGTTTTTTTTACTTATTTGTGTATGATGAGATAAACTGTGAATACATTAATCTTCTCCACCTTTTCCTTGAGCTGATACTGTCTTCTGAAGAAACAAAGTGTTCCCAACCAAAAACAACCAATCAGAGCCAGGAGGAGGGTCTTAGCGCTGTCAATCAATCTCATGTATGCACTGCTAAATGTGTAAATGTAGGAGAAACAACATTTCTTAATATTGATTTAAAAAGATTACTTGTTCCGCTGGCAGATTATTTTACTTATAACAAGACATTTAGGAGCGAAACAATCTGTTAGTGAAATTACTACTTTTTTAAAAATCAATATTGAGTTAAAATAAGCTTCCATATCATATCCACATAGTTTTGTCTTATTCCAGATGTGCTAAGATATTTGCAGGAGAAACTAAATCAAAAATACCTGGTAAGACTTTGTGTTTTTGCAGTGCGGTTTTGTCCCTGGGAGTGTGACGCCTCAACTTGTGTTTTAGCTTTAATCTGTAATTGCATCCAGCGGCGGAGGATCGGGCTCGCTGACGTCCTCGGCCGCGGCGCCGGGCCGGCCAGAGATAGCGGCGCCTGAGCCAGAGCGGCAAACACAGATAAAATGAGTAAAACAGAGAAAAGCAAACGGATTGACTTTGGTAAGAGGTCACTTTTCAAAGTTCCCCCCGAGTGATTGTTGGAAAGCGCCATTTTTTCCTCAGTTCAGGACACCCCAGAGATGTGAAGTGTAAGGTTATAGTATGGCCCAGTACTCTATATTAATGGTGACTTTGGCTCACCTAATACGGATTCTCAGGGTTATAGCCCCCGGGTGCCTGCTGAGCAGAATGTGAATGCAGAAAGAGCCGATCCCTCTCCCCGCCCCCGCGCCCGCGCCACCAGGGCCCCACCAGCCCTCGCTCAAGGTTACAGCCTGGCAGCGATGAAGCCATCAGCGCTGATTTTAAATGATACCCCGCGCTAGCCGCCACTTAATGTGTTCCCCTCTCCTTTCACTCTTTCTTTAAACTCTTGATTATCGTCCTCTTGAAGTTGATGGCGTGACGCCTGATCAGAAGGGAGGCTGAGCGGGAGAGACGCGTTTCTCCTTGAGTCGGGCGCCGGAGCTCCTGCTGGGAAGAAGAAAGGAGAGGTTATGATGAAGGCCCGGCTCTCTGTGCACAGGATGTTTTGTAGTTTTTCAGCTGGGAAAAGTACGGTGGCCCTGAAGCACAAACCATCTCAATGAATTACTAAAGATTTAACGCAACACAACTTTAACTAAATATGATTACAAATGAAGAAAACTACGACGTTAACTAAACACAACTACAAACTACAAACAATGTTGATGTGTTTTTTAACAAATTGATGTTTTTGTTGTTTGCAATATGTTGATTTTGAATTTGTATTTGTGTTTTGTCCATGCGTATTTCTCAAAATTTGTTATTGTGCTTTGTTAAAGCTGCAGTGTGCATCTTTTACTGAAATATGTTTTTTGTTGAAAAGAACTGCTCCCTGCCAAAAACAACCAATCAGAGGACGGTCTTAGTGCTGTCACTCATCCTCATGGATGTGCTGCTAAATGTGCTAATGTCAGAGAAACAACTTTCTGTAACAGGAAATTGTTTATCCTGTGTTATCAGTGGCTATGCTAACGAGCATGAGTATTCACAGCGTGATCGACAGCACTAAGCCCCGCCTCCTGCCTCTGATTGGTTGTTTCCAGATAGCACTTTACCAACAAATATGTAAAGAAGTATTATAAACGTTGCTGCAGCTTCAACATCATCGTGTTTTCTTAGTTTGTAATTTGTTAATGTCATTGTGTTTTTTTAATTAGTGATTGTGCTAGTTGGCGGTAGACAGGTATATTTATCTATATAGTACATTTTCAGCAAAAAGTCAATTCAAAGTGCTTTATGTAACTCAAATGGAAATAAAAAACAATAATTAAACGGTCATATGTCATTTGTGTTTTATAATTTGTTGTGTTTTTTTTCTTAATTCATAATTGGACTTAGTTAACGTCGTGTTTTTTGTTGTCATTGTTTTAAACATGTTTTTATTTGAGCTTTTTAAATTTAATTGTGCGTAGATAACGTTGTTGTGGGTTTTTGTGTTTAGTAAATGTCATTGTGGGTTTTTTTTAGTTGTCAATATTGTTCTGATTTATAATTCTGGTCGATAACATCGTCGTGTTTTTTATTTCTGTGATCTGTTGGAGTGGTTTGCTCTTCAGGGCCACCGTAGAAACGAGCCTGTGTGTAAATAATTTGCGGCGGTAAACTGCTGCACAGCAAACCTCTGCATGTCTCCCACATCACTCCTGGACAAAGAGCTCCACTACTACATCCTGTAATTATACCTTGAGGAGGAGAACGCTCTGCTGCAGATATTACCTCAGCTGATACTGTCAGGCTTTTTTTCTGCTGTGTGTGTGTGTGTGTGTGTGTGTGTGTCACTCCCATCTCATTGCTCATGTAGATTCCGCTAATGCCTATTTGACGAGTAAAAATGTTATTCTAATGATGTTCGAGGGAGCCGGGTTTTAGCAGGTAGTTGTTATGGAAACTGCAGCTGCAGCTTAAATGTGCAATAAGCCTCCCCTCTTACCTCTCCCCCGTCTTCTCTTCCTCTTCGATCTGGTGAACACAGCATGTTGGAGTCATTACCAGGGTACAAACGGTTAAAGACGAAGCCGTTACAACGGCGTTCGCACGGACGCAGGAGGATGTGTGCAAACTGAAGTCGTAATCTCTCCCGAATAAAAGATGGATGCTTTCCGAACACGAGGAGCAATGCTCCTGTTGATGAGAGTTAACATGCGTTTGAGTTTTGAATTATTTAGATATTATTCTGATAAAATCGATCGATTTAGGAGAACCGAAACAAGATTGAGAGTTTTTTTGTTTTTTTTTCCTGGTAGAGATTAACCAGGCTTTTCTGATCTGTCTGTGAAATCTCTCATAGATGATTCATCATACAGCTGGTATTTTAATGAGTCTCAAAAATGATCAAAATAAGTGAAAAATGTGTAACAGGAGAGCATGTGTAGCCGTAAAGAATAGATTTCTATGGATAACAGAATTCAGCTCAATTAGACCCTGAATTATTATTTTAATAGAAAGAAAATGTTAAAGCTTTCATGGAGGGAGAAGCAGAAAAACTCAAGATTGGACCAAAAATGGAGACAATGAAGAATCTAAAACTGGACACCTTGTTCCTCCAAATATAACAATATTTTTGTTCATAAATTTAGATTTTTGGTTTCATCAGACCAGAGAACTGAACATAATGAAAGTCGTTTCAGCTTTTATTGTTGCTTTCTGCATCATGACTTCTTCCTCTCCGATTGGTCGTTCAGCCCATCATGTTACTCCTTACGTTGGCATAATTATTATTTTCAGCCATTGTTTATGTCCTGATTTACAGAATCTGGTTCTTCTGGTGCAGAATTATGACGCATGTCTCACGTTAATGATGTAAAAAAAAAAACAATCGGATATTATTTATTAGTTTTGTGTTATTTGGAGAATGAAAAGATCTGAATTGGGCCGTTCAGACGGCAGTGGATGAACCGTCGCTGTAGAGATAAGGTGAGAAGAGATAAAGCAGAAGATGATGGATGGATAGAAAAAAGTTGAATTAGTTAAATAATTTCCGTTATTTTGGTCCGTTTTTTAATAAGTTTTGCTTTTTGTTTTGACGGCAGCTGCAGATTTTTCAGGTGTTTTCTCAGTAAAGCCGAAAGCAATCAACTTTCTTTGCTGCTCTTCTCTCAGAGTTGGCCCTCAAAGATAGCTTTCTGCTTTGCTCTGACTAGTATTAACTTTCTTTACTCTCGTTTATCATCCGCTATTTTGCTAATGAGGTATTTTGGGCAGTACATCACGACACAACAAATAGAATAAAGCTCCCAGTATCTGCCTCAAGCGCTGGTGCCAGAAGGAAACTCCTCAGAAGCTGTTGTGATAAGATTTGTTTACTGTGGGAAGAAAAAACTGCACTGCGTTCCTCCGGCTTGATGAAACTAAAAACACACACAAAAAAAAACAGATAAAGAAAAAATATTTTCTTTGTTGTTGAAAAATGCTGAAAGAACAGAACTGTCAAACTGCAAATGTCCAATTTACAATAGCTGTGGTATAATGTTTGTTTCCCTTTTGTGGACACTGCTGACTGCCAGTCAAAATGCAAAAATTATGGTTAAAACATCTTTTTTCATATATTCGTCCTGTTTTATAAAGTTGCATGATTTTTAAGGAGGCAGACAAACTGGAAGCAAATATAAACAAAGTGGATTCCCTACTGGGAAGCCAAGAAATCCCTTTAAAAGATCTAGAAAAACAGAAACTGATGAGGATTTTTGATGAATTTTCCCCCGTTTAAAACCCAAAGCCTGCAGAGATGAACTCAAAACCCAACGACTCCAACAGAATCAGGACATTTTACAAAATAGAGACAGATAAAGATATCTAGAGATGTCTGAACATTTTTTACTTACTGCACACTTTCTGTTTTACTTATTTCAAAAGAGATTTCAAAATAAAACAACCCGAAAAAGAAGGTTGGTTCTGTTCCATCTGGAGACATGCATCGCAAATGATCTAAATGTATAAATGTTAGTGTTTGATGTGAATTTACACTGCAAAACCTCAAAATCTTACCAAGTATTTTTTATCAAGTTAAGTGTAAATATATTAGTTTTCTCCTGTTTTAAGAATAATAACTTACAAGTCACGATTCAGATTGTTTTAAGTCACTAAGTGTCTTCAAAGAAGATCAGAGTTTTTCTCCTGGATCCTTTATTTGCTTCCTGTCTCTTTAAGCAGCAGATGAATCTCTTTAGAAAGGCGTTCAGATGAGTCTGATTTCAGACAACATGATGATCGGCATCAGGATAATTGGTCTGACACCAGGAGGTGGTGACCACACCACCAAAGGTCAGCGATCCGATCACTGAGTGAGAAGAGGACTTTATTTGAACCTGTAAAATGACTTTACAGCTGCAACCGAGTCATAAAAACAAAAAGTAAAATTTAAAACAATACAAAAGTAGCAACAAACGAATGTGTGAGACAAATGAAGTGTAAAAAAAAACTGCTTAATAATTGAATTATTTACACACTTTTGAAACTTTTGGTGGGTGGAGATTTCTGCATTTCAATTTGAGCTTAAAAATGTTTCCTCTGGTGACCGTAGGATCGTTTCCATGGCGCCCCCCGTTAAATTTAACACATTACCTGACACTTCTGCATAATGTGGTGTTAAATAGTTGCTCCCTCCTTCATACCTGCGTGGAATCGGTGCAGCAAACAGATGGTGGATCCAATTACCTTTAAAATATCATTTCAAAGGGACTTCTGTTAAAGTTTCAGGCAGTTTTTAACTCAGAGCTAAAAAATATTGGATGAAAGCTGACATTTTATCAAACTGTTTCACTAAATAACACAAGATTTGAACTTGAAAACTCATTAAATTTTTTTTATTTCAAACAATTCTTTATAGCATACTTTTATATTTTGATTCATCAGTCTTTGCTGTGACAACATGAACTTCATACAGGTTTTTAAAATGCAAAAAAAGTTAACGTAAGTTTAAAGTGAAAGCCCTGGGAAAGCTGACCAACCAATCAGTGAAACAGATTTACTTCAGTTAAATATAAAGATAGATGTTAGAACTATTCTTCTTTTTATTCATTTTAGTTTATTGATAAGCTTAGAAACAGTATAAAATGACTACATCTCTTTACTTCTCTATGTTTTAATCCTTAAGTGGGCAGTGACCTTACTGCTAATGTTAAAAGGTGTAACCTAGCAACAGTTAAAACATTGACAACCAGTGATTTACCAGTTCAATAAATGCTTGGATTGAGAAAATATGATCAGATTTATGCAGTAAAAAGACCTTCATTCATTTTGCATTGATA
This sequence comes from Poeciliopsis retropinna, assembly GCA_010277075.1. Lineage (NCBI taxonomy): Eukaryota > Metazoa > Chordata > Actinopteri > Cyprinodontiformes > Poeciliidae > Poeciliopsis > Poeciliopsis retropinna. The sequence goes on along the minus strand of VMRM01000035.1, from coordinate 2,177,511 downwards.
GAGTTTCTGCATGGTTTGCAGTTCAACATTTCAGGTGCTATAGATAGCGTGTGTTGTGAAAGTGATGTAGCTACTGGTTGTTATAGCGATGCTTTCTGCTTCCTGAACAGCTTACAAACTATCACTCCAATTACAACCCAAAATACTTCCAAAGAAATAAACATATATATGTGTATATGAGTATTTAGGATCAACATCAACCCTAATATTTTGTGTTAAATATGAGAAGATGCTTCATTTTTGGGGGGTTAGTCTCATCCTCTTTTGTAACCGTCTGAATGATGAACCAACATGCCTTTGTGACGCTGAGTTAGAAACAACATCTAAGACAAAAAGTGTTGTCGGATTTGCAATTTCTTTCTAGAAAATAACTTTTCATCATGGACTCAGTCTGTATATCTCCAAAAAGAAGCATCATTTTTAATTTGTGTTTCATTTGGTAATGATATTTTGTGATGTTACTACTGGTGGAAAAGTCAAAGAAGACGACAGGAAGTTGTTTGACAGGATGCTTTTTTTTTTTTCTTATTGCGTTAAACATGTTCACTTGTGATTTTAAAATTGTGACGCACTGGAATTTTGAAATGGTGTTTTTGGACTTTAGTTTTGCACTCATTTGTATTGGAAACTCAGCCTCGGTTTGTAATAGATATATAAAATAACGCTCTATCTCTGGTTTGCTGCTGTAACATTTTCCTCACCTGCTCACAGGCCTGAACTCAGTCTGATCCCACACCTTTGCTATGAACCAGAAACCAATACGACTGCCTTACAAATATAAAAAATATTGAGGTTAAATGAGAGCACATATATGCCTGCTGGTAGCAACATCAAGCATCTGCCTCTGTCAGGAGCAAAAGAGACTCTAAATGCACGAGTAAGGCTGTGAAACACACTGAAAAAACAGGAAAGAAGCAACCATTTTTTGTTGTTTTTTTTTAATTTTTTTATTCTTGGCACTAATCTGTCAAAGTTTTGATGATGCATCTCTAGCTGTGAATCTCCTCTGCCTTTGGTGCAGCTGAGTCACCTGAGACCAATTCAGGAACAAGCGAGACACCTGAACGACGAGCGGCGGGATGTGAGCCAGCCGTCTCCTCACACCGAGCATCGCTTTACCTTTCAGACCTGCAGGCCTGGGAGACGCTGACGTCTGCTATTATTACTTGGGCTTAATTTTGTTTTAGTTGACTTGTGTACAGTGATATAAGCTTGTAAATATAGATCCGTGTTTTGGACGGCTGCCTGACGGAGCCAGCTGGTTCGGTTTAAACTGTGATGCTCTCCCTGGCGCACACAGACTCCAATAGGTGGGTGGGTGGTTCTGAAGCTGTTACAGGATATGGAGTTGATATTATTTGTGCAATTTGACTCATATTACACTGATAACACTAGACAAACAAGACACCAAACACCGACGTGCGCTCTAATCAAAAAGAACTACGCAGTCATTTGCATCCGATATTCAATTTGTCAAAGCAGCGGTTGCAGAATCTGATCACCGTTTGGGAATTTGCGCTTTCGCACAGCTGAATGCACCTGAATCCAAACACAAATGATGCCGCTACACTTTACCTGTTAGGCTCCATCATCTGTCAAAACGCACGTTTTTTTTCCTTGTGAAGTGCAATGCAGCTATAGATAGGAAGAGTAAAGCTGCCATTCTGTAACTATGGAAACAATAATGAGGTCACTGTGCTATTTTAGCTGAGTTTACTTGGAGATCATTACTGACATTACCACAGTTTCAGCAGAAGTTTGTGAAAGTTCAGTAAGACAGACTCTCGCTGGAAAGCGAGGGAAACTGTGACACATTAAGCCCCAAAGCTGCCGGCTATAACCCTGAGTGATGTCACACGGAGCTCATTAGCTACTGCAAACAGTTCAGCGCGACTATCAGCCATGAAAAAAGGACAAAATATTAACTTTTTTTATTCACAATAATTAGGATTCGTTTAGCTTTTAAACCACGGAGGAATTTTTCTGCTTCAGTGAAACATTTGTTGGAGGAAAGTCGATCTCTCTGTGGGCAGGATGGGGTTAAATTAGCCGAAAATACTTTGCAGTGAAAACAGCTTCTCTAATTAAATGAACTTCTCCACAGCAGCATTCTTAGATGTGTTTAATATTACTAAATTTGTCTCAAAATTACGCTGAAAAACAAGCATCTATTGGAAGTTTGATGTAATATGTTGAGTAAAACGTTACAGCAGATCAAAAACCCTGCAGGTGGAGAAATTAGATTTTTGTCTATCTGCAATTTAGAGAAACCAATTAACATGACGACTCCAAGCACCTCAGGCTGGGACTCGAACCTGCAACCCTCTTGCTGAGAGGGAGTAGTGCTACCAGTTGTTATTTGATTATTTGTAATCAATGAATCTGTTGATTATTCTGGTGATTCATCAATTAATTGTTTTAAAAATTTGTCTCATTCTGCAGATTTTTTAATTTAAACTACCTAAACTTATTACATGCAATATTAGAAACACATTAACATGATTTCAATGATTAATTAATCTGATTAATCGTTTCAGCTGTTCAGGTTGATTGCATCATCTGCTGGCCTGTTTGTCACAAACTGCAGGGGGGTCGTGCAGGTCATGCCACTGCACAAATAAAAGTGGGCAAATATTCTTTGACTGGGACACGTTTTGATTGAAGTCGCACTTTAAATCCAGATGATATTTTAAAAAGTAAAACGTTTCATCCAGCAGTTAAAATGTGTCCTAATTTAAAGTGACAGAGCGAACCTAAAAAAATTTGTCTGCTTCGGAAATGTCCCACATTTTAATACAGACGGAAAAAGCAGACGGTCTGCTTTCGCGTTAAAAAAAAAGGATGAAAGGTTAATTGGTGTGCCGGCATGACAGGAGCTCAAACTTCAGCAGGGAAAAGACAAAGAATACCTGCGACTAAATAAAGGCGCATTTCCAGAGTGACTGCAATGTTCTTGTTCAATTTACTCTGAAAGACAGAAGCGTCAGAAACGAAAGACCATTTCTTCTCCGAGAACATCCTGTCACTTTTCTAAAGACCCAAAATGTCTCATATTTACCTGAAAATGACTTCTTATACAAATGTGAAATACGGCAGGAGTGTCTGAAAGGAAAAGGTGAATATGATGTGGCGTACAGAGTGCGGGTGACTGGCTGTGTCAACAGACTGTGACCTGACCAGGTGACCTTGGAGATCGGAGGTCATGTTTACTTCCAGCTCGGAAACCATCACAAGGTTTCAACCAGCTGCTGCGCTCGCTGCTGACATTTCATTTTGCACATTACACTAAATCAAAATAAACATGACTTTATGCTAATATATATATATATATATATATATATATATATATATATATATATATATATATAACGATTGTCTCCCAGAATAAACACAGCTGCATCTGTACGACATTCTGTCACTGTTCTTTATTTTTAGAGGCTAATCCACAATAACTGCAGCAAGCTAAATGAAAGCCATAATGTACTTTTGCATTTGAATAAATAAATATTTGAAACTTAATGTACAGTTTTAATTAAAAAAAAAACAAAAAAAAAACATTTTTTTTCACTGCTTTTATTTTTCTTTTTTTTACAAAGTTTTTGGTATTGCTAGATATTTATATATTGATAGGTTTTTTTTTTCTAAGAATGATTTTTTTGCACAAAATCATTCTTAGATAATTAGATTTTACAAACAGATTCACAATTATACAACTGTACATCTTTGAAAAGCAGAAGTGGAGCCTCCTGCACAACCAACAAGAGCACAGCAAGAGGTTTCTGGAAGGTAAGTCAACAACAAAACACTTGTTTTTTTTCAGCAGCCATTGTACAGCGCATACAGTTGTAAAACCAGCTGACCAATTATTCTGGAGTTTGGGTTGCTAGGTAACGTAGCAGAACTCTGCTGGGGTTGCTAGGTTACAGTTTGCAACTTAACAGTTGGGAGGTTTTCGAGACACAAAAAAAACATAAAAATATTTCCAAAAAATGTCTGAGTGTCTTTTTTTAAAGCATTTTTAAAAGCAGTTGAGACCCAAATTGAAGCATAAAAACATGTAAAAAACTGAAAATTCTGCATAGCATGACATTCTTTATTCAATTAATAACCAGAATAATCAATAGAATACTCAATTACTAAAATAATTGTTAGTTGCGTGTCATCTCCAAGGTGTATCTCCACTATGATCCTCTACTTTCTCTACCACTGGTTGTTTCCTGCGAGTGTCTGTGTTACATATTAATGTGGCATCAATACCAACCGTGCAGAAGCGAAGTGCGGAGCATCATCCTCCATCCTCACCGTGTCATGACCTCCATGTCAGGAGAATGTAGAGTACTAGTCAAATGTTTGACACCTCCTCCCTCGTTGACCCCCATCCTGCTTAATATTGCATGTGAACAGGTTCGTTGCACAGGAATCCTCAGTCTGCTGTTGAAATGTGGAAACAGCTGTTGTAGGTTGAACCTCCAGGAGTCCCGGCCCGGTTTTATAACCACACACAGTGCTGCTCTTGTTTCATTACCAGCAGCTCTCAGCAGGAAAAGTCAGCAAAACTGCAGCCAAAGAAAATGAAATATTTACCTCATAGATTTGTCAGTTGTGTGGGCAACAAGTACGCAGTGAAAAATGAACAAAGCTGGCTCATTTAAGCAATCACCGCATGTGTTGGTGAGCTTTAATACAGACTATATGAAGGAAAAAACTCTCATTTCAACATTCACCTTTGTCTGAAATAACTAAATTTCTGCTTGTGTAATATTTGTGCTGTGAATGAATTCATCACACAGAAGGTTGATATTGCTGTTGGCACCAGAGCTTCTGCTGGAGGACTGCGAGGTCCCCTGGAGGTGCAGCACATTTGGACAAACTGTGCCGTCTCTAACTGGATGGGATTATTAAACTGGCCTTATGCAGACGGAGGAGGAGCTCTCTGTGTGAGGATTCCTCTCTTACATTATTTTAATTTAGTGTTTTCACATTATCATACCAGATATCTCATGTAAACACGTTTCTACATGTGTGAATGAAAAGAGTCTGGGATTAAATTACACAGAAATTTTAGTTTTCAGTCAGATAGGATTAATATTTAGTTTTGCATTATTCAGAAGAGTTTTCAATACTAAGAGTGCATTCACTGTTTTGTCTCCTTTAATCAAACTCCAAATTAAAACTAATAAAAGCTAAACTAAAACTAAACATTTATCTAATAAAAACTAGCAAACGCACTATACACTAAAGTACCTACCATTGGAAAATTGTTTACATTTTTAAACAATTTTATTTCTGTTTTTGGCATTAATATACATTTTAATGCACATTTTTCAATGGTGTAAAACAAATTAGCATCTGATGACAGTGGGAAAAAAGATGGCTTCTGTTTTAGCCTAAAACTGCTGAAATATGACTCCATTGTTTTCATTTTGAGAAGAAGGAAGTTTCGCTCAGTGTGAGTTGAGTTGTTTTCTTCAGTGGTTGTGGGTGCAGCGCCCCCACAGGCGAGGAGGGGAACAAGTTTTTCAAAGGTTTCAGTTGGTTTGACAATGGAGTGTGAGAGAGAATCACAGGAGCTGGAAATGTAACAAATGTTGCAACTTTGGTGCCCAAACGAGCAGGGTATACGGGTGTGGAAACACCCTAATGCTTGGGATGTATTTTAAGGCAACACTGCAAATACATTGTCTAAAATCATAGATTCGATGTTCATCTATTCAAATTAGTAGATGCAAAACAAGGTTTGGTGTGAAAATTTTAAATTAAACCCAGAACAAAAACATCTAACAATTTTGTGAAGACGCTGGGTTAAACTGGTGAGAAAGAGCCATCATCAACGGTGAAACAAATTCTGTACTGACAAATCCTGAAAGGCCGCACAGGTAGGAAGAAGCCATTGCGCCAAAAGCACGTTGTGTATTGTAGGTAAGGCAAGACGTAAAACAAACATATACAAAAAAATATCCATCACCACAGACTTATGCTGAATTATCTTGTTGTTCCTTATTTTCCAGAACGTAGCGGTTCTTCATCTGAATGCAGCTCGATGCAGTAAGTGTGCATTGAGCTGCAGACAGGTGCTCCTGAATATTCATCGGCCCTCGTGGATTCTAATCACTGTCAATATGTGTGCATTTTGCAAGTGTCAACTGTTCAGAAAACAAAATCTGCCCCAACTGTAGCACGTCGGGTTGGACTGTTTCTTCTCCTTAAGCCTGTCAGAAAGGCTGAAGCTCCATGATGCATTGCAAAAACACAAAACCTGCAAATATTGGCAAATTATTTAACTTAAAAACACATTTTCCTCACATTATAAGAGAAATTATCTGCTTTTTCATCAATATTTAGAAATTATTCTCCTTAAATAAGCTCCTGTATATTTATGAAAAGCTACTTATTCGTTAGTTTTGTCTATTTCAAGATGTTTAAAACTATTTGGTAAGATGTTGTGTCGTTGCAGTGTGTTATTGGTCTTGGTTACGTTAAATCACCTTATTTGATCTGAACAGGTATAACGCAGTAAATTAAAATGTATTCTACAAATTTAATAACAGCTTAATTTATAGATTTATTCCAAGTAGGATTGCAACTAATTATTAGTTTGGTAATAAATTATTTTGATGATGAAGTAGATTAAACAAATTTGCACATTCTGAAGATTTTTTTATACAAAGTTTTCTTTACTCTGTGCTTAGTCTGAGTTCCTTTGGCACAAATTTATGCATCATTGCAGCACAGCGTGGATTCTGTCCTCTATTCTTCCTCCAGACTCTGGAAGCTTTATTTCAAATACAAACCTTTGTTTAATCTTAAAGGAGGAGATGGTAGCTCCCTCTTCTCTGTAGAACCACATCTGAACCAGATTGCAGGCCGTGCCTTTAAATCGCCCCCAAACTCTTGAATAAACTTTGCTTCATAATCTTCTATATCTGCTGTTTGTGCACCTTTTCTATATCACACAGTTCTTCCCTCCACCTGATTTTCCTTTCAAGACTGTGGCTATCTGTTGTTGTTTGTACATTAACTTTTCAACAAAATTCAAAGTCTTGTTATTCACATCCTCAATTTAACGCTGAAAGACAATCGGGACAATTTATTCCTTTACATTTAAAAACAACTGCATAGAAAGTGTTTGCTAACCTCTTGGACGAGTAATATCTTGTTTTACAGTTTCACTTATCTTCATTGTTTCAACTGGAGCTGGAGATAGCAGGATGGCATCTCCTCATTTGCAGTTTGTCTCAGAGATCCATTTAAGTGGCTTCAACATGTCACCCTGTGGATGCTGCGAAATACGGCTGCTGACATCCCACCCACTGTCTGTTGTTTTCCAGCCTATGCATCCCTGTATATTGCTTGTTTCACTGTGTGTTTATAAGAAAAGATTAGTGTCCAGACGGTTTACGCCGTGATGAGATGACATGTTGTGATCAACTTCTTCTTTTTCCACCGTTGTTATCAGATTTGACTTGGAACTGCGGAGCGAGGCTCCTGCTACAGTTTAATTTCAGATGATACGGCTGAAGATCTGATTTTCCAGACGCAGCGACGGATGTGTTTCAAACTTGCAATAAAAACTCCCTTCTCGGCAATCTAACCTACAGAAAGGTGCACAGAAAAATAAAAATGCAATATTATGCCACGTTTTCATTTCGAGCCCTACCTTAAGATACAAGCGAATGAAACACACAATTTTTATAAACGATATGCTAAAATTAGCACGATTTGTAGCCTTCTAAAGTAATTCAAATGGTTTTATAAAGATTTGCAGAAGTTTTCAGCCAGTTTCTTTCTGTGTTCTGTAAATATTAGCAGCATTTTCATCTATAAATATGAAAATATTGCAAAAAATAAGATTGTAGGTTACAGTTGATGCTAAAATGTCTCCTTTTGCAGCATGGTCGCCACTTTAAGACAATCTGGATCCTTCAGATGTGATTACAACAAAAGGGATTTTCTTCAGACAAGGTCTCTGTGAAAACGGTCCTATTGTCTACAAAAAGGTTTGAGTGTTAGATGATGTTAAACTTTATATCTTTTTACGACTTACCTAGAAATGCTTTCTGCTTTTGAAAAAAGCATCTGGAATAACACCTTAAAGCCCAGTTGCTTAGTAAAGTTACTGAGAGATTTATCATCCTGCACTGCAAACACACTAGATATTTCTGTGGTTTTGTCTCATTTCTAGTGCAAATATGTTTGTACACTTGAAATAAGACAAAAATAACTTCTAGGTGACAATTTAACAAGAGATGGGAGCTGATTTAAAGGCAATATTTAAAAAAAACTATTTGTTCCATTGGCAGATTATTTCAAAATTTTCTTTTTTAAGTCAAATGCTGATTTTCCACTAATAGCAAGACGTGAAAAAACCTGCCCTTGGAATTCGTCATTTTGGTCATTATTCAACAATTATTGAAATAAAACAAATTCCCAAATCTTGCTGAAAAGTAACTTTTTGGTCAATGCACTTAAATAAAAAGAAAACTAGTACAAAATAGTTGCTCTAGAAACTAAACAGAAATACTTGGTAAGATTTCTGACTTTAAACTGTGAAGTCTGAGGTTTTTCTCAGAATTCTTTAATTTGTTGAGATCAAAAGTCAGAATTTAGAAATGAATATCAGAAATCTGGGATTAAAGTCATAATCTGACTTTAAATAAATCAGATTATGACTTGCCGGATCCTGTAACATTCAGAGTCTTGATGACTTCTGATTGGTGAAATGTTACCCGATTTCAAAACTTCGTCCCTTCAGAGAAAGAGTTGAATTTATTCGGCTTGCTGCGTAAAAAGAATCAACTGTTCCACTTGTTAAATATTAATCACACAGAATGAAACTGAAACGCAGTTGAACATAATCATTGTCATTTTAAAAACTGGCTAGAAATAATTTTGACACCATGAGTCAAAATGATGAAGGAAACATTGCAGGTGGACCTCTGGTCCCGACCCACATGGACCCGGGATGAGGAATGGGAGGTCAGAGCCAATGCCACTGCCAGGGCTGACTGAGTCATTTTACACTCTGTCATCACTCTTATCACTATTTTACCCCGTCTTTGCCTCTATCTCGATTGGTCACTCCTCTCTGGAATACGTCTGCACCCTGGAGAATTTATCTCTGATTTCTTATCATCCTTTTCTTGGCCTCTCTCTCCCAGCTGCCCCCTCCCGCCTTTCTTTTTATCTCTCACATTTCTGTGTTGTGTTTGTCCTTCTCCATCCCCTGTAATAGAGCTGGAATTATATGCTGAAGGTAAATAGAGTTGAGGGGAAGCGGATGAGCCCCTCCAGGAACACTCGTTTTACAGCTGCTCGCCTAATTATCTCCTTTCTTGGGTACATTTGGTGTCATATTTCCAGGTTTCACAATGTCATCACAAAGATGAACTTATCAGCGCAGTAGATCAGTGGATAAACTGTAACTGGACTTTACACGTTGCACAATGTCGGCTCGGCTAATTATGACATTTTCAAAGTCGGTCATTTTCACAGCAGAGGCCCATTTTATGCAGAGTCCATTTAAATTCTTAATTGCGCCTCGGTGTTATGTGAGCCTGGGTATTTGGTATATAGCCTTGGGAGCTGTTTGCCCTTGGTGATTCTTTCATCTTCAGATTTAATAGCATGAGTCAAACAGTGTTTTGTAAATTTGATTCGGGTACATCAAGTAGCTGGGGCTCCTTGTGCTAATATTTACCTGAAGGACTGGGTGCAAAGAGGATATGAAGATCCCTCCTGGATGGAACAGGGACTGAATGCGCTGAGCAATTTTAGAGGACAGGCTTCTTTGATGTGTGTTTATCTTGGCCTTAAAGTCACTTCATGCATCTGATGTTCACAACGAAGACAATGGAAGCTCCTTACAGTTTCCTCAGCACCGCTTTGAGGTCATCAAACCAGCCTGTTGAAAGCTTTTCTGATATTACTGGAGAGGGATTTAAAAAACCTTTTTTATCAGTAAAAAGAGTAAAAGTACAGAACAAGGAGGAAATGTCTCAACTGATTTTTTTTTTTTTGTTTGGTTCATAATCCAAGGGAGAGACATTTATGGACTCCTGCCTAAAACTGTTAGGATGGAGGTGCAGATGGATGTGTTTCCATTACAAATCTGTGCAAAACGTTGATATTCTGCGAAGATCAAAATAAAAACCCAATGGAAGAAACTGGAAGTATTGTTGTGTTTCCATTTAATAAGAAACACAATTAAAATCGCACATGAATATGTATGTTCACATAAGTAAGGTGGCAGACAACCCCAACCACACAGCAAGCAACAGAAAACAAAATTTTGCATCACATGATCAACCCTTACTTTGTAGTGTTTTCATTTTATTTTTTGAAGTGGTGATTGTATTTCACAGCCATTTTGTATTTTGAAGGCTTGATCTTGTTTTTGAACCATTTTTATTTTGAGGTTTTTGTTTTATCTTGGAGTTATTAGAATCATGCTTTAGACTTCCGATGTCCAGCTGGGGATCGATCCGACGTCCTCAGGATTTGTAATACTAACCAGTTGAGCTAACCTACCGTACAGAATGAGGCGGTTCCTCTCCTGATCCATTCTATCTATTACACAGCAGCAAACTGCGCCATGGCGGACACATTGTTTTTGTCGATCGATCCTCACTGAAATTGTTCAGCTGATAAGGCGCGTCTTTTCACTCACGTCTGTACTTTTTAAAGCGTTTGTTCTTCTAAGGACATGGAAACGGGTAGAGGAAGATTTAAAAAGACGCGGGTTGGTAGCAGCTCACTGCGGCTGCGTACTTTCCGTCTCTAGGTAACCGTGACGTTCAGCGTCGGTCCGTAGCGTTCAGGGGTCCTTCAGCTCCCGCCATGACAGTGTAGCTGACCTTAATATTGCCTGTGTTTTATTTTGGCCATTATTGTTAAACTTAGCGTTAACGTGTTTATTATAGGCGTGTCTATCGGACAGTTATGCATCGGTTCAATACGGGTCGCTAAAGCGCCCCTAAAACTGGGCTCGAAACGCCACTGCTGGTTGCCGGTTTCTAAATCTTCAAAGCGGTTTCCTCTTAGAAAGCATTCCTTCTGACTTCCACTTTGTCACAGTTTCTGCTGATAAATGAGCTCATGCTGTAGCTGCGGTTTGAGCTGCAATGTGATGACCTCAATGTGCTTCTTCTCCATTTTGAAATTTGATTCTTTACCAATTTCTGCTCCAAACACAGAAACAAACAATAATAACAGCCTCCCAGATTTCTTCCCATTTTGCTTGAAAAAGGTCACAATTTGGATTAATTGCATATCAAAATATATACCTGTTATCTTCTATTGCTTCAGACAGTGCAAACAATGTTTAAAATCAATGTTTTCTAATAGATAGAGAATTGATTTGTGTGACTTTTTCTCTCTAAATGTGTGCACTTGACTTTAACTGGCTTATTAGTATGTGTGTGTGAATCCCCACACACCTGGCTCCCTGTCTCTTCCACTTCACCTCATTCAGCAGCAACATTTCTGTTGGCACCAAACCTACTTTTGATGATTATTCTGGCAACAAACATATTTTTGCACTCTCTGAAGTGAATATTTTTTCCAAACCTCCTAAGTTTATCCGTGCTGTGGTTATCGTGGGTTACAGATCTGGAGACCTTCTTTATTTCCCTATTTATCACCTAATTCTGTTCAAAATGACTCATTGTTAATTCCGGCGCCTGTTTAATAGAAGTCTGTTTTTACGAGATAATCCACCGTTCAAGGTCTGGCCTGTTGGAGCAGATGTTAGATTACCCACAGAGAAAGGCGCTGTAAATAAAAGCACAAGCTTTCTGCATGCAGAAACGCAGAAATATCAGACTGATCAAACTATTACAGTTTAAATACAGAGCATTTTCTTCCTGTGGGCCATAAAAAATCCCCATAACTTCATCCATAAATAAAGCAAGTTGGGATATTGTGGAAATAATAAAGACGTGTCCAGTGTCTAGCTGCCGTCTCATGTTTGCTCCATGTTGTCATTCTCAGCACATTTCATAATGGATGAACATATTTCCTTCGTATACAGAAAAGCGCTGATAATGAGAGTTATCGTTCTTTAGAATTTGCACCACTGATGATAATGGACTTCATTATGTCCCTCTTCCAGTAAGCTGTCACCCTGAACAAATTTAAATTAGCTAGCCCAGAGAAGATCTTACGGCGAGATTATTTCCATTCAAGGCACCATTTGGAGCTGTTTTGATTCCCTTTAATACAGGACTTTTCACTCCAGCGAGCAGCCGCCCTGTTTATTTGACTGTCACAACATTATAAATTACTGGCAGTTTTCTAAGCAATGACAAGAAGGAGGGGGGAGTCACCTCGGATGTGAAGGATGCTGGCTCACTGGATCCGAACGGGACAAGGTTGGGTCTTGGACAAGAGACCCTGAGGGAACCATGTGGTGGGAACCATACTGTGACACATTCAATAAAGTTAATTAATAGTATTTTATACATAATGAGAGTGGATTTCCCACGTGGTCCACTCTCAGGTTGGAGGGACGGCAGTTTCTGGAAACAAAAAAACGGGGTTTTAACATTTCACGTTGAGTTCAGGTTATTTTTATGATTTCACCGAAATAAACTGGAGATTGGTGGGAATGGTCTCGTTGCAGGCATAAATGACATTAAAACATAATGATACATAACAGCCTGCATGCAGTTTATTGCGCAGAAGCCCTGAGAAGCAAGCGAGACAATAAACTCCCTGGTAATGCATTTTTTAAAGTCGGATTGTGACTTTTAGTTGTTTTCTCTCCTGTTGGGTTCCCTTAATTTCTTTTTATGTATGAAAGTGGTCTAGGGAGAAATTGGCAACTTTCTGCCAACTAAATCATTTTGAAGAATCTTTTGGTGTATTTTTTTAGATGTTATTTTACCATACCAAATTTTATGGACAATCAAAAGTTTTTATCACTGAATCATGTCCTGCATGTCGTTAAATTAATCTGAGGCATCCATGTTTTCTCTCTTCCTAATATGGAGAGGATAAAATATCTTAAAATGACCTATCAACACTTTACAAACATTTCTTAAAATTGCATTAACCAGTTTTCCTTAATAATGTGTGGCTAATGTAATCTGAATTATTTACATAACATTTCCGCCAACATTTTCATTCAACAGGGAATTCCAGGGTTGCCAGATCTGACTGTTTCCAGCCCAAACACAAGAGACACAAGTGCAATAACACTGCATTTTATTAAGATTTGTGCTTTTCTGCCTCACAATGACGACTATTTTGAAAGAACTTTCCTATGAAGACTTTCTTCAAACCTGCCAAATGACGTGAAAAACAGCCCAAATTGAACAAGGCTGAGTGGGGGCTGGGAGGTTGCTAGCCCAAAGTATTAAAAAGCCAATCTGGCAACAGAGCCGTTACAGACTGCTGTCAGTTACCATCTGTGCCGCTGGAAGTGAAGCTAAACAGCCAAAAGTGTGCGGTTGCTAGGAAAAAGTAATACACATTTGGCCAATCAGCATGGATTAATTTAATGTCTTTGGGGCTCAGAATTTCATTTCGTAAAGTTTCGGACTCCATGGCGACGAAGTTGATAATGGCGACGAAGGCAGTCAATGGAGAACGAACTTAGACCGAATCCCCACCTTAATTGACAAGTAAGCTACAACTTTTATTTATCAGCATTTTGTATTAGCTTTAGCCGCCATGTTGCTCTGCTCTTTTTCTTCCTTCCTTTATTTATTTTTGATCAGCTGATGTAATTTATCTTTTGCTCATCATCAGTTATGAACGTTGCGGTGGTTTATTTGATGCGTATGTTGATTTGGTTAGCATAAAGCTAATGCTGCTCAGGAAAGATATGTAGGTTTGATTTATATTTTTGTAATAATACTGACGATTCTCTTGTTGCCTCCTTTGAATTTCTGCTGCTATTATACACCTTATTCGTAGACCCCATGAGGCTTTGCGTGATTTATGGATGCGACTTCCGCCGCAAACCAGAACCGCGATTTGTTTACATGTTAGCAACTCGCTAACCGGCTTTCCACAGAGGCTTTAGGCTATGTAACATGTGGGAACTCCAGCTAGCACAGCTTAAATGTGGTAATATTGTTTTACTGCTACCTGTAGCTGTTGATGGCGATTTGAAGAAATGGCCGCTAATAACCCGCACTAGCATATTTAGCTACTTCATTGACTCAGTTGCTGCGGATGCAGATTCAGGTTTTCTTCTGTTGATTTTTCTCATTCTGGGTTTGCTGAACTCCTGATTGTCAGATAAATCTCGGCGTAGTGGTTCTAGCAAAACTTGGATTAGACTTTTGGATTCCTGGATTCAATGTACTCATCATGATGATTTCCTCCTAGTCCATTTACTTTTTTGACCTAATCTAATCCATCACGTTATGTTTCAGTATGAAAATTTTAAAAAATGTAGAATTGTAGTCATTTTCTACTGTTCATTTGTCTGAAATTTTTAGAATAAATTCAGCAATTTTCTACAAAAAACACAAACATTTCTGAGTCAAATATTTGCAAGAAACTCAGAAATTTTTAGATTAATTTCAGAAATTTTCAAAAGTTTAACGTTTTTAACTATTGAAACTCAGATATTTCCAAGTTTTTTTTCTTGCAAATTTCTGAGACTAGTCTCAAAATTTCTTGAGTATTTTGGAAGAAATGTACTCCTCGTTTGGTTTTCTATCTATGAAGGCCCTAGTGCGCCGTGGAATAAACCATATTCACACATCAGCCCCACCAGGAATTTGTTTTCACCTGTTGCCATTGCTCTGTGGACTTAATGTTTCTGCCACCGCGTTCTCCTGCCTTTAAATCGATCCTATAAACAGCAGGTTGCGGTTGCAGTGACTTGCGGTGCGTTTCATGATTCTTTTGATGTTTGGTTCAAGTTACTAAATGAATTGTTTCAGTCATTAGCGCTGTGATTGTTGGCTACGTCGCTACCAGCTTCATTGTCTTTGTTTTGTTCGTATGTGTGATGTGGTTCCGGCGTTTGTGTGTCTGAAAGGAGTTAACTAGCAACAAGTCAACCTTGGCTGAAGCTCCTGTGGTCATTAGTGGACCGGTGTGCATTGATCCAGCTGCAGTTGTTAGTGTGCTCAGACAGCTGGGGAAACTTCACTGCATATAAAAATTGGATGTAGCCACCTGGATTCCACCCACTTCTTTGTTTGCTGCTATTTTGAAGCTGTGAAGCTCAATTTTTGGGCCAACAAAAGTTGCCAAATTCTGTCTGGATTGTTGAGTGGAAAAACATAAAAATCATCCATCTCTGGGACCTGAATGTTTTATTTAGGTATTTCTAAGGAAGCATCAACTAGAATCAGAGGGAGATTATTATTTTTTTATTAATCAGAGCTTAATTAATATCAGCACTCGAGGATGAATTGATAGCCAACGGACAGGAAGTGGGCAGTATGGACTAGAGGGGAAAACATAGAGTTGTTCATTTCCCCACTGTTACTATTTCCTATTTTACTTTCTATTTTATTTATTTTTTTATCTTTATGTCATGCTATTAGCTCCTCCAAACTAGCGGCAGCAAAAAGCAAACCCCTAATGGAACTACTGAGTTAATTTTATGAACTATTATTCAGTCCAATGTGCTTAAGAACAGCTGTGTCATTATTTTACTAAACCTTTCATTTAACCTGACCAGGAAAGGCAGGAGTACACAACATAAAAGACAAGACAAGTAGACAGAAATAAGAAAAATAGACAATAGAAATAAATAAAATGTGAACAAATTGACAGTAATAATATAAAAAACAGTGTCAATTTAAGATTTGAAACACAGGCCTTGTTGACAGGATGTTCATTGTACAAACTTTACTAAGTCTGCATAAACTGCAAAATTGAGAATCGTTGTAATGGCATGCTGAAGATGGATTGTTGGAAAGAGTAGGAGCTTCTTAAAGTGACAAGAGACCCAGCTTCAAGGCATTAGGTTACAAAGTCAAATTTATTTTAAGTCATATTTGATATTGACATATTTTTATAAGAACAAAAGGTAACATAGATACAGGATTGTGCTATAAAATGACACTATGCTTGAAAAATACATAATACCGCACCTTTATATTCATACCAGTTAGGAGTTTAACTAGTCAGTAAATAAACAGAATGTGGCTATTAAACTGACAGAAACAAACTCGTTTGTCTTCAGAAATGCTGCCGTTCGGCAGCTCCTGTTAGTTTTTTTCTCAGCGTTTAGGATAAAATCAGCAGCTGAGCTTCTCTACGTCTCCTTTTTATCCGTCTGCGGCCCTGGGAGTTGGCTCTGCTGCCAGCTTGTGCTTCTGATTAGCATGTTCTCAGCTGTATTGACTGATGGTGAGACTCTCGGCTGGCTCCTCTCGAAAGGTGTAATAAACAGAACCTGGGAAGCTGCGGAGCATCTGCATTAACACCTTGCTGTGGCCGTCTCCAAGGGCCTGGGAACCGAGGACAGTGCCTTCCCTTCACACCTCGTTACTCCTATTCCCTCCCGTGACCTTTCCCTGCAGGCAAACACGCACCCCATGAGACGGCAAACCAATCAGTACCCCCTTCCATCCAGCCCAACCTCTCCTAACCCTTCCTCTTTGTCTCGTTCCCTTTTCCCTGGGCCCAGATACACCTCTGCCGCAACTGTCATCGACTCTGTTGCTGAGTGGTATCGTTGTCATGGGCCCCATCATTGTCCTCCACTCTATCAGTCAGCGCTGTTTACATTCTGGTGATTTTTGCCTTGAATCGCTCTTGCGGAAATGTGACCTTGATGGGAATGCGTTCATCTTTTAAACCCGAAGAGGAAGGAGAAGGCTCTTTGAAAGTCTTGTCTTTCATGCCAGTAGACAGGAGGCTGTCTGAATCTTTTTTTTTTGACCAGTCATTACAAAGATCAGGATGGGCTCAAATGCATCAAGCCTCAGAGAGTGCAAGTCGCGGTCCTCCAGGTGAAAGGAAAGCAGGCCCTCTGGCAAGGTTGCGTGGTTTGTCTTTGATGCTCTTGGTTTGACACATGGAGCTCACCTTGACTGGGTCATTTATTCAGACACACACTGAAGTCACCTGGCGCTGGGAGGCTGAGGGCCGGACACTTTCAGCCTTCATGGAGCAATGGTGCCGGAAAACAGCTGTACTTTAGCTTTTCAATCAGTCCTCACGCTTGTATAAACATTCCTGAAAAGGAATACAACTTGAGGTGGAGACTTTTGAAGCTAAATGGAAACCAAAAATTATACTTATATGTAATCCTGACACCTCAATTTACTCTTAATATTTTTCTTTGTTTTGTTATTCATGGTTTCTCTCAGTGTAATCTGAGCCTGGCGGGCCACCAGGCTATTGTTGTTTACTGATTGTTTTATCAACTTTTGAAATGTGACTGTTACTTCCAGTCAAAAAGAAATGTCTTGGTTGAATAATTATCATTTTAAACCAAACCCTAGTGGGGGCATGAATAATTTTGGTTTATTTAGACTGCAGAATAGAAACTAGATGTTTAGCTGAGTGATTGTGGAGAGGAAAAGCTTAAAGAGTCAGGGTTGGTTGATGTACAGATTTGTATGTTTGCTGATTTATTGCTTTTTCTAGAAACTCTGAAGTTTCCAATAGGGTCAGAGGTCAGAGGAGAATGGTGACCACACCCTGACTTTCTCCCTTTTTATGCCCATAGCAGCCAATGACACAGTGGTATTCCCTGCAGCATGAGATGGTTCATTGTCATGCATGAAGATGATTTAGCTACTGAAGGTCCGGCTCTTCTTTTTGAACCATGAAAGAAAGTGATCAGTCAGAAAGTCCAGATACTTTGCTGAGGTCATTTTCACACCTTCAGGACTCATGGCCGACACCATGATTTGGGCCCAAAGCATGACTCCACCACCTCCTTGCTGATGTCACAGCCATGTTGGGACGTGGAGGTCATCCACCACCAATCCACTCCTGCATCCATCTGGACCATCCAGGGTTGTACAGCAGTCATCAGTGAACAAGTCGTTTTGAAAATGAACCTTCATGTCCGGCTGGGCCCACTGCCACCGTTTCTGCTTGTGAGCTGGTTAGGGGCCCAATAGTAGGTTGATGCTCTGCAAGCCTCTGGAGGATCTTCCACCTTGAGGCTCCAGAGGCACCAGCAGCTTCTAATAACTGTTTGCTGCTTTGTAAGGGCATTTTAACAGCTGCTCTCTTAATCCCATGAATTTATCTAACAGAAACCTTCCTCATTATGTCCATCTGTTCAAACCCATTTTTGTTCTCAATCAGCCACAAATCTCTTCACAGTTACATGGTACACACTTCAGTTTTCGTTAAATATCTAATGTTTTCATATCTTGTCATACGGCACCACACTATCTGATTATTTTCATCAGCAGAGATCCTTTCTCTTTCCCATATTGCTTGAAACCTGTGGCCTGCTTAATAATGTGGAACATCCTTCTGAAGTAGATTTCCTTTAGTTGAGCTCGCCAGACAAAGTAATCAACCAGCTCTCTGAAATTAATTATAGTGTTTCAAAGAGTCCTGACACACAATAACATCTGTAAATTTAATAGCACAACAAAAAAATTTAATCTTAATGACACTTATATCCAATTTGCATAATAATTTGGAACATGGTGTAGTTGGATGTTGATTATAAAAGCCTTAGGACATTTTATCCTTGACAAGTCCATGTTGAAATTATATATCAAACTTACATGAAGTCCTAACTTTTTTTACTTTTATCTTTTTGTAATTTAAAAAAGAATTAAATCATAATTGTCTTTAAAAGGTTTTAAAAAGTCTTAAACTTGATTTCCAGACACTTGGAAACACCCTGTTTAACTTTTCAAACTTTAATTAGGTCACTTTCTTTTCTCTCAAAGCTAATCCAAATTGTAGAAAATCCTTTTAAGTTGGTCTCTGTGAAAGTCGAGTGAGGAGTGCTTTAACTGGGCCGGATGGCGCCGACTGCATGTCGGAGCATTTATGCTTCGGCAGATTATGTGTGCAGCTCAGACAAGGAACGTCCCAGTCGGATGTTAAAGTGACAGGACGTTAAAGCGCTGCATGTTTTTCGCATTACTAGTGTGGCTTTAAAAACGAGAAACAGCTGCAGGCTGTGGTATTGAGAAAACCTGTTGCAGTTACAGCTTACATAATTGTTACATAATTCAGCCGAGCAGACCGGTCAGCACAGCCTTCTGAGACGCCATGATGACGTTTGATTGTAAGTGGAGTAGCTAAAAATTACACTCAAGTAAGAGTAGCACTACTACAACTTATTTTTACTCAAGTAAAAGTAAAAAGTCGCCACCCAAGAAACTGCTCAAGAGTAAGAAATTTTTTGATAATAAGGTGACTCAAGTACTAACTGCTCAAAACATCAGTCACTAGATATTTAAAAATTACATCATTAGAATAAAAATAATTGATACAAATAACTTAATTAGAAAATAGTTTAGCTATAAAACTGCAGGTGTTTGTCTGGTGAATTTCAGGTTAAAACAAGCAGTGAAGTTGCTCAGCTAGTAGAGAATCCAGACATTCTACTTTAATGAGTGGAGCAATAAAAAGTGAAAACTAAAGCGTAGTAAAAATATTCTTAAGCTTACACTGCAAAACAACAAAGTCTTAGCAAGTATTTTTGATTTAATTTCTAGCACAAATAGTACACTTAAAATAAGGCAAAACTTACATAAAATTAACTTTTCAGCAAGATAGGAGTTTGGTTTTAGTAAACAATACTTTAATATAGATATAAAACTAAATACTATTTCCACAAGACATTTTACGAAATCAATGTTATTAAATTATTCTGCCAGTGGATTGAGTACTTTTGTTTTTAATCAATATTAAAAATTGTTTACTGAAAATAAACTCCTTTATCTGGCTGAAAAGTTTCTTGTAAATTAGTTTTTTCTTATTTCAAGTAATAATGGTCCACTAGGAATTGGACCAAAATACTAAGATTTTGTGTTTGTAGTGTTTCCGAAAAGTTACTCAAGTAACTGTAACTAGTTACTACCCAACTCTGCGAATTTCATATTCCGTCACTGGGTGAACCGCCGAGCGTCGTTGCGGCTCTGGAGCGCCGATTTGACTTTAAACCTGCTTTTTGAATAAACCGTTCCAGCCTGACCTCAGACATCTGCAAGTCTAACACTGTAGATGAGTTGCAAACTGCAGTGTGGCAAGTCAGAGCACAGAAAAACCCTGTTAATTGGTCCAGTCTGCTGGCCCCTGTCAGACGAAGCCTTTCATGGCCTTTTCATGGCTTTCTCCTGGGAAAACCGAGGAGGCTGCCTGTAATGAGGCACACTACCTGGTTGCAAGAAGGGAAGAGAGAGGGGGGATCAGGAGGGTCGCTCGTGGGCAATTAGAGAGAAATAATGAGAGCTTTCTCTTTCTCTCTGTCTCTGTTTCTACTCCTCTTCACCCCTCGTCTCATCCCTCCTGTGAGAACGGTGGCTCATCAGGTAACTTTTTAGGGGAGCGTCCCGTGAGAGGCGTCTCAAAGCCCAAACCAGCACTGCAAGAGGAGCAGCAGAGCATTGTAGAGCTTCATGTATGCCAAATCCGGCCGCCAAAGCTTCTGATGTGGCCCTCAGAACCTGTTAGCCATAAAGATAACAGCTCAGAAATTATTGTATCAAATAAATCAAAGCCAAATCACATCAATCAGCACCTATTGATGTAATTGCTTGAAAAATATGCTGACTTCCTGCTAAAACATTAGCTTTAAGTGATGCTAACTCCCACCTGCAGGTGGCAGTCTTTCTTCCTTCAACTGCACTGCTGCCTCGGCCTTCCTTCATGTCAAGTTATAGTCCATCATTGACAACAAAAAGATTGAGTTACAAAACTCACATTTCACTTCATTTTAAAGTGGAGATATTGCTAAATTAGCTCTCGGAAATCAGTAATTATAATTGCAAGAAATCTCAAAAACACGCAAAATCCTGCAGGGACTGATAAATGTGAAGAGATCTTCTGTATTAATAATTTGAATAAATATTTTGTTTTAAGTGAAATAATCTGTCAGTGGAACTAGTACATTTTCATTGACATTAAAGAAATTATTGACTTGGAATAAACTGAAAAGTTACTTAGAATTTAGTTTTGTCTTATTTTGAATGTGCTAATATATTTGGAGTAGAAACCAGACCAAACTGGTAAGTTTTGTGTTTTTACAGTGTTGCAGATGGGTATAGCTGTTGCTATAGATCAGCCTGCAGGTTATTACACAGAGCCCATATGAGATGCTGTGGTTTACTTTGTATACAGTTCATTATAGTAAACTAGTTTGTGCAGCACTCATGAGGTTTTCCTTCTTTTCTGAGCCCTTCCTTCGCCTGCTGCTCCTGTCTGGAGAGCGATTTTCCCTCCTCTGACAGAGATTGATGTGCTGCCTTTCCCCGGCTGTAATAGCACTCAGCCTCCACTGCACTTAATATCCAAATGGCACCAAATCAAAACCCCAGCCTGCCAGCCAGCCGCTGGAAACACCTCAGCAAAGTGTAGCACCTTATTTACATGCACAAAGTCAATTCATTTGAGAAGGGCTTGAGAGGTGATCAATAATTTACATGCACATAAGTGGCTGATATGTGTGAAATGGTCTGCTTGGCTTTAAGAATAATGGAGAGGAATTAGAATTGAATTGCAGATTGTTGGTTATTAGATGAAAAGATCCATGCTAATCGATTAAAACCAAATTGAAATACTGCTGTGGGTTTTTCTGTGATGATGCTGAGGAACATCAGAGTTCCTCCACAGTCTGGAATCACATTAAACATCCGAGGCAGAGGAGAAGAGACGGAGACCTGGGAACAGACCAGGAGGATGTCCTGTTCCCTTTAAGAGACAGCTGTCCATCCATCCAGCTGTCCATCCACCTGTCCATCCACCCAGCTGTCCATCCATCCAGCTGTCCATCCACCTGTCCATCCATCCAGCTGTCCATCCATCCAGCTGTCCATCCACCCAGCTGTCCATCCACCCAGCTGTCCATCCATCCAGCTGTCCATCCACCTGTCCATCCACCCAGCTGTCCATCCACCCAGCTGTCCATCCATCCAGCTGTCCATCCATCCAGCTGTCCATCCACCCAGCTGTCCATCCACCCAGCTGTCCATCCACCTGTCCATCCACCCAGCTGTCCATCCAGCTGTTCATCCATCCATACATATAATCGTAAATACATCCATCCAACAACTATTCCGTAAAATTAAAATTTTTTTCCACACATAAATAAATGAGAGATTTGATTGTTTTTATAGTTTAAAACTCTGGTTTAGATGAAAGTAGACTAATATTTAGGATCTAACGGTATTGGATTTGAGCATAAACAACATGCTGCAGCTCTAATATATTGATAAAATTCTGTTGTTTTCCAAATTTATGAGGAAAAAGAGGCTGAACATCTTATTCTGTCTTGTGTTCATCATTTCACCCAGCTGTGAGATCCACAGGATAAATCCGCTGAGATCCTCCCACTTCCTTCCACTCTAATGATTATCACCGATCTTTACCTGTTTTTTTAAATATCGCCTCGCTCCGGCAGAGGCTGAAAAATCGTCTCTGCTGCCCTTTTAGTGGACCGAGCCCTGTGAAGGAGACGGCGCCGGCTGCGCTTGGCGCTCGGCTTCGTTTTGAAGTCTTATGACACCAATGATGGCATGACAGATTTGGGTTAGGATGCAGACCTTGTTTTGATCTCGCTGTTTCTGCCTTGGAGAAAGGGACACAAACGCTGCGGCGGTGGAAATCCCTGGCTGCTGAACGCTCCGGCTGTGCACACGCAGTGGCAGGATGTGTAAAAAATGGATGTGAGGATTGTGAGATGGCCCAGGGAGTCTGTTACGCTGAGAGAAAATGTAAAGTGCTATAGTCAGGGATGTAATGTAGAATGATTGTCTGTCTCCCCTGTTTATTTGCCGGTGTGAGGGCTGTAATGGAGACAAATGCTTCTCTGAGTCTGTGAACCCGGCGCTCCTCACCGATCTCCCTGCTGCTGCCGGCTGCTTCCAGAGGCATGTGAAGGCAGGTGAAAGGTCCTCAGGTGACTAACCTGGGTTTTATGCCTTAATGACTCCTTGTTATTCTCAACCCTATTTCCCAATTGCCTGGAGCAATTCCCCCCCTGTGTCCATTAGATTGAGGGAGCACCGATCAATATGTGATGCAATTTCCCTGGAGAATGAACAAAGCTCCTTTAGGGTGCCTGCCTGCTGTCTTTCTCTCACAAATGCTTTCTCCTGCTCCTTATTCTGCAACACCCAGCCGAGGTTAGCTCAGCCAGGTGTTGCGAAGACAAAAAGATTCAGCCGCTGGCATTTATCTAAGTGAGGTAAAAATGACCAGCAACAGGAAGCGCGTTCACATCGGCAGCTGCAACAGAAGCCTGTCGCCCGGTTCCTCTGTACGCCGATGAGGAATGAGTCATCACGGGTCCAACACCCACCGACTGCGAGGCTGGTGCTCCGTTTGCCAGCAGCATCATCTGCCTCGCAGGAGACGCTGCCCAGCTATTATCTTTGAACAATGAGGCACGCTTTGCAAGTATTCGATTTCACTAAAGGTCAACATCATTTTGTCACCGGAGTAAAGTGTTGTTTTCGTAATGAATATGCCCCAGATTATTCAGACACAACATAACCTGTGCAGTGAGCAAAGCACGCTAGAATGCACTGGCATTTATTTCCTAATGGAGTCTAAAAAAAAAAAAAGCAACTTTCTGTTTTTTGTTTTTAGTGCAGCATCGTCTCTCAGGGGTAGAGACAGTTTATCTGTAGTTAGGCCTATCGCTAAAACAATAAATCAATCATGATGAATTAAAATGAGTTCAATAATTTCCAATTGGACAGCAATCGTTGAAGAGATGCTCCCTGTTAATATCGCTGAAAATCAGCCATTTTCAAAGATGCTGCAAACATTTGACACCCAGCAGTTAGTAAAAACTTCTGCCTGTTTTTCGTGACTAAACTGAATGATTAATATTTTTAAATGCAGTTTTACTTCACAGACTTCATAATCCATTTTAATAACTGTTGTTTTTTTATTTTGGAGATTTGACTTGAAAATGATCTCAAAATGACAAAATTATTGTTTTTTGCAACAATATTTGGGATGATTTATCATCCAGCAAAATTTATTGTGACAGGTCTATCTGTAGGAGTTAAGCTAAATTTGAATAATATTTGCGGTAAAGAATCTCTGTGAAATAATTGTAGTGTCTAACTATTCAGTTTATGGTAGTTTACACAGAAAAAGTTGATTTATTTTAGTAAATGTATTTAATTTTTAAAGATGCGGAGGCTGGCCTGTCACAATAACCGAGTAATTATTGCAACAAATGAAAATATTGTCATTTTCAGACCGATTTCAAGTAATAAAATAATAATATTGGCATATTAACGCAAGTATACCCAGTCAAATATTAAAAAATCTTAAATTTCTAAAGAATGTTTAACACTGGAACTGAAAAAGTCTCTGAAATAACAAACATAACAATAATTGAAACAGATTATGAACCAAAATTCCATTAAAAAAATATTCATTCAGCTTTAGCACAGAAAACAGGCAATAGTGTAAACTAACTTTGTACTGGCTTTTCAGCGATATTAAGAGGGAGGATCTTCTTGTTGTTCACATGTAAATTAATTTATCATATTAATTAACCAATTGTTATTGTGAATGGCACAGATTAAATTCAGAGTGAATGGACAGGTTTGAACCCAGACTGCCCCACTCGGACCCCACATGTGGTTCTGACTGAAACATCATTGGAACATGTTGGATTAAATTCAGTTTCCAGTTAAAGCAGTGAACAGGAGCGAAGATGTGTTTTAAATTAATTATCAATGAAATAGCTAAAGTGTCCCAGACTTGCAAATTCTGATTAGATTTTAAAATGTGTCTATTGTCCATTTCGGCTGCTAATGTGAAAATTATTAGATCATTTAATAAACAACTAAACCATTTTTGTTTTCTCAATCTTCACTATTAATCTGAACTCTGAGATAAAGCAAGAGAACAAAAACGTTTGCATGTCCCTGGACTGTTTCTGGCCCGTGTTTCCATGCCAACGTTACTTTTATTCTGATTTTGAATACTGCAGTCACAAAACTTTCTTTTGACCATGATAATTTTTTTATAATAAATTGGAAAGTGGAAAGTCACAGCTGGCATTGCTAATCTGGAAGTCTTGAAATCCTCTAATTTTTCAAATCTCCAAATTTGTCATTCTTTCAATAGAACAAGCCTGAAAAAAAAAAAATAAATAAAATAAAAAAAAAAAAAAAAAAAAAAAAACATATATATATATATATATATATATATAATATATATATATATATATATATTTCAAGGCCTGAAAAGCCATAAGATATGCAGGTTTCAGTGCTCAGACAAGTATGAAGAACTTGCTACGCCAAGAAGCCATGTAGCCTTTATACCAGAGCATGTATGCTGTCAAGTGAAAGCATGCAAAATAGGCCCCAAGTCCCTGTGGCAACCCGCGATACTGATACCAGTCAGTGACATGGAGTGCTCCTCTGGTCCTGTGAATCTTACAAGTGACAGAAACACACCTTGGTGTTGAACAGTGGTCATTGTTTCCGTGCAGAAAACCCCCACCCACCCACAGAGCTCAGCTGCACTGAAACCATTAACTCCAATAATTAGAAAATGCCTGAAGTAGATGATGCTGAACGCTGACCCCTCCCCCACTGGTGTTTTACACAAGCATCCTCTGCAGACATTTGAGAAGCCTCCATGTGCTTCCATATCTTAACTCTTTTCTTGTCGTAAATGTTCAGAGGAAGACCATTTTTCAAATGGACATGCAGAAAAATATTTTGTTTACCCAGCGTTGAGTTTTCAACCCTCTCAGCTAATTTAGTTGATCTTTGACTAAAATTTGGATTTGAATTTACAGCCCAAACATGGAGCGGTTTATGTTTGTTTATCGGTTTTAATGAGACGAAGTCTGTTGCAAGATTCTGTCACTTGTTAATCATCATGCTAATTGCTTCATCACACAGTATTTGAAATCTGGAAATTTCCAATCAAGTTGGTCCTGGAAGTGTAGATACTCATCATGGGAATTCATTTTATTTTCGTTTGGGGCTTTTTACTGATTTATATTAACCATTCTCTTTCCAGGATGGAATAATTATAGAAGCTGGAATTGAATGAACAAGTCTGAATTTGTTCCAGACTTCATTGTCTTGTTGGTTTTCCTGCATCAGCCAAGCTTTAAGCATAATGAAGCGTATGCAAACCAATGAGTAGAAACAATCTATTTATTGGTTTTGTTGATGCCAAACATAAACCTCCAGCAAAGTATAGCGCTGTGTTTCCAGCTTCCATTGCCTTTTGGCACTGTTAGACCTCCATACCTTGCCTTCCTGGTCACTCTCAGCATAAATCTTTGTCTCAGTATGCTCTGGAAACTTCATATTGATCTTCTCAATCCAACCCCAAATCAGCTTGGTTGTGTTTTCTGATGAAACACAACCAAGCAAAAACAGTTTTAGTTATGATGACCTTGTTTTTTCTTGCATCTGCTTAGAGTTGCCACCGGCAACAAAGCAGCTCCTTTGCATGATCACTATAGGAATGCTGCTATATAATATAATAAAATGTTTTACTTATTTAAAAAAGGACAGTATTTGCGTTTTTTAACGTATTTATAATCTTTTACAAAAACTGTGTTAGTGGTTGAATACGAAATCTCCAAAATACCAGTTTTGTAAATCGGTTAATGATCGATTACTAAAATAGTGGTTAGTTGCAGCCCTATTTTATTTACCTAGACAAGACTTTGACCAAAGGAAAACATATAAAGTAAAAGAGTTAAAGTGAGAAATGGAGACAACTGCACAAATAACTGTAGTTGTGTTTCCATTGATTGTATAATTGCACAAATTGGAATTACGAAAATAGATTTGGTTCCTGAAAACATGTCAATTTTGAGAGAACTCGTGTTTTTTAAGTTTTTGCACAAGGAAAAGGTGGTATTTTGCAAAACTGTAATTGAAACCATGTTTTCGCATCACAAGCCATGAGATCAACAATTGAATGTTACTACTGCAAGAAAAGACAAAGAAGACGACAGGAAGTAGGTGGACCATGATAGCGCAGCATGTTTTTAATGACTGAACAGCTTAAACAAAGGTATTCACCTGTGATTTTAATTGTGTTTCTTATTTAATGGAAACACTGCAATTGGGAAGTTGTGTTTTTTCGACATTAGCAGAATATCGACAAAGTTTTACACACTTTTGTAATGGAAACACAGCTACTGATTTGACATTCATGGCACAAACACATCAAAATTAGGATTTTCTGTGTGAAGCAGCATGATTTCATGCAGAAAAACCCTCTAGTGCTGAACTGAAGGCTGTTTAATGTTTCCACACGGACACTCAGTCAGCTGAAAAATTCTTACCAGTTCAAAGTTCTGATAATGTTAATGGGACGTGTGTTTACACTGCAAACTAAAGCTTTTAGTGGAACAACAATTAGTTAAATATTTCATTCATCCAGTTTGTTTTGTTGCTCCTGTTGTACTGAGATCGTTCAAAGCTCATCTCCAGGTTAATTGTTCTGTAAGAAAAATATTTTCGTTCATAATTTTCTGTTTACAAGACAGTGGATCTCTGTCTCACCTGACAAGGATCACTGATTTACTCCAGGCTGGTTTAGCAGCGAGTCGCCTTCGGCCATTGAGAGATGTGCTTGGTGCACTGGGTGATCAGAAAGTCTGAAATTGGCCCAGTGAGAGCACTGCTGACAGAAAAAAACAGCACAAGCAGAAGAGAAGAAATGGAAATGCTATCCCCTGCTGGGTGAATGAATGCACAAGTTTCCCTGTGAACTTTTGGCCAGGCGCCTTGAAGCACAGCATCAGCAAAAAGCTTTCTTAAAGGAACGGCTTTCTTCATTTCAAAATACACAGAATGTGGGTGAAGCTCGAAAAAAAAAAAAGCACAAACAAACCAAAAGACTCAGTTTTACAGCAGAAATGTACTATTTTGAGAAAATATACTCATCAGCCATTTTATTAGGTACATCTGTTTATATGTTCTTTAATTACAACCAAGTCACACGGAGGGCTGACTCAGAAAAAAACACATCACCTTACTGGACAATAACAGATTAGAAAAATGTTGACTCATCTGATGAGTCTCAAGTTCAGCTGCAGCTTTCAGAGGTTCTGGTCAGAACAGAAAAATCACCTTCATTATGCACCAATTTCAAAGTCTTTAAAATCAGATTGGCACATTTTGGATATTTTTCAATAAATAAAAACAGTCAAAAAATGTATTCATGTTTGTGCGAAAGGACAATATTATGTATTTTCCACAGTCAAGGAACTATATTACCTTCAGGGTACATATCAAACGTGACTTAATTTAAAGAAATTTGAGTTCACAGCTAGTAGGTAGATGTTGAAGTTGGGCCTCTGTCTCTTTAAGAAGCTCCTACTGTTTCTGACACTCCACCTTCAGTACGTCAAATGTCAGTGCTCCTTTATTTTATTGTTTATAACCTTTCTTAAGCGGTGTTTGCTAATTGCTGCTGCTGCTAGTCTGGAGGAGCTGAGTGAGGCAGAAGCTTTGCTGGAGGCTGCAGCTCCCAGGAGAAACTTTGTGGAAATGGTCACCGCTTGGTGAGAGCAAGCGTTGTAAGCACTCCCAAATGGTTGCCACCATATATACAAGGGTTCCTCAAACATGGATGAAAGAATCATAGCAAAACTCCTGGTAAGGTTCTAATGAGGAAATAGCAGAACAACATGGTATAAAGCTCAAAAAGAAACATTTTCTGAATAACCTACCTTAAAACAACATTTTATCTGTTTGGTACGCATTCAGCACCAAACAAGATTCCTGTATTGGAATGTCTTCAATTTCCTTGGAATAGACAGCATGAGAGCACGGACCCATCATGTCTTATATCAACCTTTCAAACCGCTACTGGTAATGTTATGATGTGGGATATTTTCTTAGCATACTTTAGGCTCTTTGCTAATTATTTAAACACCCACAGCCTACGTGAATGCTGTTGTTGACCAGATCACCCCCGATTACTAGAATGAGTTTGTTGATCTCCATTGACCTTCACAGGCACCAGAGCACCTTAGGGATTGGGTGGAACTGGAGATTATTGATATTAAGCTTAAAAATAGAAGGCAACTGTGTGAGGATATCATGTCAATACAGACCAAAGCCTCCCATGAGTGTTTCTGGCAGCGTTTTGAATGACTTTGTTGTCACAAAGAATTAAGGCTGTTCTAAAGGCAAGTAGGTGGTCCAACCGGATGCCAGCTGTATCTAGAGCTCTGTCACCCCTCCACATTGATTTGAAAGGCTGTCGGTGCTTCTCTCCTTGTCTCAAGTTAAAACAGTGTTATCTTTCACCGGCCCAGCATTTGTCCCGGTGACTGTTTGACGACCGTGGCGTGGCTACTGAATGGCACCATTTAAGAGATGAAAGAGCAGTCGTGCAAATGTTGTAAAACAGCCCAAAAGAAAAAGCGAGGTGAAAGAGCGGGGCAGAAGCAACAAAAGAAGAAGTCACAAAGACATGTAGGCAGCGTTAAATAATTTACTCCCCGTTAAGATCCTGTTTAATTAGCTCTTGTTCTTTGTGTCGGTGCAGGTCTGAACTGTTCAGGGTAGGAAGGCATCATATGCTCGCCTGCTGCGCGATCACAGCAGGGTGCAAGTAGAGGACATAGGGACGCGTCCTGTTGGCTTATTGCTAGCAACACCAGCAGGCCACTGCTGCAGACCTCCCTGACTTCTAAAGGCCCGCTAACTCGCTGCTATCACACTTTCCTTGGCTTGACCCTGTTTACTGCCCTGTAAACATGTTTTACAATATATTTGTATGTGAGTACGGCTGGATGTTTGCTCAGACCAAGAACTGCCTCCTGCCCCCTGTATGAGGATTAGGGGCACCATCTTTAGAACTTTCTGGAAATGATAGCAGGGGAGCGCTGCCTCAGTATTTTGTTGCCCAAGGCTAGTTAAGAGGAACTGCAAGCTGCCAAAGGATCCAATTTCAGGCCATTTCGCTCCCTAAAAAAATTGTCTGAAGTGGAAAATCATACCTGATGGCCCACTAGCATGGCTTTTAAGCCACTAGATGGTAGTATGGGAGTCTTTGTACAATCAATTTTCTGAAGTAAAAAAGGTACTTTTGATAAAATAAAAGGACAGGTTGGACGAAAGTTCAGATGGCCATCACTTCTCTTTGGTACGATCCCTCTTATTTTACGTCATGGATCGTTTCCTTTGCTGTATACTCAATGAAAGAAGGGACTCCACCAGTGGAGGACGCAGAATTCATGACGTGCAGCCAGTGTCGAGGTACACACTTTGATTTGTGACATGCAGGGAGACGGGAGGGGAGAAGAGGGAGAGGAATAATGTGGAACAGAAACCCAGTGTCCCACTGTGGTAATTTGCCTTGGGTCTTATAGAGCTTACTTGCGCTGCTGGCAGAGTCATACGCAGACTGATATGGGAAAAGGAGAAGATGTGGGAACAGCATGAGGAGCCAGCAGAGTGTTTTGGCTTTTACTTATAGCTTCAGAGGAAATAAAGAGGGAGATGTAGGGAAGGCAGGGAGTGGAGTAGGGTTTAACTGCACGTAAAACTCAAACTAAAGGTAAGGCGTGTGCGCTAGCTCCGGAGCACACATCACTGCATGAACGTGGAAAAGCTGAGGTCAATTTTTATGGGTGTGCAGCAGTTTTGTGCACACATAAGCGCCTGTGACACCTTTGGCAGTGCCAAGAGCCCACACATCAGCCGGCGTTGACAGCATGCCTGGCACATGCCTGAGGGGCTGGGAAACTTCCCTTCTATAATTGCATCCCATGTCAACCTGTGACAAGTCAGGCTCAACCAGCAAGGGAGCTCACTAATCACCGGCCAGACCTCCTCCATATCTTCTAGCCCCCTCCCAACACTCAGCCCTCGATTCTTACCCGTCCACACTTTCACACAAAAGGAACACACTCCCAATCAAGCGATCTGTTGTTTGCATCTGTTGGGGTAGCACCCCTGAGCAAGCCATTACATCCTCCTCTCAGCACCTGATGCCATCAGCATGACTCTGCAGTCAAAGCAGCTCTGTCTCATTAGTCCTGTTCTTAAGGAGTGTCTGTTAATGAAGCAATTTCCCAAGTATACCATCTGTTAGTCTCACCGGCGCTCTGTCGCTGACACATTTTACTCATTTAATGTTAATTAAAGCAAATTTGTTAAAGTTAGTGGAGGAATGAAATAATTTTCCCTCCACTCTTACAGGCTCAGTAGCTGGGGATTCATGAGCTCCTTCACACCTCCCAGGAAGAACCAGTGAGACAGACAGATCCACGGTTCTCCATCTGTGGTATTTAGGCTGCTTTTAATGGGACTCGCAAGATATTTTGGTTCCAAGACACTGGTAACAATAGATGTATAAAGCTTATATTTCACCTTTAATTGTACACATAAATCTTCCTGAGACAGATGGCAAAATGTTCAAAAGAACCAGTTTAACAGTATTGTTAAATCAGACAATGTATTAGACAAATTACCTGAAAATATGAAATAAAACCAGGAGGCAACAGTTGTTTCTGTTATTAATAGGGTGTTGCTTTGTGTAACACACACAGTGCTGTATAACAGTATCTCCTAACCTACGGTTTTAAGGTTTGGCTTTTATTTGTCACACTTGCATGTTTCAGATCATCAAGCTGATGTTAATGCAAATATAATCAGAGTGGATGTTAAAATTAGAGGTGGGCATCGCTACCCGTGAAGTTAGGTAATTTGTAGTAATTTAGCATAGGAAGGAACTGCTTCCTACAGATTTTAGCTGAAGCTTTAAGTTCAATTATATCTGCTTTTGAAAGACTATAATCTAACCCTTAATTTTGACATTATAATTTACATATGGTATAGGTATTATATTTATCATGCTCTCTAATGTCCATGTTTTATTTTGTTTTTGTATGTCTTGTTTGTGGATAAAAGAGAGAGAGATAATGGGGAGAGGAAATGGAACTGCTTCCTAAACACTTCAAAATAAGAGCATGCATATTCATGCTCTTATTTTGTAACAGTTGATGACCTAAACTTCAACACAGGCGTCAACCTTTATTAAACTGAAAGTTTACAAACAGCCACATACGTTAGTGCTTCATCATTTATCTGGAAAAATTCATTTTCAGGGCAAAAAATAAGTGTAATAAAATGTTTCCAGAGTTAGCGAAAGCGCTAAGAGGAAAATATTAGCTTCACTTTTAGATGAAGTGTGCCCACCACTGATTCAATCAGTTTACAGATAATTTTTTGATAGATTGTGGTAAGAAAGTTGTCCATACTAACCCGGCTCTATTGTAGCAGTAATCACCTTCTACATCTCCTTGTGGGAACTGGAGGAAATTTGACCCATTTGTCTAAATACATCCACTCAAGCTTTTTTTTCAATATGAATGACTTGTCTCCTCAAGCTTCTTAACAGGAATATAAATTGTAAAGATGGGTTGTTAGTTATTTTATAGTTTGGTCTGATGGAAGAAACTTGCATTAATGTGAGATTGTGTAGAACTGTCTGGTCCAACATCCGGTTCTCTCTGGGTGCTCCAGCTTTCTCCCAACATTAAAAGACAAGCATGTTGAGGTAATTGGTTGTTCCATGTCGCCCTTTGGACTGGTCTTGTTTGTGCATGGCTGTGTGTCCTTTCTGTCTCTGTGTTGACGTGTGATAGACTGGCGATCTGTTCAGGTTGTACCAACCACTCACCTCTGACTGGCAGAGGTAGACACCTTCTTCCTATCTGGATTACGCAGAATGCAAAATGATTGGATGCTACTACAAAAACAGACATCTATTTGAAGGCTTTTTACAAACCTTTACCAGGTATCACCAAGTCATCACAGGTAGTTTCAACAATGTGATTTTGGACCAAGAAGAGATTGGTTAAATTGCAGGTAAAGGTGAAAGTCTGCATAGTCAAAAGTCCTCTTGATCTTTGGCGTAAGATATCAGCGTGTGTGAGACCACATCTTTGATCTGTGGTGAATGATGTGTGTGAGTAAGTGAGAAAGCGAGCGACACGGTGCGGCTGCCTCCTACCTCCTACAGATTGAGGTGAGAGCAGCCAGGTGGGGCTCGGTCGTGTCTGTGCGCCACAGTAACTGGATGTGATGGCTGGCCTCTGGGGATCTCTGCCTTAGAAGTGCTAAACGAGCGAAGCAGAGCAATCACACTGTTCCTGGATGTGTGTGTGTGTGTGTGTGTGTGTGTGTGTGTGTGGGTGTGTGTGTGTGTGTGTGTGCATGTCGTGAGCCCACACCCTCCTTTATATGATAGTGAGTTGGCTTTCCTGTTGACTCCAAGTGGGTGTGCGTGTCTCCAGTAAAGGACGCTGCATTTAACTGGGGTCTAAATATAATCGCTATGATAAGATAAGATGAAAAAGCTGAAAATGTTTTTAAATGTTGCCAGGTAACAAGCCCTTTACATAACAAATCCCCAGCATGGCCGCAGGTCATTGCGGTGATTCTAAATGTTGCAGACAGTCCACATGTGGTAGCTTGACTCCAGTAAGAAAGGTGGTAACAAGACACTGGTTCCAGTCTAAACATTGCAAACTCAAGCTTCTTCAACCACCTCCACCCACCTTGCCTCAATGTGATTGTTAGCCCGAAGCCCCAGAAAGGGCAAACTACCCCTGTACCCTTCATTAACCACATGGAATTGACATAATTCAATTAACGAGCAAAAAAATTCCCTCCCCAAGAGAGGAGAAAGTGTTTGTGTACATTTCTGCCTTTTGCACACCAGCTGTGACTCTCCGCGTCCTCATGCACGCACTTGGATTACACGTGCAACCTGCTAAATGAGCTCTCATGCCTACGAGAGCAAAACAAACGAGTATGTGTCACAGGTTGCGTTCTTGCCGCGGGCAAACCGAGGCCCCGGAGGTGACACTACCGAGGCCTCGGTTTGCACCGGAGTGCCGCGGCCCCCCCCCCCCCCCCGCCGCATCGCGTGCCGCCCAAGCCGAGGTGAATGCCAAGAAGTCTCCGAGCCACTCCATCAAGCAGCGGCCCCCTCCCTCCCCACGGGAACAGCAGCCAATGAATTACAGATTAGATCATTGTTACAGGATCATAACAGTGATCTAATTGCCAATTTCTCTTTTTAATTGAATTTGGTGGAGTGAAGAGGACGGAGATGGGATTCATGGGACACTGTGTGGAGCCGATTGGAGTCGGTCTGCTGTTGACCGGGCACAACACTTAATGAGGGGAAAAATCTCGCCGCTTGACATTCGGCTGCAAACTGGGCGTCAACTGCAGAAATGCCAGGCTTAATATCCTTGACAGTGGCTCTTGTTTGGACTGCATCTTGTTTTTTAGGTACTTTGGGTGTGGAATCAGTCAGATTCTATCCACATTATCATGAATCCCAGTTATATTCTGGACTCATTCTGAATGTTCTGATCGCTGCAGATGTCCTGAGTGTTTTTTCTTTCTCCAGCCACTTTTTGTGCACTGTGAAACTTTAACCTGCTGCTCTCTGACCCGGGCAGAGCTAATTGGAGTTTGTCTCTGTCTCCATGCCCTCGCCCAGCCTTCCTCAACCCTCGCTTCTTGAAATCACGTTCCCAGGCTGCGCTTGTGCCAGCTATCTTTTTCAAGGAATACCAAAGGTTTTAAAAAAGTCACAGTGTCAAAACGGCCAAAAATATGTTCCGAAGCTACTTTTTTAGTAGCTGTGTTGAGCTGAGCAAAAAAAGAAGCAATACTTTTCTAATTTTCCTCATGAAACCCAACACAATGCATTGCTCTCTGGGGTTTAATGTGATATAATGCGGAACAACATCGAAGGAGGTAAATTCTACCCTGCAAAAGCACAAAAATCTTACCAAGTGTTGTTGTGTAATTTCTAATTCACATATCTTAGTACATTTGAAATAAGACAAAACTAGCATGCAAGTAACTTTTCAGCAAGAAACAGCAGCTGGATTTAGGTCAATAACTCCTTAAGTACTAGTACTAGTGACAGATTATTTCACTTTTAACAAGACATTTTCCCATGTTATAAATGAAATAAGCTACTGGTTGAACTAGTACTTTTTAAAAAATCAATAATAAATAATTATTGACTTATATCAAGCTCCTATTTCTTGCAGAAAGGTTATTTGTAAGTCATTTTTGTCTAACTTTAAGTGTACTAATAGACCAAAAATACTTGGTAAGATTTTGTGTTTTTGCAGAATTGAGTGGCACTGAAGTTATAAAAATCCAAATAACAGATTTACATATTAGATTACTTTAGCATGAATAAAATGATATTTTTCAGTGAGAGTCTGATAGCGGCCCATGACGTCCATCCAGTCTGTCCATAAATGAGGCGAGAGTGTTGTCTGATTATAGCTGGGTTAAATTAGATGAGATAAGTTAGCCCACATCTCCTCATCAGCCGTACGTGAGAGCTGACAAGCCCAATACATCTATGGCCACTATGGTAATTGAGATGGGGAGGTGAGGAGGGTGTGTGTGTGTGTGTGTGTGTGTGTGTGTGTGTGTGTGTGTGTGTGGGTGTGTGTGTGTGTGTGTGTGTGTGTGTGTGTGTGTGTGTGTGTAGGAGCCTCCCTCTCTCCTGATCCTCAGTACCTGTCATTGATGAGGAGCCAAGGAGAAGCTTCAGCTTGGAGCTGTCATCGGCCCTCTGAACACATCTGCCTCTCTCTATCAACCCTCCCTTCCTCTGTCTGTCTGCGTGTGTGTGCTTGTGAGTGTGTGTGTGTTCACGGCGAGTGTGTTGTGTTTCTGCAGAACTCGGCGTTGGAGGTGTTTGAATCGGAGCAGACGGACTGGGATGCAGGCACCGCCGAGACCGACGCTCCCTCTCCCGGACTGACAGGCCAATCGCAAGCCACTGTTCGCCCTGCCTCTGAATCCCTCTCTCTCTCCCTCATCCTCTCTCTTGCTCTCTCTCTGTCTCTCTCTCTCTTCAGTTTCATTCCTTAGCGCTCTGCTCGTGTATCCCCTCCTCCTCTTCCTACTCCTCCTCCTCTCCTCCTCACACCTTTTGGTCAGAAGAGGAAGAGGAAGCCCAGCCCAGGGAGAGACGCTGAGAGGATGAAACTCTGACACGCCGGCAGACCACAGGGAAACAAGAGCACAACTGTGAGTACAGCGGTCCTTTCACCTCTCACTCAGGCTTAACGCTGTCACACACACTTTGTGTCACACACACACGTGTCTGGCGCTTTCACTTCAAACACTCCACTGACTTCACTCCACACGCTCGCCATCCATCCTCTGCTCAAGTGTCTTTGTCTTTTCCAGGCAGGCAAAAATAGAAATCAAAAGAACTGCATTTTTCTCTCTCTCTTGGTGTGTTCAAGCTTGTTTATGTCTGTGTTCCTGCAGCTGACACCGTAGTCAGAACCAAACACAAGCATAAACAGTCCAGAAGAAGTCTGGTTTCTACTTTTTGGACACTTGGGTTTTAATCTGTCTTTGTTTCTCACATTAAAACAGAAGGTCTGGATGTGTGGAGCGGCTTTTGTCTGCGCACCTCATGTTTTTATTGGCAATAAAGGAATGTGGGCTCGCCACATGAGGGAAAGCGAGGCTGTTTTTATCTCCCATCCTAAACGTATAAGCTGCTGTAACCAATAGAAAGGGGCGTACTTTCTTCTCAATGGCACCGTCCCCGCTGCTTATTATTTAGCTCTCAGCCAGGGGTGGTGGGGGATTGGTGGCATGGGGAAGGGGGGCTGAAATGCTCCGTTTGCGTCACACTATTTTCTGATTATTCTCCTAGTTCATCTCTGGCTGAGGCGATTTTCCTATTTCCTTCTCCCATTTTGAGAGAGCATAATAGGCGCTCAAACACACGCGGGGAAGTGCAGACAGTGGATCTGTGCAGAGGACACAGATTGCATTCCCTCCGGAGAACGCTTTGCTGTATTAAAGGCACTGGAGGGGCTGCTCGGCACTTGTCATCAGCTTGGCCGGTAATGCCGGCGCGGGGAGCGACGCAGACGGCGTGTTTACGGCCGCTCTCTGATTTAAAGAGCTCCCATTGGCCCTAATGCCTCAGCTGCACGGCTCTGGCCCCATGCATTCCCGGTTATTACATCTGTAAAGCCCTGGATATTGTGCAGCACTTCACTTGCCAAGACGATCTGATGAGCAAATGTAGAAAATGAAAACACATATATGTTAAACACCCGGCAGTATATTAGATTTGCTGCTGAGCTCCAAACTCCTGGAGTGAGAGATGAAGCATTTGCATTTTTATGATGTGGCTCAACGTGGATTGCTTCCCCCCTCCTCACATCTATGTTTAAAACTCAATCACAAGAACGCCAAGGTTTGCTGTTTGCAATTACATGTCTTGTCGTTTCTAATTCTAATGATTTTCTGGCATGTTCCGCAGCCATAGGTGATATTTTTCATGTTTTCCGAGTTGCTGAATCTAAATGAGGGATTGATTTGGAGCGTTAGAAACACGCGGCGGCTCTCGGGACCCGGCGAGCCTCCGGTTGCAGATGTGTCAGCAAAACTGAATGAAAAGGCCGAGATTGACATCCCGGTCTGCCCAGCCTTGGCAGGTTTTCTGAACCCTGGTGGTTTAAAACAAGTGCACACTCCATTAAATCAAGGTAAACAAGACAATTACGTGTCCTTTTCTCCTCTGGTTGCTCCCGATTCTCTTCAACACTCCAAAATCCCAAAATCGTACCAAGTATTTTTGGTCTGCTTTCTAGTCAAATGTCTTGAAATGAGACAAAGCTAACTTAAAAGTAATTTTTCTGCAAGATGTAGCTTGTTTTAAGCCAGCAATTACTTTAGTACTAGTTCTACTGGCAGATTATTCCTATATATGTTTGCCTAAAAGTGTATGTTTGTTGATAGAAATTTTAAACTTTTCTAAATTCCTATCTCATCAAGCTGTGCTACCTTTTATTTAAACAAGTGATTGTTTGATTTTCATTGCATTATTGTAGTTCTTGTTTTGCTACAGGTTTGAACATCGCAAATTACTTAGTTACTCTGAGTAAATGTAACTTGATTAGAGTACTCTCCTGCTACTTTTATTAGTACAACTTCTAAACCTACACTGCAAAAACACAAAATCTTACCAAGTATTGCAAGTCAAGTTTCATAAAATATTTTATTTTACAAAATAAAATATTTTTATTGAATAAAAAATATTTGTTTTTATGAATATTAAGCAATTTCTGACCAAAAGTAATCTTCTGTATCTCATTGAAAAGTTACTTATAAGTTAGTTTAGTCTTCTTTTAGATATTTTCACTTGAATCTAGACCAAAGTTTGTGTTTTTGCAGTGAACGGGTGATCAGCTCAGACTTTAACATTACAACAAAAACTTTGGAGAAAATTAGAGCGGAGGAAGATTACAAAAGCCACATCACAAAAAGTAATTTAAACTCCCTCAATTAATGCAACTCTCATTTCCGAGTTGCCTGTGGCCTTCATGTGAATTGTATGTAATTTAAATGCAGAGAGCCCGTCTGCGTCTGACGGAGTCGCTGACCAATTTAAATGGGGCTTTTCCTCGTTGTGTCATTGTGCTGAAATGTATTGAGGAAAAAGTTAATAGCCTTTTATGCAAGGAAACATATTTAATTACACATATCGTTCAGTGGTACCCCAGAGGTGCTGTTAACTTTACTCTGAGCTGTGCAGTTATTAGACGGCTTGTAAAAGCGAGATAAGCTACTGTCACACCATATTTGCTTCCATCAGCGTGTGTGTTTATGCATTTATTGATTAGATAGTTGGTTACCAGTCTTGACCATCAATACACATCCCTACAAAGTGGGGACCAGATAGTCTTCCCTCTCTCCCTAAAGGCTCAATTACACAGCATGCACAAGAAGCGGGTGTGGGCTCCTGACAAGGTCGAATTATATATGTCAGCTTTAAATCATTTATTCAGCCATGTCTGAATGTATAAAGAACGACACTTTCAGGGAGTCAATAAATGTTGCATGCCGCTGCTTTTTAAACATTTTAATCAGATTTTGTTTCTGATTAAATTATATCCTCTGGAAGCTAGGCTTCAGCAGCTCCTGGGTGTTTTCCTCATTTTCTTCTCTTTTTGCCCTGAAAATCTCCAACCAACTTATTGATATTGGAATCCACTAACTGCACATCTTGAATAATGAGAAATTGAATTTCACTAATTTGCTGAAATCTGGCTACAGATGCAAACCGGCCACATGGTTTCCACTTCTGACACTTTTGGTGCTGTTGCGAAGTATGGATCCTGTTTTTCATGCTTTGTGAGGTTGTTTCCTTTCCTATTGTCAGACATGGCATTCAACAGCCCATTTAAAAAGTCAAGAATAGCAACAATTCACTGATGAAGGACATGTGGTGCAAATATTTAAAACACTTTTTCTTTTCCTGTCAAAGAGAAGCCAGAAAAAAAAGTTGATTTGATGACAGATGAGAGGGATAGCCTTGCTTTGCAGAAGTATGCAAGAAAAAGTAATTGCAGGGTAGAAGACTCATTGATAAAATACTGAAGAGTTATAGTCTGACTCAAGATTCATGTATTTCTTTGGTAGATTTGGTATTTGTTATCCACCTACAAACACAAACAGAGCAGCTACAGACATCATTTGTGCAAAATAAAAGCTGGACATGAAATATATTCCACATGCCCTGTGGACCCTTCACATGTTATTGTTTACATCTGGAAATTTTGTGCTTGTCCACAACACTCTGGCAAAAAGGCGATTCTTTTACGTGCCCTCTATGGCCGTGCTGCTGCGGTAGAACAATCCCGTTAACCAAATGAAACCTGGAGATGCAGGCATTATTAATGTAGTGCAGTGCCTCACAGCAAAGGGAAAAATAACGCAGAAACCCGACAAAAAACAACTCAAAACGACTATTTTCTGTCTCCGTGCTACACGCAGACTCGTTGCCATAGCAACTGACAACAATGCCACTGCATCAGTCCGTTACAGTTTTATGATTTCATGTTTGATGTTTATTTTGCGATTATTGATAAGTGATCGCTGGGGTAGATTAGCTGTCGCTGCTATTAGCTCATTTAGGCACCTGCTCTACTGATGATCTGTTGGTGTTTATGTCACCTTTTTTATTTTTTAGCTGGACCGAAACACACCTTATTCCACATCACATCTGCATGTTAAAGTCAAGTAAAAATACTACTACTTCCTTCTCCTTCAGTATTTTTTTCTTCATAAAACCTTTTCTTCACCTTGTTATCTAGTTGTCGTAGTGTTGACCGGTAGCAGCAAAGCTCCGAGTCCATTTTTCTTTTGTATATCAGGCATATGTTTATGATTTATGTTGATAATTTAGCAGCTAAAACCAATGCTAGTCGTTGTCAGCTAGCAGCTTTTTTGCCCTGTAGCATGTGGATCTTTCAAACGTGATGTCACACTGCAAGGAGTCCATATAAATACTTTGACTAGTTTTTTCTGCAGTGTGGATTCAAGTGGGTTGTGATGCTCAGACATGCCATCACTAGCAGCCGTTACTGCATGAATTTGGTGTGGATTACTGTTGTAAGTGAACACCTGGATGGGATTTATTTTTATTTTTAATTTTTTTGTCTGACTGCACCAAACTGCAACATACGGGTGGGTGATATGAACATAAACTATTACTCTGGAAGATTATTTAACTTTTAACATAGAAAAATATCTTGCTACAAGTGAAATAATCTGACAGTGGAACTATTTCTTTTTTATCGATAATGGGGAATTATCGACTTAAAACAAGCGTCAATATGTGGATGAAAAGTTACTTGTAAGTCAGTCGTCGTACTTTAAGTGTACCATGATATTTGCACTAGAAACTAGACAAAAATACTCAGTAATATATTTTGTGTTTTTGCATTGTGGGCTTCATTATGCAGACTGACTTCATTGTTTAGAGCGATCCTGTGCATGAAACCGTGTCGGACTCTTTGCAGATTGGCACAGCTTTAGTCAAAAATAGACCAGGTGCATATTTTTAGCGCATTGTGTTGCACTAAAAATATATTTGTGTTTGTCAGCAGCGTGGTAATCAATGAGGTTTGAGGTAGTGACGGCTGCCTAAGCTCACAATGAGCAGCAGAAACGCAGGCTGCTTCTCTTCGCCAGATGATTTTAGTAACGTGAAGCTTTGCTCTTGTCAGCACCGCGGACGGCGCGGCTTCCTCTTGATTTCCAGCTTTGACATGTCCCACCCTGCCAGTTGACAGGATTGCTTCTTAGGCCTTGTTATATATGGAACGCCATCCATGTTGTTGAGCCTTTAATTGGCACTCTGCAGTGTTAAGGTGGAAATGTGGAGCCTTCCTGGTGACCGCTTGTCACTTCTGGTGTTTTCTACCATGAAGAAAAACATTAAGGTTCAAACTAAACCAGATCTGGCTTCTCTTTACTTTACATGCGTCTTTAAGTTCTCCTTAGTTCTAAATAGTTTAATGAAAAACTTTGAAGAAAAGCTCAGAGTGATGCATTAGAGAAATTACTTTCTGCTTTTGGGTTTATGGAAATCTGATATTAGTTTTTGCTTCTTTCATCTAAGCTAATAATGTGATGAATTTTTCGAGCAAGTATTTAATTCCAGTTAATTTCTGTTTTTAAAATGTTTTACTATAAAATGTTTTCTAAGGATAAAAAAATGTCCAGCTTTAACCCTGGAAGACTCGGACATAGAAAAACATGAGAGAAATGTTCAACTATTTAGATCACAGGGATCAAACTCGAGGCCCCCAGGCCAAATCCGGCCCGCTTTGATTATTTATGTGGTCCTCTGGGGTCTATAGGGCCACATAAGTTTAACTTTAAGAGTGTGGGCTCAAATATTATTTTATGAGTCAAATCCATTTTCATTTGTAAATTGTATAAATGTGAGAAGATGTTAAAAATTGTTACATTTTAAGAAGTTCTAACTGAGAAACTATAATACCTTAATAGTTTGCCATTTGACAAGATTCATGACCTTGATGTGTCTGGAAATGAAAATGAGTTTGACGCTCCTGTTTTAGATGCAGAATGAAAATATTATGTTTTTAAATTGTTCTGTGACATTTTATGAAAATGTTTTAATATGAGAAATAATGTAAAACATGTTCTATTTAGCATTTTCTACAAAACTACATGTTGTAGACATTGAAGAGTATATTTTACTTACTTTATAGACATCAAGTTGTTACGTTGTGACCCTGTAGGGGGCGCTGACATGAATTTCCTACCCAAAGACTGTGAGTTTGGGTAAAAAAAACAGAAGGAAAGTCAAGATTTGTAAATTGTTTTAGTTTAAAATTGAGCTGTTGTAATGTTATTGAAAAGCCAGTGTTTAAACTAGAGGTTATTTCTCTCTCTGAGCAAACACAGGGTGACAGTGGAGAGGAAAAACTCCCTTTTTAAAAGACCATGATAACCATGGTAACTTAGGGGTCAGCAACCTTTGCAATTCAAGAGACACTTTTACCCCACCTGCCACAAAATAAAATTAGTCTAGAATAATTATTTTTAAATATATAAATAAATAATAATTGGAATGCTTTATTTTGAAAGGAAGGAAATGATCCCAGTTTGCTGGACAGAAAACAGTTTCTGTCCAATCATTGCTGATGGTGTTATATATTTAACAAATCTTAAATCCTATTGACACAACAAGATTGTACTTTTGTTTAATGAATAATTTGTAAAATTATAACGTTGTGTAGCGTGCTGTGTTTATTTCTAAACTTTATTTGTGATTTAAATGTTTAACCTGGAGCATTTTTTTGTTCTGGTACATAAAACCCTTGAATATAAAGACGGTGTTCTGTCTTTATTTCTTATATATGCTGTATATTTTTATATTTCTTTATGCAAAACATATTGAATCAGACAAAAGAACAAAAAGGAAGGAATGTATTTATAACTTTTTGAAAGAAAATGCTTTTGTTTTTCTGATGCACAGAGCTGTTCGCTTCTCCTCCAGAGTGAGTTTGTGAGCCGTAATCCCTCAGACAGAAAAATGAAACCAGGGCAAATAAACCCAAACTGTTTTCACGTTTTGTTATCATCAAAGGGCAAGAAGGGAAATATGTTTTTGTAAATTACCTTGTTAAAGTCCTACAGCCAAATTCTCCTGCGAACCGTGTTTATTCAGTTCGTTTTATTAGAAACTTTATGGCAGCCTTGCATCAGCTTTAGCCACTTGGTCTCCATTTAATCAGCCGGTACCCCCAGCATTAACCTTCACTTCCTCTCTGTCATTCTCTGCAGGGTCACACAAAGTATCATCAAATATTTATAAAATATTAATAACTGCCTTTAGGAAGGGAAAAGAGAACATAAATAAATCTGCTCCGCAAAGCATTCGATTAAGAAGTCCATTCCATGTAATAAATGGGTGAAGGGGAGCTATAAGGGCAGCCGTGGAGCAAAAAGGGCGAGACAATTGAGTCAGAGAAGAAGAAGCCGTGGAATAAAAGGAGATTTTTTTTTGTTTTTTTTGTGGTCGTGGAGAGGAATGTTCCTCCTGTAAAGTCTCCAGTTGTACGTTACATGTGCTGTTTGTGAGCTAATGCGAGCCGGAGAGAAATGGTTGTTGTGGACGGCTTGAGCATCCACGTTCCCCAGGGGTGTAGAGGAGGAGGGGGGCGCCTACATCGACAGACTCCAAATAGACTAATGCAGACACCCACACACTTACACAGACACACACACGTGTACAGCGAGCTGTTTAGCATGGAGGCTGATTGAGGCAGGGCCCAACATTAATTATCTGTTTTTCAGCTGAGGTCTGGTGACAGTGATTAGAGCGAGGGGTTTTTTGGAGAGTGGTGCACAGGCGGTCTAATGAGGAAAACTGGCCTCTCTATAGAGCTCTCCAGGCACACTTGATCTGCTTTGTGGTTCAGCAAGTGAGTATGCGTGTGTGTGTGCGCGTGTGCACGAGTGTGTGGGTGTGACTGCAGGCTTGCTGCTGGGAGAGAGACACTCTGAATCTGAGGTTTAGAAGCTGATGTAATACTTGGGAGTTGAGACGTTCCCGAAGCAGGAAGCAAAAATCTCTGTCAGATTACTCGTGTTTAATTGTCTTCTTTTGCTTCTTAGCGTTTTCTTTCATGGTCGAGGCGCTTTTGGGCTTCTGGGAGACGGTGGGAGTCACATGACTGCCGGTTCTGGTTCTGCTGGAGGTTTCTTCATGTTAAAAGGGAGTTTTCCTCTCCACTGTCACTACGTGCATGCTTACAGTGAGAGCCTGCTGCAAAGTTAAAGGAGGGATATTATTCAAAATTGTCTTTTTAGAGCTTTACATCATGCTATAATGTTATTCTTTCATCATAAATATGACCTGGGTTGTTACTTTCGTTCTTTCATGCATGTTTAAGGAATCCTTGATTCTCCTGTGACAACTGCCATGGGAGGTTCGCCAGCTATTTACACAATGTTCATTTAATTACAACCTAACCTTGACATACTTTAAATTGGACAAAACATTGAAAATGCAGATTTTGCACATTTCTGTTCCTTTCCATTTGGGTTTCAACTGCATCTAAAACAACCCAAACA
Source organism: Poeciliopsis retropinna (assembly GCA_010277075.1). Classification (NCBI taxonomy): domain Eukaryota; kingdom Metazoa; phylum Chordata; class Actinopteri; order Cyprinodontiformes; family Poeciliidae; genus Poeciliopsis; species Poeciliopsis retropinna. The sequence goes on along the minus strand of VMRM01000035.1, from coordinate 2,132,953 downwards.
CTTTAAAAAACAAACAAACAAACAAACAAACAAAAACTAATGCCATTTTAAAAACACTCAGAATATAACATCACAGGCATTGACTGTTACCTAGCAACCCAAGATGAGCTCCAGCGCTGTATGCGCTGTGCAATGGCTGTTGGAAAAGATGAGCATTTTGCTGTTTGCTTACCATCTAGAAACCACTTGCTGCATTCTTGTTGGTTGTGCAGGAGGCTCCCCTTCTACTTTTCAAAGATGTATGGTTGTATAATTGCACCAATCTGAGTTGTTGAATAACCTAAATAACAGATTAAAAACCATAAATATTTGTTAAATTTGCTGATCAATATTAGTAGACGTTATGGGATTATTCGTGGTTCACGTTCATCATATTTTATTTAACTGTTGGTATTTTTATGAACAATTTTAGTGAACTGCTAGAATATTGACATTATTCCACAGGTAGTAATCCTTCAAACCTTAAAAACAGAACAAATCTCATTATTAGACACCTTTATTAACTTCCTGGAAAGGTGAAATTCAAATTTTGGTTGAATTTCTTTCTTTCATACTAAGTATAAATTGTGATTTATTTTCAAAGTTTCTGATAGAACAACAGGGTGCAAAGTATGCAGGCCATGAGGTCCATTTCATTTCCATGCAAAACAATTTCCAATGTCTGTGTCCAAACTTTGGCAGCCCTGATCCAAAACCACTCACCTCAGCAGCACAACAAAACAATGCAAACGCGGAGACTTAAAACTCTAAAACTCAAAAAGTTCATGGTATTATCCCCTAAATCTGCTGAGGATGCGTCGAGGTTCTAAATGTGAAACAGAGTTTCCTCTGAACATGACGGCGTTTAAACTGAAACCAGCCGCTCAGGCATTTCCAGCAGCAGGAGCAGCAGATTGCATGGCTTGAAATAGTAGTTTTCTTTCAGTAAAAGCACTGGTCCAGCACATCAGCTCTCCAGTATCGTCGACTAAATCACATTTGTGTAAATGCCAATGTTGGTGTGCACCTGACTGATAGATTTCTGCCAGCGCCAGGTTGGCTTTAGGCAAAGGCCTACATGTCATTTTCCACACCATTTTGTCCCAAAGTCGATTACTTTGCTTCTGCAGCTATGGCCGCCTCAGAATTGAACCACACATTTAGCTCACAAGCTGCCAATAAAAGTCAGAGAGCCCGGCTTCCATCAGCGTAATGATATTTCGGCCTCTGTATTAGTTCAGCACTGTTCTCCCCACCACTTTCTGCTCAATTAAAGATGGTCCATATTTAAATACAGAGAGAATCAGAGGGCTGGCCCGGCCCGTGTGCATTCACATGTGCTGTCAGACGTTGAAATGATGAAGTTTGAAATGGACATTTTTTTTTTCTTTTAAGGAGCTGCACGCTCCACACCTTTCGAGTTTGAACAAGGGGAGCTGTTCATTTCCTCGCTGTGAAATTTTTCTTTAACGTCGCTGATGTAGATTAACTTTTTTTGCTAAGGTACGGTAAGTAAGTGAAATGTGAAATAATTCATCAAGAGGCAGCCATGTAAGAAATGTGATTTTTTTTTTTTCTCTCTCTCTCTTTCTTCCCCCCGCTGGCAGAAAGGCTTGCAGACCATTACCACAAACAGAGGGAGTAGATTAAAGGTGGGGCTCTGACTGCCTCCCACTCCGTCTATGCCACAATACATGAACAGCACATTTCCAACCAAAACCGCCTGCCAGGCCAGAGAAAGTAAATTTCAGCTCGTGTCAGCCCCCATGCATTCATGCTATGGAACTTCTGTTGTCTTCCTTCCCCAGACGACTTCGGCTTTATGTAGCCTGAGCTGTCATTTCCCATAAATCCCTTGGAGGAGGCGTCCGTCAGAGCTGCCAGCTCCCCTGTGTGGACCACCTGTAACGGGGGAGCGAAGTGACAGTTGTGCTGGGACTGTCCTGTCAAAGTGACACACACTGAGCAGGCTGGCTGCTCTAAGGTCAGGGTTCTCAACCTAAGGTGCATGTACCACTGGTGGTACTCAGGCATCCTCTGGTACAGACCTGGACATTTTGCAGGCACCAATTAACAGTTGGTAGTTAACTCTGACTGCTCTAGAGGAATTAAAGGGGCGGGTACCAGATATTTTCTGGACATATTATGACATTTTATAGCTGCGTTTACTTTGTCAATATTCTGCTAATGTTGGAAGAAACGCAATTACACAAATGCAGTGTTTCCATTAAAAAAATAAACGTAATTAAAATCACACATGAATAAGCTTGTTAACATGATAAGCCATTAAAAACATGGTGCGCCATCGTCCTCCAACTACTTCCTGTCTTCTTCTTTGTGGTTTCCACCAGTGGCAACATCCGGTTGTTGATCATGTGACTCGTATGATGTGAAAAAGAGCCAAGCCTGTAAATAATTGTTTCCATTCAGAAAATGTATTTTTGAAATGTGAAATTGCTTTCCAACATCAATGTTACAGTTTTAGCCTGTAGTGCTAACTTGTAGCATTAGCCCAGGTAGCATTTTTTTTTCCTGAATGTATTTGCCAATTTAAAGTTTTTAAATTGGCAAAGTTTAAAGTTTAAAACCGTCCCTGTTATTGCGGCGCTGCTGCTGGAGGAAATAGTACAATCCGGGCAAACGTCAATGGGTCAGTTTGTATTTAGACATTAGTATCTTTAAAAAATATATATGTATATCTTAGCATTGATTATATTAAAATATAGGTTATTATGTCTAAGCAGCTAAGATTTCTGCCTTTGAAATGAGATCGCAGCTGAGAGAAGCTCTTTTCTGTTCGGTTCATGTTGGACAATTTGAGAAGTTTAAGGCCTTCGTAAGTAACTCCACTTTAGTAGTTATTAGTTTTTATTTAATTAGAATTTCTTCAGAAGCTTCCACCCGCTCAGATTTAGGTAAACAGCCTTTAAATGATTGATTCTGGGTGTATAAATATTAGTTTAAGCTTCGTTCTTCAGCGCCTCAGTCCCATTATTTTCTATTTACGTTCTTGTCCGTCAGCCTCGACACTTTAACGAATGACCACGTAAAAATAAATTGACAGAGCAGACAAGGTCACAGTATCTGTCAAGCGTCATTTCCCAAACACTAATTATTTCGTTATTATATTTATGAATGTCGCATAAAAGTGCTTGTGATGTGGAAACAGGGACGTATGTATTTTTTTTTAGTTTTTATCTGATGCGGCTGTCAGCACACATGCTCCATCATCTGCGCTCCAGGAAATTAGAAAGGAGAAACGTTTGACAGCACAATTTCACAAAACACAGCCACGCCATCATTTCATTTTCTCTCAGCCATTTTTTTCTCATTTATTTATTTCATTATTGCCTTTTGAAACACAAACGTGGGCGATAACAGCGGCTCCTTTTCAGGTAATTTATCCTTGTTGCTTTGTCGAGCTTTATTCCAACCTAAAAGTGGCGAACAGGATGTGAACGAAGGACTCTCTGGATTATCAGGCTTTGATCGGAAGGATCACAATTTGGGCTGGCTGGTTCCAACGTGTCCGGTTTGCTCCGCTGAGTCTTGACCAAGACAGCAAAAAGTCATCAGCTTCCGTTCCACCATGGCAGTTATACATCACCAATGTCAGTGGCTGACTGCTGCTTATCTCCCACGTATCGATTAGAGGACTGCGCTGGGGGGACCAAAGCACTGCGGCCAATCAATGGGGGCATTTCATTCTCCTTGAACATCTGCTTTTTGATCTTCCTCGCTGATTGGTCGGCCCCGTTCTGGTACTGTGGGCTCTTTTTCTCTTCTGTGCTCTGAAAAGGAGTGGGAGGAGAGTGATGAACACTTTGGTGTTGGCAGCCCGCTGTGCTTTTTCGCCGATGTGCATGGCATATGTGCGAGAATCCTGTTGTGCTCTCCCTTTGCTGCCAAGAACCCACAGATCTCGCTTAGAGGTTTGATTCGAATTTGCACTTTAATTTCAGGACACATAATTTTATCACAGAGATATGGAGAGCATTAAAGAAAGGAAAACGTTTTTTCCACTCAAAGTTTCTCTGGATTATCTCCAGTGCCTCAGCACCTGAAATCTACATGTAATCTGTAAAAAAAAAAAAAAAAAGAATAAATCACTTGTATGTTTTGTGATGGAACTACTGATTATACTTGGATTTTTTTTCTAATTATCTGACATTATTAAACATAGTCGATGCTTAATCCTCTCCGTGATTCAGTAATTTTACTCTCTAACAAATCTTGTCTCGTCTTTCCAGTCGTTTGTGTTGCTCAGTCAGATTAAGAGCGTCGCTTTCATCTTGATTTATTTGTTTTTCTGTGTGTTTTACATCCGGGTGCTCTGCTGCCATCCTGATAGTATGGAATTAGCTCTCCACTTCTTTGATTGCACATACAGAAACTATGATGGTTGGAAATTATTGGACTTAAAGGCATAAAAACAAATCTGATAAAACAGTAAAGAGAAGTTTTCATTACATCCCATAAAGCTGGGCTAACTTTGCTTTGTTGGCTAATATTCAGAGGATGTGGCACGGATTCGCTAGCATTTAGAATATTTTAAGATGTTTCAAAAAATAACTAAAACTTAGAATAGATTGCTGTAAAATAATACTTTGTAGGCAAACCTGCTGACTCATATGATAGATCCATTTGCACAAAGTACGAAATGCAACTCTATGTGCTAATATACTTTTCTTCTTGTTGCAACATCTGGACTTGAACAAACAAAAAATAGTTTATTTGCATCACATCATATAGAGAAGGTGCTACACTGGAAATATGTGCAATAGAGAGAGCCTGAGTGAACTTTTAGCTCCTGAAATTCAAAACACATACAGACATTTTATTGATCTACGTGGAGATTTCGTGTTTCTACAAATAACATCAACCTGTTGCTCACAAATATTTCACAAAACTCTGGTTTACGTCCAGAATGTGGAATAATCAGCGTTTTAGCCTTTTTGTTAGTCTGCGAGTTATATTTGTGATTTCTATTTTATGTATTTATTCATGTTTTAATTACTTGTGTTTATAATAAAGGAGATGATGAATTTTCATCATAGCAGCCCATCACATTATCATTCTCGTTATTTGGAAATGATCTCATAACACAAACCAGATGACTTTCCATACACCAAAATCTACAGCTTTTATAGAAGTTCTCAAACTGATAATAATCTGTTAATCAAGAGATTTTTTTTATCAGCAGCACCTCCGAAATCAGGGGAGAATATTATTTATGTTGGCTAATAACACGCGAGCTCATAGAAATAGTTTTCCTCACGAAAATAAAGACATGTTCCCACTTTAAACAAGGTAAATCAAAGATTCAGAAGAACTCCTTTCTGTGACCAAATGATTAATTCTGAAATGTTTTAGTGTTAAAACTGTCAGCTCAGGTCAGAGTTTGCCATTTTGTTGTTTTTCTATACAAACATTATTGTACTAATTAGTGGAACATTTAATGAAAACATAAAATCAAACCTTTATAATCAGCGTTGAGTTGGAGTGTAGCAGATGAAACATCTGTGGGCAACCTGGCAGGCGTCTCCTCTGCACTCAGAGTTCGCCTTTTTATTTCGCAGTTTCACTGGCATATGTCTGTGACTAAAAGTTCAAATAAGCTCTTATCGTCTGCGGAGTCTTTATGTCAGAATAAGATAAGATAAATCTGTATTTTTGTAACGCTAGAGCTGCAATATTATTTTATTATCTTCATTTTCCAAAGTAATTGAGTCGGAACGTCACAATGTCGATATTTGACACTCGGGCCACTTTAAGATCACTCAGTTCTGCTCCATTAAGGTGCAACTCTGGACTCAGACCATGATTTAAAAGAATTCATTTAAAAGAAAGATTTAAATGATTTTTTTGTGTGTTTTTACAAATGCAATCAAGGGTTACCGCATCATAAATATGTAATCATCTAAAAATAATAACCTTCAGTTTTGGCTGCAAGTATTTTTGATTTTTAACAACAAAAGTGCAAATTAGATCCAGTTAATCCAACCGTCTATGAAAATGCTATCATGCATGCTTTAATAAAGCCATTGTAACTGCAGCAGAAGAGCTGGACTTTAGTTACTAATTGGTTTTGTAGTTTTATATTTTATTTAGAGGTATCAGATTATTTGGGGATTTTTAAGTGGATGACTTGTATTTTATTGAAAAGAAATCAGATTAAAATGCATTTGATAGAATTGCACACCACACTTTTCAGATAAGATGAGAATTGTTAAATATTGTTGTACAGAAATATAATTGTTTACTGACATATTTTCCATTATGTGGGACAAAATGGTGAGCGCTCTGAAAATGTTTTGTTCTCAAACAAACATCCTTTTGTGCTTTTATATATTTCTGTCCCCAGTTACTGTCACAAATCATAAAACATAAGAGAAACTCACAAAGTTGGGGGACACATCTCTTGTTACTTAGCGAGTAAATAATGAATCAAAGGATCTTTGAAGACAGAAGTGACGGTACCAGATAGAGTAACTGGTGATTCGCAGGTTAATGAAAAGGAAATGTAAAAATCTGAGGAAAATCCAGATTTCCTTCAGCGTGTTCCAACACGTAATGACTGTTCTTTGTAGAACTGGCAGTTCGGGCCATTTGATACGCTCCTTCAGCTTTTGTATTCACAAAGTACTTTGTGTATAGATAGCTCATATTGAATTCATGAGACAGTGAAACAGGAAAACGGAGCACCTTTCTGTGATTCACTTTCAGATGAAAGAAATAGACAAAGACAGTTCTGCCTTTCTGTTTATGGTTCCCGTGGATCCGGAGAGCTCACGGTTTGAATGTTATCTTTCTTATAGGACTCCTTAACCTCAGTGGAAGGCTTATTGACTCTCACTAACCTTGCAGGGTACTGCTGGAGGACAAGAGATTATGAGCGTGCTCAGTGTATGGAAAAAGGCCCGTGTGGAGGTTTTTCCGCCCCCATCCTGCCCCTGCCAAGCAGCGCCGCTACCAACGCTTTGCTCGACCTTTGCCTTTTGATCTCAGTTTCCATGGTGAAACGCGCAGTATTGTGAATTGAGGCCCAACAGACATGCTCATCCTAACTGTGGAACGGTGTGGCTGTAATGTAATGTACTCCATGCAGGTATGGCAGGAACTACAGAGATGCGTAAGATGGAGGTTAAAAGAAGAAGCAAGAATGGAAATCTTAATCTCCCTCTGCAGTTTTTCCATATCTGTCCAACTTTTTTATCCGGTCCCTCGTGGTAAACACGAGCCCGCACTGGCGGCTCATGCTTGAACAACTTTAAGTATCGTCCTCATCTGACCACCTCTGGCAGTGTGAATGCTGAGCGCATACCGAATGCATCGCTGCCGGATGCAGCCGTTAATTCAGCCGCTGCAGGATCATGGGATGTATAAAACCTGCTTAAGTGAACAGAAAATAAGAAAAGCTGCCAACATGATACACGGCTTACTGCTGATGCAAAGGAATTCCTTCCATATTTCCTCCTAATAACACACAATTTCCTATAAGCTACCTCACATTACCAACGGTGAAGAGGATTTTAATTAGACCTGAACAGAAAAGGCCTGTACTATCTTTCTAAGCACAAACTGGAGCGGAAGGTTAAATTTGGAAGCGTATTTCCTTTTAGTGGATAATTTATTGTTCCACTCTCCGTAGTCAAAAAGTCAGTTAAAAATTGTTTTCAAAATGATTTTTTTCCCGTATAATAGTTGATAAATAACTTCTCAAAGGCTTTATTCTGTTATTCAGCCCCTAACTAGAGGGAGACCTTCATGTCTTTTAATAAGCACAACAGACTTTTTAGAAGCTGGAAAACACAATGGTGTGCATGAATGTAGGCTTTGCTTGTTTCAGAAACAGAAATGAACTTTGAATGCGATGAAGTGAAATTCATTTAAATTAAAACAAGACAGGGAGCAAAAGCCAGTTAGTTTAGTTTAGAACTGGGATCTACTGCAAAACCGTCACCGGGAATAAGATAAAGAGCACCTCTAATGACAACATGCATCTGTGTTATGTTTGCTCTTTGTTCAGAACCTATGGTGGCCCAGAAGGGTCAACAAAATGCAACAAGAGCAGCAACGGGAACACTAAAAGATGCAACAACAAAATGCTACACCAATGATGCTAAAATGCTAAAAGCTGTGATTATTTTTCCAGCATAACTTCCATTACAGCCTTGACTCTGTTGTGTCTTTTGTACTTCAGCCTTTTGCGTTCTTCTCTCTTTTAAGCAGATAATTTACTGCTCCACTCTTCATATCCAGATAGTTGTTGCAGGAGATGTGCAGACTAAATGCCTTCTGGTCATCTGCAAATGCTTTTACAAGAAATGGTTCCTTTGTTTTGTATTTGCTGCTAATTTGAGGCATTTTAAGACTTTTTTTATATTATTCAATTTTTTTCACTAAATTAATTTGTAATAATGTACTAATTAACTCAGATACACCTGTATATATTTTAGTATAAGGAAGAAAAAAATCTTTTTTTGTTAAAGTTGGAGCTAAGAGTTATATTCTTGTCAGGGTCGGCTGTAGCTGAGGCAGGATTTGGCATGTGGCGGCTGGTGATGCATCAAGTAGAGGCCATTGTATTACCTTGCTGGTGCTCAGTTATTTCCTTCCCGCTCACTATTGAATCCAAAGAATAGGTTCGTGCTGTTGGTGGTGGGTTCAAAACAAGACAGAGCTGTCGAAACACTGAGAGCCATCCCTCATGTCTGACTGTAGTGGTTAAAGGGCAGCCAGGCTCTTAAAGAAACCATTAGCATTTAGATTTGAGACTGTTCCCCTACAGAGCAGCAGGGAGTGGCTGCGTCACACCTCAGTCTTCTGTGCTTTGAGTGGGCCCAAGTGGCAGCTCCATAGGCCTGATCAATCTTTCAATATGCCTAAATTGCTTTGGATGACCTGCTCGTAAAGAGACAGGATTGGCCATACTGATTCTCCTCCAATCAATAGCAGATGCTATCATGGCTCATCAACAAAGAACTGTTTTAATGGAGGTCAGGCCATGGAAGATCTAATTCATTTTAATTTGTAAATTGTGGCATGACAAAATTCTAATCAGGGCGCTTTCCTATCAGATATGCAGTCTTCTGAGTCTTTCCTTCTTCTCTTGCTCTCATTCCCTTTTCTCAGCCTCATTTGCATTCATGAGAGTCTGTGTGTATCCACTCAGGACGGGGAAGCATGAATGTATACATGACATATATTAAATATCAGTCGGCATTGACTATCACACAGTTTTTTAGGCTTGAGTGTTTCCTTCTCAAGGTGCATCATCTTTAGCCGAGACGAGTTTTCCTCCCAAACACACCGCTGCACGTGTTTCACCTCATTAAGTAAAGATTGAAAAGATGACAAATATGACATGTGCAATTTATTATCTTAATTAATTCACTGTCTTCTGTCAGAGACAGGCAGGGCAGCTCTTTCATCTAAAAACCGTTTTTCCTGGGGGTTGTTGCAGGAAGCCGGCACTCTGTCGTTTGCCCAGATTAGTGTAAGAGGTGAGCCTTTTCCATCTCGCCTTCCATTCCAGCTAAATTTGTCTCAGCCACAGTAATATGCACCACGGGACTTTTTCTCCCCCCTGTGAGCAGAAATGCAATTGGAATGGGATGCGACTGTCCGTCGTGATTGCGTGCAGATGAACCAGTCTGGCCTTGCACCCGGTGCATGAGTGAGGCCACGCGATGCCCATCGGCAGAGCAGGCGGAGGGCACGTCCGGGTTCCGCTGTCTGCACGCGCCGTAGCACGGCTGCCCGGCTGTGACCAACGCAATCAGTACCGGAGATCGCCACGCCATTTCAGATGGATTAGACCTCCTCCCAACACAGATAGTGGGAAAATTGGCAAGAAAACCGCCGCCATTGATGGCAAACGCAAGAAATAGGCCGCAGTGATTACAGAAATATTTAAGGCCGTTTTCACACATGATAGTCCGGTTGACTCGGTTCGATTGGGGACCAAAATTGTTATATTTTGTGTGGTTCACATTCATATTGTATCGTGTCAAACGATCCAAACCATTTGGAAATTCTGTTCAGACTGCCCACGTGTTTTGTCGCTGCACCATTTCCTTCAGAATGACACAAAAACTTCCAAAGAAGAAATTCCTTTTTTGCGAAATGTAAACAAAAAAGTGGAGTAGCATCAGATTTGGCAGTTGTAGCATTTCTCTTTGGTGGAAGTCCATGAGCGGGTTTGTTTTGGTTCCATTTACCCAGAATGCCCTGCACCTTTGTCTGCTTTGTGCTTTTGGAGCATTCTCTGTTCCATTTGGAGTTCATACATGAATTCGAAACACACCAAAGTTCTCTTCAACCAAACCAAACCGAGGTTTTAGGCGGACCAGAGTTTAATGACTCATTCTCACCTCCCCAAACGAACCGGACTTTCTAGGCAAACTAGCAGGAGCCTGAATGACGCAGATTAAACAGGGCTGGTGTGAATGCACCTTACGTCACGACAAGCGCTGGTTTAGTATGAAAAGTAAAACTGTTGCGTTCTTCCAAACAGCCGAGACAAGGTCCATATCTGCAGGTTCATTACGGGAGGATTGGGCTGAAACGTTCTCTTCAAGGTCTGTTGTGTTCTCCCCGTCGGTTGAAACACAGAAATCCATGAGTGAATTATGGAGAATAATTATTGATGAGAGCCAAGGGCATTATGCTGGACTGAGAAGAGACGCTTCAGAAGCAAAGCACCCCCCGCTCCCCAACCCTCCCGTCTTCACTCTCGAGTGTCCCCATTGATTTATCAGGACGCTATTTTTAGTTGCACATGGAACAGTAATGGATTCGTGGGAATTAACAATGATTCATGCGAAGCTAATATTGTGGAATTCAGAGGCTTGATTAATGCTTGAGGAATTCACAGCGTCAACTCCCCAATTATTTAGAACATTTCTCACACTGCATAAACACAGATGCTTGTCAGGAAGGCTTGTTAAGGAGGCAGATGTTTGTTCTGTGTCAATGCAGACTCTCAGAACATCTAGTGGGCTGCAGGAGAAGGTATTAACGGTTCTCCCTTCATGGTCCAGCTAATACTGGAAGAGTGACCCAGGTTTTAATGATCTAAGTGATCAGATTTAGACTCTCTTGCGCTGCCACACTTTCATTTCTGCTGGTGCTTCTATGACGGCAGATAACAAAGCTTTTCTATCATAATAAATCTCATCTAAGTGGAATTAACTGTGTCATGCAACCATAACTTCCAGCTTTCAGCTTAAATAATTAGTTCAGCCAAATTCATCATTGATTTATGACTCCCAGTAAAGTACATTGAAATCTGTGCCTTCAATGAGACAGAATGTGAAAATGTTCGAAGTTGATACTGTTGTGAGGCGCTTTATGTGGATTTTTTTAAAACTTATTTCTGGTTTCCAGTCCGTTGTGCAGCTCCAGCTTTAGCAGGAACATCATGTCTGTGCAGATGAAGCCTATAAATGCTTGTGTGACTCCTGCAAGGCCTGACTGAACACCTTCACCTGTCCTGATCTCGTTGGCTTTTTCAGAAGACCTTCAGCGAACTATTTTCCAGGGAGTTTTGCGCTGAAAATATGAATCCGATACAGTATGGATTCCACTCTGATCTCTGTTGCATTCATGCAAAACATGCAAAACTTAACCGTACAGTGAAGAGACGCAGCCGGGAGTCTCGATGTCCTGAGTTTATTGGTTTAATGAATTTTTGGAACAAAAAATTAAAGATAGCGCAAGTTGAAGTTTCATCTTCACTTGCAGCAAGCTTGGAAAAACTGAAAGAAAGAATGTGAATTATTGAAATAAATGGTTTTACTTTAATTGAACTCTAGTTTGTTTGTTTGAGGAGATATTTGCAGATACTTGGTAATATTTGTATTTTCAGTGAGTGGAGCCTAAATGCCAGGTTTGTTTTAGGAGAATCAAAACTCTGAGATTCATTGCATGTGGATTATTTCATTGAAGCCAAAGCTTTGCTTCCATTTTCTGCAGCACTTTAAAACAAACCACACTGTGGCATGAAGGTTGTTTATTTCTGATTTTGAATACGATCAGGAGGAAGTAATTTCAGTGTTGTTACCCCAACAGATGCTCAATCAGTCCAGAGCTGAAATCAGCCGTCACAAATGGAGCAGGAGAGTGTCCAGACGGGTTACTGAAGCTTTGATTTGTGTTTATAAGGAAGGTCTAATGAAATCCTGGAGTGTGTTGAAGCCTGATCGAACGGACCAGACCGACTTCTGCTTCTGCTAGTAACACATAGGTGCTGCTGCTACTGACGCACTGCAAAAACACAAAATCCTACTAAGTAGGTTCTAATGCAAATATTTTATCACACTTGAAATAAGACAAAATAACTTAGAAGTAACTTTTCAGCAAGACATAGAAGCTTGTTTTAAGTCAATAATTTCTTAATATTGATTAAAAAAATAACTAGCTCCTATAAGAACACATTATTAGTGAAATAATCTGCCAGTGGAACTAGTCAATATTAAAGAAAGTTAAAACAAGCAACTATGTCTTGCTGAAAAGTGAGTCATAGGTTAGTTTTTTATGTTATTTGCTTTAGAAACTAGAAAAAAAATGGTTTAAGATTTTGTTTTTGCAGCAAAAACAAAATCCAGTGAACCTCATGCTGCTTGGATTCTGTGCATTCGGAATTTTCACATTTTTATGCACATTTTTTCCTTCCACTCAACTTTCTGGGAATATGCTTGGATGAAGATCTTTCATTTGTAGCCTTGAAACTATGTAGTGCATGGCTTCTGGATTTAGGACTGAATGACTACAATACATGTTTTAATCATATTTTAAACCTAAAACATGTATTTTCTGTCTCACCACAGAATCTTGAACACGCAGAAAGCTGCCTATAGTCTGTGTTGAGCTTATGAAGGGTACTATAATTAATGATTTTTTTATGTGTTCGGCTTTAACACCTCCGCACTGTCTGGCTGGAAAGCTATAGCTTTCCTGTTGTGTCAATATGTTTCCTCTCTATCTGTTCGGGCCCATCAATGTTTAATCCAATCAACTTCCCTGCATTTCGATTCAAACTGTTCCTGCATGACCTTCTGCTTAAACGGGGAGAAGTTGGGAGTAATTATAAAGGCTGAAATTGGTTTCTGACAGATATGCATGCTTGAGGTGTGTATTAATAGCTGTGGTGATGAATGCATCTGACAAAACAGTTTATAGAGGTTGGAATAAGTGTGGAAGTACTTTTAATTCACAGGAAATAGAAAAAGGAGGAAGAGTTAATTAATATTTGCCGTGGCTTTCTTTCTGTTTGTTGCTCCTTTTCTGGATGTTTCCAACTGAAGGATTATAATTTCGTAGGTTTAGCATATCTTCAGAGAAAAGTTTTCAGCACCATCAAAACGCTGCAAAAATGCAAAATCTTACCAAGTATTTTTGCTTAGTTTCTAGTGCAAATATCTGAGTACATTTAAAATATGACAAAACTAACTTAAAAGTAACTTTTTAGCAACATATAGGAGCTTGTTTTAAGTCAATAATTCTTTAATATTGATTTAAAAATGCTAGTTATTGATAGGTGAAGTGATAGAAGTGTAAAAACCGACCAGTGGGACTAATGCTTCTTTTTCTATATTGAAGAATTGACCTAAAACAAGCTGATTTATCTTTCTGCACAGCTACTTATAAGTTAGTTTTGTCTAATTTAAATGTACTTTAAAATACTTGGTAAGATTTTGTGTTTTTGCAGTGGACAGAGATGAGCTCCATCAACTGGAAAATAGAAAGCTGATAATTTTCTGGTAAACTTTGTTGAAAGACCTTTTGATTGAACTTCAGTATTTTTTGGTAGAAGTAAGAAATACTGCCACCTGCAGGTGGGAGTTGGTATCACTTAAATCCAATGTTTTTCACCATTTTGACAAAAAGCTTCAGTACAATCAATTATTCCCACAATAGTGAAATTGTGAAAAACTGGATAATCTAATTGATGTAATTTGACTGTATACAATTTAAAACTCCTTTGATTTGACTGATAAAATGATATTTAAGCACAACTGTTTAGAGTTTAGAGGGCCACATAAAAAGCGGTGGCAGGCCTTGAGTTTATATTTTCCTCAGAGCAAGAAAAAGTGGGAATATGAGGCAAATATATCTGCAGGAGTTCCTTTTTGATTTTAATGTAACACAAATAGTAAAGTTGAGAACAGCACCGTCTGCATGGCAGAAGGAAGTCCTGAGGAACGGTAATAAATGTTGGCATGCTAATGCACATCTGATGTCTGCAGATTTGTTTCTCAAACAAGTAAAACAAATGGAAGACGCTTGTTTGATTTCATGGCTGGAATGTGACGGGAACACCTCCATTTGCAGAAGCGGAAATGTTTTTTAATGGCTGTGCAGGTTTTTTTTAAGCATCAACCAGTCAATGAAGATAACGTTTCAGTCGCTTCCTGTCACCAGCGACCATTTATGTTCCTCCAGTTTCCTTTCTGCAGGAACACAGGAAGAGGAATGATGTTACATATAACATGTTGCGCTGCTATTGTGACTTCCTTTGGAGTATTGATGAAAAACATGACAACATAGAATACGATTATCAGATATCGCTGTTTTCTCCTTCATTCTGCCTGTTTGCTTTGACTGTTGGAAAAAGGTACATATTGACGCTGCAGAATAAAACATGACAGCCACTCTCAGATGTGGTTTAATGATTTATAATTCTGCAGTTTTGACATCTCAGTGGAGTGAAAATGCAGCAGGGTGATATGAATACAGTTCCTCTGTTAATTGCAGCCTTCTGCACTGAAAATAATGAAAGAAAGTTCAATGAACGCTGGAGACGGTAACAAATCCAGTTTGAAAGCTGCCTGTGGGAAGAAAGTCTGCGCTAGATTCACGACTGAGAACGTGAAATGTCAGAGAGTTCATGCGGAGGTCAGGTAATATCTAGCAGCTTTTAAAATGCCTTTGAATCAACAGCCATTTCAGATTTCTTGTATGAAGACAAAGCAGCAAATTGAAAGGTGAAACTTTGGAGCGTCTTCACATCACCTCCTGTTACTTACACTGACTCTTTCCAAGGACGCGTTACATAAGGCACTTACAGCGCCGCTGAAAGAGGAGAATAATGAGGAAAAGCCATCGCCGAACTAAACACCATGACACATTCCTGGCCCTCTAAGTTACACCAGGATGTGAAAGAAAAACGGATTCCTGCAGATCATCCCTGACCTTCATCTTCACTAACTCGTTTGGCTCCATTTCCTCCTGTTGCTCACTGCTTTTTAGTTTGGTTGGTTGATCTCAGGTACTTGAACTCCACTGTTTCCATTTTCATTGACCTAAAAATTGCACGTATTAAAATTACAGAAATAAACTTGCTTTTTGAAAACACACTAATTTAGAAATAACTTTTGTTTGGCACTAGAAAGAAGAGTGTTTTTTGCTGCATCAAAATTTATTTCATAAAATTACAATGGAAACACTTTTTGTGTATCACTTCAGTCATGTGATCAACAACTGGATGTTACTACTGACTGAAACGACAAAGAAGAAGTATTTGGAGGATGATGGCATTGTGTTTGCTAATGACTTACCGCGTGAACAAATGTATCCATGTGTGATTTTAATTAAATCTCTTATTTAATTGCGAATTTGTTTTTATTATTTTTTGTATTGACAAGGTTTTGTGGACAGTAGAAATGCAGCTACTGTCACTTTTGTCAGTTAAACTGAAAGCAGGGCTGGGACTTCAACATTATTTTTTACTAATTAATGACATTGATTTTAACACCTTAAATATTTTAACACATTTAATAAGTTTGACTAAATGCTTTAAAAAAAAAAATCTTTGGTATGTTTTTGTTTTTTTACGACATCATTTAATGCACTTATTTGCAAACAACAGCGACCTCGGCCAACTAAGGGTTAATTTCTGCTTCAAAAATGATCTGATGGGACGCTGGAAAACCGGTGCTCAAGTTGTGCTGAAAGGAGTTCATTAAAGCTATTCTAGCATAGCATCTCAATGCTAACCATGTAGCAGCAGCAAAGACGCTATGCTAATGCTAATGTTAGCGTTCACATTTCTAAAGAAGTTCCATGAATGATCAGGGTTCCTGAAACACTAGAAAGCTGAACTCTGCTCCAATCTTATGGTTGAAAAACAATAACTATATTAAATATATTTGTTGTTGAGCAAATAAAATGTTTATTTTGTCTATATTTTTAAATTACAATGCAATTAATTTAGATTTTTTTTACGATCTGAGTATCATATTTGTGCAGCTTGACTAGAGAGAAACCTCAGTCAGCGCTGGTAACTGTCATCTTACTGCTGCAGATGAAAATAAGGACAGGCTCTTGTAGCTTCTCGTTTATAAGAAATAAATTAATAATCTTATGGGAGCTGGAGTCAATTTAACTTGTTTTCCTCAAAGGTAATAATCCTCAGAAACTTGTTGTTCCTGTTGACTGTCAGCTGCACCGAGATGTTTACCCGAATATGAAGACAACCTGCTTTTATTCCCACCACCGGCCATGATGAATGTCTAACCGCTGCAGCCGCGCTGTTTAATGAAACCTGTAATCCAATCTAAAACTTATGAAATGTTGCGACAGACTAAAGCTTTTCCCACAGCTGCACTGTTCATCTCTGAGACTCTCATTGTGAATGTCACAGTTGGTTTCTCACATGTTGTCAGAGAGGAGCTTGTTTTCACTCTGCGGAGGCATCTCTAAAGAGAATCAACAATGCTTCTGTCTCCAAGTTAAAGGGAGACGCAGAAACGGCACGTTTGCTGTTTTACACTCAAAAACAACTGATTGCTCCTGTTTCGCATATTTCAGCAAAGAACTAATCGATAACGAGCGTGCAGACACACATCGGTGTTTTCTTTCACTACCTGCCTTCTGCGTAGGACAATATATAATGCTTTACTATTTAAAGGGCTTCTCTTTGTTTTGATATGATGGGAAAACTGTGACTGCTGCAGAAATTGTGGGGAAAAAATCCTTAAAATGACAGAGAAGCTAACATTGGATAAAAACAGAACAACGTTAACCTTTGACCCTGTTTTTTTTTTCCTAATGCCTCCTATAACTTACAGCAGTGCTGGAAGACCCAGCTTGTTGGTTTGGAGGAGAAAATTAGTCCGTTGTGGTAATTTTCTAAATCACGAAAGACAAAAGCGTGTTGGAGTATAAACAGCCCGGGGCTGATTGTGAAAAAAAGGGTTCCTGAATCGTTAAATTAAGCAACGGGTTTGATTTAATTTCACTCGCAAGGCTGGCTAATGGGAAAATTTATGCAGGGAAATACAAAATTAAAGAAAACAGACGCAGTATTCTCAGTTGGTGGTAAAAGTTAAAAAAGAATAACAGGAAAAAAGTTGTTTCTCTTTGTCTTAAATCTGGTAAATATGTATAAAGAGCCTCAAATAAACTCATCTTTGATTAAAGCATCAACTTTTGGTTTGAGAATATTTATCCAGTGGGAATAAAATCTCCAGATTAAAATCACTTTGATCCAGTAACACGAGCCAGGAAACTGTGAACAGAAAAAATCTCTTGCCCATTTCTGCAGGTTAAAATGTTAGAAAGCTGCAACATGGAGGAAAACGCCGGGGCCCCAAAGGCTCCATAACGTCAGATGTCTGCAAAGCCCCATTTCTACACAAAGTAAATAAAGCTCTGGAATAATGAGAATTAATTTAAATAATAGTAATATGAAATTAAATTTGAGTTTAATAATAAAACTCATAAAAGGCAATATTTGGCCATTTATGGCTAAGAGTTTGACTTACTGTCACAAAGATAAACATGAAGAATTTTGCCCCCCAAAAATTGAGCTTTTCTGTAACACATTATCTGGTTAAATGTTAAAAAGCAGTGTACGGTGTAGGATCTGTGATGCTGTGGTCTTGTTAGAGTTAATGGCAATTTAAACTCATAAAAAAATAAACAAAACAACCTGAAATAGAAAATGAGTGGCCTTTTCAGTGGAAACTGTTTTCTTTACCATTATGATACTTACCTGCGAGTACATAAGGCTGATTGACAGCACTAAGTCCCTCCTCCTGGCTCTGATTGGTTGTTTTTGGTGCATTTCTTCAGATTGTAATAGCAGCTCAGGTAGGAAGTGGAGGATGATCTTTTCACATATCTGTCTCACAACAAACTAGCAACATGGTGACGTTTTAACAAACAATCTTTATAAAAGTTACAAGCTGCAGTTTTAAAGTTTTACAACTTTTTATTGGAGCTGCCAGAAAGTGTGAGTGGTGCTGTAAAAAATCCCACAGCGTCTTGGCAGCTCAACTCGAGCAATGAAAAAGTTTTTACCACCTGAGAGACGATAAGGATCTGCCTCCTGGCCTCCGGCCTTGTATCGGCGTATGAAACATGAGCGGAAAGCAGGAAGTGGTGGAGGCCAGTGGCTCATCACCCGGACAGCGCCGTCCGTCCCTCCGTCTGTCCGTCCACTCGTCTCATTTCCATCCCAGTGGCGCGCTGGGTAATAGAGATCAGTAATTGGTTGCTATAAATCCTGGCCGAGGACAAGGTGGGTCAGAACAGGCTGATTACTTAGGCATTACAGTCAATCTAAGCAAGTCCTTGAATTGAAAGATTTGGTGAGGTGGATTCTTATTATGGAGCTCAGTGAACGCCTGCGTTTGAGTGAAAGAAGAGGGGCCAAGGTCCCTCTGCCATCCCCTGTTTCAGGACGACATTATGCAATGCTCCAACGCCCTCAGCGGTGCAGACTTGTAAACAGCCAAACACATTTATTTTCCCTCTGGGGTTTGATAGGAGTTTGTTTCTGAGGCGATCGGGGGTCCGCTCCGCCGGGCGTTCTCCGGCAGGTCGGGTGTTAAATCACAGATTCAGGGAGCAAACGGTGCCCCATCTCCTGGCATCTGCCTTCAGCCTCGCAGAGTAGTGTTTATCTTTCAGTGTCGTCGGCAAACAAGCTCTCAAGGTAATTAGCTCTGTCATTTAACATGAAGCAGATTGATGGCTTTGTGGCGAAATGCACCTTTGTGTTATTTTTCATCTCGGAGCCTGTGAGCTTAATCCATTTTAAGCTTCTCGGGATGAAAAAGAGTCTATGGAAGATGAATTAGGGTGTAAAGCTGATAGTCTTTCTCAGCATTCTCTCCAGCTGAAGGTGTGACTTACTGGATTATGGGAACAGTAGTTTATGCTCCAACTCCTCTAAGGGCTCCGATGTGCCTTTTTATATTCCTGCCTATTTTGATGCGTTTTTTTTATTATTATATGTACACACAAAATCTAAAAGTGTTTTTGTCTAGTTTCTAATGCAAATATCTTATTGCACTTAAGAGAAGACAAATGTATCTTCAGTCAGATATGTCTGTTTGTTGAAGTTTCCAGCTCCACTGACAGATTATTTCATTTATGACTTTGGAAAACATTCTGTTATAAGTCAAATAATCTGTGGGTTTATTGAAAACAAGCTCTTATATCCTCCTGAAAAGTTACTTGTAAGTTAATTTTATTTTATTTTAATTGTAATAAGATATTTAAATAGACAAAAATACTTTGTAGGATTTTATGTGTCTGTTTTTACTATGTGGTAATAATACTTACAATAGGGGGAAAAGTACTTCTGGTGATTTATTTGACCTTGAAAAACAATAACAGGCTCAGTAAATAGAGAACAATAACATTATAATAACAGAGCAGAACACAAACCCACGTTAACAAACTGTAGATGTGTCTGTGTTTGATAAATTACATGTAAAAAATGTTTGTCCTTCATTCAGTGAATTTTCTTACAGTATGTAAATATTTTACTGAAGAGTAAAAAAGTACAGTTTAGTAAAACTGCTCCTAAAACGTTACTGAAGTAACTGTAACTGAATAAAAGTAGCTAGTTACTACCCACCTCTATGTGGAACGAGTAATCGGATTAATCAATTAATTTTAATAATAGTCCACTAACTCAGTTCATCGTTAAGTGGAGTGTAAAGTCTTGATCAAACAATCACAAAAGTATAAATATTTAGCATTTTAGATTTAAAAAAGGAGACACTAGACAGATTAATGCTATTTTTGATTTTTAGGTCATTTCTCTTTTTACCTCTAAAATAAATTGAGCTATTTATTTACTTCTAAATCTGCAGAACGTGTCATTTTTCTCACACAATTAATCTATTAATCGTCAGAATAATTGATTAATCGGTTACTAATGTAATTATTAGTTGCAGCCCTTTATACGTTCCACACATTGTGACTGAGACTTTTTCTATGACAAGTTCCCTTCCTGTGTGCCATCAGTTCTCCATAAAAAAGTCTTTGATTCAAAGTGTTCAAAGTCATTTGTCTGCAAAAATAAAGTCAGCCCAAAATGTACAAATCATGTCATGAATAGTAATGGAGCTGTGCTGCTAAATACGAGCTAAATGAGCAAATGTGATAAATTCACTTTGCATGCACTAAGAATGACGAGCGGGGGGGAAAGATATATGAGGCGGCGTTGCCGTGGGAGCGGTGCAAACCCCCGCCAGGCGACGTGTTCCCACCGGTGGTAGCATCATCCCTCCACTCCTGGAGCAGCACGCCGCTTCACTTAGCAGCATCCATTTGGGATGCAGCACAAACGCTGTTTTAGCGCTTTTATCTTAATGCACGACCACAGTCTGGCGCTCTAAAGGCACGATTATGGTACAGGAGGGCGGAGGGGCATTTAAAACAAGACTTATTTCAACAGCAACTTAGCAACCAAGCTAAACACTGGAGGGCAGATGGCTTTGTGATTCTCATTGCTGATTCACTTCATTTTGCTAAATGGACTCTTTGCATATATTTTAATATAGCACTAATTCTTTGCATCATTATCCCAGTTTAAAGCATCATACCCTACTGAGTGTGTTTACTGTTGGAGGAGCGTTAATCTGCCACATGGCAGACTGCTGTCACTTCAACCACCTGCTGCACGCTTCGGCTGCAAGAAAACTGCATTTAAAAGGATCACAGAGACGTCTGGTTGGTGCCGGAGCAGCGACACGTTTTACTCAAGTAAAAGTAATAAGTTACAGTTCAAGAAATTACTAGAGTAAGAGTAAAAAAAGTGATCAGAGCATCTGATTTAACACTTAAAATTATCATCAGGCAAAAATGTAAAGTTGCATCCAAGTTCTGGTAAGACTAAAATAAACAAATGCTTAAGATAAATAACATAATAAATAACTCAGCAGGTAGAAAATACATGACAAAAACAAAGCAAGTGCACAACAACAACAAGTCCTTTAACTTCAGCTTAGATGTATGGAAGAACATTAGGGCCACTACAAACAAACTTTGAAATGTTCACATTTTTCCTCAATAAATTCTGAAATGAATCTCAAAATTTGAGCTCAGTAAATTTCATTATTTTTCAGAAGATTTTTGAGATTCATTTAAAAATTTTTGTTTTTTGGCGTAAATTTACTCTACAGCTTTTCTCTGTTTTTATATCGACTCTGGCCCTAATAAGGCGTTGTAGAAAAAAACCTGTTCTGGTTCTGAAATAAAAATCAGATTGTTTTTTCTATGTTTCTCAGTGGCCTTAATCCTCTGTCTTATTACATTTGTCTGTGTTTTGTTTATGTTTTTTTTTCTTCATTCAGTGAAGTTACTCTTTGGCTAGTCGATCCAAAAATGTTTAATTTCAGTAATTGCAACCAGTTACTACTCTCCTCTGATTATTGCTTATTTACATTTTTCTGTCCTGATTGGCATGGAGCGTCAAAGCGGTGAGACGCCGTCTGTCACCCTGTGAGGGCGTCGGCTCGCTTTTAGATTTAATGGCGCGCTGACCTCCCCGTCCGCGTCCCGTGATGTCTTCACAGCCGACGTCCCGACATGCGACGGCGAGACAAACCGTAAAGGCGGAAGATGGATTGGCGGACGAACTCGTATGTCTTTCTCCGGATGGCGGGGAGCGACGGGGAATATTCAGCAGGACGGCGGTGTCGGCGGGGCAAATGACCAAATCAAGCATGATGTTGTTTATTTGGAGGCAGGTCCTGTAATGTTACATGACATAATGTCGTGTCACATAACATCAAATCATGTTACAGTAACGTGGGCGAGTCTCTTCACTGCACTCCAGTGCAGAAAGAGTCACAGGGATGAAAAATTAAATTACCAAAAAATAAATAAATAATAAAAACCAGCTCAATTTTTAAGTGTCTAAAATGGAAACTTTGTTTTTGATTTAAATTCCAGCTGATTAGGAAATCACAGAAAACGGTTGAAGAGCATCTTTTATTATTCATTCTGTTTCTTCCAGTTTTTTCTTTCATGTTTAATAAAATTTTCAGCTCTCTTCTCCTCCTGGAGTCTTAGAAATACTCATAAAAAGACAAAAATATCAAAACTCACAACTTGATTGGTTCAGATGTAAATCTGTGAAATTTGCTGGTGATGAAAGAGTCCTGAAAGAACTGGAAAAAAAACTGAAAAAGTGTTTTATAGATGATATTTAAAACACAAAGAGAAAGAAATGATAGTTTTCTTTGGAGATCCACATTTGTTGTTATTCCCAATTTTACTGAATATTGTGTCTTTGTTTGTTTTGTGGCACATTTTAATTTCACTCAAATGACTTTGAATCCATATTTTGAGTTTCTTGTGATTAATCAACTTTTATATGTATGTTTTACATTAATTTCAGTTTAATTGTGCTTTAAAAACAAATACCCCAAATCTACTCAATAAAATTAAGCAACACGTTACACTGCAAAAACACAAAATCAATTATGAATTATTAAATTAATTATTGACCTAAAACAAGAACTGAAAAGTTACTTATATGTTATTTTTGTTTTATTTTAAGTGAACTCAGATATTTGCACTAAAAATTAGTTAAAAATACTTGGTAAGATCTTATACAACAAACACAATTTAATTACATTTTACTGTGTTCAGTAATTTAATTTAACTACATTCAAATAGAAAATATGAATTCATGATAAACAAATAAATTAGGTCGAAAGAAGAATCATTTAAATTAATAATTAAACTTAATTACATGTTATAGGACTGATGTAATTTGACCAACAACCGTTAGCAACAAGCATCATAATCAAATGAAACCAACATGTCGGCTTATAAATGCAAGTCAAATGAGCATAAAACACAAACAGGCAAACAAAAATAAATCTCAAGTTATTTAGTAAAACTGAAACTTTGCTTTTTCTTTAACTAGAATAAGTAGATTTTACTCCAAACAATTTCAGATTTAAGAAAACAAAGTTAAAAAGTTGTTACATTAATTTTGTTTTAACACGGTAATGTGTGTATTGATGATTTATGTTTGATTTTCGTACTTTAACCTCTTGATTCTGTTATTTTATCCCCTCTTTACTTTTTATTTCCTGCTGCAAACTTTGTTTCCTGAAAACGAAGCCACCGTTTCCTCCTCTGCTCTCATCTCTGGGGTTTCTGAGTGGATTTAAATGCGTTGCCGCATATTTCTGTAATAATAAACCTGCTTAATTACTGGAAAGCACTCGCGGTCGCACATGTTTCACAGAAAGTGCGGCAGAACGAGGCTTTATTGCTGTGATGTTCTGGACTCGGAGCTGAAATCCTGCAGATTTCTGTTTTACTTTAATATCAGAAATCCCGTTTTGGTTCCAGCAGTCGGTGCTTGTTAGTTTAAAAAATTCCTCTGTCTTCTTTTTTTTTTTTCTCCGTTTGTCATAAATTTAGATTAAACACAGCCTCGCCACAGCCTGGTCATTACCTCCAGTCTCATAGGAAATTAGCTGTCACTTGGCCGTACTCAGAAGCCATCAGCCTCCAGAAGTGAGAGTCAAACAGCAGCACTTCATCTAAAGGTCCTTTCAATAAGCATTAGTTATCTTGTAATGTGATCCCATAAATCTTCACAGGAATCTCGTTACATCGTGTTGTTAAAGCTGCATACTTGTGAGTAAAAACTGTAGACTGTATGTGAGTATTATTTGACGCTTTGGGTTTTATGTGGCGTTGCTGCCTCTCTGGAGGACGATGTAATCCCTGAGCAGGTTCTGAGCCAACACTGGGATTACAGCATTGTAAATTCAGGAAGTGTGACCACACTTTTTAAAATTCAAAGGTAGAAATCCTGCAAAAACATAAGATATTTTTGGTCTTGTTTCTTGTGCAAATATTTAAGGGCAATCGAAGACCAAACTAACAAACAGGCAACTTTTCAGAAAGCTAAATGAGCTTTTCTTAAGTCAATAATTCCTTAATATTGATGAAAAAATCCCAGTTTCATTGGCAGATTATTTCTCTATGTTTTAAATGGAAGTAGAGCTTTATTATTTTTCAAATATTGGCTTAAAACAAGTTTCTGTATCTTACTGAAAAGACAGAAGCTTTTGGGGAAAATGCTCTTTTTGATGTTTTACTTCACTGCACTTTTTACTTTTGCTATTATTATAAAGTATTGTGACTTTTCCTTGACTAAGTCATGCTAGAAACTAGTTCTACATTTAATCACATTGTTGGCAGCTTTAATTACATGATGGATGCTGCAGACACATCGGAAGGATCCCGTTATTATGGCTCCTGCACTGCAAAAACACAAAACTTTACCACTTTAGCTCCATTTTGTGTCTAGTTTCAACACAAATGAAATAAAACTAACTTGCAGTAAACTTTTCAGCAAGATACAGGAGCTTGTTTTCAGTAAATATTGTTTTAATATATGATAAAATGTGCTAGTCCACTTATAACAAGACATATTTACCATATTATAAGTGAAATAATCTGCTTGTGGAGCCAACAAGATTTTCTGCTTTGGACTTCTTAGTCCTCACAGTGAAACACGGTGGTGGCAGCATCATGCTTCTGGGATGGTTTTTGCATTGTACTTGGGGTAAATGAATGTTGCAATTACATTTATGAGCACAGTACTTATGTGATTTTGGAGCACAACATTAAGTCAGATCTGCATGAGTTCAGGAAAACTAAAAGTGATTTTGCTGAATATTTTTGTGATAATGTTGATTATGATGATGCAGATTTCAGTTTTATGCCAGCTTTAAAACCCCAGCTGTTAGAAATATACATGAGGGATGCAGAGTGTTGCATTAGAAGCTTTGAAACTGTCATGATTCAACATGTCAGATAGATTTCTTTTATTATTATTTCCTGATTATTCGTTGAAGGCTTTTCCGTGGCGATGGCTCTGATTTCTGCTGCGTTTTTGTTGAAGTTGTCAGCAAACGGTGTTCAGTCGTCCTGTTGCAGTAGAAAGAGCCATCTTCTCCCCATCGTACCTCTCGGTTCCTTTGGAGTTTTCCTCTCTGATGTTGTTTGTCCATGAGAACCTGCTGTGCAGCCAGCTTCAGAGCAGATCCACACCATATGTTTGCATTTCTGGGGTTTTGGGCTTTTTGCATGGACTTCCATTAATTAAAGCACTTTGTTAGCAAAGACAGCACAGCCTTAAAAGAGATAAATGGTTTCTAAATTTATCTTCAAGCATTTGTGGACTCTCTCTCGGTTTGGAGGCGCAGACAGGAACACCAACTGGAAGCCTTGTTAATGTCGGCTACTGCTGTGAAGCGGAGCCACCTAAAAATACTTTCAGGGCGGCGGTGCGGTTTGAACGGTTTTACCTCTGAGGGAGAGCGCTCCGGATCGATCCGTTTGTTTGTGTTGTTGTGACTTTGGAGCCGGACAACCTGTTTGTTTGGTCTGTTTAACACCGTTGCCTCTGGTTTGAACATTTCTGGGTTTAAACCAGTAAAAACATTGGAAAAAATAAAAATAAAAATGGGATTTTGACATTTGAACGATTCTTGTTACTGTTTCTTACAAAGCATTGGAGAATTATGTGTACATTTTCCATCTAAAATATACATTTAAGTTCAGTTCTGTTGTTCTCTCTGCTACACAACAGCTGGTTACCCACAGCATAGCTTGTCATGAATGTTAATGCTGGTTTTCCTGGAATGATGAGCTGTTTCTCTGCCATTAGCAGATTTAGCAGCCAGTAAATAAGGTTGATTGGCAGCGTTAAGACCCTCCTCCTGGCTCTGATTGGTTGTTCTTGACCGGGTTTGATGCGGTTCTTCAGACTGGGAGGAGGTGGAGAATATCGATCTATTCATTGTCTAATATTATACTGTGGCAACATGGTGACAGTTTTAACAAATATGTTAAAAACTATTTTTCTTTTTATAAATGTTAAATACTTAAATTGTAGGATTTTTTTCAAAGATGAACGTCCATCAAGAGTTGGGATATTTTAGCCACGTTTAATTATCCAGTGTTACCATGCAAAAAAAAAAAATACCTCGAAGCATTTCATAACTTCATTATTATTTCAAAATTCATTTATTTTATTACATCTTTTAATTTTATGTGGGTGTTTTCAGTATAAACACTCCAGACTTTCTTCTGGTTCTGAGAAAACATAAATAAAGTGTCTACTTTTTCCTATCATTAAATTGTTGAATTTTTTTCAAAGTTGAACGTTTATCCTGATGGACACCAGGAGTCCAGAGCTTTAATTAGTTACTGCTGCTCTGGGAAGGAAAAAATGTTTATTTATGATTTCACAATTCATGTATTTGAATTCATCCTTTATTTTTTATGTTTTTTCTTTAGGATAAACTCTCAGACTTTCTTGAACCGTTTATAAAACATTTATTTTTTCCCTTTTATGTAAGAGCAGACGTGGAATAAAAACATTAGTTAAAAATCAGGACACAAATGTTTGCATACACAAAATATATAACATACAGTGTATATATATATATATATATATATATATATATATATATATATATTATTATATTTGTGATTTTATTTTCTCAAGGAAAATAAGAGACACTTCAGGGTAAATAAATCCTGATTTGCAGTGAAACGTATTCGGTACTTTCGCACCTCAATCACATTAACAGAATTGATTTTGGCTCGGCGCGTTAAAAACGCACACGGACGTTAATGTAGTTACAGGCCAGTCTGTGGCCGTCAGCTGAACTGTCAGCTGCGTTTCTGTTCCGCTGCGCGTCCTGAAATGCTGTGCAGAGAAAAGAGACGATCTCACTGCTGTCAATATGTCGATGCACCTGGCTCATCAGGAAAATATGCAGCGCTGCACCTTCACCCTCATGCAGATGAGAAACTGCTGCGAAAACATTCACACCTCTTTACGTTTTTCACGGGTTGAGGATGTGTTTGTAGTTTTTCCCACCATGAAGTCGAGGAAAAAATACAGTTTTGTAAAGTTTTTTGCAAAATCTGAAAAGTGTGGTGTGCATCTGTGTTCTGAAGAAACGTAGCCCCTCAGCATTATGCTGCTACCACCATGTTTCATCATATGGATAGTCTGTGTTGTAGACCTGCAGGAGATTCTTATCACTCTTTTATTCCTTGCTATTTTTCCAGATGGCTGGAAAAGCTTAACCCATTCTGCTATTTAAAACCTAAAAATAGTAATAAAAACACAAAATTAAAACACAAAAGTATCTTTGGTCTAGTTTCTAGTGCAAATATGTCAGTTCACTTGAAATAAGACAAAACTGACTTACAAGTAACTTTTCCTCAGTTTGTTTTCAGTCAATAATTTCTTAAAAAGTTTTCACTGATTGGAAAGTTTCAGTCAGTGAAACTAGACTGTTTCAAGTCTAATTTCACTGACTTGAAACATTTTTCCCCTATTACAGGTTAAATAATCTGCTAGCTAAACTAATAGCTTTTCATAAGCAGTAAGGAATTACTGACTTAAAAACAATCTTGCTGAAAAGTCACTTATGAGTTAGTTTTGTTTTATTTCAAGTATGCTAAGATATTTGCACCAAAAATAATTGGAAAATTGCGTTTTTGCAGATGACAACACATTACCTTCTGTAGGTATTTCTAAAAAATGATCAGTTTTTATTTCCTGTAACGTTTTGCAGTTAGAAACAAACTTCATTTGGCTGCTCTGACCCAAAATGGCTCTTTGGATTATAAAATGTGCAACTTTATGCTAACTAAATATGACTTTTATTTGTAATTTGACTGTAATTTTATCACCAGATTTTTGTTTTTACTTTTTGGTAATTGAAATACTTTGGATGCTGTGCGGATGGATCTGGTTTGGGCACGATGGGAGATTTGTATCGGACGGTTTCGGTCGGAGTGACAGCTTGGAAACACCTGCGGTTGGAAAACCAGGAAGTGTTTCTGCGACACACAGAGGACAGGAAGTCGATGCAGAGCTGGGTTTACACATCATTTCTGGCTTTGTGACACCATGAACGTGTAAACTTACACATTCTCTCATACCGAGGCGTTTCTCTCTCACTGATTTATAGAGGAATGATTTTCATTTCCTCTTGAGCTTTCAGGGACGTTTAGGAAAAGGTTCTTCATACAATATAGAAATACATTAAAAATCCAAATAAACTACCAATTAAATTCATTTTTAAACAAAAAAATATTGCTTTAAAAGGAAAAGCAGCTTTCCGTTAGTAAAACAAATTATCATTTGTCACAACTGCAGCTAAAAAATATTTCAAACATCATCGGACGTTTTTCTGATTGACTTTATTTCAATAGAGTGAATCTGGTGATTATTTTTCTTAATTAACCAATTAATAATTCAATGCCAAAAGTGCTTAATAGATTTTCCAGCCCCAAACTCAAACCCATCAGAAATGTCAATTTCTGTGATTTGCTTCATTTAAGGGCAAATATTTTCCAGTAGCAATTTGTTCCTTTTTTTGTTTTCACGTCCTAAAGAGACAAACATAATTACTTTTTAAGCCCAGACATCTATTAAGTGGCAGAAAATTGCTCTGGAGTTCAAACAAAGGAAAGAAAGTGAGCAGACTGAATGTTTCTCCTCGGCAAAGCAGAGAGCGCTCTCGACAAAACCAGAAAATCACCTAACAGGTGCCCTTGAGACGGCTGAACAATTACATTCTGATTCATTAGCAGCCTGCAATGTCAAGCCACTTCTGAATGCTTCTAATGTCTGTTTCTATTATTCTTTGTTCTCCTCTGCAAAGATCAATATGGGAGGGTGAGGACTTGTGTTTATTCTTTCTTTGTGTCTCCAAACAGAAGAGAAGTTAAAGGACAAAAAAGCAACAGAAAGTCTGAAGGTACGGCGACGTGTTGGCTAGCCAGCTAACAATAGCGCGTGTTGCTAGCCAGCAGGCTGGAACATCATGCTTCAGTAAAGCTGCAAGCGGTGCAAAAAGAACAGAGAGGTAACTTTGGGCATCAGGACCGCTCATTCGATTATGTGAAATAATCTACCTTAAGAAACGCGCGAGTGAATGCTAAACGAGATTCCCCCGTGCAGCTGATGATTACCATTTTGTCTCCAAATTGAAACCAAGCCGAAGGTAGACGCTAATTTAAATAAGGGAATCTAAAAGAGAACTGGAGGTAAAATCAAATTCTGACGGGAAGCAGAACCGATAGAAACGTGAAGCTAAAGTAACCTTGACGCACGGCTTCTCCCCGCCACGCCGTAATGTGTTTCATTGTGTTTGTGCCGTATTGTACGCTCCCTTCATTCATAGCCCAGCTCTGCTTAATGGACTAACCTGCCAAACTCACAGCAGCACAAACACAAAGGGCCTGCTGTTTTTAAAATGATTGAGCCATGACTTGTCAGCAAGAATCTGCTCTCGCCCTTGAATGCTAATTACATGATATTTATGCAAAGTCACGAGCCGACTCCCGGAGGATCTTAGACTGGATTTCTGAACTCTTAAAACAAATCTTAACGTGTTGTCAGCATAACAATGTCAATAAAATGACACTTCACTTTGTGTCAGGATGCCACTTTTTCTTCCTCCCAACAGAAAAGGCTTTCAGATCCCCCCACCCTCACTCTGCCCTATCAAAATCCGTGACACAGTTTCTACAATCAGCATGACAGCTGCCCTAAAACAAATGAAAATGTATGAACTGAAAATGCAAATGCAGCCAGACTCAGTGTGAAAAGTTTCTGTTTAAATGTTTGCTGAAATCTCTGTGCAGGGTTATTTTATGAATCATTTTAATTGTGTTTGTGAGCCTTTGACTAGTCGCTGTTTCTGCTTGTCTTCTGCTGCAGAAACCAAGATGGAGGGTGATTATGTGCTGGTTACTTGCATCCTGATGACCCGGTTGAAAATCAATTGCTGGGGTGGCGGGATCGAGTTAATTACTGCACCCCTCAATGGCAAATAACCATAATTGAATCATGAGTTTTTTCGCTGAATCACGTGATTTTCCCTGCAGCCTGGTGGTTGTCAGAGGCTGTGGACCATGAAATTAATACAGCTGAAGCGCTGAAATGAGCCACAGCTGCAGTCAAGTAAAACTACAGGACACTGCAGATCAATCAACACAAAAACTTACATTCTGCAGATAAGAGGAGAAGTTCTGAAATGGCCAAAAAATCACAAGAAAAGGCCGTTTATTATAACAAAACAAAGCAAGAAGATTGCCACAATCGTTCTCTGATTGTGCAATAACTCAGACATTTTGACAATGGCAAAGATCCATTAAAGGATGGAGAATTTTGGAGGTCAAACATTTACAAGTTATATAATCAAAATTTTCTGAGATTAGCTCATAGAATTTCTTATTTTTATTTATTTCCCTATTGTTATTTTTTTTTTATTTCAGGGTTTTTTTTCTCATAAATGTAAGTTTCTTCTAGACAATTTGAGATTAACCTCAAAATTAGATTTTTTTTCTTTCAAATTTATGACTTTTCTATTTTTGATCTAATTTTTTTTTTTTTTTTTGACTGAGCTCAGAAATGTGCAATTTCTGAGATTAGGCTAAAACAAGTTTTTTTTTCCTCAAACATTTTCAACTTTTCATGCTCTGAATTTTCCAAGATTTTTCCAACAAATTTTCTGAGATTAAAATAAAAAAACTTTTGACTTTTCCCTTGCAAACTTTTTCAGCTAAAAAAATGTTAATGTTTTCAAGAAAATTTCAGAAATTAATCTAAAAATTAGAGTTTGCAAATTTACAAATTTTTGAGCTCATAAATTTTTTTTTTTTTCTTCCATAAATTTTCTGAGATTAATCTCAAAACTTCAAATTTTTCTCTTGCAAATTTTTGACTTTGAGCTCAGAAATTTCCAAGTGTTATTTTTTTTTCTAGAAAATTTCAGATTAATCTAAAAATATCTGAGTTTTTTGGCAACAATGTGTTCCTTTTTCCCCATCTACAGCGGCCCTAATAAGCCGCTGCAGCCTTGACTTTCCTCCAGTCAGTTTGGTGACATTTAGCAGCAGATGCCTCCTGCTGGATTCCTCTGCAGCCACAGACTTCTCTGTATTACCTGCTTGTGCCACCAGGTGAAGCCCCTTACTTTTTAATGAGATGGAAAGACAAGGGAGTTTGTCATAAGCATTGGGCTTAATTTGTAAAAATGAGCACAACTCCTTCCCCTGCAAGTCAGCGACGGGGAGGGGGGATTTGTTCCAGCCTGCCTCTGCTAACTGTGTCAGTTGTGTTAATGAACTGTGCTGCAGAAAGTGGTAAAAAAATCTGTGGCAGGTTAGCAGTTTAGCTTGTGTTGGCTCCACAGAGCCGCGGCTGCCAGCAGAGAGCAGCTGCAGCGGCTAGCTGCTAACGAGCTGCAGAGATTCTGAAGCTCTGCCTCCACCTCCAATCAGGTCCAGGAGTTGCAGCAACATGTTGGCAGCGCTGACGAGGGTCTGGGACCTTTTCACTAGGACACACACACAAACACACACAGCAGGTATGATGAGTGTGAAGGAGACGGGGTTAATTAAATCAGAGCTTCACTGCAGCTTGTTTTGGTCCTTTATCGCTGCACCAACTTCTGTGAGACTCCCTTTATATTTCTAATAAGAAGAAAAGTTTTTAAAATGAGTCACATGTGAGCTGTGATGTTTTTACAGTAAACCAGGCCCTCAGGGGCCCCTGAAAGAAGTTGCTCTGCTTTAACACACCTGAATCAATAATGATAGTAATTACTCCTGGTAGGACAGCGACCCTTGAGGACGACCACATTTAATGTTGTACAACTTATTTATGTTTGTGGAAAGGGCAGGTTTACTTTTTAGAGACTTGGAGGCTGTTGGTAATGTGCCAAAACTTTTTATTTTTACCCTGAACAGCGATTTTGTTTTATTCCAGATCTGGAAAAGTCGCTGTTTTTACTCCATTTTGCCAGTTTTGTCGTTTACTGCCAGTAATGAATCAGGTTTTTTTTTCTTGTTGATAAACAGTTCAGTTTAGGGTTTTATATTTCAAACATTGCAACTTTTATTTTTAATAATATTTAAAATTGTAGTTTTTTATGTGGAAACAAGACCTGCTTTCAATTATCTGTTCATTTAAAATAAGACAAAACTTGTTCCATTTGCAGATTATTTCACTCATAACTTGGAGGGAAAATAATCTGCCATTGGACCTGGAACTCTTCATCAATATTAAGGAATCATCGACTTAAATTAAGCTCCTATATCTTTCTGAAAAGTGTCTTATAAGTCAGTTTGTCTGGTTTCAGTGTACTAAGATAATTGCTGTAGAAACTAGACCAGAAATACTTGGTAAGGTTTTGTGTTTTTGCAGTGTAGTTTTGTTTTACTGAGCCTGTAATAAAAGAAAAACAAACACAAAGTACAGCACACATTTATTATAAAACTTTTAATATTTACAAATCTGAAGTTACTTGTAAGTTAGCTTTGATATTATGTCAAGTGTACCAAGATATCTGCACAAGAAACTAGACTAAAAAACCTTAAGATTTTGTGTTTTTGCAGTTTAAAATCCTAAGTAGAAAATGTTGACTATCAGATTCCTAAAAACTTGGAGTTGTTTCTCGGATCCTGCAGAAGGATCTGTTTCCCTTTTCTTTTCTTTTTTTTCTTGCCGTCTCTTTAAATCAAATCCCGTCCAACTGTCATGGCTGAAAAAATCTATTTCTGCCAACTCACAATTTCTGACAAATCCACTTAATATGTCAGCATCTAATCAGTCCAATTTGAAAACGGGGATGGAGGGAAGGATGAGAGGAGAAAGCCAAAGGAAAGATGAAGTGGTGGCGGGTGGGAGGGGGTGTCGGCGGCGCCCGCCGCTGCCTGGCCCTGACACCTTGTGAAGAGTCCTCATTCATCACACGGCGCAGGGCTTTAGCCCCCGTAAATCACTGTGGATAAAGGACGCGCCATAAAGAATGGAATTGTGAAGGTAAGGGTTTTAAATCCCCCTAGATGATCCGAGATAAACACAGAGAGACTTTTGACAGTCCCTCGTTACCGCCACAAGCGAGAGGAGCTGTCACCGCTCCCTCCTCGCCTTTCATCTCTTGGTAACAGTCTGGCTGCTAATATCCTCAATTATCTCTGCAATATGTTGCTGGGAAAAAGGGAAAGTTCCGAGGAGGCATTCACGCAGCCTGAAAGTTTTTAATTTGACAGCTTGTGGTGTAATGATGAGTAGTGAAGGGGGGGGACGAGGGGGCAGCGGCCCGTTTTAGGACTGTGACAGGTGATTGGGCCGGACTGGGAACGGCTCTGGGATGTCAGGAAGGCAAATAGACGTTTCACAGAAAAAACGCTGCAGCATCCCAGCTGTGAATGCCACTGTGTTTCATTTAGGAGAGGGAAGGGAAATATGTTTAATTTTCATTAAGAAAATCTTTTTTTTTTTTTTCTAATCGAATGTTTTTTCTGCTACACATGAGGCTAATCAGCGCGTTCCGCAACATTTAAAGCTTCCATCAGAACTTTTTATCCACTAAACTTGGATGTAAATAAGTTGAGCCTTTTATGATTTATATCCAGTGTGTCAAACTCATTTTTATTTTGTGTCCCATTTATATCATGAATGTCCTCAAAGGGCCAAATTTAATATAATAAATTAAAATTTAGCTTTCTCTGGATTCAGTTTGTAATTCTTAAGAAATTATATTTAACATCTTTTCACATTTATGTAATTTGGCCTTGGAGAAATAAAAACTGATAAGATTTGATAAGAGTTTATTTAAGCACAAGTTGCCATGAACTTGTATTTCTGTGGCCTTTTGAGGTCCAGAGAGCCACCAAAAATGGATATGGTGGGCTGGTCTTGGCCCGCGGGCCTCGAGTTTGACAAGTGATTTATTTGATCAGTCAAGTTTATCTGTTGTTGTTGCGGGCACTCCCCCCCCTTCCCTCACTCTCTACTCTCTCGTCTCTATGTGCTACCAGCTCTCTGTCTAACGGGTAAATTGAGTTTCCTAAATCGGTTGGGATTTACCCTGTCCGGAACTGAAGTAAACTCTGTTTAAGCTGGCATCGAGAAAGGATTCGCCTGGTTTCGCCTGGACGGCCTACATCCAGATGTCCCACCCTTCTTCCCCCTGTGAATTAGCCAGACTGAGCAGCCTACAGCCAACTAGTTTCACAGAGCACATCTGTTAACGGTCGCTCCTTCTCTTTTTTTTTTTACAACTCGCACTTGTTACCGAACCAGGTTGGTTTTAGTAACTCGGGCGAGTCCCAAGGATGTTGTTTTATGTTTCGGCTAAAGCAACCTATAAAACATTTTCTACTTTTTCTTCCCCAGAATCAAACATCATAGCTATTTTATTACCATCAAAGAACTTTGAGGTGACTCATTAATTGAATGTCCATAACATCTTTTAGATTTTCTTTATGCTAAATATTTTATTAGTAAAGCAATTTGCAAGGGTCAGTACAGCTTAATTAATTAGCAGAAATAATCAAATAAGTAAAATCAATCATCTAGTGCTGATACTAAGAACTAGAAAGGGAACATTTGAGAGAGACGGACGAGGTATGGTGTTTCGAACCCCAGAACTGGCTTGATGATGAAGACGGTGTTGCAACAGGAGGAGGAGGAGGAGATCGATCGATAAAGGCAGGGATCTCTGTTGGTCTGATGAGCTTTCATCTCTGCTGGTGATGTCACACCGAACTTGGGTCTTTATCTTTGCTTTGGTCTTTGTCTTGATCTTCATCTTTTCCTTGGGGTCTTCATCTTCGTCTTTGGGGTCTGAACCCAGCTGACGAGAGAAGTGCGATTTGAAGCCACATGTTGCGGGGCTGACGGATTGGTCCCCATGCGCAGGACAGTCTTCGGCTCTGTGGCCCCGGCTCTTCTTCAGCTGCAGAGTTCTCTGTCCATCTCGATCTTGGCTTGAAGCTGCCTGGAGGATCCAACCAAAGATTCCTCTTTTGCGCTCACTTTTTACAGGATTTATCCACCCTTTTGGTGCATTTGCATTGGCTGGCACTGTTGCTGTGCTTATTTCATTGGCTGACTGCTTGGACAGATGATCTCATATCCATCACTGTCTTAGACACATTATGTCCTGATGTCTATGCTAATGTCTCAGGGTTGCTCAACATCCTATTTCCAAATAAGGCATTGGTCATCTCTGCTCTCCCGTTAGCTCTCCCTCTACCCCTGACCTTTCACCTACTATCTCCCTCCAACACATCATCAGTGATCTTTAATTGCAGTTACACGTTTTACACCATTTCAAATTCAATATCAAAATTACATTCATAAACCTTTTAGATTTGGCATTCATTTATAATTTTATGATAACCATAACTTATTACTCTTATTGTAATCATAATGTGATTACAATAAGATGTTATTACAGATGTTCTGAAAATAAACCAAGAATAATCTATTATTGCAATTATTTGATACCAAAGTTACAGTTACTTGTTTTATTTGTAAGTGTTTCCACAAGTGTAAGTGTAAGTACTCTTATAAGTAAACCAGTATTAATAAAAGTACTTTAAATGTTATCTAATTACTCAAAATGTTTAGATTTCGTCCTTTAAAACTTTCATGCTTTGAAACAAGGAATAGTCTTCTATTTTTATACATCTGCAGGCTGGAAGCTTACTTCCTCTTTTTCCAGGAAACCTGTTCTTCCTGGAAAAAGAAGTCTCATCTCTTCTTTCCTGTCTCATCTCTCTCTGAATATGATTTCTTACAATTAGATAGAAAAAAGAAGTATAATTAAAGCAAAGTTTGCAGGACTCAAAAACAACACACACAACCAGATTTATTTTATTGAAGTGTAAGTCTACTGTTGGGTGTGGATGTCACTTGTGTGATTACTTTTAAAGGTAACTTTATTTATTGTTACTGTTAAACTAAAATCTCCAGCATGGGGAAGTGGGATGATCTCTGGTTTCCTTGACACTGTACATTTCAGCAACAAGGCAGCTAAAGGGCTTTACAAAAACAAAAAATACAAAGTCAACAACTGAATCATTGCATTTTGCCAAGTGCTGTCAGTACACTCCAAAATGTTGATTCATGTTTAATTTATGTTTGAGAAGTAGCTCTAAACAGGCCCGGTTTCTAGTCCAGAGTTAAAGGAACTCAGCGCTTTGGCTGTTCTGCAGATTTCAGGAAGTTTGTTCCAGATTTGTGGTGCATAGAAGCTGAAAGCTGCTTCAGAGAAACAAGAGTCACTGCAGTTCCTGTTAGAAACAGTAGATGTCGCTGTAGATTAAATCTGCCTGGAAGAGTCTGTAGAAGAAAAGCTTTACTAATATTTCTAATTACATATTTTACTTCTGTAGTTGTTAACCATGTAGCATTGGTTATTCCCCGCTCTCCCTCTTCCTGAAGTCCAGATCTCTGTTTTCACATTTACTTGAGTAACTTTTTGGGAAAACAGTTACTTTTAGGAGTATTTTTACTATGTTGTACTTTTTACTTTTAGTAGAGTGATTTTATTATGTTGTACTTTTTACTTTTAGTAGAGTGATTTTATTATGAAGTACCGTTTCTCTTACTTGAGTAAAATTTCTGGATAATCTACCCAGTGTGAGTAACTTTACTGAATAAAGAACAAACATGTTTTTCCAAACATTTACCAGACACAAACCTGTATGTTTTGTTACTTTCTTAAGTTTTGTATTGAAAGGAACAAATTTTTAAACATTGTCTTTAGGTCTGACAGACTTCCATTGTGGTCAAACTTCTTGATCGTCGGACTATGAAATGTTGCTTTGAATGTGTTTCTTACTCTTATCATCAGCCATGATTCTTGGTCTGTTTTGGTGATTTTGGTCTCCCAGTAGATCCTATAGTTCAACCAAAGCCTTGATTGATCATTTATTGTTTCAGGTCATTCTAATCAAACACCTTCATCTAAAGTCAAGATGTTGAATCTTGGAAGCAAAGCTCTTGATGGTAATTATAAACCATAAAGTTACTGGAGATCCAATCATTGATCATCGCCAACTGTCCCGCTGGTCTGAGTTAAAAGAGAGATGCAGTTGGATGTCGTTGGTATAGACATGGCAGAAAATATCAGATAGGGATGGAAAAATGCCAGAAAGTAGAATCATTTAAAGGGTAAACTATGGTGGACCTGGAACTGAGCCTTGAACCTTGAATCAGAGAACTGGATGCAGAATTTCCTCTCACATAGCTGCTAGAAACTCTTGAGGCGTTTCGTTTTCTCCATCTTGCTCAGGATCTTCTTCAGCTTTGATTTCATCCATGGTGACAGAAAACTGGTTTGAAGGTGAACGAAGCTTTTATGGTTCCTGACCCAATCACAGTCATTGATTGGCTGTTGAACCTTGGAAGCTGAGGTCAGCTCTGAAGTTGTTTTGGTTCTTCTCTCACAGAAGAAGACGGGCTCAGACTGAAACGAATTCCAGTTTGGGCCATGATGAACGCATGGAAACATCTCAGTGCAGCTGTTAGTGGGATGAGGAAGCTTTATTAGGTCAGTCAAGCGTGATGATGATGTGATGGTGATGATGATGATGGTCAAAGTGCATAGCCATGGAGACTGGAGGGGCACAAGGTCGTTGCAGGGAGGTGGGCTTCCAGAAAATATCTTCCCTCCAAACTGCCAAGGTAGTAATTATCTTTTTTCCGTACCTGATTTATTTACACACAACTTCATGTTGGAGGATAAACCGATCGATCATCCCCAGAGTCTCCAGTCATAAGTGATCGAGATAAATCATGGCTCTGCACTCAGGTTTGTGAAATGTTGGCCATCCTGCAGGTGTGCTGTTGCAGAGGAGTTGGTGGTCCAGAAGAACCTGTTAAAATGCCTGGATTTTATCCCAGTTTATCATTTCAAAAGGTTTTCTTGGTTTATTTAAATGATTTAACTCTGTCTTTTTGTGTCAGAGTTGCATATCTTGACTTGGCAACTTTTAGAAATCCCCCTTTGGAAAAAGGTTCTGGTTGAGATTTTCCAAAATCTAATCATCTGGCAAAGATGTTCTATTGCAGGACTACAACTATATATTAATTTAGTGATCAATTACTCTATTGAATATTCTGAAGATTAATCTTTGAATCTGATTTTTAAAAATTAACAAATTCAGCAGATTTTTAATTTAACACTTTTTATACAATAATAGAAATCCATTAAAAATATCCAAATATGCAATTCCCTTTTAAATGAGAAGATAAACATTTTATTGCTCAAAATTCCATCAAATAACATTAATTTAATGAACCCATGATGATCTGTTGCATATTAATTTGAATATGGTGTGTACACTGTTTATCTTTTCCTACTTGTAAATGATCTTAAAACAACAATATTATCATTTATCGCAGTAACTTCTAGGACAATTCATCGTCTAGCAATATTTATCGTGCTGCACAGATTGTAGATTCAATTTTTTTTTTCATCTTATTGCTGGTTTTCTGTTGCTGCAGCAATTTCTCGGTTTTATTCAGCTTCCATCGCTAAAAGACGTCAATAGCTTCTGTGGCATAATGACTGACTACACACTTTCTAGCTCACATTAAGGGCTTTTTCTTGATAGATAAAAGTCCCAAATAATGCCTTCTGTGATGGAGTGAAACCAGGATAACAAATTGGCCCTTTGTGATAACAACCCCCCCGTGAGGTTCCTGGGCGTGAAAAAGATGGACTGGCAGCTTTGAGGAGAGTCAGGTCTGCAGCAGCGCGGCGCCAGGGGAGCGGCTCCATGCCCTACAGAAGGATGGATTGTGTAGATTTGTAATGGTTCCTCTGCTTTTGACAAAATAACCCAACCTGCAACCTTCATTCTCATTGGCGGAGTGAAAGGGCAGGAGCAGAGGAGCCGGTCTGAGATAAGTGAAGTCTGTCGCTCTGACTGCTGTTATAAATCGCAGCTATCTCAGCCATGTGTGTGAGACAAGCAGGTTGTCTCCACTGACATCCTCCTTTCGACTTGACATGCAAAAAAAACAAATTGATACAAAGCAGAGACGAGGAACGAAGGCTGAGCAGTGGGAGGTGATGCCTTGCTGAACTGCTGGACCAAGGGGCAAAGTGCTTTTCC
This sequence comes from Poeciliopsis retropinna, assembly GCA_010277075.1. Classification (NCBI taxonomy): domain Eukaryota; kingdom Metazoa; phylum Chordata; class Actinopteri; order Cyprinodontiformes; family Poeciliidae; genus Poeciliopsis; species Poeciliopsis retropinna. Next base: position 2,093,737 of record VMRM01000035.1, on the reverse strand, counting down.
TGAATTTAAATAATGTGCACACTCACAAAGCCTGCAGGACAGAGGGATCTCAGGCCTTCTAATTAAACTCCATGGATTGTTCCTCCTGATTCAGAGTGCGGTACAATTCTGCAAAGTGTCTCTGAGACGGAGCGTAATTCAGAACTTTGCCCAATTATTTAGCAAACGCTGCGAGGAAGCTTAAAAGTTGATAAATCTGGTGCAATTTAACCCTCAGCTGTAAAACACCTACCTGGTTCTGACCGGACCCAACCAGACAGTGGCTTCTGGAGCTGCAGACGGGTCACCTGTTTATTGTATTTAAATGTTTATTAGGAATCATTCATACATCCATCATTCTCTTTATAACAGTAGAGACACACTTTTATTCAGATTCCAGTTGTTTGTGAATAAATATTTAGCTCAGAATCAAACGACTGAAGAGTTAAACAAAGAGACAAAATAAAACAAAAAAACATGTACATTAGAAATTAATCACATTTCCAAACATCAACATTTCTCTCTCTTATCAGGATCACACAAATCTTATGTTTAATTTTCTTCATCTGTAAGATTTGCTACTTTAACAAATTTCTCTCGATTCCTTTTCTATTTATAAACTATAGAAAAAAGTTATTTCAGTTTGTACTTAATTTTAAATATATATATATTTGTATGATTCGAAATTTAATACAAATTTTCCTCTTAACTATTTTGTCAAATTATAAAATTATCCTTTAAATATTTAAAAAATAAATGTGCGATTTAATTAAAATAAAATCGCACATTTATTTTTTAAATATTTAAAAAATATTTTAATTATTTTATTTTAATTATCACACACATCGCTGTTAGCTGTCAATAGCAGGGAGGAAAATTGGGACTGTTTTAAGGAGAAAAACGTAAAACCTAAAGTGCAGAAATGATGTGGAAGAGAAGAGCAATGCTGCAATGTCTGGTATTTCCAACTAAATACAATCTTAACATAAGCAATGCATAAGTTTAAATATATAAACAAATGTTAATTTTAAAATGTATGTATAGAATAGTTATTTTAACTTAAAGAAACTAGGATGAGAATTCTTTTAATTTCATTTTTTATAGTTAAACTTAAGTCCAAAATGGTTTAAAATGAATCATTTTCACTTCTTCTTCTTCTTCTTCTTCCGGTTTGTTCCTGAATCTTTTTATTTAACCTGTGCCAGGTAAAAACACATTTTTTCTTTTGTTTTGATGCTTTTTTGCTTTTGTAATTTAAATACCTCCTGTCAGTAAAGGTGGTTTTCTGTCTCATTTGATCAAAATGTAAACTGGTAAAACAAACTGGAAGTAGCGTCACATTCTTCAGACCAACTTGTACAAACAATTTTCTAATTTAGCTATTTAGATCAAGAACTGTCAAAAAATCATTTCCATTATTTTTTGTTTCCATCATTACTTGGAAGTGTTAAATTACTTCATTTTGTACAAATAAAACATGTAATATCTGTTTAATTTGTGTGAAAGGAAATCAAAAAGTAATAAATGTTCAACTTCTGTCCTTTAGTTGGACGGAAGATCTTTAAATCAATCTTAAATCTTCAGTAAAGCTGAAGATTATAGCTAAGCATATTGTTAGTTATGGATAGTTTGAGTGCAAATCAAATGTTTGGACGCTTTATCACTGAGTTTATCCTTTCTTTTCTTTTTAAATGTATATTTTTTGCCTTGAGATGGCAGCAGAAATAGAAAAAACCTAAAATAATGAGCTGTAAATGTTTGTTCTGTCATTACTTGGTCACAGTGTTATGACTGATCGCTCTCTGTATATTTGCTTGGTACAAAGGTCATTTAAAATGGCCAAGATTGCTTCAGAAATGAGGCCAAAACTCACTCGCATCCCCCAGCTGCACACTTAATTGAACAAAAAGCCCAGATGTAATTATACTGAGATCCACTGGTGCTGTAATGATGTGGCAGCGGTATTGATCAGCTTATTAACTTACACATTCACACAGTCCAGGCTTCAGCTGCACAACCTGTGGAGCCTTCAGTCTGTTACTGGGTTATTTAGTTTAAAGTTCCTGCTTTTTAACTTGGACTTAACTGAAATTATTTGGCAGTTTTAGATCTGTTTTAGTGACGACTTCATCATGACTGGAGCTGATCCCAGTTTGTTGGCTGAACAAGGGTCAGACATGTCAAAGTTTGGATCTTTTTGACGTGTTTCATCACTTTTGTTTTAATCTTTACGAGTACGTTCTTGGAGAGAACAGGAAGGAAGACATTTTTTATGTTACGCAGTATCCTATCGAGACTTGGTGTTGGCCGATAATTCAAGATTGATATGGGATTGGTGGCAAAAAAAGTTGGTCGGGAAATCCCCAGATTGGGTCGTGCAAAAGTCTGATATTGACCTGCTTGCATGTTGTTTTCTTTAACTAAAACTTTTTCTTGACCTTGTTATCGTAGTTTTAACAATTAGTAGCAAAGCACTGCGTCCCTTTTAAATTTTTGGGTTTACGATTTAGCGTGTTATATTGATAATGGACAAAACCAATGCTGGTCATGTTTGGTGAGCAGCTTTTTGCCTTCCAGCAGAGAGACAGAGGCGATCTTTCATGATGATCTTTGACACATGATGCTGCGCTGCAGGAGGTCCATAGGTGGGACATGGGTAAAAAAAAACAGATTTGGAGGAATTGACGCTCCTTTTGGAATGCTAGGAAATAATTAGCCTGACTGTTCTAGATTTTGAGATGAATCAACCCTGTAATCCAGATCAGGTGAAGCTAACATTTGCGTCTGATTAAACTATTTCCCCCTTTCTGTGTGGGTGTGCCACGGCTGCAGCTGCCTTCTCGGTGAAGCGTTTGCCTTCTCGGTAAAATTTCAACCTGCGGCTCATGTTGCAGCGTTTAGAAACAGCAGAACTGCATCGTGTTGCAGAGATTGGTTTCTTCTGGGCAGCACCACCAGCAGCAGCCTTTGTTTTCTTGTTGCTAAGTGCCAAAGAAGTGGAAGAGTCGTCTCTTATGTGTAATGCAAAAGAGATTACACAACCTCAGCTGTGTGCTTGTGTGGGTGCTGCCTTGGACGAGAACAGTACTTTGTTGATGAAAGTCGCTCAGAAATAGCAGCGATATCTGACAGAGGAGTTGGATGAGGAGATGGATGTTCCCTTTTTAACCCACACTCCTACCAAGTCTGTTCTCGCTCTGGAAAAGCCTTTGACTTTTCGTTCTTGTTTTGACCGTACACACACACACACACACACACACACACACACACACACACACACACTCACCATGTTTCTGATGTTCTAAACCAAAATCCAAGCATTAGGTCTCCTGACAAAGACTTGGAGAAGGGTATTAATCACATGACCACAGTTCACTGAACTCTACCTTGAAATATGAGACTCATTTCACCGGGATAATCAACTTACGGGGTGAAAAAAGTCAGATATTTCACCTTGAAATGCTTCTTAACTCGCCAGCAGGATGTTTAAACGTGCCACGATCAACTCTCTGATTATACAAGACCAAAAGAAAACAAATGAAATAACAGCTGAAAGTCTGCAGCGCTGCTTCTCTGCGCCAGCAGGAAAATGAATAAATATACATCGAAGCTTATATTAATTAAAACAGTTTTTGAGCTGACAGCAGATGGATTATATTGGTTTTGTTTTGGCCAGTTTTTGCCTGCCTAACTGAGCATCCTCTTTTATGAATGATAATCAATCACCAGAAATGTGGGACAACTTCATAAAACGCATCAGAGACGGTTTCTGTCTCTTCCTAAAAGCGCCGCGGAGTGACAGCGAGCTGCTTGGCATCACTTCTCATCGCAACCTTGTGCAGGGCGTCAAACTCAGTTTCATATATCAAAAATCTAAATGTTGGTTGTGCCAGAATGTATTGATAAAACCCACTAAACTGTTCAAATCCCTGCAGGATTTTCTGATTGTTTTGGTGGTTTTTTGTTATCAAAGTCACAGATTTTGTGGTGCTAATTTAGAAATATTTGTAGGAAATTTTAGGAAATCTAATCTATGATGTTAGATATGACTTTTTGTTACTCACTCTATATATATATATATATATATATATATATATATATATATATATATATATATATATATAACTGTAACGGGACATCAAGTCAGGCTGGGGCAGCAGTCACTTAAACCAAATGTTTTGACAAATTTTAGGAGAAGAAATTGCAGCAAAAGGCAGACGTTGTTTTGACATGGTAATCTGCTTTGGTATTAGCTAATAACTTTTTTTCCAGGTTGGATATTAGCTGCTTATAAGGTTTCCACAGAACTGCTAACTCTGTGTCTGCAGGAGTCTTTTAAAAGACTTTGAGAAGTGCAGATGCCATTTTTTTTACCTGCAGTGCTGCATCATAGCCTCTGCAACCTAATGTCGAAGGTGTTATATAACGCTTTATAAGGCTTTATGTGCTCCAAGTCATATCTGTGTGTTTAAAAATGAAGTTGACAAATCTCCCTCAAGTTTAAGTGCAGTAGATTGTTCCCTAACTCAAAAGAAAAACATCCTCCACATTGTTCATTAGTTTGGGATATCCCAATTACTTGGAGAGACTTGAGGGTAAAAACTGACTATGCATGAAGGTGGTTTGATGTTAGAGGTCAGAGTGGTTCCCTGATGGTTCCACGTCCTCGTGCTGAGCAAAGCCTCCCCTGTCACCTCCACTGTTTCTCTCTCCTCAAACAGCACTCTGCATTCAATCGTTTCAGAGGAAGCTGTGCCCTTCCTACCAGCCTACTGATGTTTAATTCATTCCCAGACGCCCGGGGGACTCTCGTAACAACAACCACCAAAAAAAAAAGAAGACAAAAGGGAAGAGAGGGGGTGTGAAAGGGAAGAAAGATGTTAGAATTAAATGTTTGCTCTGCATTTGCTATTGGCAAGTGTGTAATGAATGAAGAGCCCAAAACAAGACCAGCGAGATTTGAGGCATCCGAGAGGAAGCATGGGGGATGGAAGGCTGTGAGGACAAATAAACCCAATTTCCTTGTTGCGACTGGCTTCAGGGTGCAGGTGAGAGCGGCGGTGATGCTGCTGGACACCTTGACGTGCTCGCTCTTAATCAGAGGTTGATTAGGCGCTCTTTCAGAGCCATGGATTAGCGGGCTCCCCTCAGACGCTGCTAAATTGGTCGGATGGGAGAGAAGGCAGCGCGTTTAGCACCACTGTGGCAACTTTTGATGTGTCAGTCAGGGAGTCTGGCATGGTTTGCTTTTATTGACCTTCCCATTCTTGATTTGTGACAGATCCCCCGGTGCCGGGGAAGGTGGAAAGTGCTTGGGAGGTGGGCGAGGTTAGAGAGAGACCGGGCTTTTGAAGAATTTCCACGTTGTGCTGATCCGGGAGAAGCGGCCACATGCTCTCCAGTGATTCATAACAATAAAGGAAGGAGGCAGGACGGCGTCTGAAGCCCTGACGCTTTCTGAAGATTATTGCTGTCATTTCTGCTTTGAAAGCAAATTTGACAGAAAGTCCCTTGTAGAACTTTTTATTGAAACTTTTTCTTTTTTGTTTAGTCATGGAAAGAAAAGTATGTCCATCACTGATGTGAGATATCATGCAAATTAGCTCCTTATCAGTTCCTGAAACACTTACAAGTATCTTATAACAAAAAGTAAAACACATTTTTTGAAAGGGACATTAAATTTTGCTGTAATTTAATTTTCCTCAAGACACTGTGGTAGCAGTTTGTCTCGCAACGAATCTGAAGAGGCCTCTGACTGAAGACGTTTGCTAGAAGAGAGTCTGATGTCTGTCATGACCTGCGAACAGCTGGGCAGCAGATATTCAGAGACGATGTGCAAGATAGAGGAGATGATTTTGAATAATTAATTCCTTCATATTGATGAAAACGTTCTTGCTCCGTTGGCAGATTATTTTATTTACATGGCATTTTTACCATAAGGGAAATAATCTGCCAATGGAGCAAATACTGAAACCAAACTCCAGTAACTTGCTTGTTACTTTTGTCTTATTTGAAGAATTTTGCACTGGAAACTGGACCAGAATTAGATTTTGTGTTTTTGAAGTTCAGTTTCACCATTTAGTTCAGGTGTGTAGGATCCAAAAACTGCAGAATTTCATCCCTCAAATGCAGTTTGAGATCATTGTTCTAAACACTGCAGCAAATCTACACCAGAATGGTCCAGTCAAAGCCCAGACCTCAACCTGTGCAGCAGGAATTGTTGACGAACTGAAGAGGTGGATGATAACCTAAAAACCAAAGAGTTTTTTGTTTTTTTCTTGTCAGGTTGAATCAACCTAAACACTTTCACACAGACACAAAGAAAGAGAGACAAGTGATTAAATTTGATCTCATGAGGACAGAAAGAGAGGACAGTTTGATTATTACAGTCTCCAAACTCACTGAGATTTTTCTCTCGCTGCTCCTCTCTTTATTAGGATTAGGTCGTCCTGGTTACACAAATTAACAGCTGCTGGAAGGGGAGGGGCAAACAGAAACCCAGCTGCTGACACACAGTCATAAATCTCCTCAGTACAGTGGAATCTCCTGTCTTTGTGAAGTCCCAAGCGCAGTTCCTGTGTCTCTGGGTCACAAGCTTTGACCTTTAGCCTTTGGGTGTTTTTTTCCTGTCAGGCACGCTCTCAGTTTTGGCTCCAGAGTGGCTGGCATCTGCTTCCAATTTGGCAAGCTTATCAGCTTCTTGCAGACATCTCTCACAAAAGCATGCATTGCAGAAGGCAACAAAAGAATCTCACAGTTCTTAAAGTTAATGATGAGTATATATGGGATAAAAGATATTATTTACAATTCTAACACCGCTGTTTACAGTTGATGGTTTTTCTGGAGTAAGCCCGGCGTCGCCCCCTCTCAGCCATACATACGCGTTTGTGTCATTTATGGATTTCTGGTTAATCACGGTCTGCTGTTTTTTCCGCTGTCAGGCCGCTTTGCAACCCCTTCACAGAAGGAACGGCATTATTCATGTTGTGGTGCCACAGCTATTAATGTAATGAGTCAGGCTGTTAATGTGATCCAGACACAAAGGTGTTCTCTCAACCTGAGCTTTTTTTCCCACCTGCAGACAGGAGACCTCTGCGCCCTACATAACAACGATGTGATGTGTCATCGCTGATTTATTTTGCCCTTGAACCTCCTAGTGATAGCACCTAGTGGGATAGCCTTTAAAAGAAGAGCCCTGAGATGAAATGAATGCTCTGTTCCAAACTACTGAAAGACATGCGCTACAGCTAAAGGCTTTTAGAGGGAGTGCTGTAATCTAAAATGTGCTATATTTCTCCCACATAGTGCCAGCTCTGGGATGGGCTGATCAGATAGCCTGAGATTAATCTGACTTGACCTGTGAGCAGCAGTCACTGCCTTCTGCGTCGCCAGCCATGAGAGGAATTTGCAATAGATTCCACAAAGATAGAAATCAATTTGAATTCAGCTGAGGCTCCTCGCAGCGATAAGGCGTTGCCACACCTACATGCGGACGCTCAAATTTCATAATGAATAGATAAGGATTAATGTAATTTCAAACTGTCACCTCCTGCCAGACGGGATGTCATGAACGGCTTATCGTCGTGGCCTGATTTTTATTTACATCCAGCAGCATAAACAGCCCAGTTTATTCAGGTCCTCTCCATAAACATGGCTCCATGGTAACCATCCTCAGTGTTTAAAGGAGCCATATTAAGTCTGGGCAGATCTGCATGTATGTAATGTTTGCTTACACTGCAGCAAATATCCACCATGTTTACTGTGAGGTCATTTGTTGCACTGCAAAAACACAAAATTTTACCAAGTATTTTTGGTCTAGTTTCTAGTGCAAATATCCTAATACATTTGATATTCGACAAAACTAACTTACAAGTCACTTTTCAGCAAGAGATGGAAGCTTGTTTTGAGTCAATATTTTCTTAAAATTGATAAAATATTATTTCACTTATGGAAAAAATGTCAGGCTTTAAGAAAAATAACCTGCCAGTAGAACTAGCACCTTTTTAAAATCAATATTAAATTATTATGTTTCCTTGAACAGGTTTTTATAGGTCTAGGGTTTATTTGAAACATGTTCATCACATTTTTTGCACAAACATGAGATGTTTTAGGGCTTCTGTCACCAACTTAGCCTTTCTACTCACACATGAAAATGGCTGACGCAATCATACAACCTTACATCTTTGAAAAGCATTGGTAGAGCCTCCTGTGCATCTCACAAGAATACAGCAAGTGGTTTTTGGATGAAAGGTCGACAACAAAACTCTTGTCTTTTCAAACAGCCATTGTACAGCGCATACAGGGCCAAAAGCAGCTTACCAAATATGTTGGAGCTCGGTTTGGGTTGCTAGGTAACCGACTCTGCTTTGCTAGGCTTACTAGGTGAAGGGCAGTGCCTGCTGATTTATGACGTTACATTCTAGAGGTTTTTGAAGCTGTTATTTTCCAGACACCAAAAAACATGAACTTATTGCCAAAACCCCCCTGGGTGTTTTGTTTTTTGTTTTATTTTAAGCACTTTGGCTGTTTTTAAATGCAGAAGAAACCCAAATGGATGTACAAAAATGTGAATTTAGCATAAAATGTCCCATTTCAAACAAGCTTTTACGTCCTGGTGAAAAGTTACTTGTAAGTCAGTTTTGGCTTATTTCAAGGATGCTAAGCTATTTGAACATGAAACTAGACAAAAATACTGTTAAGATTTTATTTTTGCATTGCAATTATGGGTTGATTGAGTGATGAAGACGAGGTCGGTCTTCCAGAGGGGCAGAGCGTTGGTCCAGGTTAATAGGTGTCCTCCTGGGAGAGATTAGCAGGAGTTAAAGAAGGTAAAGAGGGAGGCATTAAAATTCCATCTGATAATGTCAAATACTTTAAAGCCTATCTTTTATAATCTCATTGTCACGGGCCATTTACAGGTTCTCGGGTCGAAAGCTTTATGAAGTTCCCTGAGCAGGCATTAAAAAAAGCCAGAATTCCTTTGAAAGAACATTTCATTTGAGCTGGATTCTGCAGCACCGTCCATAAATAGCCAGCCATCTGTTTCCTGCTTCTGCAGCAGCCAAACACCGAGCAACAAAACATTCTCAAACTGAGTTTTGATCGAGGAACAAAGGAGGACCGAAAGGGCTGCGCAGCACTGTCACTGAAGCTCCTGTTGGACCAGAACCCAGCCAGGTGTCCGGCTTCTGAAAGCCATCGCAGGCAGGCAGGCGGGAAAGTCTCTGTTTAGAAGGGGAATGCCACTTGTAGTGGAGTGGACCTGTGATCGATTGGGATGTGAAGTGGCTTAGCCGTACCTCTGTGTGTCAATAGCTTCACCCTCTCCCTTCAACCCTGCGATAAAACAGAGGCTCTCGGTACTAAACCTCAGCCAGGTTCACCGCTAAACCTCCCTGCATGCTCATATTTTCATCTCTGGGGGTTATGTTATTGTTGTTGTTGTTTTTGAAGCTTATTCAGCTGATGACATGAACCTTGGAGACATTAACGGCTGAAGTGACGACACATTAGGATGCAGACCACAGCCACCTGGATTGAGACGAGGCTTTAATTGGCTTCATATCAGGGTTAGATAGCAATGCTGTTGACATTTGATTAGAGGAAAAAAATAAAAGAACAAGGTGACTTGATATCGTAGTGATAAGCAGAAATCCCAACCCGATCACATCAATACTTTCCTCAGGAGCACGTAGGTGTCTAACCTTGTAACCAATGACAGTGGTTTTGTTGGCTCACTGGGAGTTTTTCCACAGAGCATGCTTCATCATTTATTGCTGTGTGCAGCATCTGTTTTCCTTACAATCATTCCTGTTGCTCTTGAAACCCTGTTGACCTACAGGTCCAGCTGCATAAATACATTTCTGAAGCATTGATGTTGACTATTTCACAGCTTTCTAAATCCCTCCATCAGCTTTTCAAATTAAAGGTCACCTCTAAGAAGCACTTAATGGCTTTGTGTCTGTTTCTCTGGCAGCTGTGTAGGGTTTTTAGAATCTAAATGGTAAGGTTCAACACTCCTAAAATCAGAACATATGTAGGTTTAAATAGGATTTTAAGAAAGAATATCGCAACTACTGACAGACAATAACATTTTCAAATGTTAGTATAGAATAGTAGTTGATCCATATTCAGCCTTTTTCATCTGTCCTGGTTCAAAACTGACTAACTTTAAACACCAATGTTGCAGTTTGTTAACCCCAAAAAGTTGTTTTTTTACCTTTAATGTGAAAAAGTTCTGCTGACTTTGAGGTTTTCTAATTTCAACAACCTCCTCATAATTCATCTTACTCAAGAAAACATCTGCCATGAATAAATGGGTCAGTCTCCATTATAAAGTTTTATTTATTTTTGTTTTTAGGTGTATGCATCAAACAAAGACAGCATTTGAAAGTAGCAACTCCTAATCTATCTGCAGTTTGTATAATGAGTCTTACTTTGTATTATACTTCACATTGGTAATTTATTGTAGTTTTTTCCCTTGTTTTAAATCCTAGTGGCCTGTTAACTTCATGAGTCTTAATTTTCCACAAAATGTACTGATAAATACTGAATTATTGGTCAACTACACATTGTTGTGTATTTTGTTTGTTTTAAGAACACTTTGTCAAGATAAATATCTGTAAGCGGCATTGATAACCTGACGTGATCAGCTCAGAATAAATATTTAGTAAGAAGTAAAAAGGTAAAGATCAGTTTGAAATTATTTTGAATGAAATTTAAAATACTTTGATACCTAAAGTAAAATGATGAAACTAATTATGAAAAAATGTTTCTCAAATACACCTGCTATACATCAATGTCATTCCATGTGCACAACATTCATTGGTTTCCCTTACAAAAAGAGAAGCTTGTTGGCTAATTATGTACAAGAAAAACCAAATAACTATCATCTAGAATAAAAGAAGAAAAAGTCCTTTTGATTTTTCTTCTTTATGTAATTCAAAAATGCGTTGAAGTATTTCATTTCCCTTTCAATATTATCGTTTTTGTATTTTATTTTGAAAAAACCGGAAATGCACACTCGCTTCTGTTTTTCTGTTGCTTCACTATCCTCCCTCAGAGTAAGTTTGCTGCGGCATTATATTACGTATATTTTCGTTCATTTAAAATACGTATCCCATGTATGTCGGAATGTATGCTAAGAAAATATTTTTAAATTGTCACAGTGTGGTTTTTGCCAAATGTATTTGGCTAATGAAAGGTTTAGCGCGCCCTGATTTGAATTCGGCTAGCTACATTTATGCTAATTTGAAGCGGCCATTTTGTAACGTCACTTTTGTTCTGGAGAGTCGGACTGCGCGTTGTGTGTATGTTAAGACTAAAATTGTGAATTTTTGTCGATGACAAGCATGCCTATCTTGTTTAACGATGTAGAATATGTTTTTGTACGTTGTGTTAAGCTATAAAAGCCAATGTCTGCCACTCTGTAACAAAGCTTGGCTATGAGATACTCTCCGTCACAAATAGGTCGTCAGCGTTACAATATTTTGTATATATTAATATTCATGCTTGTCATTTTGGATTATAGTAAATTTAGTCAAAGAAGTAAATGGAAGTGCATATAATTTGTGTCGTGTATGTTTTAAAAATGTAAGTCTTATCTAAAGAAAATCAGGGTAGGCATGCTTGTCACTAGCATGCTAGGCTAGTGAATAAAACCAAAAGAACAGAACAATTATACTTTTACAATGTATTGATCACTAATATCCCTGATTTTAAGCACACAGCAAAATAATCAAAATAAATAAATAAAGAATTTATTTATTTTTTGCCTGAGAGTTACTGTTAGGCTCTTTGCATAATATAATATGCACAGGAAGTGAGTGTTGTATTAAACTTTTGTGAACTGTAAAAATATTTGGGCACCAACATAATTTTGTGTTTCACTGTTTACCACAAAAACTTGAATTTAAGTCCCATCTCTCAGCTTTTAATTAGTACAATGTTTTGGGCTCTGTGGTCCTTGAGCCCCTTCCTGCTCTGCATGTTTTACATGTTTTCCTGCTTCAACACACCTAATTCAAATAAATGGGTCATCTCTTGGGCTTTTAATCAGGCTCTGCAGAAGTCTGATAATGATCCATTCATTTGAATCAGGTCTGCTGGAGAGGAGAAACATGCAGAATATGCAGTGTGGGAGGTCAGGATTCAGAAATGCCGGATTAAAGGCTAACAACATCCAAATTTCATATGTAGAATCATGTTTTGTGGCGTAAATCCTGACTCTGCTGTGAAATTTATGACAGATTGATTAACATTCTGCTGGGTGTAACCTCTGCCATGTTACAGTGTGTGTGTGTGTATATATATATATATATATATATATATATGTTCACAAGTGACACCATGTAACAGTAAAGAGTTGCTTAACAATAGGGATTGGCTGTAATTTGGTCATTTTCAATTAGAGGTTTACTCACTTTGGTTTTCAGCAGTTTTTTTCCCCGTTAATGGCTGTGTGCTAAATGAGGCTAAATACAAAGGCATGCCACACTGTTCAGGTTTATTGTTTTAAATATTTTTCAAAAATCATCCATCTGCTTCCCTGAAATCCAAAATTAAGAGATGTGAACACTTTTGGAAACCTCTAATCATTCATCTTTACTGGTGTATTTTTCTTGTCCCAGCTATAATTCGGAGTTGTTTAATTGTTAGTGACATGGCGACTATTAAAAAACTAGAAACAAGATGTATGAGGCTGTTCAGGAGGTCTGTGTTCTGTGGAGGGGAATAAATTCCTTTAGTAGGAACTAGGGGCTGTGTAACATTGAAAACTTTTGCATGCCCAAAACTTAAATGCTGCACTAAAGGAAAAAAAAGAAACAAAAAATCTCTTTATGAGCTCTTTAAATTTTTAAATTATGCAAAACAGCAGGTGCTTGGTTTTACTGGGCAGAGCCAATGAACGATCCAGGGGCTTTTTTCTGTAAAATTAGCTATAAACTGGCTCCCTTAGAATCCAAAACAGAAGGAAAGTGGGTTTTTAATAAGGGTGGTGCACCATGCCATCATAACACTTAACATGTTTTTGTGTGAAAAAGGCAAACAATGCAGGAGCTTTAATTTTATGAACAAATGTTTGTTGGTTATTTCTCAAACATCAGTCCACCTTCTGATGTTTCCATGTTGAATTTGTTCCTTGTTTTAGTTCAAAGAGTGCTTTTATTATTGGGAAATATTCCCAACGCAGCTCGCTGTGAGTTTAACTCTACATGTTAATTACAGGTGTGTTGACATTGTGTCTCTTTGTGCGAACTTATCGTCGTGACCCACAGCTCCCTCCAGTCCTACCCAAACGCCACTCTGTCTTCAGCAAAGAGCATATTAGTCTCCATGGAAACCCATTTTTACCAATAGTTCATTGGCGCCAAATGACCCTGTGCCGTTACTTAGCTTCTCGCTGCTTTGTGTGGACGTGTTTTCTTTTGGAGATTAAACGTTCCAAGGCAAATTGAGGTCTTGCTGGTTTTTATCGCCTGGATATTGAATAAGCATATGCAGGAAAATACCAGAACGAGGAACAGCAGCACTCAGAATAAAAGCAGATTGATGTGTCCATGCGCTTCTTGGGGGCGAGGGGATAACGAGAAGTATAATGCCAGAGGAACTGCACAATTTTATCAGGTGGAAACAGCGTGTGGAAGTTAGTGCCACAAGTAATTGGCTGTTAGGTGATATTTTACAAAAAGAATAATCCTGGGTCTGTAGTACAACATGTCATAAAGCAAAAATGTTTCTTCAAATTAGTTATCAGGCATTGAAGGTGGAAATTGTACAGACACACGGTTTCAGTTGTGCCTCATACTCTTTCTTCTTTTGCATTTTGATTGAATTTATGTAAAATAAATCTAATTTATTCCCCAATTAGCGTTTGTATTGAGTTGTCACCAATAAAGTATTCTGGAGCATCATGTAGACTTTTGCTGGATGATAAATTGTCCCAGAAGTTATTGTGATAAATAATAATATTGTTGTTTTGAGACAATTTTAAAGTAATATAATGGTAATGACATAATATTACAAGAAGATTTAACATGGGAACGGGATGACATTTTAAATAACCAAACTAAATAAACAAAGCAACAAATAAAATAAATTATGAAGACTTTGTAAACAAAGGGGTAGTTGAGACAAAAAAAATGAAGACTTTACTCATCCAGCGTTTAGTAGAACAAGAAACGATAAATCATAGAAATGGAAATTATTGAGTTTGTTTTAATTTACCAACATGACCTGTGAAACAACGAACCGTCGGCACCAAACTGCAGCAGACCTGAAGGAAGTCCAGTGTCCCGTTTGTTGCTACTTGACCCTTTAGCATGAATATTAATGTTGGTTTTCAACTTGAAACTTCAATTCATGGTCAAAAGTAATTAAATGTTGAGTAGTGGTAAAGTTTAGATCCAGTTATGTCGGTTTTATAGTCTTCTGTGCATAATTTATTGTTGGTAAAATGGAATATTTCAAAATTTACTCCGTCCATCACCTGTTGTCTTTACAGGGGGGATTCTAACCTTCTTTCCCCGCAATAATCCCGACTATAACCATCTTTGCCTTCCTGTTGCTTTTACAAGCCTGTTGTATTGAAGAATATTTGTTTTGCGATTCCTTATGGAATATTTACGCTCTTTTCTTTCCCAAAATGTCTGCAGATAATTGCTTGGAAAGAATCACCCAGGAAGGTCAGCCAAGTCTCCTGCTGTAGGTGCCAAAGTGAGATCTCCAGGACTACAATTACTCTGGCTGCAGAGCAAAGTGAATGACAGGTAGGAAATAATTCATATGAATCACCTGCTGTATTATGAATAGCCACCTGCCGAGAGGACATATCGCGGTCAGTTATCCGCAGAATTGCTTCTCAATTGCCCTTTTTTGTCATTTGTTGGTAATTGCCTTATTCTCTTGATAATATGATGAAATTAACCTCGGAACATTCTCTCCTTATGACATTTATGAGACAAGGTTGAAGTTGACGTCGTGGCAGTCACGAAATTATATTTAGATTATTGGACTCTGATGCCGCTTGGCTTCTTGTTTGATGTCGACACTTTAGATTGGTTCTCCTCGCTGCCACTCATAAGTCACACTCTCCATTTTAACAAAACATACAACATTCAAGCCGAACGAAGGACATCCTTTGAAGAAACTCAGGATCACTCACATGCATTTTCTGTTTGGGGTACATCTGACCTTGTAGTGAACAGACATAAAAGGCTGTCAGTCAAACCATCACGCCGTCTTTGTTTCCTTGTGATTGTCATTCTCTAGAGGAGTCGAGCAGTTACAGACTTAAATCTAGCGATTCTGTGCTCCTGGCAAAATGCTTGTCTGTCCTTCTTTCTACCAAACTCAGCAACTGCCTCAGGGTAAGGTGGAAAGAAGGTGAAAAAAAAAAAAAAAAAAAAAAAAAAGGAAAAAGTTGGGGAATGTAATCAAGGCTAGCAGATTGTTGAATAGTTCAGTTTTTTTTTTTTTTTTTTTCCTGGATCAGTTCGATGTAACATGCTGACCTTCAAAAGATTTTTCTGTCCAACTTGTAACAATGAATGTTTGCAGTTTAGAGTCAAATGGAGAGTAAATATCTGAGTTTCTCTGAGAACCCATGAACTGGAATGATACTGTGGCTTCCAAGCAACATGGCTTCTCTTTAAAAATGAAAAAAAAAAAAAAAAGATGGAAAAGTCAACTTTGCAGAGAGGCGCTTCAGGTTTTAAAGAAAGGAGACTGGGGGACATGTTCAGGTACGCAGCAATCACACATCTTTAAGCTCCCTGGAAAAGTTCAGTTTTGGACTCCAGGAAGTGGGGTGGCTTTCGTTCAGGCTGTGGATGAAAGTGGAGCAGATTTTTATCTTTTTGGGTTGGTCATGGTATCTCGCATGCTTTTTCTGAATCTGACAGTCTTCTAGCCCAGGGTGTTAAAAGGAATCTGGTCTTTTATATGGACCCGTTTCAGCCTGACGTCACGCATCTTCCTGCTGGAGAGCAAAAAGCTGCTCTCTGATGATGACGACCACTGGTGTTAGCTAAGTTCTCATTACACGCACTAAATCTTAAATGGATGACTGCTATATAAAAGAAAAAGGGATGAAGTGCTTTGCCACTGATTGCCAACTTTACAACCAAATAATAAGGTCAGGAAAAGTTTTAACAAAAACATTTGCCAGGAAGATGGAAGTAGGTTAGCTATGCTAGCTTGACTTTGATAATCTTAACATGTAGATATGGTGTGGAATTTGGTGTTTTTGTTCTTTAAGTTACAAAATATAAAAAGGCGATCAACACACCACTGACAGATCATCAGTGGAGCAGATTTTTAAATTAGCTAATCTAACTCTGCTTTGGTAGCTTAGCTAAAGCAGCGGTCGCTAATCTACTACGGTGATCCCTTATTAATAATCGCAAAATAAATATTAAGCCTAAAAACATAAAACTAATGGACTAAATTTTCTGTTCTTTCTGTTGAAAATGTTTGAGTGTTTTTTGGTGTCGAATCCTGAAAAATGCAGTGGCATTGTTGTTAGTTGCTATGACAACGAATCTGTGTGTAGCGTAGCCTTCACAGGAAGCGAGGAAGAAGCATTTTTGAGTTGTTCTTTGATGGTTTTTCTGTGTTATTCTCAACTCAGTCAAGATTGGGTAAAATCATTATATTTATCTCACAATACGGGGAGATTGAAACACTCCAAACGGCAAGCAAATCACAGGCATTTTCTTGTTTTAATGAAGTCAAAGTAAAGAAAATCAAATCCATTTGACCAAAGTCTTTGTGGTGAAGTCGTGAATGTTGCCAGATATGCAGCTGAGAAATGGAGGTGTTTAAACCGGCAGTGCCTTTTGGACTTCATCAAATTTTATAGATAACTGCTGTTAGTTTTGCTTTAAGCAACATCAGTTTTAAACTGTGGAGAATCTTCAGGTGGCTCCTCTTACAAACTTTTACCAGAACATTGGAGAAATAATCGAGAACTGTCTGGTTTCAAGTGAAAAACAGATCCTAATGATAAAATTAATGTGTGGAATATAGGAGACACAAAAGAAATATCTGTGATATTAACATTTTTAACTGAGTTGGATCCTTTATTAGGAGTGCTACATGTGTAATATATGCAAACAAAAATTACAATAATTAGTCCAATAATGTACATTTTCACACTTTTCCCACAAGTCATTATAGTCTCATTAGCTAATTTTACTCCCTCTACAAACCGTTGTCCATTTTGTTGATTACATTAATTTTTATGTACATTTATACAAGCGCTTTCTTGCTAATTATATAAGGAAGCAGCTGTTCTAATTTAACAATATTCCTAATTTTATAATAGGTTGATGTATGTAAGGCATTTTACTTCTATTCTGCTTATCGCAGCTTTGCTTTCAATGCTAAATTAATTTCTACAGTTGTACATTTACTTTATACTCCTGTGATCATAATGGAGAACTTCTGGTAGCTGTAGAAATGTTTGTTTCAATGAATACTTTAATTTAAATCATTTAGTTAATTTATCAAGGTAATATATATGCAGATTAGCATTTATTTTAGTCATTATTAACCCATTTAATCCAAAATTCTTTCCTGCAAAATAACTGCATGCATTTCAAATCTGGCCTATTTAAACATATAAAATTATACGAAAAATCATGACATGCATAACCTATTGTAACAAAGAATGGTTACTAGAGTGTTCAGAAATATTTTAGAAACATAAAATTTTAATGCCACATCCTGCAGATGTCAATGTGCCAAGTGACCTTTGACCTCATTTGATTATTTCATCAATTAGGCAAAATTCTTTTACCAGAATCTGATTGCTGATCAAAATAGTGACTTCTTAAGTTTTTTTTCTCTGCATTAGAAGTAGGACTATTTGACTTCAAGAAAATAATGCAATATTAACTTTGATTAACCCACATCTTCCTGAGTTTTCTTTCCTTACCATGTCCCCTCCAGACTCTTTGATCTCAGCCATTAAGGACAGTTGGCAGAATGCATCATTGATATGCAGAGCGTGAATACAGGACACGTAAAATATGGTTTGCTGCCAATTACTGCATCCAAACAGTCCGCTGCATACATTGATATTGCGATTCAAAATAGGACTCAGCTCTAATTAAATGTTTTAAAACAAAGAATTCCCATTTGGAGTCTATAACTGCATCATAAAACAGCTGATGCAATGTTTTGATTCATAAAAGGGAATAAGCTTTTGATTCCTTTTATTTTCTCTTAGGAATGGCGTATTTTATTCTTCCTACATATAAAAAATATAGATCTGCAGATACAATTTCTGATCGTTGCCTTGCCAGATAAAAGCTCTTAACGTTGATTAAAAATCTTGTTGTTGCTTTTTACTGGCGAGGGATGCTTTTCATTTCTACACATTGATTAGATGGTTGGAAAAATCAGTTCGGATGAAGCTAGTAAGTGTTTTTCTTCTATAAAATAGAAAAGTATAACCTTTATCCTTTTGAAAATTGTTTTAAAAATTGTTTTTCTTTTATGTTAATATCCCAAAACATGCTGCACTTGTTGCAGTAATCAAGTTAGAAATGATTCTGTTTCTGTAGCTACACACAAATGCATGTTAATTAACTGTATTTAAAGTCAGGATGTATTGGTGTGTGAAATCCTCATTATGAGAGAAAGATCTGGTATAAAATGATCAAATAACTGTTGGAACACTACCTGCTAAAACCTGCTAAAACAGCTGGAAGAAAATAAGTGTGAAATTAAAGGGTGAAAAGAAGTGAAAGATGATTCTGTTCTGCCTGTCCTTCCAGGTGCCCAGAAAGTAAAAATACATTTAATAAGTTTGGCGCCTTTTTAAAAATGGGCTTATAATTAGAATGTGACCAGTAAGGGTCCAACGGTGAGAAAAAGGAAGAAGTTTAAAGTTTCTTTGAACATTAAAAGTTGGCAGAAAGAATGTGGGTCTTTTTTTTTTCCTTAGAGAAGGACTTCATATTCAGACTTGCAGTAATAAGTCGTTTATTTTTTAGCTTCTTTTAGACACTTTGGAGTCTCAAAGCTTTGAGTCTTGAGTCTTTCGCCCCAAAATCTAATCTGATGGCAAAATCTATAAATGCTGAACTCAAAATGGGCGTAGGATCACTGTATATTGAACTATATACACCCAATTCATGTGTTTTTAGAGCTATTAATATTAATGAAGTGAAAAAAGAACAGGTCATACATCAAATTAATGGCATTTATGCACTTGATTGCAGTCAGCAAACTTAATAGTTTTATAAAATCACGTTTGTGGAACGAAATAGAGGTGCAAAAATAAATGTATTCTATAAAGAAAAACAATTCCTCGTCCTGGGATTTCTGAATAAATTGAAAATGCTCAAAAATCCATTGTCCACTGTATATATTTGGAATAATTCTTTAATGTTTTTCTATTTAAGAAAAAGCCATGTGGCTAAGCTAACCTAATGCTGGACAAAGCTAACCTAAAAATGGACAAACCTATTTTTGTTTAAATATAAACTGTTGTAATTTAAAACAGTAAGAACCTTGTAGGATTGCTTTAAATAAAATGTTATATTTGTTTACACTGTCTGTTCCTCTCGTCAGTCTCATAATTTGGGCAGAATCTGTAGACCGTTTGATTAGAAAAATTGGTTTCTGAAATGAATCGCATCGCCAGACACTGAAAGATCCACGTCTCTATTTTTGGAGTAATTGAAGTTTTATGGTGTGTAGTCATCCAATGCTATAAAAAAAGAACAGTTCATTGATCATTGAAAAACCCAAAATTAATGGCATTTATACATTCCTGCAGTATGTAAATTTGACCAGAGCGCTTATCATTTTATTTTTATTTTATTCATGCATCAATACTCTTGCAAATAACCTATTTATTAAATGAAATAAAACAAATACATGACTTAATAGTAGAAATATTCTGTTAAACTGGAAACTTTAATCCTCAGTGTTGTAGTTTAATCAAAGCCACTTGTTATGTGAGTTTTGTGGACGCAGCAGAAGGGACATGTTTGTCGGCTGCCGCACCCTATGCATTTCCATTTTCAATTATACATGTCTGCAATTGGAAATTAACACGGGGAACGTCATAAAATGCTTGATAACGGAGCTAATGCAATTACATTGGAGTGATTAAAAAAGGTTGAATAGGTGATCTATTACATTGATCTTAAATGCATTCAGATTTAATTTAATTTAGCAGTACTATAATGCTGTAGTTAAAATATGTCCTATTAGTGTTTGGAGCCTGTATGTATAACGATTAATTACTGAATAATTGTTCATGCATTTCAACACTGGCAAGCTCTGAAGGGTGATTTATTTTCTTCAGTGGCTGTACAGAGATAGGGCTTAATTACAGTGGATAGCCTTATCTCCCCTCTCTAATCCGCTCTTTGGAGTCTCTGCGTTCACGCCATCTAGTCGTCGATATCATCACACTGTTGGCAGAGCCAGACACAGAAAGCAATCCCCAATTTCTCTGTCACATTAAGGCTTATTCATGAAGCCTTCACCGTGAACCTGACTTAAGAACTCCAAAGTGGGAGGAAAGAGGAGCCGCCGAGTGCTGGAAACCTCTCCGCTCGCTCTGACAGCCCGAGGTCAGCCGGCCTGGCACATTACCCACTTGTGCTGTTTTTGTCAGCTGGATGGACTGAAAAATGTGTGGTCAAATCTGATCAGATAATGGGCTGAGCTCCTTGCCAGGAGCAATTTGTTGCAGATATTCTCGTGCTAATGTTGGCAATTTGACTGTTTACCTCCTCACGGCAGGTTACAGAACCGCATACCTCTGCAGCTCACAGCGGCGTTGACCAAATGCTCGCAAGATAAGCCGCTATTAACCCGGAGTCCGTGGATATAAATGTCTTTTTTGACATTTAGCTGATCGCTGGTTTTGCTTGATGATTCAACAGCCATGGCAGATCTTTATCAGGGAGACGGAGAGTTTAATTATTGCTGCTCGATGGATCATTTCCAGCACGCTAACGATTGCATATATTAATACGACTTTGGATAAATAAGTTGGCAGCCTAAGCATGCAACGTTTTAAAGGTGGGATTGTATCTGAGAAACACCACCTTAATAATAAGCAGCAGTACGTTTTATGTTGTGGATTTATGATGTAATATGTTCCAGATTTAATGTAGTAAACATCTTCAAGGTGTTGCAAGACAGACTGGGACTAAATTTGTTTCAATAAATTAAATTTTATATTGAAATTAGCCTTGACTTGGCAGCACCAAACAAATATTTAATATTTTATCTTATCAACACTACAGAAGAGATAACTGAGTCAACTACATTTATAATACATGCCAAAATGAATTCCTTGAATTTCTGTCTTAAAAATATCTATTTTTTAAAATTAATTCAGAATACAATTTACCTTTTAAGGGTTTTCCTTCCACCACGCTGGTAGAAAAACACAACGACTTTTTATTTCTGCTGCCAAAGCAAAAACTCCAGCATCAAAAAATAAAAAGTTTCTACTTTGCAACTTTTCGCTGAAGACGAGGAGAGAGAGACTTTTGTCATCCGGATGCAACCAGCCTGCCAAAAGAAGTTCAAGGAGCCTGTTGACAATCTCCAGTCTGGGTTTATGTTTAAGTTAAACATTAAAATAAGGTTAAAAAAAATTAGATAAAAATTTAAATGGATGAAAACACTAATAGTAGGTAATAATAAACAGTCAGATATAAAGGAACAAGCAGTTTGGCTGAATGGTTTAAATATGTATTAACTGTACGGCAATCAGTCTGTTTATAAACCCTGCTTTAATCACCAGTTAGTGGTCAGTAATGCCGTTTTAAGTTCACAAACCTCAAGTAGTTTAAAAAAGCATATGGGATTGTTAGAGCGTAAAAATTAGGATATCATTTTGTAGGAATAAAATGTAGGTCCCTGCTTTGATGGTCCCTATCAAAGGAAATCTACCATTCTATGAGGTGTGAAAACACGCCAAGATGTGCCGAAATGCCCCCAGTCTGCAGGGACACCTACCACTGATTGGGGATGTGAAGGGTCAGGAATTTTCTGCAAAATTCAAACTTTGATGGGTAGTTTTGTAGAAAACCATCAAACAATCCAACGATGACGAAAGACAGGAGTGGGACAATCCTTCCCAGTATCCTTGTTTACTGGAGTATTGAAGGCAGAGCAGGAAAAGCTCAATATGCTGATATTCAGGCAGCTGACAGGAGAGCCTGGATGTTCTCCTGTTCATTTTATTGGCTGAGTGAGCCGCTGTTTGTCAGGCTGGCAGACATTACACCATGTGAACAGTTTTGGCGTCCTAAATGTCGACGCATGCCTCGTCTTGAGCAAGCGAAGAGAGAAATGTCAAACCGAATGCAGCGACAAATTCATTCTGAAATCGCCTCTCAGGCTCATTGACGGCTCTACCTGAAAGTGACACAACTTCCAGCGTAAAGAGACAAGTAAGCCAACTAATTAGAGCGGAGATCCAACACAAATGTTTAATGAAGAGATAATGTATTACCACACAGTCCTGGAATAATAAGACTACTTTGTCATTTGTCTTTTTGTCTTGAGTGACTTTTTTTTTCTTCCTTCTTGCACTTTAAAAGTATCGACTCGCTTGTAGAAGTTTCAGCCTAAGTTTTAATAAGTTTTCTTTTTACTTGCTATTCCTTGCATTCATTAATGATGAAGTACTCTTGGTTTTCATTTAGTTATAGAAGATTAATCCATTTTAAGGCACATTAAGCTCATTTACTGCCCTTGGCTTCCCTGCATCCACCGAAGATTATTCTATTAAGCTACCAAGGCAATATTTGTTTGCTATTTTTTATAATGTAATAAATTAAAGAAAACACAATGATCACATTTTTGTTTTACACATTTAAAATCTTACATCTTTATTACACCTCAGTAATAAATGAAAGCTAAAACATAACCCAATTTAGGCATTTATTCAAAATTTATAAAAAGTATGGACATCATTAAAAGCAATTGTTAAATGCATTTTTAAAGGGTATGATGTGACATTTTGTCCTTTTTAAAAATGAGAATTAAAAATGGTAATTGTTCCAGTAATGGAATATATAATGTCCATGAATCTGGGGCCATTTATTACAGTTGGTTCTTTGACTGTGATTGGTATCCACATTTAAGGAGTGAAAAAGTAATCTACAAGACTATTTACCCAAAAGAAAGTAATTAATAAAATGTATTTTTATATTATAGAAAGCTTGTTTATAGGGAATGGAAACTCTCCCATGCTACTAGTCGTTAAATGAACCAAAAGCTTTATGATTTTCTGAATAAGAATGAAAATACTTATGAAGTTTGGCTTCCCAGACTGATAGACATAAATGTTTTTTCTCCTTTTTCTCATCTTTTATTGAATTCCTCTAAAATACTGAATAATTTCTTGCTTTTTGAGATTTTTTAGTTGACTTTATGTTCTAAAATAGGGTGAATTTACATGATTTCTTATTCTGCATGTTAGGTAGTGGACAGAGTAGGGTGCTAACAAAACATATGGATCAATCACAATTAACTCCTAACTTAATACCGGGGTGGAGTTTATTTTCACCAGGTTGGTTTGGTAAGTTTGTCTCGTAATGAATTAGATCACCAATTAAAAACCATATTTTGATTTTATTTGTAGTGCATCTTACTTAATTTGGATTTGGATACACGCCTCGACTGCATATAAAGGAAGTAATTTATTAATTTGATTGAGGTGTGAATATTGACAAAATTTTGTTGATATAACACTTATGTCGAAAAAGCAAAATTTCGCAAATAAAAAACACAAATTAAAATCACGCGTGGCTAAGTTTGTTCATGTGATAAGTCATTAAAAAACAAACCGCGACATGATCCTCTTACCTTTTCCTATTGTCCTCTTTGTTGTTTCTGCCAGTAGTAATATCCAGTTGTAGATTACGTTTTTAAATTGCAGATTTGCAAAATACACAAATTTCAATTTGACTTTAAAAATGATCCATTAAGTACATTTATTTTTATAATTCCAATTTGTACAACTTTACAGTCAATGGAAACATAACTTATGACACATCCTGTATATTCTGACTTTTATTCAGTCTTCTTTTCCCACCACTGATGATGCTTGCTTAAGTTTATCATCAGGTTTATTGAACCAATCCTCCATGTTTTGAACATTTTCACTCCTCTCTTACTCTAATTACAGGTTTTTCCCCCCGTTTCACCGTTTTCTTCCCCGAAACACAATCAATATTCAAAATCCGTCTGCTGATTTCCTTCTAACTGGATACTATATGCCACCACCTGACGTTACAGTGATGGTAATAGCACTGTCAGCTTTGACAATGTGGAGAAAGCAATACCATCATTTCCCATATTCACTTTTGAAAATCTCATTTTGCTTTCATCTCTTCGCTAACACAGAGCTGTCAACATATAATTCAATGAGTGTCACAACTGCTCTTGAACGTTTCCTTCATATCTTCCACCAACTGTGCTCATACTAACCAGACTGACTTAACTTCTGTTGTGTTTAAATCACTTTAGGCCTTTTTCTCTGGTGATTGTTCTTATGCTGTACGTCATGTTATCTTTGTGTTTTTATAGGATCTCTGTTTGTGGGGAACATATGATCTGAAGCTGAATGTGCAGCTAATGTAAAAGCCACCTTGATTCAAAGTTGTGAGGCTGTCAGGGTGGAGGAAATTGAAACCAGTCGGTCTTTCAGGCGTTGTAGGAACACTGTCGTCTGCTTCCAAACATAAAAGCCTCTCCATTTGTTCTGTTTGTCCTCCGCAAAGTGGGTTTTCAGCCAAGGTCATTCCATTGTTTGGCTTGAAGTATCTCTTTTATGGATGACTCTTGTGAGAGTGTGTATTTTTCTTATTGTCAACAAATCCCATAAAAAGTCCAATAACTATCAAACATTTTCTGTGTGCTTGGATATTTCTTTCCTCCCTCAGAGCTTCAGTTCTGTCCAGAAATTTCAAATGTTAGTGAAAGTCAAACTTATTTAGCATTTGAATGCAATTGTTTTTCATTAATGTCCAGAAATTATTATTATTAAGGAATATTAAAGATATTCCAACTAATTTTCTGCTAACTTTGCAGCTGCTTTGTCCCAGTTTGAAGTTTTCTTGCATATGAAACCTCAGAAATACTGTTTCAACTCAGACCTTTGTGATTGCTTTTTTGTAAGTTAAATCTTCAGAATTTTTTGCCGTACAAACTTTTTCGCCACTTTTATCTGACATAAAAAAATGCTTCCATTCTGCCCTGCATGTTTTGAAGAAATATGTCAAATCTTAGTCCAAATGAGCTCAGAAAAGCTATAAAGATTTATTCTACACCAGTAGGTGGCGTTGGTGTCAACAAACTAGAATAAATGGGTCCAACCATCTGAATGAGGTTTTAGTTATCTTTCTATATACCTCATTCATGTTTCAGAGAACCTGGGTTAATTCCTTAAACTAAAGTTTTCATGTCTTTCCAGTCATCCCTGACATTTCCAGAGTGTGTACGAAGGGTTTAAACTGTGGCAAATGTTCATGTTTTTGAGAAAAAATATTATAAATAAGCTTTAAACCAGATCATTTTAGGTCTAAAATGGTTTTACTGTGAAAAAGTTGATGTGTCCTGTGTAAGAAAAACTCAAAATCAAACATGTACAGGCCATGTGGTTAATGCAAAGCATTTCACCATTAACATTCAAATGCATTGTTCTGTAGACTATTCATTCATGTAAATGTCAGTGAATTAAAACTATTGAACATCCCACAATAATCAAAGTGGTAATGATTTTTTTTATTTTTTACTTTAAATCAGTGACCTAGTACTATCTACATTATGTGAACTATTAATTATTTTATTGATTAATTGGACATAAAGCTCATTTGAAGTGCTTTGGAGTTACACAAGTATATTTACCATTTGTTCCTTGTTTCAGAAACGTGTAATTTTTTTTGTTTTGGATGCATTTATTATTCCCTTCGTAATTCAGGGTTTTACCACATTTCTGCTTGCTTAGAAATGCAGAATAGAAGATGCTTTTCACATGTAGGTATTAAACATTTGTTTTTGTACATAGCCTTTCAAATTATAGCAGAAACTATAAAGTGAAAAAAAACAAACTTGAGATTTTCCAGAGCATGGGAAATAAAATGACTTAAAGCAATCAGTTCACCTTTTATTCTATAATAAGCATCACCCTATTTGTTTCATCCGTTTCCATGTTTGAATGTTTTTCTCTGGATCTTCCCTGGAGATCCACGGATTCTGTCGAATCATTTCCAAACAAAAGGAAGATCCCTGTTTTCCTGCTGTACTAGTGACAGGAATTATCTGCCGTGGTGCTCCTGGTGTTGTTGGCTCCTCTCACGATAAGACGTGTGAACAGCACTCCAGTTGTTTCCAAGCAGGTCGACACCGCCGTCATTTTCATCAGCACTCTTGTTCAGGTGCTGTTCCTTTGGGCTCGCTGATTTCAGGGCTTATCTTGTTAAGAACCCCCTCCCACACACACGCACACTTGCACACACACGCCTTCTTGCTTTGCCACAGATTTCAGCGGCTGTCAGGGACTCTCAGCCCCGCACAGTCACAACTATTATTGGTGATTGTGGAATGACACTAATTAAAGTCATTGATGTTTAAAATCAAGCGTCCCGCTTGTTTTGTCACAAAAGCTGGCGGAGCTGGTGAGCCCGTCCCGTCGTGCGGTTATCATGTCATTTGTTTTCAAGCCTGGTGGAGGAACGAGCACATGTGAGTCACTTCATTAAAAACAACACCTTCAGTTCCGCTTGAGATTTTTACATTTCAATTTCAGCTTTCTTTTGCTGTTGAAACCCAGAGTCTATGTTTAATTTCAGTTTCTAATAGAAGAACGACTCTTAATAAGCATCTTCCATGTTTAACTGGCTCTAGTGACAAAATTAATATTTCTTTTTTTAAAAAGCTTTTATTGCAGTTGTTTACAAAATGTATACAGTGTGTATTGAAGCAAAAAAATACAAAAACAACTTTTAGTTTAGCCAAGCAGTTTGAATCTTAGCAAAAACAAAAAATACAAAAGCAATTACTTTGTGTCTTTTCTGCTTTTTAGTATAAAATCCATTTATATTTCCATAGCTTTTTTGGTTTGTCTGCTCTTTCTTATCAGTCGATCATGACTGATGTCTGTTTTCATTGAGCAAGGCTCTGATTCTGTTGTTTTCTTCTTCACTGTCGCCACATGCATGGTCGGTACGAGAGATTGCTGCAACTTCAACAAGGGAATGCAAGTAACTTAATGCAATCTGCTTGGTTTCCGAAGAGAAAACTTTCTAACCAAAGTGAATATTAAACAGAACTTGATTCATTGTTGATTGGTCAGTTGGAACATATGAATGACTTAACTGAATTTACTTTTTACATTTTTGCATTAGCAACATATATGTGAACTGAATCGAATTGGACCTGAAACCAAACACTGTTTTCTTTCCTTAACTGTAATATTTAAAGCTGCTGTTTATCTTTTTGTGTATTTATTTGAACAATGGCTGAATTAAAAACATGCTCTACGATACTCATTTGGGTCGAAACCATTAAACAGTGAGCCTTTGTCATCTCCCCAGTGGCCACAGCAGTCCTGCCGACGGGCCATTCAGCTGCTCCCAAGCCCTGCAGCAGCTTCCCTGGACAATCATGGCTGCTGGTCAAAACAGGGAGTCTCTGCTTGAAGCATCTTTGAATACTTTTCTTACCTTGATTAATAAGAAACCACGGTCTCAGACGCAACAAACAAAAACTATGTGAATATCTTTGACTCATTTTCTACAGTTTCTAACTTTTGCTGCACTTTTCCTGATATTTGTAACTGATCCATAGATAAGCCAGCCGCCACAGGCCACTGGCCTCCCCTCTGACCTGTCCAGCCTGCAGAGTTATAATCAGAAGCCTGTTTGGTCTCATAAGTTTAGAGTAATTTGACAGTGTTGCCAGAGAAGCTGCTGTGTCAGGTATTTTTGGTTTGCAGAGGGAGGACAAGCTGTAACAGGTTTCCACATCTAATCGGGTGCAGGAGGGCACATAATGGTCTCGGTTCGGTTGGGATGAGTTCTCATCAGAAAACTGCACAAGTTTCTGCAAACTAGAGGTTTGATATTCCCACATATTTATCTTCATTGCCCTTTTCTGTTTATGCTTTTAATAAACAAAAATGACTCAGAGCTTATGTCAACAAGTCTTTGTGATATTTTTGCCCATAAATTTTGTTGCAACATTTCTTCCAAGATATTAACTCAAAAGTTTATAAATAATAAGATGTAACAAACTTTTCTTCTTGGCTCAGAAATTGAGCCTCGGTATCAAGGAAAATACAGTTTCCAAACAAGACTATAGTTGAAATGTATTTCCAGCAAAGAAAAGTTAAAGTAGTGTACTAAAAATCAGCAAACCAATTTCAAAAATATTTCCTTAAAGTTTCCCAAGTATATTATTGATTAAAAAAAGTTTCTAAAGAAAACAGGTTTGAAAAAATTTGTTTCAAGTCACAGAATTTAGCAATTTGTGGTTGACTGTAGTCCACACTGTATTTCGAGCCTTTATTGGCGATTTAGCTAGATATAAAAATATAACTGGGCTCAGAATACGATAGTTGGTCCATTTGCTCCAGAGGACATCTGGGATAGAAATTCATCTTGCAAAATGTAGATTTCTGTCAGTTTCCCACCTTTCCATGGTTCAGAAGTGTTTTAAATTATTAAAATTATTATCATCACATAATTTGCATGTCTAACTTTTACCCAGAGCTTTGCTTGTGATAGTGTTCTCATCTTCAACTGAACTTCATACCTTCCACTAAAGATTTCTGTCCGCTTTGAACACAAAGAGCAGCAGCATGGCTGTCTTTATGCATCAGTTACTTTTTAATTTATTTTTTTTTTACACACAGTTAAATTCTTGAGGTTTCTGTTTGCTTGGCTTCCTTTTTTCTATAACAAAAACTAACATGCTGAAGTTTTAGTTGTTTGACTTGCATGATGATGATTCACAAATTGTCTGTTTTTATTCAATCATTCCCTTAATGTTAACGTCCTTAAGAGTCTTTACTGTCAGGTTTTTGAAGGACATTAGGAACAAAGCAAGTGAGTTTTAGTTTCAGCATGCATCAGTCCCTCTGCAGATCCTAAAATAGGTGCTTTAAACACATCACTATCATTCTGTTTGAGGAATTTTTCCCCCTACACATACCATTGTTATTTTCTAATAACCTAAAATTACCACATGACACTGCAACTATTATTTAAAGGGGATATATTCCTGCATACTGTTGACCTTAAGTACCTTAAATAAATGTGACTTTTAAGCTCTGCACCACGCTGCTAAAGGTGAAAGGGTTTAGATTTGGAAGTAAGTGCTTTTTAAACCCTAAATGTCAAATGACTGAGCCAGCAGAGCCTGAAAGTCTTTCTTTTTAAAGCTGCATTTATGAAGAGTTTTTATTCTGATTCAAGGTGAAGATCTTATTTCCCTTTTTTCCCATCTTCATCAGAATGCAGTTGGGAAACAAAACCAGATCAGGATAATTAACAGATAAATGACTATGGCTGTAAAATGAATGGTCGCTAAAAAGCTTTATTTGACCAGAACTTGAATGTGGGTTATAATCAGACATTTTACTTTTTTCTAATTAGATGGCTGAAGAACTGGGTCAGTCTCTGGTCCAATACTTACTGGTTTGAAACCAACCTAAAGAACAGGGACTTCTTCATGTCAATAGGTGACTTTTCATAGGAGCAGACAAAGGTCTCATACAGAGTACCTCAAGGTTCCATCTTTGGACCCCTCTTGTTTAATCTCTATAAGCTCCCGCTAGCACTGATTATGACAAACGGTTAGATTACAATAACAATGCTGATCGAGCACCGAATAGATGCTTAGAACAAATCAATGTGTGAAGGAGCCATAACTTTCTTCAGATGAACAGAAACAAAACTGAAGCTTTGTGCTGGCTCTTGATTGTTCCTCTTTACTTGCAGTTATTACAGCTACACTTTTTCAGACACACAAAGAGACAATTACAAAGTCAACCTTCTGTCACCTGAAGAACATTTCTAGGATTAAGTCAGGGTCACTTATTTACTTCATTATTTTGTCAAAATCTCTTTTCACTTTGACATTAATGAGTTTTTATTAATTTCTGTCATAAAAGCCAAATTTTATTGATTATGATTCATTTGTAAAAGCACTAAAAAGGGTAAAACACCCAAGGGGGTGACTCGTTTTCAAAAGCACTGTTTGAGCGCTACTTACCCAGTGAAGGGATTTGTTTATTAGTATTACTTATTCCCATTTTCTCCGCCCAATCAGTTCTGATAACCTTCAGATGTCAACAGTGAAGAAATAATGTTTTATTGAGATTTAAAAAAACAAACAACTTTTTTAAATTAAAAGTTATTGTTGAAAAGGAGATTCACCTCTGGCTGTTTGGCTTTAAGAAATAAAATTGGAGTTTTGCTGAGTCTTTTCCCGGCTGATGACCCGTTTCCGGTCAATCCCTCTTTGGTAGAACCACTGCTGTAAATGCAATAATGAGTGGCCTTTATTCACTCAGCTCTGTTTGGTCTGTAGATGTTGCTTCTCCGTCTCTCTGAGGTCAATCAGCTGTGGCCGTGTACAGACATCTACACAGGATTTCACTTTCTTCTCCTGTTTTTGTCCTGGACCACCCAATTTTTCGAGGTGGTCAGAGGGTCGGTCATCTCACTTGAGGAGTGAGTGTTGCTCAGCTTGGGATGTCTTGGTTCACTGATTAGATTTAATAGATTTTTCAGCAACAATGGAGCTTGTTTCTGTTGCGAGGCAGCGAGGCAGAGCAGAACAGAGTCCATTACCATTCAGCTTCCTACAGTAAACAAGTAAAAGAAAGTGAGCTGAAGAAGGCAATATGAAGTGTGTGTATATATATATACATATATATATATATATATATATCAAACACCAGGAGTTTGGGACCAGAACAAATAAATAGAATTTCCTCTGAAAAATAAGATGTTTTCTTAAAAGTTAGAATATGTTATTGTGTTTCCAGTTTTCACCTGTCAGGGTTTCTACACTTTTGTCCAAAAGTTGTCTCCATCCATCTGCTTGATTGATTGTCCATCTGCGTTTTTCATCCATCTGTCCATGTATCTATGGACATCTGTCCATACATGTGATTGTCTGTCCATCTGCTTTTCCATCCATTATTTCATTTGTCTATCAGCTTGTTCATCCATCCCCCTGTCCATCCGACAATCTACTTTCACATCCTTCCATCTATTTGTCCGTCTGTTCATTCATCTTTCCATCCATCCACCTGCTTGTTTGTATATCCATTTGTCCCACGTACTTGTTTGTGTGTTCGTCCATCCCTCCTCTTGTTCATTCATTCATCCAATCAGCTGCTTGATTGTCATACATCCATTGACACATGAACAAGAGTTTGTTCATGTGTCCATTTGTCCATCTGCTTGACGATCCATCCATTCATCCATCTTTCCACCCATCCGCTTGTTCATTTGTCCATCCATCTGCTCATCCGTCCATCCATCTGCTTGACTGTCATCCAACCATTCATCCATCTGTCTGAGTTTGTTCATCCATGAGCAACATATGCATGTTTGTACATTACATGAATCTATCCCTCTGTGTACTTGTTTGTTTGTCCATCAATCTGTCCATCATCCGATTGTTCATCCATCCGTCCATCCACTTGGCCATCCATGCATCCATCCATTCATCCATCCATTTGTCAGGTTGTCTACTGTCGTTCATCCATCCGTCAGTCATCCATTGTGTGTCGATCCTTCGATCGATCCAGTGTTTTCTCTGTCCTTTATGCATCAGTCCACCCATCTTCCTCATCTCTTTTAATGGTTTGACCACAGCTGACACATTTGACAGGAATTCATTGAATTTATTTATTTTTTGTTGCTAAAAACGGACCGAGTTTGATTCTGGAAAAGTTTGATTCAAGATTTGAGTTTCGTTTTCTCACACTCTGCCACCCTGACTGTTGGTGGACATGTTGTGCAGCTTGTCCACCTTCAGTTTGGTTCAAAATACGCCAGGAGGACACTTCTCCTTCCACTTAGCAGCTTAGAATGGGTCAAATTATCTCCTTGAAATGACTTTTGGCTCCAGGTCCAAGTTCAATCCCTTTGCCTTTGGGGGGGAAGAATTGACAATTTCTGATTTGTTGCAGCAGTCTTCAGCCTCTTTTTGTCAAAATGTCTTTAAGGGATCCTCGACGCACGCTCCACCTTTTTATTTATGGCCGTTTTAGCATCTGGCTGGCAGCCACAGCCAGGCGCACCCCCCACAACGCCCTGCTTAAGATGCAGTGGAGCCTCTATGGGTTAGGAGGGCCAGCTCTATCAATCTGCTCCCTTCCGGCCCCCACGTTCCCCTGTGTGGTTAATCACTGCCACTAATTAGTGCTAATTACTCATTTCTGCCCGGGAGAGCCCCCCTCACTGGCTCACATTGATCTGAAGGTCCCCCGCTGCTCGGCACTCCTCAGGTAAGGGAAGGGAGGGCGCAGGTAAGAGGGGAAGTCTTCCTCAGACTGGTTTGTTCTGGTCTGCTTTTGGCCCAGCTTAATGAGCCAGCACCTTTTGCTCTCACTGTCATTAATTGTCCGCAGCCATGACTCTGGTTTCCACCGCGTTTCGTTTCTGTTCTCCCAGTAATTTTCCTTTAATAGATTCAATTTGCTTTCATTTGCCTCGTATTGATTTATTTGTCCCGCTTTGTCCCGTCAACCATAGAAACCTATAATTTCTCAGAAAAGTTTGCGAAGGGATACGAAGGAAAAGAAAAGAAAAAAAACTCATTTAATTTGTTAATATTGAGCAAATTATAAAAAAAGAGAGAGATGACAAATGATGTTGATATGAGGTGGAAATGAGGCTTGACTAAAGCTGAACTCATTTCTTTGAAGCTGGTGGCGATATTAGGGGTTTCAGATCAGGTGCAAACAGTGGAGCTTAATGAGAGGCTGAGGGCTTGTTGAGGCTGAGACAGTCATGTTGCTAAACTCCATTATTTTATCTGACAGATCTTAACCTGTCAAAAATGAAACCTGCTAATGGAAGTTGAGTGCTTCATGTCAACCCTAAATAATTATACAATGACGGCAGATGGGGGTGGGGGAGTAAATTGGTGTTTTGCAAATACATTTTAGGCTAAAGGGTAGCGGGTGTGTGTGTGTAATACATTGCTGCAGCCGCTGTCAGAGGGACACGCAGGGCTCCACCGGGTGTCACTGGGAATCAACGTGAGGGTAAAGACTTTGCCTCTCGCTGACCTCCAAACGTGTCCAGCTGTGGTAACTGTGACACATGAACCGGCCACAATCATACCCCACAAACAGCGTTCCAGATAAGGCTGCCTGTGCCTCCGAGCAAGAAAAAAATAACAGCACGAACTCCTGCATGGACAGAAAAAAACAAATAAAAAAAAACAAAACAATGACTTTTATTCCCAGTGGCTACAAATCTGAAACAAACTCAGCCTCCTGGGATTAATTACTGCCGAAAAGATTCCAGAAATTACAAAGAAAACCTCTGAATTTGGTCAACGGAAAGCAGGATTTTTATATTTCATCTTGCGTTCAACAAGCAGCTGAACCGAGCTCACTGCTTGTTCTCTTGTTGAAGCATATATCAGCGAGACATTTGCCACCAAGGCCAAATAAAAGCCATACGTAGAGGCTAAACCAGAAAACGCTGTTTATGTCTCTGTCATTACTTTGAGGGCTGCAAAGCAGCATATTTGATAGAAATCACTCACGGCTCTCTCAAAGGGAAGGGAAGCGGGCAGGATGGCAAACTTCACACTGCGGTGCAGACGTTACACAAATGACAGGATCGCGCTCTCTTTCTGCACCGACGGCCTGATGGATTTTACGTGTCTGATGACAGGGGGGTCAAACGGCGCAGTGGTTAATGGCTTTTTTTTTCCTCACAGGAGCTCACAAGCATGGTGACAGCACACAGTGTCACATACTTTGAATATACAATGCTAGGATGAAGACGACAGGATGAAGCTTGTCATTTAGTCATGGTTGGTTTATTTAATATTCCTTTGTTCTGTTTAGACACCATAGGTTGTTACTGTAACGTAACATTATACAACACTTGATAAATGAGAAAAAAATCCTTCAGAATCTTATTTTTCCATTAGTTCATCTTTGCAGTAGAACCTGTAATTTTAAAACAATTAGTCCCAGGTTTTGCTTGCTTGGCTGTTGTAATTAGTAGAAACACTGAAATACCAATTCATCATGCTGTCGGGGTCTATTTAGATTTTTTAGTGTTTCAGTAATTTTCTGCTCTCCAACCAACCATGCTGCAGTTTCCAGCACTGAAAATAGATGCTTTTCTTTTCGAAGAACACTTTGAGAAAAGGATGTAGTAAAAGAATCAGACTCAAAGCAGCCATGTTTTCCTCAGAATGGAAGCTCAGTAGGTTAGCTGCTGTCTGCAAGAGGCTGATCTTACCTTAAGGTGGTGGATGGTTCTCCAATACATGCTGGAGAGGAAATACTGGAGTACTGGAGAAAATCGTAACATCGATTCCAGGGAAATTGGCTAAACGTTGCTGAAAGACATCAGCAGATAATTTACATGTTTAGCCTTGTTCTTGTAAAAGAGGAATGATGATCCTCCTTCCTTTATTTTTGGGACCTGGAGAAGTGACCTAAAAGAGCCATCCTACTATAAGGATGTATAGACCTGTTTAATCCTCTTTAATACAACTCCAATCCATTTTCATACAAAGTCCAGTTTGTTTGAGGAGGTGGGAATGCGTAATCGAACTCTGATGCGAACCAAAGAGCGAACTCTGGTCCGTTTACAAACTTTGTTCTGGGTTTGGTTGAAGTGAAGTGAACTCTGGTGAAGTTCGAATGCATATGTGAACGAGGTCGTTCCAAAGCACAGGGCATTCTGGGTGAATACAACCAAAACAAACGTGCAGGCCAGAGAAATGATGCCGAAATGACTCATGGACTTTTGCTGAAGACTAAAGGAAAATCCTACAATCACTAAAATCTGACGCCACTCCATTTTTATTTATTTATTTTTTACCTTTTATGAACATGAAAGTTGCATCCATGTCTTGTTCAGATGTTTTTGTGTCATGTCCATCAGTGTTTCTTGGTGCAGCGCACTCTCAAGCGAGGAGGAGGACAGGTTTTTCCAAAGCGTTTGCTTCATTTAACTCAGTGCAGTGTGAAAGTGAACCAGACCATCTGGAAAAGTAACAAGTTTCAAATTTGGTCCGCAATCGAACCAAAAATACCGGACTATCAGGTGTGAAAACACAGTACATTCTTATAGTTCGCTTTGGAGTGTACAGCAAGTAATTAAAAATGTTTACCCTAGCTAGGACATGATTGATCTGTTAGGAAATTTCAAGATGGCCATTTAGCTGCTTTTCTTACGAAGGAGTTACTTACTCCTTAGCCATCCAGAAGGAGGGTGATTGATTGTTTTCCAAGCCATAACTATCTGCTTGCAACCAGAATTTCTCTTGTTTACCACCAAAGGATTTGAGTAATTTCCCTCCTTCAGTTTTCAGACGTAGCCTAACTGACGGTTTGTAGCACCATGTGGAGAACAGGATGGCCACCCTTTGCTCCGGACAACTTAGCACTTTTTCTGCCACCTTATTCAGAGGAAACATTTGAACTTCTGATGAAAGATTTCAGTGGTTTTGGGTTCTTAAAACTTTGGTGTCATCTTGAGCTACAAGTTGACACTTACAGTTGGTTTAAGAACGAGGTAATGTCTGCTGAGCTTTTCAGATTTTAGCATAAACATTTAAGGACTCTCTTTTCTTTTTTTTTTTATCAGTGGCACCCAGAACCTAAATGCCACTGGGCTTTTCTTAAGGAGCAAGAAGATTATTAGGCTGTGGATTCCTCTCTGCCCTGGAGCTCTGTTTAGCTTCATTTCAATACAAAATGCGTTTCGGGGAACTTGAGAAAAGGGGCTCAGACCAAAAACGATGCATATTCCCCCAGGAAAGTTCTGGATCTGCCTCGCTGGATCAGGGGATCTGGCTGCCAAATCCTCTGAAGATGATGGCGCTCCTCAAAGATGGTGGCGCTTGTTCCCCGAACAGCGGCTGAGCTCCAGCACCCTGGGGAGGAAGATCTGCTGCTTTCGTTTACAATCCGTTTCCCATCACTGAAGACGTGTTGGAAGGTCGATGAACCAGGAAATTCAGGGTCCAACTCTTTGTTCAGCAAAGCCTCGTTACTGTAAACCAAGCCCTGATCCTGCCTCCATATTTCCTGAAAAAGATGCCAAGAAACCCAAATCGTTGCTACGTCAGATTCTAGTGATGGATCACTGATCTCTCCTTATGTTAATGACATAAGCTTCTTCTACTGTCATTATATGTAATGCTGCCCTCCACTGGTCATATTCACATATAGATAAGATATGGATTCACATAAGGATTACAAATATCCATAACTATACATTAGTAATATGAAAGCATATTTCATATTACTAATTTTAAATTTTTGTTTTAAATCTAACTTATCCGAGCATTTTCATGCCATGTTTTTCACTTTAAATCCCTGATCAATTCTAGACCTTCTTTTTGTTTTTCCTTTACATCAATAAGTAATGCACCTTATTAAAATAAATTATTTCCGTTGGTGTATTTTGGCTTAATAGTTTTTCCTGTCAAATTTCATATCGTCTTTTAAAGAATCACCTGTTTTAGGTCTTGTTTGGTTTTGTTTCCAGTTATGTTATTGATTATTATCGGTTATTGGGCTTTTGGATGAGAAAACTTTTGGTATCGGTTAAAAAAAAGTTACTGTGCATCCCTAATTTTGACATATTAGGCCTGTAAAGATATTGTTGTAGATTTTTATTTTGTCCGAAATCCACTTTTTCTTTTTAAAATTTTGTCAAAGCAGTTCCAAAAAAAGGCGACTTTTACTTTGCTGCTGCAGCCAGCAGGAACGCGTGGAAGTAGATGTTTTGAAAGATACTATTACATTATTAAGGTTTAAAGTAAATAATAAAATAAACCCAGATTGTGCAAGAATATATTTTAAAGCTCTGCGTATTAACTCTTGGATTGCTTCAAACCTTCTTCTATATTTTTAAGACATTTTTTTTTATTCTGCAATCCAGTGAAACGAGTCTGAATATGTATTAAAAAATGTAAACACAATCAATCACCAGACCAGAAGCGACAAGCAGTTTTGCACTGAGCTGTAACTCTGCAGCAGAGCTCCCTGCAGTGCATCCTCATGCAGCCATCGTGGCTTTGTTTTTTTTTCTTTTTTTTAATTCACTTCTTGTGCTAAAACATGAAACTGAGACAGCAGAGCTATTTTTTTCTAATAAATTTCACAGAATTAAAGATGCCAAGCCTGTTCTTGGTTTGAAAAGACATTTATTTCTCGTCAGTGAGGCTCCCTTCGAAAGTGTATTTGTCTCTTCCAGTAAGATAAATCCCCTCACATGATCGCTGTTCATTAAAGCTCAGAGACTCATTCAGGTTTATTTTTAGAGGGAGAGATTCATGGTTATAACTGTTGATTTTTTTTCCACGCGGTCTGAAGGGTTTTTATTCTCCGCCGCTGATCGTACCGAAGCAATATGTTTCCTGCTAGCAAACACAAGGGAGACGAGGTTAGAGGTGGGCTCCTCTCTACACTGCCGTTTTTAAAAATTCAGGGACAGGAATGTCATCTCTGCACAGCTCGTATTTTTGTGTCAGAGCCATTTTAAACGGATCATTGGTATTCATACCTCCTGCTGTGTTTCCAGGCTACTCACAGCCTTGTAAATATAAACTTTTGTTGGCTTTCTCTTCTTCAGCCAATCGTGTTTAAGCAAAATTAATTAGTGTTTTGTTATTTTTATAAACTGTTCTCAAATTACTGAACAAGTGATGGCTATACCAGGCTGAAGCAACACAGGAGCAGGAACAAAGGGAAGCTGATAGTCTGAGCCAACGTTTGGGTTGCAGAGGATCTTCTTTCCTCGTTAGGAAAAGCTGC
This sequence comes from Poeciliopsis retropinna, assembly GCA_010277075.1. Classification (NCBI taxonomy): domain Eukaryota; kingdom Metazoa; phylum Chordata; class Actinopteri; order Cyprinodontiformes; family Poeciliidae; genus Poeciliopsis; species Poeciliopsis retropinna. The sequence goes on along the minus strand of VMRM01000035.1, from coordinate 2,055,729 downwards.
TGATAAACAAAAGCTCTACCCTTAGAAAACACGCCAAATCTGCGCTTTGTTTATGGGGCTCTTCTGGAGGATTTGTCAGCATGATACTTTGTTTGTTTTTGTGTTTCTTTTCCCTAACACCCTAAACCCAAAATACTTCAACATAACTGAGAAACAGCAGGTGTCCAATGAAGATACTCTGTCTGTAAATAATATTTTAGTCTCTCTGCATGTAGAGGCACTTCCACTAAGAGCAGGAACAAAACCTTTGAATCTGGAGCAGCCACTGAACTGTTTTTAAATGTGAAATAAGTAAAAATAATAAACCAGCAGCGGTAACTCTGTTATTGGTGTTTATGCTGAGTCGTGCTGCCGTTTCTTTTTCCTCTGACCCTTCCAAACAAGCCAGCCGAGCTCAGTCTTGTTCTGCTGTTGTATAAAGTTTTCCTACTTGTCAATAGTGTCTCGGTTTCTGCAGAATGAGTTGAAATAGTTTGAAAATGACCGTACAACCCCGATGAGGTCATTGCTGACGTCTTTCCGCCTTGGTGGTTTCCTGCATGCAAACTCAGCGAATCCCTCCTCCGTGGAGGTGGTGAAGGTGGGATGTTTTTCAAACCTGGAGGTTACAATTAAAACATTTTAGAAAGTATAGAAGACAAGAAATTCATTATTAACTGAAATATTATAAAAATGATTAAGGCTTTGTGAATTTTTTTCCAAAAATAAAAAAACAGCAGAAAGAAAACTGTCCGCTTGCAGATTAAAACACAATTAAAAGATATATATTTACTTATTACAGGGACAGTGGATTTTAATAACTTCTGTCAATATGCTAGAATTAGGTAGAAGGTTATTTTTCACCTCCCAGTCTCTAACCAGGGGTCTGCAACCTGCGGCTCCGGGTCCGTGAGTGGCTCTTTTGATAACTCTGACTTAAAGTGATAAAGATTCAACAGATGTTTTAAATATAAATTCAACAACAAATGCTGGTTTAAGTAGTTTTTTTAATGAAATAAATTAATTTCTAACTTATCCTCAAGTTAAAAAATATGAACTTTTAAAAAAATGTCCATAAATTTCAACAGAAGGAAATGTATACGTATTCTTTATTGCAAATTTTGGAGTTTAAAAATAAGAATATATTTTCTGAACTAGACATTTATCAAAAATTATAAGGTGATGTAACTTTTACAGCTCTAATTATGTCTTATTTTGCTAATCTGGAGGCAAAAATGGCTCTTAGGATTGAAGAGGCTGCAGACTTCTGGTTCAGACAGATGGTAAAAATCTACAAAATGACAATTACAAGACACTTAGTCAGAAATACTATAAATAGTGCTGGAAATGATGTACTGTGCATGCCAATCCTGCAGGAGACGGTGAAACTTTAACTTTCTGATAGAGAGGCGTGCTTTCTATGAGAGCAGGTAGTCTGAGTCTCTGCTGGTGGCATAAATGTTCCTCATTGGGCAGATTTTTCTAAGTAATCTGAAGACTCGCAGCAGCGCAGGCAGAACCTGGAGGTCGGCCATTTTTGTTGTTGTACAAAGGTGAAAACTCAGCCTGACGATGATCAGACTGATGCTATTGTTTCCAAATGTTTGCATAGGCATGACCCGCATTGAATTTCTACTTTTGTGGTTCTGGTCTGGCCAAAACACTGTTATCATGGAAATGAGAGTCCAAAACCTAGCAAAATGGTTGTGTTTCTCTGTCTCGGCGTTGTCTGGGTTCGTTTTGCTGCATCACTGTATTTCAGCACCAGATGAGCGGTTTTCTGTTGCATTGCACAGACTCCTAATTGACCTTTAATTCCTTCTCGGGAGCCTCGTGCGTTTCTTTTCTCAACTTGCTACATATAAAGTCATAATCTTGAAGCAAAGAAGCCCTGCAGACTCCAACCTGCAGGCTGTTCCTAGTCATTAGACGAGCCGGCGGTGCTGCTGGCTGTCGCTGCCACCGAGGGGCCTGTCCACGGCTGCAGCCGACATCTGTTGCCATAATGTAGCGTTTGGGGCTCCGACGGGCAACAGGAACTGATTTATAACATTCTCTGTTTAAGTGGCTGTCTTAAGGTAATTATAAACTGGTGGTGGGGGGGGAGGGATCCTACTAATTGCACCTTCCCTGATCTGTAATGAAGTCGAAACAGCATGATTGGGCCCATCCTGCGTGTCTCAGCCAGTGGAGGAGCGAGGGCAGCTGAGCTTGACCAGTTAGTGTTGGTTTAGCTCTGGGCTGGAGCGCCTCACCTGCTGTTATGCCTCGTCTTCAGCCAATTTCTCTTGAGTAATTAACTGTGATGCCACATATGGCGCCTTGGTGGAAAGTCTGATCGCTGGCGGATGCGGAGAAGTCTCGGAGAAGAAGCGAGCGCGGGGAACCCTGTGGTGGCCAAAGCTCCGACTGCTCTCCGCCGAGCCTAAATGGGATGACTGGAAAATTCTTTTGACATGCACAATTAAAAACAAATGTTGTTTCCACATGACATAAATGAGTCTAATTAATCACTGAACAAATGAATTATTAGGAAGATTAGAAAATGAGGTAGATTAAGTACACCAATGAGGCTTGAATTATTAACAGTATTTGTATCGGTTGATTGGGATGTTGTATGAAAAGAGAACAGATGACGATGTGATTAAAGGTAGAGTTTAAATACTTGATGCATGAGAACGTTCATGCAGCAAATGAATAAAAATGTTCCCAAAAATGTAACATCTGCCAGCGATGATGTTTTCTCTTCTATTTATCGCTTGAGCCTTCAAAACATTTCAGACGAGTTTCACATTTATTCCCCGTTACTAGCAGCAACTCCAGATGTTTGACTTTCTCACATCACCTAGAGCAACGGCAGCAGAACCGCTGCATCTACAGAGAGACTGCAGCAGATGTTTGGGAAAAACACTTTCTTTCATCAAACTGAAGAGAATTCTTTGCATTTTGAATTTCATGGATAAATTATTTTGCCATATTTGACAACAAGAAATGTTGGAATAACCAGGAGTTCAGCAATAACACACACCACAGAAAAAGTATTACAAACTCTCAGAACATTAGCAAACATAATGGAGAATTTACAAAACATGCAACAGGCATTCTTGGATCGTCTGTTCTGAAGGAAAAACATAAAGGTGGTAAAGATCAATTGTGATCTGATGAAAGAGGATATAGAAAAAAAAAAAATCCTCCTTGGATTAGTCCATTCGTTCGTTGGAACCATTTTGAGCTTGGTTTCAGGTCAGTTCGCTATAATTTCCATTTCTCTCCTGTAAATAAATCATGGTTGGACTTATTCATTTGACAATACCAATATTTTGGCTGATGTATTGGCTGTTGATTGTGCTTTTCCTGTTTGACTTCGATGTTGGAGAGTTTGGGAGCCACTGATCTGGACTACTTGTTTTTATTTTCAGGCTTCAGTTAGACGGTTTGCTCTGGGAATCTCACCTGGAGCATTACAGGAAAATGTTCTGTAAAGGACTGGAAAAGATTAAATGATCAAATCTGACAACACAGAAAACCACTTTAGTTTTCTTTTCATCCATGCTCCCCATTTGAGTGGTTGTGTCTTATCTCCTTGATTTTACAGCAATATTTTTCTTTTTGTGGTCTAATCCAGATGAAAAATCTCTGACCTTTTCTACAGTTTATCTGGAGCATTTTCACAATGCTTCAATATTTCCACATTTTATTATGTTACAACCTTATTACAAATTGCATTTATTTAAAAGTTTTTTCCTGCATTTGAAGAAAAGAAATTAATTGAATACAGTTTGGAATATGGCTACAGCAAAACAAAATGTTTAAAGTGAAGCGCTACAAATACTTTGTCCACCATAACTATGTGCAGACATCATGACAACATGATATCATGCCTTCCAGCTCCCAGGAGGGCAAAAACTGCTTTACAGTGACTACCATTGGTTTTATCTGTCAACTTGTCAGCATAATTAAATTGTAAATGTATCAATGATATATGAAAGACAAAGGGACGCAGTGCTTTGCTACTAATTGTCAACACTTACATAAATAGATAGCAAGGTCAGGAAAAAGTCTTAATTAAAATAAAATAGCGAGGGAGAGGGAAAGAGGTCAGACATGCTAGCTTGACTATGATACCTTAACATGTAGATGTGCTGCGGAATTCGGTTTGTTTCGATTTAGTTAAAAAAACTCACACTCCAACTCTCAGATTTTATTGTCATTGTGTTTCTTGTCTTTGTTTTTTATGTCTCTGTGTGAATCTATCAATCTCTGACAGATGACCAGTAGAGCAGGTGTTTAAATGAGTTAATTAACCGCCTCTTTGTTAGGTTAGCCAGTGGCAGTGGTAGCTAATTTACCACAGCGATCACTTATTAATAATCTCAAAATAAACATCAAGCTTGAATAAACTGGAACAGACTGAATGTTCTGTTCTTTGTGTGTGTGTTTTGTGGTGTTGAATGGATGGCGTGTCAAAGGATAGCCCTTTTGCGTCCTGCGCATGCCCGTGTTTCCGGATGGAAGAGATAACATGCGACGTTAGAAATCCAAGTGTTACTGGGGAAGTTCTGGCTTGATCCAAACCTGCAACAACCTTCAACTCTAAAGGTCGACTTTGTAGCAGCTCTGCTCTTTATTGTTTCTGTAAACAGGATTGTTTTTTCTAGTCATTGGCGAATTGATCTGTTCTGCTGTGTTTTGCATGCAGGAATCTAAAGTCACAGAGGTTGTTGAGACTTCAGGGCTGGCATTTGTACCATGATCTGTTAGAATATCGTGGTGCAGCAGAATTCACTCTGCGCTTCTATAAAGATACTATGCATTCATAAAATATGCTTTAAATGCATTTTCTTATGTATTTTTAGTAGTTAGTGTAAATTAGATGATAAATACTGGAAGCAAGCAACTAATCAGAGTAAACTTACAGCCAATCATAAGTCAGTATTACTAGGATGCAACGTCTCAACAGACAGTTTTTTTTTTCACTCTTCAAAAGTTGGCCCCAAACTTTTATCAACAATAACTCGTAAAAATTTCCTAATCAAGATAAAGATCCTTCCTTAATCATAACGAAGAGCTTTGAATTGCCTAAGCTGACAGCCATGAGACATTAAAATAAGTGAAGAATGATTCCTCAGTTTTCATGAGCAGATGTTGAATGAGTGAAATAAATGTGCTGCTTCTGCTTAACATTTTTCAGAAACTGAGCATGCATACTTTGAAAGTTAGCAGACATATTTACATAATGAACATTTCAAAGTGCAGAACCTGGTGGAAAAATACATCTGACAGTCAATTTATACTGGCGCTAAAATGCATTTTATTATTTCAGCATGCATAGATGTGCAAAGACAGTGATTGTTAAAGCTGCTAGATTGATTAATGACTTGCACAGCCCTGCAGAAGGAATGACATTTCAAATTTCATGCATTATTTTGGCTATAAATCACTTGTCAAGTGATCAAAGATGCACAATAATCTGCAGTTCATGTCGACTCCTGTACAAAGCGGCGCAGCATGATTAAAGCAGGTAGTGGAGGTTGTGTCTTAAGCACTGAGTTGTGGAGAAAAGAGTTTCTATCAAGTGAGTGACACAAAGGCAAGATTAGGGGATCAAGTGCAGAAAGATGAGAGAGGAATTTAGTGGAATTGACAGCATGTTCGAGGGTTTCTGAGAGGAAGAGGAGACGGGAGACAGGGCGATAATTTTCCAGATTTGGAGGGTCAAGATTAAGCTGTCTGATTATGAGGAGAGTGAAATGAACCAATTCTGAAGAGATGTGCTGATGCGGCGTGGTGTGAAGGCTGCGTGGATGATGGGGGTGTCAGAGTGTCTGATGGATGACCTGATATGTGACAAAAGGCAGGAGCGTTCGACGTCTGCAGCGCTGCACTCTTACAGGCCACTTTAATAGGTACACCTGTTGCTTTTACCCAGACATCCAAATACCTGGCTCATTCTGGGGAACTTAGTGGGAGTTATGAATCCCGATTAGATCCAAATGTCACCTCTTCTGACTCCTTAAAGGGCTATGAAGGTCATCGGTCTGTCTCTAACACAAGGTAAGTGTGGCTCAGGAGGAAGAGTAGCTGCCTGCATCCATATTGATGTATGAATGTTCAAACTGCAAAAACACAAAATCTTACCAAGTACTTTTGTTCTTGTTTCTAGATCTTAGATTTGTCTTATTTCAAGTGTACTAACTTACAAATAACAAATTTTGCTGGATGGAAAACTGACCCAGAACTTATTGCAATAAACTATAATGTGTTGTTTTGAGACCATTTTCAACTAATACAATGATAGTGGCATAACAATACAAGAACATATTCTCAAAAATCAATAAATTTTAAATTCTAGTGAACATTTAACAGTGGACCTGAAAGACATATTAAATATCCAAAAATAAAGAAGCAAAACACCAAATAAGATGAATTATGAAGTCTCTGTAAACAAAATTAACCAAAAGTACCAGACTCAGGACTTTTATCATCCAGTTTTTGATAGAAAGAGAGAAAAGACAAAAACAATAAAAACTCGTTTTTTTTTTTATCATGCAACATAATTGATTTATTGTGACTTGTAATGTGTACTTACAAGTTTCTAGTGCAAAAAACATTCGAAATAATAGGAGCTTATTTTAATTCAGTAATTCCTTAATATTGAAGTTGACAAAGTATTAGTTCTACTGGTAAATTATTTTACTTTTAACATTGTAGTTTTCCAGGTTTTTCAGCAATGTTAAGGAATTACTGGCTTAAAACAAACTCCTGTGTCTTGCTGAACTGCTAGTTATTATAGTTAGTTCTCTTACTTTAAGTTGACTGAAATATTTGATATTTATTAAGAAACTAAACCAAAAATACTTATTTTGTGTTTTTGCGTTTTTGCAGTGTGGAGGGATGCTACATGCCACAAAGGTCAGATCAGGTGGAATAACTGTGATGGATGTTCAACTGACAAATTCAGTAAATGTGTGACACCGTCATGTCAAACCGTCTCCTTGCAAGGTGTACCTAATAAAGTGGCCGGTGCGTGTGTTTATGCACACATCATAGCAGGGGCTTTGGCATGCCGCCGTGTCTTCATGGTAAATTTAAAGGACCAATAAAGAATCAGGATTTCTGATGGCTGTAATTAGCCAATCGTTTCTAATGGTGTCCGTAGCAACGCATTTCATGGCAGTGTCATTTTCCCCCGGCCAGTTTGCCTTGAGGTGTAATTTCTGCCTGAGCGTTTAGACGCAGAGCTATCGATTGCATTCAGTGAATGATCTGCTCAGAAACCCATCATCTACCTTAATAATGTCACTTCTCTCCTCTTGCTTTCCATTAATACCAGGCAGGCCGACGTGACGCGGCCGACACGCCAACAACTAGGCCTCTGAAGCTCGCTTAGTTTGCATCTGGGTCATTTAATCAATTTATACAATTGCACCTCTTTAACATATTGATATGCAGTTGCCCTGGAACGCGTGTGGCCTTTTATCCCCTCGAGTGAAACAAACTCCAAGGGAGCTTTGGAGATCTTCTGCCGTTATTTATCATGTGGCATTTAGCTGGGTGCTGATGATGGCAGCCCTCCCTTTTAATTAAAGGTTCAACCTCATCACTGGATGACAAATTGACTGATTTTTGTCTGGGAAAAGTGGAGGAACATGCCTGGATCGTAGATGGCTGACGCCAGATTGTGATGGGGGGGGAAAAGTTTGCTCCCAGTATCTGTTTTTAAATGTTACAACGCTTCCTCTGTGAGTTAGTCTTAAATTTTATGTGACCTTCTGTTTGTGCAGATACAGGATCTGCAGCCCGGTCGGTAGCAGCAAATGGCTAATGGTCCATCCTCCGGTTATTTTACGGCAGGCTGGAGAATGTGTCCACTTTGCATGGTTCCCTTCTTCCATTTTTCAAACTTCGCCTGAGTTGGGGGTGACACAGCTTGAAACAGGTTTCGGGAGAAGCAGCAACACAAATGGAAGAGCGGGCCCAGATGATACAATCACTTTGTTCAGCATGAACACTTCTGCAAACATGTAGGGGTTGGAGCGGAGGGGGGGCTCTGGCAGGGCAGGCGCCAAGGCTTCAGTGTAAGATGAGATGGTGTAAACAGGCAGATTGGCTCTCTTCACAGCGTTGGCTCCTTGAGATTTCATGCTAGCTGGATTTATAGAGAGTCACAGTGCAGTGAAATGTGCCTCGGGCTCCTCTGGGGCCAGTCTCAGAGCGGCTGCAGAGCTGTGAACCTCAGATGATAAACCAAGTATAAATCCATAAAAAGAGAGGGAAAAATATATTTTACATTCCTCAAAATAGAGGCTCATCATTTTAATGTGACTCTCACATGGGAGCAGCCTGCCCTCCCTCCCTCCATGTTCATCATATCTGGGTGTTTATTGCAGGTATTCTACGTCTGCTGCAGCTTGCTTCAAAAACAGTATAAAATCAATCTTTAGAATTATGGCTTAGTTTCCTGTTTAAAATATTTCCACATTTAGTTGTGAAACGTTTCCTACTGTGGGATCAAAACAAAGCGAACGCGTCCAATTATTAAGTTACAGGCACTTTAATCTAATTCATTTAATAAGCTTCAGCGCTAAGCAGCACAATTCTACTGAATAGGATTAGGGACACTAAAAAAAAACAATTCTGACTTTAATCTCAGAATTCTAACTTTTTTCTCAGAATTCTTTTAATCTCAAAATCCTGACTCTTTTCCTTAGAATTAATTTTTTCTCAAATTCTTTATTTTTTTTTTTTGAATTCTCGTTTTTCTCAGAATTCTTTTTCGAGGACATGCAGGAGCTACTGCAACAAATGCATCGCTTGCTCTTGAAATCTTTGTGAAATATAGACTTTTTTTAACAAACCGATTTGTTTGGTACTAAACCGGATACACATGCGATAGTTTTCAGATATGAAAGTGTCACAAATCAGAGGAAAACATTGGAATCGGGCCGCTCAGGCAGCCATGAAAAGATGGATTTGGTTTTCTTGTGTTAAGGTAGCCTTAACGATATTTAAACCACCGCCGCCCTTTATAATAATACAAAACTGTAAACGTATCTGGTTTTCTAACTTTGTGCATTTGAAAGTTTTCAGAATGTTGTTTTATGGAGGAATAAATGAACTTCTCCAATTGTGGATTAATAAAGTGTTTAAGTGAAATGGAGTCAGAAGTTGTGAAACCTGCTGGGATTCATGAGCAGATGAATGACGGATCAGCACAAGCGGAGGTGGACGCCTTGAGCCAGCAGCGACTCGGCTGCTGATGAAAAGGCCGCCGTTTCCCTCGTCCTGCTCTCTGGGGCACGGCGCCCTGCATGTTTTAGATGTTTCCCTGGTTTGAATTGATGAGTCATTAACGAGCTGCTGCAGAACTGGACGACCTGCTGAGGAGGTAATTCATTCCTTTGAATGGAGTATGTTGGAGCAGAGGCATGTGAAAAACAAGCAGGGCAGCACGCCCCGACAGCCTGGATGGAGATAAACTGGAATATATAAATGCTGCAAATATAGAAAAATGTAAAAAATGCTAAACAACAATATATGCTACATCAAATGAATCATCCAGGATATTTTTTTGTTTTAACTTGATTTGAATTTCTACAAAATAAGTGACTGCATCTGTGAAATAGATGCGTTGTTGTTTTTATTTACACTTTAATTAGATCTTTCTCTCGCTCCTGTTGCTAAAAACAGGAGTAGATAATTGTTTCTGTTTTCATGAGAAACTTGGCTGTATTATGTAAAAATGTAATTATTACCTTCAACTTTAAGGAATGTGAGTTTCCAAACAGCAGATGTTTAACTTTTTGCAGCAGGTCATGGTGTCTGCTGGTCTTAATTATCACAAATTTAGCTTTAAATTTTCTGCTCGGTGACAAATTATAGATGATTACAAATATTCTGCAATATGAGGACCAGGTGCAACCAAAGGTAGAAATAAATCTGAGTAGCACTTAGAAAACTGCAATAAAGGTTATTTGTTCTAGGTCAACCATAATTCAAATAAGTCATGTAACTTCAGTGGTAGAGAAAGTACTCAAAAACATGTACTGAAGTAAAAGTACAAATACACAGACAAAAATGTATTCTAGTAAAAGTAAAAGTACCACATTAACATTTTTACTTGAGGAAAGACACATTTTTACTTTTCCTTTTACTACCGATGTATTAAAAGTAAAAGTAATTGCTGAATGCATTATTTAATTGCTAATATAGTATCATTAAGAGTAACTATCATATTTAATTTGTTTACATCAGAAATGTGCCATTTTAATTAACAGTGCCACAGATAAAGCATGTTTTTATTGTTTTTACTCTCTGTATCGTAGCTTAAACTTAGATTTGTAATTCCATGCATCATAATTTCAGGGATGGAAACATCTTGTCTCCTGACCTAACATAGCATGAACTTCACTTTTTTTTTTCTTCTTTTTTGTTTCCACTAATGGCATTTATTTTGAAAGAAATCCAACAGAAAGGGGATGGACAGAAGGTGGGTGGGGGGACATGCAACCAAGGAGCCACATAGCAGTGTTGTAGTCAAGACCACCAAACCCGAGACCAAATTAAGACCAGCGCCCTGCGCTACATGGCACAATAAAATTAAGTGCACCTATCAAAATTGCTTCTCAAATTAATCTGAAAATCCACATTCCCATGAAAACACCTAGATATTAAATACTTAGAGCCTCAACGTTTTCTCTTCCTAGGTGCCTTGTCAGTACAAGGAGTTTTCATTCTTTCTTTCAGTTTCCAAAACTGCAGGTCTTCATTTTTGCCCCCATCTTAAAGCAACATACCTCACTCATGACATAAGCCTGTGTTGGTCTGATGCAAGGAGCCTGCAGTGCTTCTGAATCCCGCGTGCTGAAGTTTCTCTCATCAGGACCAAACATGTCAGCCAAAGGTGGACGTAGAAAAGCATACGTTTCCGATTAAAATGTTAAGGCCCTCTTTAATGATGCCGCAATCCGAACGTTTGATTAGAGGGCTGTAAAATTGCTCATTTCTGTAACCGACACCATTAAACAGACAGAAGAAGCAGGTTGTCCCTGAGCACTGCGGAGTGGACCGGGAATGATCGAGGGGCTGCAGCTCCCTAATGATGGTCCCCTGCAGAGGGGACAGTTGTCTCCGCTATGAGCCCTACTTCCTTGACGGCCCCTGGGATTCCTTTGTCCTGTTGTAAACTATTCTGAAGGAAGGACATTTAATTGCCCAGCACACACTAATGAGTTTGCAAACTAATTAAAGGGGGTATATTACGCCCTGTGGAGACCCACATCACTAAGAAAGCCAGGGACATCTTTAATGAGGAGCCTTGATAACCCTTCAAAGGAGGGATGTGTAGTGTCTGTAATGATGCCCAGGGTAAAGCCAGGCTCAGCCTCAGAATGTGTGTGTGTGCTGTGTGTGTCCCTCACCTCGGGTGTGTGGAGACTTGCAAGCAGATGCCAAGTGTTTTCAGTCCATCGCCCACAGCTACCTACCTACATGTCCTAATCAAAGAGTTTCACTCTCCTTCCAATGGGTTCAAAGAGACCGGCTCCACCTCTTCTCTCAGTTGGTGGCGCGCAAAGATTTCTGCCTTGTTTCACTTTTCCTGCGTTACTCTATTATTATAATCAGGATTATTACGGAATCAGAGGAGACGTGGAATCAAAGATGCAGCGGCGGAAATGACAAAGGCGCAGGTGTGGGATGCACAGATGGACCGCACACGCCATCAGGATCGATGAAGGTCATGATTGGGCCTGGTTTTGGAGTTCAATAAGTCACCTGAGGTGCTTTTATGTTCGCACGCAAACGAAACGAGTGTTGCTCTCCGTCACGTCAGCGGTAGCTCCTGCACCAGCAGTCCATCCTACAGTAAACAAATGTATTCCTGTGTTTGTGTGCGCGGTCACACTATTTTCCTTCCAGACAGTGACGGCTGTTATTTTGCCCGTGGCTCCTGTCAAAACTAACATGGCTTAATTGACTGTGAGCGAATGAGCTCCTGGATTGATCCTGTCAGGCTCCTCAGGAAGTGATGCTGCTCCATCTGTGAGGCGCAACTCCAGCGACAGCAGCAATCTGTTGCTTGGGAATGAGCCAAGGATTGGGGCGGAGGGTGGATAGGCTGGGAGGGAAGGAGGGAAAAAAAAGTCAAAATTACAGAAAGTACCTCAGGCGCTGTGTATTTTCTGATCAGCTGTCAGTGATGACACACTCTGATGAACATGCACACGGAAATAAAGCGGCAAAAAAAATAAAACGTCAGGCAGACGGATCCACATATACACAATGTAATTTTTGCATCATGGTTAGCAATGTCACATTTAAGGATTTGGGGAGGGGTGTTGTGTTTCTCCCTGAAGGTATGGCATGAAATCAGAATGGTCTTGTCTGGCTTGTTAGACATTTGATGTCTGGCGAGGTTGTCCTCAGGGTATATCCAAAACACAACCTGTCATCCTTCCCCTCTCTGCTGTCATCGGTCCGAAAATTGGTGGCATATTCTGTCATCTTTGGTTCTTACCTGCAGCTCGGCTCAGCCAGGCCCAGTCTTGACCCCCCGCCCCACCAGCCCTTCACCTCTCTTTCTCTACACTCGCCTTTCATCTCTCACAGTCTGTCTTTTCGCCGGGAGATACTGTACTTCCTCGGCTCGAGTGTGAGACGCAGCAGCGCCTTCTGGCACGATTAAATATTTAGATGGCTGTCTGTGTGGATGGTGGCTCGGAGAGGCGCAGGAATAATCTGGGAGACAGCTGCTGCAGCACATCTGGGTGTCACTGATATCCGGGGAAGGTGTGCGGTGGGCGTTGCTATGGAGGAAGGAGACTTAAGAGACACAGCTGTCAATCAGCTGGGTGTCATCGGCGCCGAGGCGTCATAGTGTCCCTCTGTGGCGGGACGACTGACGGCTGACAGACTGAGACTGCCGTTGATGTCTGAGCCGCATGCACTCTTTTTGGCACCAGAATACTTCCAGCAGCAGCGGAGCGTAGTCAAAAATACAGCAGCTCAGCTTCTCTAAACTCCCGTCTTCATCTACTGTGATTAAATAACCAATCGTGTTTATTCGTTAAGCACATTTCAGCAAGGCAGTTCACAGTTCTTTACAGAATGAAAACATAAAAACATAAACCAGTCATATACTCAATCATTGTGAAAATTAGTAACAAACATTGAATTTATGAAGTGCCATCTGGAAAGGCATCAACACACATCAAATAAGTTGATCAATGTTGCAGTTGTTATAAGTCAAAAACAAGTCTAAACAGGTGGATCTCAGGGTTTCAACAGTTTCTCAGTTTTCTGGAAGTTTGTTCCAGATGTGTGGTGCATAGAAGCTGAATGCTGCTTCTCCATGTTTGGTTCTGGGGATGCAGAGCAGAACCAGAAGACCTGATAGGTCTGGAAGGTTCATACAACCACATCAGGTGTTTAAGCCGTTCAGAGATTTATAAACTAACATTATTTAAAAAGCTATTCTCTCAGTGGAAGGACTGGAGTGTTGCGCTCCATCTTCCTGGTTTTAGCCAGTACAACTTTTGATTTTTGTTTTTTAGGCAGACCTGTGAATAATACACTGTTTCAGTAATTAATGCTAGATAAACACATTGTTGAGTTTCTCTAGATCTTGTTGGGACATTAATCCTTTAATCTTGGAAATGATCTTCAGGCGATAGAAGGCTGACTTTTTAACTGTCTTTATGTGACAGTGAAGGTTCATGTCTGAGTTCATCACTACTCAGGTTAGTTTCAGGTTTCCTGAGTATGTTTTGGTTGAAAAAATAAATAAAATAATACAGGGGAAAAATACCTCAGTACTTAATTACAGCTAATAATGAAAACAGAAATATTACTAATGAAGAAAAAACTGATAATAAAGTTATAACATTATTAATAATGAATTGACACTGACGGCGCTCCGTAGTAATCCCAGTCCAAAACCCAAACAACTCAAAGTCTAAAGCTGCTAAATACTGACGTTTGGTTAGGGCTGGATAAATAATAACAATACGACAGACATCTGATCAATATCAATAGATAATACACCCGATTCAATAATCAGTATAAGAATATTCACTGAATTGCGATCCAGAGAACAGTATTCTGGGAGATGTAGGCAGAGGAAACGCTTTAGCTGCTCAACCCCTCACAGCTAGCTAAGATTAGTGGCATCAACTGACTAATTCACTCTTTGGTTACCTAGCAACAGTCTGTAGAGTAACTTACCTCGCAACAACGTGATGAATAACTGGTGGAGCAGCAGTTTGAGGTTTTTCCACTCTGCCTTATAACTGCTTAAAATAAAGTTTGTCTGCATTTGAGATATTTAACATAACAAACTAATCAATAGTTATTGATATCGACCGATATGAAATGCTAATATCATGATACGATTTTCAGCTTGAGGTGTACTTTAGTTTTGCACACCGCTTTCTGTTTCACTTCACGACTGTTTAATAAACAACCGTTTTGCTAGTTTAAGTAATATTAGATGCTGTTGAAAGAAGGTGCACTTTCTTATCTCCTCTATCTGTATTCCAGTTTTTTTTTTTTTTTTTTTTTAATCTCACAGACTCCTGTTTAGGTTAGCTAGAAACAGGGGTGGCTGTAGGTGCAGCATGTCAAAAGATTTGAAGAAGATTGAGTGTGAATAGCCGCTGCTCCCCCTCCTCGTACCCCACCACCGCTCTCCAACCGCCAGCAGCCTCAACTTGGAGCTGCACAGCGGCGCTACGAGGCCGGCTGGCCTGAAAATCACTTTGTGTTCCTCTCCCAGGCACATGCGATATGGATGCGTCTCCGCTCGGCTCAGGCCCTCCCGACACCGTGATTAATGGCACTCGCTTCTCTCCCCATCTCATTCTGTTACTGTCAGAGTTAAGTGGGCCGAAGACAATAATAAACAGTCAGTCTTCTGTGAACCCCCTAACACGATCATTCCACCCCACCCGCTTCCCCCTTCCCAATGAGAAAAAGAGGAAGAGAGATGGAGAGGGAGATGGAGGAAGTGTGCACGTGTGTATGTTTTTTCTTTCTTTTTTTTTTTTTTGCGTGTGTGTGCTGCACTAAACAGACAAATGCAGAGTTAACGACACAGAAACGGGACTCGGTAATGGAAGTGGGAGCTGGGAGATGCATCAGTAAATCAGATTGTACCTCATAAGTACGTGATGTTGAGGAGGGGGCCCTCTTGGTTTAAACCCTGCAGGACAGCAGCAGTAGCTGTGCAGCAAATGTCTACAAATTGTCTGTTTGTTCCTGGAGATTTTAGATGTGTGCGATGTTTGACATTTTCCTAAATGATATTGGTGATTCTAACAAATGTAGAAGTAAAAAATTAGAGCAGGTGACATTTGGACTTTTTTGTGGGTGAAACATGTAAACACTCTAGTTTATACCACAAATTCTTTGCCAAAAATTTAAAAAAAAATAAATAAAACAATCCAACTCGTCGGTTTGGGATTACTTTTGCAGTTTCAGCAACAAGGACTCAAATGTGTCTAAGTCTGTTGCAGTACACTGTAAATCAATAAATCAATTGATGGCATGATAAATTAAAATGAGCTCGATAATTTATGTTCAAAAAAATTTTGAAGCGCAATTTTGTTTACTAAAACTTTATATTCTATTTCGTTTATGGTTTTGGTTGTGTTAAATATTAATTTCCGTTTAATTTAATGGTCATTTTCTTATTTTGGGTGTTTCAAATATCTACCAATCAATCAAATACTGTTATAACCGTAACTAAGAGAATAATTCAAAGGCCAAAAAAAAAAAAAAATCGCTCTTAAAAGACGTGTCGTCAATAATCGATAAATTCGTCCAACCACCCAACATCCGTTTCCTGTATATCAAGCAGCCAAATTTTCCTTTTCATAAATGCATTTAGTACATGGCGTGTAAATATTTTCACAGAAATGTGTGCTTTTTATTTCCACCACAACCTCGGTCGTCCTGCGGCTCACATGACAGTGAGTAAAGACTCGATTTGTGCTGTGAATATTTAACAACTCAAGCAAGTGTCTTATGGATTGTAATATTGTATGCGCATTAATGGGAAAGCCAATGGAGAGCACTCACCATGATGATCCAGTCAGCATCAATACAGTTTAACATGCCGATGGTGCATCACATTCACCGGGGAAGAGGAACTATTAAAAACATGGAAGCTGTCACTCTGAATATTGTAAATTAACTTAAATCTAATGTTTTAGTTCTGTGTCTGTTAGAGTTGGAAAATGACCAACCAAAGTGGTAACAAAGGATGCATCTTCAGGTAAAGAAATACGTTTAGGATCAGCATGTGAAAAGCTTGATTTAATCTGTTGTTAATTTCATTAAACAACTAATAAATAGATAACAAAAGGTGCTGAGTTGGAGCACTGCAAAAACACAAAATCTTACTGATTATGGAATATTTTCTAGTGCAAATATTAGCTGGCATTATTTTGCATGCCAAAAATAAATTTGCATTTTGCATTGAAGATGGAAACCCTTTGCCTGTAATTATGTTCAACTTCAGCAGGTTTGATTTGTTAAAAAACAAACAAACAAAAAAACTCATTGCAAAAACACTAAATCTTACCAAGTATTTTTGGTCTAGTTTCTCGTGCAAATAGTTGGAGCGCACTTGAAATGAAACAAAACTAACTTCCAGATAACTTTTCAGCAAGTAAAATGATCTGGTTTAAAATAAATAGTTCATATTGAGAGAACAAAAAAATCACGTTGTTCTGGCAGAGTTTTTTCATTTTATTACATTTTGCTCACAAATAGAAAAATAAGCTAGTAGTAAAGGAATCATTGACTTAAATCAAGCTCATATATTTTGCTGAAAAGTTACATATGAGTTAGTTTTGTATTATAGTGCTAATATATCTAAAAACTAGACAAAAACACATGGTAAGATTTTATGTTTGTCCACTGAGTTTTCTCTTTTTCTTTTACAGGTTTTTCATCTTACATGCTAAATGTCAGACTTTTTGGTTTATATTCTTAAACCAAACTACCTTTTTTGTGAGAATGAATACGTCAGTTAACAATCGACTACTAAATTAGTTGATGATTATTTCTATTATTTCATCGTGATTAATCCGATTAATCTTTTCAGTCCTAAAGTTATCTGACGTTTTAAAAATATTCTTGATCTGTTTTTCTCACAGTGGAGGAAGATGGTACAAAAAAACCTTTCAGAGTCGTTTTGATGGAAAAACCCTGAAAAGAAGAAAAAAAACATCCCAGTCCAGAAAGCTGACTGACTGAGAGGAAAGTGAAAAATTGAGATGGCTGCAGGCAGAAGAAACGGAGTGAAGGAAGACACTTTGAATCCCAGACCTGTTGTTTTAGTCACTTGTGAGCAGCCCCTGCCTCTTCCTCCCAAGGCCTGTCACTTCACTCTGCCATATCCTCTTCAGTCAAGCACTCCCTTCCACCCTCTGTGTCTCTGCACGGCGCTGACCAAACCGCCTCACGAGCAGCACACAGCTCACACGGCAGCGGCTCTGTTCAATTCTCCAAGGGCTTCTGTACACAAGCAGGAATAAAGGATCCAAGTTTGAGTTCCAGTCACTGACCTCGGTTTTCTCCAAGGCCTCCACCGAGGCTGAGACCCTTCACTGCTGCTGCCATTACATCCTCGTCTCCATCTCCTTCCCGCTCTTATTACCGGGGATGACCCGCCTCGCAGCCCTGCAGGCGCAGTGACCGAGAAATCCTGTAGCCGCTGCCGCCGTCCCTCGCCGTCCTCGCCGCTGCTAGATTGTCTCTGTCTACCGGAGTGGCCTCGGAGAAATGAAGTGCCGTGATCTCATCACGCCAGACCCATTGTTTTCACTCTCATGCACACTGTGTAATAGCCATGGAGATAAGGGGAAGATTCGGGCCTTTCAGGGAGGAAATATGAAAAGCCTGGCTGTAAGAAAGTGAAATTACTGTTTTGATGGCTTTTGATGGCAGGGGGCATAATTGCTGGATGGAAAGGAAGGATGGAGGGTGAAATCCACATGGGAGATTAGTATTTCTAATAAGGGAGACGATTGGTTGGAGGCCTGCAGAAGGTTATGTGCACAGTGGGAAGTTCTAATGAATCTGCCATGTATGTAAAACAGCAGTTAGACTAAAATAGCTTATTGTTCTTCCCTCCGTCGCAACCTTTGCCCCCCCTCTCCGGATCGAATCTACAGTCTCGATGGCAGCGCTGATTGTGATATTGTTCAATGCTCATCGCCATAGAAACAGTGATGAATTTAGGATTGAAGCTCATAAAATATCTCGCTTTCATCAGTGCACACAGACAACACAGGTCTGCAGGATTACAGCTTGTAGTAATGACAGGAGCAAAGCATAAATAGTATAAATACTCCATGGGATTATAATTAGCCTTACTCCGCGCATTTAGACACGCTCAAGTGGAACTAAAACCTTATTGACTTCTGGAGACAATTTTGTATTAATTGGATGCCCCTTCTTTCTCGCAGTCTTCTCTCGGTTTGTTTGGGAGCTGCTGACAAATGTGCTGCGGCGGAATATCGGGGAGTGGAGCGGATTAGCATTAGCCACAGCGGCGCCTTGAACGTAAAAAATGCCACCTTCATCTCTGAGGGAAGGAAGGAAAGAAGTCCGGACACCTTTGAAGTAGTGGAGCTACTGAGAAGTGGAGAAATAAAGGGGATTGGTGAAATAAAACGCATGCTGCTGGGGCTTTACGCCACAGAACTGGGATGGACGGTCCTTCCTGGTGATGCTGGGTCACAATGTGACACACATCCTTCAGATTATGCATTCAGGCTATGTCCTCTCTGTCTTTGTCTCCCTTTTTTTTTTCTTACCCTGTCCGTGTACCGACCACAAATTCCTCCCTTATTTTCCACCTAGAAGTGAGGGGAAAGTTGTAAAGCTAATTAAGGAGTGTGGATGCAGCAGTTGGACAGATGTGCTGCGAGATGGGTGCTATTGAGTAGCGGGGATAATGGTGTGCGGACCTGGTGGGCAGCGGGGTTGTGTTGGAGGGAGCTCCTACCTGGGCGTGCATGTTAATCAGCGCGCCTGTCTGTTGAGAGCGGGGGAATTAAAGGGGAAGGGAAGCGTGTCGCCAGCCTGGAGTGAGGAGACGAGGCAGGCAAGCTGATTAAGAGCACAAATTTGCCAGTTTGGTCAGACGGGGAGATACGTGTACGGAGGAGGAAAAAGGGCGAGGAAAGTGTGTATTGATTAACGGAGCCAGTGGTGGAATTCAAGAGAGGGGGAAGAAAACAAGGGTGAAATCTACCCAACGTTGTCAAACAAATGATTTCACAGCACCTGAAGGCATCACAACACTTCAATGGCGTGAAAACGACCGTCCAATATCTACAGTGGAGTCAGAATAGACACTTAGAGACATTTAAGTCCTGATTATTTTAAGCCCAGAGCAGAGATTGCTGCCCTTCAAGGGTTTTATTCAAACCAGAAAAGTCGCAGAGGGTCAGAAAAAATATCTGTGAAACAATTTAGCAGCACAGCATTTCAATCAGGTGCAGTTCTGGTTGGTTTCACCTTGATTCCTTCCTCCTTCGCTCTGCGTTGGGTTGGTTCTGTTTGGGCCAAGCTTCAGCTGTTGGACACGTCTCTTCACTGACTCATCATCAGTCAATCTTCAGTTTTATTAAAGACACAAATGGGTTCATAGAAAGATAATTCTGCAGAAGATGTTGTTGGTTCTGACTACAAAACAACAAACCAAAGTCATCATCCCTCCTCCACCGTGCTTGATAGTTGATGTGAGGTGTTTTTAATAGTTTTTACATGAAGGTCATGTGTTAAAAAGACGAGTCTGATTTATTTTGCATCCTCCGAACTTTTGGTGAATTTGTTGGGGGAGACAATTAGTGTCTGTTGGAAGTTTTGCAATAAACCATCTTTCTTTTTGTGTAGTGACTCTCCTTTAGCAACATAAAAATGGCTTTTTAATCCTTCCCAGATTGATGGACAGCAAATATTGCTTTCTTAAGATCAGTGCTGATATTCTCTGTCAAAGGTGGAAAGATAAATCGATTTTCTGCTTTTAAGGAGTTAATTTTTTTACACTAATTTAGTGTGTTTGATTAACTGATCTAACTTCCACATGATGTATTTCGAATGGGAAAGGAAAGTTTGAGCGGTTCTTTACTTATTTTCACACCTTTAGATTGGTTTGAACTCACTTTTGAGTCATAGGGATCAGCAGTAATGGTGAAAAGTAAGTGGCGGATGTATAGCAAGTCCGAGGGTGTTTTCACACCTGATTCGATTAGGGACCAAAATCACAACATTTGTTACATTTTTAAGCTGCTGCCGTTCTCTTTCACGCTGCACTGCATCAAACAATCCAAACCCTTTGAAAAACGTGTTTCTCTCCTCGCCTGCACCGAAAACCACAGAAGGAAACAACAAGAAACCTCTGAAATGTCAACAAAAATGGAGGAATGTCAGATTTTAGTGGTTATAAAATGTCTCTTTTGTTTTTGGTTACAGACAATGAGTCATTTCTCTCACTGCTGCTCGACTAGTGCATTTGTTTTGGTTGCATTTACCCAGAATGCCCTGCGTTGTGGTGCACCTCCTGTTTTTGGAGAGAGCCCCAGCCTGCTTGGCACTCACATATGTGCAGGGTATGTGGCTTAGTGCATAACCTGCCTCAATATTAAAGGTCAGAAGGTTGAAATCCCAATAAGATTATAGACCCACATCACTGCCACATGTTCTAATGACATTTTTGTCATTTTATTGGAGTCTTTCAGTCTCCACAGCAAGTTATCTCCTATATAAAACAGTGGCTTTCTTTATTCTTTCTTACTCATACATGTGAAAGTTTTTAATTAAAATCATCTCCTTTTTCTCAGCTGCCTGATCTAATTTCTCTAATTGTTGTTGTTTACACTGTAAAGGTTTACGGATATTTATCAACGCTCCCCTTCTCCTGATCTCGCCGCCTGCCGTCGATAATGACTGGGGAAATTATTTGCAACACTTAAGACATTATCAGTGTGTTCAAGTAGTCTTCCTTTTAATATGGTAATGCGGCAGATATAATCAGCTGGTAATTGTGAAACACTCGAGTACGACACATTTTGTGGCACTCTCTCCTGAATGAGGAAATCAGTCAGTCTGCAGTAGAAATCTACAGCAGAGATCTGCAGCTCGACGCGTGCGAGGAGGGGGAAACCGCGGAGCGAACGCTTGTCAAGCATCCCAACATCGCACAAATCTGAATTACACGCCGGCTTCTATAGGAATGTGTGGGCTGGCATCAAACTCAAGCACAATATCCTGCATGTTTTCCTCTTGACATGTCGCTAAAAACAAACAAAAACCACAAATGTTTCAGAACGTGTGATGCAAAATAACACAATGGAATCAAAGAATGCAACAACATAAGCACATAAACAAACAAAACAAAAGCGGGAACAAAACATGGAGGAAATCAGGAAATGTATTTCCTTGTCCCACTCTACCTCCATTTCCTACATGTAAACGAGCCAGTTTGTTTCCATATGATTAAACCATAATATATGCATTTCTGAAAACTTTGTATTGCACTTTATTCCTGTTTAGTTTCCATCTCTTACCCTTTTGGACTTTATCAAATTTTACTGGATGATAAATTGTCTCAGAAGTCATTGCACTAAATGATAATTTTCTTGTTTTCATGCAGTTTTCAAGTAGCATAATGTTAACAGCATAATAACCCTCGTACGCCGTCTTTGCGATAAATAAATGTTAATTTAGAACGAACATTTAAAACTGGAGCTAAAAGATGTTTTAAATATCTAACATAAATAAACAAAGCAAAAAATAAAATGGATACTGACAGATCACACCAAGAAGACAGTAAATTACCTTCTGCTGGTATAAAATTGCTAATTGCAGTTAAGTGCAGCTTTTTACAGTAGACTATGAAGAAAATGTGGAACATGACTTTAAATCATTGGTTTTTCTACTGAACATGAGCAAACCAGTATTTCAACCAAAACTGCAGACGGGCCAAAAGATTACATGTGTGTTTATCTTTGAGTTTTATACCAAAGTATGTAGTGTCATGTCTCCAAAAAGCTAAAATCTCTCGCGTTTTATTTTAATTGCTCATTATTTTCTGGAAGCTTTGTATTCCATCCAGTTTTCATTAACTGGCTTTTTGCTAATTGACTCTGGTTAAATACGACCGTTAATGACCTCTGGCAAACCAAAATCAGCCAAAGTGGCCTGCTGCTGGTGTGGCTCGGTGCATCCCCAGAACAAACTGTCAGGATATTAGGGGGAAACATCCATGCATCATTTTCCACTCAATCTGCAAAGATTTAAAACAGCAGAGCGTTAAAAATGGCCAGCACCATTTTGTTTTTGTTTTTTCCAATATTTTCTGTTATTTTTCGCTCTTCAACAATTTTTTCAAGTAAAAGTAGAAACACTCTACTAACGGATGTTTAATTCATTAATTTGATCCCAGTATGATTTTTAGTAACTGTTAAGCATTTAGTTGATGTTTAGTTTGAGCAGTTTTGGGATTATTGTAAGATTAAACCTCCAGGTGAAACAATCAAGTTAAAATGGAAGAAAGTTCAAATGAAAAGGCAGCACACAGTAACAAAAGTATTTTTTTTTTAATTTATTGTGTTGAGTTTTTATCTGTTTCTAGTTTTAGTTTAAAGATAGATTTTTTTGTTCCGTTTTAAAATGTAAGTTTTGTTTGAAATGTTCTTCATGCCTCGAATGATACGACGATTTTCATTTTTAAGTTTCTGCTTTTGTTCATCTTGCTTTTTATTCAGTTTTTCTGTAAAATGTGTTTTATGTTTCATAATTTGGCTATGAAACACAAAATAATAAATAATTTAGTTTATGTTTTTCCATACTTTTGCCTTCCCTCTGTTTTGTTTTTTGACCATATTTTGATTATTTTTATTTGAATATTGGATTTTTCAGATTAGTTTTCTCATTTTTGTTACTGCTGTGATCAGGTTAGCTTCGTATGGTTCCTGTTGCACAGTTTAGATGTTTTTTATGCTTTTTTTTGTACTTTTTGTGTGTGATTCTTGTTTTTCTTGGTTACTCGGTTAAACATTTTCTCTCTCATGTCTGAGGAAATGTTTCTGTTTTGAAAGTCGGTGCCTTTTTGCATGTGTTGCAGCTTTTTTTGTCCAATCTTGTCTTTTGCACCTCGGGGCCGTCACACACTCACTCCTTATTCCTAAAAATCCCCCCGTTGATTAGCATTGATCCTCCTTCAGACTCTGTTCATACCTGCCTTCTATTTATGTCCCGGCATCATAAATGAAATTTTTTTGTTATTGTGTCTTAACCGGAGTGATGAAAGGAGTGTTCTCCGCTCGTCCTCCGGGGATGCGGGGCTTCTCTGCGGAACAGGATGGGATCCTGACTTTGTTTTTCTCCTTCGGCTGTTATTTCCCCGAAGAGAAGAGCCAAGTGATGGGAGCTATGAGTGATCGACTCTGCCTTTATTCTCCAAGTTTTCGGGGGGATTTGAAGTTATTGAAAGTGTAGGGAAGGGTGACAGCTCGGAGATGTCTGTGTGATGCCTATCAGGCATGCGCCGGCCACTCGGCTGCTGTGTTTGTGAGGCCGGCAGACGGAGGGCACAGGCCCCACGCTCTCAAATACATGTTATTCTTTCGGCCAATCATCTCTCCTCACACATGACATCTCTGCCAGATTGATTTCATTCAGCTGTAGAGGGCGGCAAGATCAAACAAATGTTGTTTGGAATAGCAGCCTCAGTGCAAGGAGGAGGAGGAGAGGGATGGGGGTCAGAGGTGGGAGGTTGCTCGCTTGAAAGATGAAGTGAGGGATGGAAATGGAGAGAAAGGGAATCAGTCATCCAGTCAGTAGCACTCTGCCATGTGGTGACATGGTATACTGGTGGAAAGTGTTGCTCTCCTTCGTTTTTTGTGGCGGTTGCTTAGGGCGGCGGCGGGGGCGAAGGCTATTCCTTCACGATGCCTCTGAGTACCCATGCAAGGAATAATGGATGTGTAATACGGAACGACAGCTTGCAGAGGCCTATCATTAATGTTGTAATTCACTTTTAGTGTTTTTCCTATTGCACTGCAACAGGAGGCACAGATGCCACCTGAATCTGCTGCTCCAAGCAGCCAGAGCGCACCCGGTTTCCACCAGCTGTCTTGGATCGCACCCTGCCAGCCCCCCCTGTGTGGCCAAATGTGGGCACGGTCATTTCTCTCAGCGGATGTGGTCCTGCTTTGCATTTTGAATACATGTCATGGACTCTTAGAATTAAACATTTCTTAAAGTTTGACGCTTTCTACGTCGGTTGAACGTTTTGCGTTAGGGTTTAAGGATAATTAATCATTGCTGTACTCTTTGTGCACATTCCCCTCCAAATCCAACTGAACAATTTCACTGAACCAAAAAATCTGAGGATCCCAGGAGGGAAAGAAAACCCACATAGAAGTATTTTCTCTGCCAGTAGTGGGCAGACTACCTACAGTGCTTATCTCCACCTCAACAAACCATAATCCTCTTCAACACTCAGTAATAATATATAAGCTGTGTTGTTTGTAGGCATTTTGTTTATGCCTGATTTTTTTATTTATTTATTTTTTTCATCCGCGGGTGTTTTGCTGCACAGACTGCAGAGGTTTTCATACATTTATTCTGCAGATTAAACAGCCAGCTGCTTGTTACCTTCAGGCTTTGAGGATAAAAGGGGTGGCAGACCCCCACCTGCAGCGTAGGAAAGCAATGTACCACTGAGTGTGGACTGCATCAGCAGCAAAACTGTTTCAGGTATAAAAAATCAAAAACTGATCGTTCAAACTGTCTGCTGCAAACCACTGAGCTTCAAGACTCAGTGGATTCAGACTAGGACTGAAACGATTCCTCGAGTGATTCGAGTACCTGTTATTGTTACAAATTAATCGTTGTGTTTTTTGTGGGTTATTTGGAGTTGCATTCCACAGAAAGATCTGCAAATATTGAACCTCACAACATTTTTACACTTCAAAAAGTACGGTTGGGGACTTGGTTTGGTTGGGATTGCCACATTGGGTTGGTACAATTTTGCTTTATGAAGACAGTTTGTCAAATGAACGAAACCAAGTATGACATCTGGTTCTTTGTTCCACATAACCTAAACCTCCCACACTGACATTTCTGCCAAGTATTTGCTGTATTTCTCATATTATTAGTGGAGTTCTTTTCCCCCCACTGTCTCCATTTTCCTGCAAATTAGCTTGAAAACTTCCTTGTTCTCAAGCTAATTTGAGAACAAGCTTGAGAACCTTAACTCTTATTTAAAGCTTGAGAACCTTAACTCTAATAAGAGACCTTAACTTCTCCCCCTCATGTGACCAAGAGCCACAGACTAATTTGTTTGTTTACCCACAATGCCTTGTGTTGTAGTCCATTTCCTGCCAGACTGGTGTGGAGAAATCCTAACAAAACCTCCCGTTTGGTCTGGTTTTCTGCCACACCTGTCTTTGGAAGGAATCACATTTAAAGAAAAAAAAAAAAACTTTGATACTGTTGCGTTTTAACCGCTCACACTAAAATGTGTCCAGCTTTTTTTTTTCCCTCATCCCTTCGATCGACGGCGTTCAACTCCAGTTTCCAGTTCTAGCACAGGTGATTCACATGAGGGGATTCGCTGCTGTAACATGTCATCAAGTTCTGACCTACATTTTTGATTCTGGAAATAATCTGAAATATGAAGGTCACACGTCCCTGAGGACCCAAATGCATCATGCTGCATTTGGATTTATCTCATTAGAGTAAAATATCATAGAAGTATTCATTTATTTTTTAAGCTTGTTTTCTTTTTTTAAATACTGATTTGAAAAATACCTTATAACAACATATTGTCTGATAAGTCATTTTCACTATTATTCAAGAATTTTTCTTGCTAAAAAGTTACTTGTAGTTTAGTTTTGTCTTATTTCATGTGAACTGAGATATTTACGCTACAAACTGGACGAAAATACTTGATCAGATTTTGTGTTTTTGCAGTGTTCTTCCTGTCCTCCATCTGCAACACTGATCCATTCTAACTATCATCATTTGTCAGCAAAAAGAAACTTATTTCGGCGTAATAGATCTTTATTTTCTCTAATTCTTGTTCATCATATTTTATATAATTCGGTTTTATTTTAAATTCTTTCAGCCATCCGTCACATATTTGGTCCTGCTACTTCAAAGTGCAGCTTTTCTTTGTTCATGCAAAATGCAGAACAATGAGTAATGATATGGATTTCATGGACACTCCGGCTTTAATTGAAACAGGTGTGATTAGCATATTGTTTGTGTTTCGTGCTGCACCGTAGGCCTGTTTGTGTTAGACGAGGACCTTTATGGAAATGAGCGCTTTGAAAAAAAAAAAAAAAATCACCACAAATGTAACCTATTTCTTTAAAAGGGGCACAAATTTACTGTGAAGATCATCCTGGCAAAACCACAGAGGGAAATGTCAGAACGGGGGAGAGGGAGAAAAAAAAAGGTTCAAAGAGAAAATAGCTGACTGACTCGGTAAGTGAAGCTAAGCTCAAAATGAAAAATGTTCATTATATGCCCGTCAAGGTGAAAGGAAGCCATCTCCTCACCGCTGCAGTTAAAATGTCGACCTCTCCGTCTCTGAGGGCGAAAAGAGGAGAAATGTAAAAAGAGGAGGATTTTCTTCTGCGTGTGTGTGTGTGTGTGTGAGACTGATCCCAGCTTCATTCCAGACAAGGGCAGCAATGTTAATGGTGCTGCTCAGTAAAATGACCCTTACATCTATTTCTTCATACATTCTGCAGTGCTTGTGGAGTCGTCGTCCTCTCCTCCTGTCGGCTCCGTTTGTGTGCCGTTGTTGTGTTTGTGTGCGACCTCTGCAACGAGTCCGTCGCCCTCCCAGACCTTAACTTGTCATTTTCCATGTACCTGATCATGTTCAGGCTGTAAAATTGAACTCATGATGCTTTTTTCAGCTGTGAGATTTAAAGCTGCAGTATGTGACTTTTATAAAAATGTTTCTTTACATGTATTTGATAAAGCTGTCAGCAAGTCGTGACAATATGAGGCCCATAATCTGTAAAACAACCAGTCAGAGCAAGGAGGAGGGCCTTAGTGCTGCCAATCATCCTCATGAACACGCTGCTGAATGTGCTGTTTGTGGAGAAACAACTCGCCTTTACAGCTGTTTATCTGCTGCAATCGGTGGCTGTGCTAACTAGCATTAGCATTCACAACGGGCTTTGCTGACGGGGAGAAGCTGAATCATGTCAGGGCAAGAAGGAGAGGGCGCGCACGTAAGCCTGTCGCAATAAACAAGAAATCAATTTATCGCATAATAAATTAAAACAAGCTCAATAATTTCCATTTGCATAATTTATCACTTTTGTCTTTCCACCATAAACTAAACAATAAAAATCCTCTCCTTGCCATTTTCTTGAAGGCCAATTTTGTTTAGAGACTTCATAATTAATTTTAATATTTTTTTCTGTTGTTTTTCTTTATTTACTTTTGATACTTAAGCATCTTCCAGTTTCAGTGTTAAATGTTCATTAGGTTTTAAAGTTTATTGATCTTTGAGACTATGTTCCTGCATTATTTTTGCCATTAAAATTGTCTCAAAACAACATTATTGTTTATTGCAATACCTTAATTGGTCATTGTGACAGAACTATAACCACCAAGTCCCTCCCCCTGGCTCTGATTGGTTGTTTCTAGCACTGGGAGAAGACAGAGAGGAACTCTATTTTATTCACAGGTTATATTTTTTGCTATTCTGTCATGACATAAAGACAGTTACAAAAAATACATAAAATCTTTGGATACTGCAGCTGTAATGCTCAACCTTTTTTTATCTCTGCTTCGTCATTAACGTCTATTTATTTAATCTCATGTTGTTTGGATCGCTTTAACTACGCACTGCGGCCGTCTTCCTGCTAACGTTTCTCAGGCAGCATAAAGCACCATGTAACAGCCAACCACAGAAATTAGAAATGACCTTGCCGGCCTGACTGGAGAAGAATCACAGTTTGGATTTGTTGGCTTCTGTACCAGAGCCAAGGCCTGTTACAACTTTCATAAGGATTCGATGCCAGCGTGGCAAATCTCAGCTATCTGTTATGGATTACGAGCCGACCTTCCACCTCACCATCTTCTCTCCTGGAGCAGAGTTGGCTCGGAAAGATCTCTTTAAATATGTGAGCAGCCGCATTAAAGCTTGCTGAACTCTGAGTAGGTATTCTGTCTGCAAAGTTTTCCAGATCGAATATTTTTCTCCTCAGTGCATTATTTAGTCAGTTTCTTCACCAACCTCGAACTGAGCAGCCGGATCCATCGCACGCTGTTGGATTCCGGGGATTTGTTGTTGTCCAAAAACTGTAAAACACATATTGTGGTTTATTTTAACTCTGTCCTTCTGGAAAACTCACTGCAGCACCAAGAGGGGATTATTTCACAGCTGTGGATATTCCCTCTCCTACATCACGGATCCAAAAACAGTCCTTGGATATATTAAGAAATAATTAAAAAGATGAAACTATGAATTTGTCAGCAGTTTTTAAAGATTTACAGCTTGAGATTTGGGCCTGAGGAGGAAAAGCAGAAGGGAAGTTGGAGCTCTTTTTACTCATTATTTACCAAACGAAAAGTTTTTGTACTGACTGTACATTAGAAAGCGACACAAATGCATTCAAATCTAGAAAATCTCGTACTTTTTGAGGAATTATTGACATTTACAGAGAGGCATTCAATGTGAAGCACTGAAACAAAAAAAGGAAATAATAAAAATGGTGCATTGAGTCGTTCAGATCACCGGTGAATGATTTCATCTCTCCAGCTACTACAGCTTGGTCTTTGCTGTGACTTTTGTCTTATCGTACACAAACTCGTCTGATTCCAGAAACCTTTCAGCCAGAAAAGCCCTGAAGGCAGAAATCTCCCAACAGTCACTCTTTGCAAATATCTTGTCTTGATGACAACGTGCCGTGTTTAAAAACAAGAGATGCTCGTACGTGGAAGAACTACCTGATTGAAACTCAGTCGATAGTCTCTTCATTGGGAATTACATAAAAACATCAGTTTATTTTGTTTGTTTTTCAGGAAACTAAAACTTTTCAAATAAGAACTGCCACAATAAATAAAAAACTTGAATGTCCTAATCTGTTGTTTTTTTTTTATAGAAGTTAAGGAAGGTGAAACTGATGGTTTCACCTTTTTAATCGTCAAATTAAAAATAAATAATTATCCTTTTATTGATTACGCAGAGTGCCTTGTAATCGTATTTACACTCCATTAACTTTTGAAACTTTTGTCACATTGCAACCTAAAAATGTCAGGAGGAGAGAGGGTCGACATGTTCAATGTTGGCCTGAAGAAAGTTGTTGAAAGCAATAAGAATCCTGTTTGAATCGCAAATTGTGTAGGAGACACTGCAAACATAACAGACAACAAATAAGTGGAGACACTAACATGCAAGAAGAAGACACCAGCAAGCATGTAGCATGTAAAGAGTTAGCATGTAAAGACAACAAGCATGGGAAATGTTAGCAAGAATGTAGGAAACAGCCAACCTGCAGAATACAGTAACACGGAAAAAACATAGCAACAAAGTAGCAGACTCTCGCCAGCATGTGTTGGATGGTAACAAGCTTGTAGCTGACACTAGCAACTGTGTAGGAGACTACAAACCATGTGTTTGATGCTAACAAATATTTAGACAACACTGCAAACAAGTAGAAGACTCTAGCAAGATGTAGGAGACGCCACGATTATTGAAGACGTTGGGAACATGGTTGGAGGTTTGATGCAGAAAATCTGTCAGTAAAAGTGTAAAGCTTGTAGAGATGAAAACCTGAATATAAATATAAAATTCTCCATTGTCAAGATAATCTTGTATAGTTTTATACATTTTGTTTTTTAATTTGTTTTCAATTAAACCCAGAATTTAGTTCAATTTTACTCAGATTGAAATTTTTGTCCCTTTTTAATCTTTGGGAGAGAAACACTCCCTCTTGAGTGATGAGAAAAGTCTCTGATTTTATTTTATAGGTTTAATATTTGATCCTGTTTTCCTCACAGGGACCCTGCTCACCCGGGACTCGGATCTCTGCAGTGACAACTGATTTCCAACTCCTAGAGCCTCCCAACAGGTAGGACACAAACTCCCCTGGTGTGGGTGGTTTATGCACAGTAGAATAAGACACATTACTGGCAACAGAATGTCACCAAGGACATTGCAGCAGACATAATTGGCAAGCTGTGAAGAAAGTGTAAAACAAAAGGAGGGGAAAAATGTGCACAGTTGGTATTTTCATTCTTGCACTGAACATGAGGCAGAAGAAGTTCCTTTGCACACAGGGAACCACACAAAGCATAAAATCCAAGTAATCTTCCTCAGTACACCGCCTCTGTCATTTCTCATTATTAAGCTCATCTTTTAATTAAAAGATGTCTCAGCAGGGTTCTAAATGCTATATTGACTTAAGTTACAAACCAGTGGACAACAAAAAAGCCATCATTTTTCTTCTTTTGCCATTTGGTGCAATGAGCCACTGTTTCCACGTCCCTCTGCAGAGCGCCGGAACGGTTTCTGTGTTCAGACGGCTAAAAGACGTTGTCGGCGCAGGCTCATTGGAATGATAATCTAGTATGTGTCTGCACTTATGGAGAATATCTTGAAGCATGTCAGAGTTGCATCAAAGCCGCTGTTGTAATTTTCTTTTCAAGGGCAACTTGAAAGAGAAGTCGGCAAGAAAGTAGCATTAGTTCCTTGTTTTCTCCTACGAGGCAGCTGCTTCAAAAGTAACCTCGCGCTTTCTGAAGGGAGAGTGGGATGATTCAGCAGGAACCTAACCGCCCATCTGACGGATTCGCATTTAAACATAAACAGAAATATGGCCGCTCCAGGGAGCTCTGCGGAGGAATGGAAATCAGCCCCAAATTTCACAGCCGCAAATCAAACGGGCCTTTTATTTAACTCTTCCTCTGCGTTTCCCCTTTCTTCGTGGTTCCCTGTAGCATCGTGCACGCATAACAGCACCTACTGATTGGCCTTATTTGAAGTACGTACCCTGACAAAAAAAAAACGTAGAGGAGATTTTTCCCTGTGTCACAAAGGGATTGAATGTGGTTCTCCAGAAGAGGAGGGCCTGAGAGGATTATATGGCTCAGTGAGCGCTGTATTGTGTGGGGAGTGGATACTGCAGGTACCCGCCGAATCCCGGCCAAGAGACCAGAGCGGTGTTGCTAGGGATAATGCTGCCTCCCAGCAATTAAACTCTGGAGGTTTTGGAGTACTTTAAGAGGGAGCTTGTTAAATTATCTCATCTCTCCTTCCTTTCTTTCTTCTCTGCCCCTCTTTTAACCACATTTCTGAACATTTTCTACTGCTCCACTCTATCAAAAACCTGAAGTTCACTGCCTTTTACGCCTCCTTTAAATCAGAAGTCAGATGAAAGCAAATGAAAACTTAAGCAGAGAACACATTTATAAACTTACTTTCGATGTAAAGAAATGCTAAAAATGTCAAAAACCACCAGATGAGGGCAGATTTGAATTAATTCTTGGAAAATTTAAAGTAAAACAAAAAATGATGTTTTTATGTTGGAATCTAGACTATTTAAAGAAGAACTTTAATCAAATATGAAGGTTCCCTAATGCTGTTTGCTTCATTATTTTCTTGTATTTATTGTCAAATTAGCCTTCCAATGAATTCAGAAGTTTCTTGAAAGTTTTTCTAAATCCTTGTGTGAAACTTTTTATACATTTGTCTGGTAAAGTTGTTTCATATTAAAACAGCAGCAGAATCCAGTTTGCTTCAACTTATATTTGGATTTCTGGTGCTGCTGCTTTTTGGCTCATTAAACCCATGGAAACAAATGCTTTAAAGTACCTATAAAAGCCAATATAACTTGTTTTAATTTTGAAATGTTCAGTATTTTTTTTGTTTTCTAACATTACTTGTTCTGCAGAAGAAATTAAAGAAGGCATCTTATAGGACAGTGGTTATAAACTTTATAAATAAACTTCATAAATTGGGCTGAGAAACTGGAGACTGGAGAACGTGAAGTGAATCAGCGAGAAAGTTGTTCAATAAGCTTGTATTTAAATATTATCTGTGAATCTTGGTGTTGATGTTCCTTTTTCCTCAAATTAGGCAAATAAAATATAAACAAACTCAAATAAATTAGGTAGATAACCTTATTTTGTTCAATAAAAAACTGCCTGGTCCGTGTGAATCTACTGAAAAAACAAACACAGACGCTGTAATACTGATCCTGGTCCAGTAGATGGCAACAACTTCAGCATTAGTGGCATGAAATTGAAAAAAAAACAGGAAGAACAAGTAGTTTAGGGGGAAAAAACATCCCTCAAAACATGTGAAGTTTGTTTCCTTGAACATCATATAATCTGTCTTCAGCTGTGATGCTTTTCTGCTTTGAGGTTCAATAGACAAAGAAAGTTGTGACAAAGTGGAAAATGACTGAAATCCCTTTAGATTCAAGCTCAGAAAGCTGCTGTTTGAAGTAGTTTGGAACTAAAATGTTCCATAATTTGGTGGGAAATAAAAACTTATTCCACAGAAATTCAGATCTTTATTAAACCTATAAACATCCTTTTTTTTTTTTTTTTTTTTTATGTTTGACTGAAATATTTTAAGTTTTATTGATTTTTATCACCTTAGACACTTAAGCTGCTCTAATAGTAGTGCATCTAACTAGTTACTGATTGTTTTACTTTGTTTTATGAGAAAATAACTTCAGTCAAACAACTTTTTGATCAAGAACTTCAGTTCTTGTTGAAGTTCATGGCTCCCTTGTCACTGATTCCTTGGTACAGATAAACTTCTTCTTCTTCCCTTTTGCCTTTCACTTTAACCTCCATAAAACTCCCGTCTTGGTTTTGGTTTTATGCGAAAGGCAGCGCTCGGTAACTTTGACCACCGTCCTCGTCCTCGGGCAAACAAACAGCCCGTTTCAAAGGTGAAAGTCCGCGGCTTTCCTCGTGGAAAAAAAATGTGCTCATTTATTTCCGAATGTGACACTGTGCTTCCCAACACCCTTGGGACTCATGTGTCCGTAGTTCCAGGTCGCTTCCCGACGCTGCTGCAGTGCTGCGTTAACCTCCTTTCTTTACCCCACAACCTCCAACATGCACACAAAGCAACTGCCCCAAAGCTTCGTCGTCCAGGACAAATTGGTCGCAAGCGGCTCATTTACTCGGGGCCGTCATGAATGGACTGTGCTGTGACTGTGTAAACAAGTGCAAAGACTCCCAAGGGCATTCCTGCATAAATAATGACTCCAAAAGATGTTTGCCATTTGTACCACTCACTGGTTGCAGACATGGGTCAGGTAGTCTCCTCTGCAGGGAGTCTTCAGTAAACAACAGCCGCGGCGTCCATTAGCGAGGCTGTGGGAAGTTTGCCTGGTCGCTCCGGGGCTGCAGGATATTCTTCCTCTGCTAAAGGCCCAACTGCAAGGCTTTCTGCTTTGGTCCGAGTCAAAGTGGGAGTTACCAAGATTATTATAACTATATCCAACCACATAACAAAAACCGAAATTGAGAAAACATTTTCGTGAAACAGTAATTAATGGGGGAAAACTTTAACTGAAAGCATACCATGCGTTTATGAAACTAACTAAAACAATCGTTATACTAGCCTTTCAAATTGATGTGAAATTGATTTATTCTCCAACACACATAGTTTATATCAGCTGTCAGCAAATTACAGAAGTCCATAATCCTGCTGGCGGCGTTTGTTAGTCCACAAAATGACGACAGCAAATGTTAGGAGAAAACTCTAGAGTTAGTTGGTTTTTCAACAATAATTGAATCAATTTTTGCTTCTATAGAGTATTCATCACCTAGTTAATGTATACATCTTCTCATTAAATAATTCTGCATCTAAAAGTGAACAAAAGAATGTAAAAACTAAAAGTATTACTATGACTAAAAAAAAACTAAAAAACGTCCAACTACAAAAACTAGCAGACACATTCTGAAAACTGATCAAAACTAACTGAAAAACAAGAAAATCCCAGTAAAACTCAAAACTGTTCTAACCCTGGAAGTTATGTGGAGCACCGCAGTCTGAACGTATTTATTTCCCCCCGTTAGACATGTGAGAAGCTGTGTTTTGTCATTCTGGCAGGACCGAGACTTTGGTGGCAGACGAGAGTCAAAACACGGCACGTCTCGTGTTATTTGTGCTGAGCTCTGGTCTGTCTCCAATCTTTAACGCACAAAGCAGAAGCCGAGTCCACGTGTCATCCGCCGATTTTAAGTCATCTCTGGAGGCGAACTAAAGTTTTTATTTTCCGAGTGTATCGTAAACAGCATTAGACGTTGGTTTCTGACATTCTCCCTCGGCCAAACGAAGCGCACTAAAGGATCCGGCTCTCAGTTTGATTAAATTGCTCCCAACATTCCCAGTCTGAATGCCCTGAGCTGACGAACGGTTTCGAATAGATTTAGTTTTCCTCTTTTCATTCATGAAGCTTTTCAGGTTCAACCTTGAAGGAGGTTGGAGATTCCTTCTGAAAGGCTAAGAATGAAAGCAGGAGGTTGTTTTTCTCCGCGTAAGTCGTGCACTGTGCAGAGGAGGAAGGTGCAGATGATGTTTCTACAGAAATGGGTCACTTTTCAATTTTTTTTCCCCAATTGGCAAATAAACATGTTAAGTGAAGATAGCTTTGGTCCCTTTTTACCTGCACAGAGAGTGCTCATTAAACAGAATGATTAAATGGATTAAATCCTCTGATCCCCATTAACAGTGGGGTAAGGAGGAAAAACATGCCGTTACCTAAATCAAAAGGGTTTATCCTCTGTCTGAGGGGCATTTACTGCTTGTCAAACTCGGCTTGCTGAGCTTAGCAAAGATTGTCAGAATTGCCTGAACTTTCATCAAGCTAAGCTTTGCTGTGAAATGAATGCAACCGTAAGGGGTGTTAACATGCCAACATTTAATATGTACATTTATTATTTAATCTTTTCTGAACAAGAACCATTTTTTGCATCCCAGCACACCTTATCCCCGTTTAGCTCGGATCTGTCTGTGCTTTCAGCAGCTGTGGACAGAAGATAGGTGAGCAAAATTTAAATCTCAGAACTCCTGGGAAAAACGTAAACATATGCAGGAATATTAATGTATTTCTTCACTGATTTTATTGACCATGAATGCTTCACTTTTTGCCGATTTTCTCCCGTTTTAATCAGAAAATCAGACATTTCTCTCGGGCATCTATATGAATG
The DNA here is from genome assembly GCA_010277075.1 of Poeciliopsis retropinna. Lineage (NCBI taxonomy): Eukaryota > Metazoa > Chordata > Actinopteri > Cyprinodontiformes > Poeciliidae > Poeciliopsis > Poeciliopsis retropinna. The sequence goes on along the minus strand of VMRM01000035.1, from coordinate 2,020,524 downwards.
AAGTCTTTAGATGTTAGCTTCGGATTATAAGCTAACCTCTTAGGATTTATAGATGCCAGCTGATTCATTTATAAACATCAGTTTTAAACTGCGTTTATAAGATGCATAGAAACAAAACTGAAGTTATTATCTAAAGAGGAACGATCTAGAGTCAACACAGCTTCAGCTATTCTGGGTCAAATTTAACATGGGAAGACAGTGATTTACCCACATGTAGCATTATGGTGCGATGCATATTGGCTTAAGCCTGATATTTAACAGAACTCAGACGATGGTAAAGTTCATGTTACGTTGCGTTTCCATGTAGAAATATGTGACACGTCGTTACGGAAAAAGATGGGGCCAAATTAAAAAGTCATTGTCGTTTAATTGCTTTGTCAAACTCGGACGGTGGAAAAAGTTCACTTGTCAGGAGATAAATCATTCTTATTTTCATATTTGATGATATGGACATGATTTAATTATGATTTATATCACATTTGCTAATCAGTTTCTTGTTAAATGTTTAACTATGGTCAACATGTCATGACAGATTGAAAATGTTGGCTTCTTTTGACAAGACATCAGCCACGGAGTGATTAAAATATCATATTTTTCAGAGATGTGTTGTGCAACATATTGTCTTTCTGAGCACCAGATAACTAGACACATTTGAATTCTGGTGTGTTTTTATAAAGCAAATAAATGCCTGAAATGTTATCAGGCGACTGGGATTTGATTTTAATTTAGCATCTAGTTCTGCTCACAGGACGATGATGTGCCTGCAGCCAAACTCTGCTCAGATATGATTGATTAAAAGTAGAAACTGTATAAGAATTAAAAACCTGGCCTCCCATGGAACCAGTGAGGATTTTCTGTCGTTGAACAAAGAAAACAGAGAAACTGGGCCGGCTCTGAGCCCGTTGTAAATGTCCTTGCTCTGATTTTCTGGCTGTAATGACTGCTTGATGTCTTATCTGAGCTGGCCTAATGCCCAAATTGTGAAATATGTTCCCATTTAAAGTTAAATAGTCAATAAAGCAGCGTGTGCCTTTAAGTGGATATTGGTTGTGATTGACGAGGCGTTCGCTAAGGGGAATGTACAGTTTCTGTGGATCTCAGTCTGACCCATGATTGCCTGTTACTGTAAGACCTCCATCATTTAACTTGAAGCTCCAGAACATTGGATTAGTCCAGAAAAAAACACAAAACAAAAAACACAGGCAGTTATTCTAATAAGCATGTGTGGGAAAAACTGGCGAGAACACACTTTGCTAACTTATTTTTTTAGATTGTTTTAGTTTTCTTTATGAAAACTGGCTGCCTCCTCCCTGAGTTACTACTGTTATCAGAAGACATGCAAAGTTTCCAACCAAAAGCAACCAATCAGAGCCAGGAGGCGGGTCTTGGCGCTGTCAATCAACCTTATGTACTCAATGTACAAATGGTGGAGAAACAACATATCGTTACAGACAACTGTTTATCGATGGCCATGCTAACTAGCTTTAACATTCATGATAGATTCTGCTAGGCGCAGCAGAGAGCATGATTGACAGCTATAAGACCCGCCCCCTGCTTCTTATTGGTTGTTTCTAGTTGGCACCGCGAGAAGGCAGACAAACACAATTTTATTCACAGATTTACTCTCAAACCATTTGGTCACGACATAGTTTCAACAAGTATGTAAAATAAATACTTTATATGCAGGAACGCTTTTTGCAACCTGTAAAACAGGTTGAAAAATTGTAGTGTCTGATAATGCATTAGGATCTGGACGCCTTAGTTTCCACATTTCTAAAACAAAATGCTGAGGGGGCGAAGCGTTCAAGGTAAAGAATGTCTTATGGAGCAGATAGTTGAAGCTGCAAACAAAGAGCAGTCTCAGGTGGATAAAAGTGGGAATTCTGTTGCCTTTTGAAAAACGCCTCTGTGAGAAACACCCATACGGTACCAGTTTTAGCATTCCCCATCACATAGCTCTAACTTTAGAAACAGTCTTCTCTACATGTTGCTTCAGCTATCTATATTTGTTGGTGGGCGTTTTTTACCGTGCATCTTTGACCCTGTCAGCATATTGCTTTTGTTTAGAAATCCAACCTCCAGATTTTAATAAGTCATCAAGACTCAAACGTATTTTAAAAAAATGCACAAATAGAACCATCAGACTTTTTCTACTGAATTTTTGAGTGTAGAAGCAATTAAATTTCATTTAAACTTCTGATCCTCTTGCAGTGTGTTTTCATTTTTCAATCTGAAGATTTGAAGTGTTTTTCTTTCAGGCACCAAGCAGAAAATCATCATTAAACTGGTGCAGTCCCTGACTGCTGTTCAAGGATCCTACAGGTTTGGTCTGCCAGCAAATTATTTCAAAAGATTTTCGCTGATAAATTACAGCCATCCCGAGAGAGAAACATGCAACAGGCCTCTTTTTAACATTACAAAAACGATCGCAAAAATCCTTTTTTTTTTTATAGAATTCTAACTTTTTGTTTTTTCTTCACTGTTGAGAAGAGAAAATGTTTTGGATGCCACTGACTTTAGAAACTAAAACCAGTGGGATACAACAGATTTACACATAAAGGAGTTTTTTATCTTAAAATCATAATGTATCTAAATGTTTTGTACAGTTTTGGCTTCATTACTTCTGATTGTTGTTTTCTTTTCAGCAAATGGCCATTTTTAATTCTCCGAATTACTAAATTTGCTGCTGATTATTTTGGTCATGGATTCTTAACAATTAGTCCGGTTTGTTGTTTCAGCCCTACTTGAATGCTGGATCTGTTGAGGTGATTCGGTAACCAGTCAGAGCAGAGGAAGTTGTCTGCAGTCACCTGGCCGGTGCCGGACATGCAGAGAGGCAGAAACATTTTGATCCAGCAGATACCGAGCCTTTTGACTCCAGCCAACAGCTTTTAGACGATTCTCCATGCGGTCCCAGCACTCAGCCGACTGTTGGAGCTAAACCCTGAACTCTTGTTTGTAACTTCCCTTTGTGCAGAAATCTGCCTCAGATGATCTGCTGCTTCATGATCTTCCCTGACTTCTTCTGCACATCATAGCTTGGCTTGGATTTCACAGCCGGCTGTTTCTTTTAGACAGCCACCCAGGCTGCGAGCAGCACCCCCAATTGTGTTGCATAATTGTGTGGCATATAGGTTTCTGCTCCAAGCGTGGGTTTGAGGGAGAATAGAAAACAGGAGGATGTGTCGGTGGAAGAGAGGGGGGGAGGAAAATAAAGAGCAAAACAAAGCAACGCCCACTCCTCATTAGCGCAGACGTCGTGTGTGTCCGTTATCATGCAAGATAACGTTTAAAGAAAAGGAAAATGAATGAAATAAAAACAGATGCCTGCATTTTCTGCACCACAACATGGGATGGAGACATAAAACAAATCTCTACACTTAGGCTGTGCCATCTGTTCATCTTGGAGAAGAGTATGCCTTTGCGACACTTTTTCCCACCTCCCTTAGAGACCATCAAGCTCTCTCAGAAGCTTGACAAAGTGACACGCCTGCACGCCAACCCTGCGGCTGCCTGTTTTCTTCCTCCTGCCTCTTTTCTTCTCCTGGATTTCACTTTTCCCCCCCCCACATAGTTTGCATATCTAAATCCAGTTTTTGATAGCATATGTGAAATACAATGTGACATGATACAATTTGAGCTCCATGTGAGAAATGGGATTATCTTGGTCGTGATTGTCAGCTCTGTGTTACAGTAATCATTTCCTTCCACGAGCGAAGACGTGACTCACTCACAACTTGACCCGCTGTCATCATCTATTCACTCTGACACTATTTATGCGTTTTTGGCGTCATATTTTGTTTTCCTTCAGGTGAAGTAGAAATGAATTTGGAAATGGAATAAATAAAGACGGGAATGATGAAAAAATTAGTAATCCCCCTGCAAATTGGAACAAGAAGTATTTCCCACCGGCAGTACACCCCCCCACCTCCGTCCTTCACCGTTTCTGTTGCTCTTTTATTTATTTTTTTTATGAAATTTATATGTGGATGCTTAGGAGGAAGTGGTTGATCATCACAGGGGAGGCATGCTGTGGGCTGACTAACATCACGGTGGTGTAAGTGATATCGGATATTTTGTCCATGTGTCCACATGAAGGTCACCTCACATATATCTGACAATTATTTACTAAAGAGACTTATTTAGACCGTTTTAGCCTCTTGTTGTGTGATGTTTCTAGTTGTTAGTCTGAAATTCTAGCTTAGTAAAAAATATTTTGCTGTTGTTAAAAGAGAACTTATGTGATTTTTTTTTTTTTTTTGAGCCTTATAGTTGTCATTCCCTTGTTAAAACGTCTAAGAACGGCCCTAAACTGCATAATGGAGGAGCATTGTTGTGTTGACATGATCAAAGCGGAGCTTAGGGAAGATTAAGAACTTCTTAAAGAGACAGACACCCAATTTCAAGATGTCAAACAACTGAAATTAACACAGTTACTTAATTTTAAATGACAAAGTGGCTGGAAAATCCAAAACACCGGCCCTTTAAATGGTGATATTAAAGTTAGACATGGTGTTAATACCGCCTGTTCGTCTTGTTTCATTAAAACCACAAACATCAATCTGTTTTTAACACCAAATAAAATCTGAAAGAATATTGATGTTTTCAGATTGATTTGAAAATAAAAAATAATCCAGATGAACTGAACTTCCCAAGCTGTAATTCAGAGTTTTATTCCCTTGCTTTAATTTGTCCAGTTTAATACAGCAGAGAAAAAAAAACCTGAATATATATTTAGGATGTATAAGTCAGAAAAAAACATATAGCAGCCAAATCAGGATAAATATTGCAAGAAGTTAAAAGTTAAATCATTAAACATTATCTGAGGCAAACAAAAGTTTGTAGAAAGGAACTTGTTCAATTGAAGGCTTTGTTTGCCTTTCTTTTCTATAAAATTAATTATACAAACTTCTGAGCTGACCTCAGAAAGGCTTAAAAAAAGTTAAACATTTTATGTTGAAAAATTGAACTCTTTAATAAAAATCATCAAACACAGAGAGAAACATTTCAAGGATTTAATTCATGTGGTTTTGATGATTACGGCTCACAGAGAATGAAAAACCAGAATTCAGTGTCTCAGAAAATTAGAATTTTAACTAAGATTGATCAAAAAATATTCAGGAAATTTTATTCATTACTTCATTTTTTACTCCTTTTCAATTACTGCATTAAAGCGGCATGGCCTGGGGTCAGGTCAGGCCACTTGGCGTTGATTAAAACAATTTTTAGCACATTTAGCAGATATAAAGTTGTAGCCGAGGTGCAAGATCTGTTTGAGCGTAGTGACTTTATCGTTTAACCTCCAGCTATTATTCCCGCTTTATACCTTGTCCCACCACACTTTTTCCTTCCACTCAACTTTTTCAGAATATTCCAATTTCCCAACACACTGAGTATTGTTTTTATTCTGTCGTAATCATCACAACCCACCAACAAATATGGAGTGAGACTGGAAAAAAGGCAGAGAGCTGGATGGATGGACGGATGTGTTCTGATTCAGGAATGGAATAAATAAATAGTAAAACGAAGGTGTGTTTAATTTGTGGCATAACTTCTTGTTTTCAGAGACGTTTTAAATGTACTTTTTCATATTCAGTCAGGTTCTAATTTGCTGTCTAATTTGCTTGTTTGTGTTATTGATTCAGGCTTTAATTGCAAAAGTGTAACAAGTATCTCCAAAGCTAATTCCTATAAGTCCGCAGTGTGAGCGAAGTGTAGTTAAACATTGTTGACATGTGCGCCGTCGACGTGGAAACGGGATATTTTGAATCCCGTTTCCTCCTCCATGCCAGGGATATAGTGGAGCACATGTCTCTCTGCGTTTTTGGCCATCGATATCTGGGCGACACACCCCGCTCGCCCGCCTCTGCCAGGAAGTGACACATGGCCGGGGATGCATCATTTTCCGAACGCTTGGCCGAAGCCATGTCCTCTCCAGCCTGCTTCCACAGCAGCCAGTAAAGAGGACATCCATCAGACAATGTGTAATTTGCCATGCAGTCACGCTTCTTTGCTAATACAATTTGTTAACCAGTTGTTACATGTGAGCGTGTTTGTGCTCCTGAATGCCTGGTGATTGGTTTCATTTCTGCTTTTTTTAATATTACATTTCTATCAGGAACTGTCAAAATCTGCAGCTTTTATGCCGGTTTGTTGGCCATTAACTTTGCTTTATTCAGTGTTTGTTTAAAGAAAACAGAAGTTTTTAATCATTTGGAGGATGGATGAAAGAGCAAGCTGCACTGAGCTGAGTGACATGGTGGTAATTTGGCGGAATAACCGCTTTTCTTTGGCTGAAAGTGACATTGAGGTGACCTGGAAAAATCCGTGTCATTAAAAGCTTTGTTCCCACCTCAACGACATGCTGCGTTTCATCTGCCGCCGGACGCTCGCGTGTCATCTCTTTCTGCCTTCTGCTGTAATAAACCTCAACAACCGACTGGTTCTTTCTGTAATTGGGAGAATTTCCCGTTTCTTTTGTTTCTCCTTTGCATCACGCTCCTCCAGCTCTGCACCGAGCGGCTTTCCTAGATAGCCTCACACAAAGCAGTTTAATTCTTGTTACACAACACTAGATGTCACTCCAATGTTCCGAGATTAGCTTGATGTGACTGCATTTGCCCACAAACGAGGTGGACATCCCCGTCCGCCTTTTAGTGCGTTTTCCCACGCATGGACTCGCACGCTTTCACATTGCATTACATCACATCTCCCCGCGGTTGCCCACGGATCAAAAGCTTGTGGCATCCCAGTCAGAGATGCTGTCTCAGATAAGCAGATTTAAAGTGTGTGTTATTTGAGCAGAAAACTGAAGAGGGGTGACTGCCATGGTGTGATCCCAGGTCTCAGGGGGAGGCTCCCGCATGTCAGAATATGCTGTTGCAGGATCTTCCTGATGAAGTCATTAAGAAGTCATTAAGAAACCATTAAGAATCATTAAGTCGGCGAGGTGGCACTCGAATGCGCGCACAGTGAAGCACCAGGCATCAGGAAAACTTGTTAATCACGCAGTTTATTTGTTTCCCCAGTGTGAGACTGTAAATACTATGACAGTGTGTTGAAGTGTGCATCCTAATGAAAGTCTGTATTAGCTCCTCTGCCAGTGTGAGCGGCCGTCTCCAGAGGGGCCACTCTCATCATCACATGATGGCTGCCTCCTTGCCAGCTAACTCTCTAAAGCAATAAACAAGAGCACACCATTCTGATTCTGTTCACTCATTTTCCCCTTAATCGCCCAGGTGGCTGATTTATAAAATGGCAGCGATATCGAGGAGCGCTGCGCTTTGTTTTCCCTCCTTCCTGCTTCCATTTTTCATCACCGAGTTGGAAGGTAATGTATGCGCCTGGGTTGCTCTGTTGACAAGTGCCTGCGTTTGCCATGCATATAGGCATGACCCCGGTGTTTTTCTAGCTGATTGTCTGCAACCACTGGAACCCTGGTGTGGTGACAGGAAGGAGGAGGGTGCTGCTGCTTGAAAATCCACTGAAGTGCTCTTATCTTACTCATTATGCCGCGGCGAGATGTCGCCTTCCCCCATAATTATCTCCATACAGTAAATCTCTCATTAGGAGGTCGCTCCAAAGCAAACCCGAAGAGACTTGCGGCTATCTGTCAGAGGAGGGAGGAAGGAATGATGGCTCAGGTGTTGCTGGATGCTGCTGTCAGAATTAGGCCTCCATAGGTAAGAAATGCTGTCAGAGAAACTCCTCACTTGAGGATGTAATGGCACATTGTCATGCAAAACTATTCATGCCTCACATTTTGCCATTTAACCACAAACTACCACCTGTTTCATTAGGATTTCATGTGATAAACCAACAAAAAGTGTTGTAAAACTTTAACTGTGTTTTTATTGCAAATCTGCACAAAACTTTGTCAACATTCCACTAATGTCGCAATTGAGTTGTTTCCAATAAACGTAAAATGCGATTAAAATCACATGTGAATAATTTCTTTTTACGCAATACGTCACTAAATATCATGGAGCGCAATCTTCCTGTCTTCTTCGTGGTTTGCACCATTATTCACATCTGGTGGTTGATTTTGTGAAAAACGGCCAAAAATGTTTCCCTTGCAGTTTTGTGAAATAAACCTTTTTCTCTATGGCCAATAAACCATTTCATCATAGCACCAAGACATTTTATCAACCAACAGTTTTTTTAAAGTTTGCATGTTTCCATTAAGCAGATTTATGTTCAAAATGTCAAGTTGCGACATTATATGGTCATTATATGGAGCCAAAACTAGTAGCATTAATTTTCTAAAGTATTTCTCAGGTCTCTTTTAATCACCTTTTGTCTGTTAAGGTATTTCTCCAGCAGCTCTAGACACCTATTGCTCAGTTTATTACTAAAACTCAGTCAGATTAGATTTGTAATTTAGTGAAATGTAGTGAAAAGTTATATATATATATATATATATATATATATATATAAAACATGTATATTCGATTAATTGGCCTCTCTAAATTGATTGGTACCAGCCCACCTTTGACCTAGCAAAAGTAGACATTGGCTGAATTTTCTGCAGGGTGTCCTTAGAAATTTTACATTCACGTATCCAAAGTTAATGCCTTAAAATATCTTAAATTTATTACAAAAATGTGAAAAAAAGGACAAAACATTTTATTTATATACATCCTGAGGTGAGTGAACTTTCATAACATGTTTTTTGAGTATTTGCCATGTACCAATACTCTGTTGCACCTCGGCTTATCTGGTGATCCAGTTGCATATTATGCAGTGTTATTTAATAATAGGCACTGCAAAATCCAGGGAAACACACATTTCATCCAGTTAAATTAAGATTTATAATGAAGCAGTAAAACAAAATCTAAAAATGCATTGTAGGTTTTGAGCAACCTGTATTTTAATAGTTTGATTTTAAAACTTCTTGACCAAAAAAATAACTTCATTATCATTTGTGGATTTTTAATTGGACATGCAAACCAGTGAAGCAATATAAACTAATTCAAAGTTTAGTCTTTTATTTAACTAAAGAGTCAAAAATGATCAGAAATAAAAATCAGGAAGTTTTTTATTGAATTTACACGTATGTTTCGAAGTTTTTGAATACTCTGTTTGATTCTGGCTCTGTTCAGCTCTGAAGTCCATAAATCCTGTTACTCCCCCCTCAAACCTCCACCATCCTCCATCTGCAATGACCAAACATCCAAAATAAACAATAAAAATGCAGGTGTGTAACACAGAGGCTCTCATGTGGTGCAGCCACAGTAAACCTGTGAACTTTCTCCTGCTGTTTAGCTGTTTGCAGCCATCAAAGAATATTGACTTGAATGCTCTCAGCGTAGCAGTAATGCTACATGACAGATGGCTTTCAGCAGGAACATAATTATATTTTCTATTTGCCTTTGTCCGTCCACGTATTTGGCTTGATTCCTCCTCACACTGCTCTTCAACCCAAAAACACAACCCTCCCACTGACTGCGTGACCCGGGTCAACCAACTTCTCTCAGGGATTAATCCTTGTTGTGTGTAAACACATCAACTGGCAATTAATATGGAGATTCTGTTCCAGATGTGCCTGTAAAAGTGGAGTTTGGACTTGGCACTCAGCTTTTCCGATCCATATGGGTTAGCCACCGAAGCAATATTCCACCTGCTCCTGCAGCCATTATTTTTTGCAGAGGCAAACAAACACCCCAAATGAGAGTCGCAGCATTTGGTTGAGCGTTGCTGATGAAAGCGGGGTGGGGTGGGAGACTCGACGTCGCTGCGGTGTTCATACACACCTGGCTAGTGTGTGGAGAACCTGTTTCATCCGTTGTGTTAATTCCAGTCCTCCCACTCTCTTGGAACTTGATGATGTGAGGGTTTCATCAACAGCTGCAACTGCTGGAGTGATCTAACATTACTGCAGCATCGGTGCTTTTCAGTGAACCGCTTTAACTCCACAAACTTTGCGCGTTGGATTGCATTGATAGCGTGGAAGGGGGAAAGTGATGTAAAAAATGTGGAAATAGGGAAAGCCGGGAGCAAAGGGTCAGGCCCGTCTGCTGCACTTGGCCTCACCTGCTGCCTCACAAACACAGGATTTCTTAAACAAATTGAACTGAATTGAGCCAAATGACTTTGTTTTTATTGATCGGGCTTATTTTCAGGCCATGTAATTTAACACTTCTATTACTGGGCCTATATATCATCTTTGTTTATAAAGCGAATGCGATCAATAAAAAATAATATTTCCCCTTTCCTTGAGAATGAATCAGTCTGGAACATGATTCTGCAGTATTATCTTTTAAAACCAATGTGGCAACCTGATCCGTGTTGGATGTACTGTCACTGCGTCAGAGGTGAACGGCTCATCTGACCGGCGGGATGAAGGCAGGAAAGTAAAACAAAACACAGAAATAATTAACCAACATCAAATTTATTTCAAAACATAAAAAGTTATATTTTCAGTTATTATGACCCTGCTATTAGAAACTATCACAAGACATTAACAGTAATAAATGTTAACTAAAATTGTAAATTGAAACCGTCATTTTAGTTCATTTATATTGCTCTTTCATCTCCAAAGTGTGGAGCTGGAAAAGTTTGAAAACCTACCTTGAAAATGTTTGAGAAGTGCTTGAATTTACTGTGAAAAGTGTACAAACCTTGAGTCAGACAATACCTTAACGGCAAGCGATTAGCACTCTGATGCAGAAGAGGAAGTGCACTTGTGTACTTTATTCCTTTTATTAAGTGTTAAATTGACTGAACAGCAACAGTGTTTTTCTAGTCCTCTCAAACAATTATACCTCGTTGATAAAACGAGCTTCGTTCGCTCAGCCGCACTCAGAATTACTCACACTGGTGTATGAATGTGTAAGCAGACCAGTGGGCAATTTGAGGTTAATAGCCCCAAGGACATCCAAAGATACGGTGGTGGAGGAATAAACATTTAATTTTTTATTTTTGCTGATATTTTCTTCTGTTTTTTTTTTTTTTTTGATTGGTCATTCATACTACTAACTAACTGACTAACAATTTACGACGCCAAAGCGACCCGCTTGCGCAGAAGAAGAACGTTGACGTCACACAGTAGATTTGAAGAGGAGCAGCAAAAACAAATGAGGTGGATTAGCAGAGCTTTCCAACAACTGATGGTAGCATAGAGAAAATGTTACCGTGGAATATTGGACATGGAGTTGTTAGTTACGATACTCATTGCAACATTCTTCAGTCAGAGACCTCTTTAGATTCACTGTGAGACTGACAGCTACGGGAAATCTTTGCTGCTCACACCGTTACCAGCCTCAAACAACTGTATGAAGGTACTGGGATGATATAAGTTACTACATTTAATTTTCTTTGTGATAAATAAAGAACAAGTATTTCTGAATTAAATGCAATAAAAGTTGAGCAGTAAAATAAAGAACCAATAATTGAAGTTGTTTAAGACGACATCTTAGACTCCCGACTGCTTTTCCAGCAATGTGTTTTTTTCAAAATTGATTCAGATGCTGCATTTGTTCAGATGATTTCTGGTAGTTCTCTCTAAACATCTTGTATGAAGGGTTACCATGTTGGTGAGACTGTTAGCCCAACTCAGCCACAGCTAATGCCCAGGAAAACAACCCAAATCCCAGACAAGTTGAGGAAAAGCGATCGCAGATGTTGAACAACGAAGAACAGACGGGAGAAAGTTTAAACCGCCAGGAAGTTTAAATAGAAGGTTTTGGAGATCTGAGGAGAACAAGCTATCATGTTTCACTGAGACATGACAACTGTCACTGATGTGAGATGTCTGAATTAATCTGGGATGAACATTAAAGCGAGAATGACCTTCCTGAAGGACTGAAGCCTGTCCACAAACTGTCGTGTGGTTGGTATAAAAAAAACATTTGACAGAATCTCAGAGGATCTTATGAGTCATTTGTACCTTTATTTGAAATTATTTAAAATATACCGGCCATTTTTTTTATTTAAAAAAAAATTTAAACCAAAAAATACTGAGAAAATGCAAGCCTCTTCCGTCAGTCTCTTACTCTGCAAAAATGCAAAATCTAAAAGTAATTTTGTTTTAATGTCTAGTGCAACTATTTTAGCTTGTTGTATGTTAATAATTAATATTGATAAAAAAAGTATTAGTTATGTGAAATAATTAGAATTTTTTTTCTCTACAAATGTCTTGTTTTCACTTATAACTAATAGTTTATCAATATTAAGTCAAGCTTATTTGTATTTCACATTTCAGTGACAAGGCAGTTTAAAGTGCTTTACATTACATCATAAAACATCATACAGTCATCAATTATGAATCAAATTATAAACATTACTTTGTCAAATGCTATCATCAAACTAACATCAAATATGTTGGTCAGTGGTTCGGCTAATAAAACGTAACTCTTAACAGGTTTGTTTTCGTCATTGTTTTGAAGAAACTCGGCATTTCAGCTGGTTTGCAATTTTTTTGAAACGTTTTGTGCTGAAAAGTTGCTTGCAAGTTGAGTCTTATTCCAAGATATTATATATAGTCTAAGTTATTTGAACAAGGCCTAAGATTTAATATTTTTGCTGTAGTAGAGAAGTTTTTTAGTTCCAGGTAGTATCAGGAAATATTGTTTTTCATTCATACTGCTGCTGATTGTTTCAGAAAACGTCCTGAACTCAGCTCCTCTGATGTGCCGCAGCGTTCCTTGGACGGCCGTTATCAGGACATGTATAAAGGTTACAGTATTGACTTGAAATCAGCAGATGGTGCCAAATCTAATGCATCTCCTTCAGTCAATGAAAACATAAACACTGCGTCCGCTAAGGGGGAACTTAATAAGCAATATCTTTCACTTGACAGGAGGCACTGGGAGTTGCAGGAAATGTGACCTTAATTTTCTACCTCTGCAAAGAGTGCAATTAATTGCTCTTTATTGCGGCCGGTTTTAGTGTAAAATGCCCACTATAGCACTTTACAGGCCTTAGGGAAGCTTTGGCTTAAATCAGACATCAACAGTGAGAAACTGAACCAAGATACCAGGCTGATAGCTGTTCCTGGAGCAACGGCTCCAAACCGCCCACTCGCCACCACATGGGGTCTGTCCTCCAGCTCGGCCCGGATGGACTAGCGGTCCCCTGGTGGTTGCATCCTTTCTCCTGAGGTCCTTCAAACACCGACGACTACAAGAGAGAGATGCACTAGCAGACGCTGGCCACAGTTGCTCCGCCTGGCACGGAGATCGTGTTGGCTCCGACAGGACCCGAGTCTTCCAAGAGCTCTGTCTTTTCCGGCCGGCCTGGGCGCCCGCATGGGCCTGGCATGCCGAGCGTGAGCTTGGCATCCCGGACAAACAACAGCGGGCAGAGGGAGGCAACCTCGCTCTTTCTCTCTCCTGATGATCAGCTCCAAGGACGATTTCCCTTCTCTAAAACTGGCTGCTGTTTTTACACAGCAGCAGCAGCAGCAGTGTTTAGAGCATCCAAAGGAATAGATTAGAACAAAAAGGGACCGAGGGAACAGGTTTGATTTGCTTTATTCATATTGTGAAGAATTGCATCCAGACTAATTAAAATGTATTTGTGTTTGGATGCAGATGAGTTACAAAGCAGAAAATGGAGGCTTTATGTGGTCAAAGCACTGATCGGCCAACAGTGTACAGAAACTACAGATGAGGTATTTACGGATTACCAGTTTGGATATCACTTTTGAACCTCCACAGATAGTGACGCACACCTGCAGGCGCCACTGCTATGCTTTCAGTCATGTCAACAAAGCCTGATGTGGAGTGAACAGGAATCTGTCACAAAAATGGTCGTAGCGACCTTATACACTCATGACAATACAAAGTAAAAAAAGAAGTCGGGACTTGATTATAAAACTGGTTTCTATAAATGTTTTACATTAAAGCAGAGAAAACTACAATCTTTGATGCGTAAAAAATATTTATCCTCCCAGATATAAATCTGTAAACAGTTTGGTTCCTTTCTGTTCTGTCAAGATGCAAGAGACGATTAAACAAATGTATCCTTCATATTGCATGATTGATTTATCTTACATAACTGCTGCTTTTGGAGATTGTTAAATACATTTATCCTATTCGATGACTGTTTTGAATATCCCAACCTTCCACGTATCAACGAGGCAATTAGTTCTGTTTTTATTTTTGTTTGTAGTTCCTGCAGCTGCAGTGCACCACCGCAAAGAGAAAATAATGCAAAAAAACAACTCAAAATCACTCAGATTCTTCTGCTTTTCTTGTTCTCTGTGTTGACTTTAATCTACATGCACACCCGTTGCCATAGCAACCGACTGACAACAGCTTCTCTAGCCAACAGAGCAAAAATTACGTTAAAGTGTATCAGGAACATCAGCACCAAAAACATGCAAACAGAGCATTCAGTTCGTTACAGTTTTATGTTTTCACTCCAAACTGTGCCGTTAAAGTTTTCAAAATTAAGCTAGCATAACTGACTTACTTCTTACTTCCTTGTCATGTTTTTCAAAGTTTGTCCTGTAAAACGTACTGAATTGTGAATTGTTCAGTACAATTTCACTGAACAATTGAACCTTTACACTACGTCCTTTTTTTCAGATTCTTTGGGCGATTGTGTAATTTTCCTAACTCAGTGCATGCAATGGTTCATTTGTGACACACAACAGGTAAATGATTTCCAATCTAGTAGTATATAGGAGGTTTATGTCTTTAAAAATAAAGCATTCCCTGAAGGAATGATTTGTCACTTTCTGCTCAGCGATGGCCCTCTGCTGCTGTAGCTCATCTGCTTCAACGTTTGACGTATTCTGCATACCTTTGTATGTAACCAGCAGTTATTTTAGCTGCTGTCCTCTTTCTGTCACCTCAAAGTAGTTTATCTGTTCCCCTCTGACATCAACAAGGTATTTTTGTCCAACAGGATGTTTTACCTTATTTGGACTCTTTCTCAGTAAACTGGAGTGGAGTTTGTGTGTGAAAATCCCAGCAGATCTGCAGTTGGTAAAATACTCGGACCATCCCATCTGGCACCAACAGCCACACCATGTTCAAAGCCATTTAAATCCCATTTCCTCCTCATTCTGATGCTCGATTTGAGCGTGAGCCAGTTTTCTTCACTACATCTAGATACTTAAATGTATTGATTGGCTGCCAGAATGCTGTTAATACGCATTTAAACTGGTGAACCTAATATGGTGGCCTTGGTGTGTGTTTCAACAACTAAAACAGTAATAAGATAGGTAAAAAAAAACAAGTAACTTCCTGTAGAATATTAGGATTTTCTGCAATGGATTAGTATTATGGCGATTTTCGATAATAGAATATCAACTGGACAACATTTCTCAGAATTTTACATATGTAGTAAGGAAAAAAAAGTATATTTGCATGATTAAAGGAATGTGTTTTTACCTGAATTTATCAGAAAAAAAATCTATATTTGGCAGATGTTAACATACCAGATCTACAATCTATACATTGAAAAACAACCAGATGTGAATTTTCTAAATTTACCACTTCAGTCTTTGATGGCGTCTGGTATTTTTTATCGCATATGTTTGATTCAAATAATCTTAATGTTCTTTTTTTAAAGCAAATACTTGACTTTATAATGTGAGAATATTTCATCAGTATTGTAAATCTTTTTTCTTGGCTGTGGACCGTAGGAAGAAAGCGGAGAACCTGCAGACACACAGGACAGCAGCACAACCAACTGCATCTCCTATTCTAAGTTTTCTTCTAGTAAATTTGCAAAATTTATTTATTTTTCTTTGTAAATTTACTCCTCAGATGCCACATTATATTTTTCTTTCATCTCCACCAGCTCCAAAACTGCCATATTTTCCCTAGTGAATGCTAAAAGTTCACATTTTAGGAATTTAAAAAAATGTATCTCTAAACTTTAAACTTTAATTGAGTTGTTTGAATAAAGCAGAAAAGTATTTGCTTTAATGCAAAATTTACTCCAGTTGGTTACAGAAGATCAGAGATTTTAGCACATTTGTTTTTATGTGATGTATTTTTCCAAGTTATGTTTTTCTTAGCGTGAACTAAACCTTTGATGATAAGTTTAGGAAGTTCTAGTCAGTTTTGTGTTTTTCTTTCCGGCTTCTTGTCTAAGACTGGAGATTGGAGGAAAGTTTTTGGGTTGTCCTCAGTGACACTGTCCAGCTGGTTGGGGATCACCCAGGAGTTCCCAGACAGGAAAGGACACATCGTCCCTCCAGCATGGGGATCTCCTCCCTGTGGGAGCTGAAGTCAGTCATCAAACTCACACTGACCTGCGGCATACACTAATCTAAGTTTTTGCAACTTCATTTATAAACTTTTCTCTAAAGTTCCTGATGCCCAACAAAGCTAAGATGAGAATAATAATAATTCAGCTTTTTTCTGTTCCATCTTGTAGCCTGAAGGTAGTTAAACTCTTGACACCGATTTGAAATTTTTTCCTTCATTTTTCTGAATGTTTTGTTGTTGCATGAGGTCAGAAGTGACCAGAAATTCACAACTCCGTGAAATCTCTCTGGTTTGAGTTTTATCTCGCTCACTTTCTGCAGCATTACCATATCAATCTCACACTGTGGCTAATGAGCTGGAAGCTACTTCCTTCACTTCTCCCAGCTGACCAACACCAGAGTCTGATCCTAACGATGTCCTTCAGCGGTCACGTGACCCGAGGTGGCGTCTCATTTCCATCCAGAGCTCTGCGCTTGGCTAGCTTCCGACCGCCCCAGCTGATGAAAATAAAGGAAACTGTATTTTAAAGCGGCGCCCTTCCCGCAACCCGCATTATTCATGCTGTTTATGATGTAAATATTTCAGTGAGGTGAGATGACCCTACAGCATGGCAAAGGCCATTAATAATCATAAAAAATATGAACCGCCCTCCCCATGATTAATTGCATGCGTTTTGCATAATGCTTTGTTTGCGGAGAGCTTTAAGCAATTTACCATCAGCCAACTAAACTGTCAAAGTAACCAAGGCTACTTCAAAGTGATTTTTGTCCAGGTATCACCAGTTACTGCTGAAGTATCTCCACAAAAGCTGAAAGGTTCAGTGAACAAAATGTATCACAAAACAGTACAAATATTAAAACAGTTCATCATGTTCTGCTTGACTTCCTGCTTTTGGATCCACACATATATTCGAGCCGCACCAGAGGTCACTTCAGCCGAACCTGTGCTGGGGTTTTTACGTAGACCAGAGTTCACATTTTTAGTCCACATTAGAGTTTGGCTGCGCATTCACATCTCCCCAAGCGAACTGGACCTTCCAGAGAAACAAACTACAGTTCAATTAAAGCGGATTAAACGGTGCTGGTGTGAATGCACTCTTAATGATTTGTTAACTTGGGAAACATCTGGAGCACAGGACATGCAGCCTTTGAGGACTGATATGCCCCATCGTGCTGCACCATTGACGTCACCATCAGTTTATAAGGTGTATATACTAAACTAAAAGTTTCAGGACCAGTCAAACACTGAATGAAAAAAAACAACTTATAGTCTGGAAAATACGATAATTATTACCAATAGTGTTACCATCAAAAGCTAAGAATATGAAGTTGAAAAATATGTTGTTTTTTTCTGATATCCATCTCAGCCTATTAAAATTGATTTGATATAAACCGATTTGTATGCTTTAACACTGATAATACTTAATATAGCAATATTGCACCAGAGTTTTTAGTTGTTATTGCTCTTACGGTTGCTTCCATGAAGTC
This sequence comes from Poeciliopsis retropinna, assembly GCA_010277075.1. Taxonomy (NCBI): domain Eukaryota; kingdom Metazoa; phylum Chordata; class Actinopteri; order Cyprinodontiformes; family Poeciliidae; genus Poeciliopsis; species Poeciliopsis retropinna. The sequence continues at coordinate 2,002,871 of VMRM01000035.1, read as the reverse complement.
GATATTGACTTATTTTGAGGGTAAAAATTACCTGCCAAATGTTGGCCAAGTAAACCTGTTGACTTGGCAGCTCCTGCACTTCCTGCTGGCTCGGCTGCAGACAGTTTGTTAACTGCATCATTCGTATTAATTTATTCAGCATTTCATTTTGCATAGAACAGATGGATCATCTTAACCCCGACTGTCGTGTGAGAAAATTGTTTTACAATATTGAGGCACATTTCCTCTGCATGATGCATAATGGATTCATAAGACAAAGTCTGTGTGTTACATTGTTTATTTTGTTGGAAATCACAACCATGGGGACATTTGAAAACTTTGCACACTTTAATTGACTCAAAAGAAGATTTACCAGATAAATATCAGCTGAAATATAACAGAAAGATAATCAGTCTTGGTAGTTTGGCATCAACATATTTGGCTGAACTGTAGTCACTCTAAATTTCCTTAGGCGTACATATTTTCCAGGCACACAGTGACTTCTTATATCACAATCAAGTTGCTGTTACCTTTAGTTGTTACAGAAATGCTGTGTATCAAACATGACTGAAATGAAATTGGATTTTGTAAGTTGATGCCCTGAAAGTGGCCCTGTGTCTCTTTAAGAAGCCCCTTCTCTTGCAGACACTTTGCCTCCAGCATGTCATCGCAAAAATACTTCTCATTATGTCGTTTGCAGCCATTTTTAGGAGCATTGGACCAGGAAGTAGTTCTTATGAGGAGTTCAGCAGACGTGTAGTTTCACCAGGTGTTTGCTAATTGCTGCTGCTGCTAGTCTGCAGGAGCTGAGTGGGAAAGCCATGAGTTACAACTTGTAAAGCGGATTTTGCATTTCAGTGTGGCTGCCCATTGGGTTAACAGTTGTAAGATGTGATGGAAATATGTTTATTTTACAACACACACGTGTAAGACTGCATTTAAACTTAATGTCACATGTAGCACCTTCAATTATAAACTAAGCGAATTAAAAGTGATGTTTGATTATGGAAAATAAAGCTTTTAATAAATTGAAAACAATGATTTTGGGCATCGTAGCACAGTCATGGAACTTTTTCCTTAAATTATAAAAATCTAGATCAAAAATGACTTTGGGCGTCTGTCTCTTTAGAAACTTTACATTTGTCTAAACATCTTTTTACTCTGTATTATTCCTGCTGTCGTACAAGACCTGTTTCAGTGGAACAACCAGTGAAACCAGCTGCTGTCCTGTAGTGCTTTTCCAGTCATAGGTCTGTGCAGTATTCATGTGTGTCTGACCTGGCTGGGGGGAACCAGGCATGTCTTCTTGCTGCTGATGCAAACACACAATCATAAAATGATTGACACCGGTTTGCTTGGCTACGTTTCCTCTCCGCCGGCCGGCCGGTCTCATGGCGGCCCGAGGCTCTAGTCCTCTGTGGTTTCGCCAGCCGTGACGTTGTGCAGACATGTGAGAAAGGGTTCATTTTGTGGTCCTTTTGTAGCCATGGACCACACCGTTTTCCTGCAGGAGGGGTCACACTTATCTGAGGTCCAGCTCTTCTGTGCGACGGGATCAAGACTTTATGTTGTGAGTCGGTGAAGCGGAACATCAGAAATGACCATTCGAGAAATGGAGAAAAGCCCAGAGTCTGAGTTTCAAAGAATAAAAAGTCCTGCTCTAAAATTCAACTGATGTTCTTATAGAATTATTCCTTTAGTCTGTCTGATCTGTTTTTACTTATATCCTCTGCTGCTTACACTAGATGATGTGTTTGGATTCTTTTATATTTCCAGTAGCCTCTTCTGTCATAAACTCCAACTCAGCATAACAGAGTTGCTTTAAATCTGTTTTTCCTGCAACAAAGGACGATTCTTCAACAGGCCAAAACCTGAATGGGAGGGGAGATGTTCCCTGAGAGCGCATCAAAAACAAAACCACCGGAAAAAAGCCAAGCGAGGTTCTGTCTTTGTCCTTGTGGTGGAGAATCCTTCCAAATCATTTTGGAGGAAAGCTGAGCTAAAGGAAGCATTCTTGGAGTTTTTCGATGAGCTGCGTGCTTGATATCGCATGTGTGACCAATTAAAAGTCGCAGCTGTTTTCTCTTCCATCTGTTTGAAGCGGCTCTGTGTTATAGACTGTTTGGATGTCATTCTCACATTGAATCACCAGGCTCCTTATTTGTTCTCATCAGCTGAGCTGCTGTCTGATTTATGCCCATCCATCTCTTGTCTTCATGCTCTTTTTTTCTAGCTGTTTGGAATCTTAAATTGGATAATTAGATGGAAAAAAAAGGTTTCAGACTGATCCTTTTTCATGCAAACTGCCGTGTAACATCTGAAAGGAAATAAAAAAAGAATACCGTCTCTTTACAAATTATTAAACTGTCAGGAAACTTGTTCACCTCCATGTTCTGTGTTGGAGATAACAAGCATTTAAACACATTTAGGATTTTATAGGTCAATGCTATTTGCTAGTAGTTCTTCTCCTCTTGGTGCAAATTAAATGGAAAGAGAGCTTTGAGCGCCTCATTAAAGTCTGCAATGTAAAAATAACACATTAAAACATTTACAGTTACTGAAATAAATACGTGTGGAGGAATTTCATCCTGTGCATGTGCTGAATTTTAGACATGATGAAAATGACTATAAATGTATAATTTAGAGTTTAATGAGATTAATAGAGGTACTGTAAAGATGATCTATAAACTAAAGAACAGGCAACAACTACACCATAAAACCCATAAATTAATAAAAGCATAATTAGCTACATTTGTAAATAAGAAACTGCAGAAAAAGATTTAAAATATGTTCAATCTTTAAACAATATATAACACTCTACTTTAAAATAGAACATAAAATTAAAATTAGTCAAATTTACAGAAAATATTTATAAATCGAAAAGACTAAGAAATGTTAAATTTTCTTTAAATAACATTCCCAGCTGCTCTCAGGTGTTCAGGAGGTTTGTTTCAAAGCTGAACGCCATGAGAAATGTATGAAACCTCACTGCGGGTTTTAGTTTCAGCCCAGGGTTTGAACAGAGGACATTTCTCAGAAGATCTGTGGGGTCTGGAGGGGCTTGTGGTAAAAGCAGATCAGATCAAAAGGTTAGCCTAAAGCCATTTTTCATTTTAAAAATCAATAAAATTTAGAAACACATAGACAGCCAATGCAAAAACTCTCAAATAGATTTTATGAGAACTTGCAATGGACTGAGAGAAGGGAATAAATTCTGGTAAACTTATCCAGAGGATTAAAGTATTTCTATAAAACAAAACTTTATGTTTTGAAAAACAAATATGACTTTATATTCTTTAATTTACCTGTGATGCATGTGCATCATCTGGTATTTGATCATTAAGAGACAAAGGACGATAGAACTGTGTGTCATCAGAATATATCTTTATACCAGCTAACTGTCTGATGTAGAGATTAAAAGCCAGAGGACCTAAAATCCAGCCTTGCGGGACACCGTAGGATGAGTCATAACTAGTGGACTCAATTAAAACTTTCAATCTAATTTATTACATTTACATTGACAAATTAAGAAACATATTCAATTCAAAAAGCCTGTTTGCTGCTAAATTGTTGAATAAAGAGGCATGTGAGCTCAACAACAAAGATATTTATTGTTTTAATCTGTATTCAGGTTCTTCAGCCATCAGATTGGTTGGCGTCAGGTTTACAAAGGTTCTGGAACAAAAAAATTTAATTTAATTTTTAAGTTGTTAAAATCTTTGTAATTTGTCAAAATGTCATATTTAGATCAAACATTTCATAGATTGTAAAATAAAAGTCAACAGTTTTTTTTCTGAAACTAAATTGAGAACAACTAAGAAAACATAAAACATACTGCAGGTTCCCTGTAAGACGGTCTTTAAACTATTGTTTCTTAGTAGCGACATGTATGTATCGTTGGAGAAATAATACACTGAATTGACATCTTAAACCTCAACTTGGGTGTATTTTTAGAAATATTTTGTTACATCATTATACTAATTAAAAGTGTAGCACATAAACTATGAAGAAAAAGCAAAAAACGTTGCTCAATTAAAACCTCTCTAATCCAAAAATCTCTGTTTTCTGATCAGAAACATTTAATATCTCAGGTTTCTGAGCCGCTGTTCCAGCAGAACACGTCTCTCTTTACTTAAACTTTATTTTAGAGAGGAAGATTATTGGAATCTACCAGCCCTCTTTTTTTAGGATGGCCTTTGTATTTCAGGAAACTATTCTTTTCATGTTGTGCAGTCTAAACATAATTGCAAACATAATCAAAAGCCGGATCAATAGCGCAGCTCATCACTATTTGCAGAATAACATTTCATAGCGATGTATTGATAGGCTGGGCCTCAGGTTGGCTGAGTCTCGGGCATCTTGGATTAGACGGAGACAGACGAAACTGGCCAAACAAAGGGCTCCTCTTGTGGAACATTGGAAGTGCTAGAAGTCAATATTCTTATTTGATGTGGATTCCTCTGAGGCTGAACTAACTTGCTGCTCGGTGAAGGCTGGCTGTGGAAATAAACCGGCGCTCTCCACTCTCTTTGGGCAAAGGCGACGCATGTTGAGGCCTCCTGAAACAGGTGCTGGCAATCTGGGTCTGACCAGCAAGACATGATGTTTGATTAGAGAGGAGCCGGATCAGATTGTCCCCTTCCAATCGAGCCACGACCAGCTGACATTTTCACAGTGTTTAATAAAAGCCACTTTTGATTAGTGGGGCCTTGCTGCAATCTTTTTATTTATTCTCAGCGGCAGGAAAGCATTAATTCACAGTAATTAATGAACAAGTGGTGGAGGGCCTGGGAACAGCTGCATCCTCCGGGAGGCTGGAGGAAGGGACTCTTTCCTCTGCCCTGATTAGATGCACTCCATTTCCAGGCTCCCCATGACACTCACTGTCTAATGATAGTGGCTGCTGTAGTTTCTACCTGAGCTTTATGTTGTGCGGCGTTGAGCTGGTGGATTCATGTGGGAATGGCGCGGTGCTCCGGTCTCCAGACTCATCAATCATACTAATAATGCTTTTTCAATCTTCAAAGTGCAGGAGGAATGTGAACAATCACATACATACGATGCACCACGTTCTCCCTGGCAAATTAAAAACCTGATAACATCAAAACTAGAAAGTAAACCCATTCCCTGTATTTTTTCCAGCAAAGTTGTTCAAGTTATCATCAATACATGGTCCCTTTTTTTGTTGTCTTCCACTCTTCCTCTCCTCGTATCCTTTGTCTTTGACTGTCACTCGATTTTAGTCAGAAGGATGAGCTGATCTCTTTTATCCACACTTGATCTTTCTCCCTTTTATCACCACATCTTTATTTTTGTAGTCATGACATCCATCTTCCTTCCAGTTGGCTGCCCATAAAGCTTCGCTTGATATGAAAACAGTTTAGACTTGAAAGCCAGGACTGAGGTTGGAGTTTCAGGGTGGGGAGGTGTGGGGGGCTCCGCTGACCGCTGGGTCAGACTTCCTTTTATATATTGCTTGTGAATTTGAGCGTCAGGCTCTTGGCTGCTGATTGTCTCCTTCACATAGATGCAGAATAAAGACTTGGACTAGAATTTGGACCTGCTTGAAAGAAAAAAAAAAAAACTTTTTTCTTCGTAAGGAAATCCAGAAAACTCCAGACAAATGGATCAAAACGTGTCTGCATCTTGAGTTTAAATTTTAAAATTGACCTATTTTTGATTTAAATAAAGTTTACTCAATTCTTTTTCACAATTTTGATTAATTAGTGCTTCATATTAAACATTCATTCTTCCTCTTTGAAGTTTAAGTGAATAATATTTTAGTCTAGCTTTCTTCACACTGAAATACTCATGTGCCTCAAAGTAGGTCACATTTCCCATACTGTTAGTTATGTCCTCTAATCCTTTTAGAGCCTGTGCGTACATTGGGCTGCTGCAGCCTATAGGTTGATCTTGGGTCATACCTAACATTCATGTTAACCTTCGTGAAGATTTAAAATCTGAGAATCATGCCTGGATCCATTCAGAGAGATGAAATGTTGACGGGTTGGATGTACAATGCTGAGAATAACAGAACTAAATGAATCATGCTGGACGATGAGTTTGAATCTCTGCTCCACAGAAAGCTTCACCTCCTGGGGCTTAAACCCCAGATCAGGTGGGAGCAGGTTGATTAAACATACTTCCTTTAATCAGCAATATAACAATTTTATTTTTTATATACATTTTTATTTGGGCATTTTCTAATTGTTTTGAAAGCCCTAGCATCTTCTCACTTTTTGTTTTAGTGGTTAATTTATTTTAATTTCTTTTAAATGCAATACTGTCTGTTTGTGATTTTTGTTTAAAGTAGTACCAGGACTTTATCTCATTATTTTTTGATAAACTTTAATATATTAAAATTCTTTAAAACAAATTTATGTCTGGAACCTTTACACTCATGCGTTTCTTATACGTTCATAAATCTGATGCACATGCAAACCTGCTAAAGACAGTGACAAAGCTTCTTCTTTTGGCCCACTAGGGGTTAATTTCTGCTACCAAAACCGACCTGATGGGATGCTGGAAAAACTATTGTTGTGTTCAAGTTGTGCAAAAAGAAGTTAGCCCATCACTGAAGCTATTCAAGCCTAAAATAGCATCACAACGCTAAACATGTAGCTGCTTATTATAATGTCAGTGTTCAGTCCATATTTCTGAAGAAGTTCCAGAAATGATGATGGATTCCTGAAACACTGGAAAAGTGAACTTTGCTCCAGTCTGATGATTGAAGAACCTAAATAACAGATTTAAACAATAAATATTTGTTGTTGAGCTCACATGTCTCTTTATTCAATGATTTAGCAGAAAAAAGCCTTCTTGAATTTAAGATGTTGCTTATTTTGCTGTTGTTTAAGGCGACTGATTGTGAATTAATTAATTACAGAGCCTGCAATTAATAGATTGAAAGTTTTCAGTCCCACCAGTAGTTATGACTCATCTATTGGTGTTCCACAGGGCCAAATTTTAGGTCCTCTGGTTTTTAATCTCTACATCATACAGTTAGACATATATTTATGACACACAGTTCTATATTCATTTGTCCCTTAATTTCCAAAGTTTTTTATTAAAATGTAATGGCAATTGATTACTCACAAATCCTGTAATTAATTGGATTAAAATTTTAATCAAGTCCCACAAAGAGTTTTAAGTTCTTTTCCTGCCAATGTAATACATGAGACACATGCTAAATATCTCCAGCTGTTTTATTCAACACACTGAGATGTTTGAGGTATTTGCACAAAGTACAGAGAATATAATGTGTAGAGTAATAGCCGGGCTACACTGTTGACTGTAGATGATGCTTATGCCAATTAAATGTCAGCTCACAGCTGTACAGACAAGAAATGCAAGCAAACACTTGAGAAAAATAAATATACAACTTGATTTTATTGTATTGAAGTATTGTTATCTTTAACTTTTATAAATGTTAATTTCAGTGCGATCCTTTGTCAGGCGTTATCAGTAATACAACTTAGCATCTTAAACAGGAAAGTAAACTCAGGCTGCATAATGTGTTGATGCGTTTTCTCAGCTATCTTCCTGATATTTTAGTTCTTCTGCCGCTTGTGGCACATTTTCTCTTTGACGGAGCCAGATCAATTTTCACCTGAGACGCATACAGCCAGCCGCTCAGGTATGTTTGCGTGACTTTTCACATGATTAGTATTTGTAGATACATCTGTAGTGGTTCCACGTGCAACTTTTAGACAATACATTTAATATTGGACCACCGATTAGATTGTATGCATGATCAAGTTCTGATGGTGTCACAATGGAAATGGACAGCATATTTTATTCAACCTTCTGTTCTAATTTGTATGAATGTATGAATAATGAGAAGAGCAGAGCGGCTGTCTATTGAACCTTGTATTTATAGGCCCAATGCATTAGAAAGTGCAATTCCTGAATGATAGAGAAACCCATTAAAGTAGTAATAAAATTGCAAATGTCTCCCTTCTGTTTTCCTGCCTTTCAGTATGGGCAGCATGAGCATGTTGCACTCACCAACTGTGTGTGAGCCTCTGGCGAACACATACATAGCAATATGATATGGAACACATTTCCCAATCCAATTCCTGCCCGCTGCGTTGGTGAAACACTTGGTGAGATCCATCTTTTTCAATTACGCCCAAAGAGGACAGGCATCCCTTTAAGCCTGGAGGGAGAGGGAGTTTTTAAGGACAGGTCTCATCTCTGGATCTCAGGTTGCATTAAAATGCGCCGGTGCCACTGGATATTAAAGCAGAGAATGTGCTGGATTAATCGGTGAGAGACTTGCAGAGGACCTGTCATCCGGAGAGACACGCTCACTTACAGGGAGGATGCTTTAAAAACACATCAGTAAGAGAGCAGAGATGTTTTGTGGAAAAATAGTTTTTTTACAGTTTGGGTGTAATTTTAGTCTATAATTTATTGTCATTCATATGCCATAACTTCTGGCTGGAGTATTGATTATGGTTGAAACCCCAGAGCCAAAAAACACTCATTCATTGCTTGCTTTCAAGAATGACTTTCTGAATAGCCCTTGCTCTGGTTGTAATTTGAATGCTTTTGCACGTGGCGAAAAAATTGAAAGGAGAACAAAGGAAATTCGATGTTCAGTGTTGCAAGGAAATAGCAAGAGAATTGCCTCCTGAAGAGTCAAAAAGCCAATTTAGACCCGTTCATTTAGAAGCTCCTAAATTACACGACTACTTGTCGGCTAAGTGCAGGTAATTGTAGGTGTACTTAACAACTCGTGGCCTTTCTTTGTTGGGGATAGTTTTATAAGGATGCAGATTAAGGCTACCTGGAAAAGCTGTTGCTGTAGTCACAGTGTAGCTGCAGATAAGATGAATAGGTAAAATAAGTTTAATAAAGTCAATCTCTAAAAAAATATCAGATCTAAAATCCCCAAGTTTCATTAAAATCCCCAAGTTTCAGACAGTGTTTTCAGACAAGACACTGTCTAAAAACAGTTTAAAAGTGAAATGTGGCATTGATGAACAATAGTGAGACCTTGTACATGTGCAACAATATGTTTCATAGAATGGTTGAAACTCAGAGTGCTTTTAAAAATCCTTAAAAAATTAAAATGACAAACTCTTTGTCTAATTCTTTTGTAGATTTCCTAAAAGCTATCTGTTTATGAAAGATAACCTTTAACGGTCGTGAAGATGAATCCATGCAACTGTTTCATCTCTTCAACATTTAGATTCTAAAATATTATGCAATTCTTATAAAATGTTAAATTGAATATGGAGTCATTTTGGATTTAATTGTATGAAATTGAAATTAATTTAATGTATTACGCTTCTCATCCTTCAGAAAATACTTTGAAATGAAACATGCTTGCATAATTTTTTTGAAAACTGATTAAAAAAAAAAAAAAAAACTAGATTTAAAAGCCCATTTAAATTATTGTCTACATGTGTGAAAATCACTGCATCAGCAACATAAATTGAAATTTGAATGTGTGTGGAGACTTGCAGTGATCCGTTAATGTATTAATAGTGAGGTGTAAACAAGACAACTCGTAAAATGGAGCAAAATTGCAGCTAAAGCAATACAAACTTACTTTAACTGCACATGAAGTTTTGGTCTCTAATATACATGAAGTTTATAGCATTGCTTTCCAAAGTACTAAATCAACTAAAATAAAGAAATCAGACGTATTCAATAAGGTTTTGCACTAGAAGCTTAATATGTCATGTCTTTTTGCGGTTTGTTTTTTGTAAAGTGTGTCAGAGGTCAAGTGGCATTATAAAAACACTTCACAACCTAAATATACTTAAAACAGGATAAACTAGATAAATGTATTTATTTGAAGTCATAACAAGACAATGCTTGCTCTATGTAAGGTAAAACAGTCAAACCTGTATTTGACAACATGTCTATAGTGACACAATGTCATCAAGTGGAAAAGCCCACTGGTTTTAAACTTACCTTTAAACAGTATTCTTTAAAATGAGCATCAGATCTGGAATAGAAAACGTCACTGAGAATCTAAGTAATTTCACCACCTTTCAATTGATGGAGTTGTAAAGTCCTCAAACCAGTCTTGAGGTTTTGCCGTGTGTTTCAAATAAAATAATTCCTCTTAGGTTTCATGTACTTTGCTGGGTGAGGGATCATGGTTAGTGCATTTAAAAGTACCAAGAACCCCAACAAATGATCTCTTCTCAGAGGCCCGAGCTGCCTCAGAGTTTAGCTTTAGGTGCAAAGAGTATTGGATCATGACAAAGTCAGAGCTCCCAAACCTATCATGAGTGAATTCAATTGCAGGAAAGTAATTTTGCTGGTATCATTCTCAACTTTTACCCCAAAGCTCATGTCAGGCCAGGGGATGGAGTGGTGTAGTGTGTTATTAACAGTAGGAATGATGACCAGAACTATAAAGGTAAAGGCAGAGCGATGGTGAAGCCTAATTCTGTAGTGGGCTTAGTGGAAATGGAGACCCAAAGAAGAGAAATGGAGAAAAGCTCCGATTGTCACCCGAAGGTACGAGTGAAGATTCACAAGCCGGCCTCTAATGGTGTTGTCCTCCTGCAGTGTGAAGGAGCAGGAGCTGTACAGCTAAAGGTTATGGCAGAGGAGTTTGCCCCCCAGCCAGGCCCCCCTCCCAGAGCGCCATAATCAGTTCAGTGTGTGATCATGAAGGTCGGTGTGTGATCACTCAAAAAGCCTATTGTGAATGTGGATTGGAAACACCAGGACCTTTTTGAGTAATGGACAAAGACGTGTCCCTGTTCCCTAACCTGCCTTCTTCATCATACACACACTCCGCAGCAGGAAGGCACAGCGGAGGGCGGGAGTGCCGCGCCGCCGGCATGTTTGTTGCTCGCCCCACCTTGCTCATGATTCACAGCTGCTCATTTGTTTTGCTTTATGTTCCGCGTCGTGAGAGCCGCGGCGGCCTTTCTGATCACCTTAAACATGCACACTGGGGTGTGAAACCACGCTGGCAAGACGCCAGTCGCATCGTCAGTTCCCAATCAGAGAGCCGGCCGCCATCTCCGCTTCATGGAGGCCTCACTCCTCTGACGGACCACAGGAAGGGAATTACATTTCCCCTGGGTGGCCTCGCGCTGGGGATACAAGCCCCCACTGGCCTCACGTTTGAGTGCTGAAGATAGCCTATTGGGTGGATTGGAAGAAAAAAGGAAGAAAATCTTCTCCAAATCAGAGGGGTGACCTACCCTAGATTGTTTGGCAGATTAAAAGTCGAACTTTGTGATACTTTTCATTTGTCAGAGTTTGGTGATTGATTTGTTCTCTAAACCTTTTTTAAGTGCAGTGGCATCATGACAGTCAGAAGTAGATGTGTCTCTAGCAATGGCAATAAGGACTCTGAGGACACAAACACTAGTTCATATATAAACCACAGCTTCGTGCTGCTTTTAGAAATTATTTCAGAAATCACTTTTAAATGTGAGAAATATTTTACAAGAAAAGTCTTCATAAATATCTTACCGTGCCTCCTAAACTTGGGTGTGTAAAAAGCTCCAAATCATGTCCAAATGAACAATTTAGAGAAATCCTATTTTTAATTTAATGGTTCAAGCATTGGGTCTTGTAAAAGAATGAGAGAAAAATGGAGCAGGAAATCGATAGGCCAACTGGCGCACTGAGTTATCTGTTGAAGTACATTCTTCCTCATCTGTGGTTGCCATCTCTGGGTAGTGACTTCAACAAAAACGTAGATAAGATGACAACCCCAAAAGGGTTTTTCCTAGTACATTCCCAAACAATTGTTTGCATGTCGATGACATCAAATGAAGCTTCTGGAAACTTTGTGATACTGAAATGTAGATTCTTTTATATAGCTGTCCAATGGGAAACTTTGTAGATATTTGGCCCTCCATTTTGTTTCTCCTCAATGATCCAGGTGATGAGATGCATACATTCTATCTAAGGCTAATAGCTGTAGTCATGTAACCATGTCTTCACGCATGGATATCAACACTGCCTCACTTGAATTGCATTTTCTCTTGTTTTGGTGGCCCGGACCAATCCACTCTAGATTATGGTGATTCAGTGCTAGACGAAGCTATTCGAAGGACTTTTGCTCATCATTACGAGAGGTGCAAGTAATTCTTTAGGGTGTTTTTTCAAACGCAGTTTTTGAACCTTCTTTTTTGCCAGAGTTTGATATTTTTGGCTGACATTGCAGAAATAAGGGTGTCTATTATTCAAACAAGAGACCGGAACCCTTTTCTTTCCAATTCTGTGACCTCAAGAAGGTCACCATTAGTCTTTGTAGCAAAACTTTACTGCAGGAAAGAATCCCCAACTGATAGGAGACCTTGCTCTGTAATTGCTTGATACCCTCCAGCTTTAGTACAAGAGAAAGAGTCTCATCTGTGATATTCACTGATGAGATGGAGTGACATAGAGTCAGATATTCCAGATGATGCAGCCGGATGCACCAATCAGCCTGTTCCTTCATTGTTTTATTTGAAATAAAAGGGATGAGAGCGCAAAGGGGGCTTTTGTTGTCTCCTCGCTCATCGCTGGTCCGTTCTTTATGATCCCAATGTCCCAAGTCTGTTCTAAACAGAAGCTGTGATTGTCTGCAGAAACAAAACCTCGCTCCCAGGTGGTCGCTCCCATTGAACCACGGACACTGTGTGAAAATATGTATTCTTGTATTCAGGCATGGGAAAGGGCAATCGTCAACAATACCTTGGCCTTTTTCAATTCGCATCACAGATAAAGTACAATGTAGTAGAAATATAGTTGAGTTGCCAAGAACTTTACAGCAATCCCACTTTTTTGGCTTCTGTGTCCTCTTTATAAAGCATAACAATAGCTTATTGTCTCTGTCACACATCGGGGACCCTGAGAGGAAGACTAATAGGACGTACAGGTTGGGGCATATGCTGGCGCAGACATGGCCGCTAAACTTCCTCTCCATCATTCTCTCCATTTACCCACCGCTGAGGCACATCTGGGTCCGGGTGGCATCCGTACATGTTGTCAGCATGTTGTGGTAACTGCCTTAATGGCTTGAGTCATTCTAACTGACAAGATGGGAAAACAGACATGGCAGAGTCTCAGTCAGCCTCTTTATCTTGTGTTTACCCACCACTGTTCCGCGGATAACAAAGAACCCCTTACCTCGAGGGCTTACAAAAGCTCCAAATAAGCCTGCAAGGTCTTCTGGGTTTTCATAAAACAGACCTGACATGTGGTTAGCTTGCGAGAACAAGTTAATAGCTTTCTTGGGCATTTTTCACTATTACTGTTTACTGTTTCTGGGAAAGTGTCCAGCTAAAAAATTTAATGTGATCAAAGAAGGTAAAAGTGTTCAAAGGGGAACTATTGTACAGATTTCACTTTTTGTATATTTCTGTACTCCCATCCGGGTCTGTACTACTTCTGTAAACCATCCAAGAGCTGAAAAAATATCAGTCCATTTTCTGGCAGTAAGTTACCCTTATTTGGTGTCTGGAAAATGAGCTGTTTCACAAACCTTCCAATTATTATGTCACAATAGACGACACTGCCCCGTTTCCTAGTCACACAAGTGTAGAGCTGTACAATGACAGCTGGAAAAGACAAGTGTTTTGTTGTTGACTTACATCCAGAAACTCACTCCTGCTGCTGAAATCCATCTGGATCAGATCTCAGTTATCCACTGAACAGACAATCACAAAGTGCAACAAACATCACAGCAACAGGTCTGGTCAGATGCATCTGTGTTTCAGACACATTTGATAATTTAGCTAACTAATTATTCGAACATTAACACAAATAAGGATAATTCTCCTTTGACTTGTGGAGGGTTTTTTGTCTGCAAACTATTTGTAGGCATAATTATGTTGCCTAACAGATGTGAAAGGAAGAAAAAGTCTCAAATATTATAGGTTAAAAAACAGAACAACTCCAATAAAACCACCACACTGAATAGAAGTCAGCATGTCATTCAACATATTGGATGATTTATTTACATATGTGAATTTATAATGCACTCTGCTGCACACCTCAGTAGAGCAATAGCTTGATCTCCTCCATGCCATGCTGCACTGATGCAGTAATTTATGTAAAATGAATTCAGATCAAATGCAATATTCTGATTTTCTCAGACACTGAATTTTAGGTTTGCATATCTTTTGAGTCATAATCTTCAAAAATACAGAGAAAAATATTTTATTTTGTGTGATGAATCTATGTAAGTCTCATTTTCTGAGATAAGTGACAAAATATTTTGAACTGGTTGCCCCTCACAGACTACAGTAAGTTAAATTCACACCGCTGAGCCTTGAGAGCTCCCAGATGGTAGAAAGTTAAAATGTTATCAAGAAGAAAGGCAGACACTTCATATTTCTCAAAATGCTGAAATAATCTCTTAATTTAATAAGTTCTTGTCCTAGATAAAGTTAAGTAGCTTTTAACTTCAGACGATAATTATCCTGGTTTAGCTATTAATGCAATGGTTTTCTTATGCATTCTAAATATCTAAGCTTGTATTTCTTGTTACATCAAATTGCACAGATCAAAGCAACATTATAAAATGCATTTCATCTCAACATGAAAGCGAAAGCTAACCTTTTCTTTTCTAGCAGTTGATTCCAAATTGAAGGTTAAAAATACAAGTTACTGATGTCACTCTTGTGTTTTATCGCCACACTAAACTCTCAGATGCTTGGAAAATAAAATCTGTTATTCCAAGAAGTTTGAAAAAGAATCATTTGATGGATAAAGACATATTTTAACTTCCTGTGAGTGCTTGAAGATGAAGGACTGGTCAAAAATGTCCAAGTTTTGAGACTGCTGGATGAATGCGGCTGCATTAAGGCGTTTTAGATGGATACATGCATGTATTACAGTCGATCCTGACAGCCTCCACTGATGCACACAGGTTAATATCCCCAGCCTCTAAAAATAAGGGATAAAAGTTGGCTCTGCATGAATCCTAATGAGCTGAACTCCCAAGATGAACTCGGGAATGTTTAATTGACAGCGCAGGCGGGTTGTTGCTCTCACACACACACACACACACACACACACACACCCATCATGCATCAAATAAATTGGCCCTTGCCTCCGTAGAGCTTTGAGTGTGGTGTAAGAGCTTCCAGGTACATCCTTAAAGTATTTTTTCCCTGATAAACAGTCTGGGATTAGTCCTTGTTTGCATGACATGTGGATACGTGATGACCCAGAGGGGTTAAGGATATTATCTGGATTGGGGAGGGACTCTGAACCACCATAAGTCATTGTGAGACATGCACTTATGTTTAATTAACGTTGAGTTCAAGAACTGCTGGCTCCATCCGTTATGGAGATGGGCAGACGGAAACTCTTTTAATTGGGGATGAGCGGAAAAAAAAGAAGAAGAAAAATACAATTGAGCTCCATAGATGGGTCACGCATTAAGGTCAACATTTTTCATGGAAACCTCTGATCCCCTCTCTCTCGCACAGCATGATTAACTTTGTCACAGCTTCATTTTCCATTTGCGCGCAATGAGATAATGAGTTTTAGAGTTGGAGCTATTACTCATATATTCTTAATTTCCTCCTCAGTTTAAAATAAGATCATTTTACAACGTGTTAACCGTGGAAATTACTCCAGCTAAGAACGTGGACGTCGCTCTGACCTGAGGATGGACGAGCGGACTGAGGACGTCTGCGGGTCTTTTGGGAATTTATTGTCCTATCGGAGCATTTCTAACCTTCACACAGCCAGAGAGCCAGATCCAATCAACATGAATATGGATCAATACCAGCAAAGATTGGTTTGATTGCATCTCTAGATTTTTCCCATTTATCTAAAAGTGCATTTGTCAAAGTGGCTGCATAGTAAGTTTGAAAAATAGCTGCATAAGATTGTCCTGCAGTTCTTCTTGCTTATGCATTTTGGATGCAGGGGTCTGTTTTTAGGAGAAAAAAAAATCATAATTTGGTATAAAACTGAATGTTTTCGTTCACAAATCTCATCATGTATGGATGGATATAAGTCTAGATAGAGAGCTGTGTAGGCGTAGAAAAAGAAACCTGTGCTTTTCTTAACGGATGCTTTTCTTTGTATTTTTTATTGCATAAAAAACAAAACTTATTTTTCTGGAACTCGAATGTGTTTTTCGGCACAGGGTCGCCTTAAGACTGTATGACGGAACGAAGGTTGAATGGGACTTTCATGAAACTTGCAGGTTACTTTATCATTATTCCAATACAGATCAAATACATTCAGGAACTAGATGTCTTCAGCGTTAGAGCAACATAATGTTGGATTTATGCTAATTTTATTGTCCCTTTCTTCTGATTGTTTTTGTTTGACTTTGAAAAAATCTATAACAGAACTTAAGTACTTTTCTCGATCCTACAAAGAGTTTTCCTTTTACTTGAAGATTACTTTTACTGGACAGATAGATTACTTTTGAGGAATTTAGATGTTACAATTTCATTTTAAACCCCAATATTTCCTGGAATATGTTAAGTTTTAAAAATTCTACTTTCAACTAAAGTTCCTGGATCTTAGAAGTTAGCTTCTTAGAAAAGTTAATAATATTATTATGAATCATAATAAACTTTATTTAACCTGGTTTGAGATTAAAAGATCTGTTTTACAAGAGTGACCTTTCCAAGACTCGCATCATGCAGAAAAATAAAAGCTCTGTTACAACACATTAACTATTATAATAGTTACTTTATAACTATTATAACATAATATAATAGTTATATGATGCTATAACTATTATTATAGCATAGTAGTTCAGAAAAAGTACATTGTTATATATGTATATAAGGACTAATTTTATATATCAGTCCTTATAACTCAGGAGTTCTGAGGCATTTTTAAACCACCATATAATAATTTTTCTCTAATTAAAAATAACTTTCAATCAGCCTAAAACAAAAACCACAACAAAAAAACAAACTGAGATTCAAGCAAATGCTGAAGTAATTGAACCGTTTCAGCGCTGACAGAACATCAGAATCTGTGAGGAAAACATTTAGTCCATGGCTTCCAGTGACTCTCCTACATTTCTTTGACAGTTTTAAAACATGTAAACATGAAGTGAAAATTAAAAGTTAATCTTGATCAGAAAAGCTTTAAATACTGGGATATGATCAGTGATTCCCGCACATCCTCTGCAGTTTGGACTCATGTTTGTGTTCTGATCTGCATGACGACTGATTCCACCCTCCGTTTCCTGTTTGAAACCTGACACCTCTTTGCCATCGCTCCACCTTTTGGTCTGAATGTGCCAAATTACCTCCAAATCGAATCATTCCCTCTGGTTGCTGAGCTTCTTTCACTCAGTAAATCTCCATTTTTAAGGCGTGTAAAAGCTTTGGATCACACAATAATTCTTCTAAAGTCCATTTATGTTTCTATTTTGCATCGGAGGCAGGATTTGCTCATTCCTGCTGTTCATACTGATTTTTGGAGGAATTCGTTTTATTTTTGTTTGCAGAAAGACTTTCACCTCTTATTCTGAGATCAGACAAACCGTTTTCAAATGAAACCGGCACGTTTCAAACCAGCTTCAGATCTTTCAATGTTATGACTCGGTAAAGTAATGAATTAGGAGTCTACAAATGTCGATTAAAAAAAAGGCTTTACTTACTTGGCTATTACCATTTAAGCCTCTGAAAAGCCATCAAATTAAACCAGAGTTTGCACTCTAAGCCTTTGTTAATGATTTATCTTTCATTTGACGCTTTTGTAAACAGACAATATAACAGAAGAGTTGCTGTGGCAATGTGTCATGGGTCAGTGGTTCACCTTGGGATTTACAATACAAACACCCTGGTGACACTTTATAAAAATAGACTGGCATGAAAACAAAATTCAAATCTGATGATGAAAGTGTGGAAAAATAGAAACACATCAGTTGCATTTGACAGGTGGTGTTGAACTTTAACTTTGCAGAATGTTTAAAAATTTCTTTCACCAATAAAGTTTTAGTGCTACAACCTGGAATATTTTTGATGCATCTTGTAAACAGAGCAGTGATATGACTGTTTTTGGAGTAAATGTTTGTCACTGGTGATATTTTCTTTTTTATCAATTAAACAACTGAAAAGTGTGGTGTGCATTTATATACATTCTCCTTTACTTTGACTCTTCTACATAAAATTGTCCATCCAGTTTCTGGTTGTAACGCCAGAGCCTTAGACATATTTAGTTTGTAGAAATCTTGAAGCTTTAATTGCAGTAAAAATGCTTCCAGAGACTAAATATAAATGCACACCACACTTTTCAGATTTAAATTATTTAAAAATATAGAGGATATATATTGCTATTCCTTGCAAGATTTGCAGATTTGTTTTGAGCTTCATGCAGACTTAGTGGATATTTAAGTATGAAATTATTCTTCATTGTCTTCAGTGTAACCTTTCGTTAGAATGATGATGCTTAACAGAACACGCAAAGAGAATTTAACTTTAGTTTTATGATCTAATTTATGTAAAATGTTCACCACAGTTAACAGATTAAAAAATGAAGATTAAATAAGAATGATTTGCTGACACTGTGATGCTTTAGATCTTTACATGTGCGAGCTGTAAGTTAACGCTTGAGCTTCAGTTTCTTCCTTTTGCGTACTGTAAAATATGTTTTATGCTTTTATTTTAGCTGTTTACTTATTTTTTCTCATATTCCAACTATATTTCATCATTATTTTGTCGTACAGGTGCCTTCATACTCACATCTCATTCAAACTTTTTCATTTTCTCCGGCTTTTGATCCGCTGCTAAGCATATATAGTAAAGAGTGTATAAACTTTAATCAGAATACAGAACAGCAGGACTTCGGTTTTGGAAAGCAGCCATCCTGAATACCTGCTGCTTTGACGTTCCGGGATATCCATCAAAATTAACCTTAGCTAAAGTCGTGAAAATCAAACGTTAAATAAAAAACATTCTTCCTCCCAGTATACGTTTTGTTGAAATAAATGTCAGTCCGCTGCACAGTCCTTGTTTTAACTTGTCATCTCTGATTTACTCTTGCAGATGGAATATTAAGTATGTTCTTTTAAACACAAGAGGGGGGAAAAACTGTAGAGAAAGGGAATTAATCCGCTTGGCTTTATTTTGATAATGTTTTAGAGCTACGCCTGCCCAAATCCATCGCCAGAGCTGCTCCACTTTCTCTTTCCACAGACGAGCCAATTCTTAATCCCAATTCATCTAATTGTACCTCAGAGTGCTAATAAATATTGTTATGAATTATTCAGGCTCTGAGTGGGCTGATGACACAGAAACGGGTGCAGTGAGCAGAATTCAAAGCACTTCAGATTGGAAATGGGGAAAGTGCACTAAATTCTCTCGGAATTTGAATTAATGAAAGTTACATGGAAAATGAATAGAGTGGGGACCCTCTCTGTGTGATTATTGTACTAACGGGGATGTTAGTGCTGCTGTCCAAGGCAAAACACTGCCAGTTCATAAAAATGCAAGCTGATACAAAAGTTAAGCGGCATTAAACCATCATGCTGTTAGTGATAATAAACACGGCTACATTAATATGCCCATTATGCATGAAAGTTTGTGCACTTAACAGCTGACATTGTCTGAACCCAGAGCGTTGGTGTCGCGGGGAATTGTTCAATAATCTATTCGCAGCACACCTGCCGCTCCTTTTCCCGCCGTTTTAAGTGCTGCTCTTAATGCATTCATCTCTTAATTTGCCACCCGGATACGGTGTGTTTTTAAAATGTCATCCATGTTCTGCACAGCTGGGGGGGTTTTCGCAGCTCGCTCCTCGGCCGCGGGTCTGCTGGGAACGGCGGCGGATTAGACTCTGTGGCAGGAAACGCGGCGAGCCTGTCTGGTTGCGGTGCTGTTTCACCGCTGAGCTCCACTAATGGCCGTGGCTCAGACCAGGCCTCATTAAGGCAAACTGACACCAGGAAACAGGGGCTCGCGGTAGGCGTGATTAGATTAAAAGTTCAGACAAGCCTTTGGTCTGTGTAATTTGCAAGGCTTTGGTGATACACAAATAAACAAAATGCAAGAGCACTTCAGAAACAGCCCCCTTAATTAGCTCATTGAGACTTGGGTAAGCAATATCAACACTGTGGCCTCGGGCTTTGGAAGTAGCTGGTGCTGCTGGAATAAAGGAGCGACTGCAGAGAGGAAGGGAAGGCCGAATTATTCGCTGCAGTCGTGTTATCGTTCGGCAGGAGGCCGTTGAAATCAACAGCTCAGGTCCAAGTTCTTGATTTGAGGCCGGGATTAAAATGTTCCACAGCTGTTTGGCTCGTCTCCGCACCTCCACTAATGAGTTACGGAGCAGGCTGATGTCTCGCCAGGCGCCCAGATCCGCGCTCGGACCAGCCGACTGTTTCAAAGTGTTTTCTGACTAAAATAACCACCTGCCCCGCTCAGCTGTTGCTACAAACAGCTGCCTTCCCAACATGTGGAGTGTATGCAGAATTACCTTTTCATCTGAACGCCGTTCTTCTCCAACTTCCGACTAGATTTTCCATCAAACTAGAATTTCCTGAATAGAAAATAAAGGAATTTAAACCAAATGATGCACCATTTAACTTAACAGTTGCTCTTTTGGTATGTAGGAGGAAGCTGGACTACCCAGAGAGATGATGGTATCATAGTCTTGTGTTTTTATGTGTTTCTGCATTAAACAAATTAAAAAAATACCATTAAAACAAAAAAGAAAAGTCAACACCTGAATTCAACTGAACAAATGGCTCAAACTGAACCTCAACTGATGCAATAAGTTTCTTCCCATTGGAAAGAGAAATTCTGTGGTTGTGGAAACATGTTGGTATGTTGAAGGGTCGAGTCATTGGCATCAAGCAGAGGAGAAGCAGAAACTACTAAACTGAGTCGAGAACTCGTCAAACCATATTTAAAAACTGGAAGGAAAATGGAGAATAAATGTGGTTCAGAAAAAAAGCCCTGAATTATCGGTGATAATTTAAACATTTGGTCACCAAAATCAAATGATGTCATCGTGTGGTTATGACTAATCCTGTCAAACTATCAAAAAATACTTCTCATTTTGTTTTAATGATCTTTTTTGTTGCCAGTGCATCGTCATAATTGAAGGGGAAAAAATCTGCAACATTAAAAACAATCAAGAGACACGATTGACACCTTGGCTGTTCAAATGTTGCCACAGCTTCATTTTCCAAGGCTTGACTGCAGCCGTTCCATAAATCTGCTAATCTCCAGCAAAACAAACAAAGCACAATGTTCTTGAGATGCCAAACATCCAGCTAAAAGTGAACTGCTTTGGCATTAGCAGCAGGCAGACAGAGTGGAGGCGACAAGTGGAGGCTGAGGACTCGCAAAGTGTACTTTATCTCTGCATGTTGCAACGAAGGAAGAAAATGAACATCTTTGTAGTGGTGGTGCAAAAACCCCTAATTAATCTAACATGCATGAAGCCAGAGGAACTGGAGAAAACCCATGCATGCAAAAGGACAACAAACGTAACGCGTTACTCCATTCTTTGAATCTAAGTTGCAGCTTTTGTTCTGCTTTCACATCCTGAGAAAACATATAAATGACACAAGCGGATGTCATATTGCTGATGATTGATCACAGCCATGCAGGATGACGAGCTAAACAGTAAACCCATCCAGTCTCCATCTCTCCATCTTTTCTTTTTCTGCAGTATCTGTACTTTTTTTAATGCCTTTTATAAAGCATAGTAATATGTTTCTTCTGTTGGGAGCACCATCAGTAAACATTATTATAGAAGCTGTATGATAACTAATCTGACTGATGGATCATGCATGAGCAACAGTGACACATAAGTGATGGATAGTGTTAATATCGCCCATAGAAACATTTTTTCCTCCATCTAAAGAAGACAGCTACACTTATTTTCTGTCCACCGGTTAACTTCCATTCATCATTGCATTTGTCAAAAAGATGTGCACTCATGTATTTTACCCTCTTTTCCCCCCATCTCCCAGGTCGATACAGTTTCCCTCGTGGTGATTTGTGGCCGATAGGTAATCAGATTAAAGTGACTTTCCGAACCTGTAATATTCAGGCTTTGAAATTGTCTTTTCAGGCCAGCTGTCAGAGGGAGGAGAAAAGAACGGAGGCGGTTCAAGCAGTCCCGCCAGATGGTTTGTGTGTGTGTGTGTGGGTGTGTGTGTGTGTGTGTGTGTTGTCATGGCCTGTACCTCTGCAATATGTCAGGTGACGGAGAAAGTTGGTGCATTCTTAATAGGAGACGTGCTGTTTCGGTTTGCGTATCTGCTCAAAAGGTCACTGAACATTTTGAGATTGGAAACAGAATCCAACTTGTTTTTCTTACAAAGTTACATAATTCCCTAAAATATCTATAGCTGTGCTGCCTGGAAAATATGATTCTTAATACAGGTCACTTCAGACGCAATCACACACTCACACCTCAGGAGAATACAGAGGACCAATTAACCAAAAGGTTTTGTTTTGGGACGGTGGGAGGAAGCCAGAGCACCCAGAGAGATGCGCTCCTGGGATTTGAAACCAGGACTTTATTGCGGCAGGGCTGCTGTCAATCAGTTTTAAACAGTTAGGGTTTATTCTGTTTTACTTGGACATCTATTGACCCTTTGCATGTGACGTAATGCTCTTCAGAAATCCGCGCGCTCTGCCATGACAACATAGGTTATTTTAGGCAGACGGTAGCATAGAATTGCTTTTATTTAGTGGATTTCACTCTAAAAATTGCCATAAGCTGCATAAATAGACAAGGATGGGAACCAAACATTCATTTTATTTTATAACTTTTAATGAGGAACGATTCGGTGGTGATGGACAGCAGCCGTTAACCATAATGACTGGCAGCCTTCGGTGTAATTTGCAGAAAGCGCTTTTTACAAGGTAAGAATATTAACTTTCAAGTAAGCATGATTAGAAAGATATTAATTATCGCATAATAGAGAAGGAATGTGTCTAACCGTTAGTAACCATGGAGACAATCCCACAGCATCATGTAGCCTAGCATGTATGGAAAAAACTGATTAGCATCTCGTCTTTTGTACGTTTTTAATGCTGTTTATGACATTGTGATGTAAATCACGTGATGTAAATTCAGGCAAAGTCAGTAACTGATCAACACGTCAGGAGGGAGGAGCTACGGGTCGCTTCCTGAGCTAGCTATTTCCAACTTTTGGAAATACTGCCGTCTATTAGCCCCAACCAGGTGTGCTGCGTTCACAGACAAATTACCTCGACTCAAACAAAGAGAAGCCATGAATAAACTGGCAAGAATAACTTGGGAAAAGAGTTTCAGTCGCTCTGTTCAATTCTCCCAATCCTCATTTCTGACGTCCATCATGGCGCCTCAAATGTTTTAAGTGGCACAGTTGCAAAGGGTCAATAGAGTGAAAAATGTCAAAACAAGAATGTATTTGAAGAAATAAATTTTCCAAATACATTCTTGTTGCTAATAGTCAGTACCTGTTCTCGTTGAGGAATCTGAAGGGAAAGTTTGATTTGGCTGTTTTTGGTACCAGTGAAGAGGGTTCATTGGTCACCAGTCAGTTTACCTCACTAGTACTGGTTTGGGACCCACTTTCCCTTCAAAAATCCCCAAATTGCTTCTGCCATTGATTCAGTAAGAGGTCAGGAAGCTCCCTTACAGACTCGAGGATCGATACTGAGACGATGACATCACACATTAGCTGTATCATTTCTCATAAATGCTCTGTCAACTTGAGATCTGGTGATGGAGACGCCATTGGAGGTTTTTGTGACAAGGTGGATTATCATGCTGGATGGAAGCAACAGGAATGGACATTTTCGTGTTTCTTGAGGAAAAGCGATAATCTTGAGGAAATGCAAACTAGTCAGTTTAACTGCCTGGCCAAATGGTAACTAAGGTTACCTACAGTGATTGCATTAACAGTCCTCTGATCCAAAGTGAAGAGGTGGAGCAGGGAGTCTATATAACAAAGCTGACAGCTAGCTTACCAAAGGATTGTGTTTTAAAATAATAATAGAGACTTAAAACTGGGTCACCGAAACGAAAACACTGAAGATACCGGTGGAAAAAAATAACGCTGGAACTACTTTTATGATCGGAAGAAGTCGAGTTATCCCTGCTGAGAGGATTGATGTTGTTCATTGGAGCTTCGATTCTTTTGAACGGCTCTTTTCTTGTATCAATTAGTGAGAACTGCTCTTTGTTTTATTTTAAGACTTTGCTTGCTTGTAATGCTCGACTCACACATCAACAGCTACTGTTGGCTTGATGAAATTGGTGGATCAGTTTTATATTTAATAGAGAAAATTGGGTAAAATCTTTGAGTACTCCAACCGCCTCTGTAAATACACAAAGACCCAGTACTGATACCAAAGGTTTCTGTTGTTGAATGTCCTTTAAATCGAGACGTTTTGTTGGATTTGGTGTCGATCCTCACCCAGAAAAATGTTAATGTACATCACTGCTCTGCATGTTGAACACTGATAAATGGAAACCAGTGTGTTAAAATTTGATGCCAAGGGCTCCTGACCAAGTGTCAGTGTGTGATGAGCTGGGAATGAGAATGTGTTGCGAGATGTAATGCAGTGGTTTCATACTCGGTGTAGCTGAAGGGTTCGTAGAGAGAGAAGAAAAAAAAATCTGTAAGGGAGAAAATGACAGACAGGTCAGACCATTTTCTATTCCTTTAAGATTCCTGTCTTCTGGCTTCTGCCACCCACAGCGCTAAATCAAGGGCCAAGTTGGACTCTTTTCTGCTCCGTGTGTGAGTGTGTGTGGTTGGGGGAGCTGTGAAGTGCATCAGGCCCACACTGCTGGTCTGGTCCAAAGGCCACTCCGGCTCCATGGTTGCCTCCACACCACTCCGCTCCCGAAGCGTCCTCGCTGCCCACCAAATGAAACCCGGAGAGCGAGAGAGAAACGTTACACCACACAGGGGCATTCTGTTTACAGTAGACGGATACTGTATGTGTTTTCTCTACGGATTTGCGAGCGCACACTCATCTCAGGAAGTACAGAGTAGGAGGACAGGCCTGGCATCTCATCTGCTTCCCTCTTCCTGTCACAGTGCGGTGGCGTTGTGGATTCAGGCCTTGTGTTTGGCACAAAGGCCTCCTACGTGCCTGGAGGCCATCTCCTACAGGCCGGATTTCTCTCTCTCTCTTTTTGTTTTATTTTTTTACTCAGCAGGTTTCCTCCCACAAGGATCCTGGTCTGAGTCATTAACTGTTACCGAGGCTTTTCCGCGGTGTCAGAGATAAATCTGGCGTACGCAGAACACAGAGGTCACTGTCACTTTTTGTCAGAAATTTGCTCTGCTCATGTTGCTGAGATTGGACTTCCTCTGGCTCACTTTTTTTCCGCCTGCTAAGCTCCCTTCCTCGAGTTGTCAGAAAGTAATCTGACAGATTCCAGTTTTTTTTACCTGCAAAATAATCCACTCAGAAAGAAATAAATACTTTTCACACAGTCAGCGACTGTAATGTCAGTAGTTTAGTTGAACTTTAATGGGCAGAGTGTAATTTCGCCATTTTCACCAAAAAAAGGTGGTAAATTTGTAAGACAGCTTCATTTCTCTTCCTCCATTCCCGCCTGGGCTTAAGGGTATTTTTTTAAATGAGGTTTCTAGCTTCTGCTCCTATGGTTTTTTTCTCCCCTCAGCTAATGGGATTATTTCTTAGCCTGGCTGTGACCTCTGAACCATCATCCACATCTCTGCTTTTTTCATTAATTGAAATAGGTCTGGTGTTATGCCCACAGGCCTTCCTTCCAACATGCATGCTCAATTGTCATGCTAGAAAAGGCGCACGTATTGCCGTCATTAAGATAAATGTTCCTCAGAAGCACAAACGTTTCGACAACAGCCCATCCCGAGCGGATAACAACAAAAATGAACACGGAGTCATAACAAAATGGCCATTATCGGGCTGATTACTTCCTCCTTCTGCTTCTCTTCCCTCTGAAAGAAATATTGATGATGAGCCAAAGCCGTGTCTGCCGTCTCGCCCCCGGAGACTTTCATTTTACTGAACTGACCTTCAAAGAAAAGCTGGTGACATGCCAGGATTAGCATAATTAAAGGACAGCGGGTTGTCATCGGTGTCAGAGTTCAGGGGAGGAATTTGGCTTTAGTAGGTTGAGGAATCTTTTTGCTTTATGCTTTTTTTTAATCCTTTAAATTGAGATCTAAATAGTCACTTTCTGAGTGTAAGCAAGCGAGGTCGAATGGCACCTATTGGATGTCATAACGACTCCGGGGAGAATCAATAAACATCCGAGGTATGATTGATGAAGACCCAGAGCTCCTTAGAAGTATCTCGGTTGCGATCCGCTTATAGTAGGAACATATATTAGCGTGGCTTCTTTAACGAAGGTACAGGAACGAGGCGCGGGTCTCCGGGGAGCGTCCTCTAATTCTTCTCCATTGTACACGGTTGGGCGTGGCGGCGTCCTAGTGGCCCATTCCAGTCACCATCAACTAAGCGCTGTACTCCAGGGCCCCCAGACCTGACTTAATCAGACCAGTTGTACATAAATAGCAGGTCAGCCATATGGTTCCACCAGTTCCTCACTCCAGAGCTGCATGCAAGCCTCCTCCTGTAGGATTTAAAAACAAAATAAAAAATAAAAAGAAGCTGTATCGTACAGTAAAACAGATATCCACAAAGTCGTGGAAATCTTATATGTTTTGCAACTATTATTCCAGATTCAAACATTTCTTTGAGTCCTGCAGATGGAAGCAGAGATGAAGAAGAATCACTTTCTTTTTAAATGCTGAAACAATTCATCAGGTCAGTAATGATTATTGAAACAATTGTCAACATATTTGGTAATAAATTGTTAACTGGAGCATCATTACTAACCTTCAGCAGATGGTATTTTTTCCACCCGGTTTATGTTACCAAACAATTGTTACCGTATTTGCTGTCAGTGCAGAGGGATAATGTCAGTTCCTCTGCATTGGAAGAAGATGAGGGCCACTGAAAGATGAGACAGAAAACTTTTGACCTCAGACAAAAATCTGAATTCTGAGATTATTGCTAGAATTTTGACCTTTTTTGTTAGAATTATGAGCATAATCTGAGAATTGTGACCTTTTGTCTCAAAATATTTTAGCTAGAGCTCTGATTTGGAGAAAAAAGGTCAGAATTCTGACCTTCATCTCAGAATCCATAAAAAGGGTCTGGATATTTTTGTTGTTGTCTCCAGTGGCCCTAATCCTCGTCTGCCTAAGCTGTTTGCTCTCTAAACCTTTCTTAGAGGCGTCGCATCTCGTTTCATGACTCAGGTTTGCGAACATTTTGAACATGAAGATGCGTCAGAAACATGCGTTGCTGCACAGTGCCTCTGGCGACGGGGCATTTAACATATTCTCCAGCCTGTAGGTCAGCGCTGAGCCGAACTCACAACATGTAATTTAGTTATCCGATCGCTGCTCCAGGAGCAGCCTGGTAAAGTGGGAAGAAAAGGCGACGCTGCTGCCGGCTGTGTAGCTGAAGGGGAAGGAAATCTATAAATGTTTGCCATACATTGTGTCAGAAGCAGCGTAATTGTAGCCCATTAAATCAGCAGGGTGTCCAGTGAGCCAGCGCTGATGAAACGCCGCTCCGCTGCTGCCTCCACCAGCCGCAGCAGGGTCAGCAGGCTGGGGACCACCGAGATGATTTAAGGCCTGAGTCACTGGTTAATAGTTAATGAGAGTGAGTCGTTCTGGAAGCTTTCCAACTCCGGGCCTGCTCAGGGACAGCCGCCTCGGAGCCACTGTAGGCTGGAACACAGAGGTCTAATCATTTTGTTGAATAAAGCTCTCCTCCTATTCCTCCTCTGCAGATAGCTATGCACACAATAGGACATAAAACAAACACAAAAGACACACCTACACGCTCCTGTGATTACGTCCCTGCCTAATCTCTCGCCCATGTCCCAGAACCAGATTTACAGCCGCCGCTGTCACCTCTGCAACTTGTTCCGTCTGAATTTTTCTCTCCCGTTGTTCATCATCTTCCCATTTTTCAGGCCTACGCGCCGCGCCATAACTCAGGACTTCCAGATACCTTGTCATTCAGCCTTTTCCTGGAGAAAAATATACAGACTGTCTTTTTGGGAAGATGGGGGGATGAAACACGTCTGTCGCGCCCCAACATCCATAAATACAGCTGCAAGAAGTGATAAGTCAAGAGAGAATCAAGGACACATTAGTCTCTGAAGCAAACAGACCTACAGTAGGAAGCCATTATTACTACAGGTTCCTGCTAATGCATAAAGTGGCTATTATCCGAGCGCGGCTGCCACACTTCTCCCTTTGGTTCCGAGGTGTTTATTGGTTTATTAGGATCCACGCTGACTTCACTGTACCAATTTAATGCAATGGAATTGAAATAGAGCAAGATATTAGCGTTGTCTGCAGGAGCACAGAGAATCGTGTCACGTAGCCTGTTAATGTTGTTTCATTATGAGAGCGGATTTAAACGACTGTGTGCCCTGCAGAGGTGACAGTGAATTATAACTGGACAAATTTACACTCTCCAGCGAGAGCCGGGCGCGTGTGCATGTTTGCCTTCGGTAGCGTTCTGCATGCATCTGTGCATGCGGCGCCATGCGAGCAGCTTTTGTGAGGCTGTACGTTTGCTAGCTGGGAGGAAAGACAGAGATTGGCCGAGAGCTGAGGAGAGAGACTCTCCAGGGTTTAGAGAGAATGCTCATTAAGGCCTCCTATAGCACAGCCAGCTCATTCCTCACAGTCCCAGCGGCCGGCTCCACTACGCTCCGCTTCCTCGCTGCATCCTCTCCCCTCTTTATCTGCTCTCCTCTATTTCTGTCTTCGTTTCTTTTCCGTCTCCTTCCCCATCTGTGGCTCACCCGCTTCCCTCCACCTGCCATTTGGAGGCTCAAAAAAGCAGATGTTTTGACTTTAAGTACACTGCCTGAATGTTCAGCACTTTACCAAATTAGAAATTGAGCACAAACAGTCTGGATGAAATTAAGCAAAGCATGTTGCTTGTCTTTCCCGCTTTTCCCCTTTTTCTCCAGCCTAATTGGACAACGGATGTCTTCCCAGTGTCACTTTTATGTGTTGACTTAAACAGAAAGCAGCTGGATGTAAGCGCTGATTGAGATTTATCCAGCAGAATGAGGCAGAGTGGTCTGTGCTCAGCATTTCTGCACATCTCGCGGTCTCTGGTGTCTCTCTGAGCCGTGGAGGTGTTAAACAGGTGGAGCTGTCACTGACGGGAGCAGCGGCGAATCTCCGGAGGCTCACGGCTAACGGAAGCGGTTTTATATTTAACTCACCCATTTGGAGTCTTCCCTCATCAGCTGGTTGCTGCAACCAGAGGTGGAATATTCTCAGGTAGAGATTTGTGCAATCTCAAAGTAAAATATGGAGCAGTTTCATTTTTGGTTATGATTGTGTGTATGAACTTGTAGTTGCAGCCCAAACCACCAGACCACAGACATGATTTAACAACAGTGACTTTTCTAAGATATATTTTGGTAGAATTTCCAAAATAGGTTGACAGTTTATCCAAAAATTGGAGAGAATCCAGAGGTTTGTTTTGTGTCTCGTTTCATGAAATTTCATCCAAATGAAAAAGAACATTTATTCCAGCATCAGAAATGTCTGAAAATCAACAATTTGTAGCTTCCAGTTGAGCGGAAGAAACAAACTGAGTGAAGGATTTTTCCCTGAAATGCAAAAGAAACATTCAGGTGAAAAGTAAATTGAGATGAAAGGGTTTTGGAAACCAGATGAGTTTTTAGCTGAATTTATTGGAAACTTTTTTTTTTTTTTTCATCCAATCCATGTAAAGTTCATATTCACATTTCAGTAAGATAATTCAATTTGTTTTTAATTCTATTTGGTTCAAACCCTAAAACATTTCCAACATAATTGCACAAATATGTTATTTAACAGAAGAATGTACCAACTTTATCTACATTTTTCAAGAAAACCAAATATGCGTTAATTTTATCTTTATTTCTATGTATAAAGTTCTGGTTACACCAAATCCTTATAATGTTCGACATATGATTGAAAAACGACCAGCGACTTTGCTAATATGTGTTTTTGTGCAATTTCCATAAAAAGTTTACAGCTAATTGGAAAATATTACCTGTAGAAATGACTGGGTGAATGTCCAGAGCTGCTGAGTTCTGCGTCACATTTCATGAATTTCATCTTAATGAAAAAGGATATTTATTTCAAAATTAGAACTGTCTGAAAATCCACAATTTGCAGCTTTGAGTTGAACGGAAAAAGGATTTTCACTGCTGCCCAAAAAGAAACATTCAGGTGTGAAAGTGAAATGAGACGAAAAGAATCTCAGCCAGTAAATGAGTTTTCAACTGAATTCAAAGGAAACATTTGAAATGTTTTTGTCCTTTCTACTTGCGCTACATTCAAAGTTCAGTTTTATATTTCAGTAAGATCATTTAATCCTTTTTCAATTCTATTCTAAAGGGCAGGAAACGAGAAAGGAAAAAAAAAACAGTGTATAGTTTATACGTTAGGGTGGGAAACTGATCCAATTACCAACAAAAGTCCTTCAAAATTTCACCAAGACATCAAAAGTTAACCAACTGTTTAAAACCTAACAGTGCTACATGTGGCATGAGGAGTTTAGGGCATGATTAGAAATCAGAGGGACGGTTTGGACATGTGCAGAGGAGGATGGAGGAAACGTTGGGAAACGATGCTTTATATGGAGCTGCCAATGAGGAGGAGGAGGAGAGGAAGACCTCAGAGAAGGATCATGGACGGGTTGGTGAGACAGAACAGGATGGTGGGGCTGGGATTCTCCAGAACCTTCCAGCAGATGCAGCCTGTCAGGAAACTGCATCGTCTCCCAGAGCCGTGGTATTTAACTCAGCACTTGTTATGTTTTAAAGTCCAGCGTCTCCAAAAGGTTCCTAAAAGGTTGAAATGAAACAGAAATATCTACATGGCAGCCAGGAGAAAAGTTGCTTGGATTCTGCTAATGCTAGGAAGAGCTTTCTTTGTCTTTTTAGTGAAGGTTTGACTGGATTATCCTTTTGGGAAGGTAAAGGAGACGATTCCAGAGGAATAATTCTGCAACATTTGAACCATTTATCAGCTTCCACTGGTTGGATTTTGTGTGAATAGATCAATAGTTCATCCAGCTGATAACCAAAGAGTAAAAACACTGAATGCATTGTTTGGTGAATGATTCTTTAGGTTTCATGCAACTGGTGATTATGCCAGAAGCAGGAAGTGGACACTGCAGGGCATTCTGGGTAAATACAACCAAAACAAACTGTAAACTTGGCAATAACAGGAGAATTGATTGTGTTTTTTAAATTTTTTAAATTTTTTTTTTTGCCAAAGACAAAAGAGAAATCCTCCAACCACTGAAATCTGACGCCACCCCATTATGGTTTACATTCTGTACGGAAGGAAGTTGCGCTCAGTGTCTTCTTCTGAGGTTTTTGTGCTGTTGCCTTCAGTGACTCTTGGTGCAGCGCCCCCACAGGTGAGGAGGGGAACAGGTTTTCCTTTGGTCTTTTGACTCAGTGGGACAGATGTTGCAAACCGAAAGTCAATTTATTTAAGTTCCTGTATTACTCATCATACATAGATTAATGATAAACATGGATGTTTTCCTGCCTGTATTTTTGTTATTCATGATCATTTTCCACTTACAGTTTATAAAAACATGACATTTAAAAAGTTAATATTTCACCAGGACATAAGAAAAACTGTCTAATAATAAACTTAATGAAAAGTATGTTTAATACCTGCTAAAAGGATATTTTCAGAAGGTATTTTTAATCTGACAAACGAGGTTCATCAGAACACATGTTCTAATTAATGAATATGACTGTAAAAGTTTGTGATTTCTAGTATTTATTTTTTACCATTCAGTTGAATGAAGTAAAATAAAAAATATCATATTTCTTTGGATTAAAAAGTGGTGTTAAAAATGTTTAGCTCCTTTCCTTCATTGTTTGAGCAGCTGTAAGTGCTAGCCTGATGGATGCTAACGTAGATGCTAATGCTGAAGCATTTGGTGAGTGAATGGTAATACTGCACCATGTAGCATCTTTGTGATTTTTGTTTTGGAAAAAGGGTTGTTTTGGTGTTTAGAATGACATCGATCAGCTGCTGGATTTAAATCTTTATAATGATGAGTTTGGATCTTTGTTATCCTCTAAAAATGTTGAAGATTTTTGTCGATTTCAGTAACACTGTGCTGAAAATAAAGTTTCATATGAGTTGTAGTGAAAGTGTGGAAGCGTGCAGCTCTGCAGATCAGTCATTCATCTTTTAGCTCCATATATGCACATCCTTTAGTTCATCATTGCAGAGCGTCACAGTTACATTTAAGAATGACAAACAAATGTAAGTTTTCCTTCAGTAGCACTTTATTTGTTGATTTTCCACCCAAATGTGAAATGTTTCCCTTCACTTCTCTGCGGTTAAACAGGCCGGTTAATGTTACAGTTTCTCTCTTAATTCTCTGCCTCCTGCAACCCTTTTGTTGCTGTACAAAGCAAGTGGTGCAGAGAGGTGAGAGTGTTTGCGGTACAGATGAGCGTCGGTGACGTTATCCGTCATGCGGACAGGCAGCCCGCTGTCGGCTTGATTACCGTTGGCCAGCCAAACGCTTGACCCTCAAGCAGCCGAGGCCCCGCTGGTGGCAGCGGTGGGAGCATTATCCACCTCCACCCCTGCCTGTGTGTAATGGTCCCACTATGTGATCGATGGCCTGTGTACCTGTGGAGAGCAGCTACAAAGACACACACACACACACACTTCTACAAGCAACCAGCCATCATAAAGGCCTGGAAACACACGGCGCTCCTCAGGAAACACCTCCAAGTCTCGCCCTGACGCATGAATCCATTACACCGGCAGGACTACATGTTCGGTATATTTATCATCTTGTCCACATACTCTGCAGTCAGCAATAGAAAAAAATAAAAACAAATCAGATGATCTCATTTACAACACTGGCTGGGTTCATTTAACGGTGCGTGGCGACTGAGAGAACTCCTTTCCATCAAATGTTGAGGATTAGTCTGCAAGAAAACTGCTTTACTTCTTTATTTTTCTTAAAACAAATAAAACACCAAAGCTTTGTTTAAAGTCTGAGAAAATGTTAAGATGAATCACATCACTGATTAAAAAAATAAAGTAATTCGTCCCAGACAGAAACTCAGCCAGAATATCTGCAGGTCCAGGATTGGGTTTCTGTTTTCATGAGTATTTTAGGTGCCCAAGAAAAATATTTAAACCAAGATATAGCTCTAAAAAGGTATTCTTTTTAACTACACTTTGGTGAAAAATAATTAAAGACAATAGGGAATATTTTTGAAGTGGAAGGAAAATGGTTTTCAGAGTTTTACCAAATTGGAAGTGTTGCGTCATGAAGACCAAGAAACAGCAGACGGGTCGGGGAGAAATCGAGCTCTAAGACTTCCTGTGATTAGATCTTTTGCTCTAAAAAGAGGAAACTAGTTTCAGAATATTTTGGATTGTGTGTAAATTTAAATGTGTGAACGGAAACTAACTCAGCACATCCTGGTCAAAGTTGATGAAAGGTGGATTGACCTAAATATACAAAAATCCAGGAAAATGTTATTTAGAACGGCCTAGTCAAAGTCCAGACCTGAATCCAGCTGAGAATCAGTGGTAAGACTTGATATGCTCCGAGGAGCTCTCCATCTAATCCGACTGAGCTTGAGCTACTTTTATAAAGATTTAGAAAAAACTTTAAATTATTCTGATTATTGGCACCATGGGACTGAATGCAGATGCCTGCCACACTTCTAAGATCTTTTAGTAAAAAGGTTTTAAAGCATCTTTACTTTGTGTTGGCATGACAACACAAATATCAGAGACAAGCTTAGATTTACTGCGCAATTAAAAATATAACACAGAATGTTAATAATGGATTTAGCCAGAAATCCCCAGCTTCAGCATTCAGAGCTTTGAAGAATGAGCCATTTGTGAATTATTTAACAGAAATGACTCAAAAGCTTCAAAAGGTTCCAGCCAGAAAAAAAAAAAAAAAAAAATCTAAACTCCAGTCCAAAACCAGAAAAACACACATTTGTCCAGATGAAAATACATTTTTGCCCGCTTGCAGATTTATTCTGTTTTTGTTTTTTTGCCACCAGTAAACAAATTTGAATAAAAGCAAATAATAAAGACACATTGGGTGAAAGGCAGGTAGGAAAGCTGTCAACGTGGTGCAATGGAAAGAATTGCACCTCTTGTTAAATCTGAAAGCAACTGGCTTAAAATACAAATTTGCACCAAACTGAGCTCAACTGATTATTATCTGACTTGAAAATGTAATAAATAATTTAAATGTAGCCTCTTAGATACCTGAATGTCCTCAAAAAAGTGACACATCATCCAAAAAAAATCTAAAAAAGATATAACAAAAACAAAATCTTTGCCGTTTGTGATCCTGAAAATGCTTTCTAGGACTGTGGGGGTCAAGAGAACCACGTTGTAAGTCTCTCCTCTTGTATAATTTAAGGATATGATTCATGGAAGATCTTAAAGTGGGACATAATCAACAAGCAGAAAACGTTCAGACCCATTTCCTCATTCAGAATCCATTCTAACGTTGGTATCAAAACTCAAGGTCTTCTGGTTAGGGTTGATTTTTACTTCAGTTCCCTTCGTTTAGCTCGTCAGAATCTAAAATGAAACATCGTTTAGTTTCCTAAATGTCTCCAACTCCATGCATGAATCTGTTGCTGGCCTGAAGAACACCTTCTGTGCATCCGTGGTGCACAAAGAAGCATTATCATGATCCTTCCTCCCAGCTGCTGTCAGACTATAACGAATCCCTACAAACTCAGTTGGTGTCTACATCTAAGCTGGTATTATTCATTTTAAATAACATTTCTGCTGGTATTTGCACTTCCATGTTGTTTGCACAGTTTTTTTCACTTTTTGTAAATAGTCATACATGTCCATTTTTATATATTTTAATATATATATATTTATATATATAACAGTCAGTTGCAGACCTAGTAGTTTTATACTTTGTGTGAAACTGTGACTATATTCCCTCCTGTGGATTTCTCCCACTGTGGATCAGGAAAGGTTCATTTTCTGGTCTCTATAATGTGCACTGAGTGTAGATAAAGTCCTTGAATAAGAAGTTTTGCTCTTGTTTGTCTATAAAATGCTTTAGTTTCAGAAAGAGCAGTTCGAAGATGCTTCGTCATCTAGATTTTGGAAATTCACCTTCATAGGACAGGGTTGCTTTTGGCTTTCTACTCTTAAAGCTTTATCTTTAATATTTCTTCAGCTACTTTAACATCCAGTTTGTGTTCACCAGAACATTTTAATTGGAAATAAAATAAAAAGCGTTTCGTGTTGAAAAAAAGTGTAAATCCAGCCAACATGAGGCAGAAATTAGAAATGGCAGCAAAACAATGTTTTTATTGCTGAGCAGGTAAGTTTTTTTATCCCCTTAGCAATCACCAGTTACACAATTATGGAAAAAGCAAAGGAAGCTTCACACCACCCAAAAGATTTCTGCAGTAATGTGTGACGATCGCTTGCATAACACGACTTTTTCTGAACCTTTCTGCTCCTTTGTTGAACGGCGACATCGCTTACTCCTATACGAAAACAGCAAAGCAACGAAAGTTCGTATTTAACGTATTTAAATTTCTTTGCTTGTGCTTCCCACAATTTCTTTGCTCTCGGCTCTCATTTGTATTCGTCGTCACAGAAAAAGGATTCTTGTGATGATGTTTTATGTTTATCACAGCTCGGCGGGGAAAAGTGAAGTCCTGCGTGTGATGCCGCTTCTGTGGCGCATTGTTTTCCTCTCGCAACGCAGACCTCCGCTCGCTTTCCATCCTGTTCCTGTCTGTCTCCTCTATAAACAAAATCCATCTCACTTGATCTTTTCAAAACTCTCCATTTGTCCTTTGGAGAGCCAAGGTTACCGTGTCCATCGCTCCCTGCTGCCGCAGCAGAGATCTGTCAACAAACTTCTGAGGACTTTCTCACTTGGCAAACTTGAAGAGGAGCGGGGGCGTCCCAGGAGGTAATCAGGCTCCTCCTGCTACCGGTATCTTTAAACAGAATAGATAAAGGAGGAGCGGGTCATGCAGGAGAGCGCAGGTACTCGGCAGGAAAAGTTCAGCGTATTGATGTGCTGCAAAGGGCCAGTGCTTCACAAAGAGGGAAGCCTCAGACCGCAGGCGTGATACCTGCACAGGTAGCCCAAAGGGAGCCGCGCTGGTGCCCAGAGAAATTGACTTGCTGGGGGGAAAAAAATGATTACCTCCTTCTTTCTCTCTTCTCTCCTTTTCTACAAAACCTTTCACTCCTCAACTTTTAAGAAGGAGAAGAAGAAACGTGGATAAATGACTGGAGACTAATGATCCACAGGTGCATCAGACTCGGCCCTGTAAGTGGAGAAGAGCTTTGATGATGGAGCGATGCGGCTGATGGATAAAACCCTGCTGAACACACACACACACTCCGCTGTTATTGCTATGGCAACCCATTGTTATTGTGCCTCATCTTTGCTACACAAGTTCAGCTGAAGGTAGAGGAACCCGCCATGAATCGAGTTCATCTCGCCGTCTTGCCTCGCCGCTCCGTCTTTATCTCCTTTCAGCTCTTTTTTCATTCATCACACAAAGCAACATGTACTGTCACTGTCTGGCATTTACATGGCCGTAAATGTTTCATTGATTCAGGGAGTTTAAAGGTTTGAACTGTTCTTTCTCCAGGATGGAATGATTATGCAAAATGCAACTGCAATAAAGTGTAAAAACAAGAGTTGGGGGCACATATGTGAATTATTTCTACAGACTGTGTAATATTTTCTCCTTTAAGTTCAACTGAGCTTTTTGTTTCAATATTTGAACAGAATTAACATCGGTTGCAAGCTTTAAAACCGGCTGTAGCCACAATCTCACTCACAGCAACTGTCTCTTAATGTCACCAATCTAACTGTTGGTTTGAAGTGATACACCAGTAACAGCCTCCCAGCATGATGCTACCACTACCATGCTTGACAATAGGTGTAATGTTGTTTGGCTTGAATGTGTCCCTGGCAAAAAACAAAAGACTCACATGGTCGGAGACTGAAGTTTGTAGGCGGACCAGAGTTTGCTTGTGCATTCACACCTCCCAAAACGAACTGGACTTTCCAGAAAAACAAACCAGAGTTGGATCAATGCGGACTAAATAGGGCTGGGGTGAATGCAAAATAGGATGAAATATTTATTGTTTTGGACT
This sequence comes from Poeciliopsis retropinna, assembly GCA_010277075.1. NCBI lineage: Eukaryota > Metazoa > Chordata > Actinopteri > Cyprinodontiformes > Poeciliidae > Poeciliopsis > Poeciliopsis retropinna. Next base: position 1,965,760 of record VMRM01000035.1, on the reverse strand, counting down.
TTAAGGTTCACTTCAAAGAACAGAGAGAGAAGGAAGTTCAAACTATCTCTTCCACCAATCACAAAAGGCGAGGACTATAGATATCAACGACTCCAATGCCTGTCTGACATAAATTTAAAGTGGAGCAGCAAAAGCAAATGAGGTGGATTAGCACCTCATTTACAGTTTGCCAGCAACTGATGGCATCATCCAGGACTTGTAGTAAATTTTGTCTCTGCTGCGTGGAAATGATCTCCATCTGTAACGACTCACTGTAGATATGTGGACAGTCTAAGACATTTAATTTCTCTGTGTATTTTTGAATCAAATTGATTTAACAGGAAACTAATTTCTAACTAAAAGTCACAACGTTAACTACAACCAACGCGATTAAAATTATTCAAGTCTCTCCTTCCTCCGTCTGCACTTGATTTTCACTTCAGTGAAACAGTTGTATTTTTAAATCTCAGAGTGAATTCATCTGCATTATTTTGTAAATTGCTTCTCTGAGTTCTCAAAGGGTAGAAAGCGGTTGAACTGTGACAAAATGTGACTGTTTTCTAGCCCTTTTCCCCCCCGTCCTCTCGATTCCTCACTTTCTCATCCGAGCACAATTTGATTTGACTTGATTTGATTTGAGCCCTGCCACTTTCAGTTTGAATAAGGTAACCAAGAGTTATTTGCTCCGAGAGACAAGGCCCTTGCTGGACGGAAAGGTTTGATGAATTTCCACGCTGCTTAAAAATTCAAACTTTGCTCTATTCAAATGTAACGCATGACGACAAAGAACCTGTATTTGATGAGGTGTGTGAGATGTAAATGTCGAACGGAGCCTCTCCACTTATCTGCCCCGCCAAGGAAGGTGCCCGGCAACGCAATTATCCGATCTGAATTGATTCAAAGCGTGCTTCTTTATGCGAGTGAGTGCTGCTCCATTGCTTTGACGGGGGGGAGCTGTACTGCCACGTCCCCCGGGGGGAGATCTGTGGATCAGATACACGGAGCATGCTGGGAGATGTGCACCGCAAATTCTCAGCTGAGATGTAAGGTTTTTTTTCTGGGCATCCATTTTTTTTTACCCTCACAAGGAGGAACACTTCAACCCCAGATCCTGGCTTCAGTCGGGCTAAATGTGTTCCTGAGTTTATAGGCAGCCCCCAAAAATCCACTTTACTTGAATTCCTTTTCTTGCTGAATTTATTTTAAGAAGATATGCAACATCCTTTTTCTATTTTATTCTGCCTTCCAGCCTCTCTTAATTTAGCCTTTGCACTTAGATTCTTGAAGTGTTTGATATTCAGTTGTTGGAAATAAGTCCACTCTGAGCGAGCGGCAGCCTGATGTTAAGCATGTAAATGTATGAAAATGTTAAAAAGCCAGACTGTAACCGTGGCTCATGAGTACAAAGGGACTTAAACCTGTAAATGTCAGTATATGGAACGTGACGCAAACAAAAGAAACAGCAGATGGTTTGGAGAACAACAACCTTTATATCTATATTGGGACACAACTGAATAAAAACAGGTTAAGTTTATATAACCCAGTTTCTAATACCGTTCTGATCCTCTCTGTCCACTATTTTAAATTTAGCATGAGTAGACATAAATCGGGGAACGACTCCTAATCTAAAACATAAATCTTTAGCGGCTCCAGTCCTCTCATCAGATGCTGCACTCCTCCGCTCTCTTGTAATGTGTAAAGGCAATAAAATGATGCATAAAATCTGACTGAACGTTGATGGTCTTAGCCGGAGCAGACTAGAGCTGCTGTGTATTAAAAAAAAACGAATGTTATCAAGGTGGACATATTAAAAAGAATTAAGTTTTAAAATATATCTGTCACTTCTGATGACTTCCTCTCTTGAGTAGTACATGTATAAATCAGTGTTGAACTGACATTTTTTCATTTAAGGATGAAGTTAATCAAACTAGGTCATACCGTCAGTTTTACTTTGATTTTCAAGCCTCATGACGTCATGGGTATCTTCATCGGCGCACACAAAGTGTTTGCATAGTGTTAAATGCAATTTGGTTCAGTTTTTATCAGGTCTATGCTGTTACATTTTAGTCCCAGTCATGTAAATAATGTTAATATATGTCCAGTTGACTTACATATGGAGCACAAAAGCTGCTGCAGTCCAAAAACTCCTTACCTAGTAATCTAATTATGTTACAGTGGAAAATGCACAGGAAGCCAATACTGGAGCAATATTGACCCAAGATGGCTTACTATGGCATTGGTATGCAAGGCAGATAGGCACTAGTGTGATGGGTGAATAAGAAAGCAATGCGCTCTCCATAATGTGTGAAGCCTGTTTCGAACATGCATAAAACCCCACTGGAAAATAATTCTGCTTTTTTTATTGTTGCTGCAGTTTTTCAATGTGCTGGTTTGGTTGTGTGATTGAGGATTTGAAACAGAGATTAGCGCATCAGGCTAATGTCAAGCCGACAACCCCGTCAGCTCAGCAGCACCGTGGAAACATGGAGTCCTCTACTTCTTTGCTTCATTTTAAAACAATTGTCACATAATTAAACTCTCATGTCTCACATTTTGAGCCTTTTCAGTTTTCTGTGTTGTCTTATAAAGACATAAGAGGTTATTTCAAGTCAATAACTTCTTAATAGTTGATGAAAAAGTTCACAATCCACTGGCAGACTATTTCACTGATGACGTGGGAAAAATGTCTTAAGAGTGAAATGATCTGCCATTTGAACTAGAACTTTTTGTTATCAATATTAAGAAATTATTGGCTTAAAGCAAGCTCCTAAAGCTTACTGAAAAGTTACTTGTAAATTAATTTGCTCACATTTCAAATGTATGAAGACATTTGTACTAGAAACTAGACCAAAAATACGTGGGGGCAGCTGTGGTTCCTGACAGGGGCCCACTGTCGCTGTCACACCATTTTTCATAGATATTCCTCTTCTCTATTTTTAGTTTTAGTATGTAGGACATGAAAAATATGCATCTGGTCTATTTAGAGTCCATCTAATTGGCCAAGCAGTTGCCAATTGATATCCAGGTGATCATTTCATGATGGTTCACTATTAAATATTGCGCACAAGCAGTCAGTTGTATTTTTGATGCTGCACAAACTGATTAGTTTCACTCAAGCATATACGAGTTTTCCTGCCTCACTGTTGGACAAAATGTTACGAATGTCTGTAAGAAGGAAGATGATTTCAGAAGCAGGGTTTCCATGGGTGATAAAGGACAAGTCGTGGTCAGAAACGACACAACGATCGGTAGCAGTATGCTTGTGCCTTCTGGGTTGCCTTCTGTGCTGATGGACCCATGCAGACTTTTCTACGCAATCAGTCTGGATAATGTTCATATGTGGTGTAGTTTGTCTGTCGCTGTTCTACTAGGGAGCACCTTCCCCACCTGTCATTGAGTCTGCATAGCGCCTCTCTCCTCAGCGTCTCTCTGCAGCCATTAGGACGGCAATCAGCACGAATTATCATTTAGCTAAATGAAACAGGAATGTCCGCACTGAAATGTAAAATCATAAACAGCAGATGTTAAACAGCACAGCGGACGCATTTCTATCATTAGCAGTGAGGATTCATACAGTTGCTTCCTTCATGTACATTTTGCAGCTCATGGTCCAGTGCATGCTTTGCCTATGGCCAAGCCTGTGGAAGGCTGGGCGTCTGTCGGGGGGCAAGCTAAGTTTAAACTCTTTGTGCATGCGTGTCTGGGGGAATGCGTGTGAATGAGGCTGCACATGCTTGTGTTTGTCACTGCGTTTTAGCTCTAAACCGAGCTGCTCACTGCCTGCCTGTCTCCTGCCCTCCTCCCACCCACCCAAGAGGGTCATTCAGCCCCTCTTTCAGCCTCTAATCCCGTCTGTCCGGAGGAGATAGAGGGGAGCGGACGGCCGCAGCACACCCGGGGCACCGCAAACACAATCACCAGCCTTTCACAGACACTTAACGGGGCTTTGCGCTTGTTCAACAAGGCAAAACGCGGCAGGAGGGATCAATTTAATACAAGGCCCGACTCAAATGGAAAGAGGGTAAATAAATAAGCAATGACAGCGAGGACTGTTGCACAATTTGTGTAGTGGCTGTCCACTTTCCTCTCTGTGGCTCGTCGGTGTAGCATCTATGTGCTTCTATTTCCTCCCTCAGCGGCAGATGGGGATGAGCTGAGGAGGAGCAACCCTGGCCCCTCTCTCATCAGGCTGTGTTATTTTAATAAATCACTTCTGCCATTGCTTGCTACATTAATTCCCCGGGCCCAGAGGGCTGTGTTGCCACTAGCAGCGATCTGCATGAGGCGCTAAATGATGTGGGGGATCCCCTGGTGAGAGAACAGAGGCTCTGTGAATCTTCCCTCCATCGCTGCCTTGTCTGCCTGCCTCTCACCCTGGGCCAACCCTGTTCTCAGCAGACATCATAATCAGGAAGGACCCGGCGCCTTGTCATGCACCACATACCATTGAGAGCTGCACACACTCGAACGGAAAGCCTAACTTTACAGAAACTTCCCATTGCATTGCTTTGTAAAAGCCTCACTCACACACTTCATCACACTCCCATTTTTTGCAGTTGTTTGTTCTCTCCTGGGGCGTTGTTCCTTCCTCGTGTAATCCAAAGACAATAAGTCTCCCAGCAGTTTAACCTACATCTTTCGCTGAAGCTTTGTCTCTTCAGATGAAATTCCTTGGAATGGTTTTTTACGGAGATGATCATTACATTCAGAATGAGAAACGTTTCAGCAGGTGGCAACGTACATAAATGCAGCTGCTTGACTGAATCCAGCGCAGTGTGACTGCAGATGCAGGTGGTACGAGTAGCAGTCACCAAAGTGGTAGCAGTGCTGGAGGAGATTGGGATGAATGAGTTTCTCCGGGGGTGGGGGAGCTTCCAGATGCCGCCATTTCCCTTTTTTACATCCAATCTCCGGCTTGCAGTGTTTTTCCTTTTTCTTTCTACATCATAACTCCTTAGACAGAGGTGAGGTTGCCATTGGTATGCACAGACACCACTGGCAGATTCACCACCACGAATACCGCTGGGAGATTATACTCTTCCTGCTCCACGCAGCAGGGATTCGGCCACCGTAAATAGAGCGCTTGGGAGTGTGCGGTGTGCCCGGAATGACAGAGCACTGCAGTGGCTGAACATGCCAGCCAGACGCAGGAGTGCAAACTCAAGGACTGCTGCAAATACAGTAATCTCTCTTGCTTTCGTTTGTGGGTTTTATCTTTTTCCTACGGGGACTCAGAAATTGTCGCAGCTCAGATCTATCTGGCTTATTGTCATTGCGCGATGGGCAATGGTTAAGGCATGTGGGACATGAGTTACAAACAAATCAGTTGGAGTTTGGAAGAAAAAATGTCACCCGAAATGGCACAAAATAAAAGCTGTTCTCTCAGGGACTCCATTTTCTGTGCCGGGTCATTTATAAAGCTGCCCAAACAAGACAAGAAGTCAGACTTAATAGTTTTGAGAAGCAGGAATACTGCCATTTGTTTAGACTTTAACAATAAGTTGTTAATAAATAATTCACTACAGTTAGTCATAGAGAAAAATAAAGTGCACCTGTTTTTCATTTTGAGGGTTGTACATATCAGAACATAAAAAGAATCTGAACTTTAACGTGTTCAATAATTATTTATATATAATTACTGCAGGAATGGACAAATACAACAGACTCCATACTGTCATTATTTATTAAAGATGACTGCATAGAAGATAAGTTTATGCTCTAAGTTGATAGAACATTATTTACCAATAACTCTGTGATGTTTGTCTGACTTTTTAGTGTCTTTCTGCTTGATGAGTTTTGACCCATTCTCCTGTCCAACATTGCTTTAGTTCATTAAAGATTGCAGACATCCATTTCTCCACACTTGAAGTGAAGTGCAGACTCAGTTTTGATCAAAACTTTCAGCATTTGTTACATTTCAGCTGCACTGTGTCTAACAAACCAAACTTTTTGAGCAGTCTGTTCCTCTCCTCGCCTGTGGTGGCGCTGCTCCAAGAACTGCTGACGGAAATGATATAAAAACCTTTGAAGAGGAAAAGAGTGCAACTTCCTCCTTTACAAAACAGAGAGTCGTCAGATCTTAGTAGTTGTAGTGTTTCTTTTTTGTATTTGACAAAAAAACACAATCCATTTCTCACGCTAGCGCTAGACTAGCACATTTGTTTAGGTTGTTTTTACCCAGAATGCCCTGTGCTGCAGTCCTCTTCATACTTTTGGAAATGGTTCTTCTAATTATGGAAGTTGAGCTGTTATCGTGTCATGACGGACATGAGTCACACAGCAACAGTCTTCAGTCAGAGACCTCTTCAGAATCACTGCAACACTGACTGCTACTGGAGCTCCTTCCTTCCCGCAGTATCACCATCGAATAAAGACATCTGAATAATACGAATCATGAAAACATTTAGTTCTCCTTTATTGAAATAAACTTAATTTAATTGAAACAGGGAGGGTGTACTTAGTTCTACACAAACACCCTTTCCATCTTGGTTTCCGTTTTGTTTAATAAATGATGACAATGTGAAATCAGCTGTGTTTTTTGAGAACTGAGTTTGTATTTGAATAATTTCTGAACCTTTTATACCAAATAGTTGTTATATCCTGATGCCTAAAACTCTATAATTGACAGTGGAGGAACTTTCTTCTTATCACTCCTACAGCGGTGTTAAAAAGAAGAAATACTTCCATTTACTCAAACAATAAAGACTTTCCTAATAAATAATTCACCACATATTTGTAAGAAATCTTCAAACGAAGGTAGGAGCCGCCGTTCGGCTTCCAGATGATAACAGAAGAGGAAAGCCAGAGATTTGAAGGCTCCCAGAATGAGAAATCAGACATAAAAACCGACGTCTGGGGATGTATTTTAAACAACTCTAACTTTCTCTTGCTCTGCTTTGCAATGACAAACGGTGGAAACACCAACACAGTGAAATTTGAGATTGCTCCGACGTGTCGTAGCAACTGTTGCGCCTTATTGGATAATTATTGCAGGAGTATCGCCAAACTTTCTCAGACAGTTTCCAGGTTTTAAAGTTGGACGTGCTTTGTCATCACAGTAGTTTTCCTGCATCTTCGTCCTGCACGTATCGATTCGTCTTACATGCTCCGACCCGTTAAAACTGCATCTGTGCATTTGCCTTAATATGGGCATGGAGGGCTGTCTTAATTAATAAGCAGCCATCCACCAAACTAATCTGCCTGTGTTGTGAAGGCTGTCCTTTCCATTAAGTGGGACTCACATTATCTCCTAATCAAATTAGTCACTTAATTGTGGCCCTCCCTTGATGGATCGCATGAAAAAAGGAACGGCATGTTTGCTTGAGGGGGGGGGGGGGTGATGCGTGTGAAGATGGGACACGGCTGCTTCATTACGATATGAAATTTTTTAATAACCAAAGCGTTCACTGTCATCGTCTGGCTTTGAACTTTGGCGCAGGGTAAAGTTGGATGTGACATTTTATGCGCTCTCACAGCTGAGTGTGGAGCTGCCGTGTTAGGCTAAGTGCCTAGCCCAAGGCTCGACCAAACTGCCCAACAGGGGATTGACCCTTGTCATCCGCTGATCACTGGCTTCCTTAATCACTTCCACATCGTCTGTAAGGCCTGATCTGAGGCCAGACGATCTGTCTCCCTTCAAGTCATGATGGAGAGAGAAACTTATGTCTGAAAACTCATCCTCTGAATTCTGGACCAGACCTGAGTGAAGACAGCGACCCACACGTTCCTTAAACCAACGTTTGTGCAGCAAAGATTTTAGTTTGTGCTGCTACCATTTTCAAGATGCTAATAAATGTTTCCAGAGGTCATTAAAGGTCGACCAGCCACCCCAGAATTTACAGAATCAAACAAAATGTGCTGTCAATCAACTCTGCAACTTTTGTGCAACATTTTTTTTTTTTTTTTCCTTTCTGCAGTTGGAAATTGTAAGATTTTAAAACCAAAAAAGTTTCCACAGGTCGCCAGAGATCAACTTGTCCTCCAGCTTCCCACCAGAACACATTCAAACAAAAATATCAGCTGCACAAACCAGAAAAAACATTAAAAAAACCAAAATAAAAATTGTAGTTTGATTTTGTTAATGTTGGAGTGAGGGGATGTTGACCTCTGGAAACTTTTCTGAAAAAAATCTTAAAAATTATAGCTGCAGAAATGAAAACTTTTTTTGCACAAATGTATCACAGCTGCTTCACACCACATCTAGTTTGATTTTGTAAATGTTTGGGAGCTGATTGACCTTTGACCTCTTGACACATTTATTATTGTCTTCATAGTGATTCGGCAAGCGAAAGCCAGCCTCCCACTTTTACAAAATGACACACAATTTGAGACAGTCAACTGTTCTACAAAGAATTACTAACATAAATTTATTATAATTTAGTTTTTTAAGGAAGGGCAAAATGTTTTTTATTTAAATTCTTCTTTTTTGGAAATATTGATTTGCACCATTTTTTGTTTTATTTTGCACATATCTGGGGGGAGGTTGACCTTTGATGACCTCTGGAAACAATTATTAATATCTTTAAAATGGTGGTGGCACAAATGTTTGACACCGAGTTTAATAAATTTGAAGAAGGTTAAGGGGCAACTTGGTCGTTTGTCCTGTTTCTGTCACGGCTCCAATGATCAATCAATCAATCAAGTTTATTTGTATGGCACATTTCAGCAGCAAGTGCTTTTTGTAATAAAGCAAAAGATTACAAAGTTATAAAAAAACACTATACAGTCAACAATTGAACAAACAATACCAAAATTTATACGTATTAAATATGTTGGTCAATGCTTTTTTATTATGGTTCAAAAGCAGCTCAATTTAATGATTTTATTAAATGATTTACTCAAACAATCAACACTTTCCTAAAAACTAACTCACCACATATTTGTAAGGAATCGTCAAAACGAAGGTAAGAGAAATCGTTCTGCTCCCAGACAAAAGCCACCATCTTGGGATTCGTTTCAACCAACTGAGGTAAGTAGGTAGGCAGTAGGCCGCAGGGGCCGGCGTCCCCCAGGGCAGAGGTCCTGACGAATGGATGGCTGCTTGGTCGTTTGTCCTGCTGATTGAGTTTTATCCCCTGCCCTTTCACTGCAGCCAGACAATAAACAGAACCACATCCAAGCGTGACAGGTTAACCTAACGGTAATAGAATACTCCTAATGCTGCGGCCCGAGCCGAAGTCCACGGTGTGCGGGGACGGCCCGAGTTCGATGGCGGTGGGAGTGCTGGGAGGGGGCGCGGCGGCGGCGGCTCACACTGTTGATGTCAGGCGGGAGCAAGGACAAAGAGGGCAACTTGATGGCTTAATGGGTGGTTTGATGGCTTCATAGGGTGAAATTGAACTTGTTGAGGGCAACCAAACAGATGAAACAGGCCAGACAGGGCATTATACAGAGAGAGAAATTAGCTGTACGCTCGGCGCACGGCTGGCCTGGATATTTGCGCTTTATTGGAATCCTTGAGCTGTTTGAAGCTGGCATTGTCTCACCGAGCCTCTCCTTCACACAGAGAATGATTTATCTTGAATGCTGTGACACTACGCTGCCTATACAGCAAAGAAAATAAACACAATCAAACTGAGCAAACTGTCAAAAGAGATTTAGATGATGTTGTTATGACGCTGACATGAACGTGGCTGTTTTCTGGCAGATAATCCTCACAAAGAGAATCCTCCGGGCTACATGCACCCGCGCAGGCAACACTCCTGCCTGTTTGTTTCTGCAGCACCTCTCCCTGCAGTTTGTCATGTCTGACTGGGGCTTTAATTAGGCCTGCGAATTGAAGCGGCAGCAGCAGGCCTGGGAGCCCTCTGTCCACGGCTCAGCCGTCCTCCACGGCGTCTCCTCGGAGGACCTCTCTGCTCTGTGTGGTTAAGATAATAGAGGCTCGCTCAGAAGATGTTAATTGAGGGGAGATAAAGTGCAGTAGTGGCTGCAGGGATGCAGCGTGTGGGGGTGGAGGGAGACGGGAGGGAGGGTTACCTGATTAGAGGCTTAGGTGTTTGACTTGCAGCTCTCTGTTTGATGACGATAGATTTTTTAAAGTATGGAGGATGGAGCGAACAGGAGCGTGCATCAAAAAAAAAAGCAGAAATCTAAGACCGTTATTAAAGTTTCCCCCGAGGCGTTTGTGTTCTGCTCATTTCTAGACCCAATAAGTTGATATACTTTCTCCTCTTAGCAGCTCACAGTGGAATTTAAAAAGTTGGATTTCATGTAGCTTTTTAAAGGGCATCCAAGCATCTTTAAAAAGGCTTAAATTCATGTAGCTCAAATTAAGGCCTGAACCTCCACATAGTTCTAGTTTCAGGAAGAGCACAGCTGAAGAGATGGGAGTGTGTTGTCAGTCTGCCTTTTCATAGAAACACTGAAAAAAAACAAAAAACAACCCCATGAAAGCACACGCAGGGTCAGTGCAACCCCACAGGGACCGCGCACACAGTAGGAAGTTCATGCAAGGTCCACTCTACCTTCAGTGGACTGTGGGAGGGTTAAAATGTCTTAAATTAAGTTTTTAAAATAGTAAGTTAACCTTTAATATGTTAAGCACACATCTTAATTTATGTCTTCGCAGGATTATTTAACCTTATATGTTCAATGTATATGTTTCTTGCAGAACGTTTCTGTCAGTCCAGCCAAAAGTTTGAGTCGAGACGATTGATGCCACCAGTAACTCACTGGTAGCAAACCCTTGCTAGTTAGCTAGCTTTTTTGCAACTATCATGGGAAAGTGCAAATTTATTGCCAGTTGGCTGGACAAAGTTGGTGCCTTTTAGTCCTTGAATTTCTTTCCTAGTGGTCTGAAAAAGATCTTTAAAAGTCTTAATTTTGAGTTGGTGAATTCCTGCTGCTGATCCGCTGTTGCTCTCCCGGCGATAAATGGAGGCAAAATTGACTTTAGACTTAAGGGTCACGAAAACAGCTGAAGGGACAGAAGTCACGATATTGATGGCATTAAGTTTGGAGAAAAGAAAACTGAAAGACAGAGGAAAGAGTCGACTCAGGAGAGGATAAATGGTTGAGGTTATTGGTAATTCACTGCTAACATACACAAATTTTTCACCCGTTGGTTGGACAAAATTTGTACATTTCTGTTGTGATAAAGCTCTTAAATTCCATCGTAATGGTGTTAAAAACGGTCTTTGAGTCAGTGAAATGTGCAGCAGCCCAGTTTTAGGGGCGAGAAAGGGAAGCAAAATTGACTTTGGATATAAGGGTGACGAAAACAGCTGAAGTGACAGAAGTTACATTATTGGTGGCATATGTCTGGAGTCCAGAAAAGCTGAAAACGAGAGGAAACAGTCGCTCCGTCAACCCAGGAGGGGAAGAACGGGTAAAAGGAGGCAAGGACAAGGAAAAAACTATCCTAAAACAGCGCCAGCAGCCTCAATAATTGCCTGAATGCCAGTGGGATTGCTTTCATTCAATCAGAGCATTCTCTCTCGCTGTACGCTGAGGGTGGAGATGGAGTTTTGGGAGCTGGGAGGTTGGGCAGAACGGCGCGGCGTGGGCGTGCGGGAGATCCGGTAGTGCCCTCCCTCTCTCCCTCTCTGGGTAACGTACGGCTCCGAGGGCGATCGCGCCCCGGCAGCCTCCAATCTCTGGCATCAATGTGAGCAGCCGAGAGTGAGAAAAACTGTGTGTGTGTGTGTGAGAACAGAGTGAGGCGGCGATAAGGAGGTAGGTGGACCACAGATCCGACTTATAACAAGTGACTGTGAGTCCAAGTGCGTCCCCGCATCTTTTTTCTGTTTTGAATTCCCCCAAAAGCGTCCCACCTCCCTGCTTTTCCACACCAGCTCCTACTAACACACACATTGCTCGAGGATTCCTTTATTTCTTTATTTGGGCTCCTGTTTGTGCACGCATTAGATGCTCAGCTCCCTCCTCCTCCCTCTTCTTCTTCTCCTCCTCCTCCTTGTCCTGCTCTTCTCTCCTCCTCCTCCTTTCCGCTCTCGCTTTGCCGCTCTCACAGCCTAGTTTTCTTTTTTTTCTCCCTCTTCAATCTTGTGCAGGTTGTATCTGACGGAGGAACCGGTGCCGCGCTCCCATCCTCGCGCTCCTCCAACAACAACAACACTGTGAGTATTCTCATGCTAATTCTTCTTCTCCAGCCTCCCCTTACATCCGTTTGTCTGTTTCTCCCCCTCGCTTTCTTTTTTTTCCTCCTGTTTCATTTTTTGCCTCTTTCATGTTCTCATCCGACGCGCCAAACGCAGCAACGGCAGCAGCAGCAGCGCGGGAAGGTAGAAGAAGTGTAGACAAAAAGAAACGAGAGAGAGCATGCACAGAAATGGAGAGACGAGGGGAGGGGAGGAATGGAGATGGTTGCTGCTGTCGCTGCGAGCAACCCGTTCTGCTTTCGGAGGTGTTTCTCCTGGAGGATGCTGGAATTGCTGAAGGGATGTAGGGGGCGGGTCTTGGTTTTGTGAGTAGATAGCTGTGCGAGAATGATAGGGGATGTTGTTGACAAGCATGGAGTGGCTCATCAGGCAGCCGGGCAGCGGGATTCAGCGGCTCCTCCACGTTGACTAAACTTCCGATTCATTAATCCGCGCCTTGGATCCCGTCTCTCCTCATTTCGCCGACTTTTCAGCGTTGATGACGAAACATAGATGGTTGCTTCAGTCACGTGTGTTTCTTTGAGCTCCCAGATGTAAACAGTAATGACTTCACTGTTTGTCTGTGTGTGTAAACATGAATCTCTATATATGTATATATATATATATATAGAGAGAGAGACTCACAGTGTGCGTGTGTCTGTGTGTGAGGTCAGAAAGTCGGCGTCCATTCCTGCTTGCTCCCCTTTGATCAAAGAGCCTCATTTAGTCCGCCCACGGCAGTGTGTGAGCCATATGAGGAGTGGGTGTGCTTTATGTTTGGTGGAGGTGTGGGGGTGAGATGGATAGGCCCCGCTCCCTGACTGCTACACCGTGGCTAATGGGCGCTCGGGTCGGCAGGGGTGCAAGCACATCCGGTTGAGTCCCTTCTCCGTGTCCGTCACAAAAAACAAATAAATACATTTTGGAAATCTTTGCAAGAAGAAGAAGAAGAAGCATATTGGGCCAACAAAACGCTCACAAACACACTTTGGCAGATTCGTTTGGCAGAGTGAAAAGGATTGATCTGAGCATGGCAATTAGGCAAATTTCAGAACTAAGCATCTGGCGAGGCGAGAACGCTTCGCCTGGCAGAGGATTACCATTTTAGTTCCATTTTCAGCCCAGAATGTGTTATTTCACAGCACTCCAGCAGCACTGCGGCGCCGCAACAAAACCGCCACGTTGGGGAATCTTTCTCTGTCGCCTGTGTTCGTTTCCACGGCCTAATAAGTCCGAGTAGCGCTTTGATTTATGTCGATTAGGTTTAATATGTGCGTCCTCCCTCCTTCATGATGGCGAGTCGTCAGAGTAAAAATGCCCGCTTGTCGATGAGCTTGCTTTGGAAAGCAGGCTGATATAAATGAGAACTATTCCCCCAATTAAGGAAGATTAGGTTACCCTCCACCAATCTGAATCCTTAAATCCCTTCTGTTTTTACAGCTCTGTCTGGCAAATGTAATTCAGCCTTGAGACCTGGGCAGAATAGCAATAAAAGAAGATAGAAAGTTTAGCAGTGAAGCCCAGGCAGTAAAAATATCCACTGGGAGAGAGAGAGGGAGAGGAAGCACATGATAATTGACACTGCACTGTGTTGCAGTTGGCTGTAATTAACTATGTAACAGAGGTTGTCAGTTGGAAAGGGAGACTATCTTAGTGCATTTAACACACTTGAAAGTGCAACGTTTATCATGTCTCTCCAGCTTCCAGCGAGGGTGCGTTTCAGGTTAGCGTGGGCCTCTCGGTTGTATTCCTCCAGATCTTTGTACTCCAGGGCCAGTGGGGCATTATCCGCTGCCTCCCTTTATCCTTTCGCACCACAGTTTGAAAAAATAAATAAATAAAAAAATCAAAACCAGGAGCCATTGTTTCTGGGGCGAGCGGAAAAGGCTTATCATCTATTTTTAGTTTGCTTTTCCTCGTTGTTGCCTGGGCCACGATTCATGCTTATGTCTGGAGATTTGGTGCCATAAACTACGTTGCGCTTCGCAGCCAGGCGCTGGCTGGTGACAACTCTCACCCACACATTAGTGATCTATGAGCCGTGTAGCCGCAGACCCCCTGCTGCCTCGCCAGCCGCTTCCCGAAGCCGTGCAGGACCACAGCGGCGACGCGCTCCGTGTGTGATGGCACCCATATGTGCAGAGAGAGCACCTGCATTAAGAAAACGTGCCAACGCTTTTATTTCTCGTCACTTATCACAAGCCGCTACATGCTGCAGTGAGAAGGGGGGAGAAAAAAAGCTCATAAAGATAAAAATCACATTTCACTAGAGGGTGCTTGTGTGACAGTGATATATGCTGCGAGCATCCTGGCACCTCATTGAGAAGAGAGTGAGTTCTGGGTGGGTAAATCAATTTGTGCAGAGGCCGTCGCTGCTAGTATTGGTTTCGTGATATGATCTTTGTTGTCCATTTTTAGAGGTCAGAGCGAGCACGACGACAAGGGCAGCCGAACCCGACCGCTTTCTCTCTCGTTTCTGTGCTGGTAAACGATCTCCTCCTGGAGGATTGTGGGTAAAGTAAGGCCATGTGTCTTTTTTTTTTTTCTGTCTTAAGTTGAGACACTATGGATTCTCTATTAAGAAAGTACGTTCATCCATTACCACGCACGCCTTGATAAAGTGTCCAGAGCCAGAGGCGAGCGCAGCCTGCGCATTAATCGCTGTAATTACTCAAGGAGGCTGACACTGATTCTGGAGGTGTGTCTGACTACATATACCAGTAAAGGACTGGGGTGCTGGTGGACCAGTCAATAGGTGAACCCGACTCTGTTAGACATCTGTGGGCAAAGAAACCGTCAAAGTTTCACCCATTCATCCACAAAGGGCGGCGCTGGGTCCCAATCCGGACCGCGTGATGACTCTGTTTGGACGCGTCCCCAATAATATTCACTAAAACACAGAGTTTTTTTCACTGCTCTCTCAAGACAATGAGCTGTTTTACTTGAAAACTACGTTTTTTTAGGTTGCTACGTTTTTAATTTAAGCCTCTGTGTATGCTTTTTCTTTTTAGTAGTTTTTCTAAGGATGTTAATTTACATCAAGCTTATTTGTGTAACACATTTCAGCAATAAGGCAGTTAACACCATAGAAACAAGCATTGCACATTATAATTTGTGAAAAGCTGCCATCAAAATCATCATTTGATGTTCATTTTTCTTATTTGAAGTGTAAACCTTCAATAGTTTAGGCTTGGGCTTCTTCACATTAAGAGAAAATGGGCTATTAGTTATGTTGAAGTTTTTGTTTAATCAAGTATTTTTGGAATAGCAAATATCTTAGTCGTCTTGAAATAAGACAAAAGTAACTTACTGATAACTTTTCAGCATAGGAGCTTGTGTTTGGTCAGTAATTCCCAACACAAGGAATTATTGTGTTATAAGTTTAATAATCTGAATTGCAAGGCTGAAACAAGCTCCTGTGTGTCGCTGAAAAGTTATCTGTCAGCTTTGTCTTATTTCAAGTGTACTAAGATATTTGCACTAAAAATTAGATCAAAAATACTTGCAGTGTAAAATTTCACCTGGGACTATTTTTAAATATGGTAAAATATCTTGGTGTTTAATATAAAGTGCACATTTACTTTTAGTTTGGACCTTTTTCAGTATCTGGATATCACAATACAAAAATACAAAAAGGTATTTTTATCTAGTTTCCACTGAAGATGTCTTTGTACAATTAAAATAGGACAAAGCAAACTTAAAAGTAACTTTTTAGCAAGATACAGGCACTAGCTTTAAGTCAAGACGTACTTATTAAGGAAAAAGATTATTTCACATATGACAAAACATTTTTCCCTAGTTGTAAATGGAATAATCTGCTAGTGGAAGTAGTACTTTTAAATTCAATATTAATGATTTAAAACAAGCTTTATAAATTGCTGATAAGTTACTTGCAAGTTAGTTTTGTCTTAACTTAAACTGGATAAAAATACTTGGTGGGCTTTTGTTTTTGCAGATATCTCAGTGTTCACTATAAAGTGCAGATTGTTAGCAGTGAAAATGTGAAGATTTTCGTTGGTTGGAACATAAAATATTTTGTTTGGATCTTTTCTGGACCTCAGTGAGTTTTTAAAGAAACACGCCGGTGGTGCCGGACACTCTCTTTGACTGACTCGCGATCAGTGGGAAGTGCTGTGCAGAATCACCACAGCAACGACTGCTTAGCAACAAAAATGTTGACATCATGAAAAAAAAAAAAAAACAGAGGAAGAAACAAAGAAATCAAGAAGGAACCGGTGATTGTTTGGCTTCCAGATTGGGTCTGCTGGTTCTGCTCGTCGCCCGGTTGTCCTCCCGGCACGCAGACGGAGAGATGAGGGGGTCAAATCCAGCGTGTCATGTCAGGGATGTAAAAGCGGAGGACGGAGGGGGGGAGGTATTGTCTGTACAAGGGCAGCAGAGTTACTCTTTGTGCTCTGCTTCTGGAATGTGTCTTCTAATACTGTCAGTGTTCCAGCTAATCAGAGCGGCATTGTTGGCCACAATAAGTGAATGGAGTTTAATAGGTGAATGTGTGCCACTCGGCGTCTTATCTCACAGTGACTTTCACTTGCACTGCCTAGAGCAAGTAATCATGAGAAATATGACTCAGAGTCGGCGTTTTTTAATTAAGGACAGTTTTTAGCATGGTGGGAGAAGAAGAAGGCAGCTCCCGCTCGCTCTGCGCGCGCTCGCACACGCATGTGGAGCGGTTTTCTTTGGGTTCCTCATTAATCACAGGAGCATGTCTGATACGGGCGTGCAGCGGAGGAAACCAAGCTGGAACGACGCGGTGGAATATTTGAACATCTCGGTGCTGATGTGTGCAAAGCGGAGTGTGTGTCTGCAGGGGAGGCTTTGAAATTTCATCCTCTCCATCCCTTTTAACTTGGCGGAGGGGATGTGTGTGTCTCGCTCCAGTTGGCCGATGGCTGTTAGGAAGCTCCACGACCGCCACCCCTCTAACCATTCACACACACACACACACACACACACACACACACACACACACAGAGAGGTTGGTATCTGTCTCCACACCCCGTCCTCCATCCGCAGACCTGCTTTGTGTCAGATAGTTTAATGTGAAATTGCTTTTCTTTCAAATTTCCCCCTGGAAACGCAGGTCGTCGCAAAAATGTTACATCTCATAATGGTGTGTTATTGTTGTTCTTTCATACGAGTCCTTGGCTTCTGAGCAGAGGGTTTTTTTTATGTATTTTTTTTTCTCTCCAGCACAGAGCTGAGGTCACACGCTGCTATTTTTCCCTCTGCTGCTGTCACAATCTCAGATTCTGTGCAGAGTTCCTCCTCTGCTGCGCCCATGCTAACCTCTCTGAAACATTTATCACCACCTCACTCTGATTACGCTGTGCATTAGTGGGGCTTAAATTTAATTTGTCGGCGGGCCCCGGCGGCGGTGCTACGGGCCCGGCCTATCAGAGACACTTTGTAACGGGCCCCTGGAAGAGCCTCCCGGGGCCGTCCTATCAGTCAGACACTCTGTCAGCAGACACACTCAGTTAGTCAGCATCGAGTCAGAAACGTGGCCCGGCCAAACCACACGCCACCGCCGGCCGCTCCGCTGGGCCGCCGCCTCGTCGCCCAGATCCCCCGCCTGCCACTCACAGCTCCAGCACGGGTGCTGACCTTTAACCCCGCTGCTCAGATGAATGCTCTTCAACAGGTGACACCCTCTCCTCTCTTCCTTTCTGATTTCATCCGTCTTCGGCGCCACCTTCTCTTTGGTGTCCAGCCTTTTTGCACCAAGCGCCAAAATCCCTGCTTTGGAAGCATTCAGGAGCCAAAACCCAAAAATATTCTTTCTTTTCCCTGCACAACCATAAATAAAACATGTAATATGTTATGCTTGCCTTTGCATTTAGGGACATTTCACCTTTTGGACTTATTATTTTCCATTTTTAAATCTATGAAATGTTTTTAATTTATTCCCAGGAACGAAGACTTGTGCCCAAATCTCTATGAGTAAAAACTCACTTGATGTTTGTGCCTGACTTATTATGAAAGAAAAATAAATACATAAAAACAGGCTAGACTAGAGAAAAATGATTTGTTTTACTTCTCATTTTTAGTTTAAAAAGATATAAACTTGCCACAGAAAAAGTCTCATCCTACAAAAAGTGTTGGAGGGCCATAAACGGCCCTCGGGCCGCATGTTGGACACCATGATGAAAGTATCAGGGGCCGAAATTTAAATTTTTTCCAACAAATTAAAAATGTTATTGTAAATTCCTTTTGTTTTACCTTCATAACAATAAATAAAACATGTATTATTTCACATTTGCCTTAAGGTTTGCAGTCATTTAACCTTTAGGGCTTTTTGTTTTCCATTTCTTAAGTCTAAAAAATGTTTTTATTTTATTCCCAGGAACCAAGATGAGAATTTTCTTCTACAAACATTGCAGTAGTTAGCCAGTTGGCTATCAGTATCCACTCTGTATTTGAGTAAAAATCCTTCTTGACATGAGTTATTATAAGATAAAAAATAAACAAAACTTTTATGTTGCACTTCTAATTTTCATTTTTTAAAATTGCAAAAAGTGCCGGAGGGCCACATTTGTGTCAGTCTTGAATTTCAGTCAGGGGCCACACAAAATGAATTGAAAGGGCCACAAACGGCCCCCGGGCCTCACTTTGGACACCCCTGCATTCCTCTGTTTAAGACTCGCAGCTTGTTTGCCAGCAGCTCTGCAGGATGCACTCAAATTATTGAATATTTTTAGATTTTATCCAGCGCAGTGTCAGTCCCTCTGACAGCCGCTTCAATAATGATCACCTGTCGTAAAGTGGCTATTACTGTCCTCCACTGCTGTGATTTACATTAATACCTGGTAGTTAATGTCATGTTTCTTTATTGGGAGAATGTAGGACATTAAATTCAACACGCTGCCTCTGCAGTTACACGCCGTGCCATTATTCTCTCTTTTGTCCTCCTTTATTTTTACTTCCCCATTTTCATCCTCCTTCAGACGATGATCAAAATAGCCTGATCTGAGGCCACTCAAGGCTGCTTTTATCTGCGCTCCCTGAATGAGAAGGTCAATTTTCAAGGCGTTTTGTTGGGGGGGTGTTAAAACCTGCTAGTTGCTAAGAGAACCAGGAGGGCCCCTGCTTCCCACAGCTCTAATTGGGGTCCGTTTTCATTTTCATATGGTTTTAAGTGCCAAGAACAGAGAACGTGCAAAGTGTTTTGAATTTCCACTGGAAGCCATCAATCCTTGGGTCACACAGGTTGAAAGTGTATTCTTTTATTGCTATTACTCTGCAGCTAAGTTTCGCCGGTAGAAAAAATTAAAAAGGAAACATGATGTACTGCCTCTGACCTCTTCCCTGCTCCGCTGGGAACATCATGTCAGAAGATGCCAGCGCCTTTCTTCATTTGACAGAAACAAATCCTCAGAAAGGACTCCTCCTCTTTCCCTCTGTGGAGGATTTACACCGTCCTGATGCCACCGCTTCCTCTCTCTGCACAAACACAAGCACTTCTACTTCCAGAAATTCATGAATGGGGTTGTTTTAATGCTTCATGAAATGCGTCTGAGCTTTTCGAAACCAGAAATAAACACAGCAGCTATCACATCTGATCTAAATGGTGTTAAATGAAGACCTGCTGATGCTGGAGTTGAGTGTAATCTACCACTTCCCTCTCCATTATTACTAACCAGTACATACCGAGGTACCTACGGGCTGCACACAGGCTTACTTACAGGCTAATTAGTGGTTACTAAGGGTTTGTTTACAAGGTTACCACTAGAGTCCCTCTGATGTCTACAGGGTGTAAAGGTGCGTACCTAATAACGATCGTGCGGTTTGAGTTGGGTGCTTGAAGAGCACTAAAGGGGTTTCTATGGAAGTACTTACCTTCGGGGTATCTCCTGCTTATGTCTCAGCGTTGCTTACAGGGTAATTACTGGATTTGCAGGGCACCAGTGGGGGAATACATCTGGAAGTTTACAATGTAATTAAAAAGTACTTATAAGGTACCATCTGGCTGCCTATAGGGAACTAGGTGAGTAATCGCTAAGCACTTTTAGGGTGTTTTCACACTTGATAGTCTGATAGACTCGGTTCGATTTGGGGCAAAAACAGCAACATTGGTGACATTTTCAGCTGGTGTGGTTCTCTTTCCCAACGATCCAAACCGACTGAGCAGCGTGTTCCCCTCCTCACCTGTGGGGGCGCTGCACTGAGAACTCCTGAAAGTAACGACACAAAACCTCTGAAATAATCAACTTCCTTCTTCACCAAATGTAAACAATATTTTAGTGGTTGGAGGATTTCTCTTTTGTCTTTGGTGAAAGACAACAAGCCATTTTTCCTGCAAGACTCTCATGTTTGGTTTGGTTGTATTTACCCAGAATGCCCTGCGCTTTACTCCTCAGTGGTCTCCTATGTGCTTTGCTGTCACATATGGATTGGAAACAGAGTTCACTGGAACCAAACTAAGACCTCGGTTCGTATTTCTGAGGGCGGCCATGTTGCTCTCCCTTCTTCATAAATGCTTACAGATTACTTTTGTTTACTGTTAGTCTTGCTATACTTAAAGGTGCTGGAGAAGATTCTTGTTTTGAATTTCTCCCTCTGTTTCTTACAATTTATTTTTAAAAATAGCACTAAAATGATTCATATTTTCAATTATATGCATTTTTTTCTGCAAGAACATAATGTGGTTTGTTTTTCACTTAACAGATGATTCTGCTTTTTGCATGAACTTCACCCACAAAACCAAATGCGATGAAAGATTTAGGGATAAAATAGCTTGTTTTTTCTAAAAACACTCTGAACTATGAAAACCTGAAGAATGGATTGGTAAAAAAAATAAATAAATAAAAATCCACAATTTCCAAAGTTTAAATATTTAAAAACTAAAATTCAATTGACAAAATTGATTTATTGCCCATCCCCATGATGATGTCTAAGAACCTCTACATATTTTTATCCCTATGACCCACATTAGCACTCTGTTAGTACTGTGGTTTATTTTGCGCTGCTATCTGCAAACTGCCCAAAAGAAGCAGGTTCATCTTAAAATTCAAGTCATTCTCGTCTCAAAGAAACGCTAAAGCCCAAATCAGTCATTCAGTACATTTACACGTTCCGGTTTTCAGACAAAGACACAATAAACATGTTGCAATGTGAGGAAGAACACAGTTTTCCCTCAGACCGTGAATCGCTGCAGAAATGGCCTGCATGGAAGTTTTTCTCTGAGATTTCTATCATGCTGTGTATAGTATTTTTCCGAGCAGCAAGAGAGTGGTATCAGTGTCGATGTTCCGCCTGGGAGCTTAGAGCAGGTTTTCACCGCCTCGCCATGAACAGAATACTCAAGTTCAAACGCATTTTTTAAACGATTTAAAGGCCTGCTTCTCCCAAATACTGCTGGAAGTTAACACCAGAAGACTGATTGTCGCTCTGCTCTCACAGCCTTTTGTTTTGTATATTTCTATCTTTACTTTGTGTGTTCTCAGTGTGATCTCTTGCTAAAGGTTTAAGTGCCAGACATCGATGTCCTCATCTGCATTTTTTTGCATCAGATGTTTTTGGCTCCTGCTTTATTAAGCTCCACCTCCCAGAAGACGCGTCTGCATGAGTTTGTCAATAATGGCTAAAAATGAGGCTTTGTTTGTCTGCCAAATTAGCTAAAAGCAGAACATTATGCAAATGTTTTCTGCTGTAAAGCCTTTTAGGTAAAGATAGAAAAGTCCCCACAGAAAACAGAGTGTTTTAGAAAGTTCAGGAACAGAGGATGACTTTATATGTTCAGATAAAATCTATGAAACACAGAATTGAAGGGGAGAAATCCAACCTCAAACCTAATGTGACCCTCTTAAACACGTCTACATCTGAGCAGGGAATATATACTTTTCTCAACGTAGAGGGCAGAAAAAAAAGGCAGGTTTTGTGATTTAATTTAGCTCTTTGATATCCAAGCAGCTGAAATAATAGATTCATCTATTTTGGAATCTCTTGTTCTGTTCCTTCCCTGAAAGGTCGGAAGTGTCAAATGGTTTGCAACTGGTGAAGCGCACGGATTCATGTCAGGAGTCGACCTCGGCGGGAACGCAGAGCGAGCCCAGGCAATGCACTGACAGCCGCATTTCCTAATGAAAATTAGTTTAATGTATTCAAAAACGGAAGTGTTGTGCAGTGTGCTGTGAATAAGCCCTCAACCCAGAGCGCCGGTCCGTCTTCACCTAAAGCACGTTCGCTATATATGACTTTGAATAGCTGTTAGGACAATACATTAATGAAATTCCCTAGAGCCTCGACTTAGCATCCGTGGTTCAAATGCAATTTTTCTTCCTGTGACAACGTATAATCCCTTGTCCAAGCAGGCCTGTATTTCTACCTTAAACATCCCTTTCATTCCTTCATTTAATAAATGACACCCAGAGGACAAAACGGGGACAAGTCCCCGCTGACACCTGTGAAATATAGACTGATAATGCTCCTGCCACTTGCTTAATGCAGCGGCCCTCCACCTCTTTGGGTCTGACAGGCCGGGCCCGACGCATGTATCATAATGAGAGGATCCCGCCGCTGTCAGTTAGCAGCACCTAAAGCATGCCACTGAACTTCTTTGACTCTTGAGAATAAAGACGAGATGAGGAGTGAGGACTTGTTTCTCCTTGGATCATCATGTTGCCTGATGATCACAAGCAGAGCGTCGTTACTGCTTCATTTTAGAAGAGTGTTTATGTCTGGTTTCTAGTGCAGATATCTTTGTACACTTGAAACAAAACTATTTTAAGTCAGTAATTCCCTTAATATTGATTTTTAAAAGTGTTGGTTCCACTTGCAGGTTATTTAACTTGTGCGTAAAATTTCTAAGTGAATTAATCTGCCAGTGAAACTTGTTGATTTTCAACAATATTCAAGAATTATGTACTCAAAACAAGCTGCTTACAAATGACTTGTGAGTTTTATCTTATTTCAAACGGTCTAAGATATTTGCACAAGAAACGAGACCAAAAATACTTAATGAGGCGACTTATTAAGAAAAAGGATTTTGTTTAGTTCACTGCAAAAACGCAAACTTTTACTAAGTATTTTGCCAATATTATAAGCCAAAATGTCTTCTTCCACTGCCAGATTATTTCACTGATAATCATTGATCAATATCTTCTGATCCTCAGACATTGTATCATTATCAGAAGTGTAAAAAATGAATCGGTTCGTTCCCACCAAAAACAAAGAGCTGTAAAAACAGCAGGCCCTATTATAACAATAAGTTCATGCTCACTTAGCGATCCCAGTGAAAGGCAAACCGTTACCTAGCAACCCAAGCTGAGCTCCAGCGTGTTTGGTCAGCTGGTTTTGCTGCTTTATGCGCTGTACAATGGCTGCTGGGTGTTGTTGACTTACCACCCAGAAACCACTCACTGCATTCTTGCTGGTTGCACAGGAGGCTCCACTTCTGCTTTTCAAAAATGTATAGTTGTATAACTGTGCGTCTGTTTGCAGCTGCTTTCACATGTGAGTACAACTGTTGGCCAGAAACAGCTTATTGGGATTTAAAGTGACAGGAGGCTCTAGAACAGCTCATTCTGAAAGGAAGAACTGAGCAGACCAAAAATCTTAATTTCTAATAATCATTTTCAGCAAAAAAATGTAATGAGCATGTTTTGATTTGTGCATTGACCTATCCTAACCTTTTTAAGGAAGCGTAACAGGAATAGTAAGATTTAGTGTTTTTGCAGTGTAGTGGCGTCAGACGGCGTGAAAACCCTCCACCAGTCAGTTTTCCTGCTTCACTTTGAATGATTTAATTACTTGCTTTAGACTTCAGCAATTATAGCTGAGCAGCACATATGTTAATTATATCTGACCTCACTTTTTTGCTGCTCTGTTAATTGTTCGCTCAGATGACATTCTCAGATGACTGTCATTGCCGCGTGCGTATCGGGCAATTTAAAACGAAACAAAAAAGAAGAGCGCACATGGAGGTCGTTGTCTGCTGATTCGAAACCTCCGGCTCCCAAATTGCAGCGGATTTCTTTTTGTTGTTTTTGCCAAGAGGTCTGAAAAATTTCCAACGTTTCTTCTAACAGCAACGCAGGCTTTTGAGGAAACTACCAGCGGAGCCGAAGACGCAGCCCACTTCCTGTTTATCAGATAATGCATTTTGCGTTTCTCCTGCCATTAATGCCCAGGAAAACATTGAAACCCACTTATGTCCCAGTTCGGAGCTCATGCAGCCCGTTCTAATGCACATTTGCCTCCAAATGTCAAAACCTCACAAAATCCATTAGAACCGACTCGCCAAGGCAAACTGCTACCTGAACTAATACATCATGTTAAATGACACATGTACTGCAAATTTCTGCAAACATGCTTTTATCACACTGCTTATTATCACGTTTAATGGGGATGATTTTCACTTTTGCCAGAGCTGCACTCTGCAGTTTAATTCTCCTGCCAGCGAGGAGGAAGGCAGAGACACAGCAGCTCTCCGGATTCATTTCGTCTTGTGATATGATTGCAGCGGCGTGACTGCGGCCTTATGAGGCAAAAATGAAAAATACATGTGCTGCTCAACACGATTGTGTTTGTTAATGTTGCAGTATGTGTCTGCATGCTGTTACTAATGGACTGTGCTTTTGTTTGTCACCTTAAGTGAGCAGCGACATTTCTTGTCTCACTTCGCTACTTCAGTGATGAATTTAGGAAAATGGGATGAGTCTGTGGGGTTGTATTTATGGACGGAAAGGGTTTCCTGTGCATTCACATTTACGATGTGATCTTATATCAACGTGGCTGGAATCCAAAGTTTGAACTGTTTGTCTGGTAGACTTTCACTGAGCAGCTTTAGCAGTCCTCACTAAAACATCTTATTTGTTCTTATTTTCTTCAGCTTTTCGGACACGTTTCTGTTTGGTTTCTGTTTGAAATCACATGGAAATTTTATTAATTGAAGAAAAGTTATCAAGCTCAACACTGTTGAACATTTCCACTCTGTTTTCTGTTTACTCAGCATGATCTCCAATTTGTCCGATTTATCGGACCGAATGGATTTTTAGGCCTCATTCAAAGATTGTAGGACTTATGAAAACTTTAGTTGTGTTTTAAATTGAAATGTCAGATTTTATATATGTTATCAAACTCTACTTAAGTAAGAACTGCACTACTTAAACATATTTTTACTCAAGTAGAAGGAAAAAGTAGTCGCTGATTAAATAACTTAGGTAAAAAATAAAAAAAAATTGTAACATGGCCACTAAAACTTATCATATCATCTAATGTAATGTTTAAAAATTATAAAAAAAATACAAAGGTATAAGCAATTTTAGCTCTTTTAAAGACTAAGATGAAAACAAACCACATTTTTACAATATAAAACTTGTCAGTACAAAACAATATTTACAGTAGTAAATGCAGATATATGTGAAAACAGAGTGAAGTAAATGATGCTGCAGTGAATCCCTGACTATTCACAGTTCAGTATTCAATTTCTCTGTGGAACATAAATCCAAATAATTCTCACGTTTTTTGTAGAGCATGCCTAAAATATCCAAATGAAAATGCAAGCCCACTCCCAGGAGTGGGCGTGAAAGTCTGTTTTGATCGATTCTTTAGCTTAATTGGGTGTAAATGTTGGTAATTTGGTCTGAAAAGCTGCAAGCAGAAGAGAGAGAGAAAAATTTCACTGAATAAGGTTCCTTGTATATTAGCATAGAACATGTGAGAAATCTATTTTTTACTGTTTTTAGCTGTGGTTAGCACAGTTAGCATCACAAACCGTAACACGCGCCACTGTCTAATCTTTAGATTAATATTCCTACTTGTGTGAAAATCTTCCTGTTGTTTTCTAATCATTTAATTTCTGTAGCTGAGAGAAGTTAAAGTCCCAGAAAATAATATAAACCAACTTCTTTTAAACGCTTCAGCTTTTAGTTGTTTTTCAGAGCTTCTTGTCGCTCTGGTGTAACTTTCTCTATTGTCATCATCACTTTAGTTATTTAAGATAATTTCAGTCAAAATAAATGTTTTCACCAGAGAAAATATGTTTTAGTTTTACTTTTCTCACTCTTGCTAAGCAGCAGCAATTTAACTCTAAGCAAACTGCTGAATCAAAAAAAAAAAATCTATTGTTGTATTTAGATTAAAGTTTTGTTTTTAAATAATTTATGATATTTCTGTGATTTGTTTTGTGTCTGTGTGGAACATGTTTTTAAACTTGCAGACCAAAATTAGTATTTTTGGTTAAATACTGATATTGAATGGTTTGGTTTTGGTTTTTGTCCATTTTGGGACATTTATTGACGGTTTTGACTTTGATTGTCCCATTTATTGTAGAGAAATGCAATACTTCTTCTCCCAACTTTCCATATAATTTATAAACATTTTTTTTTACTTCTGTTTTTGTCACAGTTGATCATAATTGCTAGTAACCTGGTATTTGCTGTTCCAAAAGGTCCCTAAATACCAAAACAATAATACTCTGATTTATTGTTTTTATTTTGGACTTTCAAACACTGCGAGATTTATTTAAACACATTTTAATGTTTTCTGTCATCGATGAGTTGGTGATTGCTCACTGAGGTCCCCTGAACACCATAAGCGAATGTTTTTGATGAAAATTCCCAGTAGTTTCATAACAATTATTTACAGTTGAACCTCAAAAGCACTGAAATCCTTTATTATTTCCCCTGAGCGCCTCCAGCCTGCAATCAATCTGCATTCTGGTGCATTAAAGTCCAACAAACAAAGCCCCAGAAACCTTGGTGTAAACATTCACTCAGCAGTTGTAGTTCTGTAATAAAGAACAACTTCTTCCACCTGAGGAACATCTCTCAGCTTTTAAATCTTGTTTCAGGTTCTGAGCTCGAGGTGATCATTCCTGTGTTTACCTTTTACTACTGTAACAGCAGCTTTCCATGTTTAAATCAGAAAAGGCTTGAATGATACAGAAAGGAGCTGCGAGGCTTTTGACAAACATAATAAATGTGTCAGACTCATTTTAGAGCCTTCTCAGTGGCATTTTAAAGCAATATTTATGTTTCTGACCTCTGCAATTCAGCTCAGAAACATTTTATTATGCTTTGAAAACAATCTGATGCACATCTGCTTTAGAAAGTGGCATAATTTGGATCTTTTGGGGGTGAAAAGATCAAGATTGGGGCATTCAGACTGCCATGAAAAGGTTGTGTGAACGTAGCCTCACCTCAGTTTCACCTCTCCAGACTACACAAAGTCATAGTTTACTAATTACAGTTCCTGGAATGCTTAAAAACTGAACTAAGACGCTGATTAATTTGAGTAACTTAAATATGAAAATCTGTGATATTTAAAAGGAATTGTTACAGGGTGCATTAACGTTTACACATTAATTTTTGTGTTTCTTTTTGCAAATATTACAAACTTACATTTATTTTCTTTTGATTAATGTTTTTGTTTGATTTTTCCATCTTTACCAAACATTTGTTTGTAAACATAAAGAAATCAGTTAATCAGTGAATAAAATCAGCCAATTTCTGGCTGATAGATGGATTAAATGGATCAAACCTACTGTTCTGTGTAATGTTCTGTGTTGCTCTATCGATAAAACCCAAAACACACATTTTATTATTTTTTTGTGTAATATAATCATAAAAAATCCAGTCCTTGAAAAACATTTACAAGAATAATCTGACCTGTAAACTGAGTTTTTTGTTATTTTTCTTGTGTTTTTGTTTAACATTGTGAGATGTTATGAATGATCTTTAATTGCTGAAAGTGTTTGTAGCCATTCGGTGTTTCCTCTCTGCTCCTCTGGGTTCGTCTGTTGGGATTTGGCTGTGTGTGTGTGTGTGTGTGTGTGTGTTGCTGTGTTTGTACACGTGTAGGTGAACCAATCTGATTGTGTTCTGGGCTTTTGGAGGCTTTTTTTGTGCCTTTCATGTAGAAAGTGGCATATAAACAAAATTTGAGCGACTGAATGTTTGTTTGATTCAAGCGAAAGTGGAACAGCTCCCAGACCTTACAGTTGGTGAACAACGGCAACATTATATGTCAATTTCAGTCACATTTCATAGCTGAACCACGCCTCTTAAATGCCACCGTCAGACGTCAGGAACGCATTTGAACCGGAGCATTGTGTGCATGCAGAGGGTGTCAGAAACTATCCGAAGCCCCCCACCATGACGGATCCACTCTGACATTCCTCTCTTGATGCTCAGAAAAGGCTATAAGAAACGCAGCATGGTAGAAAAACATATGCAGGCTATTTCCATTTCTCAATTCCTGCTACCTGCACAACATATTTAAATAGTTTTATTCATGTAAGCACACGTCCTCATTTTCTTTGCCAAGTGTTAACTGAGAGGTTTTATTATTCATGCGCCATTCTCCGCTCAGATCCGGCAGCAACAATGTAAGACATTAATTACGTCGTTGAGAAGGACCCTGGCAGAAACTGTCCCAAACAACTCAAGATTTGTGTTTTAATTCCAACCGTCAGTCCAATTAGCAGCATTTGACAGCTGATCCACTGTAAACAACGTTCCCTCTGTGTTGAAGCATTTGTTCTGCAAACTTTGGGCAGATGCTGTCTGTTCTCCTCAGATATTAGAGCGTTTAAAAATGGTGCTGATTTTTTACTATTTTTTTTCTGAGGTGTTCCTGCAGATTAAACATGCTTCTTCATGTTGCTGCAGCTCATCTGCGTTGGGATCTGACTTGATGGTGGAGCACATTCATTAAGTGGCTTAGTCTTCCACAGACAGCTGTCACTTCCACTCAGCCGGCCAGCAACGATTGTTCATCAGCATTTTCTCGCACATCCCTTCACACCCCTCGACATTTACAAACCCATCAACACGAGACTGTTGCAGTTCGCCTGAGCGTCGGCCCGATTACGCAGCTCAAGTCTCCCACATGTGAGAAAAGATGCTGCAGGATGTTGCTGCAAAGCTGCTGCATTAATTGATATTTTTGTGAAACTCGGACACAGCTGCGAAACCTTATTCATGTTTTAGTTCTTTTCGATTGTACATTTGTTTTGACACTTAAAGGTTAGTTTGTGAATTTGGGGACTTTAGAAAATACTTGTGGAGAACTTGTTGTACTTTCTGATGCTCAGCTGCATAAATGGATCATATCTTATATCCAGGTATTATTGGGAACTTTAACTTTACCCTACTATATCTTAACGTTGCTTTTGACTTGTAGCTTGGTCTATTCTGCAGCTTAACATCTTAAAAATCAACTTATAACAAATTTTATTTCCGGAGTGACTCCTGTAAAATCTTGGGAGTGCAATGCAAGTTTCAGGAAAGTAAATTTGATGTTCTGTCTTAAATATTCCAACTTTACCAGCTGAACTCATTTTACTTTAATGTCACTGGTGAAAAAGAAAGCAAACTGAATAAACTTCCTAAAATGTAAATATTAAGACAGAGTCAGACGTTGCTCTGTCGCCGTCCAGCTGTAATCTGGTCGCCTCGCTGGCCAAACTCTAACTTATACACTTTAAATGCCTCGTTTATATAAAACTGTGACTCTGTACAACGTTTAAGAATGAAAGCAACAAAGCAGGACAAGATGTTGTTAGTTTTATAAATAGATTTTTTTATTGCCGTTTAAACATGGCGGTCCGTGGGGGATTGAATGACTTTCTGAGCCCCAAGTGGCCGTTTGAAAAACTGCAGCGTCTACGCAGCAGCCGTGAAATCCTGCAAACACTGGCACTCTTCCTGTTTCCTCATGGGAAAAGTCGTTTATATAAGAACAGCACAGACCTCCGAAACCTTCATGACGCCATTAGAAAGATCCAGCACCAACTGGCTTGCAGCAATATTCGTCATGGCACCCTGCTTTTATTCATTTCAGTCATTGCTTTTATTTGTTGCTATTCGCTTAGCTTAATTTCATGTTGCAGTACATCACTGTCACTACATAAATAAACAATATTGACTGGATTGTTTAGCAAAACATGCAGATTTTCCATCTGTGTGCACAGATGTGGTGTTTGTATGAAATGCAAATCCATAAGGAGGGTTTCTAAGTGGTGCAGATTTCAACTTGCATCTTGTTTTGATGCAGAAAGCAGAGAAAAGCAGAATGGCACATTGTTTTCTGCTCACTTTGTTGGGAGCAAAGGGGGATTCCTGCTACATTTTGGACCTATTTTGGCTGAAAAACACTATCAGTCCCTCTATCTAGTGCTCAAATGTCCGACACCCCGATGCAAAGATGCTCACTTCCTGTCATTTCCTCACATACATCCGTTTACATCAGATTTTGTGACACATTAAGATAAAATTGTGATTATTTTTAACCATAAAACTGAAGTAGTTGCAGTTAATGAGATGGCTAATAAATATGTTATCAATTCATCTACTTTATAAATCATTAATAACTGTTTATTATGCCTTAAGTAAGGTGGAGAAGGAGACTTTATACTAAAAAAATCAGCATATAAGATAAATATGTCTACCAGGTAATCTGAAATGTTTAGTAATAAAAAATAGATCAACTATGTAGATTAATAGATTTGGCTCACTATTTGGCAAGAAACCATTCGATTTGGTCTCCTTAGTTTTGGATTTGTTTGTAAGAATGTGTTTTGTTATTTATCCAGCAAACTGATGCCTGGCACTAAACATCTGGGAAGATAAATTAGATGTTTATCTACCCGGAATAAGTCAGAAAATATCCCAAAGTAGAAAGTTATGGAAAATAATCAGCATACATTCAGCATACTCAAAGACCGAAATTCTAATCCGAGCTACGATGTACGAGATGTGCTGCTCTGAAAGTCTGTATCATTCTGCAAATACGATGAATCTTTTCAGCCACCTGAAATTTAAATTGATTGATAGAAAATTATTTAAAAAGTCTAATTTATTATTCATAACTGGTTTAGTTTGTTGGTTTATTCTTTGCTTTAATTTGGATGTCGTGTGCTTTTATTTGGGGTTTTTTTGCCAAAGTTTGTTCAAGGACAAAAACTGTTTAATTTAGATGATTATTTCTCAGATTCAGCATGAAGCGTTTTCCATTGTTCAAATGAAGTTTGATTAAAATAGTTGTGACTGTAAATCTTTTGTGCATTTTGATGTTATATTCAGAAAAGAAAAAGCAGACACATTTCTTTGACTGATAAAGCCTTTGATATCTTGTCATTTCTACAGTAGAAATCACAGATATAAAAACTGGAAATCAGTTCCTTGCAGCTAATATGGCAGCGTAAGCTTTGCTTCTTTCTGCTCTCGTTGTTTATGATAATTCTCATGTCTTTATTTGCTCCCTCCCTCCCCCGTTCAGAGCGGCAGTAATGAGTTTTTTATTCTTATCATAATCCAGCGGCCCACAGTTATGCCGGGCTGCGCTGGCTGTCTGTTAGCCGGCGCGGATGGGGGGAGGGAGGGGACCGCTGCCCCGCTTCAGGCCCTGTGTGCTCGGACAGCCGGCCTCAGAGTTAGCGAGTGTGACCGGAGGAATGGAGGCTAAATAACCCGACCTGCAGTTCTTACTCCCCCTCCACCTCCTGCCTGGCTAGCTGGCTCTGCTAGCAGGCGTGACATGACAGGAGTGAAGCCGGAGCCATCCACAATCCATTACTCTTACCTGCGGAGGAGGAGGAGGAGGTGGGAAGGGAGAGATTGAGTTAAGGGCCGGAGAACCTTTCAGCGCTCCCTCTGCATGCTAATTCCACCGGCGCTGCGAAAGGGATCAAAATCTGCCGGCTGCCAAATGTAGCTTCTTAACTGAGGGATGGAAAAATCCTCCTCCTTCCTTGATGCTTCCCCTGCACACACACACACACACACACACACACGCACACACACACACACACGCACTTATGCATAATAACACACAGCTGCACAAATCAACCCGCTTTTTTTCTGCTGCAGGACGCCGCTCGGTTTCTTAAGCATGTAAAGCTTTTATTGTAAACACGTTCTGGGAATAATAATAATAATAATGTGTTTTCACTTCACGTTTATCCGTCCTGTGATGTCACAACCTGGATCGCATTTGCCCCGCTGTAACTTTTTATGTGGCCATCGAGACTCCAGACACCAAATTACATCCATCAGAACCTCCAGTTCTTTTTGTTTTGTTTATAAGAAATTAACGTAAAATCAACAGACATCACATTTTTTTGCAAAAAATTCTGAGTTTTCTCCAAAACTGGTCAAACACATTTGGTTTAAGTGACTGCTACCACCTCCCACCTGCAGGTGGCAGTGTTTCTTTAATTTTACACAGTTTCCTCTGTCTTAGTTAATGTTGTGATCAATACGGCAAGCAACAAAAAGCCATATTTATCATCATACATAATAATAAAATCATACAAACATTTAAGAATTACATGCAAATATTTCTAAAATTAGTGATTTTTTTTTTTATGATTGTGAAAAATAACAGAAATAATCACAAAATCCTGGAAGAGAAACTCTGATTCCAAAAATTACTAATCAAATGTCGACAGCTATTTAATTATTTTAAGTTTTTTCATTGCTTCTATCAATACATGTAGGAACAACCGTCCCTTGAAAACATTCACGATCTTGAAACGACTCAAAATAAAAATGAGTTTGACACTCCTGACCTAAAACGTCAAAGAATTTCCTGCTTTTTTCTTCTTCTTTTATTGAGGTGCTGCTTAAAGCTATCACTATCCAAGTGGAAAGTACACATGACAACTGGTTTGCAGGTTCCAAATGAGAAACCATCACAGCCAGCGTGGGTTGGGGGGCTGGATTGGCAGCCAGTGACAGTGATAAATTTCACCAATCGTCCAGCGTGGAGATCTGTCTAATCTTCGCGGTGGCTCACAGCGGGGTAGGACCCCATCACTCTCCCATTATTTGACAACAAAACATCCACGGAGAGCAGTGAGCCAGGTTCAGTTAGCTACAATACACTCCCTGCATACACAAATCCCCAGCGAAAGGGATTATAAAGTGGCTCTGTAGCCAGCCATTAAAGGGGCAGGCCATTAAAATGCAGCCGCAGCCACCTATCCGCACTCTCACTGGTGGAGTGCTTTAGAGAGAACAAAACAAAGCCATCTGTCAATAGCCTTTAATTTTGAATAGACAGCAAGTAAAATCCAATGCCTATAATAGCCTTCATTTTCCTCCAGACCCTTGAAATTGATTCGATAGCTTAATTTGGCAGGTGGGATACAGTTGGCGGACGTATCCGGCTGCATGCGTTTCACCTCATGCGACACCATAAACAGTGTTTTTATTAGTATTTTCTCTCTGAGGCCATGCATCACGGTCCATATGCATCCATCACCGCCATGTGCTGCTCTGCTGGCAGCTACAAGCTCGCCGTTTACACCCAAAATGTTATTTTGATTTCACTGACACAGAGATAATGTTTCATAACACACAGTCAGTCACGAATTAGCCCATCTGTCTGTTTGAGCTTCCCGGTGCTTATGGAGTCTGCGTGTGTTTGTTTGCGTGTGTGTGTGTGTGTGTGTGTGTGTTTGACCACAGTGGCTCAGCCTCTCCCCACCAGGATTCGCTGACGGCTGTCAGCTCATTGAGTGACTCCTCCACAGATTGTATTTGAGCCAAAATCCTGATCCCTGGTCTCGCTGCTCCTGTTGTGCTTTGCTTCCTCACGCCTCCTCGGCTTGTCGACATGCATATGCTGACACACTCGCGCATGCACTGTACATACAAGCACTCCCACACACACATACACACACGGGTTCGTCTGGTGGTAAGTTTTGGTTCTCAGCCGGTGAGAGTGTGAAGAAGAACCTGGAAGTGAATCTCTGACGGAGTGGAGGTGATTTCAGACGCTGGCTGAAGGATTTCTACCCAGTTTATTGGCATTAAGCGGAAAGTGAGCATATCAATAACCTCGCAGAAGAGTGTTTGAACTGCTGCAGTTGCTTGTGTCTCTTGAATCCCAGGCGGACTGGGTGGTGTTGAGATCAGCTGCACCATCTGCTCCAGGACTCCCTGTTCTTCTCCCGGCTCAAGATATATGACTCCTATGTCTGAGCTCAGAGAGTCGCCAGGAAAACGGAAATATAATAAACAAACAAAAAAAAAGATTTTTAGTCTCGCTAAATTGTCAATGCCACTGCTAATCCTAACATTCATAAACACAACATTATTTTATTACTCTTGCTTGCAGTTATAATGATAAAAATAAACTAATTTATAATTATTTGCATCATGATTGTTCCTCTATAGGTTTCTTTCATGAAGTTAAAGTTACATAAGTGTATAAAATTATATAAAATGTGTTTAAATTAGAGTAAAAGCAAACAAATTAAAAATTAAACCAACCGATATCTTTAAGTTAAAGGAAGGAAAGCTCTTAGATGACGTGTGTCAAAGTCGAGGCCCAGGGGCCAAATCTGGACCGCCATAGCATTTTCTGTGGCCCTCTAGACTCTATTAGGACAATTAAATAGAACTTTAAAGATAACAACTGTTACTTAAATAATATTTTATGATTCAAATTAAATGTTTTTTATTTGTATCCCCCAGATTAAATCTGTGTGTAAAAATGTTCAACATAATTTAAATTCAAGAATCTGAATCAGTTTTTGTCATTGAATGCAGACGGATGTTGATTAATATTTTAACCGTTTAATAATAAACATTTGGCTATAACAAAATAAAAAATAAACAACAGTTTGTTGTCCATATCTGAGATTATTACGTCTCAAAAACCTTCATCAGTTTAATCAGCTGCTCAGTGGTTTGATGGGTTCGGCTCTCCAAACTGTCACATGGCTCAAAATAGCTAAAAAACAAAAACAAAACAAAACTATATTCAGTGTTGTTTTAATCAGCTCAATAATAAACGAAACATTTAATATAATTTAATACATTAAATAGTCAAACTTCAGTACTAAACGGATTTGTGTAAATTGTTAAAGATTGGAAACTGTTTTACATGTATCTCTGCTCACCTGATTCAGATGTTTGCTCTGCATGCCACCTGCAGAAACCAGTTAATCACCCAGTTACCCAGGTGTGTGTGGGTGTGTGTGTGTGTGTGTGTGTGTGTGGCTTAAAGGAGACGCCTAAAACATGCAGGACGTGGGGCTTAAGGGTCAGGATTAGGTTGCACTTTCTTTTTTCATTTGTTGGTAATTTGCCTTAATTAAAAATAAAAAACCTTCATCAGTCTTGATTTGCTGTTGTGGGCGGCCACACAAAATATTTTCATGGGCCAGAAATGGCCCCTGACCCACACTTTGGACACCCCTGCTGTAGATGCTGATTCTGAGGTCACACAGCCATTTAAATTAGGAAATAAAATACATGCAACACGTTCACATAGGAATATATTATTACTGCTGCAGCTGTAGGGTTGAGCTTTGGTTCTCAGTCATTATTGTCAGTTTTTGTTCATTTATGATTCTTCACATTCAGAGAAATATATCTGAGTTTTTGTAGTTCCTCATTAATCCACCAGAGGCTTTTATTCACCATCACTGTTTACATTTTTCAGAAAATTTTGAAGGAGAAATTTTCTGCAAATATCTGCTTATGTATATATATATTGCTGCATACTGTAATATCGTTTGACTCTAAATGTGGGTTAAAGTATTTACAGTAATCTAATGTTTGTGAGAAAAACAGAGGGAGTTTGATGGCAGCTTTTGTTCATATTTAGATGAAGGGTTATTGTGAGACTTAATCCTTTTACAACTGAAGGATCAAAACAATAAACTTCTTTTTCTTCCACTTAGCAACAAATACTTTTCATCTGTTTTGCAGAAAATGGTTTTTTAATCTTGAGGAGTTGCAGGTAGAGCCTCTTCATCAGCCGAACTCCAAACTAACGTTTCACAGATGAAAAGTCATGAATGTTCCTCTGCAGGATAATCCTTTTCATATTTTTCTGCTGTTCCTTCAGACTTCTAGATTCAGTAAACAGATAAAATAATGAAATTAACATTTCTCAGCTCCAGCTTTCTAAAAAGCATAAGTTCATAACGCCGACAGTCCTTGTCGTCTGCAGAACATTCACAGCACTGATGAGAAACTCGCTGCCGTTTCTTTATTTACGGCTGAATCCAAACAGATGTCACTGCCATGTTTTACACTCTGGGATTTTACGGCTCTGCTTAAGAGCTGGAATTAATAATCATCGCTCTGTTTTTCTTTCTCAGAATCAGGGAGATTGGATCGGTTTCTGAAACATTTCCCCAAAACATAACGCACCTCCTCTAATTTTTATTACGGCCTAATTTTCTTCCTCCTCACTTGAAAGCTTGTGCAGTAATTTTCTGCTGCATGTTGCGCTGCTGCGATGCGAACAAAGCGCAGACCTACTTGTTCCTCCCTCTCTCTCTCTCTCTCTCGTTCTCTCCATCAAAGAAAAAGCGCCAGAAGACTCGATGCTGCCGAACAATTTTGATCGTTGCATAAATTTTTAAATTTGATTTCAACAGGAAAATCGAGTTCAGCTCTGAATAAGGAATCAAAGCTTTTTTAAGTTTTCTTCTCCTCCTCATCCAACACTATTTATGACCCCTCCCTTCCAACGCGTGCCCTCTCACCTGTCGCCCCCACCCACTGTTTTCTGAGACAATGCCGCCCAGATTGAGAGCCGCCGCTGTGATTTACATCACTGATTATAGTGTAATTTCACACTTATTTGCATGAATCTCCTCCAACATCCTCACCGAGCGTAATGGATTGTTGGAGCTCTGTGGTTCAAATGAGGGGTGAGCAAGATGGAGCGAAACACAGAGCGAAGGAGCCACGGGAAGAGACGGAGCGGCGGACAAAGTTCAAGTTAAAGTTCAAGGTCCTTTATCTTCATGGCCGTTTATCACACGCCGCTCTCGGCTGACTTTAAAGAGGCCGAAACAAAAGGAGGGAAGAGAAGCGAACAAAAAAAGAAATCCAATTACATCCAACTAATCAGCGGCTAGTCGCAAATGAAACGGCGCGCTGAAAGGACGTGGCTGTGTACCAAACCTTCTAATCAGGCTGGGAAGACGACAGGCCGATGCTTTATTAGGCTCAGGAGAGTCTGTTTAATAAAATAGCTCCACGCTTCTCTTCAGGGTCAGTTTACTTCATTAATACACAGTAACAGATTGTTCTCCCACCTTCAGCTGCGAGCTAACGCCTCGAAGCTTTTACTCGCGCTGCAGATTTATGTATTGCTAAATTTAAACATATATTCTTGCTGAAACAATCCTCACACTGCAAACCCACTCAGAGCGGGCTCAGCGAATGCGCATGAAGCCGTTTCATAACATTGACCCTAATTAATGCTGAGACTCTGCAGAAAGTCACAATATGTTCTGCTAATGGGATCTGAAGTCAATTCTACCCAGAGTGGTTTAATTCATTTGATTAATCCATCACAGTGACAGAATCCTTTCATTCAGATGTGGAACACCTTCACATGATTCATCCTCATGCCTCCGTTTATCTGCAGCTGTGATGAAACAGAGATATTTGCTGTTGACTGGAGGGTTCAAGTCGAGTTCAAGCAGAAACCTGTGAGCCAGAAGTTTTCAAATCCATTCAAAAGTACTTTACTTATCCCAAAGGGAAATTAATGGTTGTCATAACTAAAATTGTGGAAATATCTTCAGAGATTTGTCGTTTGTGAATGATCTCCAGTAGCAGTCTGTCTCACAAAGCATCTAAAGAGGCCTCTGACTGAAGATCCTGCTCCTGGATGACATGCTAACAACTCGTTATCAGGGACAGAGATGATACTAAAAAGTTTGCCTGCTAATCCACCTCATTTGCTTTTGCTGCTCCTGTTTAAATCCCTGTGTGTCTTTCTTTATGGTTAGAAAGGTAAAAGATGTTGGAGTTTCTGCTTCTCTCTCTCCGTCTCAACTCCTCTAGTGTTTTGGGTCGTAGTTCAGTTAATATTTGAACTTTTGAGATGCTTATCAGCTCCTCGCAGTTGTACAAAAAAAACACCTTGTTGCCATGGTTATGCATCATTCCTCAAATCCTTCCACCATGAGTCCTGCAGTTCAACAGTTATACTGTTGCACAAATTCAGGTGTGACAGAATGCGTGTAGTATACAACTATTTGTTTTGGTTGTATTTACCCAGAATGCCCTGCGCTGTGTAGTCCGCTTCCTAGTTTTGGAACGGTCTCCTTTCTGCTTGGCGTTCAAACCGCTGCAGAGTTCACTTCAGCCGAACTGAGACCGAGGCTTGTAGGTGGACCAGAGTTTGTTTTTTTGGTCCATATCAGAGATTGGTTACATATTCACACCTCCACACCCGGACCAGACCTTCTAGACAACTGGACTGGAGTTGGATTAAACATGGCTGCACCCTAAAATATTAACATTTTCAGAAAATGTACTGAATTACACAAGAGACTAGCTCAAGATTATTTGCTGCTGTTTGTTTCTCTCTCAGATCATTAAACAATATCAGAAATCACCTGAAACACCAGCCTCCACATCAGACGCCTCCCTGATGCTCCTGCAGTTTGAATGCAGCAGCAACCTGCTTATTTCAAGCACTATTCACTTCCAAAAAAATCCTCAGTCCTCAGAATGTGCAAAAAAACCACCCATCTGAAGTAGTATGAAATTAAAGAGAAGATCCGCGGCTGCGGATTGTGGATCTTTCTGATGTTCAAGGCTGCAGTGGATTTGTGTCGCTGCTAATAGCAGGGAAATATCCGCCACAGGGTCTGCATATCCAAATCGCTCCTGCAGCCGGCGGCTCCTCTCTATAGAGTCCCGCATTTCCTTGTGTTTTTTGTTTTTTCATCATCATGGATGCCAGTTATAGTTTTGTCTGAGAATTTCATCAGCGCTCTTTATGAGAGGTTAGCTGTCTTTGACACTCCCTTTATGAGCCCAGTTACGTTTTATGTGAAACCTTCGGTTGAAGCGTTGATGCGCCATGATCGTCAGTTTGTGAATTTTACGAGACGTGTGCGTCTCCGTCCGAAACCCACCAAAAACAAAAACCTTCCATGTTTTACCGTTCCCGTGTCACACTCGCTGTCCTGACGACGCTTCTTCGCCTCTCCTGCAAAATCTCTACGCCTCCATTAGGTCTGACTTTTTAATTTCTTAAGTCAGCTCATCGATTTCCACTTGTTGTCATGAGCTGAAGGCGGTAAAATAAAAAATAAAAAAAGGAGTCATGGTCAAATCCATGCAAATCGTGATTAATGGTGGCCGGCTTTAGGACGTTTGTTCTTCAGCGGCTGCACAGGGCTGCTCCCTGGTGATTCATTTCTCCTGCTTCCACACATTCCACCATTTCATCTCCCTTTTTGTTTCCTCATTGTTTCCCTTCACTTTCATCATAAGCCGCATGCTAATGTACTGTGCAGCCACGGCAGAGGCAGGAATATATCATCGTCTGATTACACTGGATAAGTGGATTTGTGGCTATTTGCACAGAGGAAGTGTCACGGTGACATTACATATGAAAAGCTAACTTTTCGGCGCAGGTAGAGCTGGGCTGGTTGTCATAGTGTCTGTGTGCTTCTGCAGCAGCCCGCCGTTCTGATGGTGAGAGACTGCTGAGGGAATTACCAGGCGTCAAGGGGAAGCTCCATTAGAATATCTGTGATGGATCCTAGAGTGAGCGTTGACGTTGAGGCTTTTTTTTTTAGCTACCTTATGCATAAATGGTGCAATTCAGACTGCTACTTAAGCCCTTGGCAGAGGTGCTTAAGCCTTCTCTCACACACAGTTTCCTCCCTGCTCACTCTGACATTGAACTGAAGTGCAAAGCCATGCAGCTCCCAGCAAGATGCTCAAAATGGTCATTTGCATTATTTAAAGCTTCCAGTACTGTCTTTCTACCATATCTAAAGGCAACGTGGGTTACTTTATTAGCCACGATGTAGAAAATCTGTCAATCTTTCAACTTGCGTAACACCCAGCAATTACAGCAACAAAAAAAGTGAAGCATGTTAAA
This sequence comes from Poeciliopsis retropinna, assembly GCA_010277075.1. Lineage (NCBI taxonomy): Eukaryota > Metazoa > Chordata > Actinopteri > Cyprinodontiformes > Poeciliidae > Poeciliopsis > Poeciliopsis retropinna. The sequence goes on along the minus strand of VMRM01000035.1, from coordinate 1,925,837 downwards.
TTACGCTGGCAGGAATCAGATGAACATTTGTTGTAAATCTCACAGAAAGGCTACAAAGTTCACCTCCGGGGGGATTTAGGCTGTGGATTTTAAAACGTCGTTTTTAGACGGTGCTGGAATATTGGGACGCTTCAGACAGTTTCAGGATGAGCAGAAATTAAATCACAGTGTCAAAGAATGCTCTGTTTGTTCAAACGAAACCAGCGGAACAACAAAGATGCATACGGATCGATAGAACGGACCGGGTTACTGACCCTGATGCTCTGCTCTCAGTCATGCTCCTTCTAACTGGTTCTGGCTCGGTGTTGTGGACAAAGCCACGCCCCTGCAGAATCTGACCTCCGTTCTGGCACACTAATCAGAGTAACGCATCAAAATAATTTCAAACTTTCTATACTTTTGTATATTTTATTCAAATAGACAGCTGGGTTTTTTGGCCGTAGCATTTCCATAAAGCCATAATGCAACCGATGTTTTAGCAAACATACCCTGACTTATTTAGCAGAAGTTAGTCCTTCTGTGTTTTAGCTGATGATTGGGTTGAGTTCATTTAATTATACAAGTCAAGATATAAACTGGATCAATTTTCCTTGAGGTGATAAAACCTTAATAGTTGGGCAGTAACTAGCTATTACATTTACTTCAATAACCATTTTTGAAAATATTTACTTTTAGAAGTATTTTTACTATTCTGTATTTTTTACTTTTACTTGAGTAATTTTATTTTGAAGTATCTCTACTCTTACTTGAGTAAAATTTCTGGGTTTTCTACCCACTGAATGAAAAACAAACCAAAAATTCACCAGACAAGCACACACTTGCACTTTTTGTTGATGTTTTATAAGTTTTATGTTGAAAGAAACTGATGTGGAAAAAAAATATTTTCATTTATTTAAGTTATTTATGCTGATTTCACTACAGTGTAGATATTAGTTTTGGAGGATTTAGTTTCTCTGGCAGGTTTCCACTAATAAACGCAACAAGAAATAGTTCAAAGTTTCTGTTTTGTTACAAAAAATAAAAAATATATCAGATTACTGACACAAATCTCTGTTACGAAACTGCATCACAGTCACAGACCACAACGATCAAGAGAGTGGATATTGTCACAGAAAGAAAAATCATTATTTAATTTTGATCAATAGTTGCGTTTCCATTGATCAGATACATTTTGGAAATACATTTTCTTAAAAGAAACATGACAATTATATAAAAAATATTCAATAAGTTTGGCGCTCGTATGAGGTGGTGTCTTTGCTGAATCAAAATTGATTTAATTGGCAAAACTGCTATTAGAAAAATGTATTCACATCACACGAGTCACATTATCAATAACCGGATGTTGCCACTGGCAAAAACCATGAAGAAGACGACAACAGGAAGTGGTTGGAGGAAAGTGTTGAAGCATGTTTTTAATGAGTTGTTGTGGTTTTTGTTTGGGGTTTTTTCACTATAGTGGAATATTATCAAAGTTTTGTGCATATTTGAAACAAGTTACTGACAGGAGAGTGTCGTCTGGTAACTGGAAGGTGACTGGTTGGATTTCAGCTTTGCCCTGCCACATATAAAGGTGCTTTTGGGCAAGATAAACTCTCCGTATTAGTCTAAGTGTGAACAATATGGGTTTACCATATATTAAAAACTGTCTATATCCTGAATAATATTGAAATGTTCTACTATTCACAGGGTTTTCAACAATAATACTTTTCATTTCAGCGATATTCATTCAGAGTTTCAATATATTGTTAGATTACCTTGCCTTAAAAATAAAAAAAATTATTTATCTATAATGTTACCTCAAGTATAAACATTAGCCATCATTTTTTACTTTATTCACCCAAACTATGCAAATTTAAAATTAATCAAGAAATTAGCAAAGTATGATTGTGTTTGAATGTGCAATAAAATCCTTTTATTTCAACCAAAAACTGCTAAACATAATATCTATAATACCTGCCAAAATCCAACAATTAATTTTAAAAAATCCTAAATTTATGAAATTAACTCCTCAAATGTTCTCACATCACCGTGTGAACATAAGGAATAATAACTTTTCAAACCTCTCACCCAGCTGCCTCATGAATATGCATGCATTTATTCGTTTAGAGGCTTTACGTCCCAAGCTCATTTTGCCTTAATAATGAAGAAAAAATCTAATTTTAAAGTTTCTGAGGAATGGCCGCATTTTCTGTTGTCATCCCACATTTACAAGGAAGAAAATCATGAGAATTTCCAAACTGGGGCTGTTAAATGCAACCCAAACTGAGTTAGAAAATACACCAATGAGAGAAGCTTCGGAGCAGCACATTCGTCCTGCAGGTAGATTCAAAACATCCCTAAAAGAAGAAAAACAAAATGAGCACTTTCTAATTTTAGGGCAGTTAAACAGTTTTAAAGATCTTGTTGAGCTTGCTGAATCACCAGCAGGGCTAACCTGCTGTAGTGCAGCTCCAACGCCTCTCCACCACTCACTGCGCCGCACCTCGGTCCAGTCTGCACCCAAACCTCCACACTTCCACCCCCTCCTGGCTCTGTAGCGCGCTCTTCATCTCTCCGTCTTTGTCTTCCTCCCTCCTCCTCACCGCGGTGGGGCCCTGCCAGGGGCTCATGATCGGATTTAGCGCCACGTTCTCACTCTGTTTCGCAGAGATGAGTGACAGATGGTGGCCATTAGTGTATATTCCATGCATCTGTTGCAAGGCGCTAATTTATCTCATTAGGGGAACGTGTGGAGGGGGAGGACGGCGTGTGTAGGAGCAGGATGGAGCTTTTTATTATGAGTGTAAAACACAGGGAAAGATGCGCTGAGGCTGAGGGAGGGGGCGGGGCTCCCGAGGCTCGCCACCCAATCACTGGGTGCTGATGTGTGGGTATGGAGGGTATTTATGCATTTAAATGGGTCACTTTGTGGAGAGATTTAAAACAAGCCCACCACATTCCCACACACCTCTGACATGCTGCATATTTACCCCGGGAGCGGCTCACGCTGAGGCCTAATTATTGCTGATGCTCATCCTGGTGGCGGCCTATATGCTGCGCGTGTGTCGTGTGACAGGTTTGACAAAGTCCTCTGAACAGACCATTAGCAGGATGACATATGCTGCCGCTTTGCGGTGTGGCACAGGTTTTTGTTTCGCCTGTAATTTATGTGTTTCATGCCGCGGCCAAGAGAGGAATTCATCTCCGATTGGCTGGCGGGAGGCCGTGTGAGATAAACCAACCGGTGTGTGGTGTAAATCGTGGGTAACCATGGCAACTATATTTAAGGCAGCATTACGAAAGAATGAGTGAAACGAATCTAACCACGAGTTTCCCTCGACACAAAAAGAAGATCAATAAAGTGTCTGCCGGGGTGTCATGGCACTCCTGCCTCCAAAGGAGCGTCTCTCACCACGAGGAGCAAACCTCAATGGCCGCACAAAAAGCTCCTAATTTACTGTTTCAGCTTGAGAGCCTCTCTCAAAGCCGCTAATTTTAAATTTTGAAAAGCAGCTGAGGGCCTGGGAGAGGGAGGTGAGGATTTACGCGTCGGTTCGCGCGGCCCGGTTTCATGATCAGCGGACCAAACGAAGCTCACTTAAATCAGAAGGTTCAGCTCATATTAGAGGTTTTATCTGGTTTCATCAACTTACATGTATTTTATTAGAGCAAAATAAGCCAAACGTGTTGTGTAACCGTATATTGGAGAAAAGATTAATTTTTAAAATTATTTTAAATTATTGATTATTTCTGCAGTCTTTGTCAAAGTCCATATCTCTACCAACTTTTCTACACCTAAAAACTGAAATCGTGACATTTTTCTTTCCAAAAGAACTTAAGCTGTCAGAGTTGATAGAAGACATTCTCACATTCTCAAGCTTTCCCACAAATTATTGCAGATCAGTTAGATTAAAACTGCATTATGTAACTTTTAATAAATGTTTGTGACAGCACAATATGCCAGACAAAGACCAATGTCTTCTCTGAGCTGCTATTACTATCCGAAGACATGCACCGCTCCCGACCAAAAACAACCAATCAGAGCCTGGAGGAGGGTCTTAGCGCTGTCAATCAATGTGCTAAATGTGCTAATGGCGGAGAAACAACTGACGGTCGCAGGAAAACCGTTTATCTGCTGTTATCAACAGGGTGTTAACACTACTGTTAATTCAGGGCTAAAACGACTAATCACATTTATCGTGACTAATTGTTAAATGTAGTAAACAAACTCAAAAACAGTCCAATTGCAGAGCAGTAATCAGGCTATGACTGAACAAATAATCTATGCATTTTAAATTTTTTGTCACCTTTTGCATCTAATTATTAATTGGTTAATCTAAAAATGAATCACCAGATCAGCACTGCACTGTATTTTTGTTCAGTCAGCAATGGGGCTTAACTTTCTACATGTTGATGTTAAAAGTTCAGTTTTAGCTGGAGATGCATCAGATGCTACAAATGATCAAGTGTTCACTAAATAAATGATGCTACTGACTGTTAGGCAAGACAATAGTTATTTTTAAATTATTTGTAATTTGCATAATAACAAACACATAGATGCTTTTATCTATGTATTAAAAAGGCTTAAGTGGGTAAACAAAAACACCAGAAAGTGCCATTTTTAAATCTGATTAATAAACTAACCATCAGAATAATCAATTACTAAAATAATTGCAGCCTCTGTTGTTTCGTCTCAGGTGTTCTGCAGACTCTAACAGGTTTTGTTTGGCTCCATCCGTCTCCCATCAACGGTGATCAGCTTCCCTGTTCTTTGTGATTCAATGCATGATGCTGCCACCACCATGCTTCGCTGCTGGCATGGAATGATTTTTGCTGTGTCTCTAAACGAATTGGGTCAGATTGAAAAAGTTTCTATCTGCTATGAAATTATCAGAACTCTTTGAAACGTCCAAAGCCTGGAATGCTGCTGTTGAGATGTATGCTCAGATTAAGTTACACACACATAAGGAGTTCATCAATTATTTGGTTTCTGAAAACTGTTGGTTGCGTTGGTGAAGTTGAAGAACTTCAGTGGGTATGAATCCTTCTGAAAGCTGCTGTTTTCTGAGACCATCTGGGTTCTGAAGAGTTCATCTTAGTTTGTGTACATATTCTGAGAGACATGTCAGATTTTCCACTTTTAGCAGCGCTGCAGACTAAATTTAGATGCTCTGAATTATGTAAACAGGGCTTTTTTTAAGGACTGAGACTGTGGTGTTTCCCCATCAGATAAAAGAGAAAAAAAAACTCCTCATTCCTCAGTTTACCTGCTGGGAATTAAGCTGGGTGCTTATTATGGGATGTACTGCTATGTGTTTTCATAGAGAACCCGTCAGTCACCTGCAGAGGAAAACCTACGCTTGTTTTCATTAATCAGTTAGGTGCTAAAATAGAAAATGAGTGAATGTAGATCGTATTTAAAGCACTCCACACCAAACCAATGCAATTAAATCAGGTAATAGCAACACGCTAAGGGCTAACTGTTACAGCTTTGGTTCCTGATTTCTTGTGACACAAAAATTTGTAAAGGTACGTATAGCAAGCCCAGTGGTCATAAATATGTGACAGTATGGCAAGCCATTTGTGTATTAATTCTTCTTCTTACCCACTAGTTCACTGCTTGCGATGTGGATTTAGTGGCAAATAAATAAACATTAAAAAAAGCTATGTAAGTTTCTCAAGTCAAAAAGAAATAGATGTCAGACACGTGAAACATTTATAACGTTTTTACAAAATGTTTCTAGTTCTGATCCTGAAGTCGAAGCTAAACATCAAACATGTTTTATGTTTTAATTTGTCAGCAAAAAAATCTAACCTTCTAGTTTGACATTTAATCTGTCAGGTTAAGATGGTTCAGATTCAGACTGGATGGGAATGTTTGAAATATTTTTAGTTGTAAAGTGAGGTACGAATAGCTGTAAAGAAAAATGACCAGGGATTTTTTTTTTTTTTCTGTTTGGATGTAAGCAGAAAAATTCAACATTTTATTGACAAGTGAAAAACAGAATCTTTTAAACGTTTAATAAACTGCTGAGAATGTTTTCAGATACATGAAGGTAAATTAAATCTTTTCAGAATAATTGTTTCTCACCAACTGAAAAAAGTGATAACTTTCTTTCAGAGGTGACAGAATCATATTATCAGATTATTTGTACTTATTATGTATTTTTATCATGGTTTAGTCAGGACAAATCTTTCAGTTATTTTCGTTTTTATTAAAGAAAAACTTGAATTAAGATGACCTCTGCAACTCAGAGCTGAAATAATTTTCCTTCATTTTGGGTTTTTTGGCTGCTTGTTGAACTCAAACACATGGTGGCGACTTCTGGTAAAGTTTGGCAAATTAAAAACAAGTTTTAAACTCAGATCACGCTCTGATTTGGTCTGTGCATTTTTACATGATTTTCATACGTCAGTTGAGCTTCTTGAATAATGTTCACTTGTTTTTGTTCATCTAAAGAAGGAGGAAGGTGCATTCTGCATCCTGCAGCTGGTGAATCGTATTTCCAAGAAGGTGTACAGCGTTTTTAAATGATCTATCACACAAACAAACTTATTCACCTGTTTTTAATTGCAGTACTGATTGCCGTTGAAATTTCTTTCATTTTTTTAATTAAATTTTTTTACACATTAGCAGAATATTGACAGAGTTTTGCACACATTTGTAATGGAATCACAGGTAGAAGAAAGTTTGATTCATTGAAGTTAAATAAAGAGGAATGAACTTGAAGCCGGACTGTGAAATATATTCAATTTTTTAATCAATTCTTATTGATCTTTTACAGTTTTATCCAATAATTAGTGTCTGAATCCCCCTGGTTGTTTTTGTCTTTGCGGCTGCTGCATTTTTGCTCAGGAACCAGTAAAACGACGAGTGAAACTGGACATTTCAGGCTTTAAATTTATCGATAGAAGCGTACATTTTCTCATTAAGTGCTGATTAATGCAAGTGTAAAACCAGTCGCTGTGATTTAATCCCACTAATGTTACTGTAATGAGGCAAAAACAAGCTAAAAAGCTTCCTGTTTGGTTTTAATAGCCTATTTAAAACGTACCAAAAGGTGATGCATGCGTTATTTTGACATAAATACTCATTATGGCGTGGATTTTGACACAGCGCTGTAATCAAACAGAGGAACAACAGGGAAATTGCAGAGAAGATTGGCAGCCTCCTCTGCATGTTATTCTGGAAGGTTTCGCCAATATGTGCAAGTTTTCTGTTTGGGAGGAAAAGAGCAGCAAACAATCGATTTTAGCCCGACGACATGAAACTTGACCAGTAAATTAAGTGAGGATATATTTTAAAACTGACAGAAATATTCTGGCTCCGGTGAAGCGGGAGCCATAAACGCCAGAAAAACGACACCTTCTGTTCAATCTGATGCATTAAAGCTGTTGTGGATTCCTTCCCTGCTTTCATAGGAAAAATCTTTCTTTCGGGAGATTTACTTTGTAATAAATGCACCAGTGCTCTACCAGCATTGTTTCCTTTTTAATAAGGAAGTATTGTGAGAAATGTGAGGGGTTTAGGGAAGTGGATGAAACTGCGATGAGTCCAATTTCCAGACAAACGTGCCGTTCACCTCAGTGGTGGAAATAAAGACCCGGGTTAATGCAGAGTAGAGACATTTTCCTCTTGTTTTTATTGTCTGCAGAATTGCCAACCAGCCATAAGACATGAATTACTTCTGCAAGTCAGGATGTGCAATTTCTGAGCAATATTTATGATGACCAGGTTATTGGGCTGCGATTCGGGAGCATGAAGTCTGTTCTGCATATTACCTTCACACTGCAAAAACACAAAGTCGTACCAAGTATTTTAGTTTAGTTTCTACAGCAAATATCTTAGTACACTTAAAGTAATTTAAAAGTAATTTCCAGCAAGATATACAGCCTTGTTTTTAGTCAACAATTGTTTTTACTGATCATAAGTACTAGTTCCACCGGCAGATTGGAAAACAGTTTTCCCTTATTTTAAGTCTTTTAAACTATTTTTATTAATATTCAAGAATTAATGACGTAAAACAAGCTGGTATATCTTGCTGACAAGCTACTTAAAAGAAGTTTATTATTCTTTTAAGGTTAATTATGTATTTGCACTTGAAATTAAACAAAAATAATTTAAATTTTTGAAGTATTTGCCTGTATTCATTATGCAAATAAGCTATAATTGCTAAAAAGTACCTAACAGGACAGAAATATGCATTTTATTCAAATAAAATGTTAATTTCTGCTCAATATTTATCCACCTAACAGAGACATTTTTGTATAATTCGCTTGTTTTTCCAGCTGAAGGAAACTGCTTATCAAACATGTGTATGTATGCCCATGTAAGAGCCTGTATAATTACAGATTCATCTATAAATGGAAACTTGCCTCAGAACAACAATTAGTGCCATTATTTAAAGCCCAACACGTAAAGCAATCAGCCTCTGATGTGTACTGAAGTAAAATAATCTCTCATAAATAATATTTTTAATTAAAACCTTTAAATCTCTTTTTTATTACTAAAAGCACAACGGCTCATGCAAAATGTGACGTGAATTAAAGAATGAGCAGGAAAAACCAGAAGGGCTTGCAGACGCAGGTGTTTGCAGTAATTGTACCTGCAGAAGTTGGGCTGATTACTTCAACAATAACCCACTGATGAGTTAACCAAAGTAAAAAATGTCGCTTCCTTGGTGGGACGGCGACGCTTCGTCCTCCTGGGCTGAAAGCGCAGCGGATGTTTAAATTTGTGGATTAACAGAGATGTCTGTTCTCCTCATAGATTGTTTCAGCACACATTCATGAATAAAGGACGGCTTTAAGGAGATTTGGCATCAGGGCTCTTATTGACCCGTCTTCTGTGTACGGTTTTTGCTGAGGCTATCGGCGAACCCAGGGGAGGGATTTAGTCTTCCCAGGAAGAAAAAAATCTAATATTTTTCTACATTAAAGTGGAATAAAAGCCACATGGCAGGCTGTGTGCGTGGCAGTGAGATGATAAAGTGGTGACCCTGCAGCCTCTCACCACAACCCGAGTTAAACGCTCTGGTTCTGCCTCCTGCTATCTGCTCCGGATGCTACCAGAGGTGACAAGTTCTCATAAGCAAGAGTCCACAGTCGCTGTTGATGCTGTCACCTCGTGTGTCTGTGTAATTTCTGTAACTTCTGCCTTTAAAGCTTTAATGCAAGAAGCTGCAGAGGACTTTTGATGCACAGGTGCATCTTTTCTGATTGTTATTTTTGTTTGGTTGAAGCTGCAATATGTAACTTTTATCAAAAAATATGTTTTCTATGTGTTTGTTCCCAAAAAGCATAAACCCACAGACAATGCTACAAAATATGTAAGGAAAAATTAACTTTTACAATGTTTTTTTATTCACTGTTCATTAATTGCTGCATTCATTTAGCATGAGTTAAAGCAGGGGTGTCCAACGTGTGGCTCGGGGGCCATTTGTGGCCCTAGAAGAGGTTGTGTGGCCCCCAACTGCAATTCAAGAATAGCACAAATTTGTCTTGGCCACCACAGTTGTAGATGCAAACTTTTTTATTTTTAATAATCAGGGTAAAATTATTACCAACATAATTTTATTACAATTGTACAACACAAACTATTTGTCTTTAATATATAACTTTTTTTTTAGAAGCAGAATCATGTTTATGTAGAAACTCTTGCCAAAAAGCCAATGTTGTTTTGCCTAAATCAGCTTTTATTTATTTTGATTTATTAAACCTGGCTAAAAATAGCAAGTGAAAAGAAATTACTCAAATCTTTTTCCTATAAAAGCATAAATTGTAGGAAAGGTTCAATCAAGCCCAAAAGAATTAGAAAACCAAATAAAATTCCTTCTAAAACAGAAAATGTGCAAAATTATTTCAAGGTTCCAGATCTCCAAAAAATAACATCCACTTTCTACAAACAAACAGACAAACAAACAAAACCACCAATAATCAGGGAACATTAATTGGTTGATTTTACTTATCTTGTCAGAAAATGTAAATTTTTTTTGCTAGTGTGTTTAAATTTTATTTGCAGCCAATAAGAAACTTAAATAACAAAACTGAATTACAGAAAACAAACATTATGTTGAAAAATATATGATTAATTGGGTTAAATTTCTTTTCTTCTTCTTCTTCAGCGCCCCCTGGAGCCCCACTTTGAAAGACGCAGCATAATGAGGCAGATTATCTGTGAAAAAATCGATTTCCTCCATGGGAAGAAGGGCATAAAAAAAAACAATCAGAGCCAGCAGGCGAGTCTTAGCGGTGTCAATCAGGCTCATGTAGTTGATGCTAAATGTGCTAATGGCAGAGAAACAGTTTACCGTCACAGGAACACCGTTCAGCTAACTAGCTTTAGCATTGACGACAGGCTTTACGAGCTGCAGTGTGGAGTGATTGGCAGCACTAAGTCCCGCCCCCTGGCTCTCATTGGTTGGTTCTAGTAGGAACTGGGAGAAAACATTCAGTCTTTTGACTGAATGGTTTTAGTCTTAATGTTTATTTTGTGATTATTAATAAGTGATTGCTGTGGTACAAGGAGAAAACGATAAATATATCGCTGCACTTGACTTCACTGCAGTGCTTCTCAAATTCAGTCGTCAGGTTTCCTGCTCTGCTTGTTTTAGATGTGCCTCTAATCCAGAACAGCTGATTCAAATGATTGCATGACCATCAAGTCCTGCAGAAGCCTGTTAATCACCAAAATATTAAATCCAGGTGTGTGGCAGACAGGAAACACCCCAAACTGGTCATAACATACTGTCACAACACAGTGACTGTTTCAACAAACATGTAAAAATATTTTTAATACAGTTACATACTGCAGCTTTTTATGCATGTTTAATTTGATTAAGTTTTAAAGAAGAAAGGAGGAAGCTGGCACACAGCCCCACAATCAATCATAATTGAGTTTCTTCATCAGGAGTGCTGCAGCAGCATTCTGGATGAAGACCTGGGGACGGGGGGTAAACATGGGCTGATCAATACATCAGCCCAGAGCAGAGCGGCTTGTTTATGTTTTAAGGCTGAAGTGCATCACTCTGACTCACCTGTCCCAGAGACGGCTGAAGGTGCAGGAAGCTTAAATTTTAAATTATGTTGGGTTGAAAAACTTCATGTAGCTCATTTCTCCCTCCTGGCAGCTCTGGTATGTTTAGTTCAGACTGAAGGCAACAATCACTCCGACACTATAAAACTCAAATTTCTGCTGTGGTAAAGTCAGATGATAAATAATTGGATTAAATTATAAGTGTTGTCGGCACGAACCAGAAATATGTCACAGTTTTGGTTCTAAAATTGGTGGAGTTCATATGAAGCACATGTTTTGTTAATTTACATAAAAAATTATACACATATATATAATCTGTTTGCTTCTTAAAATATGCAGAATTCTTTCACTCTAAGAAAATATTAATGTGTACTTCACAGGGATCGTACAATGAGAACATTTTGTAAAAATCTGTTTTTCTTCATTAGCATTGTAGCTAAATTGTAAGAGAAAAAAACACCCAGACTATCAAAACAAATAATTTAAACCTTCCTGCTACGAATAAATCAACAGCTTAGTTATGATATTGCAGTACAGATGACTTTTTACTCTGGTTTCACCTTTTCTAAAATCTCTTTGGTTTATATTTTTTGTATTTTTACAGCATTAACAGGATGAAATTCTCTTGATTTTAAAATCCCAGTAAAACCGCCACAGAGTCTTTATGTTTACATATTTATTCAATAAATTAGAATATTACACAAAAGCCCATTTATTTCATAAGCTTTATCAAGTGAAACTCACAGGTGGCTGTTTAAAATCTGTTATTTCTGTTAATTATGATGATTTTCCACTTACAGGTAATGAAAATAGGACTTAAAATTTTAATATTTTGCTTATGAAATAGAAATATTCGAAACTGCTACATTTTTTTCTTATTTGCAAGAAAATTTGAAGAAAATATTCAGTGAAAATCTCAATCTAATTTATTTTCGTTGGTTTGAGGGCCACACAGAGTCATTCTAAGGGCCATAAACGGTCCATGAGCCACATTTTGAGCATCCCTGCTTTAAGGTCTAAATAAAGCACCAAGTAGTGAGATTTGCTTTTCAGTGTCGAGTTTCCAGTTGGAAAACTGGGTAAGCGTTATGTTGAAGCCATAAGGAAACAGTGCAACATACCAACTGTGTTAAAAGAAAAGAAAAAAAAACCGAAACACTTTTTGGATGCGCGTGGGGGGGGTTGCAGATTGCGCTGCAGATTTCTGTGAGATTTATTGCCGAGTCGCAGGATCTTTATCTGAGTTTATGCTGCCACGGCTGCCACGGAAAGCGTTTTGCTCATATCTCTGTGTACTTGTCTCTGTCTGCCGTCACATGTCTCTGTGAAGACGCTGTACTGTTTGTTCCCCGCCGCCTGCAGCCATGTTGGATGAAAGCGGCGTTGGAGGTGGATGAGAGTCGAATGCAAGCAGCCTGCAGTGAATCTGTGCGCTGCGACTTGTGTTTATGGGGGCCAGGTCACCGGGAGGTCTCCTTTCATGGAGGTGACAGATGTACAGGGAGATGCATATCAATGCGTGCGTGTCTCTATATGTTTGTGTGTGTCAGGGAAGCCCTCTGTTTTATTTTGGGAGGAGATTTTCCCTCTGATGAAATTAGACCTTCCCATAGATGAGAATGCTCATTTAAATGTCAGCCCTCATATTAGCCGGCCCCCTGTGAGATATGGGGAATCTGTGGAATCATTTAGATGTCAACCTTCATTTTATATCTTCACTTTAGTGATGAATGGAACCAGTTTGTGTCTCCTGAGCAGACGAAGAGCAGGGAGGCCTGAGTCAACAGTCAGGGAGGGAGATCCCAGAGATCACTGCAAAAAAAAAAAGTTTTCTCGTGCCAATATCTTAGTACACTTGGAATAAGAGAAAATTAACGTTTTCAGCAACATAAGTTTGTTTTACGTAAATAATTGCTAAATATTGATGAAATGTTTTGGTCCGAATTTGACTTGTAACGTGGGAAAATGTCTTTTTATACGTTTATTTCATTTACATTAATTAAAAGTCATTTTAAGTTCGTTTTGTTTTATTTCTTATAAGATATTTACACTAAAAACTAGACAAAAATGCTTGATTTTATGTTTTTGCAGCGAGAGATAAAGTCTTGTGTAAAACATAATTTCTCTAAATATTTTTGTCTAGTTTCTGGTGCAAATATTTTAACACATTTAACACTAAACTAACTTAGAAGTAACTTTTTACAAGGATAAATGAGATTGTTTTAAGTAAATATTTGCTTAATATTGATGAAAAAGTGCAATTATTTCCCTTATAACATCGTGAAATACTTGTATTTTGTCATCAATATTAGGAATTATTTACTGAAAACAAGCTGCTGTCTTTCTGAAACATTGCTAGTAAATGAGTTTTGTCTTATTTTAAGTGTATTAAGATAACAGCAATAAAAACAAGACCAAAAATACTTTGTAAGATTTTGTGTTTTTGCAGTAATGGAAGCTCTTCTGCTACTTTGTTAGCTTTTAATGGCTCATTTAAATATCCCAGTTTCCACTGGACTCACTGGATTTTATGACTTTGTTGACAGATGTGAGCAGTAGCTGCTGGAAACAAAACTTATAAGGCTGCTGTTAAATCTTAATCTTCCAAATGTTCTTTTTTTCCCCTAAGTTTTGGTGAATACTTTGAATAAATAACAAAAAAATAATCAGCTGGAGGGTTGAGGTGTCCTCGAGAATGCCTGCAGACAAACTGTCTGCTAATCCCTGAATGGAGGTGTGATAGATCAAGGTGACTGCTGGTTTTCATGCGGAGGAAAAAGAAGAAACTTTCTACAGAAAGTCTGCAAATTAAAGTAATAACTCTTGAATTTTATCATCTTAATTTTAAGCCTTTGAAAAGTCATAAATATGCCCGGCTTTTATTCTAGGTTTTAATCATTCATGGGGTTTTTTTCTCCTCATTTTTTTGGGAAAGGCCAAAAAGTAAAATGCCTGGCCTTCATTTGTTACATGAGTTGTAGTTTTGCTGATGTTATAGAACTACAATCCCCGTGATGGCAGGAAGAAATAAGCTGATAGTTTTATTACAATATTTTCTGGTATTATTGTGACAACAATAAGTAAAAATTAAGACTAAAACCATTTGAATCAGGTTTCTTCACAGCATCTAAAGTGTGATTCATAGCATTAGCTGCGTTTAATCCTGATATTTATTGATGGAAAAATCAGTGGAGAAAAATAACATTTCTGATCAAACTGTCAGTTTATTTGCTTTAAAATTTAACATTGATTATGGAGACAACTATAAATTCTTCTCAAAATAATTTTTTCACAATCAGTGATCAACAATAAATACCGGCTCAATCATCATGATAAAGTGTATATTGATTGATTGTGGTTGTGAATCTTCAATATTTAATTGTAACAGATGTTGTGGGAAGGAAAAATAATGTTATTTAAACATTTACAACTTTCCTTTTTCTCTCTTCTGCTTCACAGTGTTTGCTCTTTTTTTTTTTGCACATTTACTTTTAAAGGTCAGAAGATGTGTACCACTGATCTAAAGCCTCCAACTTTCTACTTTATTCTCACTAGTTGGGATTATTTTCATATCCAAACAGATGCAGCTGACCTCTTTTTAGGATTGACCTAAATATTAACTCTTATAGTTTGTTTATATTAACTTTTGCCAACCCGTTTCTAAGGAATTGTTTTGTGAATTTAGGCTACAGACAGATGTGCAGATGTGTCCTCTGAATGTTGGAGTTAATAAAAGGAAATCTACTTTTCAAAACAGGAATTTGTGTTCACACAACTGCTGCATGAGCTGCAGCTGGTACACGCTGTTAAGTTAAAGTCTACACGATGAGCGGTCCATCAGGGGAGAGCTGCAGCTTTTTAAGCTGTGTTACTTCCTCCACTTCGGGTCCAAAACACCTCAAACTTTTTGCCGAGCCCCGAAGCAAATCTACCGCACTCTTCAGCTGCGTCCCGTCGAGAGCCAGACACCCTGAATTATTCACTTGGCTCCATCAACATGTTTTGGGAGAAAAAGAAAAAGAAGAGGAAAGGAAAAACGCCTTGCTGCCTCTGCTTCTCTTCTTTATGTTTTGTTTTATTTCCCTTTTTTCTCTCAGGCTCTGAAAGCTGCATGGAGCGACTGAAGCTAACACAGCTAGGAGGAACTCCTGGGAGACGCAGTCGGCAGACAGGCACCTGTGTGCTTGTCAGCATCCCTTTGTGTCAGCCACCTAATTGGGAACAATTAGCCCAAAGGTTGTTTTACATGGCAGAACATGATAGACTTCAGTTATTCTATTGTTTCTGTTTTCTGAATGGCGCTATCTGAATGAAGCACTGATTGGAATTGTCTCTCCTGACGAGGCGCCGCGGCGTGTCAGCCTGTCAGAAAGACACTTCCTGAAAGCGCAGTGGAAATAAGCGCCGGAGCCGGGGAGGTCATTGTCATCAAACGAGCAGGCGTGCGATTTTACTGCGTGTATCTGATGATCGGGCCAGGGTTGGGTACCGCGGGGGCGGCGGCGACAACAAGCCTCTCATTTCTATCAGCGAAATAAGAGGCTGTCATCCAAGAACAGAACAACCAAGCTTCTGTAGGATATGATCAGTTGTGGTGATAATAAGTCATGATAGATTCTCTTAATGACTCTGCTGGCTTTT
Organism: Poeciliopsis retropinna; assembly: GCA_010277075.1. Lineage (NCBI taxonomy): Eukaryota > Metazoa > Chordata > Actinopteri > Cyprinodontiformes > Poeciliidae > Poeciliopsis > Poeciliopsis retropinna. The sequence continues at coordinate 1,910,182 of VMRM01000035.1, read as the reverse complement.
GCCGCCACACACACATCATCACCTTTCCCTTCCACGCTCATTTGTGAACACGGCGAGGCCAACTCGGCCCGCTGGTTGCCAAATGGAGCTAACCCGAAGCCAGCCGGCGCTGAGTCTCCTGCATCCCGTGGCTCTGGAGGGGAAGCCATCTTCCCAGGCCAAGGCAGCGTCTCCTCCACTGATCCCGCTCCTCTGTCACTCTGCAGGGGCTGCAGGGTTTGTGCCACAGTGGGGTTTTGTCTGTCTGTTCCTCAGTGCTGGCCTTTTATCAAAAGTCACGTCTCATTCAGCCAGTTCGGTCCAAACTCGCTGTGATTTCTAAATAAAGCGGATTGTTTAGCTTATTGTAGAAATTATTTAGCTGTTGATTTTCTCATTTAAAGCAGAGCTTGACGACTGAAGGGGAAATTTCTTTTTTTATCCGTTTATCCAAACTGATATTTGATTTCTGGGCCCCATTCATGCAAATAAACTATAATCCTGACCCAGTTTGAACTGGGTTCTGTTACTTTGGCCAGTTGTGTGCATCCGTTCATCTGGCCGGATATTTATGCAAATTAGGCACAAATATTTAAGTTAAGTTTATTTTTGCAGCATGTTGGAGCAACAAGGTTTTACTCAAGTAAAAGTAATGATTGTTATTACCTTTGTTTTACTTACTCTTATGGTTATCTACACCCATATTCTTATATGTAGGCATTTTGCTCATTATATTCAGAATCATTTTGCATTCATTAATTACATTGTTTTTGGATTTATTCTTTAATCTATTCATATTTTACTTTTTGCTCATTTAACCTTAAACTTTCCAGACATTCTAACAACTTCCCATCTGTCTGTGGAAAGTTCACTGTAACCTTTTGATGACTTTGTTCTGACACATCACCGCTGCAGAAAATGATAGTTTCCTGTGTTTTACAGCAGAGAGCCATTGTGTCAGGTTTTACAGATCCCTCACATTCAGTTCTGCAAAGAGATTTTAAAAGTGTGGTGGTCAGGGCTTTATCTCAGTTATTAAAATTCCTCGAGGCAAATTATCTGGCTCGAAGCTTCATTAAAGTTATGTTTTACTGTTAAGCGCATCATGTTCCGGCCGGGTGATTATTTGTGTTGCGCATTGTTCTCACTTCCACCTATGAGATGTTGACAAATGCTGACTGCTAGCAGAATAATGTCAAAGTTCGGGTTTTTGTTGTTTTTCGGGGAACCAATAGGCGTCATTAAAGAAACTGGTGCGATGCGTGGAGTACGGCAGCCTCTCTCCTCCCACAGCTGCTGGTTGGTGGCCGGTTGGGAGTGAATGGCAGGTGTATGGATACAGGTGAGCGGATAAACCGAACACAGTGGGTGGCTGTTCTGTAGTTGATGCTCATCGTTAGTGTGTAGCTTTTCAGACAAACTGGAAAAATGTCCTAACGTCGCTTCTATTCCCTAAAACGTTACTAAAGTAAATCTCACTAGGTATCGGCCGCCATATATCATTTTCCTTCTACGTCACAATTATCTGCTGCAGGTTGATCATGAATGACCTGAAGTTTGTGACAAAACTTTTAGAAAAAACTGTAAAACTTTTTATCACTGTGACTAACATTGAGCTCTCTGGCTTCTGGCTCCAGACTTGATTATTGCAACTTTTCTCTGTTTTCAGAAATGAATGAGTTAAAGTAGCTTTGGGTCTGACTTTAAGGTTTCTAGTTTCGATGTTTGGATCGTTTGAACCTGAATAGACATTTGTTTTGTTTTTATTGGATTTCAGATTGAGATTCTGAACCAGAAGTGTTTTTATCCAGGATTGTATAAATTTATGCTGCATCAGAGTTTAAATAACTTGATGCACCACAACTTTCCAGACTAGTAGGACTTTTTTTTTCCCAGATTTGCCTATTAGTAACTGGATATCAAAATGTTCTTAATATGAGATTTTGAAGTGGATGAAGCTAAAATTGCCACTTGAGGAGTTTTGGTTGAATATATTTAAAAAGTCATTTTAATGCAAAATGTTTGTATTTTTTGTGTAGTTTTGACTTGATCACTGCTCTGAATATGTTGTTCTTTCAGCTAATGGCCTCCTACTTTTTATTCATGCTGTTAATGATTTAAACTTTATTTAATAGTTTTGCCACTAACAGCCTGCAGCAGGTTACCTTCTCCTCTAAAAGTCAGTCCAGTAGCTTTCCTATTTATTTAAGGAGATGTCATTTGGTTGCAAAAAGTTGTTTAAACCACTAGATGTCTATGCTTTCTGCACACCGGAGCATCAGATTGTCTCGATGAGCTCAAAATGCTAAAGTTTCCTTTTCTCCCAGCAACACGGGTGTAAAACTTTCTTCCCCAGCCGTGCACGTTAGCGTTCGGTGCTCTGAAGGTGGTGTGGGCTTTTCAAAGCTTTAAATGATTCTATGAGCCAGAAACAGCAGTGAAGAGATCCAGGGTTGGTTTAAACCTGTCCAAGGGCCTGCCCTTGCTATTGTAGTACCCACAAGTATTCATTTGGATCATATAGAGCAACCGACAAGTAGAGCTTCAGCGCTTGCTTTATTATTGAGTAAGAGCTTTTAATGTCATGGGAAAAGTTTTCTGTGCCGACAAAGATGAAAATGTGCAGGAACTATCGAACGCTGGTCTTTTTGCAGGGTCATGTATTGGATATTGATCTGCAGCTCTGCACCCACAGCCTCTCCATCTGCAGCTCCTCGTCTTGTGTTTGTATCAGCAGAATATTTTGTCATGCATGTGCCTCTGCTTTGCCGTGGGACCGCGGCCACAGTCTTCCCACATCTTGTTGTGCCGTGCTGCTGGAGCTGAGTGGGTTTATTAGAGGGGCAGTATGGTGCTGGTGGTTTGTGTTGGCAGGCGCGCAGGTCTGATCCTTGGCTCGGTTCTTTCTTTAGAGCCGCGGTCTTGGCTGTCTGTACCGGACGTAACAGCAGGAGGATGCTGGAGTGCCGTAATAGATTGTGTTGGTGTTATATTTGTCATATAAATACACTTTGAGCTGTTTGTGTTTATGCTCGACAAGCGCCGCGCCTGGTTTTGTTTGTGTACATCCACTCTGGTAATGATTTAAATGTGTACATCCTTGCGCATATGCACGCCTGAGCGTTTGCTTCCTGACTTTGTGCGGATGCCAGCGGGTGCAGCTTGCAGCTCAGTGTGTTTATATATTCCTGCTCACAGTGTGCGCCCGGCACTGCGGCACAGCGCCCGACTTCACCTGAGGCCAAGGAATGTCCTCTCTTCCTCCTCCACCTCCTTCTCGCAGCGCTGCTCTCGCTCCTCGCCCACGCCCTCAGCGGGGCAGCGGGCACCTCCGCTCAGCCTGGGCCAAGCAGGCCTGCCGGGCATGTGGGTCTGCTGAACCCATCTACTCTCACCTGGACCTGGACAAGGTCAGGAAGTTGGGAAAGAATACATAACCGCAACATGCTCAGGCCTGGGGCAAGGAAGAGCAGAGGCAGCGTGAACCCAGCAGACCTTCTGTTCCTTTTCACAATAAACTAAAAAGGAGTTCCACTGTACAGACTGAGAGCAGCGCTGACTCTTTCCCCGGTAACTCAATGATCAAAGGGTTATAGCAGAAACAAACGAAACCAAAAAATTTCACTCTGTCAAGGTCAGTGGAATTAGACGAGCGGCGTGTTCTTAAACGTGTTTCCTTTGCCCAAAACACAGCCAGCCTCCTCCGTGTTCAGGCTGCAGTGGGAATGAGTGAACCGGGGGGTTATTCGGGGGATTTTCATGCTGTGCTGCACACCAAATAGGCAGAACCCCAGTCAGTCAGAGCAGGCAGAGAAATTCAGCACTAACCCTGGGATCACTCTGTGTCTATAGGAGAAAAAAAAAGCTTGATTTCTCCTTCACCGCTCTCTGTTCTCACACAGCAGACAGCATAGCTTTGTCTCGTCAATCCCACACTCCCAGAATTCAAACTAATACAAGCCGGGCCCACGGAGTGTCTCACTCCGTCAGGATGCAAGCTACAAGAGATTTGCTTCACTTCAGCGCCTTTGAAACAGGTTTTCCCTCATCGCCGCTCTCTGTTTGACTTTTAAAGACAAAGCTCCCAAGGAATTCGGGCATGGCGTATTCTGGGCTTTAGCGGCAGATGGGAGCAAGGGGGATTGTGGGTAAGGACAGTAGACGTGCAGCAGACCTCTCTGACTCCTCAGCTCATCTAATTCTAATACAGTTGACGTTCAGCGGCGAAATGGGGCCCAGCTACTTCTCATTCAGTGTGTTGCTGTGGATATCCAGAGGTTCTCAGAGATGTTCCAGGTTTCTTAAAGTGGCTCTGGGTAACCTGAGATAAAGTCCAGGTGACTTAGTAGCATCTCTGCTACGTTTCCTTTTCCCAAAGTGTATCCTTTTCCCAAAGCTGTTTGCAGAGAGGTTATGAATCAAAATGATCTCATTTTCCAAAGGCAGTCCTCTGAAGAAGACAGCAAAAACTGCACAAAAGAACATTTGGTGCAAAATGTATGAAAATAAAAAACATAAACTGATCAGGGAGACTGCCAAGAAGCAAACAGCAACTCTAAAGGAAACCCAGCAATTTCTGATTGACTGGACCTCCGGGACTATGAAGTAGGACTCCAGCTTGATACCGTCTTGTTCTTCACGAAACATCTGAGTTTGGCTAAAATCTCTCAAAAATGTATTTGGGTTTATGTTATAGGATGAAGGACCAAGATAGCCATAGCCAAAGCATGGTGGTGGCTGCATCATGTTGTGGGGTTACTTCAGATGGAACAGGGTCTAATTTAGGATGTTTTCACACCTGATAGTCTGGTAGACTCTGTTCGATTTGGGACCAAAATCGCAACATTTGTTTTAATTTCCAGCTGCTGCAGTTCACTTTCACACTGCACTGTGCCAAGCAATCGTTAAAAACCTGTTCCCCTCCTCGCCTGTGGGGGCGCTGCATCACGAGCCACTGAATAAAACAACACAAAAACCTCTGAAGGAGACATCAGGACAACTTCCTTCTTCACAAAATGTAAACAGAGTTGGAGTGACATCAGATTTTAGCAGGATTTCTCTTTTGCCTTTTTCTAAAGACCACGAACCATTTCTCCCTCTAGCGCATTTGTTTTTGTTGTATTTACCCACAATGCCCTGTGCTGTAGTCCACTTCCTGGATTTGGAGCGATCTCTGGTCTGCTTGGCGTTGACAGATGCAATTTTTATTTATACACTTCCAAATTACACTGATGTAACAAGTTCAATATCATTTAACGTTAAGAAGGAATCAGAATGCAGAGACATTTATTCTTATAACTGTTATATATTGGTTTATTAATAAAAGTGAGTTTGACACCTCTGCTCTAAACATCACTTTAAAGGCGGGAAAAGTTTGGAAAATAATTTGAGGAACCTCAATAAGCCTTTCACAACAAATCAGTTAATCGCAGAATAAATTAAAACAAGCTTGGTCATTTCCATTTGCATGATTTTTCTCATTCTGTCTGCTGTGCTGCTGCTAGCATAGCCCGTTGTGAAAACTAAGGCCAGTTGGCATAGTGACCGATGACAGTGGATAAATGGTTTTACAGGAAGGATAGTTGTTTCTCCCCAATTAGCAAATTTAGCGTCAATTACACGAGGATGATTGACAGCGCAAAGATCCGCCTCCTGGCTCTGATTGGTCGTTTTTGGTGTGTGCAGCTCATAGAGGAGGTGGAGGACATTGATCTTTGCACAGATTACCTGCCTCTTATTAAACTGTTATAACATGGTGATAGTTTTAACAAAAATGGGAAAAAAAATATTTTGATAAAAGTTTCTTACTGCATCAGAGAACTGAAAAAGTGTCACTTTTTCTAAACATTATGTCTGTTTGTATGTTAGAAAGATGGAAATTGAATAAAGAATAAATGTGTTCTAGTGACAGGCCTGGCCTGGAGTTGAAGCTGGGACTGTCTGAGACTCTCTCTCCTCCCGCCGCTGCCCGCCGCTCTCCCTCCTCATGTCCCCTCTTCCTTACCCTCATTTTTATCACCGTCGTTAAAACGGACCTCCTCGCCCCCCGACAGCGGTTTTTATAGTCCTTGAAGTTATTAAACATGTATAATTACTTTTAGTCGCTTCTGCCGTGGGGAGATGAAGAGAGAGTGGAGGGAGAGGATGGAGGTGGAGGGGGGGCGGCGGAGACAAATAGAGTTGGGTTTTGTGTGCTCGTATATCCTCATTCTTCATAGAGAGAGTGGAGGCGCTCAGTGTGTGTGTGTGTGTGTGTGTGTGTGTGTGTGTGTGTGTTTGCCCTCCTGCTACATGCTGCTCATATTTCTTTTATTGGCTTTGTGGCGTAGGTGCCGTGGCGCCCGCGGCGGCCGGGGGGACAGCAGGTGTGGCCTCTGTAGTCCGGGCTGTAAAGGCGCGGACTGCCCAGGAGCGGAGCCGCTTGCTGGGAGCCATCGCAACAGCTGCACGCCTGCCGCTGGGGCCGCCATTGTTTAGAGCCGCGTTCATCTCCTATTCATTATTCACAGCCTGGCTGTGTTTGTGAGCAGTCTAATTCAATCGTTTATTTATTTTTTTTGCTGTTTCTGTCACCGGGCCTTTTCAGCAGCAGACAGGAGAGTTAAGGTCAAGCTCCAGTAGGGGGCTCACTCACCCTGTCGCGTGGGCTGACAATTGATTTAGGTCATCCTGCGAAGGACGTCCAGGAGGAAGTGCTGTGGGTTTGTGTGACATTTCGGACACGGCTCCTCGCTGGGCCCGCCTCCTCTGAGCGTGTGCGGGGTAAATTTAAAGCAGCTGAGCGTTTTGGTGGGTTTAACTCCGGCTGCAGCGGCTGACGGGTGCAGGCGCTTTGAGGGGTGGGGGGCTGCAGCTTTGGAGCGGGGTCGGGTGAGGACAGAGGGGATGCACCGCGCTGCATTTCTGTCTGCACAGGGACATCTGCTGGATGCATGCGGTACTGCTGGTTTGCATACATGTATCATGAGCTGTTTAGAATCATCTTGATCATTTTTTAGTGTCATGTTGTGAAAAATAAACATTTTATACTTTCTGTTTCACTTCACATCACATCCTGAGACAAACCAGCAGCTAACTCTTGTAGTTGTTCCTTTCTGGGCTGATTTCTTCAGTTGATGATGTTGTGCAGCTCGGCTGCTCTGATCCTTTCTGTCTGCAGCCTTGCTGTCTTATTTTGCCCAGTAGATGGCAGCAGTGCTCTTGGTTTGATCTTCCTCTCAAACAAACCATGTGGAGCCTTTTTTTATTATTGTGATGCGATGAAACATTTGCGAATGTCTTTATTCTCATGCTTGAGTAAGATTTATTTTTAATAATTCATCATGATACACATCGTGCTGATTGCATTCAGAAAAAAGGAAACAATGCTCCTCAGAAGATTATCTCACATCCTCTGGTGTTTATCTTGCCTCCATATTAATAATGAACATAAACAGGAAATTTTCTGCAGGAAATTACTCAGCTGTTGACATGTAGATATATGGGTCACACCGACACTTATTCACCCAATTAAAAAGCCACGTTGTTCGGACAAACTGATACACAAACATGTAAAAAGAAAGAAAGAAACGTGACCCTTCCTGCTTCATTTCATCCCACTGTGTCCACAGCCATTAAACAGGAAATGATTTTCACAGGATTATCACAATAAACGACTTGAACAGCTAATAAACTATAAATAAAGCCGAATTTGGAAATTACAAGTGAATTAAAAGTTAAATAGATTTGGTTCAGCCCACAAACATTCATTCTATTAACACGGCTGTATTTAAATAAAGAATAAATCAATTATTGATATCTGCCAAAATAACTTCCCGAGTTGCTTTGGTTTATGTATTTTTTATTAACAGTACAAAAATAAAACCGTTGGGACGTGTAGGCTGTCTGAGAAAAACAAAGGCAACCATTTTCATGTTTTTGGGAATGTGTGACGTTCCTGCCGTCCTGGAAAAACGTCCGGAATCGTTTGGAGCGGGATTAGAAAAGGTTCATATCGTAACTGCGACTGAAACATTGAGGTTCTTGCTAAAATAACAAATGTGGAAGAGTGAATTTAGAATTGTTGAAACGGTTATTAGTATTAAAAAAGTTGGAAAAGTTTTGTAATGCAAATTCAGAAGTGAACATATTTAAGCAGAATATACTAACACAGTGTTCAGCTGGTGGGAGTTTAGTCTTGTTTTTCCAGAAATAACAAACCAAACCGTATGTTTTGTTACATTGATTTCTACAGCTTGTTAGTTATTTTTATTATTTAATTTTATTTTCTTGTATATTTTATGTTTTAGTTTGGGTAGGTTTTTATTGCTACATTTCTTAATGCTTTTCTTTAAAAACGAGGCTGTTATTATTTCTTTTTCATTCTGAAGTGTTTGTTTCTGTCCAGCGTCCTCACTGCAAAGATCAGGGCTTAAACACAAAGATCAGTTTTAAGAGGAAAACTAAAGATGTTTCCGTGCTGTAAGCGGGAAGCTCCAGGAGGCGAAGGAGAAATCCGCAGTTGGTGTTTTTCTGGATGTGCGGCGTTCGGGACAAAGAGGTTTTTCAGAACCAGCAGGATGAGAATAAACTGGGAAATCCTCGCTGTGAACGTCTCCGCTGCTCTCTGCCAGCTGCCTGTCTGGAATAAACAAACACCGGCTTATTTGTTGCAGGCGGAAATAAGCAGAATCAAACTGTACGCCGCTTATTAAAAAGCTTTCCTAATCTTGTGCAGAGCACACATTGCTCTGAGATAAAGACCACCAAATTAATTACCGGTTAATTATCACTTCTCACACTGCTTGTTCCAAAGAGGACAATGGAGTCTTTCCCCTCCTTTTTTCAGTCCTGCTCCTCCCCACGACACAGGTTTTCCTCCCTTCCATGGCTTGATAAAGTGTTTATTTATTCCTACAGTATATTTGGCAAACACAACCTTTTTTCCAGCTACCTCTGGAACGTCTGCACTTGAGTATGCTGGGAGAGGAGCAGGAAATATGATTTGAATGCAAATCAGTGATGTAAACACAGACAAGCAGCAACATGTTTTGGTGATTATGGAATAATATTCAAATAGAGAATATTCAAGAGGAAAAAAAAAAATCATGGTTGAATAATCACTTCAGTGAAACCGTCAATGAGTAAAAAGAGAGGAGGCACATTTTCAGCAAACAGGGAAATGACTGTACTTAGCCACTTGTCCTCTCACAAAGCAGTGTGATTAAAATGTAATGTTTAAATTATGGAAATGTTTGATCCTGTTATTTCTGTGTGGGACAAAGCCTTTAAACAGCAGCTTTAAACCTCCAGACAGGAAGGATTTAAAGCAGGAAGGCTACCTGTTAGCTTCCTGAAGGTGACAAGAAGGCATGTTTGAAGTATGACGGAGAAAGGAAATGTCTTTATAGAGTATAAGTTCTCCACATCTGGTCATGCTACAGCCACAAACTTCAAAATAGATTCTTTGGTTTTCAAATTTCTTATGTCCTTAATCTGATGCCCCGAAGAAATAATCCAGTATTTTTTATTATTATTTGTACAAATTCAGTTGAAGGAATGGATTAGGTTAGGATTATAAGAGGCCCGAGTGTTCAGCCCTGCAGAACCCCTAATGAAATTAACTGGATTACAGCTAGACACCAAATTTCACCATTTAAAACTTTCAGAAAATGTTTTAGTTATGATGTGACTGAATTATAAAGTTGAAAGAACTGACCATAAATAAACTTTTCAGGTAAAATCTGATAAAACTGGGCCTCCTTTATGTTTTACTTTTTGTGAATCAACCTTTAATTTGTTTAAATTAATCAGTTTGCAATGAACTCCCACTGCGTATCATGTGAATGTGATCATATCTGGTTTAGTGGCTGAAAAATTAAAGTTTCAGAGGTGAAACTGCAAAATATCCATGTTTTTACAGGAGGGTGCATAAACCTAGAGGTTGATTTTCTTACCCATCATGCTTATTGAAGTAGACATTTTAGAAAAATCAAAAGCAAATATATTTCCTCCCAGTTGTTACATCCTCCTTTTACCAGAAATGCATCCCTTCGTCACGAGGCTGAATCATTCAGAGGCGTTTTTGTTTCAGTTTTCTGCCAGAGGTCAACAGATTGTCATTTAAATGTTGTTAGTTGTAGTTCATAATGCTGTGCAGGTCAGGAAGGTTCCTAGGGCCTTAGAGGAACAGGCCCACAGCATCACTCATCCACTACCATACTCAACAGTTGGCATGTAGGGTTTTTATGTTGTTTTACACCAGACCCACCGTAAAGGAACAAACACTGCATTTTCCTCAAACAAATGGGGAGAAAGTGGCTGTTTAATGGTTGTATAAAATGGAACACGTTTTAAAATAATGCTCTTAATTTTATTATATTTTCTAAAATATTCTTCAGTCTCCTTGAATACAATCATACAAGTATGAATACAATCATTTCCACTACGATTGTTGCAGAACTTTCTTTTAGTAAAAGGTTCTTATGAGGTCTAGTGGAGAAAGAGTTCATAGATTTATGGATTCATTTTGAATCCATATTAAGCATGAACACCCAAACTGTACTCATTTATTAAAAATAATGCACATTTTAAGTTTTGTGTAGGTGAGGTAAACTTTGCAGCTAACAAAGATTCATATTTTCCAGCTATAGGATCTCCATCAGTGCAAGGGGCTTTGACTGAGGATTGTGCTAATGAGATAGATTCGGCATAAGTGTTGAAGTATGTGCAAAAAGAACCCCATTAAGTTTTACTTTGGACCGGGATCACTTCTGTTAAAATTGCAAAGTAAACTGTTGTCCTTGGAGAAGATTCGGCTCTCTCAGCGCTCCTATTTTGCTGCACAAACACTTTGAGGGAAGTAAAATAAAGACAAAAAACTATCCCAACAAAACAATAGGCCTTCTGCTTCTTCTCTGCTTGGACCCGTGATAATATTAAATATTATAGCTTTCATAATAATAATAATAATCGTAACAAACACAATGGGGTCCCAGAGGCAGGGCTGTTTGGAAGTCCATACACTCTGTGTTTAATGCATCTTATTCTTCTTCTCCACAGAGCTCCATTATTGTCCAAAAACTATTAAAACCACATCAGTGAGGCAGACTGTTGCACTGGGTGACATGTTCCTTTATTACCATGAATGATCACACGCTGTAGTTTACTTTGACTCAGTCCCACTTAGACTGCTCTGCTACCAGAAAGTCTCATTAAAGCACCAAATTGGTCCCAAGAAATCCACCATTTCTTTCCTGATAGTCATTTTTTGGCCAGATCCAGCGGGTTTTTTTTTTTTTTTTTTCTTACTTTCTCATCCAGGACTATGCGGCATACTACTGATGTCAGTAAATGCATCAGATTTGACAGTTATCACCAGTCGATCTCTGCCTGCAGACTGCTCAGCAAACTGTCATTCTGGTTTCAATCAAACGTCTGAATGGAAAACAACTTTTCTTAAAGGGGCAGTGGGTAGATTTTGCTTGAACGGTAAAAGGAAAAAACTCACGCAGGAAGTCCCCTTGAGCAGATATTGTTAGCTGAAGGAACCTCGAGTAATAATAGACTATTAAAGACTAATATGTCAAGCACAATATGAACTGTAAAAACATCACCTGTGTTTCCTAATCCATCTATTACTTATATTTCATTATCACAAATATTTATTGAAACTTAGATGGACTCATTTTACAGCTGTAACTGCCCTTCAGTTCCTACATGACAAAATTAAAGAATAATGATCTCACAGATGTTAGCTAGCGTCCCTGTAGCACTTAGTTGTGATGTTAGCATGTAAACGTTCAGAAACGCTGAGAATTGAGGACACTCAAATATCTTCTAAAACAGTCTGACAGGATGCTATTGCAGATTTTTAAATTTGTGTTTAAACTTGACAATTTTAATTTTAATTTCCTGATGCAGCTAGCTAGCTGTGTTGCAGTGCTAGCATAAGCTTTTTTGTTCATGGAAATGTAAGATTTGCGCTCGTTTTGATTCTTTTCGGGGGGGGTTTCTTCAGTAAAAGTCTCAAATGATGCTTTTATGAATTTGTGCACCTTTTAGCTAATTAGCTTACTTTAAATGTGGATGATTCTCATTTTTCTAACTTATTCTCGCAGCTAGCTGTGCTTCAACTAAGAAGATAGTCCTCGTAACATTGGCTTGCCTGCATGTGGGAAACTTTGATTTTTTTAAGTTTAGTTCCTATTATTTTTATTTTATCTTGAAAGTACCAAAAAAGAAATTAATGATCTTGTATTTAATAGTTAGTCTTCTATTTTTTATTTTTACTTCGTGTAACAGGAGGCTGTTACTCACTTCCAAGCTGTTGAACATTAGCTTGTAAGTTGCTGATTGCAGCTAAGATTTTGTTTCAGAGTCTTTCCTACCCTCTTATTTATCTACCCTTTTAATTAATTTATTAATTGGCATGCTTTAGCTGCACAGTGTTGTGCGTTAACATTACCTTCTCCTTCAGTCTTGAACTGATCAGACAAGGTTTATAGATTTAAAAGAAAATGTGAACAATAAAAGTACAACTGGTCTCTTCAGGAGAGCAGTACGGAGCGCACTAAGCCTATGAGATGTGGAGGGTTTTATCTTTTTCTTTTAGCACTTTAGTTTAACAGCTAATGACAAATCAGTGAGAGGGTCGAAGGTCACATCAAACATGACTTTGTGTGAACGGGAGCTAATTGGCTTGATTTCAGAGTGCTCAGAAAGTGCTGCTGCAGTCAGTTTCTTCTCTTAATTAAGACAATCAAAATCTGTTCAGGTGGGAGTATTTAGCACCAGGAATGGAGACTGGAGACAGTTTATGTAACGCAGACTGTCGCTCGTCTGGACAAATTAACAGACGGACATTTCTAATCAAATTATTATTATTTTGAGTTAAACATGGAGGAGATAATTTGAGTTAAAACTTTTCCCCTTAGCATGGTTTTAAAGTTTAACTAGGTCTAGAGATATTGTCAACTGTTACATCAGTGGCATTTTTTCCTTTTATTTCAACAGATTCTGGCACATTGCTGGATGTTCATGTCAGGGAAGACAAATTAAGTCATATCCCTGAACTTCTCTGCCGCTTGATCAAAAGAAAACCTGATTTAAAAAAAAAAAAATTAAAAATTGTCTCATGAGACTGAATCCACGTGATGACATAAAAAAAAAAAAATCACTCTGCTTGGGTTTATGGATTTTTATTTAAAGGGAAAGAAGAAAAACAGGAAGGAGGAGGAAGAGCTGGTTGGAAAAACTACGTAGACTGAAGTTCTCAGCAAATCATTATTCTTTCGATGAAAGCACAAAGATTAGAATTTTGTCTCATAAATTTTGTTTATGGTCTTAATGTCAAATCTAGAAATAAAATATGCAAAGAAAATGCTTTGTGTAGTGAAAGTGGAAAAATGTATCAGCAGTGCTGCCATTTTAAGTTATTTAAACATCACACCAAAAAACTGTAAATAAATCACTGACAATCCCAGAATTTTTAAATTAGCTGCTTTTCCAACTTCCTGTATGAGCTGGCTGTGCTACAGACTTAATATTGCCATCAGCTAAATGGGAAGATGAGAGTCATCTTTTAAAATAGCTGATTCAAATTATTCACTAATGCTAAGTGCAGTTTAATGAACACTTGTTTATTTATATATCTTCCATGTAATAAATATTTTGCTGAAGCTTTAAAATTATATGCTAATATTTTGGAATTTGCATTAAGAATATTTTTTTAGTGACATACTTACATCAACTTCTAAAATATTTTTTTATATCCTACACTTTTTTTTTTTTTTTACATAACACTGTTGCATCCCTGAGTTAAACAAAATAAGCTAAAGCTGGATGTGAATGTTTACGCCATAAAAAAGACACATTTACTTAAAAACAAGTTTTCAGCATGACGCTGAGCAGCTCTACTACTAAAAACAAAATGTCAGCCCAATTATTGAGAGGTAAATAAATCTTCCCAAATGGAGCCATTCAAGCCGTTTTCTCTGTTTTCTCGTATGATAATGTATTACACAGAAAAATAAAATATTCTAATGCCATTTTCCCAGACCTAATTTCTTTGTTTTCCTGCTTTCCAAAAACCTCATTAAGCGAAATAGCTGTAATTATAGCGTGGGAGCTGTTTTATACTCCGGTGTCCTGAGAAAAAGAAGTGTAAACACCGCCTGAACGAGCTTTTACTCCGATGATCATGGGACCGATCATGTTGGGAGGAGCAACGATAAACGCAGCAGCATAGGCAGCGTATGGATGCTCAGATTTCCCTTTGTCGCCTTTTTCCCCCCCCAACATGAAAGAAGAGCTGACACAGCTGCCATATTTCTGCTTGCTATAGAAGCAGAGTCTCCACCTTCCTCATTGGTTGTGTTTGCCCCTGTGGTGGCTCCCAGTGTCAAAGGCTTGACTTTGCTTCAAAGCAGGTAGTGAACAGTAAAAGGCTGTATTTGTACGCTGTACATTGGAGGAGCTCTCTGAATGAGATGATGCTGCAGACCTTTTTTTTCTGTAGGGACTGTAGGAGAGTAAAGGCTTTAATGCCGCTCGCGCCTCCACATAAAGAGCAGGTAAACAGAAGCCTCCGAGTGTTCAGGGGCTGCTGCTGTAGAGCAGGTACATGGACTGGATGATAAGGCCTGGGACGCCGAGGAGACCCAGCGCAAATGAAAGGCTAAGTAAGGCGGGCAGGCGATCTTGTCATCACATTAGCCTGGCCTCATTGTAATTGCGAGGCTGCGGCTGTCAGCCCCGGTGCAGCAAGCAGAGCTCCGAGTCAGAGCCGGAGCCAGCGCCCCGGATAAAGTGCTCCGCCGACTGGAGATAATTGAAAATCCAAAAAAGACTCGGGCTAATTTGATTACACCAGGCAATCTCTGAATTGTTCCCATTATTAAAGGGATTTGATGATGACATGAAGTCAAGTAATTATTGGTGCCGAAACTGCAGGAGCTGTCCCTTCTGATGAGGGCCACTGCTGGAGGGAAACAATAGTCCCTCTGTGTGTGTGTGTGTGTGAGAGAGTGAGTGTCTGTCTGCCGGATTTTCAGACCAGGGCGAGCAGGAAGGCGTTTTATGTTCAAAAGAAATTAAGCAAAAAGAAAATCACTGGATGTCACTTGCAGAAGTGCTTTAATGAAACCGTTTTACTGAAGTGATGCTCTGGAGTTAACTCAGTCCGATCGCTCATCAAATTTCAGCAAGAAAAACAAGCATTTAAAAAAAATATTTAAAAAGTGGGCAATTAAAATAATTTGGTTAGGAATTTAAAATAATAAAACAAAATCATTGATAAACATAAAATGTAGTCCTGGAGAAGGCGCCGTTTCTTACACCTACTATATCATTAGTTTTATTTTCTCTTTATTTGTTTTTACAAAAAAAAAAAAAAAAAAAGTTTGAGTTTGGATAAGAGGATAATTGTTCCTTTTTTTGTTTGAATTTGCTCCCATGTTCTATACATTTATTCTTACTAATGTCACAACCATAAAACTATCCACTCCACATTAGCTTCGTTGCACTTTGAAAACGTTGCAGTAGCCATATTGGGAGAGGCAAATTCTCATTAGGAACCAATGCGATGATAATTGGAAACTGAGTTTTCTAAATAAAGGAAGCACTCAGATAATTTTCCTTCTAATAATAGATTACTAAAGGAGGGCACATCCACTATGAAATGTAGCCTGTTTCAAATCCAGCTAAACTTAAAGTATTTACACTTCAGCTATGCTAATGATGGAGAAACAACTTGCTTTCTGCAGATGGCGTTTGGACCCCAAGGAGCATTTTTAGTTTTTTACCACATCGTATATTATGTGGTTACAACATAGTGACATTTACTTACTGCAGCTTTTAATGTAGAGTTAGATTTTTTGTTTTTCTAAAAAAAAAGAGAAAAAAAAAAAGAGAACTATCATTATTATTTATAAATTAAACCAATGAGCCAACCCTTGTTTGAAACACGGGGTAATTAAGAACTCTTAGAATATTTTAATTATTCATGGTGTTGCTAAATAATTTCCACATACTTTTGAGATCTTTGCAATAAAAAGTGAAACCACATCAAATGATTGCAATGAAGACTTTTGTTTTTATTTAATCATCAGCTATTTTAGCCTCCTGATCACAAAACTCAACCTGAAGCGTTTAGAACAAACGTGTTGCAAACACTCGCTGTGATGATGACGGCGATAAAGTTCTTCAGTATCTGTGAAATGAACTGTTTTACTTTCAGAGTGCACACTGAGAAATGGAGCTTTTCAGTCTATATTACTTCAAGTTTCTATTTACATTTTGTTTTTAAAACAGAAATTAAATCATCACTTGTTTTTGTTTTTCTAGTGTCTGATGAGAACATTAAATTAGCAAAACATGAGTGGATCCGGGTGGAAGGATTGCAATAATAAAAATGCAAAGAAGACGTATTGACACAAATGCAGCAATTAAACCAACAACTGGCTAGGAGATAGATGTTTTAGTGGGGAAAGAAATGAGAGAAAACAATAAGGGTCTGCTGCTGCTCAGGCCGATGTATATTATGTTTGTGGAGGCAGCAGCGTGGCTCTGCAAGCTTTTTCCTTTTTTTAATGGATTTTAGAGAACAATGGGCACTGAAGCAGATCTGCAGTGGAACAGACTGTCGCACAGCACAGGTTTCGACTTTCCTCAGGTTTTAATGGCAACTAGAAGGGAGGAAAAAATCCAATTGTAGCAGTTTCTTTTTCTTTTTTTTTCTGCCTTTCACTTTTGATTCATCACTTCCTCAGGATGAGACAGCCTGTGCGACAGCAGAGTATAATTTGGGCAAATAGAGTGAAACTACATCATCTCACTTAGAGATGGGGGGGCGGCTCTCGTGTTCCCGACTCTTTTAAGTGGCTTCGGCTGATGGGCTGCGCTCGTCTGTGTTTACTTGCAGAAGATGTCTGCACGCAGGCCCCGCTGAATAAAAGAAAGTTCAAGAGTTCGACGCGCTCATCCTTCTCACCGGCGCGTCGCCCCTCGCTCTGCTCGCCGATTTAAATATCCGCTGAATTCAGCGAGCGCTCCCATTAAGGCCGGAGACTAGTCGGGTGTAATGTATTCCCCCTCATGCAGCTCCCTTATATTTGCCACACACTCCGCCTCCTCTCTGCCTCTGGGCGCTAGATTCATATGAGGGATTAAGAATCCTTTGTCACCAGACCCCATTGACATTTGAGCGAGCATTAGTGAAATTATAACTACATCTGGACAAAATCCAGCCACTTGGTGTGCAGATGTAGCCCCACGGTGTGACCAGAAGGGTGCAGTCTTGTGCCTGGGAGTGTATGTGTGTGTGAGGGTGTTTTTTGTGCTGTACAGTACATAGCGAGTGTATGCAGAGATGTGAAAGTATGAAAGAGTTATTCTGTCCCTTTTGTATCTCGCCGAGCGGCACCCTTAGTTCTGCTTCGATGGAGGTATGAAGAGTCACAGTGGGAGGAAAAAGGCACAGCTCTCTTTAAGGCAGGCTTTACCCATTCGAGTGTCCCCATTTGAGACACAGTGCCCAGCTTATCCCCCCAAAGCACCTTTCGACGAGGCCAGTCTCTGCCTCCCCCCTGCAGGGAGGAAAAAGGACTCTTCCCACCCTGTTGGCCCCAGCAGGAGGAGTCTGGGCAGCCAGACTGGCAGATATGACTCATCCCCAGCCTGCCTTTCTTCTCTTTAAACCAAATTTGAAACTAGTCTGCGATTCACCTCCGCGCTCACATGCAGCCCCGATTTAATCCAAAATGAGCTTCATACGCTGTCGATGTGCAGAGGTAGTTTGTGCGTCTCCAGCCTCAGTGGCAGCACCAGAACACGAGTGGTTTGAAGTTTATTTATTTATGCCTTTCAGGCTCTCTTTTCCTCTTCATTTTGGGGCTAAGAAATGGCAAGCAAGTGCCGCTGAGGCTGTAGAGATTAAGTTAGCATTGATTGCTTTATTGGTGTGGTTGGATTGTTTCGTATCTGGGAACATTTGATGTAAGCACAGACATTTGTCTTGTCCTGCGCTTGTCTCAGCTTTGTCGAAAGATCATTCATTTCTCTCGGAGCGTGGGATTGATTGGTAATTCAGAAATGAGCGGGATCGGCAGATTTTTGTTCCTCATCTTGTAATTTTTCTTTTAAAAAAAGAGAGAGATGAACAAAGACATAGGTCTGATCTTTAGCCTTGCTATTATCACTCTCATTTGAGCTGTTGGAAGTAATGTTCCAATTTTAATCAACACCTAATTACATCCAATAATGCCCGTGTAGCTAATCGGCCATTGTAATTACTACGTAGTCCGGCCTGAGAAGTATAGATCTGACTAGCTTATTGGGAGTTCTGCTGCCGTGGACTTTTAGATGTACCGCAGCATTGATCATAAAATTCAATCATGACACACATTACAGTAACTTTTTTATGAGGACTCTGCAGCCGTATGCAATCCCTCCCCCTCAGTTTGATGCCCCTTCCTTTATTTATTGTGCTGAGCTTGTGTTATCCCCCCTAGACCTCATTGTGGATGTCTTCGAGTGCATCAATACCATACTCTTTTGGCATCAACCATCAATAGTCCACCCATTAAAATGTGGAATTGCTTAACGTAACACAGTAAGATGCATTTCTCTGTATGGAGACGGGTATTTGCAAATAGTCCTCAGATCAATGGTCTTTTACTGCCTTCTGAAACCATTGTCTGCAAAACAATTGGAAATCTTTGGGAGAGTATAGTGGGTGCAGCATGAGAGGAGCTGGAGGAGACGAAGCATCCCAGCACAGCAGCGAATTAATTACCCTTTTGAAGAATGAAGGTCTGTGAGATTTGCTTTTTGGGCCATTATCAAGTGACACTGCGAACGATTGTTTGTCCCTCTCTGGGTAATGTAGCCCAAACAATGGCTGGCCCTGCACCATCATATGGATCATTAGCAGCTCACAGTTGGGACCCCAGCCTGTGAAGTTGAACTTCTAGGGGAGGGCTGTAGGGCTTTTCTGGGTGCTCTCCCTCCGTCTGTCTACCCGGGAACGGACAGCTGACAGCCCACAGGAAAATCCGCTCGCCGACTGCCGCTCATTAGCAATTCTGGAACTGGAGCTGGGTTGTCCGCGCGAATCCCGATGGGATTTGCGACAAGGTGGCTATCGTTGTATCCATTAGACTGCGGAGAGACTCCAAAGCTCGCAAAGTCACCAGAGGGATGAGACGGTGCCCTGGAGTCCAAATAATAAACGCCAAGAGTGGCTTTTTGTGGACGGATCTCACAGTTTGGTTTGTGCTCAAGAGATAAAATAATGAATGGCTCATAAAAAAGATTCTTCGCTCCCGAACAGATGCTGCTTAATCAGTGGTGTTGAGAGCATTTCAGGGCTTTAAAACATCCCACAGGAGAGACGAGAGCCTTCATGTGACTCTGTGGCCTGATAACAAACCTGTGAGAAGTAAGGCTAAACCTCCCCTCTCTGTTCCAATCATTTAGACAACGATTTTCCTGATTACTGTTATGCTTTAATTAAAGGAGAACTGACACCTTCCCTGACACGTTTGATTGGTCCACTTCTGTCAAACGTTAGTTCATTTATTTGCCTGGTCAGTCTGGTTTGTTGGCGGAGGTGTGAATGAACACTGATGGTGACCAAGAATAAAAACTCTGCTCCGCCTAAAAGCCTCTGTCTCGGTTTGCTCAAAGTGTCATTTGAGTGCATATGTGAACACCAACCGTTTGGGACACAGCTCCAAAAGCAGGAACTGGAGCATTCTGGGTAAAAACAACCAAAACAAACATGCTTGTCTATAGCGCTCACGGTCTTTTGCCAACAACAAAAGAGAAATCATACAACTGCTAAAATCATTTCGTTTATATTATGTGACGAAGGATTTCTGTGTTGTTTCCTTCAGTGGTTCTTGGTATAGCGCCCCTAAAGGAGAGGAGGGGAACAGTTTGCTCAAAAGGTTTTGTTGGTTTGAGGCAGTGCAGTGAGAAAGCGAACCAGGTTTGTCCACAGATAATAATCTGCTATTTTGTGACCCAACCTGATCGTCTGTGGATCAAAAAATGCTTCATCTGTTGTGTCTTGGTAGAATAATCTTCTGTTCACCGTCTATGTTGTTTATTGTAATTTTTCAGTCCTGTCTTGTTTTAACCCCTCTCATAATGTAGCCACTGCCCTCTCCAGGAACAGATTAGAATATCATAGAGGTTTTTGTCTGCTTATATAAAAGCCCAGCTAATTAAAACTTTGCAGCTAACTGGGTCATGTGTGTTGTAAAATGGAGCAGGAAATGGTGTAGTCTGGAAATTAGCTTTTGCTGTGTGATTATAAAGAACTCAAGATCAGATTTGCACATATTAATTGTCACATTACTATACTTTAAATTCAAATAATTTATTAGTTATTATGTGACAGATCAGCAGTGCTGTTAATGTGACATGTTGTACCAGAAAAACTTTGATTTGTATTTTAATTTTTACACATTCGGATGTAATTTTTTTTTTACATCTGGGTGTTTTTCTTTAACACACTGAGTGTCAGAAAAGCAAAAGTTACCATTCAACTCTTCATACAAAATAAAATGGATTACTTGAACTGTTGGCAAAACAAATGTACGACATTTTAAACGCATTTTTCACTTTTTGCTGTTTATATGTAAAATATAACCTTATATTGGATTCTATTTTGATAGCATCCGTGTCACAAACAAGTAAAAAAGAAATGTTTCAATTTAGAGCTTTTCTTCCCACGAGCTTAAATCAGCACTAGCACAAACAATCTCATGAAATAAATGAGTGAGTAAAATGGTTTACCTTGATCCTTTGGTCCAATTTGCTTGTCCAAACAGACATATAATTTAATTCTGGGGCAGGTTTTGAATGTAGTGTGCATGGCAAGAGAAACACATTTCCCCAGCGAAATGGGGAAAAGCACAAACAAAATTGGCAAGGTGCTGATGGATTTTATGTACAGAGGATGCATAATGCCCCGTGTCAAAAAAGCAAAGTGAAATTTCCTGTTAAATATGCAAAATCCCGGCTGTCTATTGAATGATAATGGCTCGGCACCTTGTCGCTGGGTTGCTGACTCCGTTGGCTGCGCTTCAAAGGCCTGTTGACTAACTTTGAAAAGACCTTGTGTTTCCTGACTCTGGGCTTTCTAAGATTGGACAAATGCAGCAGAAAGAGGGCTGTACGAGTGCCAGTCACGGCTTCCCTGAGACGCCGGGGGGATGTCAGCCTTTGAAGTGATAAAGACCCTCTGTTTCTCAAGACGGCCGCCTCAATGTGGCCGAGCTCTGTGATGCGCTCATGTTTTTTACAAATGACCATTGTTGCTTTTGTGCACTATGGCTTTCCTTTTCATGCTGCATGAGTTAAACTCTAAACAATTCTCTTCTTTTTCCAAAAAAAGAGGAACTCCTGCTTCATATGCACAGAAAAACTACAGCAGGAGACCCTTACTAACATCTTTTGACACGGCAGTGCCCCTGTGCATAAGAAGTAGCTTGACAAACAAATGTTTTTAGAGCAAAATGCAAAGCTCTCTCCACCAGCTAACTGACGGATTAACTTCACTGTTAGCCTTGGAGCAAAATTGTACAGTTTGGCCCCTGCTGTGTCCCCCAACTTCACATTATGCAGCACCTGTACCTGTAAGTACACCCTGTAGCCTCAGACTTCTAATTAAATGTGCTGTGGAGGTTCTCAGCAGGGGAGTTCATTTTGACATACATAACTTCATTCTTAGGTAATCTGAATGCAATTTGCACTAAAGGAACTGCAACCCTCTTCTGCAGGACTACAAGAATATGTTTCATTTATCAGTAATTATTGATTAGTTTTTTGTTTTAAATATGTGAAACGGAGCCAAACTGGCGGCGTCGCCTTTCCACAGTTTTCTCTCCACCCCGTTGTGTTTTTGCTTCAATCAGTTATAAATCACAGTGGAAAAATCTTAAACTGCTGCTGCACAACTTACTCAACAGGTTGTTGCTAGGAAACCACAACTTACTCAGCAGGTTGTTGCTAGGAAACCACAACTTACTCAGCAGGTTGTTGCTAACACCTGTAGCAAGTCAACAGGTTGTTGCTAGGTAACAAAAGAGCTAGCTTAGCTGGCTGTGAGAGGTTGAGCGACTAAAGTCCTTCGTCTGCCTACAACCCCCAGAATGCCGTGCTGTTCTGGATCAGAATTCAAATATTTAATATTCTGCCAGATGTGTTAATTGAAATTGTTCGTCTCTATTGCAATTTATGTACTTGAATGAACTAACGTTATGTTTAGTTCCTTCCTTCTGTAGAAAGAAAAACAAAGAATTTCAAAGTTCCTGGAAATTATGTTTTAATGTTTAATGTTTTAAAAGATGGACTTTTTAAAAGAAACGTAAGTTAGCAGCGTCATGTTTGCAGATTGACTCAATCACCTAAAAAAAAAAAGCATTTTCACATTTCTCATATTTTATATTAAAAAAAGCTTAAGTGTTTAAATGAAAATCTGCAGAATGTGCCATTTTTTTATCTGATCAGTCACTAAAACAATTTATTTTCAGGATAACTTTACTGTTGGTAATTATCATTATAATGACTCCATTTTAGCTTCAGAAATAAAAAGAAAAACATCATTTTTTTAGGTTTCAGCAATCTTCTAGAAATCATAAACCAAAACAGTGTTATAGGATTCAGTGTTTACAGGTTGGTTTGAGCCATTTGTCATCATCATCAACAGGCTTTGCCCCACAGCGTCCCGTTTTCACCAAATCCAGACTCCAGCGGCTGCGTTGCGCGCCGACCGGTTGTTATGTCACACTAGTGAAGGCTTAATAAATGGCTCCAGAGCTCCAATTCATGAAAAATGGGCCGCAGCTCATAATCAATGCAGAAGCAACATGAATCTGGCTGGCCATTATTTCGTGGGCCTAATCATTTGAAGAACCAGAGACAAACTGCCACCTGTGCTCCGAGCATTGATCATTTGTAGGTGTTCTATTAAATCTAATAATACACTTTCTTTTGGCTAAATCGCCCTGCACATTTCAATACCAAATGACTTCTGTTCATTCTATTAAAGTGGAACTACTCTCAATTATGTTTCATACTCCTATTGTCTGATACTAATGAAGATGAAACACTTTCATTTTTCCACTTAATTAGTTCATATTTAACAAAGGTGCTGTGCCATCAGACTCCAAGGAAGCCTTTTCCCTTTTTTCTCAGCCTTCCCTTTTTTCTTTTCTGCTTCTTTGGCATTGAAAATAATCCTTTTGCTTTTATCCTTCGTTAGAAATTGTCTGTGCCGCTCTCGTTTTTTTTTTTTTTTTAACGCCGCAACACTGTTTTAATTGAATTCCTCAAAGAATCCACCTGATCCTCTTTTTGTCGTGGAATGAGCTTATGAGTTATGAATGTTCTCGTTCGGGTCCCGTTGGCAGGCAGTGCCAAGGACAGCTAATTGAAGGTGAATTGATAATGCCCCTGCTGTGTATGTGTTGCCATTCTGCTGTGTGCGTCTTTGATAAGTAATTCATCTGTTTGGCCTGGCAGCCATGCCTTGCTGCTTTCATGTCACTCTCTGTGCATGCATGTGTGTGTGTGAACACACATGAGGGGCCTTGGATGCTCCCTCCCCCAGGCTGTGTGTCTGTAGTCATGGTCAACAGGGAGCGAGTCCTCCGCTCTCTCTGCTCCCTCTTTGGGAGCCTCGGTGGCGTCGCAGTGCTCTCTCCCATCTAATTGGCTCCAAAATAAATCCAAACCAACAAAAACTTGCAGTGCAGACGGAGACGTCACCTGATGCGGCGGCCTGATGCGGCGCTGCCCTCCTCCTGTCGCTTTAAAGCCGAGCGCTCTCATCTGACCCCCCTATTCACCGGAGTTATAACAGCGTTGGGTTTTTCATTATAGTTCAGTTTTATGTCGTTGTGACTTTGTTTTTCTATTTCAGTAAATTTCCATTTGTTTTTAGAGTGTGTTTGCTGGATCTGATGCTCCAATCTGATATTAATGTCGGGATCAGTCTCGACATTGGAGAAATTTCTAGATTGGATATTGGCGACAATGTCCAACGTTGTACTTTAGCATTTCAAAGATTTGTTGTAGTTTGTTTTTTTACATGTTTGACCAATATGTAGCCAACCTATTTTCATTGTTGATGCTCCTAATCCCACTGACTGAACAAATCAAAGTTGTTTTTACTTGTTTGACCAAACTTGTGTATTTAAGTGCTGTACTGGTGCAGAATCATCAAATGTGTAACTCTGTCTGCTTGTCTGTTTGAAAAAGGAAACATTTTAAGTCGGTTCAGCTGTTTTTCTGTATCGGGTCGGTGTCGATTCCAAACCGTTATTTTGCGGATTAGCGTAAATAGAGAGCTGTAATTTGTTGACAGCTGACATAAAGGCCTTGTGTAGTGGAAAAACAATCCATTTCACATCATTTCGAAAGGCTAATACGTAGATTCATAAACACAAAACCAAAGGATATTATATTTATAATTTAGTTAGTTTTATAGACACACACTGTACTTTCTGCTAGTTTAAGTTTTTGCAGTTTAATTCTGGATTTTATTTACTTCAGTAACGAAAATGTTTTTTCTGTTTTGTTTCGTTAGCGTTAGCTAACTGTGATAACCTCGCTCCGAACACCTGGCGGCCGGCCTCACCTCTGCTGTTGTGCTGCGATTCATTAACGTGTTTGAGGTGGACACGGCGGGCCGCTGGAGCAGCATCTGAATCAATGCCCTTGTCTCCCAATCTGCCCTTTATCATGTTAATATGATTTCCATTGATGGAACGCTTTTTCAAAATGGCATCCCTCTATGGTTTTACATATTGACTTTTTAATTCATGGCCCTCAGTGCTGCATCACTCTTGTTATGCCGGCGCTGCAAGAACGCTCCCAGATCAGAGACGGATGTTGCTTGAGTGTGGAATTGACTTCGGGGCAGTGTTTTTTTCTCTCGTCTTCCACAGCGTGTCTCACCAGCTCCACCTTCTTTCTTCCTTTCTGTTCTGCTGCTGTGTTGCTGATGGTGTATTCTCCTGTTAGGTCCAAGTCAAAAGAGGAGAGAAAAAAAAACTACAGTTTCATTTCGCTGGGGCAATGAGTAAGTTGCCTCTTTGCTAATGTTCTCACCAAAATACAATCTGGCCTCAATAGTAATAATGTTTACGGCTCCTCCCAATAGCCAGCGGAGAATTGCCTGAACCTGTAACACTGCTATAACAGGAAATGAGAGTTTAATGCCCCGTAGAGTTACGTTCTACCAGCAGTAAAACATGTATTTTATTATATATTATGAAGGCAGAATGATGTCTCTCTTCTTGTAACTCCTTTAGTTTTACGCCACATTTTTCCCAGGGTTGATATCTGTATACAAAACTTAGGGATGATACATCAGTCGTGAGGAAGTTAAATATGCAGATATGGTCAGTTTATGTTTTTTTTCAAGGTTTATAGGTTTTACTACGTATTGATTAAATCTTGCTAGTATAAAGTTGGACTTTCTTTTGCTTCCACAAGAACTTTAAAGGGCTGTTATGCAAAATCAACTTTTATTTTTAGCCTTAAGTCAGATGATCATGTTATTCCATTACATCTGGAGTACTTTGATTTAGAGTGGAGATGACTAATAGTGATGAATCGATTATTGAAATAATCATCAACTAATTTAGTAATTGATTAATCATTCATTGTTTTACCCCGAACTCTACAAATAGAATAGTTTTAGCTTCGCCTGCTTCAAATTATGAAAGAAAAGTAATAACATGTCCTATTACACACCCTTTATATCCAATTATTCATTGGTTAATCCAAAAAATGGACAGGATTAATCATGTCTTAAATGGAAATTTTCTTCTAGTAATTAATCTTTTTCTATCAGTTGGTGTTTTTAGATCAGGGTCTGCAACTCCTATCATCTTGACTACTGTTATCTCACAAATTTTGGATGCCTCCAACACACCTAACTCACTACAACTCCCACCCATTAACCCCACATGCTGGTGTGTTGGAGCAGGACATCTGCACCAGATTGAGCCAGATAGACGTTAGCAACTGAGGCTACGTTAGCACAGCAGGCGAATGGGAGCCAAATCCGGCGGTTGTTTGTTTTATGTCGGTTTTTTGTAATTAAAACTTTTTTCATCTTAAAAAAATCAGATTTGTGCCATTTATATCTGTAGAACTAAATCAGAAATGCGTCCAATTGTTCTCAAAGCGTCTACAGTATGAATGTTGCATATTTTCCAACTTTATGTTATTGGCTTGAGGCATGAATCATAAATCTAAACCAGAAGCCTCAGTAAATCCACGACTAAAAGTTGACATTTTTAAATTGCTCCTGGTTCTGACTCCACATCCAAACAGATTTCTGTACAGAAGCTGCAGCCGTTTCTCCACTAAAAGCCATTTCTGTTAGCTGTGCTTTCTTTTTCCTTTGCTTCTTTTGTCTTGTT
Source organism: Poeciliopsis retropinna (assembly GCA_010277075.1). NCBI lineage: Eukaryota > Metazoa > Chordata > Actinopteri > Cyprinodontiformes > Poeciliidae > Poeciliopsis > Poeciliopsis retropinna. The sequence goes on along the minus strand of VMRM01000035.1, from coordinate 1,883,780 downwards.
TTGATCCTGTGACGATACTGTTGACGGCCGTTGCTCAACAACTGTAAAATTGATCTATAAATGGCGGTGTCCATTATTACTTAGTAAATAAATCACTGGTGTGTGACGTCTGTGCGATTTTTGTAAAGCGGTCACACAGCAATGCGACTGCAGTCAAATTTAATCAGTAGTATGAACCATTAATCCATAGTTGTTCAAACTAATGGGAAAAATTAGAATTGTGCATCAATGATTGCTGTGTAAATATAACCAAAGACTTTATAAAGCAAACTCAGAACCTTTCTGGCGTTTTTATATATTAATAAACACTAATATCAACTTGTTAGCTGTTGGTTGTGCACATGGAGGTAAAGTAGGAACGTGTATTGTTGTGCTAGTTGCTTTAAGATGGTCTTCTGTATGTTTGTCAGTTTTCTGCAGTAGAAAACCTAAGAGATCAACACGTTTCCAGGTGTTTTCCTGAAAAAGATGAACCAACGATTGAAAGAGCAGCAGGTGTCTGCATGTTTCCGTTCTTTCTCTTAATGTTGTTTTATTCAGGAGTCGACTATAATGGTTTGTTCTGGACCTGTTGGCGTTTCCAGAGTAACTGAAGATTCACTGGCCTGCTCTATGCAAATTGCCGGCCATAAAAGCAGAAAACGCTGCTGGCTACAAATCAAAGCCTGATTGGTTGATCCGGTTGTCTATCCAAGCTTGTGCTTTCATTTGGTTTAATGGTCTGGATTTTCATAAATGGATGCAGAACACCAACTGGAGATGGAAATCTGCCTGGAAATTTTCTCATTTTTTTCCAATTTAAAGCAGCTCCAAAGTTATTTCGGCACATCGGAGACAAAAGTGCGTGACAAAGATGCTGAATGTTTTCCATAAAGCTTCAGCTGTTTCTCTGAGACATCCTGTTAATTCTGAAGTCACACCAATCTAGTTAGGTTTACATGAGATAAAGTAACTGAGACTAAATGATGGTGAATGTATGAATAAATGATGATCAAGTCATTTATCTTTTGCATCTTTATGAGCTGTTTGATGCAAACCAGAAGCTTCCTGGGAGCCATGATGGGAATAGTTGTATACATGAATATTGAATTTGAAATTTCTCCTGCTGTTCCCCAAATCAGCCTGCTCCTCTCTCCCACTGCTGCTTTTTACTAATCGGTGTGCCGCAGAAGCAGTTCTCGCTCTTGTTATATTTTCCTAAACTGAATGACCTGAAGTGGGCGTAATTTTGAATCCTGCAGAATGCAGATGGATTTTCTTGGATTGCCTGGGTGAGGCGGGGGGTGAAAAGTCTGTAGGTTCAGATTAATTTACCAGGAGCCAAACGGATGTAATTTTTAATGGCTTAATAGCGCCACGGCACTTTTGAGAGAGATCCATTTCACCTGACAAACTGCAGCTCACCACCAACTGTGAGCAACAGTTGCTTGCTCATATGAACAATTAAATGGACGCCAACTCTCTGCCAATGCAGCAACATTTGAAGTCATTCAGCAGCCCAATCACGGGCCCGAAACTCCTCATAAAACCTTCTCTATTACAGCTGCGGCAGAAACGAGCCAATCACGTCTTTCTTTGCTTTGGCTGTTGACACTGAACTTCAGCCATGTGCCTCTGGGGCTCCTCGGTGGAGAGCCTTGCAGATCTGTGTTGAGCTCAGTGATTAAGCAGTGGCTCTTCTCTCCATTTCAAACGACAAGCTGCCAGAGACTTTGGTTTTAAATTGTGCAATTAGTGATCTGGCATGCTTTGCTTGGCTTCAGTCGCACTCAAATCCCAGTCCAGGGCCGTGCCGAAGCACATTCGACAACACATACTCCAGGAGCATTTGTCAGACAAATTCATCTGAGCCTCCACTTCCGTTTTGCTCTCTGAGCACACTAACCTCGCTCAAATGTCAGCCAGAGTATTTACCGTCTTGCTGCTGGGTAAACACTGGTGATCCACATTAGGTGGGCCAGATTTACTGGGATTCTTCGCAATCAGAGAAAATCATAATTTACTGTTTGTTTGTTTTTTATTTTTTCTCTACAAATGCACAAATTATGTTGAGTATGCACAGGCCGCTGCCAAAAATTGAGCTACTCCTTACATCCACTGTATTAAACATGATCTATTTCCCTGCAGTCATAAATCATAAATATATTTACATTTCCGGCTCGGACTGCTGTAATAAATCTAGCAGATCTCGTTGGGTTTACTGCAGCAAATATATAAATTAGGTTACTCATTTTAGGTTGCAAAACCAGAAACCAGCCACCTTCTGATCCCCATGCCGGCTAAAAAAGGAGAAAACGGCTTATATAACTTTGTTATTACTGTACTTTATAAATAACCTACGCTTGATTAATATTAGGAACAGCTTAGATAATAGCCTTAATATTTAATTTCCCTTTTGAAGTCGGGGCTGGGGACATTAAAAGTTCAAGAAGAATCTGCTAAAAGTTGTCATCCCCACCAAGATTCATTCAAACATGTATTTTTAATTGGAGTCTGCTCTGAGAAGCGCTTTCATTTCACCAGTCGTTTGTTTCATGTCTAAAGCAGAGCATCAGGAGTCTAGCATCTGACCAGCTGGGATTTAATGTGCTTTGCTGATAGATGAAAATTTGCTAAGTTGCGGGGAAAAAAAAAAAAAAATTCTGAATTACAAGCATCTTCCTCCCTCCTCCTCCTCCTGCATTCATAAGTACATCTGGATACTAAATAGCCCCTTTTTCTGGTTGGCAGAAAACGACAGTCGTCTGCAGAAACGGCTTATAAGCCGTTTATCACTGTTGTATTTTCTGTAATTAAGTTTTTAATGCTGGGAATTTTGATATCTATTACAAATTAGCGCTGTTTTTTTCCTGCTTCTCATCAGGGACACAACAAACACGAGATGGTAGACGCATTAGAATGCTAATTTCCTCCCGTCTGCAACTTCTGCTCCGACTCTGTCACAAGTGTTAAACTGTCGTAGCGAGCAGAAACGGGATGTTCCAACCTTGGTGCACACCACATCCAGGCTTCAGGAGGAATAAAACGGCAGAAATCATTGCCTGTGGTATATGTTCCAATTTTTAGTTCTGGCTTTCAAATCTATGAGGGTGATTTCACTGATGATCACTCCTCTCCCTCAGGAACAGGAGCTGTAAATGTTAACAACACAGGCTGCAATCCCATCTATCTGTCTATATACATTTCTGCTGTTTAATATGCTTTAACCCTTCATAACCAGCAGGAAAGGGAAGTTTTTTTACTTTTTCTGTGTCCTCAAGTAACTTTTGGAAGTGCTTACAGCCATGACTGCATTTTAAAACAGCACACTCCTTCTGAAAAGTGACAAGCAGTTTAATAATGTAACTGTTTTATTTATTTTATGATGGTATAATGTTGTGTTCTCTTCAGAAGCCTGTAGGGTTCGTGAAATGGTCAAAAATTCATGAAATCTGAAAGAATAAGACTGAAATATGTCGACTCAAACTGCAACCAGCTGAAAATCTGAAGAAATACAAACACAAAATGTAGATTAGCGTTGAAACAAATAATCAGATTAATCGATTATTGAAAAAAAAAAGTATTCTAAATTCGTAATTCTCATAAAAAGTTAGCAAATTAGAACAACTTAGCCAGAGCTGTAATTAAGTCAAAACAGTACAAAAATATATAGAGTTGGCATTTTTAAAAAAACCCTCTTCTTCTCTACTCAAGTTCAAATCTTGTAATAATAATAATTTAAAAAAAAAATCTTCTTAAGCACCTTTCTATATGGAGGAGGAAAATCATGACTTTTTTTTCTCAGGACTTTTCATCTCCAAATATTAGAGCCACATTTTGGAGAAAAATGTCAATATTAATTTTTTTAGTGGCCCTAATTTTCTTCCATGTTTTTCTTTCCAATTATTAATTAAAAATAATCAGCTGGTTTGTCTGTCGCTGTTTTGAAGTCATTCTTTATCTTCCTGCCAGTGATCAAGTGTTGACTAAAACACAGCATTTTAGGCAATTAAATTAAAAAAGAAATTGAATTATTTGTTTGTTTGCATTTTTTTATTTATTTCTAATATTATATAAAATAAGATTAAGGATCTGCCTTTTTTTTAATTTCATTGTCAGAATTACCGACCGAAATAATTGTTAGCTGCAGCCCTAGATGAGCGATTATCATCCCAGTTAGAAAAAGTAGATTGCATAAAGCGCAGGGTGACAGTGGGAAGGAAACCTTCCTTTTAAACGGATAAAACTCTCCAGTAGAAGTGACCAAAGGACGATATGGAGGACAGGAGACCAAGAAAAAGACTTGAACTAACACTGAAGTGCTGGACAGGAGTAATTGGAATAAACAGGAAAGAAAGTTAGAAACTGTCAGCTCAAAATGATTCCAGTTTTTTAGGAACAACTGATAAAAACACGTGTAATGTCAGGAGCTGAAACCTTTTGAGAAATGCTAAAAGCTTTAGCATCTGCAGGGAGCAGCTTCTAGAATCACAGTAGATCAACAGGAATGAAAAGATGTTTCCACTTCTGGTTATTTTCCACAAAGTTTCTTTTTCTCAAGTGTTTTTGCAGCAGTGTTGTCTGTAAATCCTTGAAATGCCTTTAAATAGTTAAAGGTTTCCTGTAAGAGTGAGAATATTAGCTTATTTATCTCACCTTTAATCGTTCCTGCCTTACAGTTTAAAGTTAATATTTAAACACTGCTGAAGCTAAATGTCCAACTACTTCTCCACTATTATCATACCATTCAGGTCTTTGTTTAACTGAATTGTCAAACTAAACCAGAACAAAACTTCAAACAAAACATTAGTGGACTGATTACTCATCCTTAGGTGATTGGTAAATTACTTCAGTTTGTAATCCAGTTTTCTTGCTGATTCAAATTCTTAACTATGAATAATTTCAGCAAGATTTCTGCTTGTGTTGCTCTTTTCAGCGGGTCGTATTGTGCTGCCACCGTTGTATTTGTGCCAAACGACTTTGTGTTGAACAAAGAAGCCATCCTGCGACCGAATAAAGTTGAGCTATCGCATAATTAGATAATTAACTTAAATTATGGGGTAAAAAGTGCTGAATTGAGGGTTGGATATCAGTCACGAGTGTTCGCGCTTGAACGGCACTCTGAAACGAGAGCAGGTGTTTGCTTTGTCATGACACCATCATGTCATGAAGAGAACTGATCCCATCCATTAGTCAAGTAGCTAACAGCACTCAGGCATTCAGGCAGAGTGCGGCGGCCATTGTGTGCAATAATGCAATATCCAGAGTTGGATTTCGAGGTAATTGAGAAACGCCAGCCTGTTACAAACACACAGTCCCAGCACGGTTGTTTGCTCTTCTCCCAAAGCAAACATAGCAATTACAGCCGCTGTCAGTCACTGTCAGATGTGGCATCAGTGATCAATCCAGCTCATTGGGCTCTGGACATTAGACATGAACATATATGAAGGACTGAAGCTTCCTGCTGCTCCACAGCGGCTTCAGCGCCGCCTGCATCTTAACTGCTCATCCCTTTAACTTTGTTTTCACAAAAACAATCCAGGAAGATGTAAGTTTAGCTTGAAAATGGCATAAAAGTCCTGCAGAACTGCATTTCCCTCTACAAATACACAAAACATAACCAAGAATGTTTGTCTAGATTATTGTGCAAATATCTTAGTATACTTGAAAGACAATAATCTAACTTACAATTAACTTTTTTCTTGATTTAAGCCAATATTTCCCTCATATTAAAAGCTCCACAGGCAGATTTTATCCCATGTAATATGTGAAATAACCTGTAAGTGGAGCTTTTCCATCAATATTAAAATATTATTGACTCAAAACAAGCACAGAAGTTATTTATAAGTTAGTTTTGTCTCATTTCAAGTGAACTAAAATACTGGAGACTAAACCATAAATACTTGGTAAGATTTTGGTTCTTGCAGTGCGACATGGTTGGACTTTCTTCAGGGACGTCGTCTTTGCTTTGTGCATGAGCCACACTGTGCCAACACTTCCCAAAAAACAGTAAATCCTCAGTCTGTGGATGAGCTTCGTGCCACTTGTGCAAATAACGGCGTATTAATTATGAATGTAGAACCTCATCCATCCTTCGTGGCCTTACAAACATCGACCAGAAAAAACGGACAAAGCTGCAGCAGGAGGTGCAGGAAGCCTCTGAGCTGTGTGTGCAGAACAACCCAGGGGTGAAGATCTTGTGGACTTGATCGCGAGACACGGTGTCATGCACGTTTTATACCCATAATGCATCAGTAATGCATTAATCAGAGCAGGAAGTCACAACAACCATCGATGCTGTGTGTAATTCCTCAGCTGTTGTCTGTGAGTTCTTACTTTGTATTTTTGTGTTTTATGATGTAAATTACTTTAAACTGCCTTGTTGCTGAATTGTGCTTAACAAATAAACTTGATTGATTGATTTATTGATTGATTACTTTCTTGGGGAAGTAATCAGTAATTATTTACTAATTACTATTTCCAAGAAACTTGACGAACCCTGGAGAGGAACGCTGCTGCAGATAACCGTCTTTATGAAACCAATAGCCAGAGGACGTGTGAAGAGTGAGCAGAGCAAAGCATCATGGGAAACCTCTCCTGGCAGGAAAACGGAGCGCTCTGCAGATGGATGGACATGAGAAGATCTTAGTGTGGAGTTTTTCCTCTAAGTGCAGTTATCACAGTCTCAAACCACAAAGGAAAACAGCTGTAATAGCCCCATTCTTAACTTTATTTCATCGTCGCCTCGGTGCGTGTGCGTTCCTCTCCTCTGGCCCCGCCGCGCTCCCACACAGGCCCAGATACAGATCTATAACTGGGATTGCCAGTCTGGAGGGAGCTGGGGCAGGAAGAGGGCTTTGTTAGGCTAACGGTCCCTGCCTGCGCCGCCGCGCTCCAGCATGGGTAAAGAAACAGCTTTACACACTGACCTCAGAGCTGTTGTTTAATCACCAGGGCATTTTAATGGCTTGTCAGAGTAATGAAATATGGTTGGAGGCTACCTGGTGCAAACATTACGATAAATCCCTCTCACACAGGCCTACACAGGGCTTAATGGTTATAAATCATCACTTTGGGGAGAGAAAAATGACAGCTATTAAAATAATGAATGGGATGATTAATTTTTCACATTAAAGATTAAAAGCTATGAGAGGTATCATCAGATATTTGAGCTGCCGTAAACGTTTGAAAGTGAGAGCTTATTTCCAGCCGTCCGTTTCTCCGCTGTCACGCAGGGTCCTGCCCCCCTTTCGGAGGATCTTTTTCATCCGTTTCCTTCCACTTCTTCTCTTTGTGCGTCGACGCAGGCGTTCCTCACACCTAATTTGCTCTTTTAAAAGTGCTCAGAGGAAGAGCCTTGAAGAAGGGTTTCTGCTCCAGGCAGTACAGGACCCTCTCACCCGCTCTGCAGGAGCTGCTCAAGCCTCTCGCTGATATCATCTCCTCCTCCTTAGCTAATCATACCTACTGTGGTGGGAAAGGAAGCACACCTTACTCAAAATCTACTCAAATACATGTCCAGAAACAAAAAAACATGATATCTGCTCCACTAAAACACACTAAAATCCACCTGTCATAGTTATTAAGCTAACATTCAAAATCTCTTCTTGCCAAACTAAGTACACTCCTGCTGCTCGGATGGAAAGTAGCAGCTAGTGGTGCTACTTAGTCCCAACATTGAAATCGCTGCACAAATAAATAATCTTACCAAGTATTTTCATCTGTGCAAATATCTTAACATACTTGAAATAAGACAACACTAACTTTTCAGCAAGATACTGGAGCTTGTTTTAGGTCAATAGTTCCTAAATAATGATGTTAAAAAGGTGGTAGGTTTCTTAAATAAAGAATTTTTTTAAAAAGTTTCCCTTCGTTATTTACATAGTTTTATAACAAAGAGTAAAATCATGTTATAAGAGTAAAAATCTGACAGTGGACGTAATACTTCTTTTAAATCAATATTAAATGATGAATGGTCATTTTGACCACCCAAATGTTTTAACATTTGAGCCACACTCACCCATTCACATTCACCCATTCACACTCACAAACACATTTAGACACCAACATGTGGCTGAGTCCCTTTAATCCAACTCAAAAGTCTGGTTTGTTTGGCGAGGTGTGAATGTGAATTGAACTCTGATGTGGACCAAAAATCCAAACTCTGGTTCCCTAAAAACCAGAGTTAATAACCATACACGAACCGTCCCGGTTCGGTTGAAGTGAATTCTGGTTCGGTTTGAATGCATATGTGAACCCCAAGCAGACCGGAGACCGCAGGATGCGGACAACAACACGGGGCATTCTGGGTAAATACAACCAAACAAACATGCTAGGCTAACTCTAGCATCAGAAATTACTTGACTGATCTTTTACCAAAGACATAAGAGAAATCTTACAACAGCTAAAATCATTTTTGTTTACATTTCATGCAGAAGGAAATTTGGCTCAGTGTCTTCTTCAGAGGTTTTTGGTGCAGCGCCCCCACAGGCGAGGAGGGGAACAGGTTCCTCAGAGGGTTTTGTTATTTAAAAATTAACCAAACCGGCTGAAAATGTAACAAATGTTGCAACTTTTCTCACCAATCAAACCATAACTTTGTCCATGATTCAAATCCAGTTCTTGACAGTAAAGTTTGTAAATTGTTAATTTCTTCTAATAAAGCAAACTTTTTTATTTTTTGAATCCACAATGATTTAATGATCCATTTAGCTAAATCATTGCTTGTGTCGCTAGCTGAGCTGTTATAAATCGTTTTATTTTTTGATTTTTAACCCAGGATTTTTAACTTTTGAGTTGACAAACGTCGCTGACTTGTGGTGTTTTTAGGGGGGAGAATGTTTTGCTGTGCTTGAAAATCCACGTCGAACAGAGATAATGGTGGGAGCTCAGTGAGCCGGCATAAATCGCCGCGTATAGACAAACGGTGACGAGCTTTCGCTCTCCATCAGAGGGCTCCCTGGAGAAGGTGTGCTACTGCATTTATTTCCAGCGGGACTCGCTGTGTTGTTCAAACATACATCACCCAAATTGCAAGGCAAAAGATTGGAGGGGAAAATCATAATTAGAACATTAATAACCATACACGTTAGAGAGCATAAGTGAGTTTTTTTTATGATGAATGAGAATGTAAACAAAAGGCAGAAGAATAAGAGGTTCAATTAGGTATTCTGAACTGTCTCGGCTGAGATGCGAGTGCCGGCTTCTTTCTCTGTAGCCCAATTATTTCTGCCCTCCCTGGCAGTGATGGCGCAGCGTGTCTGTCTGCAGCCTTTAGAGGGGTTATTCATGATGCCTCATTGAAGTAGCGACTCAATTTGTTGACAAAGAATCGAATAAATCCTTGGTCCGCTCAGGTGAAGATACCGACTGCATCATGCGAGATTCAGCTGATTCCTTCTCCTCTTCATGTTGCGTTCGTGTTCTCTGTGTTGGTGAGAGAGGACGGCCGCCCGCGCCTCCTTCATGTTCCTCCAGTTCCCTCTTCTCCGTCTGCTAATGATCCAGGGACGCCAAATAAAGGGCCGCTGAAACAAAATGTCCACCGCAGTTGGCCTGCTTTTATCTCAACCCTCCCCTCTCGAATCAATTCTGACATTTCATTCTGCCCTCATAGAAGGTAATGGTGCATTCAGAGGTTGTTACCGATAATGTTGAGATGGTATTGCTTGGTTTCATTGGACAGACCGGCTGTAACCCCGGCTGCAGGACGCTTCGGCTTGTCCTCCTCTCTCCTCTGTACCGTCACTTCTATCGCTCCAGTTCTCTGATGTTCACTGACTCAAATATCTCTTTTGGCGAGACGCTTCTTTTTTTTTTTCATTTTCTCCTAACAAGTAACCAACCAGTGTTTGTATTTTCCTCCCACTCTGGTGTTCACACAACTTGAAGTGAAAAGACCCTTTTAAGTCAGCTAGTCAATATGCTGTTTCTAATATATTATTTACTGCCTATGGGCTGTATATCAGAATGCGCTCAACTACTGTTTCGGTTTGCAGTCATAATCATGTAGAGGAAAATCACAGAGCCAGATGTCTGGCCCTCGTTTTACAGCATTTATGTTTTCCTCTGAGTTTATGTAAAATTCATCCTTCTCTGTTTTTTATTCCCCCATTTTCACCGACTCAACAATTAGTCAATTCCCAATCAACAAGAGAAAAGAAATTGCTTTTAATTACTTCTGATAAATGACAAATTGTGTTGGCATGGCTCCCTGCGAATGCTTAATCAGGTGCTGGGCGGGGTAGCGAGGCGGGAACCGGAGCAGGGATTTCTGCTGGGATGAAATCAATGCGCTCTCTCTGCGGTTCACCGGCTGGGCTGCTGGGCAACAGCCAACCTGAGGCCTGCAAAGATCCACCAGTCAGCAGAAAAGCTTCGGCTTTATGGTAACAGTCACAAACGGAGGCAAAAACACGCAGCAACACTCGGGTATACGCGCCTCCTATAAGGGCGCTGCAGCCGGATGGTAATGCACAAACACGGCTGATTCAATGCACTTTCAGACTGAGTTACTCCAGTTGCAAATGCTCTTACTTAAAGGCAGGAAAAGCACTTTAAATGTGTTGGAAATTAAATAATAGCTGTTGAGATCTCTAAATTCAGAGAAACACGTCAGCTGAGCTTAAGGAACGCGGCAGTAAGTGCTGGGATAAACAACGAGGCTCTCTGGGGAAAAGTGGATGTGAGAACTCCCTAAAGACAACAAACCCTCATCGGCTTTTCTCCCACCTTGGATCTGCTGCAGCGCAGTGACATGGAGGCTGTTAGGTTCGTCAAATAAAATCAAGTTTCCTGTGGTTCAAATCACAGATAACAGGCTCTGCAACAATACTTCTCTCCTGTCTTTAACTCGGGTTTTCTTCTTTAGGCGTTTCTGCTGCAGCTGATGCTTTTTTTATGAAAAACAAAACACAGACTGTATTCATGGCATGAGCAAGTTGCAGGATTAAATGTGAAAGAGTGTTACTGCAGAAAAATGTCTAAATATTTACTGTAAATAATCAGGAGCAGCAAACAATTCTAAAACCCAAGAAGTCAAGAAATGTTTTTTTGTTTTCAGTTAGACTCCAAACCAAATTTTTTACTTCTCAGTTTGCAATTTAATAATTTCCCACAACCACCCATTAATTCTTGCCCATCTCAAAAATGTGCATAATTGTATATTTTAATCGTTCAAACTCCAGATATACCTGAAGAGGTGTTGGTACGCATCGTGGAAACCATCTTGGCACAACATCCATATTCTTCTTTGGTCTTTGGGGTTCAGCCAATCAGTGTCAAGGAAAATGAATGCTGCTTCTGGATTGGCTGCTTTGTAGACACCAGCCAATGGCGTGTAAAGTCGTATCGCATTTAGGAATTTAATTTTCACAATCTGAAACAATTAATCGGTTTAATCAATTATTGAAGTAAATGTCAATAAATTGTTTTAATTGATTAATCATTAACTGGAGAATAAACACTAAAAAATGCAACAACTTACTCAAAGTTCAATCAGTTTTAAAACTCCTCGAGTGGTCATTTTAGCTTTTTTACAAAAAACCAAAGATGTATGAAACTCTTTTCCTGTCCAATTATTAATCGAAAAATAATCAGCATGTTAGCCCTATAATGTGCTGATCTTGTTTTAGCTGCAGACGCATCACTGAAGGAATGTTGTTATTGCATTTTAAGCAGTGAAATCTTTATTTTCTTTTTTTGAAAAGAAAATGAATTATTTGTTTATTTGCAAATCAACCTGGTCTTCCTGAACAGCTGAGCAGAACCGCAGGCTGATGTCCTCATTGTTGCTAAATTCATGCAAAAGACAAATTACTGAATCCAGACAGAACAGATTCTAGATTCGTTTCAGGTTTTAAGGCAGAATTAACCAAACTTTAAATAAAATAAAAACTTTCAGGATATGCGAGAACAACTTTCTAGGTGTTTTATTTATTTGGACTTACTATTGATTTCTTTTCCCCTTTTCTGTGTTTTGCAGGTTCTTCAGCACCTTTGGCAGCAGCAGCGAGTCGCGTGACCCCGCTCCAGGCCGACCGGCTTCACCTGTACATGGAGACCCCCAGCTGGGCAGGTCAGACTCCGTAAAGATGCTTCTGTTTGTCCCACGTTCAGACACCAGACCGGAGAGTTTCTGTTACAGATACGACTGACAGGTTTAGATCAAATCAATCAAACCTGATCTGCAGCTTTGAAACTAAAATCGTTTCGAAAATGTGGCATTTAAAGATTAAAAGTTTTACTGCAGATCTTATGGGGAACAAATTTTAGAGTTTAGAATTGGTTTAAGGAACAAGGAAATTAAGCAAAGAAACACAATGAGGTAATAACTATTAGGACAAGACGGTGGTAAAAACCACATCTGTTCTGTCGGAGGAACCTTGATTCGATGAACCAAACAAGTTTCTTCTGGTTGTGCAGAAAAAAAAGAGACATTTTTAATGTTTTCTTTTTTCCTTCTCTTTTCTTCGTCCTCCTTCAGCATTTTGAGGCTTTAAAATTTTTAGAGCAGCTCGACTCTGTCAGGCATAAAAGACAGATGTCAGTGTTGTGCAGCTTATATAGAAGTAATTTATCTGCAGCTTCTCCTCTCGGCAATAATGAGACAGAACATTGAAATCACTGTGGACATGCTGCAAGTGTTCCTGCTTTTTTTGTGTTTCCTTTTAACAGCCTCCATTTTGCACCGGACACTAAATCCTCCAAAACAAACCGATTACATGCATCCGTACAGCTTTTATCCCCTCAGATCTGCTGTGGGTTTTTTATTTGACTCTTTTCTTGCACTTATTGTTCAGTTGGAAACAATTGCAGGAGAAGCAGTGCACTCCGTTGGGCTTAAAAACATTTGGAAAGAAGGTGAAAGGACTGAACTGGGTGTGAACAGCAGTAAAAGTGCTGCAAGCTGATCTCGGATGGGTCACTCATGCGATGCGCATTGTGTTTTATTTGTAATTGAACCATGAAAGAAGGTAGAAATATTTATAAATTATGTATAAAAATGAAAATATTGATCAAATCTTGCAAGTTTTTTTCCACCGATTTATAAAAAAGAAAACAAATCCAAGCCATACGTGGAGAAGTAGTATGAATTTTGTATGAATGATATAGTTTGATACTTCAGCAGAAGGTAAAGACAGAAACTGTCCAGGCTGCTGTTGTGCTCAGCTGCTCTGGGACCTGCGCTACATCTGCTGCTTCGCATGTGCTTTCCGCATGTCATGCAAAGCGCAGATTCGCTTTTTTCCTCTGATTTACAGAGGCTGAAAACACAAAACAGTCCAGTTAAATCACACTGCTCTTCTTTAATGCTCTGTTTAATATTACAAGCTTATCTATAATTGCAGATATTGCACTCTGGGCTTTATTTACACAAATATGTGACCGTTAAAAAAACAAGTGCGTCCTATTTCAGTTCCAGCGTTCACATATAAGGATTCAATGAAAACAAATCTAGATTTTACCACTTATTTAAATTGGACTTGAAGTGTACACAAACAGCAGATTCTTCACTGTCATTATTTATTAAAGAAAGATGTGAAAGAATCAGAGCTTTCTTTCTGCTTCCACGGATCAGATTAGAGGAAATATCATCCAGGAGTTTCTGATCAAATTAACTGTTTGACTAAAAAATTATTAGACCACAAGATTCTTCCCACAAGATGGGAAAATCTCATTTTATAAGTGAAATAACTTACAAGTACTTTTTAAAATCAATATAGAGGAATTATTGACTTAAAGCAAGCTCCTATGTCCTCCTGAAAAGTTTCTTTTGAAGTTTTGTTTTATTTCAAGCAAACTAAAAAGTTTGCATTAGAAATTTGACAAAAAATACTTGGCAAAATTTTGTGTTTTTGCAGTGTGAAATCTGCCATCATGTTATGTTTTGTCCATATTCATAATCAGTCAGTAAAAAACACATATCAGTAAGCACAGTGGTGGAGGAGTGATGCTGTGGTCCAGAAAATTCTCCGTATCCAAGAGCTGAAGCTTGGTTTAAAGTTTTTTTAAATAAAGAATTTGCCCCCAATATGTTTTTATCATTGTTTAATAAAACTGATTAAAATTAGTTTTTTATTTTATTTTATTTTAGAAGCTATTAAAGACCAGATGAGGTTAATTCTGTCTTTGGTCTGGTTTCCTGACACCCCAAACTTTTGAGTTTAAAAGTCGTTTTCCAGCTTTGCTCTCCGTTGGGCCCAGATTGTCTCAGCGCTAATCACAACAGTTGGTTGTGGGTGTAATTCCCACATTCCTATCAGTTTATAGGAATCTTTTTTCCTCATATTGATGCTTTTTGTTCTTTTTCTCACCTGGTCTCCCCCAAAGAAGCCAATCACTGCAGACTCTGAGTTAACGACTTCACGCCCTTTCGGCGTGGAAGCACTCTCGGTGTGATAAAGTCTGCATGTATGCACGCCTTACTCCCCCCCATCCGGCCATATTGTGCTAATGTGTGCTGGTTAAGTAGTGCAAGACTAGAAAAAGACTCTTATCCATATGCCTGAGAGCCGGGGAGTCGGCGTTGATCTCTCCCCAGATGGAGCCCTCTGCCTCCCCGCCCATCCTCGGCGGAGTCATAGAGCAGGTGGCAATGAGGATCAATGGGCCTCCGCCATTACCTCCTCTCCACTTCACGTCTCCAGTGGCGTTTCCAGGGGGGGCCCGCGGGGGCGTGCGCCGTGTCTCGCCGCAGCACGCCAGAAGAAATAGGGACTTTTCCATTAGTGTAATTGCTGGGGTATCGTTCTATATTATTGCCGTGATCACCGCTGTGGCTTGGTAATGATGGACCTCCCGTGACCTCCGTGCAAAGCTGGTGGGTGTTATGTCTCCCCCGTCGACGCCCATCGAGACTGCGGCGGGCGTAGGCGGCCGGATCGGACGTTACGCCGAGGAGAAAACAGACGGATCAACAACCAAAGGAAGGAAAAAAGAGACTACGATCATCAAATATCTTTACTCCTGAGTGCAGAAAGGAAGTCTGGTCTGAACACTGCCAAAAGTATTTTTACTCTAGTTTCCAGCGCAAATAACAACAAAAACAACTTACATGCAACTTTTCAGCAAGAAATAGGAGCTTTTGTAACGTTTATAATTCCTTAATATTAACGAAAAAGTAACATTTCCACTGGCAGATTATTTAATTTATAACAACACATTTTTGTCCTTTTAATAAGTGAAATAATCTCTAACATTATAAGTATTTATGTCCAATTTCTAATTCAAAAAACTTTCAAGTAACTTTTGAACAAGATATAAGTGCTTGGTTTATATTAATAATTCTTTAATATTGATGAAAACATATCAGTTCCACTGGCTGATTAATTCAGTTATAATCTGAGAAAAATATCTTGTTACAAGTAAAATCATTTGTGGAACTTTTTCACAAATATTAAACAATTATTGAGCTAAAATAAGCTCCAATATCTGTAGTTTCAACTGTCCTGAGATATTTACAGCAGAAAATAGACAGAAATAATTTTGCGTTTTTGCAGTGTGAAGCAGGAGATTAATTTACAACAAGCCATTTTTTTCCAAAAGTGAAATAATCCGCCAGTGGAAGGAAAACTTTTTCTATAAATATCAAGAAATTATTGATTTAAAACTTGTTAATTTTGTTGTTTACTGAGTTTATTGCACTACAGACTAGACCCAAAATACTCTGTGATATTTAATGTTTTTGCAGTGAAGTTCGTTTGCGCAGCTAAAACAAAATTTTAGCTGATTTGCAATAATTAGTGGTGAGAAATGTTTGTAAAATCATGATGTAATAAAAATGGTTGGACTGAGTTTTTCCAGCAGCTCCTGGATTCACTAACTGGTAATTACTTTCCAACATCCTCCCTCTTACTCTGACTTTGTTCGGAGGAAAATGAGGGAGAGTTCTGCTCATTTTAAGGCGATGCGATCGGATATTACTCCTGGTACAGTAGGAGGTTCGCCCCTCCATCGGCGATTAGGCGAGATGTCTTCCATCAGCGAGCAGATGAGGTGAGGAATATAATGAATTCATTTACCCTCCAACGCTCTGCCTTTCTTCCTTCTGTTTATTATATCCCATTTGCATACGGATCGGAAAATTCAAAAAGCTCGGCGCTGGACTAATCGGCTCTGAATATTTCACGGCGGACCTGTAGCTCTCCCTACAGGTCAGCACATAAAAGCTGCTTCCTGTTTGTGGATTTGCTTTCAAACAGCCAAACTGTTCCTGATTACCTCGCCTCTTATTCCATGGAAGGGGAAAAATCCTTGACCGTGATTCCTTGGTTGCTTTTTTACATTTTTTTTTACAGGTGTGGGTATTGATCTTTTGCCTTTGCTGCAGGGGAGTGTGTTCACTTAAAAGGCACGCTGATGTAGCAGAGCTTATTAAACAAATAGGCCGGAGAACAAGGCCACAACCGCTTTGAATCATGAAGGAGGCTGCCTGTCTTAAAGCACCGCTGTATCAAATATGAAACGCTCTGCTAACAAGGTGTGTAATCTATTTCTAATCAGATCATATTTTATGAAACAAGGAGAAGCTTGAACTTAAGTAAGAGAGAAAGACGGAGATTCAGAGCGGGGGCGGGGCCGGCTTGTATTTTGAGATTGGATGTGACGGCCAGGGACCATGACTTGATTTTACATGCATGGCTCTATAATGAAGCCATGCCAAATGGTCAGTAATGGTTAAGTTTAGGGGGGAGCAGGAGCCTAGCTGTAGTGGGAGGCTAATTCGGGGCCCTTGCCGCCTTGACAGGCTGCAGAGCACAGCTGGAATATGGAGAAGGATGGAAGCTGGAGGCTCTGGGGCTGCAGTAAAGGTCTGTATTTGTCTGCAAATTGCCAGTTTGCCTGAGGATATAACAGGGTCAAGTGTAGCGTAGCTTATTTTGTGTTCACAGAGACTGTTGCAGATATAAATACAATCTAGAAACAGTCTCAGTCAGACACAGAGGCCAGCTAACTCCCTCAAATCAAGTGTTGTGCAGGAGTGACTTCATGTTGTCATTGCCATTCAGGCCATGATCCTTTTTATATATATCTTTATGCTGGCCGGGTTCATAGGCGAGTGTTTTCAATCTCTTTTTTTTTTCCTTCTTGTGCCATAAATTGTTTCAGAGCCGGTGACACTGGGCTTGGTTATGAATACATGAATAGAAATATAGACTCGTCTCAGACCCCAGGTTGTGCCTCTGGTCACAGGAAGTAATGGAGAAAAGCACTTTTAATGTTTAAGGAGAAAAAAGATCAGATGCAGCTTTAATTATTGTTTTATTCTGTACTGGGGGGTTCCCACTGTTCCCACTGGTGGACAACTGGTTTCTGTTTGAAAGTGGAAAGTGGATTTGTAAAGTTGAATCTGAACAAACCGCAATAGTTTAATGTTTGAGACATTTTATTGTAAAGAACTGAATAAAAATTTGGGAAACAACTGGCATACCCAGCCTAAAGCACGGCAGTGGCAGTGTGGTGATTGGATCTTGTTTAGACCTGCTCACTTGTTCATTACACCAACCTAAAAATCCTTTTTTATTTATTGTTTTTTGTTCTATTTCTAGCAGCTGGTCTTAAACGTTTTGGCTTTGGGGGGGTCACAAAACTTTGACTGTACATATTTTGAATTTATTTATTTTTTTACCTGGTTTTTACTAAAAAATAAAATAATAAAAAGCAAAAACCTGGATGAACACTGTGTGTTGCATCTCACATTTTCCATTCTAAGATCCTAATTTTGTCTTTTTCTGAAGGTTTTTGTTCTTAAATCATAAAACTGAACTGAATTAAATCAACTGTGATCAAATATAGTAAATATTTGTTTTAATTTGCAACTTTCAGAAAATATTTCTGTCAACAATGACTTACTTATTTTGATCTCCGGACCTTTTCTAACTAAAATCTATTTATTTTTAGTCAAAATTGAGTCATAAAACCACTAAAAAGAGCCAACTGCTCTTTTCCTGCAATATTAATCTTTGCCTCAAATACTTAAAATAGATCAATACAAACAAAATGCTGGTTTACTAAATATGTTTCAGTTAAAGTCGAAAAGGCTGGCCAGATTGTCTGTGTTTATGTAACTTTTAAGCTCAGCCTGTTTCTTTAAGTGTTTATGATGAGAATTAAAACCACTAAGTCCATGTTTCATGTATAAGTTATATGAAAAGCTCTCTGCCTGTCTGGCAATTTATTCTACAAGTCCTGACTTTTATCTTTTATGATATTGCAAAAGAGTCTGAAAGTATGAAGGCTTTTCCATCCTCAAAACCTAATTCGATAATCTGAATATGCTAATACGGATTTGAAAAAAAAAAAAAATATATATATATATATATTATTTGAGCCTGTATAATCTTAGAGAAAATCCACCATATATTCAAACTTCTGCTGGTAATTTGTTCATTTTGAGTTGAATCCAGGTCATTTCGCCTGGAAAAAAGTCAAATAAGTCGATAAAAGCCAGGAATGAATGACACTTGATTTGATTTTATGGGAGTTGGAAGATAAATGTTGTCCGGAGTGACACCTAGTGGCAAACCTGCAGATTACAACTCAATCTTTTGCGAGTTGAGTTGGAAACTTGGGGAAAAAAGCATTTCTTCAGCAGCAATGTTTGGTTTGTCGTTTTATAAATGTTGTAAAGATGCACCACACACAATAAACGCAGCAAAATCATTATTTTGAAGACATCCTGCATTCAGAGCATCAACAGTTTTATATTCCAGGCTACATCCAGGAACACCAAATGTCAGCGCACATTGCTAAAGTATATGCTTAATTTGCTTCTTAAATGTAAAGATCAGTTGTTCCCGTGCATGTAAGGAAGAAAATAACATAAATTAGACTCTTCCTCTCTGTTCCAGTTGATATGTATGAATAAGATTAGAGAAATCAATCTCTGCAGCACAAAAAGAAGCCGTCCTACACAAAAGAGTCAGAGACAATAATGCAAATTGCAACATTTAGTTTTTAATGGTGCTCTGGTGGAGACTACAGCTTCACATTGTTCAGCCCTGATAATGCATCCTGGGGCCCTCTGCTGCTGCTAGCACCGCGGTGATGAGGGGAAAAAGAGAGGAGGAGGAGAAAGGAGGAAGGATGCCTGCGTCTTTAAAAGGTAGATGGAGTGAGGGAGCGGGGCGGACGGGTGGCTGGCAGGATTGTGCTGACGGCAGGGCTTTGGTTCAGAGCATGCCCATTAGAGGGAGCCATAAATCCTGGGCTCTCTGGGCCGGGCTGTGTCAGCAGTCCACTGAATGAATTGATTTTAAACGCCACTGGAAAAAAAAGAGAAAGTGCAAGAGAGAGAGAGAAGGAGAGAGGGAAGAGCGGGAGGGAGAGTGACTATTTAATTCACCCTCCGCCAGAAGCCCACAACCCGTTCCACCCCGCTTCTCAATTCAGGACTGTCGCTGAAAAGGGGGAGGAGAGAAGTCTAGAAACACTGAAACTGTCACCAACAACAAGCCCACGGCTACACGGCCCCCACGCCTTTGATTTAAACAGGACGGAAGCACACAGACCAAATACATAATCTCAAATTCCATACAGCATTTGTTCTTCCACCGCTCTAATTTTTCCTCTCAGCCCTCTCTTTTTTATATCTGCACAAGAGAAATGAGACATATCGTAAAGAAGAGGGGGGGAAAAGCCGCAGCTGCATTTGAAATTCAAATGTGTTGGATTTTGAAATTGATGTATGTGTTTATTCATTTACGAGCAGCATCCATGTGTGCACGCATTTATATATTATCAGCAGCAATGAAACGCTGCAGAGAGGGTCTTGTTGCCCATCTTTCTCCTCCATGTGGCCCCTCGTCTTTTGTCTCCTCAAAGCTGCAGTTGCTGTTTTTCCTCTGTGTTGCGAGAAATATGTCAGCGAAGACGCGCGCTGTAAATCGCACACGAGGGCCGACGTCACCGCGTCGCCCCGTTTTATATGTAAACACATTTACCGTGTGTGCAAACTTTCAAACGCACACCTCGGCATCCGTCTGGGCAGACCTGTTGGAGTGTCAGCAGACGTGATGGCGGTGGCGTCGCCGCGGCGACGTGCAGGCAGGCGTCACCCTGCAAACCTCCAGCGCAAGTAGAAAAGGAGAAGCCGCTGCAGCTCCAATCAATATCATTATATTAATAAATATGCAAAACTCCTCTGAGATAATAATCACTTTGAAGTTGACCCTGTTCCACCTAAATTAAGGGGTATTTTTGATCATTAAGCACAAGTAATGAATTAGGATTGTAAGTTGTCAAGGATTTATTACACGTCCTCTGCCTGAGTGCTCCAGAGGAAGCAGCACACCTAATTGAACAACTTTCACATGCAAATATTGGTGTTTTTTTTATCAGGTATTTTTTTAGGAGAAAAATTCCACAACAAACCAGACGGATAAGGGTGATAACTAATCCTTTTAGATCTAATTAAATCAAACTTATCCTCTGACTTTAGGTGGTCGATTGATGTTCTCAGCTTTAATTTACCTCTTATTTTATTCACAATCATATCAGCCTTCAGTGGGACCTTTAAAAAGTTTGGGAGGGAAAACAGACGTCAACTTTCACCGATATCAGAAATGGAAACGATTATTGTTGAACTTATGAAATAATTCCCAAACTATTTAAATCGGGTGTCAAAAGTGTGGCCTGGGGGCCATTTGTGACCACTGCACTAATTATGTTCGGCCCCTGAACATTACATCTCATGTAAATGTCAGGTACAACACAAAGTGTTCATCTTTTGATGTAATACACAAATAAAAAGTGATTTTATCGCTAATTAACAAACTAAATCTTTTCAGTTTCTTCAATCAAGCCCAAAATAAAAAAATTTCTTTCTTCTTTTTTTCTTTCCTTCTTTGGTAAATTTGAAAATTGTAAAAACTGATTTATTGCCGTTGTCATTTCAATACTGAAGACGCTTAGAAATCTCTTCAGATTTAAGGAGCCTGAATTTATACTGGAGGTGTGGGACTCATTTAATGCTGAAGATCGTTTCCTCCAAGTTAACCTCGTTGTCACGGTTACAGCACAAAAAGTAGCATCGGTTTCTTGACAGTACGTGGCAGGGAAATGAGTTTGAAGATTGAACTGTTGAATTTTTATTTTCACAACTTCCACAAAATATAAACTTACAATCGTATATTTAGTGGTTGTCTTGACAACGGCTTGTTTTTGTTTGGATCTGGGCCCAGATGTGTCCTCATTTGACTTGTCTTAGTATCTGCCATAAAACGTCTGATCACCAGTCGCAGCCGATATAAACCCAAATTAAACATTTATTAACAAATCAGGTGAGAAACAGAATTTATTGGACTTATTTTGGTCTCTTTAAAGCAGGATCCTAATCAGCAAACATTAAAAGTTTCATCAAATCGTCTCGGTGCAACAGGAAATGTGTGTTGATGCCTGTTGATGCTGATCTGAGCGCGGTTTGGATCAAAGCAGCTCGGAAATCTGTTGATTCTGCCTGGTTCTCCCCGTCCCTCTGGAGCATTTCAGGTGGTTTTTAAACAGGCAGAGGACAGCGAGCTGCGAACACCGTGACAGATGTGGGCCTGTTGCCTCCAGTGACCTACTTAACGTCACGCAGTTTCCTTTCACTTCACCCATCATCATCGTCTGAGCGCAAACTCACCGCTTTTGTTTGTTCAGTTAGTTTCACTGCAAAAACACAAAATCTTACCACGTAGTTTTTAGTGTAAATATCTCATACACTTGAACTAAGACAAAATTATCTGAAAACTACTGGTTCCACTGGCAGATTATTGCACTTAAAACTTTGGAAAATGTCTTATACTAAGTGACATAATCTGCCAGTGGAACTAACACTTCTTTCATCAGTATTGTGGTATCATTGACTTAAACAAGCTTTAGTATCTTGCCAAATACTTATGTGTAAGTAAGTTTTGTTTTATTTAAATTATTTTAAAATATTTGCATTCGAAACTAGACCAAAAATACTTGATAAGATTTTGTGTTTTTACAGTGTATTGAATTATTCTGTTTTGTGCAGCAAAAACACAAAATCTTAAATATTTTCGGTTTCATTTTTAGTGAATAAATCTTAGTAAACTTGGAATAGGACAAAACTAGCTTCCAAGTAGCTTTTCAGCAAAAACATGAGCTTGTTTTAAGTCAATAAATTCTTGACGATAATAAAATGAGAAATAATCTGAGAATTGACTTTCACAAAACAAAGCAGGTTTTAGCTTCTGCGATCACCTGTCGGCCATATTCCCGAGTGGTGGTGGGGGCGGTTCTGGAGCGGGGCGGCGTCCTCTCTGGCTCATTACGCTGTTTAAAGAGCCGGCGCCTCGGAATCACCTGCCCAGCTCCATGCTTCAAACCGGCTCAGCCACCAGGGATCATACATCAACTTCTCCATCAGTCCCCCGGCTTCACTTTTTCTCTATTCCGGCTGCAGACGCACGCGGGCCTCACATGCAACCCACACAGAGCGCATGTGGAAACGGATAGCTGCGCTCGCTGAATACTGATGTCACGCCGGCTACAACAGCAATGATAAATTAATCAGGAAGCAGCCTGGTGTTGTTATATATGTGATCATGAAGTTAATTGAATGCTTCTGGTGGACTTGGAGCATCAGAAGCCCAGTGTGGGGCCTCAGCATTCCTAACGTATAGCTTCTATATGTAAAATCTCCACTTGCTCATGCCTAATTACCCACAGGCTAAGGCATGAGGAGGACCCGCTGTGTATTACTATAAAGATTGGGAGGATATTTCACTTTGAAAAATGGTGAAGCACACAGGACTAAGGGTTTGATTACAAGGAGTGGGGCACACAGCCTCTACATCTTCCTTCCCTCATTTCAATTATGGCTGACTGGAGGCGCGGTGCTGCCACCGTCCTCAAATAAAACTAAAATATGATAAAGCTGAAATATCAGGCCCGGGACTGCTGCAAGCCCGCAGCAATGTAAGGCGCTGATACTCGGCACGTAATTACTACATTTGCCAATATTTTTTTGACGGGGGTTGGGTGGGGGAGGGGGGGTTTCATTGTGGATATGAATGGAAAAACGATGGGGGAGGGGGAGGGGCGTTGATGACACATGATAAAAAGCACATTTCATTTTTTCCTTCCCTGTGGATAACCAGCAGAGATGGCGCTCCTGCGTGTGAAGGTGTGGAGTTATTTTTACATTCTGAGATCATCGCTCACGTGAAGATGCATGAGTGAGACGATCTGCTGTGACAACGGCCCGAGAAAACCACACGTCACTTCTCATCACTCAAGAGAAGCTTTGAGTTTGCTTGATTTAAATTTGCAGGTTTTTTATGATAATTTAATACAAGTGTACGTCCAAACTGCAGTTTTTCTAAAGAGAAGCAGCACTCAGTCTGTGGAGGCGTTGGATATTTAAGACATTACTATCCTTTACATGAATACAAACGCTGCAAATACACCAAATCTTATGAATATTTTGATCTAGTTTATAATGCAAATGTCCTTAAAATAAGACAAAACTAACATTTCAGGAATATTTAGCAGCTTGTTGTAAGTCAATGATTCCTTAATATTGATGAAATAGTACTAGTTATTTCACTTATAAAAATTTGAAAAATGTTTTGTGATACATAAATAATTGCCAGTGGAACCAGTACTGTTTCATCATTATTAAGGAATCATTGACCTCAAACAAGCTGCTAAATATTCCTGAAAAGTTACTTCAGTTACTTTTATTTAGTCTTATTTTAAGTGGATTAGGATATTTGCACTAGAAACCAGATCAAAATAGTTGGTAAGATTTTGTGTTTTTGCAGTGAACACTTCCAAAACAAAAACTACGTTTCCTCTCTGTCCTTCTCTCTTTCTTCTTATTTTTTAAAAAAAATCTCTTTTTAAATTACAGGTAATTTAAAATACATGTAAAATTACCAGTATTTTACTGTAAATATACCTGTAATCAAACTGTTTACATTTTGTTGCGCTCTAATGGTTCCCTCCAACCCACAATGTTGTTAAACACAATCTGATCCGCGGTGACATAAACTCAGCCAGTTTTGTGGTTTTACGTCCCGTTTTTTCCTGTAAATGCAGGGAAGACACAGAAACACGGCGGCTCGCTCTTTATTCAGCTCGTGTTTGCCCTTTTAAACGGCGGCCTCGCTGACCCGCTACAGATGGGGGGTGATGCACGACGCGGCTGCTTTCTCACCATGACGCCCCTCAACAAGGTGAGCCTGGTTGCGCCGTGGCCCGGGCGGTCCGGCCGCTGTTAGCGGTCCGGATGCTCGCCACGTCGCCGGGGTCACCCGGGGGTCAACGCGCCTCCGATTCCGTCTTTGTGAGGAAATCCCAGCCAGCGGCCGCGCCGCCTCGCAACACGCCAGCTGCATTCCAATGCAGACGTATTTACAGAGGATATACAGCAGCTGTAATTTATTTTAGCACTTTTTTTTCTCCTGCATTATTTGCTCAGGGAATAGACCAGAAGCTGCAGCTTACAACATTTCAACAATTAATTTCAGCAAAAGCTCATATTTATGATTCATGTGATTTGGGAGCTGACATGCCGGCTCTCTGCAGAGTCATGCTTGTTTATTCTTTTTATGAATCTTCTGTTTAAGTGGCGAAAACTAAAAACACCAGCGTGCCTCATAAGCAACATTATTAGTTTGCAGGAGAAATAAAAGACCAGCTTTTTTCACAACGTTTTGAAATGGAATCAAACTCATTTTAACTTTCCACAGAATAATAATCAGGACTTTAACTTTAAACAGGGTTTATACAGGTGCTTGAAATCTTTGAAAATATCAATTAGGCGTTTCCAAGGGTTGGAAAGTTCTTGATTTCTGTCCAAGATCCTTCAAAGTGCTTGATATTCAAACTGTGCAGTTTTAAAAAAATGTTTGACCTTATTTTATAGTTGAAATATTTTCATACACCTAAAAAAATTTTTCTCACCATCTGAACTAAACTTTTCATGTTTTAGGCCACTTATAATTACCAAAGTGATTCTATTAGCTAAAAACCTGAAAACTTTGAACATATTTTAGGGATTTTTTTGTAACTTTCTTTATAGATTATCTTTAAGCATTTTATTTGAGCAGAAAAGTCATTTACCTCAACAAAATGTATTTGGATTGTTTCAGTGTGAGGATTATTCCTGATGTCTTAGAAACATATCGATCAGTTTAACTGAAATAAAAGTTTTTTTCTCGGCCCAGTCAGGAGAACTGGCTGTGACATTTGAAAACATTCACATGTTGTTAGATTTTAGTTCACCAAAAACAAGACCACAAGACATTCTTAATAACAGTAATAAATGTCACATAATAATGAACTGAATCTGCATTTTCTTAGTTCATTTGCATTGTTTTTACCTCCTGCTGGGAAAGTTTGAAAAGTTACCTTGAAAATGCTTGAAAGTGCTTGAATTTTACTGAACCCTGTTTAAAGTAAGTGATGCATGCTCATTAAACAGAAGTCTCCTCTTGGCAAGGTTTACCGCTCTCACTATATTTATTTCTGTTTTCCGTGGAGGCTGAAGCCGCTCCAGCTTTTCAAAGAGAAGCAGGAAATGTTTTGCAGAGGGAAGAGCTTCTGCAGCAAAATCCAGAACCATTCCAATCTCCCTCCACCTTCCCCCCCTTCACTCGTCACAGTGTGGGGGATTCAATCAAAAGCCTGACCTGTGACCTGTTCTCCGAGAAACAAACAGCCAGCAGAGTCTCCCAAGACCAAAGCCATCAGAGGAGGGCGGCTTGTGCGCCAGCCAAACCGTGGCACCTCTCTGAAAGCCTCCATCATAGAAAAATTGTGAGTTGTCGCAGTGGAGAGTGACTAGCATGGTGGTACATTGATACATTGATGCAGTGAGCTCCTTGGACAGTGCAGTAAAAGTGCTGAGGTTGAAATTAAGCTGTTATCTCTCGCATGTATCACCAGGGAGGCGAGGAGCAGCGGAGCAGAGCCGCTAGCCTGTTTGCTTTACTGTTATTGCCTCAGCGTGTCCATCCTCATCTGACTCGCCTCATGTTCCGACATTTTAAATCCAACACTGCATTTGTTCACCTTTTATGTTTAGAAATAATCTCTTCAGCCGTAGAAAAACAATCTTCGCGTCTTTTCTCTTTATCGAAAAGGGAGGTCATTAAAGACTCAGCATGAAGCAAATATAATATCTTCAACATAATTACCATAAGGACACGTGACTCATATTATTACAGGCAGATTTATTTTTTTAATACACGCACAAAATTTTAGGTTTTCATAACAAGATGGAATAAAATATTCAGATTTACCACAAAATAGATTTATTTTAAAGCACAAAAACACAAAATCTTGCCAAGAGTTTTAGTCTAATTTTTGTAAAAATATATTTTTAACTTGAATTAAGACCAAACTAAGTTACTCTTGCCTTATTAAGCCAATAATTACTTAATATTTATGAAAAACTTCTAGTTCCACTGGCAGATTATTTTACTTACAACATGAGAAAAATGCCTCCTATTGGAACTAGTAATTTTTCTATCAATATTAAGCAATGATGAAAATGAAAAGAGGGTGTACTTTATTTTTTATGATTGGAAAACAGAGTTTGGTAGAAATATGTAGATTAATTATGGAATATCAGCCAAATGGGATTCAGGTTTTCAATTAGCTGTTCATTAGAGTTTTTGTCCCCGTTTTTAACCGAAGCGTCTCTTTGGTTATTATCCTGTTTAAATTCACTGCAAACAGTGCCTTCATGGGATTTGAATTATACTTTAATTTATATTACATTAGCTAAATGAATTTGCACGTAAGCTGCATGTTGTGGTAAAATGTGAAGAAGCTGGCTGCAGTGCTGATAATGCAGCGATGTGTTTTGTGTATTTGCTCCAGAAGATAAAAAGCTCTGGAGAGTTGGGCTGATATTTACTTCAGCTTGAACTCAAGACTCCAATGTTTACCTGTTTCTCTTGGTAAATTGAGCGAAATGTTCATTCCCACATCAATTCATGGTTGATCAAATAGCTTTGAGGAAAAACTGACTTTTTGATGTAAATATAAGATTATATTAGTGACTAAATTAGTGGTGGAAGAATCTTCTGAAGCCACCTATTGCTGAGTTTGACATGTTCAGCTTTAATTTTCCTTCTCAGCTGCTTCACAGATGATCTGAAATTAGAAATATATATTTTTTCTTGTATTATTGAAATTTTGCTGAAACTTAATTCCAAAGCATGACAGAGACATCTTATGCAAAATTCACATTTTGCATGTTTTTGTTCTTCTGTTTGGGTCTCTGCTGTTTCTGAAACAAACCAAGCGCTCAAAAACAAAACATTAACCCAGGCAGTTTTTGATAGTGAATTAATATTTTTTGGTGTCTGGAAAATTAGCCACTTCAAAATCCTCCAGAATGTAACGTCACAAATCAGCTGCCCAGCCCTTTACCCAGCAACCCCAGCGGATCTCCAGCAGGTTTGGTCAGCTGGTTGTCCCGCTGTATGTGCTGTACAATGGCTGCTGGAAAGCACAAGTGATTTGCTGTTGACTGCCACAAAAACCACTTACTGCATTCTGGTTGGTTGTGCATGAGGCTCCGCTTCTGCTTTTCAAAGACTGCATATTTGCACATGAGTAAACCCCAGTTTCACATGACAGTGTTGAGTTGGAGGGGCGTGGCCAGCAGCCACTTATTTGGATGTAAAGTGAGAAAACGGCCTCATTCTGAACTGACCAAACAAAAAAACTCATCCAAGAATGATTTTGTACAGAAAATGTTATAAACACAGCTAATCCTAACCTGCTCTATCAGGTCTCCTTTAAATGTGTCATCATTCAACTGGATTTGAATTTGTTTCTAATTCAAGGTTTAGTCAATCAATTAATATTAGAGATGGATTATTTTTAGATTTAATTTCTAAATTAGCAATAGCAACCCTATTTTGGAGAGACTGCGATGTCATCTGCTGTGACAAGAGCTTAAAACATCTGAGGTGAAATTTTAAAGTGACCTAAAGCAAAACAGTTATTGTAGGAGAGAGTGAAAAACATAAGAGGCAACGCACTGCAAATATTTTAGGATGTTGATTGGCGGTTTTAAACTCATTCTTTTGTCTCAATGTTTGGATTCTTTGTTAATTTGAACATTGTTATCGAGCCGTTTCCTCAGAGCGGCAGCAGAGAGTACTGTGGCTCTCATGTTGAATCCCTCTGCCACAAACATGAGCCACAAGCTGTTGATGGTCTCATTTATTCACCACGCTGGTAAACAAATGAATCACAATTATTTTGACAATGCCGTATTAATCTTCAAAACGTTGCACATTGCACCTTTAAATATCTCTTTCAATGCATGCCATCGAAAAGGAGGCAGTGAGTAATTCAACACATGGTGCGAAAATCAACAGATTGCTCTTTAAAAATGAAACGGCGACGCCATCCTTCAAACGCTGAACCTCCCTGACCTCGGCTTTCCTCGCAACATGGAGGACATTATGTTTCCCGGGTCCCAAAGTAAGTTTGCTAGTTAGAAAGTCTGGAAGCTCGTATGTCATATTTGTCCCCCTCTGGCGCGGTGAGCGAGGGGAACCCAGGTGGAGGTTCTGGTTCTGTCACGTCAGACTGACGCCCCCATGAGTAATCTGGTGCATGATAAACAGAGGGTCGTGGTGTCACAGGAACACCTCGGCGCCTGGCACAAGGGTAATTACTCTTCCTGCGTGGGTGCAACTCAAAATTTTTGAACCTTTTCTTTCTCCAATCATACTTGATGGATTGAGTGGAAGAAGGCGATCATCTGGTTCTTAGCAGGCTCACTGAGCGTGGTAGGCCTCTGTTGATTAATGATATCTGCTGCAAGTCACCAAAAGCGGAAATTAAGTATTTCTGTTTAAATGTAACATTTGTCTCCTTTGCTGGTGTTGAGAAAGGCATTTGTCAAAATCCTCAGGCTTTGGCGAAAGGTGGATTTCCTCTGGGAGCACGCGGGAAATTACTCCCTACTTTCACATTAATGGCATTCAGCGTTCCTATTTTACACCTTGAATCCACTTTTCACCCTTTCACCTTTCCGGTGGATTTTGAATATGTAATCGTTCGGTTTTTTTTAAAACCTGCCAGTTTGGGATTAAACATCTAGTAGATTCTTTTATTTCTTTTCCTCCACAGTTAGACCAGGAATGACCTTGGCCGAGACAAAGGAAGTGATTCCTGATGGCATCTCTGTCGGCGGTGGGCACATGGGAGGGGGTTCTGGTGGTTTCACCGGTTGAGTTGGGTTACCGTTTGTGCTGAAGGCGAAGCTTTGCCGTGCTGGAACAGAACAGACTCCGGCTCCTGGGGAGACTAATGGTTACAGGGCCTGGCCATCGTCCAGGGCTGCTCCAGCCTCTGCCTCTCCCGTCGCTGGGATATCATTACTTCCAATGTGTTACATCAGACTCGCTTGGTCAGGCTCTGAAACAGTCAATACTCCACAATTTAGAAAATCAGCCAAGTTTGCAGAAACAAAGAGGCAATATCGGAAATAAAGACGGATATATAATCTGACGCCAGGCATTTTTTTTCATGCTCGGCGGGTTATTTGTTATCCGGAAGGTGGGGACGAGGAAGGGGTAAAAGGGAAGGAGGCTGGGAGCGAGGGATCTGTCAGAGGTTAGAGAAGGTGGTCAAACGGCCCAAATAAACGTGCAAATCACAGAGCCCAACCACTGACCCTCCCCGTCTCATACAAGCAGCTTCTACTTTTTCCATCAATGGAAATCTAATTGCTTGAAAAGCGATCAATGGAAACTAAATTGGTTTTGTGTGGAAGCGCGCGTGGAATAAGCTCTGAGCTGTTTCAATGTGTGTTGGTTTTGCATCTTAAATCACGGTAATATTTGGAGCTGGCCCTCTGCGCTCCAGAGGGGGCAAACTTTGGTAGTGTCAAGACACCAGGGAGGAGGCACTCAATCAAGCTCCTAATAAAAATCACAAGCTTAATTGTTTTTCCAAACTCATAAATCGTCCGACTTAATGGGTTAATATTGAGACTTACACAGGGACGGTGAGGTGCTTGTTTCAAAGTGGCCGGGAGCCCCTCATTGTGGAGCTGCGACCACTGATAACCCCCTAGTGATCTGATATGACTAATCCCCTCTAATCCCTAATACACTCCTTAACATGCTCCTAACTGACAGCAGTCGATATGGGTGCACTTCTCTGTCTTATCGCTGATCTCTTTGTCTTTGTAGACTCTCTGCAGTGAAATTTGCTCTCCCGCTCATCCTTCTGACTGCGGATCACCGCCACATCTGCATCAGTGTCGCGCACGTTTAGCTCTGGGCGCCTCCAGATAAGCCGGGGCTTGATCATAGTTTGGAAATGATTCGCAGAAAGTCGAAGGAACGGCGGGGTGGGCCGGCGGTGGAGAATGGAGTGTGTTTTCTGCCGCAGTATCCGCCGTCAATGCGCTTTTTCCCTGCTTTATATGTGTCTCCTGTCGGACAGCCTGATGAACTGCACAGGAGGTCGGGATGTGGACGATGTCTACCCGATTGGGTAGCCTCTCTCAGGAAAGAAACGGTCCCAGCAGAGTTATTTATTGACAGCATTGAGATGTGTCTCTGGTCAGGTGCTTCTCTCAGCCATCCCTCAGGTGCTTATCTATCAGTTATCAGTGCAGACAGAGCACAGACCCAGGTTGTATTTCTGTCTGCTATTGTAATTACATTGTAATTGATCTGAGTGTGTGGCTGGCAGTAACTTTGCTTCCCTCTTTTTTCTCCAATAAAGGAAAACCTTTGGTTTTTGGGCTAAAATATGATCAGAACAGAAAGAAGCATGAATATTTAGCACAGTTTTGAATTTATTGTGAATTCTTTCAAACATTTATTTGAACAACTTATTCAAACACGGAATCTTCTGCTTGGTGATTGCGATCGGTTGTGGCTGGTCATTTCTCTTTGCAATATGAAAACTTGGAGCTCATTGAGATCTAGCAAGGACCGGATTTACACAAGTTAGGAAAATCTTTCACAGCAGATTCTTGGAACATCAGTTTTAAACAATCGTACGTAAGAATAAGTTATACAAATCGTTACTACTTTGCAAAGATATGGAAGTAAACCCAATAAGTCTGACTCAGGTGAAACCAAACTGGTCTGGTGTGGAGCACCCACTAAAGATGAAGCTGGAAGCTACTGGAACATTAACGTCGTTCCCTGTTGCGGAACCAACACCTTGAATCTGGACCAACATCTTCATCTGGCTAAAATAAATAAACATACCAGTTTGTGTTCGGGTCACGAATCGGTTCAGAGTTTCGTCTTGCATCTAGATACGACGTCCGCTCACCTAAAAGTGTCCCACACCAACAACTAGCCACATGGACGGTCAACTGCAGGCGACTGGTGCAGAATTTGTCCAACTGGGAATTTTGGAAAACTTTCACAAACTGTCTGGAGACACATGAAGGAATCTTCATGAATTAAAAGCTTGAATGACACAGGATGTCCGTGCATCTTAAAAAGTCTTAAATTCATTTTGAAAAATCTACGTAGACCTTAAATATGTTTACCACAAGCCTTAAATTTTGTCATGGCAGGACTTTTTAATATTTTATATTTATTTTCCCTGCTGGACCTTTCTGTCACCCAAAGGTTTGAGCCATTGCATTGTGACTTGAGGCTACCAATAACCATCTGCTAATATATCCTTGCTAGCTAGACAACTAGCTTTTTTGAGTCTCTCATTGGTAAGTCCAAATTTTTCTCCGTTTGAATAGACGGCATTGGTCTGAGCTGTTGCCAACCCAAACAATGCTACATGCTTTTTGTGAAAAAAAGCTCAGCACTTCGGGGGTTAAGACTGGCGAGAGCCACATGCAGTTTGAGAAGGATAAAGCTGCTGCCAAGAGCCGCAAACAGACAGCAGAAATGTCACAGTTTGATCTGCTGCCGTGGCTAAAGCTAAAGCTGCTACTAGCGCTAGACTAAGTACAACCATTAATGCGACACCAACTCTGAAGTTGGAGGTTTAGTGAATTTTAAACATGGTCGATTGTTCAATAGTTTTACCTGTTGACCAATTTTATATCAACAAGGTTGTTACTATGGAGGAAAATACAGCTGAGAGGGAGGAATGAAGGAGAAGGAGCATGGAAACAGAAGATGATAAAATAGCCACAGACGACAAATATGGAAATAGATTAGTTCAAGACATTAATGTAACAGAGTGACAAGATCTATAGCTAATATCACAAGTAGTACCATTGCTTCCTCAGTAGTTTGGGATTTTATACATTTGTGTTGTGATAAAGGGCTTCAGTTTCATTCATAAAGTCTCAGTTTGAGTTGGTGAAACCTGCAGAAACTCTGATTCAACATGTTTCACTGCCGTCTGCTTGATGTGCTAACTGTAGAGGTTTGCACACATGCTGCTTCCAGCTTCCCATGCAGTCCTGAATGTCAACAAGAAGTTATTTTCTTTTATCCAAACAAGATGTGTAATTGAAGCATAGTAAATGGTATCAGCATGGAGGGGGTAGTGTCGTTCTTTGGGGCTTTTACTCTGCCTCACCTCCAGATAACAAAGGTCTCAAACACATAAAAACAGTATTGGATGTTCTTCATGAAGCCCCACATCTCTTGATTCTTCCAGTTCTGTGTTCAACCAGTTAAAATGAACCAGTTCTGGGTTAGGGTTTTAGAAAAGAACTATTAAAAGTCCAAATTTATTGAGACTCATTCAGTTGATGAGTGGAAGGAGGAGCCGTGCCTCCATGTCCAGATCATCTTCACTGGGATTAACGTTGATCCCGTTCATCCGAAGTCTGATATTTTTCTATTTTCTGTGCCGTCACCTTCCAAACAACAGATCCGTGTACCATTCCAATCACGCATATTAACCAGCCCTCGCCGCCCCATCAATCTTCCCGCCGCCCCTTTGTAACTGATGCTGAAATGATGTTATAAATGATGTTTGAAAATATCCGCACGCTGCCCTGCATCAGCAGTCTGAAGGCCTATCAGATGTTCTGCGCACACATCTGTGAGCTGTATTCACCTCGGGGAAATTAGCAATCAACCTTTTACCAGCCAACACCTGGATAAGGAGCGCTGCGCCCCCCTCCACTCACCCTCACCTTCCAGCCCTTCGTAATGTCAGGTCACACACCTTCCTCGCCCGTTGCGCTGGGGATGTTTTTGTTATGTTGGTACTAATTTCACACTGCTAATCACTGTCGTGCTTTGGAATTTGCACGTTGACTCGTTGTGTGTAACAACAGCAGCCTGAAAGCAGCTCTGAAAACCGCCGCAGCTCTTCAAGCTCTTGTGCAGTCTAATGTAAGTATGCACGCTCTCCCTCATGATCCCTCATTTATCATTTTGACACTGGCTACTTTTTTGAAGTGGAGAAAAATGTTGCAGTCAGCTCTTCCTTTGGTCTTCGGGAAAAAAAAAAAAAATGTGTGAATGAGAGCGTGTGTGTCACGCGTGCGTACTTTCAACTGCTCGCAGTAGATAGAGGGCGGAAGAGTGTGTGTGTTTGTCTGGATGTGTGTGTGTGTTTCTGTGCATCACATTGTGCTTGTGTACATGCATCAGTATGATTAAGGAGCATGGAAACGTGGCACTGGCTATTTACTGCTGATAAACCAGAGGGTGCATTTGTTGTTGTGTTACATCGCCATTTTTCTGTTCGCTTGTTATTCCTTTTATTCAGATCCTGTTTTATGTAAGACAAATTGGATGCTATTTTAAGGAGCTTGTTGACCTGATGCAGCATAAAAAAACCATCACCAAGCACCATTTTAGCTCACTTACTGAAATCTAACTGCTGCTTGTCATTCAGCCACCTCCCGGTTCACTTCTGACCCAGAAACGCTGTTTAGAAGAAACACCTGACATTTACCTGAGCAGCGGCCTAATATCCCCGTTAAATGGCATCAGCGGGGATCCGAACAGGTATCTGTATTGACTGTGATGGAATCAATCGTTGACATTATGATCCTTCTCACAGTTTGCTTGTGGAGAGCCTCTGATAAACAGTCTGATCCATCTAGCTGCACAGGGGGATAATGTTACTTGGCGTTTCTGTTGTGTGTGTGTTGGAGTGTGTGTGTGTGTGTGTTGGAGTGTGTGTGTGTTGGAGTGTGTGTGTGTGTGTTGGAGTGTGTGTGTGTTTGGGTGTGTGGGTGTGTGTTGGAGTGTGTGTGTGTGGTGTGTTGGAGTGTGTGTGTGTGTGTGTGTTGGAGTGTGTGTGTTGGAGTGTGTGTGTGTGTGTGTTGGAGTGTGTGTGTTGGAGTGTGTGTGTTGGAGTGTGTGTGTTGGAGTGTGTGTGTTGGAGTGTGTCGTGGCAGGTTACAAATGAGTTTGTTTGTGTTCTGGCCGCAGAAACCTTTTATGCCCCAGGCTGTGTGTGTTGTGTGGGTGGGTCTTGGAGAATGTGATAGAGACTGAGGATGTGTGGAGGTGTGTGGGTGTGTGTGTGTGTGTGTGTAGAGGTGTGTGTGTGTGTGTGTGTGGAGGTGTGTGTGTGTGTGTGTGTGTGCCCA
This sequence comes from Poeciliopsis retropinna, assembly GCA_010277075.1. Taxonomy (NCBI): domain Eukaryota; kingdom Metazoa; phylum Chordata; class Actinopteri; order Cyprinodontiformes; family Poeciliidae; genus Poeciliopsis; species Poeciliopsis retropinna. The sequence continues at coordinate 1,849,312 of VMRM01000035.1, read as the reverse complement.
AATAGCTTCATATGAGTGGGTTGGTTATGAGTTTAAAAGTGCTTTTTTTGGTTATTTTGCCTCTTGTTACCACCTTAAGCCATATAGCCTCCTGTCCACTTGGTTTCGATCTCTGCGCTCATGCTGAGGTCAAACAGGTGACCTATTGGTAAAAGTGCCTTGCGTGCCAATAAATGCCTAGCAGTATTAATCACATAGGAGCCCTCACTCTGTGAAGAGGCCAATGCTTTAAAGGGCACCCAGAGAGCTGCCTAAGACTGAAATACTGCCAGGCCATCTTTCCGGTTGAATGTACCAAAAGTTTTATTAGTTCCCCCAATGAGGTCAGTCTGCCCTGCATAAATGAAATCAGTCGATATCCCAGTATAGGCTTTTGGAACTTGATTGTGAGGCATCTGTCGGATGCATATTTCATTCTAAATTTAGTTAGCCGGCTGTAAGTAATGCATACATTACCACCGGCTTATTTCCCAATGTACACGGCTGCAGAACATCTGTTTTTCTATTAAGCGAGAGATGAAATATTAATCTGAAAGCAAATCTGGTGCGAGTCAAGTCACTGACAGACCGCAGTGACAGCTGCTGTGAAAGTAACACCAGCATGTCAGGTGTCTGCCTCGATACATCTGATCACGACATCAACACACACCGTAGCTCAGAGCCAAAACATGAACGGCTTCGCCAGATCAAATGGACTGTTTTATTAACTGGGTCGATCTAAGCTGGTAATTGCAGCGGCGGTGGCTGTTGGAGCGACGCTCCGTTGATGTGGTCTCAAAGAACACGTGCACACCGGCAATTTCACCTCTGTGGTGTAGTTTGGGTGTACAAATGGGAAGATGAAAAGGATTAATGTGTGAGGAACCACCAGTATTTGCTCCAGCAACAGAAAAAAAACACAACGTATATGGATGAGCTACAGAGATGAGAGAAATACGGATCATTTTGCACAGAATTTAAAGCTAAATCAACTTAAATTTGCATCATGCAGCCGCTACGAATATGGTGACGGCTAAAAAGAGTTTGTCTGGAGCTGAAAGACTGAACAGGACTGTGTCTTTGAAGGGTCGTCAGCAGAATAATTAACAAAAGAGTGAATTTGGTGAGGCCCTGGGAAGATGTGCCGATCCGCGCTCCATGGGTAAAATCTCTGCCACCAGACACTTGCCAGCATTCCCCAACAAAAAGTTCCTCCAGATTTTAAAGATGTTTGGTGTAGGAAGTTTAAAAGTTTATGTTAACTTCCTCGATTGTCATCAAATCTTTACGTTCCTTCCAACTCTTTATGATATGCGTCACATCCATCATATTCGTTAATTTTGTTGTATTATTTCTTTATTGTTTATTTGCACGGGGACAACTGTTAAGTATAAACAAAACAGAACACTATAACATTTATGGCATTAGCTAATTTGCAATGTACGTCCCCAGAGGGGCCTTTAGCAACATAAAACAATTTAAAAGCCAATAAAACAACACAGCAAAATAAATTGTATTGACAGTGGATATAATGCGCTAAAATATGGTTGCCTTCATTAACAGTTTACTTCCTGCCCTCCATCTGAAATGGCGGCGCGTTCGTATTCATGCATCATCAAAATCACATGACTGAAACTCAACTATTGGATGGAAACGCAGCTTATAATTTCTCTGTTGCTTAATTTCTAAAACAGCCTTTTTATTCAGTTCTGACACCAATATACTCATACATATTTGGTCAGTTTTGGTAAAGACCAGGTCATTTTTAGTGTCCTTAATTGCTAAGTCCTTGTCTAACAGTGTGTAAAGCATAATAGAAAAATGCTTTATGGTTGGAAATGTGTTGTTCAGTCAGGAGAAAATCAGACAGACAGAAAAACCACCAACGTCTATTTTTGTTCAGCACAAAAAGTCCCCAGACTCTTCAGGAAGCAGGTGTAATAGATTTCACATTAATCACTAAATACACAATCCACCCATTGAATGTATCAATCCACTCAATGAATTCATTGAACAGAAGGAAATCCATACTATGTAATTATTGCCCTCTAAATAGCCCCTGTGAATACTTGAAAAGCTAACTGTATGTCAATACTGCTCAAAAGCGGATTCTATTGACAAGCGGCATTTGAAGAATTTAGTATTTGGCTCGGTTGCAGGGCGACGGGCCCTGGACCTCGGCTGGAGGAGCCTCCGCTGAGTGTTTCTCATCAACAATTTAAGCGGTGCACAAAGATTTATTTTAGAATGGTGCAACAGCAGCTTCTGCTTTCTGTAACAGGCTAACTACTCCACCATCTTTGCAGCATCTGCAACGGTTTGCAGCTCTGTGCAACAGCAGGGCTGCTACGTCAGAGGTGTTGCAAAAAGGTTTAAATTATAGTAGCTTAAGGTTAAACTTCGCCTTGCTCCTGTGAATACCAGATGTGGTTTTTTTACAGGTGACTTAAAAAAAATGCAACCCTTGCAGCATTAAGAGGCAAAAGAAACTAAAGAAATTATTAAAAATGCAAGAACTCTTGCATTGAAAGACTGGAATGGTTCTCAGCACTAAATTATAAGGTGCTAGTAGTATTTTAAGCCAGAACAAGCTGTGAGTTCCAACTTTTCCCTGACGTACTGTAAAGTTTGAAAAGTTGTATTGGAGGACTCCTACCCCGGTGGTGATGTTTAAGTCCTGAAACGGTGAATGAAAGAAGAGCAGATCTAATACCTGGAGATGATGGAGGAGTGAGTCAGTTACAGCTCATCCTCTGGAGCAATTCTAGGCTTTGTTTCTACAATACAGTGGACAGAAAGGGATTCAACATGAAATGTGAATTATTTAGTTAGAAACAAGTTGTTTTTTAGTGTCTGCATCAGATTTACGAGGGAAAGTAGCAGCTAGTTTTAACGAGAGTTTTGTCATTTCCAAATGTGGAAAGAAATCGACAGCAACTGTAGGGAAGCAACTGCTGCTGCCCATCAATCTGGGAAGAGCCGTGATGTCATTTCCAAACTCTCTGGTGTCCATCATTCCACAGAGAGAAAGATTGCTCACAAGTGGAAAAAACTGAAGGTACTCACCAATCTTCCAAGGGAGCGATTGTCACCGGAGACAATTTTTTGTCGTGGATTCAGCATGTTGTGAAACCAGAAGCCAACATTTTTGAAACAGGATTCCAGAGTGGATACATTTCAAAACGTCAGATTCATATTTCTTCTTTCAAACGATAAGAAACGTGGCGCTTCTTTGGTCCGGCACACCTACTACATCGTGTTTCTTGGCGCTGCAACTTATCGAGTTGATGCACATTTTTTCTTAATCATCTATGAAAATATACCATGTTTGGCTCCATGTTTACAAGATCGCAGTTCAAGGTTGGAGCTTGCAATATTCAAGGAAAATTGAAAAAAAAACAAAACAAAATCAATATATCCATCTCTACAGGTTTTAGAAAGTATGGTAAGGTTTGTCAATACATTTAAAAGAAGAAGTGTGACGTGTTTCGACAGGATGTCAGATGCAGAATTGATGACAACTGAACAATCTCTTTAACATGAAAATGTAAAGACAAATCAAAGATTTTACCATGATTCTAATATCTGAACCAGTTTAGTTTCACACTAAACAACAAACATTAGCAACACTGTTGCTATAAAAACAAAACTGACACAGGATACAATCGACACCGACTGGCATTCAGAAAAAGGTTGATGTGAGAACATTTTGAATAGATCTGGAGTAAAGCAGTTGGAAATCTGAGGTTTTTATTCCTAGATGGTCTAAAACTCAATCACAAATTCCTCACACTGAACTGTAAGCATGGTAGAGGAGGGCTGATGCTTTGGGATTGCTTTCCAGTCATGGTAAATGAGCGGCTTGCAGGTTTTAGATCCTGGAAAACATCAGAACATTTTCTCGGTTGTAATACTTCACCAAGTCTTTGAACTAAGGCAAGCCAAGTGTATTTTCAGTCAGATGCATAGCATTAACTTCAAGTAAGCTCAGGAGCTTTAAGGCCTGTTTGGGGGATAAAAAGTGTTTTTAGTAAATAAAACTTTCAGAACTTCAAAGTTTCGTTGAGCTGTCTCAGCTCCAGCAGAAAGCAGATCTATAGCACTCCTGGAGGTCAAAAACTCCAGAGTTCTTCCTTGATTTAGCACTTTTTGTACCATCTCCTCCTTCTGGTCCAGAATGAGCAAACAAAGGAGGAATAGGAAGGGGAAAAAAGGACAATAAAAGTAAAAAAGAAAAATTAAATGATACGCAGCATCAGCGACTATACGCTCTGCTCCTGCGTCTGTAAAAATCCTGATGCAGTGCAGTTTAGCAATGCAACATACATTACTAATATGACCCATAAGCTGCATCAGCGTCTTCCATTGTGCTCGGCGCGTCCCTGCAGATCTCCCTGCAGGCCCGGCTGTGTGCCGACACGAGCAGAACTGTCCTCCCTCTTGAGCTAAAGATGCTTGGACATTAGCATACACAGGTTGTCAGTGGTAAATGAATGACAAGACTTTCATCTCCCCATGTGTCAGCCTTGCTTAGCGGTGACACGGTTCAACGTGGCCGCAATGTGCCACTGTGGTAGCTTCTGGAACCGGCGTGTGATTGAAATCCTGCTTCGCAAAGATTACTTAATAAATGGAATAATTTCACCATCAATAAAATACCGGCTTTTTGACAATGTCAAAAGAGAGCAAGAAAACATCCAATCTCCATCTGTTATAAAAGTTCGCCACCCCCTCAGTGCCGCTCTGTGCCGCCACTTAAACCCTAATGAAAACTGGAGATATGCTTTTGTACACAGAGGAAATGTTTGCTGCTGATTTCATGTGTTTTATTGTGCAGATTTAGTGTTTTTCTTGCTCTGCCGCTGCGGAGCGGTTCATCCCGGCTCAGGACGGTTATCGCAGGTGAACTCTGCTGCCGACAGTTAAAGGGACGTCAGTTAGTTTTAGTTGGGGATATTTAATCCTCATTAAAAATTAAATGAATGATGGCTCACTTTGGAGAGGAGAGAAAAAAAATAAGTATGAATATTTCATGAGCCTTTTCTTGTCTGTCTTGATGACTGCGACTACTTCTGCCAGCTGCTGCTCCATTTTTTTTTTTTTTTTTTTTGCCTTTTTGGCCTCAAAACCTCCGACATCCTGTCCTCAGAATGGATGACATCTTGATTCCCCGGTAATGAAATCATCACTGGGATATTGCAGACGGTTTTAATTCTGATTAAAAGTCATTTTTTAAAGAGATGACCTCGAACATCTCACTTTTCCAATCTCTGCTCTAATTCTTCATTTCCCATTGCTCTGAGCTGAAGTCCTTAGTTGGCAGAAATCCCCCTGGTGAATAGGAGACGTTTATCAAATTTCTCCATTAATCTGATGTGCTGGGCTTGATTAAAATGCTACCCCACACAGACAACGCAGATGCTCAAAGTGCAGACTTACAGAAATATACAGATTGATACAGATGTGATGGCGCTGCTCCACTCCGTTCGGACGCAGAGGGTGGCTGCGGTTGGGAAATCGATACAGGGAATGCTCTGTGATCGGAGGGAGACGGGGGGGAAGAGTTGGCTTTTGTCTTTCGTGTTTATGCTGACTCAGCACAAAGTCAAAAAGGCAGCATGTGACCAAAGGGAAGACTGATGTGCTGAACAGCCGACCCTCCTCTCTGCTCTTCCTCCTCCCTATCTGACCGTCAGGGATTCCATGGAGCGAGCAGAGATTGATTCTCTCCCCACCCAGAGATATAGGGCTTGTTTTTCACATGGGGTGATATGAGACTCGGAGAGAGTCTGGCGGACGGGATGGGATGGGGTTGGTGGGATTGGTATTGGTGGAGATGACAGCGCGGTGATGTGGGGATAGGCAGGGCTGATTGGAGTTGAGAAAGAAGTGAAAAACTGAGACAGAGATGGAAAAGTAGAGGCCTGCCTCATTTCATACATCCTGTGTTTCCGCCTGGGAGATACGACTGAAAAACCTAGCATGATGTTAGCTTCTATATCAGTCATTATCAATAATTAGTGATTAGTTTTTTGGTTTCAATGTCTGAAATACTGCCTAACTAGTCCACAGTTTTCACTCCATGCCATTGTTGTTTATTTTTTAGTAGTTATGAGATGCAAGTTACTCAACAGGTTGTTGCTAGGTAACCAAAATGAGTGAGTTTGTTGATGCCATTGAACTAGCTTAGATTAGCTTAGCGAGCCCTGAAAGATTGAGCGGCTAAAGTCTTTCCTCTGCCTACATCTCCCAGAATTCTGTGCGGTTTTGGATCAGAGTTCAGCGAAATGATTGAAAATACTGTCAGATGTATTATCGATCGATATTGATCATGTGTCTGTTGTATGGAAGAGGATTAAAGCCACTGGGGGAAAAAAGAAACGACTTTTTTTCTCAGAATTTTTACTTTAATTTTCCAAAATCAAAAGTCAGAATTCAGAGAAAAAGTCCAGATATTGAGATTAAAGTAATATTTTTTTGTTTACTGTGATAAAATTAGTTTGATTTAAACAAATTGAAACAGGAAAGTCAAATTTTAATTTCTTTTTTCAGTGGTCCTGATTCTTTTCCTTATTATCACGATATATTTTATTATTGATTTATTGTCCAGCTCGGCGCTCGGACCCGGCCGGCTGGCCGGCGCTGCCCTCCTCTCTATAGATCCTCTGTCTTCTAATGCTGATTGATATTAATCAAATTGCCAAGAAGCTGGGATTCTTACCCCAAAAGGTAATTTTCTAAAGCGGAGCGGGGTGGAAGTGTGCAGGCTTTTCTTGCCGACTGCTCCTGCCAGGGCCACTGACCCCTGGATAGCACATGTAATGGATGAGTACATATGCCTTGTGCTGTCTCCCTCTCTCTGAGCGGAGGAGACATGAACTAATTAATTACGGGGGGATGTTGGCCGGGCTGGACGCTGACACGATCGTTGTGGCTGTGTGGTTATTGACTACTCCGCAGAGGAAAGTTGCTCATTTAGCAGTGTGTTGCGAGCCTGGGAGGTCACTGATCATTGTGGAAGGAGCATATGCTCTGTGTTTGTCTGCCTCTCGGCTTGTGTTTGCTCCTGTCACGTGCAAGGTGCGCGCGCGTGTGTGTGCGTGTGTTTTGCCGCTCGCCATTATGGTGAGCAAATTTGCACCTGTCATGTTTCCATCCCCCCGCCCCAGTCCACCACACTTATTCTCATTTCACACCTGAAGCGCCGGAGTAAACTGAAGCCTGTTATAATGGGCTGTTTTTTATTTCTCAAAGCTCAAGAGTGGTTGTAGACATTTAAAGAACGCTGTGAGTGGAGTAGATTAGAGGGTTATGCCCTTGAACATCCCTGCTTCTCTGTATTATTCTGAAAATATAGATTACAGACTGGGGGTCAGAGGGAGCACCACGGGAGAATATAGAAAACCACTGCAATCATCTCAGCCGCTCCACAGCTCCCATTCACATGTGCTTTTTGAAATTCTAATGTGTGCAAGATGGATGTGGAAAAGTGCTCAACTGCAGCTTAGAAACAGATAAATTATGATGGCCGTCCTTTTACACAACAGATTGTCTTAATGGCGGGAACCTAACTGGGGTATCGGCTTTAAATGGCGTACCTCAGGGACCCGCCGCGGTGTTGCACATCAACCTTGCTCTTCAGAGGGAGGAGATGCTTTTCTAATTGCTTTGGCTTTTGCCTTCTGACTGTTGGTCCTCCGGCATGTGCAGCGAGGGCCAATGAGAGGCCGAGGTAGGAAGGTCTTCTGGGAGACGAGTTGGGCTTGAGTTGCAAATATTGTCAATGGAAGAGAGGTGGAGTCGCAGTCTGCGGTTGTGCTGTTGTTTTATTTATAAGCTCCAACACAGGCTCTGAGATTCATAGTGGGAATATCATGTACCGTATGCATAATAGGCTTTATGTCTCACAGGTTACAGTGCCTATTGATGGATCCGTGTCTGGATGGGAACCAGTTTAAAGTTTCGAAGAGCTGGAGGTTTGTAGCAACTTTCTCACTCATTGTGTTTTGATCTCTGGAAAGAACATCTTGTACCTTCCACACATTCAGATTATTGCAATACTGATGTTCACATATTATTTATTCTCCAAAACTGAAGTCAGAAATGTTTTATACACAGTAAGAAATAATAAAAGTGTCAATTAAAAAATATCAGCAACATGAGAATGGTTCCAAAGAAAAAATTACCCACAATTTTCTTGTTTTAGTGAAAATATTTAGTACAGTTGTTCCCAAGCTTTTCCCTGGCATGGCCCTCCAAACAACAGTAAACACACCAACAATCCTGCAAAATACAGTAAGAAACAACAACTTTTAGAATATTTTCTCTTCATTTTATTCACTATTCCATAGTTATTACATTAATTTATCATAAATGCTGCTTCGTGCCCTGTAATTTTAATTTTCTGTATTTTTTTGCAGCATTGTTATCCTCAGCAGGATTTCTTTATGGTTCATGTTTCACTCATTTCACGCTCGCTATGCTAGCTTGAGGAGCAGAAAGATGAGCACAGCAAACAAATGTTGATAAAATATTTTCACTTATGTTTTAGAATATTGATTGACAGACATTTTATGATGAAAAAAATCTGATTGTAAAAGTATTTTATTTTATTTTTTTAATTTTTTGCTAACCGTGGTGGAAGTTCATGTTTTCTTATAAAAACACCTAAAGTCTGTTTTAAGAGTTAAAAACACCACGCAGACGCTGGCATTGAATCTTCCTTATTTCCTCTGATGGAGGACAAACTTGTGTATATAAATTATTAACTTTAAAGGTTCTTGTTAAATGTTCAGGTTCTGGAAGGTGCGTTATTTGTCACTGATTTAAAGAGAATAATTTGAGATTTGAACTTAGGAACAACTGACTAGCTGGTCAGTCCCTCCAGTCTTTTGTGGAAATTCCCAGTAAATCATCAGATTGCATAATTGATTTTATTGCAAATTTTCTAGAAAACTTGTCAAGAAACATGGAGTTTAAGTGATACAAACCCCCGCCTTTAGGGGGCAGTAGTTCTTACTTCGACTACATTTCTACATCTTCTGACTTGATGTCAAATTATAGTTTGTGATCAAAGCGGCGAGTAGCAAAAATCAAGTTATTTAAGGAATAATAAAGATTTGTGTCCAATCTGTCAGCTTATTTTCATCATAGTCTTTCTTCCATATGTAGATTTTGAAAGGGGTTAAATTATGTAAAATTTCTTGCAAATATTTCTGAAGTGGTTTTGAGTGCAAAAAATCACAAAAACAATGAAACTTGATGTTTCCATGAGGGATGTTGGAAAAACCTGACTGTGTTCTGACTTGTTGGAGTGAAGAGCAAAGGAGAGACTCAGGATCTAGAATTATTATTAAACCTTGGGAGTTCATTTGGAAAAAATATCTTCATAAGAAGGTCTCTATAATGACGTATAAATCACTACCCTACACTTTTATGGAGCATCTTTGATTTATTATTAAAAGATTGGCTGAAATTCCTCGAAATTACAAATTGAATTGAATTAAAATTTAATCAGTCATACAGTTATTTTAGATTAAAATTTCTATCCGTTTGACATCCCTAATCGTTCTTTATTTAAATTCCTACCAGGGTTTCTAAACAACCACAGCATTAGAAAAATACACGGAAACCCGCATAGATATGATTTAAGAGGGGGCTGTAATCCATCAACGTAATTGGTTAACTGTCCTTTTTAATGTTTCTAGTGGTTGTTTCTGTTGAGACCCTCTTCAATGGGGCCCCGCTCGTCTCTCCACAGAAATAAGAAACCTCAAGGAAGCAGCTACAGTACACAGCTCAATTAAAAAAGCTGTTAATAAATTATACCTTTAGTATCTTTTCTCTCTCTGCTGTCATAAATCTAATAAAGCTAAGGTCTTGTGGGTCTCCTCATAACAGATGAAGACAAAACTCCCCCTGGGACCAATTAGACCATCAGGAAATTACTATCTATTGGATTGTGTACCATTAGAAAAATCATATTGAAGAGCATTTCTGCAAACACTTGACAGGAAAATAGGCTTTAGGTGTCTCACATGAGGCCTGGAGGATTTATACCTGTGGATATCATCCGTAGATCTTTACAAGCTCGCCGTTTGACCCGGCAGTACCGGCTCCGTCCAGCCGGCGGTCTGGGGACGGGGATGCGGTGCGGATGGGTGACATGAGTGAATTGGCAGGTGGATGTCGCTGCGGTTGGCGGGAGGACGGGGGGCGCGGAGCCACTCTGTGATTTGTGCATTTTTAATGGTTGTCCGCAGGTGCTTACGCAGCTCCTCGTTACTGCCCATCCAAACTGTCATGGCATTAAACCCACCGGCCTGAGAAACGGGCACTTCCTCTGGACACCTCAATAATTTAGTGCATGTGTTTACAGAACGTTGACAAAGTCAAGTGCACCGGCACTGTATACATCCCGGGATGAATAATACATGTGGCCGTTTCAAGAATGTGCCTAGTGGTATGGAAGTTCAGATCTACCACACAAAAGCAGAGTAAATGTCCTGACATTTCAAATATCCACTGCGCCGAAATGTGCTGAACGAACAGAACTGCTCAGACTCCCTGTGAAGAGGGAGAGTTGGTTCGGAGGTGGCGGCGCCGGGTGGGTGAGGGGTGGGGATTGTTCTCCAGAAATAGTTTCTCTCTCTCTCAGAACAATGGCCTCAAACAAACCCGGCATGGCCATGGGCTCCTCGTCGGGACGTTTGAAGCCTCGCTGCTTTTATCTGTCGTTTGTGATGCTTAGGAGAATTACAGACGGCGGGAAAATGCGGGTGTTAAGCCAGAATTACATTGTTGTGTTTTTCTGTGTAGGATTGGAAATCCAAACCATCATCCCTGGTGGAAGGCGGAGGGATGAGAGAGAAGTATAAAAATAATAATAAAAGAAAATGATAAAGAGCTGCAGAAAGGAGGGCAGGAATCTACATAGCTTGTTTTTTCCTCTCCAAATGAAGTGGTAGAATCTCATCAGAGTGGAAACGATGACTAATCAATTTTTTACAGCCCCTCCGGTGCAGCAGTCCAGGACATGGAAGAGTCTCCCATTTTTACTTGTTCTCACTTAGGTTGACACGAACAAATCACAGCTTCTGGTAACGACCCGCAGGATGAATCAGTGGTCCGCTTCACATCCGCTATATTTTTATCCTTTTCCAAAAAAAAAATAAATTAAAACAAGCATTTCATCCCCCCCAGTCTGCGCGCCATTTTGCAGTGGACACAGAAATAAACCATCTCCTTCCCCATCACGGGGGTTTTATGCATGCTGTGACATGTGTGCACTGCAGTGGATCACATTTCAAATGGAGTTATTTGCAGGGAAGACATTATACAATATTGTGTTAGACCTGTGTACACTGCATACGCAAACATGCGCAGACATGGCTTACATTTTGTTTTCCCCTGGTGACATTGTTGTCTCTGAAATGAGCAGACAGTCAACATTTCCTGTTTGTTTCACTGTATGTATTATTCTGTCTCTACTGGAGTCTGCAGCAAAAAATAAGGAGCAATGCTGTAATCTAAATTACTGCTTAAAGTAGGAATATGTTTTCCCACATAATTCAGGTTTAGGTTTTGTAAATAAGGCTGAAAAAATCCATAAAAATGTCACCTTGCTCCCCGTGACGATGTGGCAGATAAGATGTTGGATTTGTGAGACACGAGTTGGTTTATTTTTCTATTAAAAATATAAAATTAAAACAAAAAGAAACATATTTTCCTGCTCTTTACCTTTACAACACAATCTAATAATTTATGAGTTTGAAGGCCGTTCATCTTAATGATGAGAAATGAGCCCGCAGCACCATAGACTCTCCACCGTACTTAATGGTGGTTATGAGGTGCTTTTCCTCCATTTTTATACACCTTTTATGTTTATTGCCACCACTAGTAAAACTGTGGATAAAGCTGTTATGTTTTAAATCTTTATAATTCCATTGAAGACCAATTTTTTACTTTAAAAAAATAAACTTTCCTAAATTGAATGTTTCCCTCATTTTAAAGAGGATCTAAGAGAAAAAGGCCTTTATCATGTTGCCATCCAATAGAAATGACATGAAATAATTTCAATTATTCCTAGAGACTGGTTAATTAATCAGTTCACTAATTTAATAATTATTTATACAAAATTCATGTTGATGTCAATTAAAGTGGCACCACCAGTTTAGGAATTGGTGAATTTTAAGTATATTAAAATTGAAAGTTGCAATTCAGCATTTATTTTTACATTTAGTTTATATGGAGACATGTTTTCATATATTTGCAAAATAAGAAATTCAGTTAATAGAAATGTGATATTACACAAGACCTTAAGAAAATGTTTATGTAAGATTTAACTTTTTAAAATGTATTTCTAAAAATAATAAAATTTCACCACTAAGTCCACTGTAATCACTAACTTAATTCTATAATTTAATTTTGTAGATTTTTTTAAAGGATAATTACATTTGCAGACACGTCATAATCTATTTTATTCATGGTTTTGGTTATGCGTAGTTTTTATTTCTGTTTCATTTGTGACTTTTGCGTTTAATTTTGGATATTTAAACTATCTCCCAGTGTTAAGTGTTCTGTGCAAAACTTAATTTATTAGTCTTTGAGATGGTGAACTTGCATCATTTCAAAATGTTTTTAAAACAACAATATTATCATTGATTGTAAAAGTTACAGGGACAATTTGTTGCCCAGAAAATGAGTTGTGATGGAAAAACACAACTTACACAAATGGAGCAAAAGTGAAAGCAGGTGAAGACAAAATGGAAATAAAGAGATGATGAAGCAAATTAACCTGATGCTGAAACTATTTGTATGTTTTTTCTTTTCTTGTTTCGTTCTGGACTCGATGTAGATGGGAACGGTGCTGCTGTGAGGAATGTGATGTAAAACTTTAGTATTGGAGTCTGATCCCTTTTTATCACCTCAGATTATATTTGCAATATGACGACTTTATGATTCTCTGAGTTTTGTGAGCAGATTGATGAGATTTTCTCGGGTTTTTTTACGTGTTTTAATGGCGGACCCTCTCAGGATAAAGTCTGGATAAGAGAACAGAAACAAGGTGCTGAGCGAACTTTGCTTTTTGGAGACTAATCAACTGGTGCGGTGGCTTTGAGCCACACTGTGGTGAAGACTAATGTTGCTGCATAAAGTTCAGTGAAATTATTGATGATATTGGATTGGAAATGTGTTTACTCATTGCTATACAACGCAGTGGTGTTACAGTGACTTATTAGGTGTGTTGTGCTCCAAAAACAGAGCTACATGGTTTTCTACTTTCCATTGTGCATAAAACAAATGAATATAAAAAGTAAAATAAATTAACTCCTGTGAATGAACAGTACTGGTAGGTGTGGTGAACAGACAGAGAGGAAGTATAGTTGTACTCTGGTAACATATATTAGTTCAGATTCATTGTAGATGGAAATTTTCTGTGCAGAAATCTATGAAACTGTCATAGAAAGGGGCTAAAAAAGCACAAATGATTTTTAGAAGCTTGTTTGTGGCGACAGCAGAAAATGTGAATCAACTCTTATTGAAACTGATTAATTAAAAGTTAATTTGACATTTTCAACTTTCTCTAAAAGTTGAATCAATCAATTTTTCAAACAAATGATGAAAGTTGTCCTGATTAACTGATTATGCCACCGGAGCTGTGGATCCCTGCAGCTCCTCCAGCGTCACCATGAACTGATGTCATTGATTACTATTGACTTTCCTATTGTGTCTTCAGTTACAACCACAAACTGCTGTAGAAATTTTACTTTTTCTTTTTCACATGCAAAGGTCGCGACCTGGAACTCTTGTACTTCGTTTCTGGTAATCCCATAAATCTGACGCACATAAGAGCTACAGCTGCAAACAACAGAGATGGACGGCAAAGCCGCTTCTCTCGGACGGCTGGAAGTTAATTCCTGCTTCAAGAAAATGATCTGAAGTGATGCTGGAACAGACTATAGTTGTTCTGAAGTTGTGCTAAAAGCGTTAGCCTAGCAGCAAAGTTATTCAAGCCGAAAGTGGCATCTCAGTGCTAAACATGAAGCAGCTCCTGAAATACTGGAAAGCTGAACTTTGCTCCAATCTGATGGTTGAAGAACCTGAATAAAACAATAAGCATCTTTTTTGTTGCGCTCATAAGTTCAAATGTTGTTTATCTTGTTGATGTTAGTTTTTAAGTTGCAGACCCTGCAATGAACACCATTAAAATCTTTTAATCAAATCTCACGCCGAGTTAAACTACATCCACAGCTGAGCCTCCAATTAACTGATATGTCTGTTAACCTATCAGAAGTTTCCAAAACCATGACATCATTATTATCTGAAGTAATTATTCTTCATGTAAACGTCTGACTGTAAAGACATTATTAAATAAATGAAAACTTTCTCTCATTCTGGTGACTTTTAGAGAAGTTTTGTCTGATTTAACTTCAGAAAGTGGGGAACAAAATGTGGCTGTATCTTTTTATCCGAAAGACATTCTGGTTGCTAATTCCTCTTTGTAGCTCAGAGGCCGGGATCCTCTGCAGCTTTTCATTACGTTGGCTATTTAATGTAAATGTGCTAAATTGCCAATTTGTTCATTTCCATAGGAGAGGGGGATTTCACCAGTTAAAAAATTCATGACACATGCTTTGCTCTTGCAGCGGAATAAATCTTTATTATCATCACTGCGATGATGAGCCGGCAGGAAGTGGCAGGAACCCAGTTTGCCTTGAAGTTCAGTTTGAGCTGCAGAGAAGGAAAGTGCGTTTTGTTGGGGTTGTTTTGTGATTCTGGACAGTGGCTGTATGTACGCATGTCTGCAGCGCTCACCTGAGGGGGGGCACATGTTGATGCGATCTGATGCGTGATTGAGCCGCTGTCCCTCTCTCCCTGCTCAGATTTATGACTGAGAGGATTTGTGTCCAGTTGGGGTTCGGGCAGCTCAAACTTATCTTGCTGATCGACAGCCTTGTAGATTTCCTCGGTGGATTTATGTGGCGTTGTCGGGGGGCATCGCTCCGCGCGCCGCATCCCGTGCCTTCCCTATTTTACACTTTGTCTGAACTTTTTGTTTCACACACAGCTTTGTCTTCCTGCTCCGAGTGGCTCTCAACCTCCAGCCTTTTTGACTGGGAATGCAATTATTTATGCTGCAGCACAGAGACAGATTTTATAAGGAGTCACACGTTTTATCTAATTTTTGTTCGTCTCTGAAGATGGGCGATGATGGTGTTGAATTACTTGTGGCACCATATATGAAACATTTTTTTTACAACATTATTTTAAAGTCAGCATGATTTATGAGGGCCAGACTCAAGACGTGATGATCGTAATTAATCTGAACCGTTGTGAGAGGAAAAGGCCAACCACTGATCTATACACGGCATATGGCTGAGGGATCTTATTCTCCCTGCACCAAATCGCACTCCTTTCACCTGAATCAGCATGTTTGGCTTCTCTATGCAAGGCTGCGCTGCCAGATTCCAGTCATCCCGTCATCACTCTTTATCATATATGCCTCTTTAGACATCTGGTTTGATAGGCGTGATCTCCAAAACATTCTGCAGCGACTCCATCTGTTGTTTCTGCCCACAGACGGAGAGAAAAAGCAGAAATCATCATGCATGTCTGCCCGCGTTTCACAGGGAGAAACATTCAGGACGGCATTTGTTGCCCGCTTGCTCCGGATTGAGATGAAGGCTCGCATGTTAACCTTTTCAAATGGAGCACTTTTGCAGAAACAGAGAAAGAAACATCCAAGCTTGAAGCTGGCAGACAAAAGAGACACTAGTATCTGAAGAGCTGGAAAGACAGAGAAAATTCTGAGTAATATTGATCTTAGTTAATTAGATTCCTATCTGGTCTCAGGGGACTGGTGTTCCGGCAACACATTTCAGAGTGAAGAAAGTGGCTGAGAGATATACCAGTATATGAACTCGGTTAATTTAATTTCAAAGCCTCGAGAACAAAATGTGATTTGATTATTGGGAATATTTTTCATGTCTAATTACAATTTCTCTTTTCTCTCCCTAAAGTTTACCTAAACTCCATTTTCCCCATGAATCCTAATGAAGCTCAGTCCTTGTTTATAACTAATGACCAAGTGTTTATCCCCAACACCACCTTAATCCCACCACCACAATGCGCTGCGGTAATTCAATATGAAGCGTAGAAAAATTAGATTTGAAATTGAGCTTTGATATTGTTAGTTTCTCCACTCATTGAAGCTAAATGAATTTGCACATTGAATCTCTAATTAGAAGGTATTTTATTTCACTTTACCTCAAGTTGACGCCTGTGCAATAAAAGGTATTATAGCGGTAAGTCCAATTACATTGCTTGCAGTGTGTGAACAGGTTCCAGATGTGATGCTACATTTTCAGTTCTCACTTCCTTTGTTTGCTTCAGACTTTCTGCACATTTTGCATAGAAATCCTTCATTTTCCTGGAGTGACCAGAGACTGATCACTGATTCTTCCCTATGAGTGATACGGTAAAATAAGCAAAAGAAAAACATTTTGTAGAGCAATTTACATGAAATACAGTAGAAGAAAAATACATGACATTTGTTATAAATGTGCAGATCTTTAATTCACTGTACTCATGAACTGATTGTACAGGCCTGTCCCAACTCTCTATGTTAGAGATAAAGACGGGGGTAGTTTGAATTTTCCAGGCACATTTTAGAGCACAATCAAGTGACACTTTTCCCTCCAGTTGTTATTAAAATGCTGCAAATGTCAAACATGACATGTCTCTTTAAGAAGCTCCTGCTCTTTGTGACACTAAGCCTTCAGCGCATCACAACAACAGTGCTCCTCATTATGCCATTTATTAACGATCTGATGAGCATTTGACTGAGAAGTAGCTTGACACAACGTACGAATGGTTGGTACAGAAAAGTGAAGGATTCCTCAAGCATGCATGAAAGAATCAAAGAATTTAAGCACCACTATGATTAAATCTACAGAAATAAAACAAAATTTACACACTGAGCTTTTAGTTTCACTTTGATTAATGTAGCAAATAATTCAATTATAAAAACGTTAAGATGCAAATGCAATATTTAGCTTATGATTATTAGGTGGAGCTGAGATTTAATCTCACACAGAGAGCTCTGAGTGTCTGTGTTATTGATCCACTTGATCAGATCAGATACAGTAACAGGATCCGTCAAACACACAGCTGCTGCAGTTCTTTCCTCAAACAGGAGGAGACACTAATGAGAACAATCATCTCATCCCACAACAGGAACGTCAGCAGAGGCAGAAGAGCCAAACACGTTTATTCACAAACATAATGTTCATCGTTTCTGTAAACAGATCCGGTTTTAATAAATAATAAAAATGAGAGAAACTTGAGGAACATGCAAAAAGAAACTGCAACATGTTTTGCACATTTTTAAAATGTACTTGCTCAGAAGAAAAGAATAAAATTTGACCAAATTTGGTCAAAAGAAACATGTATATGAAGTAAAATACATTAATAAATGTACATTTACTATATTTGACTTTTTAAATACTAAAGCATTTTATTCTTCACAGTGAACTCAACAGATGCAGCATCACAAATCAAACTAGAGCATTTAGAACATGCATGTCTTCAAGTTTTATTTTACTGAGTTCACATGAAGCCGCCTTCTGAGAGGAAGAGTTTAATGAACACAAATCACCGTCTTTCAACTGAGGTTTTACCACACCTTCTGATTAGTTCAGGCTAATTCATGAAGAGAAAATCATTTCTATTTTAGAGTGTAATAGACTGAGGGAGAAATAATTTTACCAACAGTCAATCGACGGGCAAACAGAACACACTGCACCTAAAACATCCAGTAATAGAACAAAAACTAAATGTGTAATGAATAGACGACGGCTCCTAACTTACATCAGTGAACCACATTGTGCGTTTTACATTTGAGTTGTGCGAAAAGGCTTTGTACAAAAATATAAACATATATTTTACATGTAAGTTAGACAGAAATGTCATGTAAGAAACGTTTTGCATTAAATTTAGTCTGTAAAATACTGGCAGAAAAGAGAACATTTTACACCAAAACCTTCATAATTTTATAACTTGTAAGCCAGGCTGTCCATTAATGGTTTCACTTAATCTACACCTCAGCATACTGAATGCTTGAAACTGAGTTTTTGCCATACCTTCAAATTATTATGAGTAATAATTTGACCGCTTGTTGGCACTCAGAGCATTGAAATTCTATATCTAGACGATAAATCAATCCTTAACTATGAGGAAGCAAATGAAAAAAACAAGATGTCGGGGCAAAAATAATTGCCCCACCCTGATGCAGCAGAACATTGTGAATCCCACACTGTTGATCCGGATTCACATTCAGACTTGATTATCCCTCAGGTCTCCTTCATTTCCTGCATCAGTGTGTTTGCAAACGTGTCGGTACACATCAGTGTGACAGGAGCTTTTGGATAGTCTGGAAACATTTTTTCTAGAGCTGGAACTTTCTAAAAGCATACTCCAGGTGTCTCCAGGACTTGCAGATGTTCTCACATTGTTTCCGCTCTGCTGTGGGGTTTGCTGGTTGATGTTTGGGTGCAGGAACGCCCCGGTGCCACTCACCAGGTCGATGGCGTTCATGGCTGATCTGTTTGTCATAATGGCCTTAAAAGGTCACATGTGTTGATTAAAGGGACTGATCTTTAAACGCATCCACTACATTGAATTGAAGTGAATTGAATCCAGCTGTGGCACACACAGATACCCGCGGGCCGCTGTCCAGCGGAGTATGGTGCCATTTGCCACGGCTAGATGCAGAAAGGGACCAGATACATGGATTAATAGAGTAGGTGGCATTCAGTTGAGAGTTTTTTTGTTTTTTTGTGTCACATGAGGGAGCGTTAAATACTTTCTTCAAAACTGGAGATGGAACACAATGCAGATGAAGAGAGACGAGCAGCCTTAACACATGCTGAAAAGGATTATCCATGTATTCTCCTCTCACTTGTCATCATTTATCTCTTACATATTATTTTTGCGCCGCTCTGGCTACAGCAGATTCTGGCTTTGCTGCAAGGCAATTGCTCTCATGCATAGCAGGGGAATTTATTGCTCTGCTCTGCTACAGATCCAAATGTATTACCATGAGGCTGCTGGCTGTATGTTGGGTAGAGGAAGCGGGGGGTTGGGGGGGCACCTGGGTGTTGCTGAAAAATCCCAGCAGCTCCCCGCCCCCAGGCGGCTCGTTGTATGGGGGCTATAATTGTTGCTGTAAATTCTGCCGCTCACCGACGCCCCTGTCTTAACCGCCCATTACGCATGGTTCACTACGGCCCTTGTTGATTGCAACTGTCAAGAGGGGCAGATTTATGCACTCTGGCTCAGAGATGGAAGGATGAAGAGGAGGAGTGAGAGAAGGGTGATTAGGGGAGAGGCTGCTTTATTGGGGTAGTCCACGCTTGACCCCCTCCCGCAGCCCCAGTTTACCCTCGCTGCTGTAGGTGGAGACGAATCGGTCTGAAAGTGGAGCAGCTCAGGACGACTTGCTGTGAGTGTTCAAGATGGAGGGAGAGCGTTAAAGTAGGCTGGTGATGAGATCTGCGGCTGCTCCTTTGAGCTTTGTTGTGAGTCTGCATGTGTGTGTGTTTTTCTGCTCTTCACACACACACACTCTCTCTTCTCAGCCCTCAGCCAGCCTCTCAGACACCCTGTCCTTTCTCAGAAAACACCACTTGTGTAACAAAGGCTGCTAATCTGTTGAGTACAGCAGTGAGCCCAGTGTGGGGGGAAAAGCACTTCCCCAGCCCATCACAGAGTCTGCTGTGGTCACACTCTAATCCACTGAGCCATCACAGCACTAAAATAAACCATTATGCTCAGATAGGGCTGCTGCTCTGCTCTGCGGCTCGGCGCTGTCGTGGAGCAGCACAAAACCAATTGGTTACAAAACTGCTTGTTCGAAGCGATTATTTAATGGTGAAAATAAAAAACAAGAGATCTTTAAAGCTTTTTTTTGTAAGTTTTACGGATATATTCGGAGTATAAGATATTGTACATTGTCAGATGTTTACATCCATTAATCACAGACATAAGTTTCACATTTATTGTGAATTTATTATGAATCATTTCAAATTCAAGAAAATCTAATTTTACCCCACCTCTAATATTTACTTAGTAGTAAATATGCCTTGTTGCCATGAGGCTGTAAGGCAAAGGTCGGGCTAGGATGATATTTGATGGTCTGACTTACTAGAGAGCGTGTCCACCGCCGTTTGGACCACGTCTCCTTAGCCAGCCATCGTACTAACACAACATTGTCTTGTTTTGTCACAAACAGTGACATTTCTCTGCCCCCTAGTGGTGTGGTCCATGGCTGGTGGCATTCCAACCACTCTGGTTTCCAGTGAACAGTTGAAATGCTCAACCACTCAATGACAAACTGGCATCATTGACCACAGAAGCATCTTTTACTGATTTGGCTTGATATTCACTCTTCTAAATTGGTGTTTGAACTGTCTGCATTCCTGCTGTTTTCCATGAGTGTTATCTACCCAGACCCAGCTGAGTCATCCTTGATCAGGAAAAGTGAGTTCCCTGATCAAAGGTGGAGGTGGGAGCTTTGAGAAGCCCCTTCCAGATGTTTGACATCTGTTTGTTCTTGAATGAATGTTTGTGATCCTTGTCATGTTGAAATGCCCAACTGTGTCCAAGTTTCAACCCTATACCTGTTGGACTGAGGTGAATGAGATGTGAACCAGTGGGATGAAAAAAGTCCCGCTGCATCATGCTGTCATCACTGACAGCTGGTCGTGCTCTTAAGAGTCTCACCGTTACTCTCAGTCATTCTAGTCAAATGGCTCAAATTTTCCGTAGATTTTCATTAGAGAACGTTTCTCTGGAAGTCATTTGGTGGACAGCTGCAGATTCTGCTGCTTCTCATTTTGATATAAACCGACTTCACTGTTCAGAGTGACGCCAGTTTTCCAGCAGTTTCCGGTCGATGACGGCTTCGGTGTCAGTGGTGCCAAACGGACACAGAAGTCGCCTCACTGATGAATTCTGCACCATAATGGGTTTAGGACAAATACTGAAATCTGTTGCGTTTTGAGTTTATCTGAGGCCAGCTGGTTGCGTTGTGCACTTGTTGAGCATCGGGGGCGTAACCCGTCACAAACACCCGATCCTGAACCTGGTGAAGGTTCTGGATTGTCATGTTAAGCACAAGTCTTAAAGAAGATCCAGAGTAAAAGTTCTCTGCAGAGTGAGAGATGAGCTGCAGTGAAGATATCAATGTTGCTTTCAAACAGACAAAATCCTTAATTTGTTTAAATGTTCTGGTCCCCTGTTTGAAAAGAGATTATTGTGTAATCACTTCAGAAAAGTTTTAATTTGTTACCAGAAAAACGAAAATAGAGATAATCCCCTCCTCTCTGTTCAAACGTTCGTCTGTGAGGAGAGGAACCTCTTTCCATATGCTTTCACATCTGTCGTGATTTCGTTCTCTGTTTCGTCATTTGACTCCATGTTTTTTGTGTATTACGGTTATACTGGCTGTTAATCTCATGTGCTGCTGTTTTTATTCTCTTCTCTTTCCCTCTCTTGTGCCTTGATGTATTTTCCTTTCCATTTCGTCCCACTAGTGCCTTTTAAACTGATCCATCTACACTCCAGAGCAGGAGCTGCTGTTTGTTAGATAGTGATAGATAGTGCTTGTTGCCCAGTTGGCAGCATTACTGTAACGCAGCTAAACGTGCACAACTCTCTAAGTGGTCCCTAAGTTGTCCTGCGGGATGATGGGATGCCATAGTAGCAGCAGTAATGGAATTACAGGAAGGATCCTGCCCTGGTCGCACCGACGAAAAGCACAAATGGAGGATGAGATGGAGTGAGGAGGAGAGGCAGAGCCACAGCGAACAGAGCAATCCACACTGTGGCACTTATGGAATTACCCAGCTCACCTTCTTTAGACCGCGCAATCAATGCTGCTCATTAATAATTCACATAGTCATGGGAGGGAACCATAACTGTCATAAATGGTAATTTTGTTTGACCATTACTGTCCTTTCATTGGGATAAACAGACATTATTCATCAGCAGACATAAATATTCATGGCACGCACACATCCTTTATGCAGAGTCGTGGGCAACTTGTAGAAAAATCATAAATCCAGATTGTATTGACATGATTCCCTTGGAATGATGAAATAATTTACAGAATTGATTAGGATGAAGGCTAATCTTTTCCAAGCACATATAGCTGCATATGAAGCAGCCAGGCTCTCCTTCATGTGGGAGATGGATGATAAGTTGCTGCTTCCGTCATGGAAACATCAGATGAAGCCTGGAATTTTGCAGCACTGTCCATGAACGCCGTTCCCTCTCATGCATCCAACGATATGTCACTTTCATTTTATTATCTGCTGAGAATATCATTTCTGAACCACTTTGAAGTTTTATTTATGGCTCTGTTGCTTTTCCAGAATCATGGAGGATACAATCAGAGTTACTGCAGCAGTCCATATCTCTCTGCAGCGCCTAAAATAAGTTCTGTGATATTAGATTGCCACAACGGCGGATTTGCTTATGAGTGGGACCAAACAGATGGGCTATTACAGACACACAGACTGAAGCAAATTGAGGTCATCAAGCAGGTCTTGTGTATCTCGTGTTGAAGACGTCAGGCGTCAGTATGGAGCAGGAAGTTTTGTTTAAAGTGGCATCTTTGCTGCGGCTGCATACGGGGAAATGACGGGGCCTCTGGGCACACACTGCCGTCAACAGGAAGGGATAATCTGATGAATGCATTTGCTCCCACTCTGCACCCCATCACTCCTCCATAACCAGATTCCTCGTTGTCTTCCTTCATTTTTGTCTCTCGGATGAAGTGAACACAGACAAATTTGTGTGTCACCGGAGGGGCGGCAGACTTTGGGGAAACCGGAATATCTCCAGAATATCCTCTGAGTTGGGCGCCAGGTGAAGGTAGAAAACAAAGAAATCAGAGTGGCTGTGCGCTACATGTGTGTGGAAGTGTTTAAAACAGTGAGCTACCAGTTCAGTTTGCATCATCCAGCCGAGGCGGGTTTTAGTCGTTTAGCCGTTACAAGATCTAATCTGAGCTCTGCTTTCTCTGTCGAGTGTGTCGGTGCATGCTTGGAGGGTGTGGGAGCAGCCACTGAATGCAAGCCAGTCACCACGAGGGAGCGATTTAAGGGCCTTTTATAGAGATAGATCCGTCCGGTTTACTGGGCTGAAGCTGGCTACCAAGAATTGTGACAGACATGTGCCTGCTAGACCTCATACATAAACCACTGGGGTGTTTGTATGCGGCTGTGTGTATGTGTCGTTGTAGATGGCAATAGTTGTTGTATCTCCACTCACGTGCCTTGCCTTCAATTGCCCAATCAGTCAGTGGAACCCTTCAGACAGTCTCCTCTTAATAAGGAAGCTTCCAGCCCAATTCCCACAGATAGCCTAAGTAAATCAAACCGGTGAGGAGGAGAGGAGAGGCTCTTCAATCAGGCTCTAGAGAATGAAGCCTGGGCAACTCTGCCACTCCAGACAATAAGAGAGACAGGGAGGGGGTGGAGGGATACAGTGATATTCCTGTATGGTGATGACTATCCTCAGAGTGAGGTATACCATTCATCTGGCCTCAGTCATCCACTCAGAACTGCGACTCTCTGCCCTTAGGCCCCTCTGCAGCTCCCTGTAAAACCTCCCCTTTTTGTAATTCATGTTGTGCCACAGAAGCCTGGGCTTTAGTGCAGCCTCACAGAATACCTCGTCTGCCTTCTGCGCTCGCAGCGTTGTAATACAGTCCTCATGGCGCGCTCTAATTCAGTGTTTTGTATTCATTCCCGACAGCGGGTATTTCACTGCGGCCACAAACCGGAGGGCCCCAGCTTGCGCGCTGGTCGGAGTTCAGCTCGGACCACTCCTGCAAGTCCCAAGTCGGCCATTTGGAACGTGAACGCTGCGGGCCACATGCTCCGGGGCCGTGCATCACAGGTGAAGGGGAGGAGGCTGAAGTTGAAAGGCAAAGTCCTGGCATCTGCATCAGGCCAGGCCAGCAGATGTGGCGATCCTGGTCTATTTGAGCTAAAGTGATGATTAAGGGATCATGGCCCTTAAATAGACAATCCTGTTTACCCAGTTTAGGGCTGCAATCAATCCGCCACTCGCCAGATTAATTGAGATGCTTCCGATTGATTTTCTTTTTTTTCCTTCCTCCTCTCTCTTCCCTCCTCCTCTACTCCTGCCCAGCCTTCCTATCAATGACTTTTCAAACTGCAAGACCATAACTCATGAAGAGGGCTGCAGGGCTGGAGCGGCTCTGCTTAATGCACAGATAGAAATATATTATATCACTGCCCACATGACTGACTGATGGAGATGACACTCTGTCCGTCCGTCCATCCATCCATCCATCTGATTGTCCTTTAATCATCTTTGTTTATCAATTTCTGTTCATCCATCCAACTACACTCTGGTTTCTTGGTCTCCATTTTAACATTTTTCCCATTCAACATCAAGCTCATTTTTGTCTTCCTCCTCCCTTCACATATTCCCTTTTAGCTCGCCTCAATTTTCTTAAATATATACTGGATCAGGAAATGTCATAAGATGCATCAGGGCGAGGAAATCTCTCTATTGTTCCACCTGTAACGATCCTCATTAGTGGCCATTCCATTGCAAGCTGACAGAGGAGGCGTCAGTTAATTAGGCCAAAAGGATGAACTTTACTCACACATCCCTGGCACCAGATGATAAGCACATCAAGATGTGTTAGACCCCCTTTCCCATCCTCTTTTTTTCTGGAGATCAGCCCAAGCAATGAGGAGAAGGAGGATGATAAGATGGGCCACTTAAAGCCCATTTCTATTCTCCGTGCTCTCTCTTTGCCTCTGCTTTAACTGCGTGGAGATTTTATTTCAGTGTGTTTTTGCACGTTTAATTGCCTTGGCGTGTTCTGCGTGTTCACTTATTTATTGGTCCTGATCAGAGAACGCTGGGAAAGAATGTGATCACGTCTGAAGTCGTCTCCAGCTGATCTGCCTCATGTGAGACATTGTCTGTCAGCCATCACCACCATCTGTCAGCACAAAGAATCTTTAAAGTCTCTCCTCTGCACTTTGCCTTCAAGGCAAACACATTCCTCATGTTCCCACCCCTCATCTTCTCACACCCCCAACACATACACATAAACACACACACACACGAGCTCACCAAACCCAATCTCCCAATGAAAGCAGGAAAAACAAACAAGACAATGAGAGTATCAGTTCTGGCAGCGCCGTCTGAGCATTCACTCTGGTGGACGCAGATTCTTCAGGTTTGAGGTAGCTGTTGTCTGACAGCTTAAGTACAGCACTTACCTGCCGCTGAACTCAGATGAGCCATGGATCATGCCTAACACCCCCACACCCCCAACTCCACCACCCCCACCCAACGCCACCCTTGTTTTTAACCTCCGGTCAGCTTGATTAAGCAGCACAGATGATTGCATTAGCCTGTTAATCGTGCCAGTAATGCAGTTTGTGTGTTGAAGATGCTTTATTGAATGTGGCGGCTAACGTCAACAAGGACAAGGTGCTGCAAAGAGTGGAAAAATAAAAGAGGTATCACTTTGGCAGATATTCTCCAAGTCATTTTAAAGTTGTTGGTCATTGTGGAGGAATTAGTGTTTTATTAAGTTTGGAGACTTTTTCATCCATTCATTAGTCTCCCCACTCAAATAACACCCATTCAACTGTCTGCCCATTCACCCACCTGTTTTGTCTTCCTTTCTGTCTTTGGTTTTTGCATCTTCAGTGTTTAAAGTCTGATCTACAGAAAGATCTCATAAACTTACAGTAACATTTTACCTTTAAAAGCCACAGAAACAGAATGAAAAGTGGGAATTTTGTCATGAAAATTGTGCAGGAAGTTTTCCACTCGTGTTGCATGTAGAGCCCCATGTTGCACTCAGATCTCTGGTCAATCTGGTGAAGTATTTAACTTCATGCTGCATACTACAGTGATACAAAAAGCATTTTCAGTATAGATTTCTCAGATGAGACCTGCAGGTACGGCAGCAAGGTGCTTTGTGGAGCTGTGGCACTTCCTCCTTCTGTCTTGTGCTCTAATTTGATTACAGACTGATTAAACCCTCCCTAATGCAGTCAGAGCTACGGCATGCTAATGTAATAAAATCACTTACAGCTAAAACAGGTTAGCTTAATTGGCAGGAGGCACGATGCTGGGATTTGCATTAAATTATTTATTTGCTTAGCACACGCCCTTATGCGGGGCAGCTCTCAATTCCATTATACACATTAGCCATTTGCGGAGCCAATTTAACTTGAGCACCTCGTTCAAGGATAGAACAAGTGTTGACCACCGCTAACAGACCTGTGCATTGAGGGACTTCCTGAAGAGCATTAGGAGAACAGGATATGGGAGCTGGACCGAAGGCCGCCTCAGTCAGGCTTTTGGCCGACGGTTGTTGTCGTTCTGCCTTCCAGAGCCCCGAGTGTCCACTTAGCGTCCGAGGCTGAACATAAACAGCACGCGGCGGCATTAGCGAGCCGTCCCGGTCGGTCCGGTGAAAGTCAAAGCGTAATTGAGCTGCCCCATTAGCATGGTGCTCAACCAGATGGTGCACCACGTTCTTTTATGCGAGCATGTCATTCTTCCAAGTGTAAAAAATAAAATGTTGGAGACAGATGAATGTTTGAGTGCATGGGATTGTGCATGTTTCCACAGAAACCTGTGGGTGCCTTCAGACTCCCACCTGTTAAATAATCTTTTGCTTCAGCATATCATCACGATCATCTCCTGCTCCTGCTGCCTAATGGCCAACCTAGTTAAGAGACTCCTTCACTTTTTAATTTGACTTTTTTTAAATGTACACATATTTAGACTTCAAAAACACAAAATCTTACCAAGTATTTTTGTCTATTTTCTAGTGCAAATATCTCAGTAAGTCTGAAGTAAGACAAAAACCAACTCAAGTAACTTTTCAGCAAGATATAAGAGCTTGTCAATAATTCTATAGTATTGATTAATTGGCTAGTTTTTTCACTTATAACAATGTAGAAAAACAAATATTATTCACCCCTGACTAACATTATTCCCACGGTGAAGCAGGTGGTTGCACAGAGAGAGATCCTTTAACTCCTCCATGCTGCTCTGGACAGAACCAATCGATGTTGACACATTCTGGACTTTAGTACAACTAAAAATCTCTGAGATTACATAAAAATGTGTCTTTATCACTGCTGCCAAAACACCCTGACTGAGCTTTAGAGGATCTGCAGAGAAGAACGGGAGAAAATACCCTGGATAGCTGCATCAAGCTGGCAGAAACCTATTGAAGGAGGCACAAAGCTGCCAGTGGTGCTACAGGAACATCTGAAGCCATCGATGTGAAAATGTATAACAAACTGGATTCACGACATTTTGCCCCAAAGATTTGCTGAACTTTATTGCATTCAAGATACGTATTAAAAATATCTTAATGCTCGTGGTGCAAACCTTAATTAAGTTGGCCGTTTTTCTTTCTGTTTAATTGATTGTTTTAAATAACTATTGTTGCTAAACAATATTGCTCTTGGTAAAAACATAAAAAAAGCATGTTTATTATCGCTTCCTGCTTCTTTTTTTTTAATGTGTGAAAAAAAAATTACCCTCTGACGTATCCCACTTAGTAGCCGTGTTGGTAGGAATCCATTTCTGATTAAGCGGCGGGTGCCAAGGTTTATATTTGGCTTTGCGCATTCAATTTGCCTTACATTTAATACAGTGCCTTTCACCCAGTAACAGAACTGGCTGCCTGCCACAGAGGCTTTTGATTGGAATTGAATGCACAGTCATTTTCTCTAATATAAATCAATATTCTCCAAATCTGCCACAACACAGTTTTGAGGCTCACTATTGCTTTTGTGAAGTTCAGTGCACAAGTGAACGGAAAGCATTTTTATTTCCCCAACTAACAAGGTTTATTTTTCTCACTAAATTTTGGAAAGCAGCTTGGATGTGTTTCCTCTCCTCCAAACCGGTGAAACACCTGGAGCTGAACGTGTGCAAAGCTCCTTGTGTGCATTTAATTCCCTGCTTTTATAGTCTTGTGTGAAATGTGATGTGGGTTAAATGGCTGCTCCGGCTTTAGGAAGGAGCGCATTACCAAGTAAAACAGTTGACCAAATCATCAGACGGCGGATCTCTGGCTGTGGCGTGTGTCTTTCTCTCCATCTTTTTTCCCCTCTCTTCTTCGTCTTCTTTTTTTTTCTTTTGTTTTTTTCGCTGCAACAACAGTATTGTTTGCATTAAGGGGCTGGCTGGAGTAAATGGAGCTGTTTTCAATTAGTTTTCAAAGTGCTTATCCCATTAAAGGTAATGACTTATTGATTTAACGACAGTGGCGCTTTTGGTGTGAAACGCGGTGCTATTATGACTCTCTCCTCTGTTGTCTTGAAAGAGGCCGGCGACGGCGGCCGGCGCCTCCACGCCTTCCGTCTCAGGCTTTCCCTGCGACCGCTGTTGTTTTTGCAGCCGTCCCCGGGTCATTATCGAATGGCATAAGTAACTCTTCGCTTGCAGGGTGTGGAGCAGGTGATTTTTTTTTTCTCGTTCCTCCTCCTGGCCTTTCGCCAGCTGTGTCGTCTGGGATCCAGGAGCTATCACAGAGGTGGGAGAGCCTGATGTCATTGTCAATGTTCCTGAGCGTCCCGCAAACCGCAGTGCAGAGGAAGCGATGGAGGGCCCCGTGCAAGCTAATGTGCCCGCTGCCTCCCCGTGGGTTCCACTTTGCCATGCAGCCATATGGCCCCCGCTCCTCCCCTCAGTAATCCCTCACCGGTGTCAGCATCCAACCCAGGAGGGCCACACTTTTGTGTTTTCTCCTTCTCACTCTCCCACTCTGTCTGTAGTCCTGCCTCCCTCATCACTCTCTCCGCCTCAGATTTTTATTTTACTTCATTTCTCACACACATTTTCTCCCTCTTTTCCATTCTGTGTGTCGCTCTTGAATCACTTTTGTTTTTTCTTTCTTTCTCTCAGGCACCTGAGGGTTTTTTTTAACCTTGACAGAACTTTCTGAAGCCGCATCTTCCCACCGCGTTAACAGATTTGTTCGACTTTAGATCACTTCCTTTTCCGGAAAACATCCATGCAGCGTTTCATTCAATCCATCTGCTTTTTGTTATTATTATTATTTTTATTATTAAGCCTTTATTTAACCAGATAAAGACCCAGAGAGATGAAGACCTCTTTCACTAAAATGACCTGGCCAAGAAAGGCAGCAGCATGTGATGGACGAGACAAGAAAACACAAATAAGAAAAATACACATTAGAAAAATATAATTTAATAAACAGTGGCAATTTTAAACCTTAAAAACTGTTTTTTTCTGAGCGCAACTTCCTTCTTCACAAAATGTAAACAAAAGTGGCGTCAGATTTTAGCGGTTGGAAGATTTTTCTTTTGTCTTTGTTAAAACACTACGAGTTGTTTCTCTTGCTTGTGAGAAATGTACCCTTTTGTTTGGGTTGTTTTTACCCAGAATGCCCTGCGCTGTAGTCTACATCCTGCTTTTTGTAGCGGTCCAGGTTCACATATCCATTCAAACCCCATTAGAGTTCGTTTGTTTGGTCGTCATCAGAGCTTGATTACACATCCACACCTCTGCAAACGAACTCAAGTTCTGTTAACTGAAACAGATTTTAATAATTAGTTTTTGCATATATTTCTAATGTTGCATAAAGAAGGCTCAAGTTGATAAATAAAAAATCTGGAGATTAATCATCAGAAAAACCAGTAAAATAATGTATTACTAAAATAATTGCTAGTTGTGTTGTATTTATGTAGGTTTTGTGCCGTTCTTTTGCAACTGGCCTTTTTTTTGAGTCCATACTCAAGTTAACAAATATTCAATTAAAATCTGTGTAGCTGTATAAGTCAGTATTTTTGAAATGCATAAATCCTTTCATCGGAGCGCGTTCCGATTTCACTAATTGAGCTCAGCTGTCATCGTGTCACTGTTGTCCAGAGTAACTGCAAACTCCTGTAGTTCCTGTTCCTCTGATCTCCTCTCAGGGAACCATGGTGGACCAGGAGGAAGACGCTCCGCTGCTGATGGTCGCTGTTTTAACTAATGAGACAAGTGAGAAGTCAGCCGGAGACGTTGTCTTATTCCCTTTGCTTTCTGTCTCCCGTTTAAATATGAGATGCAAACACACTGCTGAGTGCAGTTAGGTTTCGTTTTTGAACCATTAAACTGTTTCTCCCGCTTCTGTTCTGATGTTAGATGTTAAAGTCCAGAGAAGCTGAGGTTTTTTTTATAGAGGATATCTGAAATATTTTAAAGAAAAAATAGCTTGGGAAGCTGAAATTCCTACATGCAACGCTGCTAGACATATTAGCTGAAGCGCTAAGACGGTTTCCACGGTGTGTATTAATGTCTGCTGAGGTATATTTAGAGTTTTAACCCTTTAAAACATGTTGTTGTTTTTAGAGGATTCAGGTTTTCATGGATTTAGCTAATAGCTAAAATTAAAATATAATAATATTTACTTTAAAACTTGTTGCCCAGGCAACTTTTCTACACAGTTTGACTAAAAGTGTTTTGTTTGTGGGGGCTAAAAAATAAAATAATTAGCATTCACAGACATTAAACATTAAACTGTTTTCCCCATAAAACTGAAAAATATGTTCTCAGTCATATTTGCTTTGTGAGGTTAATTTTATTTTAATTGTTTTGTTTCTATTTGTTTGCCGTGTTTTTGTAATTTTCTCCAATTTGTTTTATTTTGGTTTGATTCTTTGCATGTTCATTTGCACTGTGTGGGTTAAAATAATGTTGTTGTTTTTTTGTTGTTTAATTTATTTGAATTAATTTGAGTTTGTTTTGTTGTATTTAGATGTGATGCATTTCTTGACGCGTGTTCGCTGTGCGGCAGCTGAATGTTTGCTTCCAGCTGAGCGCCTGCAGCTCTTGTTTCAGACTCCAGTCCAGATGTTTCGGAGTCTGCTGCAGGGATTCTCGTCCAGCCCGGCCGCAGGAGGGTTGATGACTCACGTTGATCACACTGGCTCCACATTTCATCTTAGACTTTTGGAAAAGGTCTTTTCTGCATGGAGACATCATCATAAAAATGTAATTGTTTTAGGCGCTGATCATTTAGAGCGAAACATTTTTGTTAAATCAAAACATTTCTGCGTTTTTAAATTGATTTTTAGACTGTAAATATAACAACTTTCACAGGATAGGAGCTCTGACATTTAAAGCTCTAGAAAGAAAAAAAAAAGAAAGAAATCTCTGACTGAACGTTAGCTGTTTGATGTTTCCACCTGAGTAAACTTGAGGGAAATTTAACAGTTAACCTCGGCGGCGTTAACATCCGAGTGCATCAACAGAAAGTGAAACTAAATCAACAGATCTCAGTAAAACCACATCACAGCAAACACGGTCTGATTGCACATCTCCCAGTGCAAAATCACCGCTGCAATGACCTCTTATTACCAAAGATGGGGACAGAATCAATAAAGGAATCAGCCTCCTCGGTCCCGCCACGCTCCGTGCCCCTGATGAGGACATCTAAATGTAGCTGTGGCTTTCTCCGCTCAGAGGAACTTTGCTTTCCTCTTTCTTTATCTGATTGTCATTTCGACTGCCTCTGGTGGCGTTTGCAGTCCACAGAAGTTACGGTGAAAACCTTGCAGCTCGTCGAACTCGTGCAGTTATTGAACAGCTTGAGTCAGTTCTCACTGTCAGCCAGCAACTTGATTTCTGTTTCCCTGAGGAATGGAAATGAAATTATTTCTGCGCTCAGTAAGCTGTGTGATTGACACAGCCTATAGTATGCACATGTTTGCCTTTTCTTTGATGCTTTATAATGCCCACAAGAGATACGTTTTTCTTTTATAGTCATTTACTTTTATGACTTTTATACATTTATCTCAGCTTAGTTTTAAACTTTTTTGTTTGTTGAATATTAAAGTGCATTTTATTGCATTTATTATAGCTTTTCTTTTCTTCTCGGTGATGACATGTCAAATTACCACCTGTGTTCTGTAGAGCAAATAAAGGAGGAAAACAAATAACTGCGGCGAGATGGAGCCTGCTCTTACCTGCAGGAAGTAATACTCAGGGGAAGATATATGCTGTTTCCCTTCAGTCTCTGCAAACACAGTAGACCTGTGTGGTTTAGTGAACAGACATCTTGTTTGTTCTCAGGTCTCCACGGTTTGTGGAGGTAAGCCAGTCCATCAGGTGAAAGGCCAACAGAGGAAACTGTTACGCTTGATGCAGACGATCATGTGATTTTTATTTAGCTGTGAAAATAATCTTAATTTCTCTTGGCTTTGACTGAAGCTGCTCCTCCAGAACAAACGCAGCTTTATTGTTTTTATGTTCTGATTCCTCTCATGCGCCGGAGAAGAAATGTTTGATTCACAACAAATTTGTTCAGGTTTCAAGCATCTTACTGAAGTTGGTTCTTTTGTACCGACTCTTAGGGAACAGAATATTCTGACTTTTTATTCACTTTCAATACATTTCTTTTTATAGAACTTTTGCTTAATCAAGAAAAAATAACAAAATGTACATTTTTGTTTTCTAAAATAGTTTTCTGTCTTTGGGCAAAAAAACCCCCTAAAGTAAACATCAGAATGTGAACATTTCTTTTAAAATAAAGAATTTTAATCTTACTGATAGTTATGGATGCACCGATCCACATTTTTCACTTCCGATACCGATGATGATATCTGAGGTTTAGTATCAGCCGATCCGATACAGAAAAACAGCTGAAAACTTTTCCTTTTTAAAAGACAAGGATAGAAATACTGAGTCACAAATTTACATCATGACTCTGCACCAGGTTTTTGTCAAATGTAAAAATAAACGGCAACAAACCTTCTTTTACATGGTTCAGAAAGTACAATTAGGAATTTTAAATATAATGTAAAATAAATAATAGAGCACAAAGTGTAGAATTAGACTTAATAGATCTGCCTTTCTAGATTGGTCACATTGCAACCGTGTCTACTGAAAGTGTCATTAAGTAGCAGAATACACCTCCAGCCGCTTCACACCTGCTCTCCATCTCGGCTCTTGCCCTTTTCTCCTGCTTTGATCGGTTCCAGTCGTGGGTTTATTTCAGCCTCCATCTCTGATCTGAAACAGCAAAGCGGCGTCTCGGGCTTTTGTGGAGGAAGCTTTAAAAAAAAAAAAAAGTCATGATGGATAAATTTAGTCAATTTATTTTTCTGATGTGAAATATGTATGGTTAACCTCGGGCGACAGTCTTTTTGTAAAAGAAATGAAATGTTAATTATCTATGAAAACTCAATTATTCCGCCCACAGTGATGCTTGTTTTAACGGAACGAACTGTTGAGAATCGTGACAGATAATTAGATGCACGTGTCAAACTTAAATAAGTCTACTGCTTGTGACGGTTATAAATAAATCCCTTAATACTTCCATGAAATCAGAAATGACTTTTGTAGGTTTTGATTTCATGCCGCATGTGCAGCAGTACACAACACCTGGCCTCTCTTCTGTATTGTTTTGAACTTTAAATTCATTTATTTGCAATATTTTTGCTCTAAATTAATCAAAACCTGAACAGCAGAGCAGTCCATCCAGCCATTGTGACGGTTTAAAACCTCAAACCCAGAAAATAAACAGAATGTTTTTAGAATATGTTTTGTTGCATTCAGTTCAAATTAAATAATATGCTTCGTTCTGGACAGAAAGTTTGTGGCTGCCATCAATAATCTCAATTATTCTGTTGATTATTCTGGTAATTAATCTTAAAAAAAATTACATTTTTCGTTTAACTTTTGTGCAATATTAGAAATAGATTAAATTATGTAAATAAGTAAATAATCAAACTCTTTTTTTAAGTTTTTGCTGCCTAAAATTCTGTGATATCATTCCTCTGGTGAACACTTGGATGCATCTGCATCTAAAAAATACTTCTATGACTCAAAATCAATAATGTGATCGATTGATTATTTTTTGGAATAAACACTAAAGGGGCTTAAAAGGGGATTTTTTGTACAGATTTTTAACCAGATGAAGGATCTGGGTGGAATATATTTACAGTTTGTCTTAAATTCAAAATGTCTGTGTTTTTTAACAGTTTTGACTTCATCACTGCTCTGAGTCTGTTTGCAACAATTAACGATTAATTGATTGCTAGATTGGTAGATAATTATTTTACTAGTCGATTTATAACAATTAATTATTTCTGCCTTAATTTGTGTACATGTTTAAGTATTTTTCTGTTTGAAAATATTATAATGAACCTTAATTTCCCTTTAAACTCCTTTTCTTCTGGCTAAATCAGCAGCTAACGGCAGCTTGAAATGGTTCTTCAGATACACCATTATCTGAAATTGATGCCAATCTGTTGTAGAGCAACAGAAATGAATAAAGTAACTCTATTACCAAACTAACACACTACTCATGACCTTTAAGTTAACTTCTATTAGAGGGCAGCGTGTGTAAAAAGTTTTGATGGATAGATCGGGTTGCCTGTGAGCATGTGAATTAGTCTTACCTTTGCTGAATTTAAGAAGGTGGGCAAATGCAAATGTGAGACTGTGGGATGCGTGAGGGTGTGCGCTGTTGTCTGTCTAACGGTGGTGCGATGATGGATAGGGCTGCCAGCAGACTGGGGTTTCACTAATACTGGAGCCTCTGTAGAAATAAGGGAAGAATGCATTAATGGATGTGTGTGTGTGTGTGGGTGTGTGTGGGTGTGTGTGCGCCTGGAGGTTCAAGTTAAATGTGCGCCTTCGGCCAAAGGTATTTCAGAAAAGCTGTGCTGTGCACTCAGGCTTTGTGGAGCTGCAGTTGGATGAATCTTCACTGCTTAATAATGTGTTAATTTTATCATAAAAGTCAATGGGGTTGATAAAATTGCTTCATTGAATTTAGCTCTGAATTTTAACTTGGTGCTAAGTGAGTTAGAGCTGTAATATCTTGTTGTGAGATTGATATTAAGCAAATGGGATGTGCTTTAGTGCGTGTGGTTCAATTCTTATCAGGTGAACTGTGTTTCCTGTATTTATTGTTTAAAAAGGCACATTTAAAACTTTATTACAAATGTAATGCATTACTGCTGCATGGAGAAATGGCGGCTTTTAAGGTTGCCTTCCCTTACAGGAGGAAAGTTCCTGGAATCAAACTCAGTTTGCATGTTGGACAAAAATAGGAGACACATTAAAAGTCCAGAAGGTGATGAGAATAAACGCACGGCTCTCATTTCTGTATAAAACACAGACTCCAATGAGTCCAAGGTTCTGGTCGCGTTCAGCAGGATGTTGGACTTGAGTCGCTGCACAATCATCCGTCCTGGTCTGAAACAAAGACGGGAGGAAAACAGGAGTATGGAAATCAGAACTGGCATTTTATGTTCCCTGAAACAAAGTTATTCAAACAAACAGAGAACAGGCTTCATATATTAAATGCTGTCTGGCAGAATCGTTTTCAGGATGCATCAGTTTAGACATGAGGCCAGAATGTTTCAATCCAACAGAAAAGACTCATTTTTTTTCACTAATGCAAAATGATTTTGACCTATTTAAAGTTGTTTCTTTGCACCACATGGAGATTTAACTGGAAAAATTATATTTAAAATAGAATAGAATAGAAATATCCTCTACTGTCCCACAAGGGGAAATTTCAGTGTAACAGCAGCAAAGTGACAAAAGTAGGAAGATGCAACATGTAAAAACAGAATTAAGAACAAGATACTGAACAATATGTGTATAATTTGAACATAAACTTAGTTGCTGGGGCTGCAACTAATGTTTAGTAATCAATATTTCTTACTATTAATTGTTTGATTTAGCCACTTTATCCTTTTAATACTATATTAGAAATACATTAAAAAGATGCAAGTAAACAATTGAATTTTATTTTAAACTTTTTATTGTATTTCTATATATATTTTGATACTTCGGTAAATTATTATTTTTTTTACTGCAACAATTAGTAAAGCGCATGCAGATCTACAGGTTCAGGTTTGAACATTTACATTAACGACATTCTGTGCAGTAGCTTGTTCTTCTTTTGGTTTATGTTTTCACTGTTATTGGCTAATATTCACTCTGTTTTAAACGTACACAGAAATCATCTCATAATTAATCCAGAAGGGTTTATAATCTGGATATGTGTGGAAAAATGTTTGCAGATTTTGTGCCATTGCTCATCCTAGACCACAGGTTTAAACAGATTTAAATAATGTACCAGTTTGCCACTTTCTGCTTGTGAAGTTTCACTTACATGCTAGTCAGAGGTGAAAAATCAATACGATGCTGGAATTGCTCGGTGTAAGAAAGGGTTCAAAAGTTGTGATGTCCTGCTATCAGCTGACAGTGAATGCAGCACGGTTTGACGTTGGACCTGAGAGTAGATGCTGCTGGATTTCCTCCTGTCTCAGCTGGAAGTGGGTTATTTTCAAAGTCCCCAAACAAAGTGCAATGGTGGTGCCTTTTTTTTTTTCAGAACTTTCCAAATTGATATCGACCTCAGATTCTGAAACAAGTTCTGCCGAGCACAGAAAAAGTGAAAGGGTTTCTAAAATGTCCCCTTTAAATCTGTCTAAAGAACATTAGAAGAAGAGAGATTGAGCAGAACCAGAGTGCTGGACGGAATGGCTGACATACATTACGGGAGTCAGGACTTGCAGTCATAGGATGAACCTTTTTGCTTACCAATGCAGATGAAATCAGCTGAACTGACAGCCACCTTCTATTTCTCCTGTGATGTTCTCTCATGGTCATAAAACTTTAATTTTACTGACTGAAAAATGCTTAACAGTGTAAGTATGCAGCATTGCAGGTCGAGATGGCCAATCTGGGCAGCTGCTACATTAAGAGTTGTTGCATTATGGCTCTGCAGAGTGTAAACAGCAGTATATATCTGTGTGATTGAAGGTCTCAGCTGCACACCTGCTCAGCTTGGACAGGCAGTGTCTCTGGACCTCATCTCCCATTCATGCGAGCTCCTGTGTGGAACAGGAGCATATGGTATAAAAGGGGAAAAAAGCCTCCTGCCTTCCTTTGTACCGGTGTTTTACAGAGGACTCGTATAGCCTGAGAACTCCCAGGAAAGTTGTTGGTTATTCTCCCTACCTGCAGCACTTTGCCCTGTCTGTCAGCGCCACCTCATCCCAGATGGCTTCAGTCATGTTTAGGATCTGATTTATGAATAAAGGCATCATAAATAAACACTCCACTAAAAATTACTCTGATTTAAATAAACCAAACGATACCATTTCTGGGGGGGGGGGTTCTTGAAGACTAATTTTAAATATAAAAGGTGATTTTGTTGCTGGGTTTTTTTAGCTGAATTGGACACAAATCTGAAAAGATTTCCCTCATGAAACTGGACTGAGATGAGGTAATGAGTGGATTATTTTTGCCCAGGATATTTTTGGATTGTTTCAATCCAAAAACATGCTGTTCAGTATTAATGTGTTTTCTTGTTGATGCAGAGATTTGGGGTGAGGGAGCACCTCCACTCTGGAGGAACACCTGTTTCAACTCTCCTCCAGATGGTTAGCAAATCTAAATGCATTTTATATGATGTCACACTAATCTGAGTATAGCACAGCATGCACATCAAAACCTATGCCTTAGGTAGGGATGGCGACATCCATATGCCTTCATACATGAAACATAGTTACAATAATCTTATTTCATGGCAATATTTGGCCTGTGGCGTTTATGTTAGGATTGAAGGGGTCGCTTTGAGGACTCTTTCTTCATATAGAAAGCAATTCGAGCTTTCTCAGTTTGGAGAATTGGAATTCAAGCTAACAGTGGCTAACGTTCATGCTAAATGCTACTCTTCTAAAAGGCAACTAGGAGGCAAACTAATTTGATATGGATGTAGCTAACAAGTTAAAAAAAAGCTATTCTGAATCGGCCTAAAAATAAACTTAAAGCTAACTGCTATTTAAAGACATGCTAGCATTTGTTCAGATTTTTGCTAAAGTCTGTTTCTCAAAAAAGCCATTATTATTAGGCAAACTAATAGTTTAGACTTAAAAAATATTTAGAAATGATTTGCGCTCAAAGCTACACCTTGAAAAAAGCAACTAGGAGGCAAACTAATTTATATATATGGATATAGCTAATAAATAGTTTAGCAAAAAAAACAAAGCATCTGAACTGACCCAGGAATAAAAATTAAGCTGATATTGAGTCCAGCTAACAACTGTTCAGATTTATGCTAACAGCTATATGTTAAAAAAAGGAGGAGTCTGACTTATTTGATATAAATGTAGTTAATGTAGTTTAGATTTTTAAGAAGGTATTCTGAATTTACCTAAAAGTGAGAATAAAGCCAGTTGCTATTCATAGTCAAGCTAGCAGCCACTCTGAGTCAAGCTAAAAGCTAATATGAATGGTGCCATGATGCGAATTGGAGTCTAGTTGAAGGCTAAGAAGGGAGAAAGAAGCGATATAAAGTAAGGTACCTGCTGTTGACATGCTGATCTGGACTCCTAATAAAGCTGTCATTTAAAACTTTCCATCAATCTAAGCAGAGCTAGCAGCGAAGGTGTAGTTTGCCACGTTGTCACTAACCATGTTTTGGGAACAGAGCTGGCAAACTCAGTCATGAAAAATTCAGACACTAAAGTTTTCAGAGATTTCTCACTCTGCCCACATAAATCTCACTCCCAACAAAGAGAGATGCTGCATTCAAAGCTAAACGCAGCTGGTAGTGGTTGGCCTTTCTCGACATAGTGGCAATTTGTACTTTCCCGATGTGTGTACTGCTTTAGTTTGCATTATTATAACTGCAGAAATCTAAGACTGTAACAACATGAGTGTGTGATGATGCTGGTTTTAGATCGACCAGAAAGTTTGTAATTCTTACAGTCAATATAAATTCAAACAGCCAGGCTAAAAATAATTTAATGAATTCTGCTACATCTTTTCTAGAACTATTAAAACTAGATATGAACTATGCTACTATTAATGTAATTCATGTAGTAAAGTAAAAGCAAGAGTTTCAGGACTCTTCATAAAAAACAAAACTATATCCTCTCATCCTGCCTGAAATCAACATCTACACAGGGATTTGTGAAACTAACTTTATGCAGTGTAGACATAAAGTAAAGATGCTGCTCTGCTCATAAACTGGCTGAGTTTTTCATCCGCCTTAAATATCGAAGTGACAAATCAGGTACTATTAGTAAGTTGCCTCTCGATTTAAAGACCGTGGTATTTGGACTTACATTTGCCAGAACAGAACCTTCCTGGATGCACTTTTCTGAACCAGCTCCTCCAAGACATCCCGTCATAATCTAGTGCTTTATTGTGTCTGTTTTTAAAATGTCTCAGAATCCAAAGGTTTCACATTGTGAACCAGTAATTCAATAATCTTTAAGTTCATCGCTGCTCTGAAAGTTGAACAACTTTAACACATCAGGTTGAATCTGAAAACAAGCAGAGAAAAGTTATCTGTGGTTTCTGCCAGGAGTTTTAATGCTATAGCAAAATATTTCTAAAAGT
This sequence comes from Poeciliopsis retropinna, assembly GCA_010277075.1. Classification (NCBI taxonomy): domain Eukaryota; kingdom Metazoa; phylum Chordata; class Actinopteri; order Cyprinodontiformes; family Poeciliidae; genus Poeciliopsis; species Poeciliopsis retropinna. The sequence continues at coordinate 1,809,859 of VMRM01000035.1, read as the reverse complement.
TTGGTCTGTTCCAAAAATGTAATGAAGTGGAATAGTTTACAACTTGTTTAAACATTTTATTGGTTTAAATATTTTGCATTGCAGCTCTTTGTGCAATGTAAAAAAGAAAAAACATAAATACACAAGCATTTATAAACATTTACCAATAATTTGACAAATTGGCAGCAGGTCATAAACACATCATTAATAAAGGAAAGATTTTAATGAGATGAAAGGAAATAACTTGAAGGCCGGGACATTTGTCTGTAAATATTGTGACAGGCCGTTTCCCTGTTCTGACCTACGAAGTCATTTTGCATATTTTTCAGTTTGATGTTTATGATTTCTGATGTGTTTGCGATTTATTCTCCACTATATTACACACATTTATTTATCTGGAACAGTGTGTGTGTAAATTTGTGCTGCTCTCATTCAGAAATGCAAAACGGAAAAACACATTTTGATATTAATATAAAGATTTGATGCAATTAGAAAAAGAAAAACAGTAATAGCTCAATGTCTGGATGGCGGGATGTAGCCAAAAAGAAGAAGTGTGTGTTTGTCAGCGAGGCTTTAATAACACACTCAGCTCTGTTGTTAAACCAGCAAAACAACCTCAGGAAAAATTCAGAGAGTTTAGTAAAGCTGAGCTTGTTCCAGGAAGATAAACCAAACTGCTAGAATTACAACATTATGGCTCGATAGTGAAAGAGTTCAGCTCCTGAACAAACTGCCTGCAGTTCAGATCCGAGACCTGTAAAAAAAAAAAAAGCTTAAAAAACAGAAAAAAATGAGAGAAATATTTTATCCAGGCAGAGAGACAGAGTCTTCTCAGATAAATCCCCCAAATGTTGAACCGAAGCAAAATAAATTCATTCTGAGTGTAAAAGCTTTAAAACTTTTTGAAAATGGTTTGTGTTTTGATTTTGCTTTTTATTTACAGTAACAGACCAAAGGTTCACAGTTCAAACTTGAGAGAACTGGAAGATTTCTAAATAAACTGTTTGAATTGAAGTTTTTAAAATCTCTGTGAACAAACATTTCAGAAAGTGCCTCGTGAAGCTGTCCGCAGTTCAATTCCGGACCCCGTTCAATTTCGTGTTTCTCTCTACCCATTTCTCGCCTGAATCCTACAAACGAAGGCCACTAGTGCCACAAAAACCTTCAAAAAGTTGAGCACGTACGCAGTGATTTGTTCGATTTGGAAAACTGGTTCGATCGTTCTGGCAACAAGCAGATTCAACCGTTCTGTTTGAGCCAGATTATGACTGAAGCAAACTGGTGAAAACCAGATGGTGCTCATGTGAAATCTTCCTAATGTTTTTAAAGCATCTCTTTTTATTTCCGTTTACTACTGTTTCTGGTTTTACAGACTGTTTATCTGGTCGCCTCCCATAATTTCTCTTAAATTCTTCCCAGCTGTGAATTTTTCTCTACTTTTACTACTTTTTGTTTGACTGCCTCTTGCAAATGTTCACCTTTCAGGATCTGCTGGTATCGCCTTACCCTAGGCGGCAGTCATATAAATTCAATTTAGTACAATTAAAGATGCTATAAAATCCATAAACAGAATCGGATAACTTAGTTTTATGATTTGAAGCTCCGTTCTTTGTTTGCCACATTGCATCTGCAGCCATTGTTTGCATGTTTGACTGGACCCACTGTCAGTCTGTCTGCAGTCCAGCGTTCTTGGTGGTTGTGGTTGATGATGCAGCAGCTTCGCAGCTCCCAGCAGGATATATAGTTGCGGCTTGAAAATCAGATCTGGCCATCTCAGTCGACTCCAGACTGCTTCCATGAGGTTTTTGTTGCCAACTTAGCCAGAAACCCGAGTGAACTGGTGTAACATGATTTTAATTACATTCAAAGGAAACTCTGAGCAGTAAGTTAGACAATAATAAAGTTCTTATCATAACATAGTTATCTCAGTAGACTCTGTTTAGTTGGAAACCAAAATGGCAACTTTTGTTACATTTTTAGCTGCTGTTCTTCTCTTTCACGCTGCACTGTGTCAAAAAACCAAACTAGTTGGAAAAACTGTTCCCCTCCTCGCCTGTGGGGGCGCTGCACCAGGAAACATAATAAAAACCTCTGAAGAAGACACTGAGCACAACTTCCTTCTTAAACCAAAATGGAGTGGCATCAGATTTTATTGGTTGGAGGATTTATTGAGTAATTTCTCCTGCTAGCGCTAACCTAGCACAATTGTTTTGGTTGTATCTACCCAGAATGCCCTGTTCTGTAGTCCACTTCCTGTTCAACTGAACTGAGACCTGTTTGCTTTTTTTGGTCTGCATTAGAGTCCGATTAGCTTTCACACTCCAACAAACAAACCGAACTTTCTAGACAAACTGCAGTTTGATTAAAGCAAACAAAACAGAGCTGGTATGAATGAACTGTTAGTGTCGGAGTTTTCCTTTCTGCAAAAAGCTGCTTCATGGACACTGCAGTGTTGACTGACAGATTCCTGTAAACACGACTTTAAACTGAATCCAGACAGTAGGAGCTAGCATGCAACACCAGATAAACATGCATACATGTGGTAGACATGCACTCATGCTTTGAACGCTGTGTTTCTTGATCATGACGAGCTTTGCTCCACGTCCCCCGTGTGATGTTACCAAGCAGCCGATGGCCTGGCTTCATAGGTTTACATGTATATTTAACATCCTCTGAGGTGCATTAGGGAGCAGTACGGCTGAACTGCTGCGTTCCTGTCAGTTCACAATGTCCAAGATCTCCTGCATTAGCTGGGAAAGAGCTGCATGGAATATCCACAAGGGTATATGTCTATTAATACTTAAAACATGTAACATAAGCTAAAAAGCACATTTTTCGACTGGTTTCCACTTAGAGCTGCATGCGATTGTGGTGGAGTTCAGATAAACATGTGTGTCCCGTTCGCTCGGTGTGTTCTGAGCCCCGGACCCTGTGATCCATCCTCCTCTGAACCGGGGTTAAAGCCACACGATCAGGGCGAAGGGGCTGCAGGAGGGAGCGCGCGGGTGGGCGGCTCATTAGATAGCGCTCCCCGCGGAGTGTGAAGGAGAAAAACACCCATTAGCAAAACAAACGACGCGCCCATCGCTCACACAAACACGCAGATTGTTTACCAAGAACTAGGCGGACCAGGCTGTCGGCGCCCGGCGCCCGCTGGGGGGTTCGTGTCAATGCACTTCCGGGGTCACGGACGAAGGTTGAGGATGGTGTTGGACACATGCAGGAGCTCCAGAAAGCCTGTTGTGTTTTTACTGTTGACTACAAGCAAGAGAAGAAAAACACAACTATATAACTTTAGTGAAAACAGCGGCGTGCAAAAAGGACACGAGGACCAATCCTCAGCGAGAGCTGCAGTGAAATTTATGTAAGATAGCAGAAATAAAATGTAAAGTGTGCAGCAGGACATTAAATATTCATTGATGCATTACAGCTCTATGGAGCTAAGCATTTTTAAGCTCACTGCTCCCCATCAGCAGGACTTTGTTTATCAGCGCCATCAAAAATGTTGCAAATTATTATTTAAAGATAACATAAAATCCCAGAGCCATTCTTTATGGTTAGTCTGGTTTGGTGAGGTTTTATCCAGGCACAACAACTGTTTATGGTCATCCTTATCAGAAAGCAGCGTTGGCAGTTTGTAGTACAGCAGCCGGCTTTTAGTAAGGAATGAATTAAATTTTCATTTTTACCTTCCCGTCCCAAATGTTCTGTTGGGACCCGGATAAGATCGTTGGCCTTCCGATTCTGGCCTGCAGACGCAGAATTTCCTCAAAATCCAGATTTTGTTTCAACCATTTGATATCCCAGCTCAGGCCTGTTGAAGTTCTGACGCAATTATCAGAAGATCCAAGGAAACGTTGTGCATAAAAACAAGTTGGAAACTGATTTGAGCATCATCAGGGAAGGAAAAACATGTTTTCCCAAGTGAAGGACAGAAGATGAAGATGTGTGATGATTAAATTATTACTAACATCAGAACTATGTTGCAATTTTTTACATTTACTTTTAATTTATTCATTTTGAACTGGAAATTGATTCGCTTTTTGTCAAAAATTAAAAAGAAAGAAATGTGTTTTGATTCCAAGGAACAGTTTTAGGTTATTTGACAGTAAAAACTTATTATCACAAATGTAATAATTAGTTTGGTCCTTTAATCCTCAAAAATCATAAAACACATCACTGATGTTTATTTTGACTCTAAATGTATTATAATATTTGGTTTATTGTAGAATCAGATCCAATCCTTTGATCCTTTGAAGAATTTTCTACTTAAAGTTTGTAACAGTTCAACTGCAGTTCAAACGTCTTCAGATGATAAAAACAAACAAAAGAAGGAAATATTACGTTATAGTGACAGAATAAGGACAAGCAAAGAAAAAATAAACAGTCATCCAGACTAGAACTGATCAATGTTCCAGGTATTATTAATCAAAGCTGTTCTGAATAAACTGGTTTTCACTCTTTATTCAAAGGAACTTCCATAAAACTGCAAAACAGCAGAAACACTGAGGTCCTTAAACCTGCATGTTTAGTTTCCTTTGATCGGTAATAAGTGGATCATTGATAAATATACTTGATCATTTTGATAAAGTTTATTGTTATTGATGTTTATGTTTTAATTTTGAACTGACTTGTTAAAATGTGTTACAATAATAAACCTTTTTGTTGAACATTTTGGATAAAACATGATCTTGTTGGAATGGAAATAAGTGCAGATTTGAAAGTAAACATGTGATGATAAATCATTTTAAATCAGGAGTGGATAACCTGGACTGCGTTGCCCCTGAAGCGACAGGCGACCTCCAGAGTGGAGATGGGCGTCGCCTCGACGTGACCCCTGAACAGGAATAAATGGGATGAATTGATGCATGTTGTAAAATATAGATGGAACTATGAATTAAACATTCTTCCCCCAGCTAGAAAAAATGTTGCAGAAACTGGTTGACGCCTGAAACGACAGCAAACGAAGCATCTGAACTCCTTTCCTTTTTGCTTTTTGCATTTCTAGATGTTGGAAGTTTGTTTCCGTGTCCTGATGTATGCTTATGTCATTTGTTCAATGGAGCTCATCCCCGAGTGCGAGCAGCAGCCCGACTTTAGCCTCCTGGGTAATTAGTGCATCGGAGGCGAGTCCATCTATCTGACCTCTGACCTGGAGAGTTGTCCTCCAGCTCTCCGCTCCCTCCTCCTCGCTCTCTGACATCACTGCTGGCCTCCCTCTCATGAATCTCTGCCAAACAAAAGACCAAACAGCGATTAATCCCTGGGTAGCAGCACCAGTGCTAATTTGCTGTTATGCGGGATATTCCACTCATTTGTTTGGATGAATAACTGCACAGTGTTTGTTATGGTCTGCCGGCTCTGTCTGCAGAGTCCCCCTGCCGTTTGGTGAATGATGGAAATAATTTCCATCAAATAAAAATCAGGCCGAGCATCAGGGCTTGTGTTTTTCTCCTTTTCTGCTCCCCCGCCGGCGGGTTGTGCGCGCGGGGCTTTCTGGAGTCTCGCTGGGTGTTCCATTCATCTTCATTTCGCTCCGTTTCTTTCAGGGAACCTGCCTCAGATCTTAAGTGGAATCACTCAGGCTGATCTCCACGCTCGCTGCGGTCTCCAGCGCGGGTCCTCACTGGTTGGCAGGGCGGTGATGGGAGGTTCCTCCCTGCCTCCCCTGTCTCTGCGTCGCACTACAGCCAGATAATTAGCTGCCGACTGTCAGATAATTAGCCAGGCTGCATCTAATTTTGGTCACAACCTCGGATGATAATGGTCAAATGAAATCAATTGCATGCAGGAATGTGTAGGATTGGCTAAGCAGCATGTGCTCAATTGGCTCATTCCAAATGGTCTGCCCCGATTAATGAGTTACTTGCTTTGTGTTAACGGCCGTTGTTACATCTTCGGGGTCGTCCCATGCTTTTATCTCATTTGGGAAAATGTGGATTGTGCATTAATGGGACGGCGAGCCGCACTTGACCATTTTTCTTCCTGTTCCGGCACATCTCCATCGCAATTTAAAACAGCCTAGTTATTGTTATGCTCTTCAAACTGTGCCACCTACCGATGGTTTCTGTGGTGCTGAGTGAGACAAAACGGATAATAATGAAACCCATTCTGTAGATTTTTCTCACTTGCATCATTTTTCCAACCAAGAGCGCTTATGTACAGCACAGGTGATCTGAAAATATTGCAGAAGAGCTTCCCGAGTTGAGCTTTTCGTCAAGAAAATGATCTTCATGGAGACACTCGTAGTGCTTGAGAGTGCCATTACGATGAGTAGCAAGCATAATAGGCAGGTGTGAGGGAGGAAATGCCCCCACCTTTAAGCCCCCGCTGACACCTCCCAGAGCTAGCCGGGGATTTGGGTTAATGCAGAGTTATAAAGACGTTGAGTCCAAATGGAGGATTGGAAGCGTACATCATCATGATGCACCTCAGTGGGATGACAGCGGTGCTGTATGTGACAGTAAATCCTTGATACTTATGCATCATTTCCTATTTCCTGCTCGTTGATGACTGAGGGGAAGAATGGCCGATAATACAACAATTTCTGCTGGGGCATCAGTCTCTCTGAAGCTAAAACACTGGAACAAAACTACAGAAGAAAGGCTGCTGCTACAGTCAAGCTGACTCTGCTGCTGGTTTATTACAACTGCAGTCGTACATCCTGGCGTTTCCCTTCCACTCCGCCACAGAAAAACATGGACTTCAGGCAATGTGAGCTGCAGAAAGTGGCACTTATTAGTGAAGTGGAAGGTCAGGGTGACGAAGGGTTCAAGGTTATGTTTGCGGTCAACCTGTGTCAATTTGCAGCAGTTAATTGATGCGACTTGGTTAGAAGCAATGAACCAACGGTTCTCTTTTTGTCTGAATGTCTCTAAAGTTCATTTAGTCCGGATAGTTTTAACCCCTTACCTGTCCAGCTGTCCTAAAGTCAGGCTGCGGCCCGGTGACCATTATAGACCAACTGAACCATTTTCATTTTCTGTGGTCAGCAAGCAGAGCCGCAGATTTTTTAATTATTCAATTTATTAACCATATTTATTGATTCATCCTAAATTTGTAGTAAATAAAACCATAAACATCCACCAACATTTGCTCCAAAGCAGAATTTGATGCTCACAACTATTGATTCATACAGCGAGAGCGTTGGGACAAACTACAACTTATTCTGTTCTATACCTGTAAAACAATTGGTCAAGTTGTATTGAATAGATTAGTGAAGCCGATTGGTGCATTAAGAATCCATCTGCATCTTCTAACCAGTTTGAAATGATCTAAAATTTGTCTCGTGGTTCGTATTCCTGCTGGAAGTATTTGGATATCCTGGGAAAGGCTCTGACATTTAAACGATGCTAAACTGGGAGCCTGTTATGTGGCTAGAAGGTTGATCGGCTGATTTTTTGTTTGCGTTCCCAAAAATTGGCCAGTGAGTGCATCTTCTATTTGTTTTGACTTTTCTATTATAAACATCTTCATGTTGCACATTAGAGATTACTCCTGAATTTGGGAGAGTGTTTGTTTTTGGTTTCAGATGCACACAGCAGAGGTTTGTTTGCCTTTGGCATTTCCACACAGAAAAATCACAATATTTTTTTTTTTTTTTTTCCATGTCAAAATAAAAAGTATCCCTTTATCCAAATCATGCTTCTAATCCAACTGTCACAAAACAGAGTAAAGACAATTAAAGAATGTTTAAATTTGACCAGAACTCAATCATGCAGTCATGAAACAGTTCTGACGGTTCTGACTGTAGGAAGGTTCTAATTAAATTAGTGGAGGTAAAGAAGGAGGCAATTTAAATCACTCCAATAGTTTTTATTTGCTCTTAGATTTCTGTGTCTGGTTGTTTTTGCTGTTAAGTCCTTATTTTAAAAGTGTCCTTAAAATCCAACAAAAGCACAAAAATGCCAGTCATTATGTGATTATAGCTGATAAAAACCATCTTTGGACTAATAATGTTTGTTTTGCTTTGACTTCATGTCTTTTTCTTTGGAACGTCTCCAAATTATTAGCAGATTTTAATTGTAGGTGGAATCTGAAATATTCAAAAGGTACATTGCTACTTCACACGCTATCGGCTGGTGTTTGCAAAGCTGAACTCCAGAATACACCCAGGTACAGAAATGATAAAGATTGTGGATGTTAGCTTCTTTGTTATCTGTGGTGTTTTAACTTTTAGTAAAGGTTTTCATAATTATCTTTTGAGGGAATCTGAAGTATTTGTGGATTTTAGCTGGTCAAAAACCAGAAATTTGTTGTACTTATCAGTTAAAATATATGATTGCAAAAGCATAAAGACCATGAGATTATATAATTAGGTGTTTTCTTATTTATATATTTCTATAACAAGTCTAAAAATCCTTTCAGATTCCTTTGAAGCGTTTCCTACCTTTCTGCGTGTTGCTGTATTAATGTGCATATGTGCAGTACAGTGTACTCTGGTGCTTAATTCATATGCAGAACACCATGATGAAACACCAGAGCCCTGCAGCGCCGCTGAAATGTGGCTGTAATGTCGGGGCGTTTAGCCAAAACGCCAAAACAAGGGGTCAGCTCTGCGGCTGCCACACCCAGCTTCCTGCATCCTTTTTGCTTCAAAGTCTCTCTGAGGTTAAATTCCTCCAACGCTGTATGAACCCGAGATAAACTGGATGATTAATATGGTTTAACTTCCCCTTTTTGTCCCGTATGACTTTGTTTTCGGGGGGCCGGGTTCTGTTTGCAATGAATAATAGTAAGAAATTATGGCTAAAACTGTCCAAATAAAGAACCAATTTAAATTTAAATCAGTCATTAAACGAGGTTCATAAGTTGGAGGAGTTTCCATCATGCTACTTTGGCTCGGCGCGAGCGTTTTTTCAAATTAGCGATTGGACCGTATGCTTGGCTAAACTAGATGGAACCAACCCAAAAGTTCTGTTCAAACTCCTGTCATCTTGACAACAATCCAGAGTGAGTCATTTGGTGGAAATACGAGTCCCTGTGAGACTCCCCGGCTCCTTGCAGCCTCCATGAGTTAGTGGGATGTGGTGGAGGTGGTGTTTTATGTGTGTGTGTTTGTACCACACTCCTCTATGCACTTTGTTCCTCTGGATCTTTTTGCCTGAAAACTTTGTGCGACATTAGTATTCCAGTAGCATTGCAGGGGTCATGCGATCTACGCCCGCTCCCTCCCAGCAGTGCTCCTCACCCCCACACCCTCCTCTCCTCCTTTTCTTCTTCTCCCCCTTCCCTCCTCTTTCTCCATTTTGTGGGCTGCAGCACTGCTTTACAAGAAGCACGGGGAACAAATAAAAATAGATGGGCAAAGTTGTGAGATGTGAGCCCTGGGGGACGCACTGTACGGATATACATTTTCTGTGCGCATTTGGAGCGGCCCTTCTCGTCAAAGAATATTATCCCGGCCCCCCTCACCCTGCCTCGCCCCTCCCCTCTTTAGATCACAGCAGTAATTCAATTGGGGATAGACAAGAGCAGGGTTTCCTTCATGTTTTTTCTTTCCTTTTCCCTATAAACGGGTTGTCTCCCTGTCAGCATTGATAATGCTAGCTGATGCACATTGCGTATAACTCTTCCCAACCTGAGCTGCCATTCTCCATCTTGCTCCGGTATTGAGGAGCTTCTCTGTGATTTGCTTTATGCTTGTCTGCCCATCTGGTTTTTTTCCCCTCCTCCCCGTTCCCATTGGCTTTTCCTCTGGAGGACTCGCCTGCCTGTCTCTCATTCTTTCTTGCTGATCTGTTTTCCTGTTTGACAATCTAAGCATTGTCCATCTGATACGTCTGTGTGTCTACGGTTAGCCTTCCATCTGTGAAGATGGGAATGAAATGTGATCTGACAGGAGGTTGGATTTACAGTATGCTATCTTACATGCACCCCTGATTTCTGCTCTCCGTTCCGCAGAATATCTGATCGGCGGGGCCGGGTTAAGTTCTGGTCAGAGATGAGCCGATGCGCTCCCGCAGGTAGTCCGTAGCCACTCGTATCATCAGTCAGCCAACAAGGACGCACATAAGTAACTGATTTACGGGCTGACAGGTGTGATCGACCCAAACCTCAACGCAGAGTGTGGTTTCTTTCCTCCGAGAGCTTCATCTTTGAGATTTTACTCTGACAGTTTCTCGACAGCGTCAACTTCAGAACTGTATCTAGTCTCTCTAACATGCTGTTACATTTCTCCAAAATGTTCCCCATCATGTTAACGGGTGTCAGGGAAATGTGACAAGGTGCAGCTGACATCATAGCTGCTCCTAAACCAGCTGCACTTTGAATTTTGTTGCAATAATAGAGAGCAAAGATCGAGCTTGAAACTCAAGAAGTTCACCGAAGAGATGAGGACAAATGAGTGCTGTCAGCAGGAGTTCAGTCGGCGCCAGAATGTGTAATAATTTGCTGCACGTTGTGACGACCCAGCTCGTTGGGCCACGACGCAAAATGGAGGCTGAACACACAGTAACAACAAACCGTATAATGATATATTTTCAGGCATCAAGCAAAACATAACAACAGACATCTATCTTCGTGATGGTTATGGATGTTTGGATTAGAATGAGCGTTAGAAGGTCAAGAAAATCAAAAACAAACTCGAATGTTGTGGGAAATGTGAGAAAATCACTTTGATTTCTTAGTTTTGGCTTTTTTACACTTTCTAATAACTGGTGGAAACCAGACTGAAGGGTTTATTACTTTACTTCCCAGAAGAATCACCTGGAAAACAATAGAAAAAAAAACAATCTCAATGCACACATGCACATATGAAGTCCATTTATTTGTCCTGTTACAACAACAAGCTTAGGTATATATTTTCAGATTTAATGTTTCAACGCATTAAATCTGAAAATACACAAAGTTGGGGAAAGTTGTGAGATGGAAATAAACAGGGTCAGGGTTAGGTTAATAATTCATTGTTAGCTTCTGCTTTGCTTTGCTATTTCACTTTAAACCTGTATAAACTGACACTTGTCAATAAAAATATAACAATATGTATTAAAAATTAGGTTTCCTTAATAGATGAATGAGAAAGAGTCAGAAGAGACTCTTGCTATATAGAAAAAATTAACAGCCAATGAAAATAAGAGTTGAGGCTGGAATGCAAAGTTAACGGCTAACATTTATTTATTTCAGCTAACAGGTGGCAGCACTTACACTCTTCTAATTGTTTTCTGATTTTTGACCTTGAAATCTGCTGAAATTTGGAAGAATCCAAATATCTTTTCTTTTGGTTTTTGTCTTTTACATTTATTGTTTCACTGCTTACACTTTAATGCAATATTTAAAATTTGCTATAAAAAGGAGAACTTATATTACAATGAATATTTTTAATTGACATCGGCAAAAGAATGTCGACGTTTGAAAAAAATGTTAGTTTTAAATATACTTTTTTTTAATTTAACTGTAGGATGTTTGACGACACGTTTTGACATGTTGTCAAAATTTTAAAATGCAATTTTAAAAAATAACGTTTTAAAATCAAAACTAACGGATTGGTATCTAAAGTGCAGATATTTGTATCGTATCGGAAGTGGAAAAAGTGGATCGGTGCATTCCTGTCGGATTGAAACGAAAACTTTTTTTGCCCTCTTTTATTTTCCTACTAGAATGAACTAAATGAGAAGTGAATGTTTGATTTGTTTCCAACAATAACTTTAAATGCAAACAAAAACTGTTTTGGTATTTACATATTTATTAGACTGTTGCCTCGTATTCGGTGTATTCTGCAGAAACCCCCGATAATATCAAAGAAGAATCTAAATCTAGTCTTAACTGTCAAGAATCTGGAGTTTTTTTCCCACTCACTTGAACAGTGAAGCAATGAGCAACAAGATGGAGAGAGCGAGAGTAATAGGCTGCATCAGAGTGGGGAGGAAGCTAATGCCTCCTGAGACTGTTTGTGAGGGAGGGAGGCCGGCCTTTGGATGGCGAGCTCACTCCTGCATGTGCATTACTCAGCCACATAAATCTGGGAGCCCCCGCCTCGCCTGCCTGCATTGGTTTGGCTTTAATTACCTGAGCTATCCTGCACTCACCACCAGCACTTCCCTAATGGGCTGCCTCACTCGGGCATCACTCACGCTCACTCCGGCCAGCTGGCAGGATGGCCTGCGGGGGGAGCCTGGCCCTCCTATTATAGCACCAAGCCCTGACACACCTGTAGTAAAAGTGTGTGTGTGTGTGTGTGTGTGTGTGTGTGGGGGTGTGTGTGTGCGCACTCAGCTGTCACACAAACTAACTTTTTCCAAGCGATAAACAAACATTTAATTTTTCATAAAGTCCTATTTGCTCTGAATCCGACCTGCGCCGTCCGGTCATTTGTCCTTCTGCTGTCTTACTTAGTGTCTTGTTAGTTATGTGTCCTTGGAGTGAGTGGGGGGTTGGGGGGGGGTGTTGTTTCAGTGACATGTCACGACAGCTTCACCGCTTGTCAAGTGTGTGTGCTTTCATTCGTCTTGTGTACAGCTGCCTAACAATGTGCCAAGAGCTTTCAACGCCGACTTAAAATGCATCAGAGGCTTTTTTTTTTGTTTTGTTTTGTTCCTGTGTGTGAAAAGACACAGAAGAATCCCGGCCGCCGCTGAACGCCTCGCTGTGACCTTGGAGATTATTGCTATACTAGACAGAAAAAAAATGCTATATGTTTGTCAAGAGCTGTCTGTCATCAATGAGCTTTTGTGTTGGCTATCGATCGGCTCCTGGGCAGGACACCGAGGTTGATGGATGCACAACAAACAGACTCTGCATTGCCAGCAAGCTGACCAGCCGGCGCCCCCCCCGCCCCTCACCCCGCCTCATCATGATGGGATATCAAGTCTGGGAAGCTGCCACTCAAGAATTAGCCTCTCCCCCGGCCTGATTCGGAGCGGACCTGCGTCCCTAAATGGCGATTCATTAGTAAACATGGAGTGGATTACAGTAGTTTAGCCCTGCGAGTCGCGCATCGATAACAGGCCCTGATTGCTTTGTAAAATGTTGCAAGCAGTGAGCAAGAGCTGTGCCACCGTATCTGCGGCGCACACATATAAAGATAACAACACAATTCCCCTATCAGTTGACCTGGTTTCTCTTCAGTTAGCAAGCTCCAGCCTCTGGGGTGCAATTGAGAGCGCCTTGGTCCGATACTGGATACAACACAAATGCCAAGTGCAATGCAACAATCATCATCCCCTGTGATTCTGGAGAGGTTTTTTATTATTTTCCAAGCGACCACGGCTACATTATTCAGCCTCACTCTTTCACACTAGAGAGAATGGCATTAAAGCTAATTTCAGCGCGGCTCCAGCTGCTGCTGCTGCTGCTGCTGCTGCTCACAGAAAGAAGCCACACAGTTACATCCTCTGATCATCAGAGGCGGGAAATCAGCAAACCGCTGTTGTGATGTGTTTGTTTTCCTTCCCTGGCTGGCTTTAACCCGGCCCGACTATTAAACAGGCCAACGCTGTGAGGTCACCGATCGATTTGCTTTGATATTTTATACACCGCGCTCAATTTCCACCAGTATGAGGGGGGGCACAGACCAGTGCTTCCCCAGTGCAGGATTAATGATGTGACCAGGGGCCTCCAGAGGTCATGTGGTCGGAGCAGAAAGAAAGTACACCCTCCTTCAGTTCAAAGGAGAAATAATGATAAAATGAGCTAGTTTAGAAATTACATCCAGCTTTAGGAGGGAAAAAAAACTACAGCAGATTTGGTTTCAATTTTTCTCTTATGCTAAGATGAACCCAAAAATACAAGTTGCCTTAAAATGTCTCAAGACTTAAATTCATGTTTCTAAAATTAAGGCCTTAGAATATCATAAATTCATTAGAAAATGTATAAGTTGTCCTTAAACATGTTAATTGCAGCTCCTAAATTTTTCTGTGGTTGGATTATTTAATCTTATATGTTCTGTGTAGATTTTCGTTTTTCGGTGTGGGATTTTGTTTCCATCAGGCGAAAGTTTGAGTCCAATGCTAACATCTAGCTAGCTAGCTAGCTTTTTGCGTCTGTCATTAATAAATGTAAATCATCGCCGGTTGCCTGGACGATGTTTGACTTTGCGACCGACTCATTTCTGTCACTAACCAATACGATGCTACGTTCATTCTGTTAAAAGAAAATATTGCATCACTATATAAAATATGCAATTTTCCTTTCTGCGTTTCGGTCGAGATACAAGTCTTAAATTTCATTCTTTATCATCTTAAAAAGCATAAATTTGAGTTGGTGAAACCTGCAGAAACCCTATAAAAGTTGCGTGCTTTTCTCCATTACTCCAGAGAAAACAGACACCATCACTTGAACTCCACAGTAAAACATCTAACAACAGAGGAAACATCTGAGAATATGAACAGTGAGGTTTTTTTACCGCCTGTAACCGTCCGTCTTTGCTGTTTTACTGTCACATTATCCAGAACATCTGGAGCGGAAGTGTGTGGCGCTAAAAGTCTGCAAATTAAAGAAACAAAACAAGCAGTTTTCCCAGATCCTGGACGGGATCCAGGCTGATAACAGTTTATTCCGACTCAATAACACTTAGAAGGATCCAGGTAAACGGCAGACGCGGAGGGGAGGTCTGCAGGATTACAGGAGATTTGTCGGCCCCTGGGAGTTCTCAGTCAGCTGATGTTGACAAAGCAGAGCCGCTGTACGATAGCGGAGAAGAATAGAGCAGAAAAAAGACCTTCTAGAAGATGAAATGTTCATGCACACAGGCTTGTGTGTTATACATTTTGAAATTTCTTTGTCTTTTCCTCTTCAGCAGCTCCCCTCCTCCGGCGCCTTCTCCTCTGCACCAAGGGTAGAACATCAGTGAATAATTCATCAGTCAAATCCAGAAATCTATGAAATAAAATCATTTGTTGCCCTATAGTGTGCTTGACAGAGAGCTTGTTTATAAGTGTGGTAAAGCAGGACTCGAGTGTTGGTACAATCAATAATCTGATGGAATCCCGAGGCCCCGGCTTGTTGGCAATGCACATCCAGACTGAGACATCAAAACAGCTTTTGGTTTCTATCCTCTCGCTTGTGTCTCCAGAACACTTCAAGCCAGATGGGCAGTTCAGACTGTTTTTCTTCAGAGCTGCATTATTTATTCCTGCATTAACCAGGCCTCCTTTTCCTTTGCTGTTGTCATTAGCTCCAGTGTGTTGCGATAAAAACGCTGTGACCAATCAGAACAGTGATAATGGTAATGAAGAGATAATGATAAGAAAGGTTGGAAACGGCTTTCTGTTTTTAGCAGGACTCCAAAAACAACACAGTTTTTCTTCCACCAATAACAATAATTATTATAATGATAACGATGAGTCCAAAATAAGTCTACTCCTCCTCCTCCTCCTCCTCCTCCTTCGTTTCCCTTTCATCTCGTCTGCTCCTCATTAGAAAAAAGGGGGTCAGAGCTTCGCTCCCAGCTCTCTCCATCCTTACCTCTTCACCCTGTTCACTTTTGTTGACACATGTTTGTCTCCAGCCCGGCACACTGGCGATTCACCAGTTCAGATTTCTTATTAAATAGGAATGAATGTGACCCTGTTTTCCATGTAGGTTAAACTGGCTTTGCTTTATTCTTCCTGAGGCCTGAACCTCTTTAAATCAGCTTCCAGCTCTGTGTGCAGGTCAGGAAACTCACATTTTGAGCTCATTTAGCTCCAAATCTGGTTTCTTGGATTCAGCACCATGGACAGCTCACAAGCATGTCGCCGTAAACGGCTGAATCCCATTTCACTGTTTCTGTTCCTCTTATTCTGAAAATTGAACCAACATTTCTAAAAGGATACAGTCAGTGGGAATATCTTCTCTTCATTTTTGGACAGGAAAATATAAAAAAAACATAAAAGCAGATTTATGATAGCTGTATTTTATTTTATTTTTTTTAAATATAAAAACATTTTATTGTCTAAAAGTGAAGCTAAAACTGTCACTGGGGGATTTCTGAGATAAGTTGTTTTTTGGGATTTTTTTTATTCAAAACAAAAATGTGTACATATAGTTTTATCTTAATTACTTTTATGAATGTATTATTCTTTCTGCAAATAACCTTTTTTCTTTACTCCAGTTAACAATTAATCAATTACTAGATTACCTGATAATTACTTCAGTACAATTGATTACGATTAAACTGATTGTTTCAACCCTATTTCTGATTATCTGACATTATCTTCATTTCTTTTGGTTTTTATTTCTACGTTCTGATCCTAAAGATATGAACGTTTAAATCTCAATATTTATTTTCTCTTACTGAACTGAAAAAAAAAAAAATCTTGAAACTGAAAACCTTCGGTAACATTTTCCTCTCTGAGACAGGCAGGATTTATTCCACAAAGCTACAGCCGATGATATACATAAATTATCATGTAGTCAGGAGTAAACAGCAGAAACATCAGGAACAATAAGCATCAAAACCAAAAGACGACATGTTGAAATGATTCAATGTGGGTCAAACTGGGGCAGGAATGAAATCTGCAGACAGGTGTGTTTCTATCCAACTTATTTAAATGTTGTTTGAATTAATTTAAAATAAAAAGCTCCCAAATGTGCAGGTGCTTCAGCAAATGGTGCAGTGGATTTAAATAAAGAAAATGTCTAAAACTGAGTTTGGTTCTGATATTCAAACACCAGAGCTGCTCATCCATCTCTTAGTCTGCTGGTGGTGTGAATATTATCTGCTGCAGCCTCACACTTGCCCTTCATTAGGCTCCAAACAATAAAAAACGAAATCCCACCTCACTTTGAGCAGCGCAGTGCATGTAATACAATCAAAGAGCAGTCATGTTCTCTGCAGCCAAAGATTACAGCCTCTCTGTGTCTGAGCTCTGGTTTGATCTTTATTAGCTTCCTCCCACCTCTATTTTTAGCCTCTTTTAATTCCATTACAGTTGGAAAAAAATACATTATTTTCACGTTAAATTCAACAACCTCTCTATTTAAGCAGGCCTGTGTTATGAGAAGACCACCAAGAATCCCCCACAGGCAGAAATGCAGCCTGTATGAAAGTGTGTATACATTCTGTAGATAGAAATTAGGCCTAATCGGGCCTCTGGCTCTCCAACCCAAAAGAAAGAGGAGAGGAATCCACTTAGCAACGTGGCTAATTTGCATAGCTTTGAAGAAAGGGGGCTCTGTGTTTAGTCAGCTTAGATGGCTGCAGAACGTCAGTCTGGCACTCAGCGGGAGACAAAGCAGCTGACTGACTGGTTTTCCTGACGTTCAGGCTGGCTGCACTGGTTTCACTTTGATGTTCAAGGAGCCTCATCAAATTGTGTTTATAGAGGTGCGCTGATATTCTTTGGTGGTTGAACCTCCGGAAGAAGGAGCTGTCAGATTGTGTTGAGTTTAAAAAGTGCTTTTCAGAATATCAAAGGTGTCTGGGGAGGAAAATACCCAAAATGGCTTTTTAGGCCATTAATGGATGACGAGGTTGTAAAATGTAGGTCGGCATCGTAACCACATCCTGCAGTGCATTTTCATGTTTTATTTTATTGCAATATTTTGCTGTGCTTAAAAAAATCTATTTTTTTTAACCCTAACCTTACGACATTCCTCTTTAACTTATCCGATCTCTAAGGCTAACGCTTCTCAGAAACGATGGCTAGCATCGGTTTTAGCTGCTAACTTGTCAATATAACGCACTAAATCTTAAATATATGCCTGATGTATAAAAGAAAACGAGACGCAGTGCTTTGCTACTAATTGTCAACACAGTGACAACTAACCAGACCAGAAAAGAAAATGTAATTAAATAAAATGGCAAGAGAGAGGGAAGTAGGTCAGTTATGCTAGCTTGACTTTGACACGTTAGCATGTAGATGTGATGTGGAATTCGGCTGCAATTAGAGAAAAATATGTAGTTTTTAAATTATTTTTGTTTCAGTTGAATACATTTATTCTCTGGATTTGGGTCACTATGTTTTAAAATGCTTGCTATATTTAGCAAAGTTTAATAAATTAAGTGAAAGCTGATTTGCCACAAATGTGGCTTTCTGAAAAACGTGGTTCTACCTGCTAAATAAACTGTTATAAAAAGACAAATACTTTGTGTTGTGTGCTTAACATTTTCAATTGTAGGGAAATTATTCCAAACAAAAAGTTTATATTTTTCCCAGGTCCCTCTTGAAAATGAGATCCGGATCTCAACGGTGTTTACCTGGTTAAATAAAGGAAATAACATTTTTTCACGCATGGGCTTTGGGATTCCTCCATATTTGACCACGTCTGTTTCTCTAAATGCAGATTTCATCCATCTGTAAAGCAAAGCGATTTGTGTTGTGATAGTGGTCTCACACTAAAACCTGTAACCATGTGAACATGCAGCAGAGAAACATGGTGACACCAACACAGATAAGAGCTTCTGGATTGATGGCTTCCTTACGAGGAAACTCCGCCTGTCTCCCTCTGTGTTTTGTAATCCAATGCCGCATTGTTTTTCTGTTATTGGATCTTCCAGAATCAAATCCATTTTGGCTAAAAAGGCTTGTGAACATCGAGAGGTTTAATGTGCTTTTTCTGTGATGGAGAGCCACAGGAGCTGCTGAAAGGCCTACAAGTTTGGTTTTGCTCCTACTTTTGCCACCTTTTCACCTTTTATATCTATTTTTTCTCTTGGGTTTATGCTTTTTCTGAGCTCATAAAGTTATCAGAAACCTCCCCCACCTGTGACTTCATCACAGAATAAAAATCAGAGACTTTCATACTAGTTATATAGTCATGCTTCCACCAAACTCTATAACCTTTGAAGCTCATGCCTCAGGTAGACTCATTCATAAAGGTTCGACTCAGACTTTGAACTTCTCTGATTGGTGAAAAGCAAAAGGAAACCAAAAAATCTATGCACGAATCTAAGTCCTACATTCCCCTAGAAATATCCAATAGGAAAAGTATCACAATTTATGAAACTGGAAGCCATCAACAGCTTGTATTTGTGCAGCTCTGATGCATAAATACAAACATTTTTATTTTGACTTGTTTTTGCGGAGTATCTACGAGTAGTTAGTGTTCTTCCTGCAATAAGCATCAGGAAAAGGGAGGAATTAATCTGTGAAGAGCAAGCTAAATCAGAGCTGCTGCTATAAATGTAAAACTAATTAAAATCAAATTTTTTAAAACCAGTTTGAGCCAAAAATTTAGTTTGATCATTTTAGTAACATAGCTGTTCCATGAACCATTTTAACTCATCACTTTTGCATCTGCTTCATGTTTTGAAGCACATATTTAGTCTCCTAATCCAAAAGCAACAGCTATTCATTTGAATCACTTTTTTAAAGAATATTTTAGCAGTTTGTTGCAACCATAATGTCTAACATACTATTTAAAGATTACTGTGTTATATTTATTCCACATTTTAATGATTTTCCTGCTTGTTTAGCATCAGTTCTTTGAGTTTCTAGTGAATGAAACTCTGTCAAACTGATGCTTTCCTGGCTAAAGCTCTTCCCTGAGTCTGTGGGGGAAAAACATTTTCCATCCAATAGAGGCTCAGACTCACCAGCAACCAATGAACATGCTGCAAGTACGATGCCTTCTGCAATAATACCTTTTTTATGTCATCCTCTTGCTCTTTGCTTTGATGGTGCCCATTTACAAATAAATGTAGGTCAATAAATGTAATCTGCATTTATAAACATTGTTGGGGCTTAATAAGCAGCTGGTGTTTAGAAATCCTGCTTAGATCATAAATCATCCTAAAGTTTCCACTCAAACCTACTAGTGATACTAGTATAGTTTACAGGAATAAATGAACAGCTGTAGTCAGACATGTTACCATGGATACGGTCAAAAACACAAAGCCTCAGTAACAAAACATGTTCATTAAATTTTTTGCACAAAATCATTTTTATATCATAAGATTTTGGTCTTTCAGAAAGAGTCATAATTGGGCCTCCCGTCACTTTAAATCCAACTGAACTGTTTCTCGATCGGTTGCTGCTGCAACTCAACGTTTACACTCATGACTGCAAACAGATGCGTAACATTACAACCACTCATGTTTGAAAACAGACGTGGAGCCTCCAGCACAACGAACCAGAATGCAGCAAGTGCTTTCTGGATGGTCAACTGTAAAACTATCGTCTTTTCCAGCAGCCATTGTGCAGCGCATACAGCGGTAAAACCAGCTGGCCAGATGTGCTGGAGCTTGGTTGCTAGGTAACGCTGCTGTACAATTGTCAGTTAATAGTTGGGAAGTTTTTGAAATAGCTAATTTTCCAGACATTTAAAAAACATTATTTAAACACCTTGGTTGTTTTTAGAAGCAGGAGAAACAAAAATGTTCAAAATATGAATTTTGCACAATATAATATACAGTAATATATATATATATATATATATAATAATAATTAGAATTGAATTCCTAGTAAATAAAGTTTTTATGTACTTTGCTGCGTCTGATTCAGCTGTTGTGTTGTTGCGTTAACAAGGCGTCATTTCATTAGACGGGGGACTGAAGATATTTCAGACTTGTTAAAAATGTTTATTGTTCTCATTTCTAATTTTTACAGAATGTGTGAAATTTTCAATCATTCATAAGGCGCAGTGGGTGATATGAGCCTTGGTGAAATGCAAGCTATGGTTAATGTGAGCCCATAAAAACTATGAACAATAAACAAAAAGTTGTTATAAAAAGTCAAATAAACTGGATTTGAAGTCCTCCCCAGTCTCCCTCTGTGCCTTGACCTCCTGCCATCCGTCCGTCTCTTCCAGCACTCCGGCCTTTGATTTAAGATCTCTGCAGCGTTTTATGGCTTATATATCTAAATGGACGTTTTAATAGGGGTTTTTTTTTCCCTTTTTCATTGTATTGTGCAATGTAAGCAGTAATCATAAATTACTGTAATTATAATTTGTTGTTGCCGGCTGAAAACCTCACGCGGTAATTCTGAAATGTCAAGTTTTCACAAAGAAAAACAGCTGACGACCTCCGCATGAGTGAAGACAGATATGAAAATTTAATAAACAGTACTTCAGTTTCTCTGAGTTCACAAAAAATCCTGCGCTCCTCTGGAGGTGAGAACATCAAATTAGGTAAATGATGCTGAATTTAATTCCTCTTTAAGTCTGCTGTGCAGCCAAGTGCAGCTCTTTCTGCTCCAGGATATGTCAAGCAGAAATTTTTGAAATATCTTTTTTAAAAAATGTACAAAACTTTTTTTTTTTGCTTTATTTTGATGGAATGACTCAGGCATGAAAAACTGAAAGTGGCACTGTTGAATATTTTACTGGGTTTAAACATCATAAAGCTATTAAGGGCAGAAACAGAAAGATGGCATCAGACAGTCAGGGGGTTAAAATGATTATTTTAACAGTAAAGCTACGCATTAAGACCAACTTCTGGATGAATCTGACGGATTTTATTTGTGGAAGTTGAGAAGTTAATGTCATCCTTCTCCTCCTCTGGGAGGAAATAAAAGCACATCTGCATTTGAACGCGTTCCAGTTGTTTTCCTTCCTGTGTGTTTTATTCATATTCACTTCCTTCGCCGTGGAAACGGCCGTCACGCTCAGAGGCAATTTACGGTACCGCCAAACACGTCCTTAACGGTACCATCACGCGTCCATCAGTGCCACAGTGAGCACCGTTTTATTACTCAATTTGATTCCATACAAGGTTCATTCCCCACATATTTTATGCATTGTGGGCTTAGCTCAGGCAGAAAATAATCTGGACAGTGAGAGGCTCTGTATTACAGCTCAAACAGGATAAAGCACTGACAAATTTCGGACCGGAGGACTAGTGAGCGGGGAGGACAGGGAGAAAGAGAGATTAAGAGCTACACCATTGTTTACCTCCCCTCTAAGGTGCAGGATACTGTGTCGTTTATAAATGTTGCTAGCTGTTATTGGTTACCTCGAAGGCTTTAGGGGAAAGAGGAAAGGAAAATGAAAGAAAAAAAAAACTTTGGGAAAGACCCGGGGGGTGGTGGAGGTGGGGGGAGTTTGATACAACTTTAATAATGCGTAGCAGGAGCTAAATGAGCCATTCTGCGGTACTTTAAGACGACCCCCCCCCCACACCATCACCCCGACGCCCCCCCCTCTCCCTCCCTCCATCACGGTCTCAGGGCCTGAATTATTAAAAGTGTTGTTTTCCCTTATTGCATTGCAGCAATGTGCCTCTTTGCTAGAAATGAGCTGCGCATTTGGGAGCTGAAAAGCTTAAAGCGACCAACCTCCAACAGCAAAGCCACGAGAGCAGGGTGGAGTGCATCAGCTGGGGGCACCCCACACACACAAACGCACACACCCACGCACACACACACACACACACACACACACGCGCTTCTAAATGACCAGTTGCATTGAATTCCAGCACCTCACTAAGATTGCTTACTTCATTGTTTGTTTGTTTTCCTCTTCGCTTCTGACATAGAAATAAAAAGTGATTCAGAAGATTTGTTCCACTCATGTTCAATTTTATCTTTTCAGAATCTCAGCAACAGTTTAAAACTATTTACTAAGATGGTTTTATTGCAGCAAATTCCTGTTTTCCCACAATAAAAATTGTCCTCCCATTAAAACACCAAAGCGAAGATCCAGTTTTCAAAGAGCCAAAGAGCTTTTTTACTGCTGACTAATGAATCCTCGCAAACATCTAGTCCAGCTCTATTACTTCCTATTTTTAGTTTTTTTTATTTCACTGATAAACTCTAAAGATATCTTACTGGTTGAATCCATTTCTTAAAGGAGCATTCATATAAACATCCAGTCAATGAATTTCAGTCATGCTACTTTACTTTGTTTTAACAAAATTCTGTCACATAAAAATTAATGCAAACCTTTAGTTATTTTTTTCAGAGTAAATTCAAGTGATTTGAAAATGTTTTTTTACAGTAACAACAGATCAATGACCTGCATTAATACTTATTGTCACTGAGATTGATGCATTTTCATCAGTTTCAGTTTATTTCATTTAAAATCCCTACCATGTTTTCTTATTTTAAGTTATGTTTTTTCCTAAATATGCAGACAAATATATTTAAAAACCAACCATAACTTTATTTAACTATCTTCTCAGAAAAATTGCAGTTTAAAACCATCATATCTTTACGATCAAAGTCATCAGTGTGTTCACATCCTAGGAGAAACTGTTAGCAAACCAACTTTCTTTCTTTTTTATTATCATATATTTTTCACATGTAAGTGAATAACTAATGTTGGTAACAGGGTTTCCTGAATCTGCTGACACTGATTATTTTGGCCATGAATGTTGGCAGATCTAAGATGCATTTTACATGGGTTCATGTGTAAGTGAATTATTAATGATTTGTCTCTGTTTTGGAATAAACTAGGAAATTAAGGATTCATTTTAAAAGGATATAGTTTTTTATAGTCTTAATGTATTATTTTTTTATTTTCCAGTTCCCTACAAACAATTTATTTCTGTCTCCTGTAGTAAAATAATTATTTGCTGAACGATGTATATTTAAAAAAATTCTCTAGTTCATTTCACGTAAGGTGTGTCAAGCGTTTGGCATGCCGGTGTGAGTGAATCTTAACTGGTGCAGATAGGATGTCTGCATAGAGTAGCTATTTCTGTAAATAAATAGTAAATCTATTTCTGGTAATTTCCTATATTCAGGCTATGAAACAAAAAGCAAAAAGTGCCGCTCCTAACGTAACGTTCCATTACCTGCTTCTCGGGATTCAAGCCGTTCATGTGGAAATTGTCAGTACAGTTGTAAACGAGCTAGAAAGTCACTCTAAATATAATCAGCTGCTACTGAAACTGAATGGAGCCCGTCCCAAATATCCAGCAAATTAAAATCCATCTAAAATACGTTCCAGTTGAAAAACCTTTGGTAACAAAATAAAATAAGGATGTTATTCAGCAGAGCTACAATTATTTCCACACTGAGTGTAAATATTAAGGTATGTTAGGTGAATAAAAGGAACCTTAACGGGTTTTATGGTTCTCAGATTGTGGCTGATTAAAAGAGATACTAATATTTTCTACTGTTTGAAAATAAATCTACTGTCCAACTTGTTGCAGATGTAAAACCTTTGAATCTGGGAAGTCTGGTTTTAGTTTTTCACTTTTAACTGGCTTGAAATGAGTTTCACTAAAATCTGCATGCTAATAATCTGAGTAACTTCCTAAAATAAGTTATCAACTCAGCAAACTGATATCTTCTATTTCAAGTGCAGGTCAGTCTTTTAGTCTGAATGCGCTTTGAACAGATTTTCTATTAGAAGAGATTGTCTTTGGGCTAGGAGAGTACTTATTTATTTCTTATTTTTATTTTTTTGCAAACAACTCGAGAGATGTAGCTGTGTTTATTTGAAAAAGATAGAAAAAAAGTATATATTTTTCATGGTTGTTTTCAGATGCCGACTTGATAAGATCAAGACTTTCTCAGCAATCAATGCAGCATCTCTGATGGATTGAATGCGATGCATTTTCTTGATTGCATAAGTCATGCAGATGTAATAAATAGCTACACAGAATTTCATTTTATCTGCCTTTATGTTCTTTTCTTCATGCAAAAAAGTTTGTAAAATGTCGAAGTTTAAGCTCGAGTGTTGACGTTGAGAATAATTCATAAGCGGATTGAATCGTGAAACACAGGTAGCGGCAGCAGCCTTGAAGTGAGTGTGTGTGTGCGTGTGTGTGCGTGTGCGTGTGCGTGTGTGTGTGTGTGTGTGTGTGTGTGTGGGCCAAACTCCCCGTACATGTCTGCACCGAAATAAAATTTCAGAAAAAGAAAAGCCTTGACTTGCAGCCAAAGGAAAATTGAACCAGACTCAAGTAGACATCACTCACTTAATAAAACAATACGTTCACCTTCCCTGGTTCTGCTCTCGCAGGTGTTTTACACGGCTGGTCATTTGGGGAGTGAATAACTTGACGCCTCCAGTTAAACGTCCTGAAATAAAAACTCAGAGTTGTAGATAATGCAAAGTATTCACTGCAGGTTGCATTCCTCCGCCCCTCCCGTTAAAACACACACCACAGCAACACACACTTTAATCACACAATTAATAATTAATCAGAGGCTGGGCTCAATGCTGTCAAGTCTGCAGATGAGAGAACACCCAACTGCTGAGAGGAGCCGTAAAAAAAAGCAGGATTAACAGCCGAAAGAAGCGTTATCGTGAACCACTAAGCAACATGTCACCGGTTTGCACTCGATTTTATTAAATGGGAGAAAAATACAGATGCTCCTCCAGTGGTACAAACACGAGGAGCTGAATGCATTTTTAATAACTGAGAGTAAATAAATAAATAAGTGAAAACCCCACCGGCTCCACAGTTCTGCAGAGTTTGTGAGGGGGAAAATTAAGCTGTCCCTTTTATGTGACATTTTCTACATGCAAATCTAGAAAATTTGATTATGTGCTCTATTCGCTGCATGTAAACACCATTAATAACAGCATAACAAACTGGTTCAGGAAGAATGGGTCAGGGATGAGGCTCTGCCGTCTGCGCGCCGCGCTACACCCACTGCGGTGATTGATCTCAGAGCATCACAGCTCTCTGAAATTGATCAACAAACTGTGATCATTTTGCTCAGCTTACTTATTCCGAGTGATGTGTTAAATATTTTCCAATAGTGCGATGGCGGCGCGGCTCAAAGGTGACGGCTTTACATCGTCTTGTCTCCCTGGCTGTTGCAGCAGAGTGGAGTGTTTACCCAGCTGTAATTACAACATGCACAATGACCTCATTCTGCTGTGTCAGTCGCTGTAATGTATAGCCCCTGATGTTAAACTGCAAAGAAAAATGGTGTGCAATTATTTTCAATATGCTGACTACATTCTCTGCATTTTTTTTTTTTTTTTTTTTTTTTTTCCAGACGTGACCATGAAGGCAGATCAGAATTTGATATAAGTGCTGGTGCTCCTATTCATCTGACAGGGCCTCTCTGCCTTAATACGCATTCAATAATGTGAAATGATATTAGCTGTAGGAGCTCGTTGACTGTGCTCTCAGGGTCTTGTCGCGTCTCTTTCTCAGCCTGTATCATGCTCCTTATCTGTTTCTCTTACACACACACACACACACCCAGAAGGAAAGAAAAAGGGGAAAAATGGGGTGGGGGGCTTGAACTGCAGATAGCAACAGCAGCGGAGCAATCACACCGAAGCAATGCCCCCCACGCCTGGCCCATTAATAACAGTAATACGCACACTGCGCCCAAGCCAGCACTGCCGAAAGCACCGCTGACACTTTAATGGGCATTTTTTACTTTTGTTTTTAAATAATGCATGCGCTTCTTGTCAGCACTGCTCCACTCCACCCCTGGTGTGCCTTTCTGCTGCATTCCTTTGTGCAGAAATTACAATGGAGACCTGTGTTTTCTGTGCTGCATTCATCACATACATGGGGACATCAGTGTGCACTACATCACACTCTTGGGGGACGTGTGTGTGCGTGTGTGTTGACGGGGTGGGCTCACATCGCCTGTGTGTGTGTTTGTTTGTGAAGGGCCTTCATTGGCACTGAGCTAATTTAGAGTGTCTCAGTGATGGTGAACTTATGAAGGAGACGATGCAGGAGAGATTCACACGTCACGGCTGGAAATCTGATGATCTGAGGCAGTTTGAAATAAAACAGGAAATGGTTTAAAAAGCAGCAGATTCACCCAGATCAGCGTGGAGTTTATCCAATTCCACATGAAACTTTCAGCATCGAAATGATTGATCAGATTAATCGATTATTGAAATAATCATCAGCTAATTTAGAGATTCAAACAAACAACATATTCAGAGCAGCAATTAAGCCCAAAATATAAAGACATATAAATAAGTTCCACGCAAAACTCATCAAATGGTTTTAGCTTCACCTGGTTCAAATTTACTAAAAGAATATTGTCACTGCATTTAATGCAATAAAATCAGTTTTTCTCATTTAGAAATTGAATTGTTCATTTGTATCTTAATTTGTATATTTCTAAAATTGCTTTAAGAAAGTTTGAAGTTAGTAATTGAAAGCTTTATACCATGATGACATGACATAAAGCTGAAATAAGGTGATTTTAAACAATATCAACCCTTTAATATGCATCATAGTGGAAACCGTCTTAAAGCCACAGCAGAACATCCGCAGGCTTCCTGCTCTCCAGCCAATCAGCTCTAAGGAAACTAAACAGCGCTCCTGGTTGGCTGACAATAACGTGTCAGGTGGCATTGCAACTAGAAATGTCAGCTTCCTCAGTACTTGAAATATAAATAAGCTCAATGGAAAAAGTCTGCAAATTGGCAATTTTTTTGTGAATATTGTAGAGAAAAATCTGTGGAAAAATCTGTATAAATACAATCGACTGTGTTTATACGGGTTGGTTCCTCCATACGGTGGAGACTCTGTCCAGCTCCAGGAAATGCTGCTCACACTGTCAGGAGGAGGTGAATTTGGATTTAATGGACAGTCATGCACATCCCCAACTTTACATTAATGGTCCAAATTGTGACGTAGTGTAGTCAGAATGTCAAGAAAGATGATAAATATAAAAATCAGCCGACTGTTCAATGCTCTGCCTGGTGGATTTTATTCTTTACCATATTGGTTTTCTTACACCCAGCAGCTAAAATCTTACTGGTTTTATACAGAATTAGAAACATAGTCTGAACCATTAGGAAATAGATCAAACCAGCAACAAAATCTAAACAAACAAACAGGAATTCATCCATTTTCTAACACCTTTATACCTGATGGGGTTGGGAGAGAAACAGGAATAACTAATTAACCAACTAATTTGTACAAATAAATTATTTTTAAACTGAAATAATTAATACAGGGCAGCTCAAAAGACAGAACATAATCAAAAGTTGTCACAAGAAGAATAATGAAAATATTTAACTTATGTGGAGTAGAAGATATATGTATTTTTCATTTAATCTTTTTTTATTTGCATTATTTTCTGATGTTCCTCAGTTGAACAATGGCCACAGATATTTTGGGTAAAAGAGAAACAGAAAAGTAGATAAATAAAAGTGCATACCAGAGCAAAGGATAACTAATTAAATCAATAAGTTCTCCCTTTTCCCTTCTCCTTCCTTTTTTCTGATTATTGGGGAAATAAAATAAAAACTGCAGCTTTTTGTGTCAGTTCTCACCACAGGAGCAGCAGCAGCAGGGTAAAATCTAAATGCACGGTCATCTTAAAGCCAGCGTCTCCCACAGCCCCGCAGGCGCGTCCCAGTGGGCGCTGACCCCACCGACGACCCCCACCATGCTGGAGGGACTGTGGGAACCCGCACACGGCGCTGGGGGAGCCAAACCCTCAACCTCCTGATTATGAGGCCAAGAACATCCTGAAATAACGCAGCAAAAACCCTCAAAACTTTTCACTGACCAAGGCCTTTTATCTGCCTCCTCCAAGACAAAATAATAAAACCGCTGATCTTTAATGCAAAGTTGAAGTGAAGTTAAAGCAGCGGGACGAACCTGAGCTTATTGCCTCCTGCGGTTTGTTTTAACCTAAGCAGACGTGCGGAGGCTGCCGGTGAAACCGCCTGATACGATGCGACATTATGGCTCAAGAACCAAATCAGACATTTCTGCTGTTTTAAATGAAAAGTATTAAAAATTGTGAGTAAATTATAGAAAAATCTACAGTTTATTTCAAAAGTTTCACTTAAAAATAACGACTTGTGTAAATAAGCACATTAATAATTGTCATCAGCCCACATTTAATTACTCTAAGCTACGTCAGTGTTGATAAAGAGGCGTTGTTTCTCCCATGCAGACATTTGTGTCTCTGAAGGCTGGAGATTTATCCACAATTAAACCAATTACAGCAGAATTTAAAGCTTTTCGTTGAAGAGAAAAGTTTCATACTTAAATTGATACAAATTGAACTAAAGCGGGATGTAATTTCTGTCTCTGGAGCAAACTTTAACTCAAGAAAACAATTAAAAATAAAGTATGAGAAGGAAAGAGAGTAAGAAAACACATCCACATGCAAACAACAGAAAGCAACTAATGATAATAAATGAAAAGTTGTTTTGTTTATATATATATATATGTGAATTTTAACAATGAAGTCTGAAAGTTTAAATGATTTCCTTGTTTTATTACATTATTTAAATATTTCTCATATATACATGTTATTCACTACTTAGATCATTGTTGTCCAAACTTTTCACCCGTTGGGCCACATTTTTAAAGTTTTATTATGAAAACTGAAAACAGTGTATTTATTAAGACATTTGTTGTTTCTCTTTGTTCTGATCTACAAAATCTATTAATTATGGAAAGTTATATTTTTTGCAGAAAAGGAATCTGTAAGTCAAAATATAAACAAGTTTTTGCACAATTGGCATATTATCGTTTTTTTTTTTCTTTTTTTTACATTTGGCAGCAAAAGGGCACTGCTTGTTATTTTTAGGAAAATGTTATTACTGAAAACAGAAAAACACTTTCCCTCATACCTAAAAC
Source organism: Poeciliopsis retropinna (assembly GCA_010277075.1). Taxonomy (NCBI): domain Eukaryota; kingdom Metazoa; phylum Chordata; class Actinopteri; order Cyprinodontiformes; family Poeciliidae; genus Poeciliopsis; species Poeciliopsis retropinna. The sequence continues at coordinate 1,780,536 of VMRM01000035.1, read as the reverse complement.
AAAACAAAACACAAATTAAGATTTAATTTGTCCTCAAAAGAGCTTGAGGAGAAAATTTGCTGCTCTGGCCGAACAAAACCGTGCAGAGGGCCACAAATTGCTCCCAGAGCCACAGGTTGGACATCCTTGGTTCAGATAAATCTGCTTTGTTTTCATGTTACAGCATAAATCAAACTCCTTTGTGTTTCCTGGTGTGTATTAATGCACACCTGCTGCAAGGTGCAAACACTGGGGCTGCTATTTTCTCTGTAATCATCACATTTAAATCTGGGATCACAAGCTGACCCTGAATCTGTTACACATGGTAAATCTTAATGGGAACTGTTGTCAGGGGAGCAAAATAATTAATTGTTGTTTGAGTCCAGAGCAGATTTTTGTATCACGCTTATTTATCTTGGAGTACTGGTGATAAATCCGTGCAAAACGTGGGAGTAAAATAAATTGATTGGTTGCATATTAGCGTGATTACGTTTCTCTTTTCAATCTTTTGCTGAATGAAAAGTTTCTCTCTCTCATTAAAGCTGGAGCTGACAGTGACTCCAGGTCTGAATGCTCACTTTGTTCTTCCACATCGTGAATATTGCAACTCATTTCCTTTGAAAACTTTTCCAGCTGTTCACATTTAAACAGACCATCATTTAATGCAACGAGCCGTGCCAAGTTCAGGAACCCCAGGTTCAACTTTCCAATAAATATTAACTCAACCGTCCACAACTCTGAAAATATTCCCCCCTTTTTCTTTGATAAATCTTGATTCGAAGTCCAGAATCTACCTGCGCTAAAAAACCAGGAAGTTTCAAGGTTTATCAGACTGAAAGATTTATCAGCTGGTTCCTGTTCTCACTGACAGACTCGGTCTGCCTCTGTAAAGTTCACCCTGCTCTCTGCGTTGAAGTGTTTCCTCTCAGAGGAGAGCGGAGTCAAACTGATAAAGAAAAGTTATAGAAAGAAGGTGGTGATGGTATTTGTCTTGATGCGTGAGGATTTGCGTCTGGTTGATACTGTAATTCAGTTTGTCTCAGTGCTACCTTTATTGATTTCAGAGGAGCTATCTATGTGTATTTGTCGTTATATATAAGGTCAATAAACAGCTAAAATCAATGTTTATAACAATCGATGTTGCATTCTCCGTTATTTCGCTTCCTGCACAGTGATTTGCTCTGATTTAATTTGCCTCTGGTTTTTTTCCCTCCTCTCCTTGCCGACTGTTTGCTTGCTGGAGTGCATGCGGTTGCCCCTTGCTGCTGCTTGTCCGTTTCAATGACGTGTGCCTGTGTTTCTGTGTGTCCCTGCAGGAAACACGTTGTGTAAGTCAGGAAGCATTGCCGTCTTCGGGAACGTGGTGTACAGCGGACTGCTGAACGATCACCTCTGGCATTTGGGAGTGCCCCTCTTTACGAGACTGGTAAGAGCAGCTGGGCCCCTCTGTGCACACTTACCTTCGTTTTGTCAGAAGAGCTTCATGCCGTCGAGCTGAATCCAGCAGACATCAGGTGTGGGATTCCCAGAAGCCTGTAATGGGCTGTTTCTGAAGGTTGTTCTGCTGACATGTGTTGTTGAACGTTGGCTCCTGCGTGCAGGACGTCGCAGCAGGACCTCTGCTGTGGATTTACTCACCTTATTTTAGCATTTAGCTCCTAAAAGCACTCAGTTTAAAGAAGATTACCTCCAAAACAATTCGTTTTTCCTCCAGGAGCAGAGAAAAGGGTTGAGTAAATAATTCAGGATGTTTGGTTAAATAATTACATGGTTTTAATGAAGAACTAGAGCAGTTGAAGCTGGCGTTAACAATTAATGACAGATGTCTTAACTCTGATTGTTAAAGGGAAACCGAAACGTTTGTCGCTGCTGCTGCAGTGCAGAAGCAGGAATCTCACAGCAATTTTCCCAAAGAAAAATAAATTCAGCACGGCCCTTTTTCTTCCCGTAAATTACCCTCCTTCCAAGCGGGTTGCACTTTTTTTTTTTTTATCAATGTTTGTTATTGATTCAATCTGTCGCTGTAGCTGTCATTTATGAGTCAGGAATTAGTGTTGATTGGTGCACGAGGGTTGCATATAATTGGGTTACATTAAATAGATAATTCAGCTGATCTCATAAATGTCTGATGTGAAGGCTTGTTTGATTATCAATTAATGTCAAACTGAGATGCGAGAGGCTGTCTGGATTCCAGTTGGGTTTAGCTTGCAGGGCAACATTTCCAAATAAAAATAAACCTTCTCATCATGACTGCAGACGCCTGTGCAGCCAAATATGATGGAAATATGATAGATTTAGTGTAAACCAGATGGAATCATCTTTTGGGGTTTATTTTTTTGTTGTTTTGTCATAAATTTTGTTGTACAAGTTCTCTTTAACTTAAAAAAGTAAATATACTGTGTGTTTGATATAATTAGATACCAAGTAAAGGCCCAGTTTGACCCAACTTCTGACTTTTAGGGGTTTTTCTGTTTTGTTTTTTAGAATTTGGACAAAGTTTGTAAAGAATACTTTAACGAGTTAAAATGATAAGCAGAAAAAATAGAAAAACAAATCTTAATGCATTTCTTCTGAATAAAAAATTTAGAAAATTGTAATTTGAGAGGAAATCTAAATAAAATATTTTTTGAGATAGATTTAAGAAGCTGCTCTAAAACCAAATTTTACCACACTAGTATCAATCCAATACTAATGCCCACTTTGAATCGATATTATCAATACTTTAAATCGATCCGTGCCGCTCTGGTGCAACTAAACAAAGGTGAGAGATCAAGAGAAAACTTCAGTTTATCTAAATCAGCTTAAAATTAAGGCAAAGATTAAATAGTTAATGTTCCTAACTGGTTGTTAAGATACCCGACTTCTGTCAGTCGGCCCAAAAAGAAACAGCAACTCAAGAACTGAAATACTGATTAAAATATTTATAACAGGTAGAAGGTACAAAAATAACATTCTTATTGCATTAAATTTAATCAACTATCTGCTTCTTGACACGTCTGGTATAGTTTGTGTTTCACTTTAGAGACCTTTAAAGGTCTTTGTTTGGCTTCACCACGACCTTTAACCCTTCAGCCAATAAAAGGTCATTATAGTTTTCCACCTCATAGTCATTAAACTGCAGGAGGAGATGATAAAACATTAAATAACTGGAATTGGGATTTTAACCACAAGCTGTTATTATAACTGTTTTAATCAACAGAATAGTTTACAAATCAGTTTTAGCTTCTGTTCTACTCCGAGAAAACGACATGTAGAAGTAAACTTGGTGGATTTTGTTTTCAGATGAATGTATGAAGGTAGAAATAAATTTAAAATAATGCAAAAGAAAATCTTTCAATGCTTTCAGTAGATCAAGAACAGTGAAAATATTCAGATATTAATGTAGGAAACAATAACATTTTGCCTGCCGACATGATTCTTAAACATCTAAAAGACGAGCACTGCTCTGGTGCATTGTGGGAAATGTAGGATTCGGTGTTTTTGGGGCTTTGCCCATAGAAATGACTGGAAGTCAGGATTTCTCATTCTTTTGAGTTTAACTATCCCTCGTTAATCTGTCCCTTGCAAGCCACCCAACTTTATTGGAATTCAGTGCTAAATTGCTGGTGTGTCTCTAAACTTTTTCCATGAATTATGCATTTAGCATAAAATCTCTCCCTGCCCTCGGAGTCATAAACCAGTCGAGCTGCAACACAGGGAGGAGATTTTTATACCTAAATCAGTGTCTCGGATGGTCCCTTTGAAATAATCGAGAGAAATCAAATAAAAAAGGATCGTGATGCTGGAAGCCTGATTTTTAGTCTGCAGAAGCCAAATTTTGTGTGATATTAGAGGTTTTGCAGTAATGGCTGCAGAGCAGCAGGGATTCAGAGCAAACATGAGTGTACAAGACAGAAATAAGCATAATTAGCATCCAACACAAACAAGGTACAAGAATTAAGTTCAACTCAGGAGAGAAAAATTACAAGCTAATCATTTTTTGTTGCACCTAGTTTTTGTTGAAACTAGTCTTAATGAACAGCTACACTGCAAAAACACAAAATCTTACCAGGTATGTTTGGTTTAGTTCTTAATGCAGTTTCTGAAGTAACACAAAACTAACTTTTGAAGAAGAAGTAGGAACTTGTTTTGAGTCAGTAATCCTTAAAATTGATGAAAAACTAGTTGTTCCATGGCAGATAATTCATTTATAACAAGATATTTTTCCCATGTTGTAAGTTAAATAATCTGCTAACAGAACAAGACATTTCATCAATATTAAGGAATTGTTGACTAAAAACAAGTTCCCATTTCTTTCTTTATTTCTTCAAATGTATTAAGATATTTGGACTAGAAAGATACTTGGTGAGATTTAATGTTTTTGCAGTGCATGTCTGTCATGGCTGCTTCCAGAGAAAAGTTGCGACTTCTTGCTGCGACGGAAAGGTGCGGGTCGGTAGCGCAGCGCCGGGCCGGGCCGGGCCGGGCCGGGCCAGCGGTGGGATCAGCAGGACGCGCTAAGAGCCTTCACATCCCCAACACACAGCCCCTAATTACTGCACAACCCCGCCAGTTCGCACCCTTAGGCCAGTACCGACTGCTCAATGCCAAGATGTAAACACTGCATTATTAACACTACATACAGTCTGAGCACACAGCGATGTTTAATGTACTTTTTGGATGTCTACACGGAGGCATTACATCAGAGGGATTGTTGATGTGCAGCGACATACAATGAATTTATTGTCTCCCAGACAGAGCGTTCCAGCATTAGCAGATGGACGATTTGCTGCGTGAAGTGTAATGTATGCCTACAAATGACGCTTAATGATATCTTCCAGGGACGGAAGCGAAACATCACCGTTTTCAAGGCTAAATGTACAGAGTGTGGCAGAAAGCTGCAGACGCAGGATTAGGCAACGTCGTGTTTTTTAGTTATTGGCTGATGTAAAAATATCTTCTTCAAAGAAAAAAAAAGAAAAGATTTTTGCATTCATCTTAATTCTGGAGTATTTCGAACCACAAACATTGACCTACTTATTTTTAAAAGCAAATATCTATTCTAAAAAAAAATCAACCCTGAAAATGTCGGAGGTGTGTGCCTGTCCAAAAAAAGCCTGTTTTATATCTACAGTGATTTGCAGATACAAATATCTGACTGTTTGCATAAAATGGAAATGGTTTAATTTATTATTGAGCAGATAAAATAAAAACGGCTTTAAAAATGTTATAATTTTTTTTCCAGTTTTTGTGGGCCCGTGTGTTTCCAACTTAACGACTTTGGCCCTCATGGCAAAACATTTGGACGCTGCTGGTTTAGAGTTTGCAGAAAGTTGAACACATCACTCATTTAAACCGGTTTTAAAAAACGGTAAAAGCCCAAATGAAACTCAGCTGAGACGATTCTCTGAAGAACAGCAGCTGTTTCTGGTCCTTCAGCTCAGTAAATATCAGAATATCTGCAAATGTCCACAATGCATTTCTGATAAATGGATAAAATAGTGTTTATTACTGCTTTTATTATTTAATTGACTCATCAGATAAGTTTGAACATTTTAAGAGTCTGTGCTTCTTTCTTTACAAAGAAAAAACTTTGTTAAAAAGTTGTAAATTTGCCAGAAAGAGATGTTTTCCTACAATTGGAGGCATTTTTATACTGTGTATTTGATACATATTAAGTTAATTTTATCCATCAAGCTAAAAAAAGATTCAACTAACCTTTTTATAGTTGAATCTTCTTACCACATTTGAAGTTCAGTCATTCATAAATTTCTAAAATTAAACCAAAGTTATTTTCTGACATTGTACAGTTAGAAAACTGTTAAATAAAATCCTTAAATGTATCATAAAAAAGAAATGTAATAAGATCATAAAATCAGATATTGCGACAGAAAAAGCCAGAAGTTTCCTACGTTTAAGTGGTTAATTTCGGAACAATCTGGGTTTTTTCTGCATCAGAACATTTCAGGCCCAAACTCATGCAGCCGTGTTGCAGCTTCACATCCTGTGTCCTGGATCCAGTTTATGGAGAGTCTGAACCCGGAGACGTTCTGGTTCCGCCACTTAAGCTTTGGAACATCTCCAGCTGCTCCTCGCATCCGTTTATCACCCCAATCCTCGATGACGTTTCCGTCATAAACGTCTAACTTTATGACACCAGTAAACTTCTGAGTTTTTTCCAAGTACATTTAGTTGTAATTATTCTAAATGTAACTCTTTAAATATTGAGAAATATTTTCATCAGAAAATATTCATGTATTTATTTTTTATTTTTTATTTTTTGCAGAAATGTACTCCTCTGTGTCTTTTTATTTTCTCTTAAGTCGTCAGAGCAACAGTAGCTTATCAGGCTGCAGAGAAATCTCTCTTCCCATCAACTGCATTCTGGATTATCTGATGATTTCACTCAGTGTAGTTTATTTAATTTGGTTGGTTTCCTGCATTAAACTGAATTTAAAGCACTGTTCCTTTAATATTAGCAGAACTGACTTCAGCTCTGTTCCAGATGCTCAATGTTTGCATCTTTTATCCACCATTAAGTTGGTTTAGATGCATCTACAATGACTTTTGCTGTCTGATCCAGTCTTGATCCCCGAGGCGAAATGGAATTGGTTTGGATATTTAGTGTCACATTTATCTAGTTGTATCTCAGTGTCTTCTGGAGGAAACAGAAAACACTGAGATGGTTAAATAAGACGAAGCTTGAGCTGCTTGGTCGTAGGAGCTGGACGTGTCGATGGAGACCAATATCTACTGCCAAACTCCAGCTGAAGTTTCAAACTGGTTTGTTTGAGATCCAAACTGGTTTCAAATGGAGAATTCAGGCTAATATTGATCTATATTTATCCTACATGAGTAGATCTGGAAAACCAAACCAATGGTAGAAAACCAACCAGTTTAAAGTGGACAAACAAGAAGTTTGTGGTTTATAACTGAACGTAAGAAAACGTGGCGTTCCTTCTGCTGATGAGTGTTTGTAAAACCTCCAGGGAAAAATATCTTCATATTTATTCTCATTCTGCATGAGTGGATCCACAGATCCTGCAGCCAGAAGAAAATACATTAAAAGCAGAAATACAGAAGAATAGAAGTGAAATTTTTAAGCAAATTTAATATTTCAGAGTTTAGCCCGAGAGCCAGCGAGAGCTGATTCATGCAGCTCAGTGCTGCAGAACATTATGGAAAATTAATGCGATTATAGTCGCCACATAGTGTCCACTTCCTGCAAACTCCATATTCCCATGTAAAAAGCAATGTATTCTTTACACAAATAACTTATATTAGTAGGAAAATGTCTAATTTTGGACATTTGGGCATGAAGACACTGAGTGATTTGAGGAATACAAGTGATGCAGAATGATGCAAACCATCATTCTGAGGATGTAAACAAGATCAATTCAAATTGTAATGAAATTAATGATTAATTACAGCCCTAACCTGAAGGTCTGAACCTTACAAACAGAAACACGGTGGATGTGCAACACCTGAAGGTGAAACCCGTAACCGTGACAACACACAAAACCATTTAAAAATGTCAATATTTTCCGCAGAGCAATAAAAGAATCACGTGAAATACTTCTATGTTAGAGAAGATGTAAAATGTTTTATTTTGGACGTATTCCTGGATAATTTGTGTGGAGCTGACCGAGCGGTTCAAATGTTTCTGAGAGTTGAAAGGAGGGAAGAAACAAAGAGGTGAAAGAGGGTTTTTGTTTCCCTCTGTGAAACCGTCCTGATGTGATGTATGTGGGATAGAAACGTCGATACCCACCTGTGGAGCTGATGAAGACACATAAAGAGATAAAACGAGCAGAGCTTCAGATCCTTTTCACCGGGTTGTAAAGCGGGTCACTCCATAAAGTGAAGTGTGTGATTAGAGGAAAAACCAACCTGGGAGACTCGGGATGGAGCCACATCCCTCTCCGAGTTTCGGCTTCCCACCAGCTGAGACCCGGCCGAGCGCGGCCCACGGTTTGATGGATGAGGACAAAAAGGCCGAAGCTGCCATAAGCACGGCACCGGCGCTCTGCGGGGAAGAAGATCTGCCGGTTGTCTCCTCTGGAGTTCCCCTAATGATGGGATCTGGGTTGAGTTCGGTCCGGCACAAGTTGTTCTGTACGTAGCGGTGTGCTGCAGAGCAGAGGTGAGATGGTCATGAAATATTCAGAGAGCAGATATGGAGTCAGTGAAGATCGGACGTAGACGGACATTTTAGGCAGAACGCACTCTGTGTGAGGCCTTCGCTTCCTCTTCTCTTTGAAAGCTCCATCTTTATAATGGATGGCAGAACCTCCTGGGAGTGTCTAGACGCTGGTGGGAAATCTAAATGCCTGGGAAAGCCGCTCGCATCCCTGGTAAGTAGTGCCGAGCGCGGGAAAAGTGCAACTCAGAGAGGCGACAGGAAGTGAGGAAGATCACATCTTCACCCCGATTACCTCCATCCTCACCCCAGATGGCGTTTTCCTCTGTAAGTAAAGGACGTCAGGATTATTCAGGCATAAATGTTGCCTGACTCTTATTTTCTACCTTTCTGCCTCTAACCCCAGCTGCCCTCGGCAGCAGACCACGATGCTCTCTGTCTACACCCTCTCCACCCCTGCCTGTCTGCCCTCCACCTTCCTTCGTTCCCTCGGCCTCTCCCCCCCTCAGTTATTTATGAGCAGGACTTGAAATAGACTTCAGTATTTGATAAAAGCGTGATCTTTAATCTGAGTTGCCGGAGAAGTGCATTTCATTTTTATTTGCCATCATAGATTGATGGAGGAGTGTGGAGGTTATCCTCTCAGAGATTGCTCATGTAAATCCACGGCGGACATGTTGGATATGCAGGACTTGTGTTCGTGCAAAGCAAGACCAGATCTTCTGAAAATCTGCCGTTGACGTCAACTATTGTTTCAATTCCTGTAAAATTACCCGTTGCACGTCTCGCACCTTCCACTCCACGTCTCACCGTTGGGTCAGGCTTTTCTGGGGAAAGCAGGAAAAATAAAACGGGTGATAAATCCAAGATGACAGTAACGCTGCAAGGAGGAGGCCCCTGGTGTATCGGTTCGCTCAAAGCCAGCTGCAAATCCAGCTCTGCCTCCTTATGTGGCAATTACTGATGTGTAACATAACCTGCGTGTATCTGCTCAGTTCATTACGGCGACGTTCTCTATAGCTGGCAAATGTTCTTTAAGATCCTACTGCAAATTAGCTCATCCCCCCAGGACGCCTTTTATTGGATGATCCTGCGCCAGAGGATGCCGCAAAACCACTCTGGGCTCTCCGCAGCCTGGCCTCGGTCGCCACAGGGTTAATATTTAAAAGCGTGAGCTCCCAGTCGTGTATTGATGATATGTTTTGAAAATTGCTGAGGCAGGCTCATTGTTACAGTGCTGTCTAGGAGATAGCCAAGCCTCCCTCCGACACCACCACCCGTCCCTCCTTTATAGCCGCCAGATGGAAAACACACTAAAGCATGTAATGTAATATAGCTTGGCACATGGAGGTGTTTCACACCAACTTCATCTGGCCTCTGATCTGCCACAACACATCACCTGGAAGAAGGCTTTTCTTTTTTCTTTTTTCAACCAGAAACGCTGCTGGTCACTAACCCAGACGGAGGAGGAAGAGTGGAAAACAAGTGGAAAATAGGCTGCGCCTCCCTGACGGCTGAGCCACTTCTCTTCCATCTTTTATTTTTGCTTTTATTCTTCTCTTCAATTAACTAAAACTGCCACAACTTCAGTACAACTCGTCTCAGTCACAGACGGCAAGAAGAAGAAAGAGGCGCGATCTGTTAGTCCTCCACCATCACCCCTGCCCTCCCCCTCCCCTGCAGAGATTTCCACCATCAGCTTCCTGCCCTCCCCCCACCCCCACCTCTTTCTCTCCGTCCCTCGCCCCCCCTCCCCGGGACGCTGAATTTTACAGTACCGTCTGCAGGATCCCGGATTGTGCGGCGCACTCCTCTATGCAGAGCAACACGGCTCCGGTGGAGGAACGCTGGAGGCAGCTGTCAAGCGCAGGCTGCTGCTCCTGCTGCTCTAGTTGAGCCTCGGCGCCGTACCGACTGATTTCACATTCACCAATAAGAGACGGCACAGGGGGGAGAGAGAGAGACACATACAGAGAGAGAGAGAGGGAGGGAGAGTATCGAAGTGAGTGGTGTGGAGAGGCAAGTGGAGTGGAAGAGTGTCAAAAGAAAAAAGAGGTTACAACACCTCCCCAGCTCTCTTTCCTTTCTCCTGTCTGCTTTCTCCTTCTTTCTCGTGTTGGCTCAGAAGAGGAGGAAGAGGAGGAAGAAAGGGAGCTTTAAAAAATTAACTGAAGAGCAAGAAGAAGAAGAAGGGGGAAAGCCTCAAGTCAAGCTTCGTTGAAGAGTTGAGGAGAGCTGCCTCCGTGGAACAAGGACCAGTAGAGCTCTGTCCAAACACTCGGACCCCTCGTGACTCCCACGCTGGCTGGACTGGTCCCGGTGCTCGGTCCCACTCTCCTGCCCTCGCCTGCCCACACCTGTCCCGCTTCAAACATGATGATGTACTTTTGGGTGAGTACCGGAGCTCCCTTTAGGTTGATGTTGTTCTCCAAGCAAGCTGCTTGGTGTCTGCGATGCTGCGCCTCCCAACGCGCTGATGGCTTTTCACTTCCATGTGTTTTATTGATGCCGAGTGCTGCAGCGAGACGCCATGGAGGCCTGTGTTTACGTGTCACTTTTATCAGGGGGAGGATGTTGGAACGGGGATATTAGCGGCTCCAGCACCTTTACAAGTTGTTCCTCAACTTCCAGTGATGGCAGAGCGACCCGGCTGGGTTTCTGAGTTCGTCCGGCTGCTTGGGGTCTTCTGGGGACATTTCATGATCTGGGTCTCACATGCTGTTGTTTTCGCTTCCCATACGTCTGAGTCGTAAATGAATCGGCATCAAAACGCAGGTTGATTAGGGATTGTTAACCAGAGCTGCTGATTAATTCCCTTTGAGATCATGTGTGATTAGTGAGATTGGTTCTGTCTCCTCGGTGGTTTGTGTCCTCACCACAACAATACCCGCCCAGACCTTCACTGCTTCGCTCGCTGCAGATCATTTTAATCCTCGGCTGCTTTGCTACCTTCGTACCTCCACAGAAACAAAAAGTAAATGAATATTTGCAGTATTTCCACTGTAAACAGTCTGAGCTGTAATGCAGTTATAGATGTGTCTCCTGCAGAAGCTGGGTGCATGTGTGTGTGCGTGTGTGTGTGTGTGTGTGTGTGTGTGGGTATTGATCGTGAGTTCAGATTTCTGGGGAGAGAACATCTTTTTTTGGGATGGGGGGGTTATTTCGCCTGGAAGAATCCATTATAAATGACTTTATACCTAAAACATTCTCTTGTAGTTGAAGCGAAAAACAAAGGATGAATAAGTAAAGTGTGCCATGCATGCAGTGGGCATCGATCTGAAGCTCACAAATCGGGGTAGACAGGCTGCTTTGAGGCCAAAGTTACAGTCTAGTGCTCAGATTTGAAGCATTTGTAAAGTTGTGGGAGTGATGGGAAGGAGTGTGACTTCCAGCTTGTGTCCTAACTAAAGGGAAATAATCCCACCCGTGGTGTGGGTTGCTGCGAGGCCTCGCTCCGGCTGAGGCCTCTTTGATTCTCGTCCCTGAGCCTCTCCTGGGTGTCGTTGCTTATTGAGAGGAGCTCATCACTGTCTCCTGGCCTCTTTGAAGGTGTGCTGCAGGGATGTAACTCACCTTTCTCCACCTCCGGTTTCATGACAAATTCCCCCTCCAGCTACTCAGAGTGATGACCACACACAGATGTGGGCTGAGTGGAGCGAAGCAGCGATGCTGACAGTTTACAGCCCTGCAGCTTCATCAGTGGAGCATCGGGCCTCGTTCGCTGTAGTGGCTTTATTCTCATCGCATTAGAGGAGAAGCATCTGCGACTCTCTGCATATGTTTAACTGTGGCTCCATTAGCGTCACGCTAAATAAAACTCTTACTTTGTTCACTTGCTTCCTGCTTTCTTGCAACTTTTTCCATCACAGACTTTGGGTGAAACACGATAAATGTTTCTTTGGAGGGAAGTCTTCCTCTACAATGTGAAACCCGAAACTTGTCGTTATTGGTGTAATAGTTGGGAAAACAGATGAGGAAAGGTGTTTCTTTCTGCGTCTGCAAACGATGGACTAAATAACCTCCAATAGATGCTCCAAACAGCAAAAATATGACTCCATTATCAACACCGGTTCTTCAAAACTATTAAAGAACTGACAAAAAAAACATAAAAATGAAATGATAGAGGTCACACTCAGCTTCCTGTCTGCATATTTATTCACAAACTGTAAGAAAAGACAAATGTATGAGTGCTTTTTGATCAGTGTTTCCTAACTTATCAGATTATTTTATTTAATTTTCAGCCACAAAACTGTTCTGGGACTTCAGAGCTATTCTAAGACAGATGATAGTTCACTGCTAAAAAGTTCCATAAATGCTGCTTTGTTCCAGGTCAGTTTCCAAATCTGTTTAGTTTTTGCAGATTCATCGTCAAGATATGAAAAGATTAATTTATTTCTAAAATAAAACAAGTTATACGTGAGTTAAAGTGAGTTTTCAGGCAAAAGTTTGAGTGTTTGCACTGCAGGTCTGACTCAGTGGTAGGTCAGGTTGGTGCTGAAATCCTTCAGCTTCTCGTTGACCCCAACAAGCTCCTCCCTGAGTCAGGAACCTCCCAGCGGTCTGGCTGAAGGTCCAAACGGAACAAAATGTACCATATAGCAGAGGCAGTGCCAATCATCACCAGCAGAGCCGCTACGCTGCGATGGAAAGTCAGGTGGTCGTCCTCTCCCGCGGCTTCATGTGTAATTTGAGATGTTTCCCTGTTTAAAGATCACTTTTGAGAGAAGGGATCAGCGAGCGATCTGCTGTTCCACATCTGGTATCCGCTGTGTTGGAGTGTGTGTGTGTGTGTGTTTGTCGGCCAGCGTTTAGCTCCATGAGGAAGTTGCGACTGCCTCTCGTTTGAACTGCAGGTGGTGAGCATTACCTGCGGTCCCTCCGGAGGCCTGTCAGCCGTGCATCAGTCTGGGGAACCGGCAAGAGCTCCCCTCATTAGAATATTTATTCACCAAGCAGATGTTCTTATCCAGGGCAATTACCTTTGGCTTACATTTCCCTGTTGCCCACTGATATAGATGAATGTGTATACAAAGACGTCCCGGGTTATGCATGGGACCCCTGGGTGCCACCCTCCACGTATACACGGCGGGCGAGGCGGCGACCGTCTGGCCTGTGGCTCAGCTCAGCCTGAAAACTCCTGCCTCCACTGCACCGCCGTAATTGGAGGAAGTGGAGGTGACGTTTCCTGCGATGGCCGCGCAGTGATGGAGAGATGGCCTGTATATCATTCTCTCCAGCCGGCTGTTCCTTTGAATTAGAGACAGAGAGAAAAAGGGAAGAGGCATGGAGTGGAGAAACCATGCATGCTTCTGTCCTCCCCTCAGTGTGATGAATAATTTAGCAGTGCAGGGCCCTTGCTGTCGAGTAGAGATGGTGGTAATGGGGAGACTGGATATATATGGCATGGCAATGCTTTACGTTAGACTTCCCCAACCAACGCAGTCGAGTGTGCCGCGGGCTGCTCACATGATGTGTTTTGCCTGCATTAATGCAACGCTTTTATTTATCGGCGGAGAATATAACAGACGTGTGGAAATGGTTTATCTGTGGCCACCGGTGAGGGCGCCGGCTGCTGTGATTGGGTCATCCGTGGTGCATTACAGTATTTTACAAGACGAGCTGGAAGATTTCATGTGTGCTTTTATTTCACGCTCCATATATGTGCGGCATCGAGCCGTGTTGAGGTTTGCAGGAATTCATAACGAACAGCACCGATCAGCCATTCTGGACGGCAGGGCCGCCGGTTTCATATTGCAAGATGAAGTGCTTGCGATGGTTTGTTAATGTATTAATTGATCTGTGTCCTCAGACGGGAGAATCAGGAGTAGTGTCACGTAGACTCTTTAGTACTCCCCGAGATGCCTTCATTAGCTGCTGCTGGCCGGCTCTCCACCCCCATTACAGGACCACGTCGCCACACACTTTACCTGACTGCTGTAATAACTTCAGACGTTTCTATCTGCCGGCCAGACCTCCGACGGCCCCAACCGTTCGGGGGCTTAACATCAAATGCGAGGCGCTCCTTTGAACGGCTGACACTGCAGGTGATTCACTCTGGGAGTGTCGTGTGGCGTTGTTTTGTCTGCCAGTGGTTGCTCTCCTTTTCTTCCGAGCTTGAATAACGGCTGTTGCAATCAGTCATTAACTTCCAGCTGAATGTTTTATAACGTGGAAGGGTGCACATGCCTTTGTTGCGTCAGGCGAGCCGAGGAAGCAGCAGCGGAGTCGCTACATCCAGGAAACCTGTTATCTCCTTAACCGCTAATACCAAGGAGATTCTTGCAACTTCATTGGGTTGTGAAATTGTATATTTTTCAAGTGCAATGTTGAGTTCATTGAAAATGCTTTCATAGGGAAACACGAGGGTAGCAGAGGTTTATTTCCATTCATGATTTGGGGAGCGGGGCCTCGCCCTTTGTTCTCTGCGGGATCATTTGCAATCAGTAGCTTCAGCAATAATTCTGTCAGCTTTTGGTCTCTTCCCCTTGGGGCTAATGGGTCTACAGCCCAGCTAATTGTGATTAGGACTCTGACAGCAGGTCTTACTTGCAGGATTTTCACACCGCAGTCCTCTTTGATATTAGCTGCACAGCTGATAAAGAGATTAGATAGAGGAGAGGAGGGAGGGAGGGACGGGCGGCGGCGGGAGGTGGTCTGTGTTCTTAAACTACAGAAAGACACTACACGGGGGAAATCACTGGTGAGTTTAGCAGAGGAAAATAAATCCGGCCGCAGTAAAAGCCTTGCGCTCGCTTATTGCACCTGCTATCATTAGCACTTTTGTACACATGGTCAGCCTCCCAGGGAAAAGTCATTATCCAGCTGTGCCGTTATTTTTCTGCTGTTTTCTTCTAGTGGAGTGTGACTTCAGGGCTATAGCCAGCGCACCATTTAATGCCTCCAACACAATAAAGGACTCTAGCCTTAATGATGTGGGATTGGATGGCCATGCCTCAGGTTGTCCAGGGGCTTGTGAGCTGTTACTACGAGCGGCCATTTTGCCTCGCCGCTGTTGAGGCTCCATGTCAATTCAACTCGGAGCAGTCCAGAGGAGGCGAAAATAAAATCTCCTGATTAACTGTTGCCTCGTCGTTTAAGCAGCAAAGCGATGCAGCCAGAGGAGGGGAAGGATGGAGGGCTGCCAGAACGCGAGGTGAAAGCGCTGTTTTCCTCCGACTGAGTGAACAATCCTGCATGAACGAGTGGCATGCAGCGAGATGTTTGATTATGCAGAATAACGGTTTAAACTAAAGCAAAGCAGACGTTTTACATCCTAATGACTCAGAAAATGAAATATTAAGAGCACGGCTTCTCCAACAAAAGGAAGAGGCGAGGAAACTGGAGCAAAAGTTCAAACGTTTCTGCCCCAAATTTCCAGCCTAAAAATACGCAACAGCATCATTTGCACATTTGCAGTGAGATGATGGGATCACAGCACGTGTCAGTCAGTCTGCAAAGAACACAATAAACAGTTTTCTGAGCAATTTAGACGTCATGGCCTAAAAATGTCCCCATTCAGCTGATCCAAGGGAAGAAAGGGCTTCTCTCAGCGCTGATTCAGTTTCAGAAGTTCCTTCTCCTTCATAGTGGAGCGTCACACGTCTGGCAATTATGTTTTCCAGCCTTCATTGCTTTTCTTTCCTGAGCTCGGCCTGTTGCGCCGGTAGCTGCAGAAGTCTCTCATGGCAGTCCTTCATCCTAGTCGGCCGCGTTGCAGCAGAAGGCGTGCGCATCGCTAACACGCTAGTGCCACAGATATGCCCCGAAGTGTCAACTCTCACATACGGAAAAGATTGGAGGAGAGGTCCCTTTGAGAAGGCAGCAACATATCCTTTGGCAATCTGCCATGCATGATAAGAAAAACCTCCACTGGCCTCCCTTTCACTGCAACAAATGTCATTTATGTGGCTTCCACCATTTTAAAACCCAGTTTTCTAACTGAATGTGGAAGGAGAAACTGTTGGAGGAAGGTTTTAGTTGCTTTACTCATCTTTGCTTAGAAGCATGTCCTCTATTGGCTTAATGAAAACCTCATTGGAGCCCTGGCTGCGCCTTTCTGTACAGCTGTGCTCCCACAGAACCCCGATCCACATACAAGCATTTACATTTGCACACATTAGCATACATTAGCAGGAGCTGCATGAGGACAAATTAGATTGAAAACCAGCGCCCCAATCTTTCATGAAACCTAAATAAAATAAGTGTTGTTCCATTCGGAGGCTTTCTGGAGGCGGGCGGAGTCTGGTGGGTGTAATGCCGACACACAGGGTGCGTTTGATTCGCTGATTCTGCTGTTTTTACACACCGTGGCATTTTACCAGTGCAGCTTTAGCTTTAACGGCTTTTAGAGATTTTATGGGCAAATAAAATGTTGAGGAAACAGAATAAAATTCTGAATTTAATAAATGAGTATATATATGCAGAAAAATAGATCATTTTTACTTTTTTTATAACTAAAATAATCTTACAGTCATCATTTTTAAAGTTTTGCTCCAAAACAAATTGGATCCACAATGCAAAATCAAAACCTTATCAAATACTATTTCTAGTTTCTTGTGCAAATGAAATTGAAAAAGGACGAAAGTAACTCAGAAGTATATTTTCAACAAGAAAGAGGAGTTTGTTTTCAGTAAATAATTCCTTTATATCGACGAATAAAAAGTAAAAGTTTCACCTCTGGCAGATTATTTTCACTTATAACAGGAAAATGTCTTCTTAAAAGAACGAGTACTTCTTTATCTAATTTGTAGAAATAATTACTCAAAACATGGTAATATATCTTTACTAAGATACTTGCACTAAAAATACTAAGAATTTGTGTTTTTGCATTGAGTTTCTGTAATAAAGGTTTAAAAAATGTTTTCCATCCTAAGCAGAATTGAGAAAGCAGCAAAAAAAACCAACCTAGAGGAATAAATTTAACCACCAGGGAACAAAATGAACATAAACCTGACATTTATGGAAATATTAAACAATAATCCTGTACTGCAAAATGGCAGTCAGGTAAAAATGTTAAGCATGCCTGGCTGTTTTATCGCAGATAAACGTGTATATTTATCATTAAAATGATCTACAGCTCAAACCAAAGTTTTCCTTCCCAAACATCTCGCCTGTTTTCATATATGTGTTTATTTTTTACGGGTGCGAAGGCTCCATTCAGAGCTTGTTATATACTCTTCTCAATCAATCGCGGCCGGTATAAACCTCGCTGTCACGTAAAAGGGGGTTAAGAAACAGTGTGGCACTCTGGCTGTAAAATTAATGGCAGGAGAGTGACATTAGTGTTATAGGTTATTGACCGATTTCATGGAATTTATGACCCTAATCGAGAGGCAGTGTCAAAAGGAGTGAAGCAAATAGGAGTGGCGCTGACAGCAGGGCCGCGCTGTGGCCACTGGACACCACAATTTGAGCCTTCCCTCTAAATTGTAGCCGGGACTTTATAAGTCTCAGCGGAGGCTCCTATCGCTGTCCCTGCCCGGGTCCGGAGGCCATGCCCCGGGCCTACCTCCATCCTCCGGGTCAGACAGCGGCAGGCCGGGCAGATGATGAGAAACGCCACTTCATCTCACCTCATGTCAGGCTTGGCCTCTCGCCGTGTCAGCTGCAGCCGCGGCGCGTCTGTGTGCATCCTGCTGTCAGAGAGATGCTCCCCTGTTTGTTTGTGGGGGAGGCGCTGGCGGTGGGGAGAGATGGGCTGGTTCTCATGCAGTTTTCATGATCATTATATAACCTGCTGTACAGTATATTTGTAGCTACCGGTGTCTGCTTCCACGCCTGGGAGATCTGGTCAAAGCTCCTGTTTAAGCCGCGACTAGAAACAGAAATATTCAAACGGCCGGCCCGTAAAGACGACTGAACTCCGGCTGATGAATTATTCTGAGTGAAAATGTGGCGTAATGTGACAGGGTTGTCATTTTATTCCAAAAATATATCTGTATGCAGCGATGAGTGCAGGTGAGACGACAGCAGGACGGTGGCCTGAGAGGCCGAACGCGACCAGCTTTTTGATTGGCTCACGGTTTCTCCTCAAACTGGAACATCCTACGCTGACTTTTTACACAACATAGTTTCCTAAATATGTTTTTCAAACTCAGCCTTCTGTATAAACCCCATCAGGAAGAGAAAAAAATATTTACAGAATATTTTAGCATTTTTATTTCTACATTTTCAAGGTAAACTGGAAAAGCACAAACTCTTACCAAGTATTTTTTTGTCTAATTTCTGGATAATTTAAATAACAAGTAAATAATTTCTCAATATTAATGAAAAAGTTCCATTGGCAGATTATTGCTCTCATAACATGAGAGAAAGATGTTTAAAGCGAAATAATAAATGTATATTTCTGTAGAAACTAGACAGGAAAGTACTTTTGTGTTTCTGCAGTGCAGACTTTTAATATGTGAATATTCAACAACTCACAACTAATTAAATAGTTTTCAACACTCAAATGTAAAGGTTTATTCTGATTATCTGCCTATGTATGAATAATCAGTACTAAAGGATGCGACTTGTTTATAGAAAGTTTTATTCTTGTGTTTTTCCTGGAATAAACTGAAGGTGCTTTGAGGTTTCTGAGGTTCCTCAGGGATTCTCACTGCCTGAAGTTTGTGACCAGCTTCAAATAAAACTTGGATCTTTTTCTAACTGGAGGTTAATCTCCTGCGGTGATTCTATAAGTCAAGCTGTATTTTGCATTTCTAAATATGAAGACAAACTTTTAATTTCCTATATAATCTTTAAGGTGCTTTACTGAAAAGATGTTAAACTTTGATAAACTTTGGCTTCATATTTTTTAGCGTTTTCAGAAAAATAAATTTGTTCCAGTTTGATTCTTCAACAATGTGGAAAAATAACAACTTAATTATTTCATTACAGAAACTGACTACTACTGCAAAACTTCAAACTGAGATTTATTCATCTAAAAACTGAATTAAAAAAAAAATCTTCAGTATTCACAGAACTGTCTGTACAGAAGCAAACATTTCTTATGAAATCTTATTAAACACCAGCATTGTTTTAGAAAGAAAAACCCAACTAGCCATAAGAAGTTATCGAAAAGTGTCCTTGAAAAGTTTTAAACTACTGATGCAGTAGAAAACCTCTCAGCAAACAAAACATGCTCTCCCTGGGCCATCGCAGCTTTATGATGCAACATGCTCCGCCGTCTCTGCGAACCTGACTTCATACTTTTGAACCCTGGCTTGACTTTGTGAAATTTGTGGTCGACTTTTCTGCAGTATCTTTGCTCTCTGACTGTTAGTTGCTCTGTCAACAGCCTGACTCTTCCCAGCTCCCCGCTGCGTCTCCGTCTTTCTCTTCTCTCTGGATTAGCATCTCAGCAGCTGAGAGTGGCCTACCTAAAGTAAAAATGTAGATTCTATTGAACACAGTATTTAGTAAGTGGCTACTTTGAGATTTAATTCTTTTAAAATTACTGCTTAGTAGTTGTATGATTTTGTTAGAAACTCCACTTGCTAGCATAAATGCTATAAGCACATGTCACCAGTGAATTTTAAAAATATCTGATTTAAATCTAAAAGTGTTTTTCTTGTGTCATAGTAACAAGATTGACTTTGATAAGAAATAATCTTGCTCATAACGTTTTTTTTTATTTCACAGAGAAATTATTGTTATACCTCTATGTGGGTGGGATATTAGTAACAGGAAGTGACATCATTTTATGTCATATAGTCACAAATTTAAATGGAAAGCATATTTTTAATGATTTTAATACAATACAGTTAATATTAACTGGTCATGCAGATCTTAGTTATTCTTCTTCTCCATATTAAAGAGGGATTTATATTAATTTCTATTTCTGAGTTGTTGACAAACTTGAAAAATAAGCCAAACTCTGTCGTTTTATTTAAATTTTAGACACAATCTGGGGTCATAAGTTAGAACTGCAATCTGACTGTTGATTGCAGGTTAAAAATCCAAACACAACAAAACGTTCTGGAAGCTTTGGGTCGGTTTTGTCCTGATGGTTTTTGACAGGAGTGACTCGGATCGACTTAAAGAGAAAATATAGAAAGAGCTGAATCTGGAAACTCTTGAATCGTTTCTACAGACTTACAACATCGTGTTGAAAAGTTACTTGTATTTCAGTTTTATCTTATTTCAAATGTTCTGAGATAGAAACTTACCCAGGATGTTAAATCATGTTAACTAGGGGTGGGCATTTATTGTACTGTTTATTATTGACCATAAAAAATGTATGTTTTGATTTATTGCCTTTATTATAAATTTCAGTTTTAAAAAAAGACTGAAATAATATTTTACTGTTTTATCTGCACAGTTTTTTTCACAAGTGTCAGTAAATTTGAAAATAAATATGATTAAATGCAGCTTTAATGTGCAGTTTGATGATATAAATTAGATCTTTATGTGTCCTAAAGAAGCTGAGGTGTACTGACACATTTACACTGGAAATAAACTTGGTAAGATTTGGTGCTTTTGTGTAAATTTCTGTTTTTTCAATTTAAAAACTTCTGCCAAATTTCAAAGCTAGAAGTAAATTAAAAAGATATTTACACTGGAAACTCGACCAAAACCACTTGGTAATGTTTTGTGTTTTTGCAGCGCTGTTGGAATAATTCTAGTCTCTCTTCATCAAAGGATGTTTTCCTTGGAGTGGAAATGGAAGCTGACGTTATCAGGTAGCGGTGGGGTCCCACGGAGCGCCGGCTCTCTGCTGTTTGTTTACCCGGGGTCCTTCAGGCGCTGTGAGGACGGTCAGCTGTGGCGACACCGTTCTGCCCCGCCGCTCTTCGTGCGGCGCTCTAACCTGCTCTAAAAGCCCTTTAGTGCGGCCTGACGCGCCGAGCTTTGGGCAGAGTGAGTTTTATCCAGCAGGTTGACGGTTGAACGTAACGGCAGCCTCTCTGGGGAGCGCGGTTTTCTCTCCACGGATGTTTGAAGCGCTCAGCAGATGCAGCGTTTATGTTCATAATGCCTCCTGCATCAGTGACGTTCAGGGAAACATCAGAATAAATTCCTGCTACGAGTGAAAAATTACATCTGATGAGTTGATGAATGACGCGTAATAAGGATTAATATCTACATGAATGTCATCGTTTGGGATGTGAGGGGTTTCTGTGACGGCTTAATCCCAGACACAAGACGCTGCAGATAAATTTCATCTGATTGATGATGTGCAGACGGTCGTCGGCTGTGTTTTCTGCTCAGTGATGAACATATAAACATGGACGGCCTTCTCCTCTCCTCTCCTCATCAGCATGAGACGCCCTGCAGGATTTGACAGAGAGCCAAGTAGTTTGCTTTTTAATTAAAAAGAAAATTCAATAACCTTATCAAGACTTGCCATTTTAGTTTGAGAAGTATTGATCAGCCGTTCAGTTATGCAGATCTGCTGCTTTCATCTTCTGGGCAATTTTGCGTGGCGGCCTGCGGTTGCTGAAAAAGATCCTATTTCACAGAGTGTATTCCCTAACAATGAGGCGTGTGAACACGTGTGAAGGTGAACGCTCCGGTCCAGACGTTCAGGACAGGATGGACGGACTCCCGCGCCTCTGATGATCTGTCTCAGCAGTGGGTTAATTGCCCACACACCTATGCATCTCTCATTCTCCGCTTTCCTCCTCTTCCTCGCGCCGCGTCCGCTAATGGAATTAAAAAACATGTTGCCAGGGGTCTTTGCAATTTGGAAAATAAGTCCATTAAGTTCATTAATTTAATAATGGGCAATAATAATGAATAAAAAGTATTGCTCAATTAGAGGGGAGCGTACGGTTGGCTGTCTCACATTCATTCGAAATCACCTCGGTGTGCAATAGCTTAATGAGATTATAATGGAATTGATATCACATAGGTAGTGAATTAAAGCGTTACCAGAGA
This sequence comes from Poeciliopsis retropinna, assembly GCA_010277075.1. Classification (NCBI taxonomy): domain Eukaryota; kingdom Metazoa; phylum Chordata; class Actinopteri; order Cyprinodontiformes; family Poeciliidae; genus Poeciliopsis; species Poeciliopsis retropinna. Next base: position 1,758,578 of record VMRM01000035.1, on the reverse strand, counting down.
ACTCATTAGGAATGAAATTCTAATCCTGCAACACTTGTCACAGCTAAAATAGGCTCCTGCTCCTGTTATTAGGCATCCGTCTGAAGGTGAATAAAGTTCTTCTCCTTGATGCGAGCCCATGTCTCTCAGTATTTGTTTGGGATCGTAGCGGCGCCGTGTCCGCGCGGCGGCGGTCCCATCGGCGGGCCGCCGCCTCGGGTTTCACCGCCGCCGTTTCCAGATCGGCAAAAGCTGCTGAGAGCTTCAGTTAAAATTACACAGACAGCACATTCATAGTAATCTAAAAAGGTCAGGATAAATTACAGTGCTTATTTCAGTGAAAAAGCCAGGTAATGTGATCCGCTGTGAGTAGTTTTTCATGCCCCCCCCCTCCATGCTAGCCAGTATATTCGCAGGGCTTATGGCGCAGATTTGACTCTTTGACTTTTACACGCTCGACACTTGATGTCAATTTACTGTCTGGGTTTTAAGACCGGCTGCGGCTGAGCGAGATGAACTTTTCCCTTTCATCGGGATATTACAATAATTTGAGGTGTTTTATATGCGTAATGGCTTTTTTTACAGGAACACTTAAAATAATGTGTCGTTGGAGGATGTTGTTAAAATCAGAAATAGATTGGTTCATAATTTAACTTTTCATTTAACGCGGGCTCCCTGATACACCTTGTAAATCCACGTTATCAGCAGTTTGTGCCGCTTCAGCAAGGCAGGCATGTCAAAATGTATTATCAGTGTCAGTCTTAATGTACTATATATAATGCATAATGTGCCACATATAACAGATTCAATCAAAAATGAGATCTCTGCTGCTTGAAAAATGTGGAAAAGAGATATTAATCAGGGAAAAAAATAAGAAATTAAAGCACATTTAGGAAGAAAATGAGGGATGTTGACTGAAAATTCAGCCTAGATTTTGATGAAGCCGTGAAATATGGATCATTTCTTCTAAAATTGGAGATTTGAGTGTTTAAACTCATCTGTACCCTGAACATGCAGGCTGGAAGAAAGGACTGTTACCAACTGTTACCGTCCATCAATCTGGGAAGAGTTAGGTGTTCAAATTCAGTTAGCAGGTTAAAGGTCATGGTGGGAATATTAGGAAGACTAAACCAGCACTTTGGTTGTTTGGACGGGTTGGGAAACTCATCTGCTCAAATGGAATAAAATAAAATAGAGGCACAGTGTTAAAACAGCATCTAGACAGGAGAGTTGTAAATGCTTACAAATGTGCTTGATTGACAGCGCTAAGACCCTCCTCCTGGCTCTGATTGGATGTTTCTAGTTACAACTGGAGCACAAATATCTTAGTACACCTAAAATAAGAAAAACAAGTAAATTTTCAGCAACATATATGAGCTTGTTTTAAGTAAATAATTCCTTAATATTATTAATTCCATCGGCAGATAAATTAAATTATAACGAGACATTTTTCCTTTGTTATCAGTGAATTAATCTGCCAGTGGAACTAATGATTTTTCATCAATATTAAAGAATTATTGGCTTAAAACAAGGTCATATATATTGCTGAAAGGTTCCTGCTAAGTTAGTTTTATCTTATTTTAAGTGGATACTAAAAACTGGACAAAAATACTGGTATGATTTTGTGTTTTTACAGTGAAGTAGTGATTTGTAGCTGAAACTGAGTCATACAGAAACTCTAACCTGTTGGGTAAATAGAATAAATGACATTAGCTGAGTTTTTGTATAGTTGAGCTTAAATTTAATCAGTTTTTTTTATTTACTCTCTTCTACAAAATCCAGATTTCATGTTAATCTCAAACTTTTGTCATGAAAACTTAAACTTTACCTTTTTTCCGGAGGTCGTGGGAGGAGAAGCAGCGTCTGAAACAAACTAATCAGCCGGATGCGTCCGCCTGTCGAGTGAAAATAACTCTGAGTGTTTGTGACTTTAAAGCAGCAGATATACGACCTGCTTCCTGAGCTCCAGCATCGCTGGATGTGTGTGCATGTGGGCCGACATGTGTGTGTGCTTAATTAATATTTAAGCCACCTTCAGCGCACCCTGGAAACGAAGTAAAGGGGATTGTGTTCTCATGGATCCTTTAATCCACTGAATTAGCAGTTTAATAACAAGAAGCCATTTGTAGATTAGTAAGATCAAGCTTCCAAGACATGCTTGTGTACAATCTACTTAAATGCTTTGATTTTTGATGTTGGAAAACTTCCCCGGTGTGCGCTGTGCAGACAGCGGGGCCGTGAGCGTGCACGCCGCCGTGCGCTCATAGCCGTCAGGGCTCTCCTGATATTATTTCATTATATTTTGGATTACTGCTGAAATGATTAGTTGATTAAATGAAGCATGGGGAATTAATCAATAGCACTTTTTGATTGACAGTATCATAATTCAAGCAGAGCTGCAGCCTGCAGAGCTCCTTCTGATCGCCGCAGATCTGCTGATTTCCTCGCTGACTTTATTACAGCAGCACTCTCAAATTGTCCCCTTTGTCCTCTTTTTATAAGCTGGTGTTGCTGCAAAGCCACAGCAGGCGTGTGGGGAAATCACCCAGCATGCACCAGGGCAACAGGCCCATTTAATTCCAGCTCCTGCATTACCACTTTTAATTGTTTAATTCTACTCTTTCCACTCTTTTCAAGCACTTTTTCTTCTTGGAATTAGCTTTAATGTGGTCACACTGCAGGTGCACGGAGCAGGTAGTTCATTAGTCCGAAGGTTCCAGGTTTGAATCTCGCTCTGACTTGACAAATTGTGTGGAAGCTTTATTGATCAAGACACTGAACCCCAATTTGTTCTCAATGAGTGGAAATGCAGCGCATTGCTGTTATAAATTACCACATTAAATAGATAACCTGCTTTAATGTTTTAACAATCTGCTTGTTTTGCTTCTGCTCCTATTGTCTCCTAAATGCAGACTCAACATCTTTTTAATGTCTTCTCTTTGTTGCAGCACTGAAACCTTTTGTCTGATGGTCCCATAAAGAAACATTAACTCGCCGTTTTTTCTCAGGTGATGTCTTAAAAAGAAGCTAAAACTAAACCCGAGGTTTTTGTGGAGCAAATATTTCCGTTCTCTAATGGAGGATAAAACTGTTGTGGATCGACGCGGACCTTAAAGGGAATAATCTTAAACCAATCAGCTGCAGGATTAACCCCTTCTGCCTCCATGACAATAATCAAACTGCAAAAACACTAAATATTACCAAGTATTTTTGCTGGTTTGTTGTGGAAATACTTTTGAAATAAGACAAAATTAACATACAAGTAATTTTTCAGTAAGATATCTGATTTTTTTTTTTTGTTTTTAAATGATTTCTTAATAATGATTTTTTTTAAACTTTCTAGTTTCGCAGGGAGATTATTTCACTTATAACAGGAGGAAATTCTTGCTGTAAGTGAAATAATCTCCCTTAATCAATATTAAGAAATTATTTACTTAAAACAAGCTCCTACATGTTCCTAAAAAGTCACTTATGAATTAGTTTGTTATTTCAAGTTTAATAAAATATAAACAAAACCAAAATACTTTATAAAAATTTTTATTTTTTCATTATATCCTGAAATTTTAGGAATAAAAATGCTAAATATTTTTTTCTACTTGAAAGAATGACTTTAAAAAATGTATTTAGGAAATTAAATGTGATAAAAATTCAGTGTGAGAGTTTGAGTTTTTGCAGTGCAGGTGCATTTCAGGTGTTGGATTGAGTAAAATGGAGGAAATTGTTACATAAATCTACAAAATAAAACACAATGTGATCTTGACTCGGCCTCGTCTGCTGAGCGAACGTGTAAAACTGGATCTCTGTGAGGTCTTCAGATTCTCCCTGCGCAACTTTTTTTCTGCAGCCTTGAAGCATATTTAGACTTTGAACACATTTACAGAAGTGAAATCTGGCTTGAAGTTTCTCCTTTCAGCTGAAAGCGTGAACCGACATAAAAAGCACCGAATCCGAAGCAGCTGCAGATGCTGCACTTTGTTCTGCTGCTTTCTCACATTTAAAGAATAATTCAGGGATAACCTTGATCCGCAAACATCTGCGAGCATTTTTCCATGTCGGCATGAAGAGCGGGAACTTGTTGATCCGGAAATCTGATTATTGTAGCTTTAGATTTAATAGTTTATCTCTGTTTCTTTCTCTGCTAAAATCTGCTTGTTTTGGGATTTAAAGGTTTTACTGACATCATTTGTTACAGCGTCTCAATAAGTTGCAATATATCTAAAAATGTTCATTTAAGACATTCATATGAAATATCTTCATTTTATTCATTCAACATATTTTACATGATTCTAACTTTAAATACAACATCAGAACATTGATAATGATTTTTAATCCAGAAATATGGACCATATATTCTGTGTTTGATGCAGCATCTGTGAAAAGAAGTGAAATCAAACTAGTTTTTATAATCATGTGAAACATTAACACCTCAGCACCTGCTGACCTTTTTGCTCTGCAAAAAAAACTAAATGTTAGGATTTTTCCTCCAGTTTCTTTTACAAATAAGTTTGTTCAAAACAGACAAAACTAACATGAAAGTTTGTTTTCAATACAAAATTCATTAATGTCTATTTAAAAAATAGTTTATTAATAAAATAAATAGTTTATTTATTCTGCCATCAAACAGGTAGATGGCAGAATATTTTTTTTTTTTTAAAAAGACACAACTTTATACCAGACAGTCCAGTCCTTTTCCTTCTTTTCTGGCTCTTATTTCTACTTTTTCCTTCCACTCAACTTTCTTTGGGGATTGCTTGGATACAGCACTCAGCTGTGACCTTTGTCTATTTCCCCTCCATGTGGAGAGTTTAAGTAGCATCAGTCAAGTCAGCATTCTTCTCCATGACGGTAAAATCTCCTTTTTTATTGGTTTAATGTAACATTTCTGATGAAATAGATTGTTATTTGAGTTTCTGTTTCTGCGTTAAATTGCTGAAACTTGTAATACGTTTGACGATTTAACTCTGAGATGTTCTGGTTTTAGTGTTTTCTTCTGAAACCAACCTTTGAAGCAGAGAGCTGCAAGTGTTTCTGTGTGTTCAAAGTGTTGATGTGTTTTGCATCAATAGTAGATTCTCACACACACACACTCTCTCTCAGATCCCATCTCCTCTATCAGGCTCGGCGTCATCATTTGCCAGCGATGACAGCTGCCTCAGTTTAACCGCCGCAGATCAGCGTGTCACCGCCGCCGTGTTTCCTAATCATCCTCACGCAGAAAATCTCCGTCTTTGTTGGCGCTCGCTGATAGCGTCTGTGTTATCCCCCGACTCTCCCACCCGGCCAATATCGGAGATTGATTGCCTTTGTCTTGTTATCGGGGTCGTTTAGGTGAGATTGACACATGCTCACAGGATAAGGAGGCTCCGAAGGCCTCACACACTCTCGTTGTGTGTGTGTGTGTGTGTGTGTGTGTGTGTGTGTGTGTGTGTGTGTGTGTGTGTGTGTGTGTGTGAGGTACAGTACGGTGGTGTGGTTTTAAACATGCATGATGACCTGAATGAATTGTTGATGATTAATAATCAGCTGCATCACGTTGGAGGCTGTAAATAGGTCAAATCCATTTCTCTGTGCTTCCCTTTGTTTTTGGCAGAAATGCAGAAAATCACTTTTCATTTTCCACTAAAAAAAGCAGAGAAAATCCTTGAAATGTTGCTCCGCTCTGTAAATCCACCACTGGAAGCCCAACCTCGGTTTTTCTCTTCACCAAACTGATGCGGAGAAGAAGAAATAAAGATCTCAGGCGGGCAAATGTTTGTTGCACACTGACTCTTCTTGGCCACTCTGCTTGGCGGTTGCTAGGCGGGGTGGCTTCATGCTCTGCACACTCGCCACACATCCTAAATAATTCACACTCTACTTGAGAATTCTCCAACGGACTCTCTGCCGCCATTAGACACTCTCAGGCTGCCAGTTTTTCTGTTCTTATTTCAAGGGGGGGCTCCGGGTTTTCTCTGACTCCCATCCTCACTGTGGAGGAGAAGAAGAAGAAAGAGGAGGAAGAGGAGGAGGAGGAAGCTGCGGTGTGCTGGCATGTTGAGCAGGGGAAGAAATGAAAAACGAGCAATATCTCAGGTCGATGGGAGTTCATGGACAATCCAATATATAAAAGCAGGTTTACATGCATAACGCTTCAACATTAAGATTTTTCACAGAGTTCAGCAGATTCGCCAGAACTCTCCCTCAACTAGTTTTCTTTTTTTTTAATCTGAGATGCCTCTTTGACAATGTCTCCCTCATGCAAAATGCATGAGCGCTCGCCGATCGATACGGGTCCTTTAATCTCTCCACATAGACAGCTCACGCGCTCAGGCGTTGAACCCTCAGCCCTGGCAGCCGCCGCCGCAGCGCAGATCAGAGGGGTGGGGGGGCAAAGCCATCAGCCGCGGCCCCCGGGGGGTCTCTGGTCCCAAACAACGCCATCCTCTGAACCGCCAGGCTCGATCCCGCGTCACGCTGGTCGCCAAACAGGTAGACGGCAGATCAGTCCAGAAGGCGATTTTTATCGCTTTAAAGTCATAAACCTACAGCAGAGGAGGAAATCTCTGTTTCATTTCGGGTCGAACCAAAACCGAGATGTTCTGAAGTGCCAGTTGCTCCTGAATGTATTGATATGACACATTAACAAGCTGTCAAAATGCTAATACATACATGTATAGAGATAATACTTAACAAAATTAAGTAAAATCAGTCACTCCAGGATTTTGTGATTGTTTTTGTGATTTTTTTGCAGTTAAAATCACTTATTTTATTGCGCTAATTTAGAAATATTTGCAACATTTAGAACTTTTTATTCCACTGTAAAAAAAAAAAATCTTACTAAGTATTTTTGTCTAGTTACTTAATGCACTTGAAATCAGACAAAACTAACTCATGAGTAACTTCTCATCAATGTAAGATTATTTTGAGTCAATAATTTATTAACGTTCATTTTTTTAAAACATGCTATTTCCACTAGCAGATTATTTTCCCAGGTTATAACAGAAATAATCTGGCAGAGGAACTTTTTCTTGCTGAAAAGTAACTTTTCAGTTCGTTTGTCTCTTTTCAAGTGTACTAAGATATTTGCACCAGAAATTAGACCAAAATTATTTACTTAGATTTTGTGTTTTTGCAGTCATCATCATATTGTTCATGGCCTGCAGCTTGACAACAAGTTACTGCCATCTGCAGGTGGGAGTTTGCATCATTTGAACGTTTTTCAGGGTTTTTTTGCAATAGATTCACAATCATGCATTAGCGCAAAAAAAAAAAAAACATGTGGGAATCTCATTTTGTGTGAATTTCTGCAAATACCTGAAGGGACTAATTGATGTAATTTGGTGTTTGGAATCGAGAGGGCCACTTTAAAAGCTACAGCGGGCCGGATTCGGCCCCCCAACCTTGAGTTTGACACACGTGACGTAAAGGATCTGCAGCTGCTGCCGTCCTGCTGACCATTGGAGCGTTTAAGACTCTGAAACATCAAAACACCTCAGTGGACTGATCTGACAAAAACACTGAGTCTCCCTTTGTGCTTTATATCTCCACTGATGAGTCAGTCGCTTTTTACATCCGGCCCGCTGACCCAAATACTGAAACAGCACCAAATGTGGATTAAAAATAGTCCCCAATAAAAGCGCCTCTGCTCTGTGTTTGAACAGTGCTGCTTGTTAAAACCCAAACAGTTTTAGAAAAACACGTTCGGCCCTTCTAACGAGGCGTGTGGATTCTGTGAATCATGTTTATTGTACAGATAAAAAGTCGTTTTGTAGGTTAACTGGGGTTATTTTAGCGCTTCAACATTCAGGAAAAGCGACCGTTGAACCGATACGATGATGATCAGAGCAGAAAACAACCAAACTGATCCAATAAAGAGCTGCAGAATCATATCTGCAACATCACAGAGACGGTGGATGCAGCTTTCGAATGCGATGCATTCATGATCACAGATGTACAGTAGGACACCAGCAGGTTGGATCTTGAAGCTGGAGCTAAGAGAGAGTTATGAGAACATTGTGATGTTGGGTTTGGGTTATGATTCTCCACTGATGTCATCTCAGGGTTCAGGTTTATTGTGGTACAGTCACAGCCACCATTTCCATTTTTACACTGCAAAAACACAAAATGTTACCAAGTAATTTTTGTCTAAAAACTAAAAACAAGCTCCTGCATCTGGCCTAAATGTTACTTCTAAGTTAGTTTTGTCTTATTTCAAGTGTACTAAGTTAATTGCTTTAGAAACTAGATGAAAAAGTATATAATAGTGGTTCAAGCACCAAATATACTGCGACATGTAACTAACCGCTGATAAACTTCTATCTTTATGTTTCTGTGCAAATTTGAATATTTTTATGGAAATTTGTTTCTCTTTTAATATTTTTCCTAAACCGCCTCAGTGCTGGCCTAACATAGGTTAAACTAAACGGTTGAATTTTCTTGTTGGTTACAATCAGACGGCTTTATGTCACACAGCCTCGGTTCCACTATACAACCATCAAACTCAGATAGACGCCCCCTGGTGGTGACACCTTCAATGGTAATGTAAATATTTGACATTTGCACATTCAGAGCTCATATTTTGTTGACTAGACTCTGAGCATCTCAGTTTGTCGCATCAAACTTAAACTGTGGGCTGAAGAAGCTGATGAAGACACTTTAGCCGAACACTTCTTTAGCCGTGGTCGGAACCATCTTTTGAATTTTAACGGCAACCTTAGCGCCATCGCCACCTGCTGGCAGAGCGTGGATACAGGAGCTTTTCTGAGTGGAATCCAAAAACACTGATGTTTTTTGTTTTTTTTCACAGAATGAGGAATAAAGTCTGCGCAAAAATATTCAGCTTCGTGTAGCTGGAGCCAAAAACAGATGGAAGTTAAAAACAGCAGCGTTATATGGTGTAAAATGAGCAGCTTGTTAATAGGAGGAAATGAAACAACAATCAGAGTCTCTTCCTCCAAAGCTCTGAGTGTAAACTAGAATCCTGTGATTACATTTGGATTAACTTTTCTGCTGATGCATTCATATCTAGTTGGAGCTCCTCCAGGAGGAGCTAATTTGCAGCTGCACTTAACTACAGCTTGCTAATGAATAAACTGGCTTTTCCATTCAATCCCTCCCACCTTCCCTCTTAACATTTTACAAGTTTTATTGCAGTGGCATTTAAAAATGGATGAGGAGAAAGAATTGCATTGTTATGTTTTGTATCTTAATAAAAAAGGGACAATCTGTTCTGGTTAGTGGCGTTAACTGGAGAGTTTATTCTGGCGTTTTAACGGCATGCGGAGGTGTAGAAAGTTGAATATTTCCACCACGCTGGAGAAGAGCGTTCCAACGAAGCAAACCAGCCGCCTTATGTGGGTAGGCGGCTGGAGTTCACTTGGATTTGGGTTAAATCGACGTTTTGTTTGATGAGTTTCAGATCCAGATTAGTTATGTGGGATTTTACAAAAGAAGATTGCAGAGGCTCCCTTTTTATCAACACTTTTGTTTACTCGGGATGCGCCACATGCAGGATTTAGTGTCACATTTGTCTGAGAGTCTGGCGCCTTCTCTGAGCTGCTCTTATTATCAGCCATTTTGAAGCCGTTACTCATTTTTGCCAGTCGTTTACTTGTTTCTGAGGCTTTGTCATTTCTGTGCCGCGTGTTGCTTTGATCACGTTTGGTACAAGCGGCTTCAGGAAACAAAAGCAGCAGTGATGAAGGATTCTTTAGATCTGTGCTGTTTGTAAATATTAAATTAGAAAGGAGGCGTTATTATATTAAAAAAGACGTTTCTGAAGCAGGAAAGTGGGAAAAATCTGCATGTTTTTGCATTTTCCGGGTCATGCAAAGGCCTCAATGAGCCCAGATGAAACAGAGGGCTATCAGTTAAGTGGAGTATACGGCGGCCCACCTCCGGATAAAGCGTGGCGGTTTAGAAATGATCCAATATGGCTGATGCATCAGCTCAGCTTCCCCATTGTCTCCCCCCTGTCTCCCTCGCTCGTCCTCTCCCCATAATGCAGCGCAGCTTTTGTTCACTCATTCTTTTAACCGTTTCTTTGGCTGCGAGTTGTCACGGCGGGACAAATTAAGGAAGCGGTAATAGGGTTATGTCAAGTAGACGGAGGTGCCGGCTCTGTGTGGATGCCTCCCTCCTTCTGTCTCTGTGAAAGGTTACCGCGCTCGCCAGGGTTTAGTCTCCCCCGCTGTAATGAGAAAGGCAAAAGACAAGCCTCTATCAGTCCTGCAACACCTACTGACAGATAGCATTTGGAGAGTGGAGAAAAAGAAGCATTAGGGAAAGAGCGAGAGAGCGTCACAGGAAGTAATACGGAAGCATGAGCATGACAGATCACGGCGGACATGCTTGACCAGGAAAAACAATCCTTCTCGCCGAGGGAGCGGCGCCGTAACATTTACCTATATGACACCTTCACGTCTGTATATGTATGTTTGTAATTTTCTCTCTCCTGGATCTGCACCTTGCAGAGTTTGACACTTTAACATCTTCCGCTGAACTATTGATATTATAGCTTCGACGGGCAGCATAAAAACCAGACATCTTTTAAAATATTGAGCAGGAATCTCAACATTATGGTTCCTGATAATATTACATTCATGACTCCCACTCGGAGATATTACGCTCACATTTCTTCCACGTCCTTTGGGCAGATTTTCTGAAACCCTTTCTCTTCCAGCCGCCATCGTTCCAGAGAGATGTTGTCCGAGGAAAATCTCCCCGTAGGCATGATGGTGGTGAAACCGGCCGGGATGCACGCGGATGGCAGGGTCAGCGTTATGTGTGTTGCGAGCGATGTGGTCAGAAGGCAGAGCTGGATGTTAGGTAACGCCAGCAGACGCTGCAGGCGCTTCAATCTACAACTGAGAGTTTTATATCGCCACAAAAAACCCATGTAGAGCCGGAGACGCACCAGCAGAGATACAAACACTGAGAGAAACACACTTGGAGCGAGGCAGAGGCAAACACCCACTCAGACGTTATATTTAGATCTTCTATTTAAGTTCCCAAAACACAAGAGGAGCTTACCAAACTCGACAAAAACACACATGGTTAAAAAGTGCTACATAACACACTCAGCAGTCCCTGTATGAGAAGGCGTTTGGTAGAAACGCCGTTTGAGAGGTGATTCAGAGGACAGCGTTTATTTAACCACAGAGATATCGACTGGAAGAAACTTAGAGCAACGACCTCAACAGTAATATCAACACTGAATCTCTATGTAACACAGATTCAGATACAGATAGTTGGTCAACATTCACACAAAGCCTTTTTACTGCAATTTCATTCATGCAATCAGCTACAAAGACCACAATCTAAATCTGTGTCCATGTGTGGGAAACAGCATTAATTAGCAATGCACCGATTCACTTTATTCACTTCCGCTACTGATTGAGATATCTGAGGTTCAGTATCGGCAGATATCAATCCGATTCAGATAAACAGTCCTGAATTAATTTAAAACATTTATAAATTTATAAACAGATATAAATGTAACGAACTGCAAACTTATTTGCACCCATACAGCACATTGAAAAATACCAATAGCTTCACCAACATGATTTTTCATGTTCACCAAACATTATAAATCTACTTTGGTTTGTTCAGCCAGTGCAATTAGGAGTGCAGCAGCAAATATAAAACCAATAATGAAGACACTGACCAAAACTACCTTGGTCAAACCTATAAAAAATGTAATGTAAAATAAATAATAAAGCATGATGTCAGTCAAAGTACAAAGCACTGAATTCAACAAAGTCAACAAGATCTGGATTTTTTTAAATATCATGAGACACATTTTAAAATTGGGTCTGCTGAGATTTATTGAAATAAATGTAGTATTTCTGTATTTTTCTGGTCTAACTTAACGCATCCCGGAAAAGCAAGAGGTGAGTTTTCACCAGAACTTCAGCAGACAAGCAGCACTCAGAGGAGTTTTGACCACAGCTCCTCTAAAAACGTTTAATTGTTCAAACGGCAAATTTTCCATCTTTACACAACAGTTGCTTTGCAAACGCAAACCAATAGCAGTCTGTAATCTTGTTTGTGTCTAATTTAACAAAAATTTTGAATTTATGTGGATAAATTCAGACAGTATATAAATATACAAATAGAGCTGTGAACGTCATTTCCTTGCAACATTGTTGTTTTTTATCGATCTATTTGCCTCAGAAGCTCCTTCTCCTGCTGCAACCTTGTTTGATCCGTTCGGTCCTGTGCATGAACCGCAAACTTGTGTAAACTCTGCCAGGCTGACAGCGATTGTATGTTTTTCTTCCCTTAAAGCTTGTAAAGGTGGGCTTACAAACTTCAGCACAAATGCAAGGAATTTTCAGTTCCAGGGCACAAACTGAAATCTGGGAGCTTACAGAAATGAATATTAATGCACAAGTTGGCAGAAGTACAGTCGGGGATGTATGTGAACGTAAAAGGTCACAGAGTTGGATCCAGGTTATAAAAGAAAATACATTTATTTTTGCTCAGTTAAGAGTTGAAATGTGGATTTTAAAATATATGTACCTTGGTTTAAACTTTGTCAACTTTTTCTTCTTTAGTCTGATCCCTTTTTAACAAACTAATTAGTAATTATTGCGTAAAATGTAAAGATTTCTGTCAGAATATTTCACTCTAAAAATAGAGCGATGAAGTTTAATTAATTGTCATAATTTAACTACAAATATGTTCTTTGCTATATGTTTTTAAAGGGACATTATGTAAAATGTACTTTTTTGAGCTTTACATCATGCTATTCCCTCATCAGATTTCATGCATGATTGAGAAATACTTTAATCTCCATGGCAACCATTCAGCTGTGCAAAACACCTGGGTGGACCTAGCCCCGCCTTTGAGGCACAGCTCCTCCCCCACTCAGCTCCTTCAGACTAGCCGGGGGCAGTTAGCAAGCACCTGGTGGAACTGCTCATCAGCTGAGCTCATTATAGGAGCAACTGCTCAGAGCTGCTGAAGACGTAGTTAAAGGGTTAATAGAGGAGTGAGTTTCAGAAAGAGCAGCTGTTTTTAAAGAGACAGAGGCCCAATTTCAAGGTGTTAAATTACAAAGTCAAATTTCTTTTAATATGTTCAGCATTTTTATAACAACTGAAGTTATCACAGTTACTTGATTATGCTATAAAGTGACACTATGTGCCTGGAAAACACATAATACTTCCCCTTTAAAGGTTTCAGGGTGAAATATTGATACGTAAAACCCCAATATGTCTTAAAACTCCAGCAGAAACACATTCACCACGCTCAGTGGAGGCATGTTACACACTGCTGCTTGTAGATCCACAGACACACTGGCGTGTTCACACGTTCCTCGACACCTCCAGGCCCGGCTGTGGTTTGTTACACTCCCTTCTAATATGATATGTGTGTGCAGGAGGCCTCTGTGGCCCAGTGCGTCTGACAGTATTGATGTACCATTTCTCACCTGCCGCTGCTAAATATGAGAGCATGGTAGCTGCAGCGTGAACCCCTGACCCCTCTGGGAGACACACCGGCATTCACAGTTGTGGGAAATAGGTCTCTGGTTCCCTAAATGCCTGTTTAGAGTAATGGTCAAAGGTATGCCTGCTGGAAGGGAACATTACTGGGCATGACCAATCTGCTCCCAAATGGAATACACTTTATGTCACTGCACCAATCTATGTAATTGACTTGGCGTTGGGCTGAAGCCATTATGGTTGAGGGTACTTTTTTTTTTTTCTTTTTTTTTTTACAGAACGTCAATGAAAAGTGAAATGCATGAGGATGGTATATTCTGAGAATGATTGCTTTGGACAGATCTGAATTGTGGGACATTTTGTCCATAAAGAACACCTGATATGTTAAATGTGCTTGTCAGGCAGCACATCCTGTGTGCCGTCTCGGTCCCTGGGATCCAAAGGACTGCTGGTTTGCACAGCATCCCGGGAGTATTCAATCTATCCACCGAATCGGGGACTGATTTAGGGCCGAGACAACAGGTGAATGCAATTAACTAGGTGGCAGAAGAAGGAAGCAGCAGCTCTCAGGACCCTGAGGATTGGATTGGAGAACAGTGGTCTGACTTATTGATTGGTACTAAACTTAGCAATGGCATGATTACAGTGCTGCCTGGATGCTGCATCTGAAAGTGAAAAAATGTGGTTTATTTGGTTGGTTTCAGTTCTGGATCCACATATTTAGGCTGACTTTAACGTTACACTTGGTAACGTTTATATTAAAAATATCTTTTGGATGTTTGTTAAAATTGTCGCTATGACCTGACAGTAAAATGTGAGACAGGTGAGCTACTCCGCTGGCTCCTCCCAGTGGTCCTACCCACCAATCACCAACCAATCAGAGTCAGGAGGTGGGACTTAGCGCTGTCTATCATGCTTATGTATACTGTTGTTTAAGCTCAGGATTGCTGGAGTGCAGACGCTGTGCTAATAGCAGAAAAACAACCTAAAGTTACAGGAAAACTACAAATTTCTTGCAAACAAAGAATAGATCAGAAAAAACAAAATATTTTAAAGTTTATAGAAATAACCACCTGGTCATTTTTTACATGTTTGGAATGATTTGGTACGAGGCCATTTACTAACAAAAATACCACACAGTGTTTGTTTTAGAGCAGAAATAACAAATTATTTAATATCATAATCATAATATGTGTTTATGAATGGGTGAATGACTTACTGTAGTGTACAGCATTAGAAATCAAGCCTCAGATGAACGTATTATTATTGTTTGACTTAAAATTGGTCAAAACGTATGAAAACAACTGTATCCATGTCATTTTTTCTGTCAGTAAGTGGAGTTTGTGTGTTTAAAGGTGCTTTTCTGAGCCTGGAACCCCCCAGAGACGATCATTTTAAAAACCAACAGAGGTACAAATGTGTGAGGATCCTTTTAAGTGCTGCTTTTTGTCTCTCGATTTCCCTGCGAGTGAACGCGAGTAGCCGGGCTAACCCATTAGCCTCTCCATGTACATCCAGGAGTCACACGCTTACACGCACCACGTGACACCGCCCCCACGAGCGACTCTGAATTTTTCATCATTGATCTGATGTGATTTCCATGCCTGGCCGTCTCTCTGCCCTGTCAGCTCTCTCTCCATCACAGCCTCGGTTGGCCTGCGGGGCTAACAGGGCGTGAGCCGTCGCCCCCTGTTTGTTGTTCCCCCACCATGCTCCAACAGCACTCTTCCCTGTCTTCCGCCCACCACCTCAGGCGATCACACGCACCTTGGCTCGGACGCTTTGTAGCCACAAGCATGCTGGACCTTTGGATGAGAGGCTGGTAAAACGCTCGATGTATTGACACTGACTGTCCAGCGCTATGAAGCTCCATCACCCCTCCTCCTTTTTGTCTTGTCTGAGCAGCAGCAGCAGCAGCAGCGGTTGTGTGTGTGTGTGTGTGTTTTAGGGGTAGCATAGAGGGTTGATATATGACTGCGTGGGAGGTACAGTCAGTACCCTTCGGCTCCTTCTCTGCCGTCTCCAGTAGAGGCTTTGGAAACGTCCTAATATCGGGCCAGAAGTCGGTGAGCGATGGCCGCAGCCAACCTGCTGATCTTAGCAGCGGTTGCATTAGTTCGCCATAAAGAAGCCGTGATTGCGAGACGCAGCGGGCGAAGACATATGAGGATGAATGACACCATATAAAAGGCAAACTCTGTTGCAGGATGCATTAGAGAGGCTGAGCTCCAAACAGCCTTCCTGTTCCAAATTTCAATCCATGCATTAGAAGTTGACGGCTTCAGGGGGAGAAAAAAGATACTTCACTCTGTCGGTTATTGGCATCTGAAGATAGGTGGGAGATGAATGCGGCTCGTTTGGTGACAAAGACTGAGGAAGAGCGCTCACGTCCTCGTGCATCACGTGTGACTGTGTGCTTGTTCTCCGTTGTGTTTGTGTGGATGAAAGCTGCAGCCCCCCCTGCGGACTGCTTCCTAATTACTCAGATCTGCGCTCAAAGTGAAGAAATAATGAACGAGGGATTTAATTATGCCTCCAGACAAAGGATCCCCGATGCCTCCACCACACTGCTGGCATGCTGAGATGGGTGAGGGCAGGTTAAACAGGAGCCCCCCTCCTCTGGGCGCGCAGAGCCGGACAGCCTTGAACGCAGACGTCGGAGGGCAGGGCTTGAAAAAAAGGAAAAGAT
The DNA here is from genome assembly GCA_010277075.1 of Poeciliopsis retropinna. Classification (NCBI taxonomy): domain Eukaryota; kingdom Metazoa; phylum Chordata; class Actinopteri; order Cyprinodontiformes; family Poeciliidae; genus Poeciliopsis; species Poeciliopsis retropinna. The sequence goes on along the minus strand of VMRM01000035.1, from coordinate 1,742,483 downwards.
GAGCAACATAGGTTTGTTATCTCTAACAGATATGACACAACCTTTAATTAGCGGGGATCCCTGAAGCTCTGGGCCTGAGATATAATCAGCGGACCTTTAGCGAGAGCGCAACCCTTGGCTATCTGGGTACCCCGAGGGCAGGCGCCCCCTCCTGCAGGGGGGCTGCCTGGCACTCCGGAGATGCCAGATAATGAGGAAGCCTGTCAGAGGGGCACTTCAAGGGTGCCCCTCCAAAGGCCTCGCCGCTTCAGAACAAAATCCACCATCAGCAGACACCGCGGCTTTGTTTCCTGCTCAGAGTCCTGCAAGGTGGAGGCTCCCCTTCATCCCCTGCAGTCTGTTCCCCAACCATATGGGGGGATTTCATTAAGAACCCATATATTTACATAAAAGTGCAAGGCGGCGATGAGTGCACAACGTCCGGTCCGACTCTGACCTGCTTGTGCTGCTCGAACTCTGGTGCTCGTCCTGATGGGGGAGCTGTGTCCATGTTGAAGCACAGAGTGCAGAGGTGGGAAGGAGCTGCTGCAGTCTGAAGATACTCAGCAGCCGGAGCTGCAGCTCCAGCACATTCAGGCAGGAATATGTGGATTTATGACTGCTACATATAGGATCAAACCGGCGGCTTAAAATTTTTTAAAATAAATAAATAAAAGCAACACAGCAGGGGGTGGAAGAGGATGTTCCTGCTTATGTAAAAGTTGGTGCTGAAGAATTTCCCAAACTATCAGAGACTAAAAGGGAACAACTTGTACAATTAGAAACTCAGACAAGATGCAATGCAAAAAATGTATTTTTACCAAGTATTTCTGCTTTGTAGAGGAAACGTCCCAGTACACTTGAAATAACACAAAACTAATATACAAGTAACAAGAATTAGTAGCTTGTTTTAAGTCTGTAATTCCTTAATATTGATTAAAAAGTACAAGAACTACTGGCAGATTTTTTCCTTATAACATGGGAAAAATTTATCCTAACAGGTGAAATAATCTGCTGGTGGAAATAGTACTTTTTTGTATACTAGAAATATTTTATTTGCACATGCAAACAGTAGAAAAACCATGACAGATTAAGAAATTAAGACGACACCAAGTCTGATCTAGATCTGTTAAGTCGGAATGAAAGTCAAAAGAAAACACAAATTTATAAGAAGCAATTAAAATCACATACATTCAAAATGAACATAATTTTTAAATGTTTTCTATTAATGTTAATGAATTATTAACCTAAAACAAGTTCTCTATCTTGCTGAAGTTATTTGTTAATTATCTTTCTTATTTCCACTAGAAACCAGACCAAAATAATATTTTGTGTTTTTGTGATGTAGTTTAACTCTCATACCGATTTTCTTTCATTTTAATGATAAAGCTGAAGCCGTATTGAGAAATGTTACAGTTACCAAGTGTTTTATCAACCCTAAAGTCCAGGACAGATGTGTTGAGTTGAGAGAAGTTTTATTCCAGAACTGAATCGGGTCTGTTGGGTTTTTCTTAACAAGTTAAAATCTATAGCAACAGAAGCTGTTCTGGTTGTGGCCCGGCTTTGAAAACTCTTTGATTCTCTGGTTTAAACATAAAGGTCTTATGCAGTCTGGTGTTTTCAAAGAGTTTGCCAAGCTTGCACTTGTTCATACATAGTGGAAGAAGAAAGATCTTAAGAGGAGAGCTGGATTCTTCCAGAGCAATTTGCAGCCGAGGATATCTGGGATCGAACCGGTTGTCATGAGCTGGAGGAACGATTTCTCTTCCAGCAAAAGGAGAGAAAGTTAAAAACTGCAGAAGTTTTTGGGTTTTCTCAGTGCGCTGCATTAGACTATTATTAAGAAGTTCATTTGTGTTATTAATTAATGTGTTACACAACAGATCTGAGGTGTTTTCCAGCTGACAAGGATTTTGCAGAAAAAGTTTCTGTTCAGTGGAAAATTTAGTGGAAGAAAGAACAAAAACTCCCAGAGAGCTACTTGTGTGGCATTTATAGTCTGTGATGATTTGGGGTGAATATAAAATTTTGTTATATTTTACTTTATCTCTGCTGCACAATGAAGAATAATACCACAAGAGATTGTTAATAACAGTAATAAATGAAATCATATGATAGTGAATTAACATTTTGTTTCAGTTGATTTGTTTTGTTTTCATCTCCAAAGTGTGATAGTGGGAGAGTGTGAACTCTTTCCTTGAAAATGTTTGAGTTTTACTGTGGAAAAGTGTAGAAACCTGAACGTCCTGAACACCTCAGCCGTTCCACGCCGCACTGTTGCAATAATTCATGCCAAAGGAGCCCCAACCAAATACCGAGTGCTGACACAGAGTTCAGGAGGACCATGTTCCTGTTTTGCTCAAATTCCTGTCATAAACTAGGATCATCAAAATTAACCAAAGAGCTGAGTGAAACAAATTCACACAACATCTAAGTTTGATTTTCTTGAATTGAATTACTGAAATAAATTCCCCTTTTGATGAAATTCTAATTTATTGAGCTGAACCTTCTTCCCTTGGAAGCAGAACCACCAAATATAAAGTTTTATGAGCGGAAGGAGCCGCAGAGCGTTACGGTTGGATCTGGAACGTTTCCTTTTGGTTACAATAAAGTTGTATAAAAAATATCTTTTAGCAGCTGAAGCAGAACTGAGCCACCAGCCAAACAGGTAAAACCGTGCAGAAGCAGCTGCAGGATGTTGCATAGTTGGTCAAAGGAAATAAACAGCCGTCCTCCTGATGATGAGTGAGTGTGCTGGTATTGATCAGCGGTCATACGATGAACAGGGAACCGGAATGTGCCGCCGATCGTTTGGGCCCCATTAGTCGCCGCTTGTATTGCCTCTGATTATTGCTGACGGTGCTTCCAGGCCGTGTGATGGCTTTTTACTGCTGGAACTGCTGTTTTTGATTTCTTCCTTCATTTTTTTTTTTTTGAAGATGCACAGCACCGGATCTTGTCTCTAAAGCTGCGGCTTGTACACAGAGATGTTGGCGGATGTTTTTCAGAGGAGATTAAACACAGATTTAAAAGCTTGTAACATGCACACCTGCTCAGATGCAATCCTGCCTCGAGGGTGTGTGTGTGTGTGTGTGTGTGTGTGTGTGTGTGTGTGTGTGTGTGAGAGTGAATTCTGTTCTGCAGCTCAGAAGATGCAGGCTGCAGCCGCGGTGACAGTGATGATGATGGTGATGGTGGTAATAATGATTACGCTGATTATTACCGGAAATGTAGTGATTGCACGAAGGACGCTGGCGAAAGTGAGATCACTCTTCTTCTTCTTCTCTTTGTGATCAACCGCGAGCTGTTTGCAGTTGTTGTTGATCTTTCTTTAATTGGCAGAGCTGCAGCGCGGGGAGTTAACTGAGGATATCTCTGCTGCGTTTGAGGGCTTTGATTTCACATGACAAAAAGAAAAAGGCACCGTTGAGAACATTCCAGCAACTCCCTTTGAAGGGAGTGATCTGGCAGTGCTCATTTGAATTATTAACTGGATGAGACAGACAGACGTGGTGGAAAAAAGGGAGCAAATGAGCGAGAGACAGAAAAACACACAGACAGGGAGATGGATTCCCATCTTCAGCAGGCAGCGCGCTCAGCCTAAACCAGATCAGATATCTGTGACGACTGATCTTCTGCATCAAACACTCAGGCCAATTATTCCCAACCAGAATGTATACTTGCTAGATAGCTGCCGGTGAGCTGGGCTTTTATTTGAATTAATAATGTCTTATTATCAGCTTCATTTTTGAGCAACTACAGGCCAGTCATCCCTCTGCTGCCTGCTTATTCAGTCTGCAGAGGGAGTGTCCCAGGGAAAGTCAATTCTCCGATGAGAAACACCCCGTTATTACCGCCGCGCCGCAGAAAGTCCAGGTAACGACTGAAAGACGACAGACTGGAGATGAAACAAGATGTTACAACAACGGCGTCTCACCAAAAATGATCCTGACAGATGTTCGCTTCAGCAGCTATAGCACACAGGCATGTTTAAGTCAGGCCGTTCTGTCGTATGAAGATAGCATCCCTGTTTTAATCCCACCTACACAGCTCAGATTGTTGTGCTGCTGAAAAGGCCTGAAATCCTTGTTTCTTGGCTCGTCTGCAGTAAAGCTCTCCTGCTGTTCTGGGATCTAAAGATGGAGCCTTGCATGTCGTCCACAGGGACAGATTTGTGATTTTGGCCCTGATGAATTAAACATGTCTCGACTGTATTAACAAGAATTACAGGCTCAGTGGTGGCGACACCTTGCTGTACCCCGCTGGTGACCCGTGCTCCTCCAGACTCTGCTGAGACATCGCGGTTATGAAGCCGGCTTGGATCGCTTTCAAGAAAGCCTCGTCTACGATCAGATGACGTAGCAAAGCCGTTTTCTGCTTTCCCTTTGTCTGCCGCTTTTAACGGCGTATCAAACAGAATTAATCAGAGAAAGGAAGCTCCAAGTCGCTTTGCAGCTCAGTGGCTGCAGAGTGATGTCACGACTAGGCCTAATAACCCGCCATTGTTGTTTTAATGCATCTTTTCCTGCCATGCATGCATGTCCTTGAGTGCATGTGAGGAGTGGCCACTGACTGTGGACGTGGCAATTAAAAGTGTCCCACAAGCTGCTAATGCCCCGGATCAGCTGTTCTAATGTTTGATGTATGAATCCACCAGGGACTTCATCAGCACCCCGACTCCCCCGTCTTCATGTTACCACCACCTCCTTCATACCCCCACCCTAACCTGCCCAACCCCTAGTCGTCTCTCCAACCCCTCCTCCTCCTCCTCCTCGGCGTGCACAGAACCTCCCCTTCTGTGTCTGAATGCTTATGTTGGCTTTTATCGCACACAAAGTAAACAGAGTCGCGGCAGCAGGGATAGTGAGAGAGAGCAGCAGCGATAAAGGTGGAACATGCACATTGTCTGCGCGCCGCTCGCCTCCATGCCGCATCTTCAGTAGAGACACAAAAGCCAGAGAGAAAGGAGAAATTTAAAAGGCGAGAGGAAGGCAAAGGGAAGGAAGTGATCCGAGGAGAGAGAGAGCAAGAGAGAGAGAGTGGGAGAGCCAGAGGAAAGAAAGAGCGAAGAGCGAAAGGATCTCCCTGCTAAATGCGCAAAGCGTCCCGTCACCCCACGCTGAGCTCCATGGCCAACTCGGGCTGCCTGCTGCTCTCCGGCTCCGGGATGCTGCCTCACTCGCTCCAGTGTCCCCCCGCGTTCCTCTACCTGCCCGAGGTAAGACTGAATGACGCTCGCCTCGCCTCGCCGCCGTCTTCCTCCCTCCTCCTCCTCTTCTCCTCCATCCGTTCGCTTTCATTCCTCCGTGCGCTCCTCGGCAGCACGTGATAGCATCGCTCTCGCTTTGTGTTGTTACTCCCCCCTCCCCCACCACCCCTCCTCCTCCATCCCATCTAACCCTTGACCCTCACCCCGGCTCTGGACGGAAGAAAAGAGGGAACTGGTTCAGCTCTCCTCTTGCTTTCCTGGCTGCTCTGGTTTTTGGAGTGAAATTAAAGCGGTCAATTACTGTGACGTGGAGTCACGCAGTGTTTGTGTACATCCCTGGTTTCATGACTCATTGTGCTGGGAAAAGCTGCTGCGAAACATTTCTTCCTCATCTTGACTTTTATCCGCAAATGGCTGCCAACTTTTTATAAAGTATGCTTCTTTTAATTTTGCGTTTTAATCTGAAACTTGCGGCCTGCAGGATGGCCATCACATGAATAATTATCTATCTCTGCAAATGAACATTGATTTTTTTCTTCTTTTTGGTTCTCTTTCTTTTGGAAATTGATTCTGCCACTGATCCCCCTCGTTTTGTGAAACCCAAAGGCTGCAATTTAAAAAAAAAAAATCAACAAGGTGACTCCTGGGGGCCCGAGTACCTGTCTGTCTGCTGAATTATTCACATGTTTTAATTCGGCAAGTTGGGGGATGATGGGTGGGCGGCTGGATGGGGGCCGGGCGTCCAATTCTGGTTTTACTGCCGGCCGCATGTGTCGCAGTAAACAGAGTGTTGCCACGGTGATTGAGGGAGGGAAATAACGATGGAGCTGCTCCCGATTGAACTCCTGCTTCCCTCATTTCCTACCGTTCCCCCCCCCTTCAGCATCATGGTAATGGCCTCGCCGCCCTCCCTCCCATCTGTCCAGAGCCGTGCGCCCCGCCAGCCAGCGGAGAAGTGGGGGGGACCAGGTGCCACCGACTGTACGGCAGCCAAAACCATCTCAACAGTTTTGTAGTCCCTTAATGAAACGTCGCCTCTGAAGTCGTTAGTTGTCGTTTCTATCTGACTGAATCTGTCTGGAAATATTTCAGGATTCTCCCCACGCTGCAGCTGTAGTTTCTTTCCTGTTAGATATTTGCGTCAGAAGCTCGCTGAGCCTCTTCCTACCTGTAAAAACAGCAATAAAGTGAGTGAGTTTAGGAGGGTTTACCTTCCACTACATCCCAAATCCTGAGGAAGCCTCCAGAGTGTGTGTGCGCGTGTGTGTGTTTATGTCCAGTCCTTTAAAAGACCAAGACAGCTGAAATTGAAACTTCCTGCGTGCTATTTTCATGAAACATCCCTTTCTGTTTCAGACCCTTTCATGTCTCAGCAGCTTTTGTTCTTTCGCCTCTCCTGGATCTTTTTTCTCCTTTCCGGTAAATCCTCGCCCTGCAGCGCTGAGAGGGGAAACAACCCTCTGAATCACACTGTGGCCGGCGTCCCGCCTCCTCCTCCTCCTCCATTCCTCTTCCTCCCGCATCACCCATCATTCTGCCCCCCACCTCCGCCCCTCGCCACAGTGCAGAACTGCAGCATCGGCTCATGTAAGATGACAGCCAGTGAACAGAAGGGGAATAGATTGAGGTGATAGCCTCTGCCTCGCAGTTTGTTTGCATTTCAAATAAGACACTGTATTAAGTTGGGCTCCGAACAGCTTTGCTTATTATGTGCGAACATGGCGCCGCATGAAATCACACCAACGCAGGAGTTTATTGCATAAAAGATTAGCAAAGCATACCTCAGTTGTGTTTGGGTGTGTGTTCCCGGACACTTTGCTTTAAATCACGTGTCAAACTCAAGACCCGGCGGCCAAATAACTGAACATTTCAAATTTCAAGTAGGAGTAGCACCTCCCACCAAAACGTAATTTTTTTTCAAAATGTTACTCAAGTAAATGTAACTCGTTGTAACTCGTTACTACCAAACGCTGTATAATTGTGATTTTTTTTTTGCAAACTTTCGAAAACTTAGGGTTGAAGTGGTGCTGACTCCCACCTGCAGGTGGCAGTATCTTCCTTTTACTACGTAGTTCATGATTGATGCAGCAAGTATCGATCCTGGAGAAAAAAATCAACCTTTGAATTTCTGTCTTAGACTGCAACTATTATTATTATTATTATTATTATTATTATAGTCACAGTTCTGAGTAACAAAACGTCATACACAAGTGCAAATATTTCTAAATTAACAATTTGTGATTTTGATCACAAAGAATCACAAGAACCAGTGATCAATCCTGGAGCGATTGATTATTTGTAAATGTGTTCAATAACATTTAACAAGAATGCAGAGATGAATATTTTAACAGTTTCCAGGTTTTATCAGTACATGGTGACACAACCATGAGAACACTGCAGCTGAGTTGGGCTCCCTGCTGTGATGTTTGCTTTGAGCCGTCGGCTTCAGCCTCGTCCCTCCGCAGGATGATGTCACCTCTCCTCACCCCGGTTTGGATGGTGAGGCTCCTTCCATGAGTTATGGAGCTGGATATTGAGGGAGTTATGAATTACAGTGTGCTGAGGCTTTTATGGGACGCGCTGCTCGCTGGCCGCTGTAGGCCTGTATTAGAGTATAAATTTATTTATGCCGCGCGCCGGAGCTGACGGGCTAACTCAGGTTTGCTCCTGCTAGTTAGTAGCTGTCTTCTGAGTCATAAAAACATGGCATCTCATGGATTTTCTATTTACCAGGCGCTGGGTGGGCATATGGCACGGCTCGTAAACGTAACTCTATTATCTAAGACGATGCTGATGGGTGGGAAGCATGGCGTTACTTAAGTCTTGTTATTGTCTCCATGCCACATCTCTCTCTCTTCGTCTTTCCCTCAGACTTATCTCCACATCGTACATTTTCTAAAATTGCCTTCCTTTGATCCGTAATTGGATTTTCTATCGTGGCATTCCACTCTGCTGATGTCTATTGTTATTCTTGCATCCATTGATTTCTTTTTTGTGGCTTTTTTCCGTCTGGCTGTTTCGGATCGCCCCCCCCGCCGGTCGCGTGCGGCTTCGGTGTCGCTCTGAGTGGTTAGGCCACAGAGACGGGCGATCCCTTCATGTCGGTGGATCCTGGGAGGAATTGCCCCGACTCTCTGGTTTCACCAGCATCCTCCTCTCCTTTCTACACACGCTCCTCTCCTTCCTGTGTCTGCATCGGCACACACACACACACACACACACAGATCCAGGGGCATTCTGGGAACACTCAGTCGTCATCCTAATTCCTGGAGCTCCAGCGTTTACAGGGGCAGGTTGGAGGCCCCAACCCGGGTCCTCTGGGGAAAAAATTATAATTCTGAGTTTAATCTCAGAAATTTTACTTTTATCTTGAGATAAAAAAAGAAAAGAAAAAAAGTCAGAAATCTGAGATTAAAGTCAGATATTATTTTGGCCCTAATGTTTTTCCGTAGCTATAGGAGTTTGTTTAAAGTCTACAATTGTTTCTTGTTGATGAAAAAATACTAATTCAACTGACAGATTAATTTGCTTGTAACATGGGTTTTGTGTTTTTACAGTGTATTTCTATCAGATGACTTTGTTTTGTCTTCCATTCATTTTAGTGACTACATTAATGCCTAATCCTAACCATCACCAATATACTCCAACCTTAACTAAAACTTAATTCACACCATGCCTGGAAACCCAGCTGGCAGAGGAAAATCTTCTCACTTTTTAAAAAAGACTTTTCTTTGTTGGCTAAGAGCATTTTTGGTTTGTATAAATACACACTGGAAAACAAATGCAAATACCTACGTTCACTTGAAAAGAGACAAAACTAACTGACAAGTCAGGAAGAAACAGAAGCCTGTTTTAAGTCAGTTACTGTTTTCATAAGACATTTTCCTCTAAGTCCATTAATCTGCCAGTGGAACTGAATTAAACTGGAAACAAGTTCAGTTTAATGATATAAATCAGACTTTTTTATGTGACTGGTTTCCTAAAGAAGCTGATTTAAATAGTTTTATAAGAGCTGTAATTGGCTATGAACGTTGCCCCAGACATTTATCTGAAAGGAAGTAGTAAAGAGTTTTTTATGATCATTTTGTCTTTATCACATATAGAAATAAGAGTTTCTCGAACTGTTTGGGCCGAACACACAACCCTGTGGGTTCCCTGAAGCTTCATCAATAATTCTGCTTCTTTGGTAGATCTTAAACTGTTGACTTAAGTTTTATAATCTTTTATATTTTGTCAGCTGAAAAAAATTCATCATTGCTCAAATTTAATTAAATCAAATTGTGCCATGTGTTTCATTTCCTCTCAATCTGTCCTCTTAGTGTTTAATCATTTTCAATAAACAGACTTAAAGTATCTGTGTTTAATCAGAAAATCGACTTTACATTAACATTTAAAGAGTATAATCAAAGAAAACCAGAAAACATAATTCATATTTAAAACTTTCAGTATAAGTATTTCAAAATAAAATATTTCGGGAGTTCCTTTTGTCTTTTTGACAGATTAAAAAAAAACAAACAGAAATGACTGCAGAGGCTTCAGCAGATTAAATGGGTGGATGAAAGATGGATGTATGAGAATGAAAGGTGCATGATGAGCAGAAAATGAATAAATGGATGGATGAAAAACAACAGATTCATCAAATTAATGGAAGGATGGATGTAAAATGAAAACAATTAGCAAATGGATGAATAGCTGGAAATGTTGAAATAAACAGTCTGAAATTACAACTTATTTTCTCCATATTTTTTTTTCACATCCAGAGCTCACCTGTTTTTCCAGTGTGTTCAGAAACATTGATTTCACAGAAAGTTTTACAATTACCAACAATAGAAGCAAAGAAAAACATACCAAAGAGTGAAGCCCAGATCTCCTGATTATTTCCTTTCTGTTGTGTTGTTATAGATAAACACTGTGTTTGAAATATTTCCATTATATCACGCCGGCTTTGTTGTTTATTTGCAGTCTGTTTAGTTGAGAGCAATTCACTCAGATTCAATCAGACACAAATCAAAACAAAACTTTAAACCCAATTTCATGGGCTCCAGAACGTTCCTCTCAATATGTTGTGTGTTTTGGTGTGAAATCATTCGCAGTCTTTCTCTCGCCCGCTGTTCAGCTGTTTTGTCCCTTAAACAGCTGATTCATAGCAGCATAACAAAGGCGGAGGGGCCTGATTGAAATGTTTTCTCACTTTTCTCTGCCCCGGAGGAGAATTGTAAATCACAGCTCAGTCGTTTATTTTGAAATTTCATTTGGTGTGTGAGCGAGTGCCGCCTTGTTCTTCACAGAGACTTCACAGACAGGCTGCTGGCGTGTGTGTGTGTGCGTGTGTGTGTGTTTTTTTTTTTTTTTCTTAAGGCTACCCACCGTCTTACTCCACTAGACCTTTGTAAATGGAACAAAATTAAATTTGTTCCCTGTATAGAAGTATGGCACAAACGGCAGTAGGTTTACTCGCTAACAAAGGTTTTTTCCACCGGGGGGTTGAGGTGGTGCTGGGTGGAGCTGGGGGGGGGAGGGGGTCTGGCTGTGCTTTTAATGTGCAGCTACATATTCGAGCTGACGTGTCTATATTTATGTTGCTACCTGTGAGGAATCCTTATCGTCCGGAGGTGGTGTTTGTGCATGCAGCCTGCTGTGCGGCGCATCAATAGATGTGTGTTTACATTTTGCCAATAATGCTAAATATCCCCCGGTCATTAATGGTGAGCGTTAGCTTGGAGAGCTCCTGTCTATTTTCTGGACCCGTGGTGTCAGGGAATTAGCATTCGAAGAGCTGCTGATGCTAATATACTCCACTTCTGGAAAACAAAGCTGCAGTTGCAGATGGCCTCACCTTGCAATAATTACAAACCTGCTTTTTCTTTTTTTTTTTTTTAGGTGGCAAATATCTAATGAAGCTTTTAATTAACATCAGTGCTGAACATTAACTGTTGCACAGCTCACAGGGCGGAGGAAATATGAAGCCACAGGAGATGTTTGTGTGCTAATTTGTTTGAAAGAAATGATCCGAGCTTTAAATTCAGGTCTTATCTTCCACCTTCGCTCACAAACAGAGCCGGAAAAAGATTATCTGGGGCCCTGAGCAGGGAGAGATTTGGTGGCCAATTAAATTGACTTTCATCATAAAATATTTTGCACATTTAACTGCAAGTTAGATATAAGACTTTTAAAAACAATAATTTACATTTTTGGACCTCTGTGAATTGCTAAGTCACAGATTCAGCAGGTTTTAAATAACTTCTGGAATCTTTGTTTTCCAAACTTTGTTAAATATTTAACAATCTATAAGTTAAATATTATTAACTTATAGATCTTTTCATTGCAAAAGATCTATAAGCAAATAACTAACAAGATTGTTTGTACTTATTTATTATTATACAAACAGCTTTTTGGTTTTGTCTTAAATCTTCCTGCAGGCTCAGTGAATGCAGTTGGTCATCTTTGTGTCTGTCTCTGAAATACACACGGCTACGTTTCACGACTTCCTTCTCATGCAACTATTTTATCAAACTCTTAGTTTGTTTATTCCTTGGGCCGGCTCTGCTGCAAACCTTCCTTCTCCTGAAATGGAGGAACTTCATCTTTTTTTAACATTGTGTTTAAGTACTTAATTAGGTTTTATTTAATTTTCCTTTGGGATCAGTGAGAAGTTTTTATTTTGAGCAGGAAGGAAATTTACTGCAGTTTTTCTTTAGCTTTGTGATTTATTGATCTTTAATTTAAAGAAAACCTTGACTTAAATTAGAGTTTTTTTTCTCAGACCAGTCAGGTGTTTAGAGACGTTTAAAACATAAAATTTTGTTACTACCACAAAAATGATTAACAGTATTAAATATAATTTGTATTGTTTTTATCTCAAAGTGTGGAGAAAATGCTTGAGTGTTCCTGTGTGAAAAGTGTCTGAACCCTGCAGTTAACGTCTAGATTTGCAGAGTGACGCTCCTCAGGGCCTCCTGTGGCTTATCTTGCTTCTGCCTTGGGCCGGCTCCGCTCAGAATGGCTCTGAGCGGAGCCGGCCAGACAGAGCGGAGGACCGTCCCCTCCCCGTCTGGACGGAGTTAACCTCGCAGTGGAAACTGTCTGCAGCATCTTCTTGTTTCCCTGCAGGATTTAATCTGACCCCGGGTTAGTAGTTTAGTTTTTTTTTTTTTCTTTTCTCTTCAACAAATGACACGCTAAAATGCTTAAGCAGTCAGAGCAGCTTGAGTCCAATTATTCCTTTACTGCAGTATCTCAGCCAGCTGTGATTATTATGTTTATAATGTAGTGTCACTCTCATACTGTCCTTCAAGCATTCTCCCCGCGGCGGGACCCTCTCAAATGAGACGTATTACCCTGTGTGCTGAGTTAACAGAGTGGCCGTTCGACTGAAAGCAAAAAAAAAAGAGCAGGCCATTAAAAGCACGGCACCTTTTTATCACCAGCAGCTTAATGGCAGTGGCGAACAGCGAAGCATTATTCCAGTTGTGCTCCTGCAAGCCGGTTTCCTCCACTGCCAGAAGGCATGCTGCTTCTGCTGCTGCTGACAAATAGATCTCCAGGCCAACGCTGAAGTTTTGTTTTTCAAAAGGTCATTATCTGTCTTCATCAGAGCAGGGGGCGCGTTGCATGGGAACCAGGTTGCAGGAAATAATTCCTCATGTGAAGAAGAAGTGGAGGAAGTTTCTTTTCCTAATCTCAGTTTGATTTTTTTTTTTTTTTTTGAAGCGGTGCATCTGAGATGTGTTTGACTGCTAAGAAGCACTCTGGGTCGCCTGCAGAAGAAGATCAATATTTGAACTCTGCTGTTGTGGGTCAGCATGTAGGGGTATATAAAATTAAATGGGGCCTGAAATTGATTTCAAATTCTCCTTGAAAGAGTCTACAGGTATCCTGAGATGAAGCTGAGAGGTGAAGTCGAGCCATGCAGAGCAGATGACCTCCACCCAGGCTGCTACACATAATTATTTTTGTTTCTCCAAATTAAATGAGCCCTTTTATATTGTTATTATTTTTATTATTATTCCAGATTGCAGCCTGCTGCAGTAATATAAAATAATAGCTGTGGTTCCCTGCACATCTCCACTGGCTGCTCCCTTTAAAACTGGGAAACAAACGACTCTGGGATGGACTTCAAAATAAAAAATGGGAACTCGGTTGTAGTTAATCTCAGCTCCGTGTTGCATGAACAATAGGAGACAGAAAAAAACAAAAAGCCGTGGAAGCTCACACTTTGTTTTTCCTTTGTCCTCGCAGGCAGCCAAACAGGTATCCCTCTGATTATTCGGCTTCTCTTTGTGAAATGGATAAGAAAGGAGAGAAGCTCATGTAATTTAGCTCAAATCAGCCTCTTCCTCCCCCACACCCTCCTCCTCCTCACTTTCCCTCCGCTCAGATGGAGAGTCTAAATATCACTGCTTTCTCTCGCAGCAGTTTGTTAGTGGAGCACGCCTCTGTGTTTTTCTAAAATCATCTATCAAGGTGAGATCTGTGGGAAAGAGCAGCGCCTCGGGCTTCCTCTCCGTGTGCTTATGAGGTTTTATTAGGTCCCACAGGACCACTGCTTTGGTGTGTATTAAAAACAAATGGAACTTACAAATTACACATTACAGCCTCCACAGGCTCATGCATCCACCTTCCTGTCTGCGCGCGTGTGTGTGTGTGGAGGTGTGTGTGTGTGTGTGTGTGTGTGGACATATGTGGTCAGCTAATGAAGGAATGTTTCTGTTTTAGCTCTGCAGCCGCTCTGCGTTACTGTCGGGTCGGTCCGTCTGAACCGGTCACTTTAACAACAATTCAGCTAAAATGACCAAAAGAAAAAAAAAAATCCACATTTTTGTTTTATTTTTTCCTCAATTTTGTCGTATTTTGGTGCCGATCTACTGTAAAATTTATTAAACAATACAAACAAAAGCTATATTAAATATAAACAAATTAAATGTAATATTTCATAATTTTTTAAAAGTGTTTTGTGAATTAAAGTAGCTATGTTGAAAAGACAAATACTTGCTTGTTTGTACAGTCTCACTTTAAGTAAAACACCATGTGGATTAATTATGTTTAAATAATAAAATATTTCTGTTTTCCTAAAATCCATCCCCAAATTTTCAAAATTTCTCATTTTAATCTAAATGACTTTTTTGACGCTTCTATAGATAAATCAATATTTCTGCAGCTAAAATCAGAAAAAAATCTGATTTTGGGATTAAATCTGGAAACCTGAATGTTGTTTTCACTTTTCCATCTTATTTAATCCCTGGATAAATAGTTTAATTATTAACATGTCGGATTATTTTTGGTGTTTTTGGCTCTAGAAGAACAGAAAAAATTAGATTCATGGATAAAGTCAATTTCAGAGTTCAGAAGAAAACATTTTAAAATAAGACAAAAACCAAAACGTCTGATCATCCTGTGATGTTTACAATGCTGTGGTGAAAGATAAATAGATCAGAATGCAGATTGTGTGGAACTGATTGTCACCTTAGTTTGTATTTCTACTTATTTAAGTAAAAAAAATACAAACGCTCGATGAAAGTTTTTAGTTTTTACTGCATGAGCAGAAAAATTATCTGCATTTGGTGAAGATATTTCAGTTTAGGAAATCAGAAGTTCTAGATAGAAATGGGATAGAAAACGCAACTAATGTGGCAGCCAGAGCAGAAAGTTTAACTTTTTTAAAACTGTTTTCAACACATAAGGTTTGTGAAACAAGATTAGAAAGCTATTTATTTTAGCTAAGAGAGGATTCAAAAATTATCTTGCTTAGAAAATATAATTGTCCAAGTTTTTGAGAACATTTCTGCTTCCCAGCCTCAAGAAGTACAAATTTTTCTCAAATGAGTAAAAAAAAAAAAAAACGAATAAAGAATCTGGTTTCTGTTTAAGATTCTGAGCAGTTCCTTCGCGGCACAAATGAGTCAATTTACCGTCGCTATCGAGAGTATCTGCATGGTTAGAGACTACAAAAATTGTGTTAAAAAAGAAAAAGCGATATTATTAATTCCACTTTGGATGAGCCGCGGTGGAGGATTTTCCATTGCCCAGCCTTCCTATTCATCCCCTTCCTTCTAATTTAATGACTCAGAATTGTAACTCCAACGTTGTTATCATTCAGCAATAGCGAGTAATGAATAGCAATTAACGTTTTCAAAGGAGGGAGTAAAGCTTGAGAGACACTGCTTTTCACCCAGAGATGTTGAATCGCTGCTGCTGCTGCTGCAGAAAGCCTCTAATTTAACCATCCAGCTGTTTTGGGTAAATAACTTTTTCTCCTTTCTCTGCAAACACAAATAATCATTCTAATATCCAACATATTCCGGCTTCCTCAATGAACTGTAATAAACGGTAATAAATTACTCTGCACATTTTGCCCAATGATTGCTCTTTCTGGGGCCGGGCAACAAAGTGCTAATTAACTGGATATGAATGAAATTGTGGGGCAGCGCGGCACCGACAGCGGGGGGAGACAAATGCGATTTGGTTGTGTCGTGAGCGAGTGGAAAATTGCTGTGTAAATTGGAGGTTGTTGCTGCAGAGCGTTTTTCTGTGTGCTTACATTTCATGGGTGAGAATCCAATCTCACAGGACAGCATGTGCGGACTGCCCTCTCTGATACACTCCACCGTCCTCCACCTACTCTATGATAGTGCTCTAAAAGCTCCCCAAATGCCTCCACACACACTCCGCTGGTGACACAGAGAAACACAAACACATATTTCAAAAGGTAAAAGCGATTGTCAGGCCCAGGAGGAGGAGGAGGAGGTGAAGATGTAAGCCTGGAAATTTGACTCATCTTCCAATTTACCAAACTCCCCCGACGCTCCAGTTCACACAACGTAAACAGAGCTAATTCTAATCGCCGCACTCGTTCCCTCCTTTTCCTCCCCTTTCTGCATATTTGCGCCGTGCTTTCAGCTGCGTGTAGTGGCCACTTGAGTCAGAAAAACACCCCGCTGCCTCTTCCTCCTCCTCCTCCTCCTCCAGACTCGCTCATTGTCCGTTTTCGCCTCTTTGCACTTTTTCATCTGTGTCTGCAGTGGCCGTTTTTATCTATGGGTGCGGGCAGTTCGGGGGGAGAATTACGGTGACAGAGTCATGGAAATGATAGGCCGGCAGTGAGATATCTCTGCCTCATAAATTCTACATTGCTCAAGATAATTTACGACGGGAGGTTTGTGTGCGTAAGACAGACAGTGCTCCGCGGTATCCATCCACTCCAAAGCCTCCTTTCACTTCAGCCCTGCAAGTGCACTCGATTTATCGGATTTATTTTCTCATACGTTCCTCTGGTTTCCAAAGCATCACTTTGAATGATTAGGATCATTTTTTCCCCTCACCTTTTATTTTTTGCTCTGAATATGCCTGGGTATTATTTGTTCTGTCAGGATTATTACAGATAAAAGAGCAGACTAATAGATCTTGTGCCGCGTGTCTACGGCTTTACGATTGAGAGGCCTTCACCGTGAGGGATTCTGCCATCAGCAAAGGTCATCAGCTCCCCTGATTGTGAGCTATGTGTGTGAGGGCAGGCCAGAAGGCAAGAGGGCTCCCAGATTAGTGATCAGTCTCCATGAATATATCTCCTTCAGCTCTTTGCATGCTTAAAACCAGCCCACTTTCAGCCAATTTTACCACCAATTAAATCTTTCTTTACTTCATCTTCATCATCTTGGAAATAGAAGTTACAGCAGATATTTTTGGATTGGCTCTCAGTTTTATGTTCATTTATTTTTAAGAAATCAGGCTTTGGCAGCTCAGTTTATCCAGGAAATAATCTCTTGGGTGAATGATTCAGATTTTAAAATCCCACAAGAACAGATTCTGTTGCTGGGATTTCAGATGTTCAGTTTCATTTAAAGTCATTTTGTCAATAAAGTGACCAATTTGAGCAGGAAGCTAAAGATTAGGGTGATGGGATGAAGACTTCAAAAAGAAATCAAAAAGCTGGTCGACAATTATAAGAAGGCTTCATTGTATTCCAATAAACTTTTTGCAAAAGATTACAATGTAAACTAATGAAAAAAATGTTCAAAATGCCATTTTTATGATGAATATTTTTTAAATCGAGACTCTTTTACTCTTTAATTTAAATAATCTACCAGAGGTTTAAATAATTTGGTGCCTATCTGTAATTTACCGTGCGTGAACTAGATTTTAGGGTCTGCTCCTTCCCCTTTAGCCTGTTTTCGGTCTCACTTGGTGGAGTATCTGAGCTTGTGTTCATCTGAGTGAAAAACAGCAAAACGCTAAGAATAAAACCAGCTTGAAGCTGCGGTTCTGTTCCCATCGTTTGTGTAAAAAGCCGGTCAATAGATTTGGTTTGTTCATTAGCATCGCCTGAACCTGCGGCACGTTTTCTTACCTGGGGGTTTCCACCATCATTTATTACCATGTTTTATTGTTAATGTGTGAACAGACAGCCGACCAGCCTCCCATCACACATTAACATATTAACTCCTGGAGGACACACATTTATCCTTTGGAAAATGGTTTCTGGATTATTTTTATGCATCGTCTTCCCTGCAATGGAACAATTTGCTACCTTATTTTAGGCCCCAACAACAAAACTATGGATGTTTCTCAAACCTCCATTTGTTAAAAAGTTCATCCATGTTAAAAACGCATCAAAACTCAGAAAATAATCTTCTGATTGGGACTGAAGATAAAGGTCCAAATATGTTTTCTAGAGAGGGTGAAGGTCCAGAGCAACGTCTTAATGTTGATTACTTTAATTACTTTTAATGGGTTAACAAATAAAGAGCTAAAACATAATGAGTAACATGAAAAGTCAAAAACATCAAAACAACAGAGGTAAAAGTTTCATAAACCCAGAGCAATCTGGTGTAAAAAAAAAAAATCATATTTTAAATGATTATTTTTTCATTTCAATCCACCATTAGACAGCCAGTAGGATGTTGATTTTAGTCCAGTTTATGATTCTGTTTGTGTTCTTCTTTCTACTGGCCGGGTCCAAATTGATTTGCTGTCTGATCCGTATCGGAGTCTGGATTTGAACAGCTGCTGCTCCAAGTCCTTCATTTCTTTAACATCTAAAGTTTTAAGTCGGATTCCTTCAGGGCTGCAGGAGTTTTGGCTCAAAGAGCCTTTAATGACACCAGCGACAGTTCTGGAGAAAAATGCTCAGCAGAAAGTTCTGGTCAGCTTTTTCTCTTCAGCTTCACCAAAATAACTTAGAATATAATAATATTATACAGTTAAGCAAAACTCCTGTTTGATTGAACACTTTTTAATTCGATAAATCTTGACCTGATTTTCATTTTACGCTCTGAGTTGGACATTAAATATTATAACAGTTGAAACAGACGTAGAAATATTTCTAGTTGCATCTAGAAAATGAAAAATAGTTCATTTATAAAGGATGTTCCTACCAAAAATAAGTCAAACCAAACTTCTTCTTTTTTTCACATTTTTTAGATTTATTTTCTTGTTTTTTCTTTGTAGGATTAAAAATTATTATTTTTCAGCGTCTGGATTTTCCTATAAAGCTGCTTTATTTCTTTTTACATTTTTTGATGTTTAAGTAAACTTTTCATCAATATTCAATTTGTATTCTGTTTATTTCCAACTTGAAAAGCGTAGAGTCAGGTAACCAGCAGCATCCATAACAAGCGTTTAATTCTTTTTAAATACAACATGCTCTGTTTTTAGAGGGAAACTTGCTTATAATGTTCACCAGCATAAATGAGCTGGACATTTTTATGAAACTGTTGAAGATGCCTAAAACCCGCAGCTTCAGAGTTTGAAGTACCAGCAGGTTTTGTTTGGCAGCTTTCTGATTATTATATTAGCAACTTGTTGGTTTTAGGTTTTATGTTCTTAAAGATTTAAGTTTAAAAATCCAGAGATCGCTTAGAAATTTAGAACCAAAGACTAGAATCAGGTGTTTTACTCTTGTGGAAAGTATAAAGCAGACTCCTGTTTTTTCTCCATTGGTGTTTTTGCATGTAAAGACGTGTGAAATGCACAGTGAGGTAATGAGCTTTGACACTAATTCACTGAGAGGACTTTCCATCTTGTGGTCACTCTCCCTCCTGCTTATTCAGTTTTCTTGTCCAGGTCTGAATTTCCTCGCCTCAGTCCCAGGCTGATCCGATGAGCAGAAGATGGCTGCAGGCCGCCGGCAGCAGAGGCCTGCAACTCAGTTAGCACCCAGTTTAGATTTGAGCTTTATTTGACTGGAGCGGAGCCTTTAGACGTCTTTTTCAGTATCGGTCGTCCTGCTTTCTTCCACCAAGCTTTGATTGGACGTCTCAGCAGGAAGAGACGCACCTTGAGGGACCGATCAGAGTCCGGTGGGAGTGGAGGTGGAGCGGTACGGTTGGAGCCCCAACGGGACTCAGGAATCTCTGTCCTGATCTCCATGTAAACCAGCCGCTCAGGGTGTAGGAGCCGCGCGCGTCGTGTGTTTGTGTTTGTGGAATCCTCTGTAGGGTTTCCAATCAGCGCCGGTATTCCCAACACGACTCTGATGTCAGCGCACCTGCTTATTGCCACGGCATACCTGTGTCGTTTTAACTAGACAGGATGCACAATGGAAGCAGACAAGGCTCTTTCACAGGGGAGTTAATCTAATCTACTCGCACTCAACTTGGACATTGGCTGTCACTGACATGCCTGCGTCGTCTCCAATAAACCAGGTGAAGGCAGAGCGCTTCGGCTGCGGCTCTGCAGGTAACTGGGCCTGGCACTCTGCTGGGCTTTCATGTTAACCCTCCCCGGGTTCCATCCAATCATTAAACATGAGCGCTCATTCTCAATTTGGGGCTCCTCTTCAAATCAGTTACTTTTGCTGTCGTCTTGTTTCAGAGAACGGCCGTGATGCGGCTGACAGCGGAGGCTTCCAAAAAATATGTAGCTGCCTGTGGCTGCAGCGTAGTTTCGTCAGGCGTTCTGAGACCTGAACCTCCACCAGGAGGCAGATGTTAACACACCTCCTCCTCCTCTTTCTTCTTCTTCTTCCCTCTCACGCTGCCTGCAAAGGTGTGTGTGCACACAGGTGACAAGTTGGTGCTTCAAGTGCTCAGCAGCAGGTTATTTCCTCTGAACCAGGGCCCTTATTTAATGGTAATTGTAGCAATTAGCATGTGAATGAGGTAAGAATTGGATAATAGAACTAAGATAAATATTGATGTTAATTCACATCGGTGAAATGGTGTTTATGTGTTGGTGGGGGAGGTACAAGTTCCCGTAAATTCATCCTGAACTCTCATTTGCATGCATTAACGCCGGAGCAATTACCACCTCAGAAAAAAAAAGAAAAATAAAAGCATCAGCGGCGCTGATGTTGTTGAAAATAAATCAATTACTTTTGGAAGGCGACCGTGTCAGATCGGGAGGAAAAGTATTCCCAACTTTCTCCCTTCAGCCTTATTTGCTTTGGTGTGTGAACCAGTAAGCAGCTGTTAGGAAGGTTAAATGACATCCATCATGTGTCTGACAGCTGACCCGAGGATGAGGCTCTTCATTCTGACTTTGTAATAGCAGCAGCTTCGCTCACAAAATGAGACAGATGACCTTGCCGGGTCCATTTCGTGGGCTCCCCAAAGCTCGCTGATCGCAGGTGTATAACAGGTGATGGGACCGTGTCATTTTCCCTGCAGAGACATGGTGGTAGTTAAAGGGGTGAGGTGGGAGGGAGGAGAACGGCGAAGACTCAGCGCCCTGTTTTCCAAGCTGAAAGAGACGAAGTGACCAGAGAAGGCTGATGCTGGGAGGTATTCCGGGTCCTGGTGGGCTGCTGGGACCGAGCGCTTTGTCTCAGAAGGAAAAGTCGGTTTCCATCTGGACGTTGTGCAGGAAGAGAACCTGCACCTCAACTAAAAATACACCCCAACATTCACATGAGTCGCCCTCATCCCCCTCTCCCCTCCCTGTCTGCTCTTTTTGAAGGAAAAATGTGAGATGGAGAAGAAAGAAAAAAAGCAAAGGAAAGAGTGCAGTGCCAGGGGCGGGCGGTGGAGAAAACCTCATTTCTTCCGGCGTGCTGCAGCGAGTGGGTTATTGAGGTGGCTGTAATTTGATAAGGAGAGGAAACTCAATGGACTGTGAGCAAGTCAGCAGTTTGAGGCCAGTCACATTTCTGATGTGATGTGGAGGAGGCGGTGGTCCTGACACTGTCGGCTTTTGCTCTCCTCTGTGAAAAGAAACGGAAAGAGGAGCTACGTTTATCCTCCTCAGGTCCAATTGTCTGTAAGTCTGAGTCGGAGGTGCATTCCCAGGCAGATGTGCCGTACACATCGGTCTGATCGGTCTAATCTGCAGATCTCCCCACCGAACCCTTTCCCCCTTTTATTTCAAGCGCTCCCGCCTTTATCCGCACCTTTCCCTCCGTGCTCTGAATTTTAACTCCCCTCACAAAGTCACTTTTTGTTGTTGTGGCTGTTTCTCACTTGCTAGATAAGAGACACAAGTGTGATCAGCGGATCCTTTGAAGTTCCCATAAATAATCGGGCGGCGTGGCCCGCTCCGGAGCCCTCAGCTTCCAGTTCAGATCAAAGATTAGCCTCACGTCGGCCTCAACCCTGGAATAAAGCACTTTATTGGATTCCAAAAGCTGGGCAGGCAGGCCCCCTTCCTCTCTCACCGAGGGTCCCTCGCCAGACACAAGGCCCGAAGACTTTCACACGCAGCCTATCGAGCTGTTTGTACTCCCAGGATCCACAAGAAAGAGAAAACAAGAAAGCCTGAACATTGCTGACTTTTTAATCAACAGCACGTTCAGAGGCAATCAGCAACCAAGGCCTGATGTCTGAGAAATCTCTTTGTGGAAAAAAAAATAGGACAGGGGGATTTTTGAAGCTACTGTTAAACAGGCTGTAAAATGCTCCCTCAGACCTGCGGGGCTTTTGGAAGTAGTCAGAGCCGTTCACACATGAGCAGACTCCCTCATCTGGCTGAGGGCGAAGTCAATCCGGGGCCCGGTGCACGAGAGCCGGGGTCCGCCATCTGAAAGGTCGGGGCTGGCCTCCTCTGGCTCCTGGGGGCCACCGGCAGCATTCAGATGTGTGAGCTGGTGTCGATAGCCACTTAAAACGGGGATCGCTCAGCCTTTTGTGGGGGGCTGACGTCCCCCACATGTTACATCGCTCCCAGTAAGACATGAAGAGCAGAATTATCTTCCTTCATGCACCTCCCACGCGCAACCTTTCAGTAAGTATCCCGTACCACTCAACTGTAAGAGTTATTGTCAAGACTTTACGGGTCTACAGGAGCATCAACAACACTGTGTAAAACATTAACAGGCCTGTTTAATATCCTCATCCTCGGTTGCTGCGGCTCTCCTAGCATTGCACATTTTTGACAATAGGTAATACTCAAATCGCTCTTGCAGAGCCTAAATCCCCATAAAAACACATCTCATCATGGCAGCTGTATTCTCCGGGGATTTGATGTTCATGTCATGAAAAGCCGTAGTGTGGAAGCACACTGAAGCGCCCACGCACAGATTAGGCTGGTCATACCAGCTCTCTCTCAGTTTTTACATTCCTTTCTCTGATTTTTTTTCTCATTTCTTTTGAAATATACTTGGTAAACAGCTGAGGATTGCACTGAGGGACGGGTTTTATGAGCATCAAAAACTTAAAAAAAAAACCTTTCCTGCGAGGTGGAAATAGTTTCAACCTGAGAAGCTGTTCAGAGTTGTACAGTGAAGAGCTGACTGAGCCAAAGATGAGATGAAAAATAATTCTGTCAGCAGACACTTTCTCCTCACATCACCCCATTGCTCTCCTAATTGATAAATGATGTCCCGTTGGTTTCATCAAGGTCAGCGTACAATTAAAACTTTCGCGATTTATCAGGCGAAGAGCAGAAACCAGAATCAGCAGGGATTGATGTGTGATGACTCCAACATGTAGCCGCCATGTAGGCTTTGACCTGCGCGGCTCGCCGAGGACGCGCTGCGCTTCACAACTCCTCAGACATGCAGGATAAATCCGTCGCCGCACATCTTTGGCAACCGCTCCATATTTCAATATATGCTAATGTTTGTGTTTCTGCCACTCTGGCTTTTTGTTTTCATGCATCAGCAAAATGAGAGGAGACTTCAGTTTGACGTTCCTGCAGAAACTTTACCAGACATGTTCAGAAGCCATATTAGGTACTTCCCTGTGCTTCCTGTCCAAATAAAAGCCTGTTTTAATAAAACGAATAAAGCAGATTTTCCCATCGAAATCAATTTAAGTTTGTCCACTGGTGCATGATGCAGTGACATCTAGTGGCATGAATGGCAAACTGCAGCCAAATAAAACACTGGCTAACGACCAATTCAGAGATTATTTTTAATTAGCTGTTTATTTATCCACTACTTGAATGGTTTTTAAATGGTTTCATTTATTTATTATTTAAATAATTGAAACATCATAAAAATGAGTTTACATTAAAACCTTTTAGAATAGATGGTAAAATTAAGAAACCAGTTTTTATAAATGAGTTTCAAATTGGAATAAATTGTCAGATTTGTGACAATTTTGGCAAATTATTTTGCGGCTGAGGTGCAGCGTGAGAAAAGCTGTTTTTCCCAGGTTCTGAGTAAATCTTGGAGAGGAGCGGATGTGATGAGCGGGTTTTGAACCTACACCTGACCGGAGACATGAAACGAAGCAAATATGAGGGTAACTGGCCCCAGGCAGCCTTATAAATAAATAATTGTTTTATTATTCTCTTCTGGACCACCGCTGAGCACATCGACGATGATATCAGCTGACAAACGCTTCGGACAGAATAATCAGCGTCGTCCAAGAAACGCGGAGAGGTTCGTTTCGATCTGGTCGTGAATAATTTCCGGATCATCCAAGCTTGAAAATTAACTTCAAGTCCATATAAATATTTACATTTAGATAAAAAGTGCAATTTTAAGAGAAATCTCAAATTTCAGTATTTCATAACTGCTTTAATGAAAATAATTTAGTTGCACAAAAGGCTGTGAAGATGTGAAAATCTAATTTAGAAAATAGATGTAAAACATATGATAAAGTATTTTGTTAAAGGTCCTTCAGCAGAAAGTAGTTCCACTTCAGTCTCTTTATTCTGGGTTGAGGTTGGATTACTGCCACGTCTTAATCTGAGAAATTAAAAGAAGCGCATGTCCTCCCTGATTGGCTGTGAGATGAAAACCAGGATGATATCTGCTGCAGCATGAATTCAGAGATCCTGGCAGCGGTGAAATGGGAAGCCATGCTCTGCCAGGCCAACGCAGGCAGGATACAGCCTGCAGTGCTCTGCTGTTGGGCGGATTTCCATTTCCAGAATCTGCATTACCTTTGCATATGAATTAAAAAAAAAAAAAGGTCATTAGAAAGTCTCCTTTTTGATGTCTGAGTGATAAATAATATATATAAGCTTTTGCAAGATATGCTCTTTCAAGTCTTATCTGCGGATCTTTTCTTAATATATGCGCTACATTGCTGTGCATGTACATCCTTTGGTGCACATCCCCCATGCATACTGGAGATGTATGTTAATGACTTTAATGGGCTGTTCTGTTTCCATTTAATCAGAATCTAAGTTCTGGGATACAGCTGTGTGCTCAGTGGTGTCAGGGAATCGTGTTCAGGCCCAGCTGAAAGCCGCACTCCCAGCATCCCAGAGACGAGACTCAGACGCCTGCTTGATTGCACTCAGCAAGCGTGTGTAGAAGGAGAGGTGTCAGGTGAAGTTTAATGTTGGTGGGAGAGAAATCTCAGCGTGAGAGAAAGAAATACGAGAACTTCTCTTGATGTGTGGCGGCTGAAGTCTTGCGGCGTTCACCTCGCTGGATGTTTGACGTTTTTTTTGATGCTCTGGGTTTTTGGGCTGAAAAAAGAACAAAAGATAAATGCGTTTCGCTGATATTCTATCAACTGTAATGAGTTTCATCAAATTTCAGTGTTTACTTCTGTTCGTCTCTCTTTTCCCTCGCCCGTTTCCATCCTCCCTGCGGTGTTTCGTTGGCTTTCCCTCCCCGGCGCAGTGCAGCCCATCTAACTGAACCTGATACTGAGATTTGTGCAGCTAATTCCCTGCACTCACACAGCTCAGTGTGGTGTCATAATTGGCACACCATTGATTTATGTCTCCTCTTACAGCGCCCTGAATGGCTGATGAGTCGAGCTTCCTGTCATAATAGGCCTTGTCCAGGCCTCTTGCCGCTCGGCTGCTCACCACACTCCTTCCTGTCCTCGGCTATTTGTTGTGGCTGAAACCCGCCTGAAACTATGTTAATTTCCTTCTTACATGGGGACAACATGGGACAAGCGCTCATATATTACCTTGTAGTTAATAACGTTCTTTACATTTCGGGTCTTTAATGGGATTTGAAACCACATGCATCCACGTTGCCGCAGCTATGCTACCCAGTAATTACATTGCAGTTGTCTCGTAATGTGATGCAAGACTCCACTAGAGGTTAATGGCTGGAGCACTTTTATTTAAAAATGAGAATCTCTATCAGTGTAACCCATGCTAAACCCAGGGAGCCATGCTGGAGCGCGCTCTCTTTCCCAGGCGCAGCAGCAGGAGACTCTGGCGCCTGCCGGGAGCTGGCTTCTCCCCAGGGGTTTCTGTAATCTTGTTGTCCCACAGTGGGGAATGCAAATGGGGGGGGGGTGCAAAAGGAGGGCTGCAGCCCCCCGAGAAGCTCCGGGCCCCGCTTGGAACGCTCTGCACCATCTTCCCAACAAACTCTGCACTCCCAAAATTCTCTAAGTAAGCAGTAAAGGTGCATAAGTCATCACAATCCCCCCTCGCAGGCTCTGCCCTCATCGATTTGTTTGTTGGATCCAAAGAGAGAGAGAAGGGAAAAAAATGCGGCTGATGAAATTGAGTCGTCCGTTCTTTCTGCTGTGCGTTGATGATTCTGTGACATACGGTTATCGTCTCCAGCTTTGCTCTGCTTTACATTTGCATGTAAACAAACAACACAATCCATATTAAGCCGGTGTGAAATGAGAGATGTATGAAAAATGTATCGAAAGCTTGAAGCTATGTGTCTGGTAAGAATAGATCTATAGTATATTCTGTCCTGATGTTTTTACTTTTGTCTTCTTGCTTGCATTTCATTAAAGTTTCAGATGGCTGGTTCTGGGAAATCAGATCACAAAGGCAGGAGATGCACTGAGATAAGACCGAGGAGGGCAGGGAGGCGCGGGAGTGACAGAGCTGAGTCAAGGGTCGCCCGGGTTACGAGTGGTGAGCTGGAGAGCGAGCAAAGCTGAGATCAGTGGAGGGCTTTAGCCCCAGGCGCAGACTCCCTGCGTCCGTGGAGCTGCCGATCGGACAGGCGGGGCTCAGCCAGATGAGCTGTCAGGCAGGACTGGGCGCATCCACGAGAGGCTGTGTGAGAGCTGCAGCACGTGGACGGGAGTGGAAGAAAACGACGAGGAGTGGCAGGAAGGCAGGCAGAAAAACCCCAGACCTTGTGTTTCTAAAGCCCAGCTCATACATTGCTAATGCCTGGAGTAATATGGGTCTCATTCATAATGGATAAACCCTTGGCCCCTGCTTGCAAAGTATATCATGCGCACTGTAAAGAGGTTAAAGATTGGGTTATGTTTGCCGGGAATGTGGCGACCAGTTCTGGCCCGAGCGTAAGTGTATGCTGCTGTTGTGGATGTGAAATGCAGGGAGGGGCCACTGCAGTGGAGGACTGGAGGGCCCGGGGTGGGGGGAGAGGGTGGTGTACAGCGTGAAGTGACCCTGTTGACAGTGACCAGTGTTGTTTCTGTTTTATTTGATGTAGCATCAGTAAATAAGGCGGAGGTGCGAGACCCTCCTGAAGGTTGCGTGGTGCAGCAGAGACCCGCAGGGTGACGATGATGGCTGAGAAAAAATTAAGAAATGTTCCCCAGAGCCACTTTTAACCTCCGACACAATCGGCGCTCTCAATTAAAAATGTAGCAGACAGAATTTAGGAGAAGTTGAACCATTGCCCTGCAGCTCCTCAGTGTGTCACCAGCACTCTTCGTCCTGTGATAGTCGAGCAGAGCGCGGCGCGGTGCAGATGAGGTGAACTGCTTTTTCAAGATAGAGCATCGGTGAAAACACTTCTTCTTTCCACTTCTTCCTGCGTGACTGTGCACATAAATCAGCAGTCCAGTTTGGCCCCATTACAGAGCATTTCTTCCGCCACCATCCGGCCTCCTTTCCCTCTCCTCTGCTGCCTAAACAATGCATGAACTTCTCAAAGGGGAAAAATGCTGTACCACTTAGCTAATGAATATTTTATAGTGTGTAAAACTATGTACAGCTTGGCCCCTTTTCTGCTGCACCACCCCATCCTGCTGTTGGGGGGCCCCAAAGAGGCTGTTTGTCTCCCCTGCAGGGTCAAAGTTCACCCCACTCCCTCCAAGACAAACCGATGCTTGTTTAGGTAGCTCTCCAATTGGTTCCTTTGATAAACGCAGTAGTGCTGCTCTGAATTAAATGTGTTGTAATTTCATTTCATGGAATCGAATCAGGGCCCTGAAGTCCCCCGTCAGATTACATGCAGTGTAGTGGAGTCCAGATAAGGCGAGGCAGGAATGTAAAGAGTCCAATAAAGTCTGAGAGTCCTTGTGAGATTAATGCATCGCAGAATCCAGGCTGTGGATTCATTTGTGCCCACAAGTCCGGCCGATCATCCAGAAGCCGTCTTAATGCTGCGATTCAGGGATCGCGGAGCATTCTTCTGAGGTCACTGGTCTTTGGGTTAACGATCTGACTAAGGCGCCACGACTGTCAGCATCAGATGTCTGTTTGGGGCCGATGGAGACGAACCACGATCCTTTTCATACCTCTGGTTTTTTGGGGGGTTTTTTTGTTAATTTCCTCCTCTCATGTGGCTGCGTTTGTCAAAAAACTTTCTTTGTTCTGCAACTTGCCCACAAACCTCACCTCTCTGGCCTCCATTTCCGCTTTTTTCACTCTCTCTCTCTCTCTCTGCTGATCGATATTTGGGGCTGAATTGGCTGAAAGGGGAAAAGAGGCCTGTAAAATTGAGGAGACAGGCTGTTGGAGGGCAGCCAGCCTATCTCCCTGGCTTGTTTATGCTTCAGGAATGATTCCCAATACCAGATAACCTGCAGTAACGTCAGCATGTGTCTGTCTTGAGGGATGGCCATGATCCGCCAATTTCTAATTATCGGCCGGCCGAGCACTTATCTGAACAATATTTATTGTTATTAAAAATCTTACTTGCATTGCAAATGAGGCAGCTTTTCATGTTGCACCCAGGAAGGTAGAAGGTTTTATATAAGGCAGTGAAGGAGGGGGCGCAGTCTATGCACCGCGCTGCTCTGTATCTCTGAGAATGTGCACAAAGGGGCCCCTTGGGGAGTTTGTCTTCCTCTATTTGTGTTTGTCAGGGGATTTTTTGTGGCAAACACGCACTTCATCACTTTGACATTGATTAAAAATACATGGCCCTATTCTCGAGGACAGTCGGTGCACAAATCAGCACAGTGTTCAGTTCAGCTCTCGCCGTCCAAAGCTCTCCGGCTCCTTCTCCTCCGGTCCCAGCGTCCAGGCCTGGGCTGGTTTAATTGCGGTGCTGCTCTGGGCAGCGTAACGGCAGCTCGTGGGGCTGCGGGTGCACATCCATCCGTCAATGCGCCGCGCCACGGCCCACTGCTCTCTCACACACGCACGCACACACACACACACACACAAACACTGCATTCAGCTGGGTTCAAGGCAATGCTCGGTGTGATCTTTATTTTAAAAGCAATCAGAGAAAGTCGTCTGCGATGAGCATATTTTTTTTTTTACACTCTCTGTTTGAGTGGTTTCACCTCAAGCTGACACACACACACCCCTCATGCGTGTGCGCGTGTGTGTGTGTGTGTGTGTCAGTTTAAAATGAACTCCTGCTTCTTTATTGTTCTGACACTTGTTCTGGTGCTTTCTCTCGGCCTCCATCTCTTCTTTGTCCCCACTCCTTGACTCTCTTCTTTGTCCCCACTCCTTGACTCTCTTCGTTCGGCCCCTGAGTGACTCTCTTGTTTCCTTTGGCTCATCTGTTAAACGGCAGATCAACCACAGTTAGTGTGTGGAAGTCTCTTCAGTGGGCCGATGTTACATGAGACCAATCAGCCGCCTGAGCAGCGATCTGCTGCGCTGTGTGTTTGTTCAAGCAGGGATATAAACTCGCGCTTTGTTCACCGTTGCGTTTTAGTGTACCCACTTCCTCCCTCAGCTAATTCGGCCCCTCCCACCCATTCCGCTGCCCTCCGCTCCCGGAGCATCTGGTGTGGTCATCCATGCCTAATGGGCTTACAGCGAGGCCCGTTTTCGAGCTTTGCCAGCAGAATTGTTGCTCCATCAGTTACTGTGGGGCCATTTCTCTGGGATAGCTGGGTGGTGGCGGTGGCTCAGGCAGGGCAATTAGAGGGTATACGGAGGGGTATCACATCTACTTCTCCCCCTCCCTCCTCATCATGGCGCTGGGTGGTAGAGCTGTGGATCGATGGCAGGACCTGGAGGGGAGAGAGCTTCTTGATTAGGGAGGGATGGCTTGGAGAGCCCCAGAGAGGCCACAGCCACTTCTCCCTGTTCATCTTCCTCAGTCATTCACTATCTCCTCACCTCGGACACTCCTGCCTCCATTTGGGGGAAAGAAAAAGAGGGTGTTCAGAGTGTGTGTGTGTGTGTGTGTGTGTGTGCTACCTTTACCCTGACATCAGTGTGACATGGCACTTAATGGACTCTGCCATGTGAAACAAGCGCCCTCGGTTAATTACCTTGCCAAGGCCTTGGCCTTTCTGGAGCAGTTCATTCCCACTTGGGCAGAAGCCGATCCTGCATGATTGTGTGTGTGTGAGAGAGACAGAGTGTGTGAATGCACATTTGAGTGAACGAGCTTCCCATTGTTGCTCTAATCCTCTGAAGTTGAATCAGATTCGGGCTCTTCGCTCTGAAAAACAAGTGTTTTGTTGTGGCTCTTTGCGGAGATGCAGCAGGCGGAGGCTGGAGGCGAAGCGCTAACAAAGATCCAGTAAAGCTGGGGGCTATTCTGGGAGTGGAGGGGCTGCAGCGGTACACTTCCTGAATAATCCTGCCTTCCTGCCTTCATTCATATGTCGATTAGCATTGAGTCCGTCTTATAAAAGCTCACGTTCGACTGGAGCTGACAAGCACATTGTTGACAACTGCACAAATGTCCCTTTTTTCACATCTGTCAGTTTTTCTTCAAGTGCTCCACGAGTTGTTGAATCCTTAAACGTTTCCCCTAAACGAATATTTGACTCTTTGTGTTGTTTTCTGTAAAATTGTCTGGAAGTTGCAGCTTCCAAAGGGAACATTTTAGGGTTTTATCGCCGGTTGGCTCGGCCGACAAAGCAGGCGGCCGTCTGAGACTCTGGGCAGCAGCTTCGTGTTGACTGCCCAGCCGCTCGCCACTTAAAACAGGTGGTGTGGAATAAAATATTTAACAGCATTCTCTGAATCTACACAGCGTTTAGTATCCTGTGCAGCCCGGTCCATATGTCGCAGCAGTAAATGCTTGCTAATTTGGTGAGGACGCACGCCGCCCACCAGCGCCGCGAACTTCCAAGGTGTATTTATTCATGAAGTCCACTGAAACTGTCTACTGTCCGGAGATGCTTCAACATCAAAAATGAAGGCTATAAAGATGGCGCTGCATGTTTTATCATTAATTACCTTCCATCTCAGTCTGATTTTAAGAAAGTGAATTTTAAAAAACCAAAGAAGAAGAACGTAACAGCAGCCTCCATCACTGCTGAGCTCAAATTAATGTCGAAGTCGATCGCTTCGCAGATGCTCCAAGTGACAGAATTACACTTTAGCAGTGATATCAACGGGTAACTCTGTACATTAAGGCGACATCCGTCCCAATGAACTCGTACGCGACTTCATGCATGAGGACGCATTAATTAATTTGTGTATAACCCTCATCAGGACTGCACATCTCATGCTCACTTTAATGCAAAAACAATGCTTTAATTAATGCAACAACCAAAGATTTTCAGTCAACGTGATTCATGAGTTATTAATCATGTTCACGTCTTCGTCAGAATCCAGTGTGATGAAGGACGGGACGAGCTGCTGCAGGTAAAGTTACAACCAATCAAAAATAACAGCTGTAAATCTTCATTTACTGACTTTTACAGGCAACCGTTTAGCTTGAATCACCTAAAGGACGAAAGCTTTAAGTTTTAGTTTAAAAATGTAAATATTTCTTACATCAGCTGTAGCTCAAAACTAATTTTACGGATAGAAGCTGCACTCGCTGGTTTAAGACGTCATAAAAGTCCCAAAACCTTTACATAAATAGTTACTCATCAATAAAAAACCAGTATAAATTCAAAATGTATAACTCCTGTTGAGTAAAAATGTTATTTAATATATGGTTCTACATTAAATTATCATGCTTCCTGGAATAATTAGTTTTTTTCATAGTTCAGGTTGCATAAATTAATTAGAAGTTTTATTTAAAATGTATCTTTTAGCAGCTTTAAAGCAGGATTTGTGTTTGTCTCCTGCTCCTTCACGCCCAACATCCATCTCCTTATTTGCATGTTCTCTCTGAAACAATGAAAACCCGGTTAGTTATGGCTCCGAGAGGCCGCCCAGAACCAAACTAATTTAGCCTGTTGACAAACTGCAGCTTAACTCAGACCTTGAAGTCCTGCTTTTTGTCACCAGGATGTTTCATATTCAGCTGCAGATTTATGGGCCCCTGTCCCCCGCTGCCGACGCTTCAGCGGGGCTACCCCCGCGTTTATCTCTGAATTACAGGTTGGGCCTCTAAATACACTTTATATGTGGTTGTCAGCTGCTCACTGAGATTTCCGAGAAGTGGCAATTTTTCAGGTGAAATCAAAAAGCTGTATCGATTGCACCGACGCAGAGTTCAGCTCCCAAAATGAAGTGCGGAGGTGATTTGAAGGCTTGGAACTGAACTGAGGCACTTTGATCAGGAAATGTGAGGAGGAAACAGCTGTGACATGGTTGTCTTCACTGCAGATGAAAGCAGAGATGCGTTTCTTCTTTCCTATTGTCTGTATCTATTGTGCATTTACAGTAAACATTGTCTGACAGAAAATTCGTCTCTTTGAGATGCAGGTTATGCAGGATTCAATCAAACCTGAAAAAGTCTCTTAATTAGTTGACTGTTCAGATGAAATATCACAGATAGAGACAGCGGCTTTCATGTTCACAACTTTCATGTGATGGATGCTTGTTGAATATCTCTCTATGTTGCTCACAAACTTCACCATGGAGTCCAGCCCAAAGTCAGCAGACCTCCATCTCCTGAGGTCCTCCATCCGTCATGGCTGATTATACAGCAGGGCCTGCCAAAGCAGAGTGAGGCCTGGCTTTACCTCTGTCATTACCATAGTGTGGATATACTCTACAACAGTTCCCTTTCAAGCTCTCAGGCTGGTGGAGGCAGCAGAGACTTTGGCTGCTGGGCGCTGCTGCGCGGGGCGTCGACCGCCTTCATTAATGATGTAGCAGACGCTGCCTCTACTGCTGCCAAGACCGACAGAGAGAAGAGACGGCCCCTGAACCCATCAGCCCCGTGGGTTAGCCTCTAACAACCGGCTGGCCCCGGTCCTCAGCGCCCTGCGTGCCCAACACTCCCAGCTGGCCTGCAGTCCAACTCCTCGTCTAGTTAGTCTCCAACCACAGCCAGGCTGAAAGTGAGCCGGTCCCAGAGCCGCTCGAGGCGGCGCAGGCAGGTGAGGTCGAGTGACAGATAGCGGTTAAGGATGCCTCGACCGCACTTTGCGAGCTGGAGAGATAAACGACATCCTGCCCGACCGGATGCCTTTCTGCATCTCTGCCTCTGCACGCATCGCAGCTCTTCTTTTGAACTCGCCTCGTTATTTTTACCTGATGCGGTTTTTTCCTTCAATTTGTTTCAAGCCGACGCTGAAATGTTTTTTATCCTGGAAAGAAGAAAAAGTGGTGCCAATTTTGATTAAAATCAACCACCAAAGCTTTTTGAAAGTTGTGCCATCGCTGCCCTCTGGCCTTCCTTTATCAAAGCACAGACATGTACCAATTTGTAGCTCTGCCTTTCTTAGATAACAAGACGCTGTTACTCTCAGAGTATCATACTGGTAATCTTATGCAACCATATGAAACCCAGTCGCCTGCAGTGAAAACCTGCGAGGCTGCCTGGCTGGGACTGACTACCTGTTTTGTTTTGGCTTCAGGAACTCGTCTGCTCTCAACTTCCAAGTGTTTTAAATTACTCTAATATCGCGCATTTAACAGAAAATGTAAAACGAGAGCAATTTAAAATCTTATCCGCTTAGGGGCCGCTTTGTGATGGATTCATCCCACACTCCACACTGTAATTATTTGAGTGGAAACTAAAACACACTTCAGTGGGGTTTTGTTGTGCTCAGCACAAACTCCAATGTAGATTGCGAGACGCATAGCGGCGTGATTGAAAGGTGTACTGTCCGCAGAAGATGGTGTCTTACCATGCAAACCGTCCCTCTCTCTCTCCTCCCCAACCACTCGCAGCAAAGTGGCATTTCCATTTTAAGATTGCCTTCCAAGTCCCTTTGTGAGAAGAATCGAATTACGCTGAAAAGCACCGATTGATTCTTTCGGAGCACAATAGTTTTCATCATTTAAGCCAATCCCAGCAGGTTTCGCTTTCCTTCAAGTACCTATTGAATCCGGTCCAAGAAGTCATTGTGACCAATTCATTGTTTCAAAATGGGTAAATGGGTGAATGTGGCGAGGAAACACTGTTCTGAGGAGCCGGTGTGAAGGCAGGGAGCGGCCGGGGGTCAAGAGTTCATCCTGTACCGCTCCAGGCCTGGGGGTCGTCATCCAGGGCCGATTAATGGCGGCGTTGAGGATCCCAGATCGTTCAGCTGCTGAATTGGCAGGAGGCAGAACGGCTCTAAGCAGCTGGAGACGCTTTCTTCATGCACGGCACATTCCTGATGTGAGGAGGGAGGTTAAGCTGGAGGTGTTTGATAAATGAGCACCCACCCACATCCACGCTGGCCGATCCCCACCCACCCGGCCTCTGATTACCCTCTGAGGCCGGCCTAATCTCAGAGCGTATGCGGCGGCGGCGGCGCGGTGCCACCCTAACCTCCCCACCTCAACGGTGATGAAAGGCATCGCAGGTGAGGAGTTCACCTCTCCACTCTGGCTTTAATCAACTTTTCTGCAGACATCATGTAAAACAGAGGAAGAGAGGCCGATCGTGACTCCGATGCTCTAACAAGCCCTGTTTTCCCCTCCGCCTCCTCCTCCTCCGCTGCCTTATTACAGGAGAGCAGACGCTCCTCCAGCCCCACTCAGCAGCTCCTGGCGTCCGCTGACGGAGGAGCGGCCCACCAGAACGCCTCTGGACCAGACTCAGAATGAGCTACCTGTGCTGACGGACAAAGCGAGCAGAGGAACTCTGGGTAGTCAACAAAGGGTTTGAGTTGGATCTGTCGCCAGAAGCGGCTGCAAGTGATGTTCAGCCAGCGATACATGGACTAGATCCATGTGCACTGTCACACCGGCACTGATGCTGCGTATCAGTAAGACACTCCAGCTCTCTTCTGGAGAGATGCCAGCCTGATGAGCTGGAAGCAAGGCAGATTTCTCTGTTTTGGATGAATTTTACTTCTTTTTTTTTACCCCTAGCTGCGACAAACCAGGGCAGAAAATCCCAGCATGTCCTTCAGGGTTCTGTTTTTAGACACCAAGCAGGGAAGGAAAGTGTGTGACTGTAAAAAAAAAAACTGAAAGGCAACTTTTTTCTCTTTTACTTGAATGCCATTAAACGTAATTGTTGCGTATTTAACTTTTACATCAAGGGTCATGAATTTCCTTAATGGGAACATTTTAAAGTCTATCCCAGATAAACTACTGTTTGGTTTCTTTGTGTAATTTAAAAATAAGATTTAGAAATAGTTTCTGGATCTTTCTCCGGTTTATTAATGATTCTGCTTGCTAAATTAGATCCTTTTTATTCACTGTCAGAATAGTAAATGTTCTTTCCTACACCATAAAATAACCAGCAACAAATCTTGAAACATCAACGAGACGCACAGAAAATACACAACTGGATATTTTTAAATCGATATTTTTACAGACGAGTGCAAATAATAATAAGAAAACGTTGAAATACTCGCATTATATCAGCAGGTGGCAAAATCTAAACATATTAAATCTTATAGAGAACTGTAGCTCTCTGACATGATTTCTTCAGTTGAAATAAACTCTTACTGGGATTTCTGGTTTCTCAGGAGTCCTGACCAAAAATATATCTAATCTGACCTTTGACCCCAGGTGTCTCTGTGTGCATGCGCCCCGTGTTCATCGGTGTCTCTGCTGTGTTTCTGTGGAAACGCTGCAGCGCCTCCTACGGGTCGGCCGCCGTTACTGTCCGCCGGTTTTTGGTGATTCTCGCCTGGAAGTGAAACGTAGCAGAAACTTTACAGGAACGGATCATTTTTGAAACAGAACTGGGAATAAATGTTTATGATTTCCATCAAATAAAGAGTGAAAATCAACAAACTAGGCTGGTAAGCATTAATTTAAAGAACCGTTTTCCACGTTTGATAAAAACTGAAAACACCAACCGACAAACAGAATGATGCAAACTGCATTTCAACCATATAAAAACCATTATGTCCTTATATTCAGTCATTCTTCACTGGCCTGGTGCCTTACAAAAGGAGATGCATATTAGTTGGAAAGTTTAGTGGAAGAAAAACGTGTGGTAGAAAATCCAGAATATGGAGTTTGGACTGTTGCAGATCAAAATGAAGTTTGCATTTTATGTAGAAATCACAGCATCAGAGTCTGGAGGAAGAAGGAACGGCTGGTGAAGTCCAGAGTTCGGTCTGATCATCTGCTGGTTCTGGTCCACTGGGTTTCTGGTCCATTGCTGTTTACATCAGTGAATGTGGGGTTTTCTTTATTTATAATTCAGTCATGTAACCTGTGTTTTGAACTGAGTTAAAGAAATTAACTAACTTTGTAGGAAACAAACCTAGAGCTTCAGTATCAAAGCTTTAAAACAATTAAAGCATCAGAAAATCTCATTTTGTAAAATTTCCAGGATTTGCCTCTGTTGGTAGCCATGGCAACACAGGAAGCAGAAAAATCTCCAGAAAGTGCTTTAATTTAATAATTTAGAGATTCGACACCAGCTTATTGATGCAGGTGTCGTGCAGTGAAGGATGACACTATTTTTGCCTTATCAATATTTTGCTCCAGTCTTACAGTAAATTATTATTCTATCAGTAATGCAGCCGAGCAGATTTACATTCGCAGGTTTTGTCTTCCCTGTTTTCCACAGATGCATTAATTTTGATCAAAGAAATGTAATTAGAGACCGTCTGATTCATTGGTTAGCTCATCCAATGAGCCAATTACTGAAAATCTGGAGTTAATCTGCAGCTGGAAAAAGTTTTACAACAATAAAATGACTCCAGGAACAGCAGAGCGACGGCATTGCAAACAAATATTTGTGTGTATTTGTGAGGATGTAATCGTTAATCAAACGGAGGACGAGTCAGGCAGGTTGCTGGAAGACGATCCGTTGAGGCTCCGGTGGAAGTAAGTGAGTTTCCTCTGAGCTCTGCTCTGTTTATGTGGATGTTTTATTAAAGGCAGCTGTCTGTTGTGTTTTAAAACGGAGCTCTCCTGACCTCCGCGGGAACACAGAGGACTGCTGAAATATTTACCAGCCGCAGAAATTGTCGCTTTGCCCATTGTAGCCCGATCAGTCATGTGGCCCGCGTGACCCGTGATTACTTCCAACCCCTGCCTCCCTGTCAGGCGACATGATCAGACCCTGGTGGCTGCTTTTGTCCTTTTCCCTCCGTAATGTAGTATTTCATGCTTTCTTGGCCGATGTGCTCGATCAGCACTATTCCCTCTGTCCCTGTGCGCCTCCCCCTCGTCCACCCCGTCCATTTCCTCCCTCCATTGGTTTGACACGCCCGGCGAAGAGCAGAGAACCGGCTTTTCATCCGGAGGATTCACTGGAAGTTTGGATCATGATGCGCTTATTGACTTTCCTTCTCCTCCCATCTCTGAAGCTTGTCTTGCAGTAATGGGGAATAAGGAGAAATGTCAGAACGACCAGGAATGATATTATACTTCATTCTGCTGCTCTTATCTAAGCAAATTTATTCCTGATGAAATCGCGGCGCCGGTCTCAGGGCAAGTGGAATATCTTTTAACACCTAACTGTGACATCCTGTTTCAAAAGCTGCTATTCCACGAAAAAAGAGAATTAAAGTTTCACTAAAACAGCCAAGAGTGGAAGTCAATATGTATCTTGAGATTCCTGAATGAGATCAGATATAATCCTTCTGCTCTTTCTCTCCATCGTTGGATAAACAGAGACAATCTCCAAGCTCTCTTTATTTATATCCTTAAGTCCAAACCCAAACCTTGACTGTATATTTTCCTTTTGAAGATCCTTTCCACGGATTACGGCGCTCCTAATTGACTCAATTATTCCGTCCAGCCAAAGTTTGAGAAGTAAAGTGTGGGCTGTGAGGATTTCTCTGGCATTAAGTCGTCATTGAGGGGCCGAGCGGGCCCCGTGTATTTACTGCCAGAGCCCGTGTTTATCCGGCCTGATGCCTCTAATGCGGGTATCAATCTCCACAATGCGTTCTGCCTCCAATATGGGTCGTGTCATCTCTGGTTAGTGGAGTCTCCTGATGAAATTGTCCAAAACTCCACCGATCAATCAGGCTTGCCGAGGGGATTGATTTTCTTTCATCTTTCTCGTCTTTTCTTTCTCTTGCTGCCCCTCTTGATTGCGAGGCCTCCGATGTTTCTCGTTGTAAGACGAATGTCGCGCGGAGGGTAAAGGATGCGTTGACCCGCTCTGTGAAGAGTTTACTTCTTAAGCGCCGGTTTCTGTCCCATCCTGACGTCCTCAGCGTCAGTTCTGGGTAAATATTCGCTGTAGGAGCAGAAAGGCAGACGGGTCGGCCCCCGGTTTCCCTCCCCGGCTCCAGACGGCCCCCGCCCCCCATTTCTATGGGCCTCACGACTTTCCCCATAATGAAATATTCACAGGTCACTGGTTCCCTGAGAAATGATGGGGGTCAGTCAATTGCTTTTCAGCGAGTAATTTTCTCCCCCTTCAGTCGGCCCTGCTTGTCGTGTTGACAGTCATTAGCGCAGGAGGAAGGCTGGATCGAAGCGCGAGTGTGACACTTGTCAGACAGTAGCAGTCTTTAGCTCCTCTGCCTCTCTTATTTCCCACAACCCTTTCTTCCTCTATTTTATCTGGCTTTTACGCTCCCTTTTTGTGCAGCAGCCTGCTGCTTTTCAGCTCCAAGTCGGCTGGATAAATCACACCGCTGCTGCTTTTTTCCTCAGGCCTTTATTTTTTCTGTCTCTCTCCTTTCTCAAGTTGGTTAAATCTATCCCTTCATGTTATTATGTTGAAATTACCTGGCTGTTTTCTTCTAAATGTCCCTTTCTGTGTTATGAATCGCTGTGAAATGAGGCCATCAAAAGCCAATCAAAAGAGACACTTTGGATTTGGCGATTGGTGATTAGACCTCTGGAAATCCCAGGGAAAGTTTAGCTAAGGCTCTTTTTTCTTTATGACTCGCAGTGACCTTTAAAGATATTAACATTTGACATGATGAATGGCGCACAGAGGAGACAGAGACTTTTCCTATTAACCAGCCCCCCACCCCAACACCACATCTCTCCTTCTTCAAAGGTGGAGAGAGAGAGGCGGCGGTGTTAAAAACAACGCGCGGCTGTTTGAGTGAGGGTCTCTGCTGGTAACGGCGCTGCAGATGGCTTGCCTGACCCCAAGGAAAACTCCAATTAGCTAACAGTAATGGCTGGGCCCGCTGCCGTGTGTCTGCAGGCGGTGGTGCAGCTGACCCTTAGGCCTCGCGTTCCCTCGTTCTGCGAAGACGTGATGGAGAGCTGCGGAGCAACCATGGCAATCTGTTTCCATTGTGTCAGCATCCACACACATGCGTGCGTGTCTGTGTGCTCAGGTTGCACCAATATATCCTGCAGATTCCTTAAATAACTGCTGGATGTCACCAGGCAGCCGGCTCTGATATGATGCGGGTCTGCAGGAACACAAATGAGGGTCTGGATCGGGAAGTTTCTGCACAGGGAACCGGATCAGTTTGCCGGCTGTTCTGGTCATTAACCTTAAAATAAACGGCTAAATTTAGACCAAGAGGCTGCGATGTCGCGCAGAAACTTTGGTGGTTATGAATTCAAATGAGCTGATGACACGTGTGTTTGAATCCAGATGCAGGGTGCAGATTGTCTCCAATTAGAGAGGCTTGTATTTCGTGTCCCATCATTACTGGGTGTCTGACAGGCCCCAGTAGGCCTGCAGGTTGTAACTTACAGTATACAAACAACATTACGGTGCTAGAGTTTCTGTCTCTGCCATCTGGTAATGTGGCCCAAATATGATTTTCTCTGTATTGGCCTGTGGGGATACCCACTCTGAAACACCATGTTTTCATAAACTCTGACAAGTTTCACTTTTTTTTTTTTTTTTTTTTTGGTGTTATTATTTTTAGGAAAGTAAATCAGTGACATCAGTCAGTTCCTACCAGCTGAATATTACAGCCATTTATTTCCATCAATTGTGTCAGATTGGAAAACACAAAGCACTGAATGGATTGAAAAATCTGATACAAAACGTAAACCGTGTATTTACAGCAGGATGGTAGGTGGTGTGTTTGTATGACTGTGTGTAACTGATGCTCTACGGTTGCAGGTTTTATAATTAGATGAGTGTTTGTGGATCTGGATGCAGTGAGAAATGTTTGGCTGAAAACAAATTCTTGTCTTTTCCTTTTTATCGGAAACAATGACCACCAAATATTGGGGTAAAATTTGAGGTCGGTGTTGCTCATCCCTAACGGGAGACAACAAACATTTAAAGAAGAAAAGAAAACCTGCAAAAACACTAAATCTTACCAAGCATTTTCCAGTGTAGATATCTTATTACACTTAAAATAAGAAGCTTTCAGCAATATATTGGTGTCTGTTTTAAGTGAATAATTCATGCACTAGTTTTGTCTTTAAGTGTTTTAATATTTTCACACCAGAAACAGAAAATACTTTTAAATACTTAAGATTTTGTGTTTTTGAAGTGTAAGACGGGGGGGAGGTTCAACTTTCAGAAGGACAAACATCATAAAGGTACAGTCAGAGATATGATTAAAGGCTTAGATCAAAGCATGTTAGAATGGCCTAGTCAAAGTTTTGACCTTGATTTAATTAGAAATTGCGTTAAGGTTTGTCATCCAATCTGACTGAGATAAGCTAACATGTGATGTGACTCTTTTTCAGAGGTTGTTTGAGGTAATTCTAACATATCTAATGTTAAAATTACCACATATTTTATTTATAAGCTTTTTACACATTTACACCAAAATCCCAACAAAAACAACTCTTCCAGTTAAATTCAAATAAAGAGCAAAACATCCCAGAGATTTTCTTCTTTTCTGTCTGATCAGAAAATCACAATAAAATCAGCTTGAAAGCATCACTTCCTCTGACTGAAACATGCAGAAATAAGAAAACAACAGCGATGCGTCTCATGTACAAGCGTCTATTATCCTGTCAGTCATGTCGTCTGCGGCAGGATGGTCAGACTGTCATCAGAGGAACACGATCGCAGAATAAAACCATAAATACGGCGAGGGGGGGAATCAACAACAAACTGTTTGGACACTTGACTTGCGCGTCACGTCAGTCCCGTTCTTATCCTACAATGCTGTCCTGTCTTTCCTCCTCTCTTTACAAGCAGCTCCTTTTCTTTGAAAGTCTCGTCCTCGATTATGTGGCTGAATGGAAAACGAATGCTGCTGCCTCTTCTCCCATAATGCAAATCAATGTTTTTCCAGCCACTAGTTTTAGAAACAAATTCTCTGCACTCTGTCCTCAACTGTAGTAATTTCCCTTTGAATAAAAACATGACAACTTTATTTATTTATTTCCCCGGCCTGCTTGTTTATTCATTCATTCCTTTCGGTTTTTTAGCCCCTCTTCTCGCCGTGTGTGTTTGCTGAGTGTGCAACCTCTTTTCCAGCGTCGCCCTGCAGCGCTCGCTCTCAGCCTCGCAGGTTCGCTCCAGCCGCAGTCTCACTTTTCCGCCTGTGGCTGAAAAGCAGTTAGGTGGGTTAGCTGGTTGGTTGTGGGGTAAAAGTGATTTGCTAAAGGGCACAGAGGTTTGGATGAGAGTGTTGAAGGAGAGTGAGAAATAAGGGGGAATGTCAGCTGCTGCTCGTAACGAACGTAAGCCGTTAATTTATGAAAAGGAAGATTAAAACAAAGGCATTGTTTGGTTAAACTTTAATTTTCATGTTTTCAATGAAAGAATGAGGATTATTTAAGCTAAAATCCCTTTTACTACAACTTTCCACCTGAAGAAGAGAGGTGGTTAATTAGGAAGGTTTGATCTCTGCTTCTACCAACAGGGGAAACGTTGCAGCAAAACCGAATATCCATCTTTTATCAGAAAGCTTAAAGGGTTTGATGTCGTTGGGTTGAGATGGACATGAATCTTTGAAGTCATCTGTGTGTGTGTGTGTGTGTGTGTGTGCTGAACAGAACCTGCTGTGTATCACTATTGCAGCTCGTGTAAACATGTAAACATTGCACGGCATCAATCTTGCACTCAGCACAAGTAGACGGAGCTATTATGTTAAAAGCCCATTTGCCCGACATGTTCTGTACCAAAGATGGCCTCCTCTTTCGGTGGGAGGAGCCTCTTCCGGCGAATATCGATAAGCTCATTGATTGATTGATGGTCCCGGGTGATTTATCGATCTGCTGCGGTTCCAAATGAGCTTCGAGTGCTTTGCCGCCCAGAGGGGAAACTTGCACACAAACCCTGTAATGAGAATTCAGCAACTTATTTTGAGCTGCAGAGCAACGCGTACGTGTTTCCCGCTTCCAGAGGAGAGATGTGCTGTTTGAAATTGAAAATGAAAATTGTTGCATGGTGTTGTGAGATTTAGAGAAAGATTCAGTCGGGCAGAGCACTTCAGCTGATAACTGTACAAAGTCAATCTCCTCCTCCTGAGGTTTTTCGTGGACTCTCCGGGCGTCCTCATGTAGTTAAAAGTGCATCGGCTGTGGATGGGCGAGTGGGATGTGTAGATTAATGCCGTGGAAAGCCATCCCTCAAAGTGCTTAGAATAATTAGAGTCAGGCTTCCAACAGAATGGGCATGTCAGTGGAGGAAATTGTATTTTTATTTACTGTGTTGGGTCTCTCTTGGCCTCCCCCTCGCTCTGTCTCTGCCTCTCTCCATTTGTACGTTGGC
Organism: Poeciliopsis retropinna; assembly: GCA_010277075.1. NCBI lineage: Eukaryota > Metazoa > Chordata > Actinopteri > Cyprinodontiformes > Poeciliidae > Poeciliopsis > Poeciliopsis retropinna. Next base: position 1,700,052 of record VMRM01000035.1, on the reverse strand, counting down.
GGCGGCGGCGCTCGGTATTCAGGAGCCGAGCGTTTCTCAGAGTGTCTTAAAGGTGCTGTCAGCGCGCCATGATGCATCTCTTGGATTTGTATCTCTGTGTGTTTCCACGTGTGGGCACGCGGCAATTTGTATTCGGGAGTGGATCCCGGTTCTGGAGGTGTGTGTATGCAAATCTGCAGCATTAGCATGTGCTTACCCAAAGCTGCGTGTGCTTTTACAACTTTGAAGGAAAGTAAGTGGGTATGACCATGTTGGTGGCCAACTTGGAATACATTCCTCCTGTTTACAGCTCTGAAGACACAAATTTAGTTGTTTTTTTTTTGTTTATCGTGCGAATAAGTGTTTACGTTTTACCAATAAACTGGTAAACCTGGGATGATAATTCAGAAAATGTCATCAACTCCTGACACACAATGCAAGATTTAATTACTCCATTATGTTTAAAATAATTAAATCTGCAGCGCTACATGCAGCCAACGTTCCCAGGAAGAAATCCAGGATAATTAAAGAGTTAAATCAAACAGTGGTTTAGTATAAAATACACGTTGCAGATGCGTCCAGATAGCTGCAGCTGCTTCCTCCTCCCTGCGTCCTGCAGAGGCCTCTCCCATCTCGGCGCAGTGGACGCTGCGGGACAGCGAGGCGGGCCATTGATAAATTGATCAGAGTGAAATCGTGGAGTAGTGAGACATGCTCTAAATCCCTCCTCCCCCATCGCCACACATCCCACGGGCGTGCGCACGCATACGCACGCCGGCTCTGGCATCAATTATTGTGGATTGCATGGTTGACAGAGTGTAAACCAGGTGCCAGGCCTCAATCCAATTAAAGAGATTTAATTGGGGGAAATAAATGGAGTGTGTCCACAAAGTGCTAGCTTACTCACATTTAGATGATTTCCCTTACCTTTTTCAAAAGTGAGCTTTTGTTTATGAAAGACTGATTGAATCTAATAAAGCCTCAAGGCTGTTGCTTTTTTCCCAGAGTGCCTTGCTCCACAGGTCAGAAATTCAAACAATCCAATTTCTCCAGAGCGAGAGCCGCAGTGGCATGTAGAAATGGGATTATTATCCCAAATGGGCCCAGCGGTGATTTTAGGAGACACTTTCACAGGCTTTAAATTCCCAGAGATGCTTTGAAAACAAATGCGTCGTCCTGAACGCCAACATGGGCGTCTGCTGAACCGGTGAGCGGCTCACCTGCACGGTTCCGTACGGCGAGGAGTTGGAGGAGCTAAAGAGACGTCTGACGCCATCGGCTGGACCAGACTCTTCTACGCTCAGATCTTTTCTATCCAAATTTGTCTCCAGGGATAAGAGAGTGTGGCTCGTTCCCATCCCACCCCACCTTAAACCCCTCGCAGTGGACCGACATGCATAATTCAGGATTGTTATCTGTGTGTTGCCTAACCCCTGTCGTCTTTCCCTCCAAACACGCACGGATCTGCAATGAAACAGTGTGACTGCACATCAATGATTCACCAGACAGCACCTGCACCTCCCTTTCTTTCTCCTCTCCGTTGAGGGAATCATATGAAGCCGACAGGGACTCCACAGGCATGCAACTTCCTATAATTGGGATGAAAAAAGGCCGAGTTGGGGAAATGCTGCATCAGGGATCTGGCGAAAGCGGCATAGGTGTTCAAACAGCCACTCAGCAGTGTCAGGCAGCAGATGGGCGACTGGGTGTCGACGTTGGCCCGCTTGTTAGCCACCAGGAGGAGAAGGCGAGGCGCTGGCGTGCCGAGTGGCTTTTAAAGAGCGAGAAACACTTGAGAGTTTGGCTGCATCTGTGTGGAGAACTCTCAGAAGTGAAACGGCGCTGGAGCTGCAAACGGCTGCTTTAGCCTTCCAGGCTTCCCGCGGCGAGCGTTCCTGTTTATCCTCCCAGTTCTCCAAACGCTCTCCTTCTTTCTTAAACATCACAGGACCGAATCAGCAGACGAGTGATTGTACAAGTTTTCTCAAGCTTTCAAGAATTACCACCATTTCATCATGGATAATCACAGTTAATAACCCTTCTCATTAAGGAGACGAGAATCACGGGTCATTAATATTGTTAATATCTTCTCCCTTTCCTTCTCTTCTATCCCTCTTATTCCCCTTCCCTGCATGCCAGAGGGAGTGGAAACAAAAGGATGACTAAAAAAGAGCTTAGCGTGACAGTGATTAACCGATCGGGGTAGATGGACTGTGATGAATCAAAGTTATCTCTCAAATCTTAATAACTGGAATTAGCCCCTGATTAGATGAGCTTTGGCTACAGCGGCGAGTAGTCGGCTTCTTTACTTCAAAGAATTCCCGCCTTGTAAACCTGTCTCTCCTTTCAGCGCAAAATGAAGGCAAAAAAAGAAAAAGGAGGAAGCAAATAGGCCAACCGAGGCTGGAGAGAGAGATGCAAACAGAGGGAGTGAATAGAAGAGATAAGGCAGAGCTACACCTGTTTTCCTGCCAGCGTTCAGTCATTATCAGGGCTCCTTCCTCCACGAACATGTTCAGGGTCCAGAGGGAGGTGTCAAACTCTCCCTGACAGGGGTCATAATGAGAGTGGCACTCTCCCACATTTGCATATGTTTGCCTTTGTCACAGCGGTCAAGGAATGTCATGTTGAGATTCCTGCATGCTTAAGTAATGACATTTTGTCCCCACGAGGAACTCTGGCCCCCGTATCATAACCTTCGCACACAGTGGGGGAGGAGGGACCGAATTAACATGACAATCAGCTGGTTCTAAAACAAATGTTGTCATTTCGTCCCTGAGGGTCTCAGAAGACGACACTGGAGCAGCTTTACGGGTTTAATACCAGCAGATCGCCGCCGTTCAGGCATCACTTCTCCGTCTCCCCGGGTCTGATCAATAGCAATCTGAAAGAAGTCGTTCACTTTTACTGAGTTTTTAATAGCGCTTAACACCAGTTTCACTTTGTTTTGACGACTTCAGAAGAAAAGTAGCTGAAAAGGTTCTGCGGTTTGTCTCCGCTGGGGTCAGACGGGTGCGCTCGTCTTTTGTCTCCGAGTCTGAACACCAAACTGGATGCTTCCCACAAGTTAATCCAAATTTTGACACCCAGTGTGAAGTAATTAGTCCCAGATGTAAATATCTGTTATGCAACAAAAGAGGCATCAGCACTGAAACCGACAATTATCTCCTCTTATGGTGTTGGCAAAATGCTGTGAGTCTAACCAAGTGGAACTGATGGCTTTTTCACGGGGCCTGCAGGCTTTATTTGGTTCTGTTTTCCTTTATTTATTTATCTGCATTTTTACCAGGCGGCGCCGGAGCCCCAGACAGCCCTGTGCGACTGAGACAGACAGGTTCATTACATGTCACCCGAGTTCAAAGTGATCCTCTGTCTGCTCTGTTTATTAAGAGGCGCTGCAGCGTCTCTAAGGTATAGTAACACTTGCAGTCGCGGCGCTAAGAGCAGTCCCATCTCGATGCGAGGGTTCGCACACGGCGCCTCGGCTGCAGCGTAATGAAGAAATCAGCAAGGGATTGAGGAAAATGAACTCTCTTTCTAATACCTCCATCCGAGGCCGTGGAGCAAATAAGTGCTCCCAATAACGAGGAAGAATCAGGTTAGAGGGGATGAAACACATGTGACATGTGAAAACGATTAAGCCGCTCAGAAAAGCGGCGGAGAGACATGCAGAAAATCCAAATTGAGTCGGACGCAGAGCGAAGACACTCAGTGTTTATTTTCATGAATTGATTTTTCCTCAAATGAGATGGAAAAATGGAAAGAAGGGAGTTTGCAGAGGAGGAAATGTGAGACAAAACAATAACCCGCTCCCCAGCCTATTTGAAATCATAAACCTACAGCGGTGGATGTTGTGCTGCTGCTGCTGCTGGTGGTGCTGCTGGTGCTGGTGCTGCTGGTGCTGGTGCTGCTGGTGGTGGTGGTGGTGGTGCTGCTGGTGCTGCTGCTGCTGGTGGTGCTGGTGGTGCTGGTGCTGCTGGTGGTGGTGCTGGTGGTGCTGCTGCTGCTGGTGCTGCTGGTGGTGGTGCTGGTGGTGCTGCTGCTGGTGGTGCTGGTGGGGTGGGGGGAGGGTGAATCTGCATTAAATTGGGCTGCTTCTCCGCGCCTCTCCGTTCTCACTTGCGTCGCTGTAATTGGTTGACTTGGAGGAGGGGAAGAGCCGCTGCACCAAATATGTGGCTCATCACGTGAATCTCTGCTGAAGCGGTTTTGTTTCCTTGTTGTTGTTTACCTCCTCTCCGTCTCCCTCTCCTGGCTCACCTTGGACTCGCTGTGTGGCGTGTGGTTGTAATTAACACATGCTGCAGCCTCTGGTGAGTGTGAACACGGAGACTTAGAAGAAGATCATGTGGCTCTCCTAATTAAAATGGACCCGGCTAGACGGCTTTTATTTATGCGCCTTCAAGACTAAATGAATGCCAGTTGCCTGCAGAAATCATCTCGGGCCGACTCTTCGCCGACTGTCGGCGTGCGGGGCTACAATTAACCGAGCATCAGCACCAGAACAACCAGAGGCTTTCATGTAGTTGGCTGAACACCACTCGGTGTTTCGTTTGTGTTGCATCAACTGGGAGCCGAGCGTTGGCCTCCGCCGAGCTGCTTTCCTCTCTACACCCTGCGACGGCCCTGCGGGATTTATCGCCGGTTTCCACCATCACTGTCAGCCGGTCATTAAAACCAAATGAGCGTTCTTCTACAGAGCCTTTGGAAGAGAACAATTTTCAGACGCTAAACTGCTTACGGTCCACTTAAGAAAATGTTGCATCGTGTGATATTGACGAAGCGCGTTGTCTGCGCGTGTTCTCTCAGATTCAGTGTGGATCCTCCTCAAACGCTGCACAGCTGCTTAATGTATGTTTACTGCTGTACAGCAGGAAGCATGTTGGGTAAAAAGGCCTTTGGTGAAAAATGATCCAGGCTGCTTGTGAGCGCGCTGAAGCTATAAAGCTTCCCACTCCATCACGGCTCCTATCGCTGAGATTGATCAGCCCGCTCCCATTTGAGTGATTTCCCTCCGGATTCAATGCAACGCAATTAGTCGCCTGCCGTATTTTGCCTCTGCGTTACTCTTTGACCCTCCGTCGCACGTATGAGTCAGTGCGGCACTCTGCTGTTATGAGTTCCTGCTAACGGCTCCTGTATTTGAGCAGCTCCACTAAAGAGGATCAGGGATGGTTGGCGAGCAGCCAGGCGGTTGAACCTGCTGAGAGGGAGTTCAGCTCTGGCCGTGTGCAGCGGGGTTAACACCAGTCAAAGTGTCTGAGTGTCTCTGAGACGGGCGCCTCAGCGCCGGGCATCACCATGAGCGCCCTCTGACCTCCTTGGCTCCTGATGCAGACTGTAAAATCAGAAACTCCACTCCAGAAGTGATCTCCTTAAGTAAGGGTTTCCAATCCAATTTTACAGAAGGAGAGTGCTTAAGATTAGAGATAGTGTTTTTATTGTGCTCTTCAGTAATAGAAGGAGTGAAGGGAGAGATTGAGGGAAGGAAAGGATGGCAGATCGATAAAGGCTGCTCCCTCTGCTTGCCTTTACTCTCCGTCATCGTGCCTGTGGCGATGAGGTTCAGGCGGCTCGGGGCGGCAGGCCATGCAAGGAGGGCATTAAAATGTCGAAATGGGAGCTGCTCTCCTCCCATAAACACTGCCGATAGAACGACGACTCGTACTGCGGCCGTTACAAAGAGCAATCTCTTCTGCAGAATGAGGTGTGAAGCGTACCTCACTGCTTTGTCAGAGGTTTTTTCATTAGGCACTGAGGATGTTTGGCTCGGCCCAGAGAAAAGGGCGTGTGGCGCTCTGGGACGAGTGCAGCTCGCCTGATTTGCATGGGCCTTTTTTCTTCTCCCAGTCCATTTCCAGTTGAATAACTCGTTTGTCACATACATCAGAGGAAGGCGAAGATCATACGAGAGGCAGTGTTGCTTTGTGTTTCACTAATGAGGCCTGTACTCTCCGCCTCCTTGCTTTTGCCTTGCTGCCCTTTGAAACAGCAGCGACACGGCGCTGCAGCACAGTTCCTCTGATGCGCAGCTGCGGGCGGCGATGCTGCTTGTGTGCCACTTGCTTTCGGTCCTTGTTGCACTTTTCCAAGGACCGGACCGACGAGAGCAAAATGAGCCCGTTTTCCTGACGCAGACACGGACACTCGAGCGAGTTTAGTTGAACTTGAGACACGATGAGTAACAAACACTACATCACAGACTCTAAACTTACCTATAGTCAAACAAACAAAGAGGATAAAACAAACAAGAAAGCAGAGCTAGAAGCATCGCCGTGATGAAAGAAGAAAGAATAAAGCTGGGAAAAACTGCCGGGTTTTAGGGAAATAAAAAGTTTCAGTTCTGGACAGAAAGATTGTTTCAGTCGGCAACAAAGTGTTTATTCAGACAATTCAGGTCAGGATGGGCTTGATTCTCATTACCAACTGCTTATCCAAACAGTTTAGGATGAAGATCATTTGGTTTTGTTGAGCTGTGACTCCTTCATGCACCACTCCGCCTGACGGGCTTCTAATTGTTATTAATGGTCGACAAGAAGAACAATATTTCTGGGATTTCATTTTCTTTCCAGCCAACGGATCATTATTTTTCTTGCTTTATTGATCAGCTGGTGGTGCAGCTCACCTGTTCGCCTGGCAGACACAGAGCGGCATCAATGAGAAGATGAATATGATGCTTCCACAGCTCCATCATAGCCTCAGCGCCAGCCTGCGTGCTACAGGATGACGTTGCGTGGAAACCGTGTTTACAGATCCGATTATCCCAACCCGGATACCAAACCTGCTCAGATGTGAGAGGCTGTTTGCAGCCGTAGCTTAAGTGGACGCCGGTTTTTCTCTGTAAACTCTTAAAAACACTGACGGCGTTTATGGGCATGTGTGTCGACAGCAACTAAATAAAAGAAATACCTGCAGCTTTGATCTGTTTAATGACGTGAGCAGTGTTTGATGTACAAACGCAGCAGCGTTGTCTTGTTTCCGGGGCTGCTGAGCGCGCGCTGCCTCCGCCGGACTGTTGATGTGTTGACGGCTGGCGCAGGACGCTTTAAAGGAGGACACAGGATCCGGTGGTACTTTGAGCTCTTCTACCGGGAGGTGCATCCTCTTTTTTTTTTTGAGGTAGCAAACCCCATTCTCCTTTTAAAATGGGCGCTTAGAAGTTGAAATTTGCCAACATCAAGAGCTTCCTTGAATTAGGATGCCCTGCACTGCAAGTGTGTTATATAATGCCATGACTGGAGGCAGAGAAAAAGTAGAGCACAGGGGTAGAGATTAAAAAAGTTTCTGCATAAAAAGAGAGGAGGGAGGAAGAGATGAGCATAAAAGGGAAGGAGGGGGAGGAGGATTGAGGGAGAGACAGAGGAGATGGAAATACAGAGTAATAAAAAGCGGGAGGAGGGGGTGTTTGGGTCGGCTCCTCCAGCAGGAGGCTGGTCAGCTCCTCTCAAGGCTCCGCTCTTTTTTCATTTAGATAATGGAGCATTTCGTTAATTGGCAGCGCACAGTTTAGGCCGAGCTTTGTTTGCCAACACGTCAGAGCAGAATTATTTCCACTACATTTACAGCAGAGTGTTGCTCAGCTTCCTCTCATTAAAGCCTCCTGCCCAGATCGAGCTTTCTCTGGAAATCTGCAGGCAGAGGCCAAAAACCACTGCAGCAAAATAAAACGGAGAGGAATAAAACCCATTTATCTACTATCTCACCATCCGCAGCCGGCTTGTAAAGAAACAGACAGAAACTTCTCTATCTGTTTACCGTTATTGTTTTTTTGCCACTCATAAAGCCTCACGTCTGGCTGCTTCTTTTCCTTCTCCTCCCTTATCAAAAGAGTTATGCGTTGTGCTCGCATGATCTGTATCTTTAAATGTGATTGAGGGTATTTGCAGGGGGTGTTATTGGATTGTGGTGTTATTGTCTCACCTTTTCCCTCAGTGTTTTTAATGCCGGGATGGATATCCACTCCAGCAGCACTGATCTCACTGTTCTGCTCATTAGGCCGGATTCTCAGAGACTAGTGCTTCGCAACAATAAGACACGCACTTCTGTAGTCCAGCCATTACCGAGTTTAACAATGTGCACCAGCCAGAAAAGTCCATTATTTCTGCAGCTCATCATCCCAAGCATCCACACGAGACAAAGGGGCTGTGAAACCGCTTCGGTGCGAAGGCCCATCTATCACTGAAGTCAGGAGCGGAGACAAGGGGGGTAAGAAAAACATGTGGTGCAGAGACCCCATACTGGGAGTTCTGGCAGCATATGGGAGCCGCTGTAAGGCAGCTTTAGGGGCTAAACATTGGTTTTTAATGAAAGTTTCTCACTCAAGAAAGAGGAAAAACATTAAATCATAATCTAATCAGCGCTTTATTAACAGTTCCGATTAAACTAATATAAAACCACAACCTGCTTAAAAAACAAAAGTAAAAAAAACTATTTGAACATGTTGCTGATTTTGAGACATTTTGGATTTCAAAGTAATAATATTTACATAAATAATAAGAGAAAAACATCTGCACTATTAGTATGATCATGTAGAACAGAGAAGTATCTGGTTTTGTCTCAGTTAAGGTAAATGTGAGAATGCAGGTACAAAAATATCTACAAGAAGGACAAACAAGAAAAACAATGTGCAGTTATTAGAAATAGTCTCCTCAGATTAAAAGTAATAATTTAAAACTGTTTTCCTGAAAAAAGAAGTGAAAAAACTAGAGATGAAAAGCTTCACTGGGTTTGTTGGGTTTTGTGATGGTTTCAAACTGCAGCTCTTTCTGTTGTCTTTCCTCCCTGACTTGCTTTTGCTCCTGTTTGTTTATCATCATGTCCAGCTTAACAGTGTTTGGCAGCGGTCAGGGAAAATGACTCAATTTCTTAAATATAAACATGAAAGTGATGAAATAATCTTGGACGTTTAATCGTTCTCCTCTTTGCTTTTCTTTCGGAGGATTCTGTTTTAGTTTAGGAGAAGTTTGCACAACCTGTAGTTTGTTTTGTTAGTCAGTTTTATTGGTTTTCTTTATTGTTTGGAGCCAAAATCAAATCTGAATACAAATCTGCCAGAAATGCGAACAAAACAAAAAAGTAAAAACTTTTCCAGGAAAAGACGACAAATCTTTTCCTGAAAGAAACATAAAAGTGTAGTTTGTGGGCTGCTAACCTGAGACAGGAAGAGGGCCGGGCTCACAGAGCGGAAAGCAGCTTTCTGCTGGAAGTATTAAAGGGAATCTCGTTGAGGGAGCAGCTGCTCGTTTAACAGACCTGTCACTGAAATCAAAGAGCTTAATCAAAATTTGATCAATTAATTGATCTTTCCTCTTGTGCTTTGAGATTCCCCCTGACTCTTGGCCCTCTAACTGTAAGCCACGCTCTACAATGTACACTATGTTAATTAGCGATGATCAAGGGTTCCTCTAATGTGAGCTGAGACGTGATATGATGGCTGTTTCCTCTCGGCTCTGAAGCTTGGCAGGACAACTCTCCCCGGTTGCCCTTTGAGTCTCGGGAGGGGACCCGGACGCCTTTCATGCTGCTCATACAAGCCCAACAACGCGCTGTGGCTTTAATTTCCTCTCCCTTCTCGCTGTGTGTCTCTCGCAGGGTAACCAAGAGGCCACCAACCCTCCTGAAGCAATGGCCCAGCCCTACACCCCCGCCCAGTACCCGCCTCCCCCACAGAATGGCATCCCTGCAGAGTTTGCGGCGCCGCACCCGCTCCCGACGCAGGACTACACCGGGCAGAGCCGGGTGCCCGAGCACGCCATGACCCTGTACACGCCCACACAGACGCACAGCGAGCCGGCCGGCACTGACAACAGCACGCCCGCCATCACCGCCACCACGACCGCACCGGTCAGTGCCCTTCATCACCTGCAAACACTGTTCTCAACACGCTGTCAGCAAGTAAAATATATTCTTCTTATCATTCTATACTTCATTAACTGATTTACTGTGATTCTGTTTTTGTGCAACTAACAAAAGATGAGAAATATTGTCAGAAATATTGTTGTGAAATTTTATGAATTAGCTGCATCTCTGTCTGCAGGGAAATTTTGGTTCCAGAAACTTTGGAGGCGCATCGCAGAAAATACAAATCAGGAAAAATATATATTCAGTTCAGAAAGACACACACACACCACACCACACACACACACACACCTGATCAATTGGATGATTCTGGCTTACGACAAATAAAAAGCTACAAATTTAGTTTCTCTAAAGATCTGAATATTAATATGTAAAGCTGCAGTTTGTAACTTTTATAAAAATATATATTTTTGCACATATTTGTTGAAACTGCCATTCTGCCGTGACAGAATATTATGAGATAGATAATCTGAAAAAGTCTCTGAAACAACTAATGGGAGCCAGGAGGCAGGACTTGGCGCTGTCAGTCACCATCGTGCCTGGTGCTGCTCATCCCTCTCCCTCTTGTTGTCTGCTATTCTTCAGCTAGCATAGCCTCTTGTGAATGCTAATGCTAGTTAGCATAACCACAGATTACACGGTTTGCCCGTAACTCTAAGTTGTTTCTCTGCCATTAGCACATTTAGCAGCGAGTACATGAGGATGATTGACAGCGCTGAGGCCCTCTTCCCAACTGATTGCCTGTTTTTGATCAGGAGCGGTGCATTTCTGCAGACGGCAGTATGAGATCGATTTTTTCAGAGATTATGTCTCAAACTGCCAGCATGTTGAGTTTTAACACAGAATAAATAAAAACGGATTATTTTAAAAGTTTCATCCTGCAGCTTTAATACAGAAATGCTGATGAACAGTGAGTCCATCTGATGTCTGGGCTCCTTTAATATGAATATTTTTCACTTCTGAACTGAAGTACCAAAGTGAATGAACTTTCTGATGACGCTGTAATTGATCTGAGATGCGCCTCCAACCTGAGCAGAACTGACTGAGCGGCCATTTTGAAAGACCAGCTGTGGTTTAGAAGTGAAGCTGCTTAGCAAACAGATCAGGAAGCATCCAGATTACCTTAACACCAGAACATGTTGTCTCGGTTTCTCTAGCGGCCTCCAGTTCAGCTGCATTCAGCCTTTACGTTAGCTGCAATTTAACTCCACATAAATCATAATTTTACGTGTTTGTTCATGATTTTAAACAAGGTGTGCAAACAGATTGTTTCAGGAAACTTTAGAAAATTATTTTCTGCATAATTTAACTTGCACATGTGGCCCCATCTGCACTACAGTAATGTGCATTTTTAATTGTCTTCACTGCCCACCATATTGTAGCTTTATTATGTCAGCATAAGTTGCATATGGAAGTTCTGCACATTGCCTCAGAGAATTGCGGGTTTTGTGCTCGAAGCAGACACAGCCGGCCCAGAATACGCCCACCAAAGCCTGTAAAACTCTCCCATCACTGCAGGACAAAACACCAAAATATTCACATTATGAACCATAAATAACCAGAATAACCCAGAGACTCTTTACTGGTTTACAGGCTGTGACATTTACATGATGCTCAGCTGTATTATTGGCCCAAAGAAAATATCTCCAACACTATTAAATAACCTGGACTCATGCTTCAGAGGGTTGACACGATTAATCGGCAACTAATTTAGTTATTGATTAATTGCTAATTGGAATACAGACACAAAAGGCATTTTGCTGACAGACATTTTCAGAGCAGTAATTAATATTAATAAAATTAATTAAAAAAAAAAAATCTTTTTTCAGTAAATGTGTTCAACACAGAACTCAGGTTTAGCTTCATCCGGTTGAAAAAAATCACCTCTTAAGCTCCTTTTGCTATTCAATTAATAAGCTTTTAATCCAAAAAAAAAAGATCAATTGTATTGATAAGTTAAAAGGTTCACATGTTGGTTTTAGAAGGATTTCTAAAGTGTTCGCTAAAGAAATGCTGCAACTTCATTTTAGACAACAAAATGTTTATTTTATTATTTTAAAAGAACTGAATATTTGTTTATTTGCCTTTTTCAATGTATTTCTATTGTATAAAAAAAGGCCTCAGTAGTTAAATTAAATATCTGGAGATGGAGTCAATGATTTGGTCAGAAATATTGATTACTAAAATAATTGTTAGTTTCAGTGTCGTGTTGTTTCTGCCTCTGAACGCTTCAGCTGAAATCACATCTGTCAACGTTTCTCCAGTTATTGGGGATTGTTGGATTTAAACTGTCACCTTAGTTTCCTGTTCTGAAAGTGGCCGTCTGCTGCTGTAGCCCATCCAGTCAAGCTTTCAGTAGTTGTGTGTTCAGTGTGGTTGTTGCCAGGAGTTATTGGCCATCTCTGATCAGGCTGCTGAAACAAACCATAGTTTCCTGGAAACCTGAAAGATGTTTGCGTGTGAAAAGTCACTGCAGCTTGTGGTCTTCGGCGCATCAAGATGCCTAAAACTTTGACTTGCTGCCATGTGGTTTGGTGAAACGGGTCAATTCAACAGGTTTACCTAAGAAAAATGTCCGGGGAGTCGATGAATAGATAGAAATAAATTTCTGTGTTTTATTTATATCCAGATCTTCAGAAGATTTTACAATCATTTGTGATTTTTCTGACGCTACTTCAGAAATCTTTGCAAGGAATTTGTTTATGTGTGACAGTAAATGTAACTTTTTCTTACCAATCAGGGTAGTCCCTGATTGGTAACGTCACATCAAGTAAGGCAGAGAGATCAGTGTAGTAGATGTAAGAAATACTGCCACCTGCAGGTGGGAGTTAGCATCACTTAAGACCAATGTCTTTAATTTCCAATAAACTTCCAATTGTGTTTTGGTGCAGAAAATGCCGGGATCTGTTGATTTTGCGTAAATTACCGTGAAAAAGTGGAGGCACTGCGTGATGTTTAGTGGTTTCAGAGGGAAGTTCAGATCCTGAGATGTCTGCAGAGGCAGAGCTGATCAGATCCTATCTGACAGGAAAGAGTTGGTCTCCCTGTCACAGCGACACGCCCTTCACCCTCTCTGCCCTCGGTGAAAGCGGCACGGCGGAGATGCCTTTTACTCCAGCTGCTGTCCAGTCGGATCAGTCTGAGCGTGAAAGTCGCCTTCCTGCTGTCTGCCGCCTCAAACTCGAATCCCTCGACTCGGGATTTACGTCCGAAGTTCCAGATGAAAGCGAAGACGACTCGTGTGGCTCTAATGTTTAAAAAAGGTGGTTAGAGATGAAAGGAGAAGGGTTCTTCTTCTCTGGTGGCGCTGGGGGTCACGGCGAGGTCGCAGCCCCCCTGAGAGGAATCCAGGTCACTCATAAAGAACGTTGCTAACGCTCCCATTTTCCCGGCCTCACAATTACTGCACAGCCATGAATATTTGGCAGCAGAAAAAGTGCTTAGGCAGCACAAGCCGAGCAGCGGCGCATTATCATCTTGTAATGTAGCAATGTTTGATTTGAAGATTTGTGTGACGCTCTCCAACTGCTCCACAGTTATATCCTGCACTTACAGTAATGGCTGACATGCAGGAGAGTTTAAAGTGGGGAGGGGGAGGGAGGACTTGGCAGGAGGTTCACCCCTCCTCCTCCTCCTCCTTCGTCTTCCTCCCCCTCTCTGACACTGAACACCACTCCTCCGCTCGATGCCTCCCTGTCTCCCTTCTCTCTCCGTTTCGCATTTGATTTCATTTCATCTGTTCGCCCGCTGTGAGAAAAAGCCCAGAGATGGTCGCCGTGGAGAGATGAGAGCTCGGCTGGCTCTCCCCGCTCCTCCATCTCCTCTCCCCGCATCCAGCCGTCTCTTCTCGGGGAGGACAGAGGGATGAGATTAGTGGGGTGTAAACACAGAGCCTAATCCTCGGGGGCCGCTGGTGTAGTGTCGCCCACTGCTGCGTTCGCTGCCTTTAATGACGGGCCCAGCCGGTTTGCTCTGGGTGCCACAGACGGGCCCGGGTGCCTTTGATTAGGGCACCCTGCAGAAACACAGATTGAAGGAGCAGATCCCCCCTCTGCTGGCTCGGCTCTGCTGCGCTCAGCTCCTCCACCCCGCCACGACGCTTTGCTCTGCACATCTTCTTGACTTAAAGACTTAAAAAGAGTCAAGTGAGTGAGAATTCAGCGAAACGTATGGATTCTGTGTCAATTCCCCACAGAGAGCGGAGTGTGTGTGTGTTTTAATGAGGCGCGGGGAGCGTCGGCTCCTTCCCTCTGCGTCTCTACCAGGAAGGTGGCGCTGTCCGCCCGCCGCCCGGTCCGCAGGCCCGGCATCGTGTTCAAACAAGCTGACTTGAAAGCAGGCGACTTGAGGAAGAGAGGCAGCGCCGAACTTTTCTCCAAATCCTTGGAGACGAGGGTAGCAGAGGGCTGCCGGGGAGCGAGCTCGTTATCTGGCTCGGCTCAAATAGTCTGAGGTTTGGTTGAATTTCATGAGTAATCATTCTCTTTTCAGATAACAAATTAAGGCAGTGGCATTAGGGCAGCACTCATTTCCAGATTTTTCACAGCCCGTGTCAGCGGCATGAAGACTTTCCAAAGGGTATTCTGGGGGACTGTGATAACATAGACACACACACACTCGCAGGAGCATGCAGAAAACATGGACGAGCGCATGCAAACACTCACACACGCGCTCTGGTCTCTGGCGAGGCGTGTTTAAAGCATGGAGACGCCAGCAGGGTGTCGCTTTCAGAGGCTGAGCCGATGGCCGCCATTAAAGGGACGTTGACGGCGATCTGCAGGAGTGGGAGGAGATTCAAACTCTCAGATGATTTAATAGATTATATCATCACAATACCTGCTTCCACGTCTCAGCTGGAAGATAACGGTAAACCAGGGGGAAGAGTGGATTTGTCCTGCTGCACATTTCCAAAACCAGAGCAGAAACTTAAATGTACAGACAGATGATCTGCAGATATAAATGCGTTAAGAGTTTATATCTGCATTTCCACCTGAAGCAGGAAGTGGTTCACAGTGCACAGCATTCTGGGTAAATACAACCAAAACACACGTGCTATGCTAGCGCTAGCTGGAGAAATGACTCGAGGTCTGCTACTAAAGATGAGAGAGAAATCCTCCAGCCGCTAAAATCTGATGCGACGCCATTTTTGTTTCCATGTTGCGAAGGAAGAAGCTGCATTTTTGTGAATTAAATTCACAAAAATACAAAATATCAAATCTAATTATGAATCTTAATTTGATGATTCTGGCTGCTAATAAAAACCCAGATTCCTGCGATGTTGGCCCAGTAAAATAAACCTCAGTGCTGCTGGTATCATTTCCATTAGGACTTTACATGAACATAACATGTCTGGGTTAAGACATTCATTCATTGATCTGATATAATATTCTTATGTTCTCAGAACATAATTCATAAGCTGGAAGCCAAAATGACCAGAAATAAAGAATGTAAAGATTCTGATTTTATCATTTTGAAATAAACATCCTAATTCATCAAGAATAAGACGCTCCCAGGCACCGTTGTGTTAATATTCAGACAGTACTGCAGCAGGAGATCGATTGGCTCTCTGATGTTTGGAGTTTTACGGCTCCTGTTCGGGTTTGGGCCGATGTAAACACGGCGCCGGGCGTGACGCGGCCATTTTTACTGAATGATTTCTGAGCTGGAGGCCGCAACAGTGACTCTGGGCTCTAAAACTAAATTTAAAACCCCAAAATTTACAGACCAAAGTCCCACGCATGGAGGCTCAGAGACTCGCAGGAGCACCATTCATTTTGCCGGTCTGCACAGTGAGTGCTGCCTCTGAATGTGAAATAATAAATAAAAATGAAAACCGTGGTATTTCTCAGCCTTGGGAAAGGCAAATTCATCCCCTTCTGTTGTTTGCAGGGTTTTTCTTGCTCTATTGTGTCAGTATAGATATAAATCCATGGAAGTTTCCTACAGACCTGGAAAGTTTGATGTTTTCTTTTCCCACTAACCAAATTCAGGTTGAACTGGACGTGTTATACTTACACCAGGTCAACATGGCAATACTTTGACAGAAGTATGTTCTTTACATATTTCTTAGAATTGTTCCTCCCTGTTGCCTTAGTGCCATCTGCAGAAATAAACCACATGGTCAGAAACAACCAATCAGAATCAGGAGGAAGGTCTTAGTGCTGTCAATCGCTTTATGTATGCGCTACTCGATGTACTACTGGAGCAGAAGTGACTTATCGTTACAGAAAAACTGTCATCGATGGTCATGCTAACTAGCATTAGCATCCACTGAGGCCTTTTTCTTAAAAGTTAAATACTGTGATCTGTAACTGATCCTGTTCCTGTGCATTAGGGCTGACCCACACCAGCCTGGGGTGTCTAAAGTGTGGCTCAGGGGCCATTTGTAGCCCTTGAGATTATTTTGTTTGGCCCCTGACCACAAAAAAAAAAGTTAATATTTCTGAAGTAATGATGTACAGATTTCATAAAGATTTTGTTCTTTATTGAGCAGGTAAATCTAAAAAATCATTAAAACATTTAAAATAAAATCATTTGTGCGTTTTTAAGTTAGTCTGTGGTCCTGCAGTAGTTTAAATTTGGATAATAAAACTTTGATACAATTCAAGCAGGATCAAAGTTACAAGTTTGCACTGAAATAAGAATTTTAATGAAAATCTCCCAAAAATCCCAGGAATCCAACCGGGTTGTGGTTTTTTAGTGCAGGTCGACTCCTGAGCGCTTTGCCTCCTGTGCAGGAAGGACGGAGGCTGCCGGGTCACCAGCCTCTCCTCCAGATGATGGAGAGCTTATATCTGCAGCTTCTTTAGGGAGAGAAAACAAACCGGAAGAGAAGGGTAATGAATTAAGGCTTGGGCATTATAATTCTTGTGAGCGAAGACTCCAAAGCCCCCCCACCCCGGCTCCTATTTAATCGGATGTAATCTACCTGCTTGGCAGCATTCCAATCAGATAGTTTCAATTATGCTCTTGTAATGCCACTCTGTGAGGAGGGGGAAAGTGCTGAGCAGAGCACTTTGCAGGCGATTTGCAAATAACAGCAAGGGAGTCTTTTAGAGAAATGACTGAACAGGAAGCCAGAGAGCTGCAGGAGTTGACAGCTCTCTCACTCTTAGCTTTGCTGGCTTTGGCGGTGACGGTGTGTTTTGCATCCCACCTCCTCCTCCCTGTGACAGCAGCTGTCGGGACAGTAAAGTGCCACTGAAGGTGGCCTCCTATGGTAATACAGCGGTAATTATTTTCCACTGCTACAGCGCCGTTTCACAAGCAGGCAGGCAGGTTGGAGCCTCGGGAGCAGCGGCGCGCAGGCAGCATTCCCGGATCTCGGTGACACTCGAAGTTATTGAGTTAGTAGTTTGCAGTCTGAGATGCTCGGAGTCAGCAATTCAGCGTTTGTGTTCCCAGAATGTGTGCTTGGCCCTGATGTCAGCGGGCTGCTGGCCTGTCTGCGCGCCGGCTGAAAGTTAATCTGGATGTCTGCAAACACGCGTGATAAAAAGCCCGACAGACAGAGCCGGAGGACGGCGGAGCGCCGCAGCCCGGCAACATACGCTAAAGGTCGAGCGTGTCATGTGTGACCGATGAAACAGATTGACCCGAGGGGCTCCGGTACCTTGTCACCCTCCGCGGTCCAGCATCTGTCTGCAACGTGTCACCCCTGGGCCCAACATGGCCGCTCAGGCTATTAACCTCCAGCGCGCGAGGACACGGCTCTCCGCTCGTCCCTCTCTGTCACCAATCCGTGGCGTCCGGACGGCTCAGGTGGAGCTACCTGGACGGCCGCGGGCCAGGCGGAGCGGGACCTTGAATCAAACAACTGTCACCGCTAACAATGTATGTCACCGTCTCGGAATGGGCCATAAAAACCAAATAAATGACGGCCATTACAGTGGAGATTGTGATTATGATAATGAGAATAATAAAGGCGATCATCATTACGATCATGATGATAATGATAATACTGTGATGATGAATTATAATGAATAAATCCCGAGCCCATTTCCTAAATGGTGGGAATGTATCACTAAGAGAGGCCTGCAGCCACGGCTCTCCGAGTCATTTCAACCGTTTGGACTCGGGCAGCAACCTCCTCTCTGCTCACCGCTGCATCGCCACCAGATTGTGTCTGTGGGTGTGTAGGTGTGTGTGCAGGCGCGTGTGTCGGGCTTCCCAGGAGACCTTGCAGTTTACATATGACATTCAAACAGCTTTTGTGCTCAATATCTGCCACTTCCGCCCCCCCAGGTCTGTGTCTTTATTTAACCCCCCAACGCCACTAAATCAGGCTTCAGTCCTGTTGGTTTTATTCATTGTTTGCTATTATGAAACTGAAACTATGAACAAAAAACCCAAGTTCAGACACCCAAAACAAACTTTATCTTCTCCTGATGAGTGACCTCTAGTGGTCAAGGCCGTAATTACGTTACTCTCTCAAATGTGCAGCTCTTCATTCAACCACTAAAGTTTAAAATCTGACTTTTTCTCAGATTTAAAGTAAAGAAAAGCAGCATGTAAAAGACACACAGCAATCTAAAAGCTACATGAAACAATAAGAAGTAAACATCAGATTGAACAGATGAATAAAACACATCAGCAAGCAAAAGATTACAGCCATATTCTGTTCAATAAAACACTGTTTTTTTGGTTAAGTTTTCATATTTTCCACATTTATTCCTTTTGTATTTTGACTTTTTTTTCCCATCCAACAACAAAAGTGCTGAAAAATCCATCCCAAGCAGCCCAGAGGAGAGAAATGAAACAGAACCAGACACAAAATAAACATAACAGAGAATCAGATGCCGAGTACTGATCCAGTTACACACTGAAAAAAACTTGATATATATACATAAATATGTATCATCCTGATCCAGGGCTGAAGGAAGGATGCGACAGATCTGTTTTTTTATTAGTTTAATATGAAAACATGAGAATAATGGATAAGAGATGATCTGAAGTTTTATTTTGGGTCATCAGGAAACTGGAAACTTTGTCATGTTGGATGATTTTTACTCATTTTGATGATGGTTTCACTATTGGTGAAACCATCAGATGGTTTTTATGCTCTGTGACATTAATTTGACTCATCAATTGAATGCAAAAACAGAAATGTTTTGCTGAAAAATGATTTAGAATTATAAAGGTCCAGATCAGATTTCTAGCCAACATTGGATGTAAAGACTTAAAGTTAAGCAATAATTGTCTCAGATGATCAAAAATAAAATCATTGGTGAGCAGTTTTACCTGCCAGATCTCAGCTAATCACCATTTGGCTCCACACTTATATCGATATTTCTCATTTTCTTCTCTGAAAGAAAGAAAATGATCACACCTAATGGAAAACTTTTAGCCCCAGCAGAGCAGGAGACAGAGGATAAACTCTGCATTTGACCAATGAGCTTTTTGTCCACGGAAAATAAAACAAGGTCCATCTAAAGAGACAAGCCAGCAGCAAGCTTGCTGAAATCCATCACCGGTGTCACACTGAGAAACAAGTGGAATTTGTCATTGACATCAGACACATCATTTATACAGAAATGTCAGCGTCGCATTCGCATAATGATGGAAACAACAACGCTGAGGGCTCTGGGCCTCGCACTCTGATGGCTGTGTGCAAACGTCACCAATAATGTGTCTTTAGTCTAGACATGTCAGGGCTCTGTGGGATCTATATCCACGCCTTTTTGTCAGCGCCTTCAATCTTCCCTGTTGCTCAGGAGCTAAGTGCAAGAGATTAATAAGTAGATTTGTAATGCACAACCTCAGGTTTGACACTATAAGTCATCGGCTGTTTATCGCTCAGGCTTTCTGAGTAGATTGAAAAATGGCAGATGTGGAGTTAAGTTAGTCAGCCGGGCCTCCCGCCTCCTCTGTCTCTCTCGTTCTGCAGGACCAGGAGGTACAGTACGCCGCCGCAGCAGCAGCTAATGAGCAGCTTGTGTCTTTTCTGTTTGTTTCCCTCCGGCAGACAGATGACGTGACGCAAACAGAGGGTTCTCAGCAGCTCCAGCTCCAGCACTCAGACTCTTCAGAGAAGCAGCAGCCAAAAAGGTTACATGTCTCCAACATTCCCTTCCGCTTCCGGGACCCAGATTTGAGGCAAATGTTCGGGGTGAGTAGCTCCAGGAAACTTACTTCTACTGGCACAGTAGCAACACTCAACTTTCCGTTCATTGTATAATTAGGCATTTTGACATTTTGAAAATAAATTTGCTTTATGGAAACACGGCAATTATTTTTTAAAAAAAACTTGTTTTCAACAAAAGCTTTTGGCGCTGGGGTTTTTGGCCATTTTGAAATTGCAATGGAAACACTTTCTTTCACATCACATAAGTTATTTTTTATTTTATTTTATCTTTTATTGAAGCAGATGTTATTAGTGGAAGAAAGATCCAGCAGCAAACTTTACCAAAAATAACAAACAGCAGCACTGTAAAAATCATAAAACAGTAAAAACAATTAGAGAAATAACATTTTTATCTGAAGCATGTGAACGTTTCACACATTTTTAAAATAGCTTTAAAAGTTCCTTCCAGTCTTCATGCAAAGATAATCCTCCATATTTTGGGAACATTGAGCATGATGCGTTGATCATAAGACATTAAAGTCACATGATCACAACCGGATGCAAACCAGGAAGTAGTTGAAATGATGACGCGGTTTATTTTTTAATGACTTATCATGTCATCAAACGTATCCATGTGTGATTTTAACTGGGTTTTTTTTTTTTTTCCAACAAAGTTTTGCATATATTTGTAGTGGAAACGCAGCGAGTGACTCCACTGATCCAGCTGTTACAGGATGTTCCAGTTCGCTACGTCTCCACTAACAGGAAATGATTGCATCGTCTATAAAATACAGGAGCACAAACAGTAACTGGAGGCTTTGCTGCAGCTGTCATCTAGTTAATGCATTGATTACTGTGTTGTCTGGGGAGAAAAGAGTGGCTTGGAAGATTTCGCAGGTGATAAACAGCTCAATCAGTCACAATCAGCTCCTGAACTCTGTGGGTCAGACACCAGGGAGGCGGCGGCTGAGCGATGAAACCTGCCGCCGATCCCCAACCCGCCCGCCGTTTGTGGCTCGCGTTCGATCGAGTTCGAACATCTGGATCTGACGGATCTTCATCGTCTCCTGGCCAATTAACGCGCCGGCTCAACGGCTCACCTTTGTGTCTCGCACGAGCTCCGATACAAAGCCAACCGGATTCAATAACAATAATGGATCTGAAAGGAGACGATGGCCAAAAATGTACTTCAAATGTTAGGCGCTAATTGGACCATTAGCAGCCAGAGGCGTTAATTTTAGCCGTTATGAAGACAACATTGAGCTGATGATATTAATTACCAGAGAGCCCTAGCTGTGGCTTTATAAATTGTACACAACATGGCTGCTTTCTCTCTCTGATTGTTGGCTTTATTGTTCCCAGCTCTGGTGCAGGTCGTGTGGAATCCAAATCACCGGCGTAATTAGCTCGGAGGCTTTGTGTGCCTGGCCGCTGCATGCAGATATATGATGGAAAATTGATTGCAGCCCACCCAGCCTCCCTCAATCACATGTTGCCCTCTCCTTCCCGTTGCTCGCGCTGGTTGGCGAGGTGGAGGATTGTGGGATTGATTGTCTTGGTTGGAGCTTGGCGTAGAGATAGCGGGTCCGCTCCACCCTCTGACACGGCCTCCACAATGGGGCCTTTGTGTGATCAGTGTGTGCAAAGCCTCATTCCTCCAGCTCTAATGGCTTCTGGAGCGCCACCGGCTCAATACGCCATTACCGCCACGCATGAGTGAAGCCCACAGACGGGAAGACGGAGGAGGCGCCGCGTGGCTCCGAGGAACCCGGAACGAGACGGGAGGGCCCGGATGCCCCCCGCGCGCTGCCGGGTTGAGGGACCTGTGAGCCTTTAACGAGGCGCTGAATGAAGGTCTCATTAGGGCATCCACAGCGGACGCTAATCAGTAATTAGAAACTGTGATCTCTGAGAGCTGGTAAGTGCGCGGGAAATGAAAACACTCCAGCGAGCTCCGCGCGGAGCCCACGCTGCGCCGCTCGAGGGTGCCCTCATTTGTGAGCGCCGCTTCTTCAGCAGCGCCTCTCTGGGTGGATGTGAGGCTCTCGCAGCGTTCCCCGGAGCAATCAGACCCCCCGTCCCGTCCCGTCCCACTGTCACGCCGATCACGTCGTCACGAGGATCCTGTTTGGCTTGAAAAGGCTGCTGGTCCACATCTGAGAGTGGAAATATTTCTGTTTACAACCTCGGCTCATTAACTGAGAAAAACGGAAGCATGCAAACGCTTTTCCAAGGTTTGGAAAGTGCTGAATTTATCGTATCGATCATCATTTACTGTGATTTTGATGCACTTATTTATTTAGATCTGCAAACATTTAATAAAAAAAACATTTATTACAAAAACAGTTGCACTTAATATAAGTAGGCCAGTCTCAATAAGCCATAAATCAATTAATTGCATGATAAATTAAAACAAACTCAATCATTTCCATTTGCAAGTTTTATTGTTTTTATCTTTCTACCAAAATGATAAAAGTCTTCAGTTTGTTCAGACTTTTATTTATTGTTTCTGTTGTTTTATTTATTTTTGAATATTTAAAACGTCTTTCAGTTGAATGTTCAATAGAGTTGAAATTTTATTGATCTTTGAGAATGTGCTGTTACATTTTTATGCCATTATCTTTATATTAGTTGAAAATGGCCTCAAAACAACAATATTATCATTTATCGCAATAACTTCTGGGATAATTTATTGTCCAGCACAGATTGTTATTATGACACACCTAAATATTGATTCATGACTGCTCTATTACCATATTTTATATAGTAAAATAATTAAGCAGGGTTTTTTTTTTTAATGCTCTTGCATTTATTAAAAAAAAAAAAAAAACTCCCAAAGCATCAATAAATACCAATAAATCTGAGAATCCGATAAGATCCAGTGACTGTGTGCAGGTTAGTACGTCTTTATGTGACCGGAGTCCTAAAGAAACAGATTAGAAATGTTTGTGTTTGTGGGGCTTTAACTGCTGTGACACAAAGTCTCAGCCATGAAATGATCTGAAAAAGAAATAATAAATAGTTCTTGTACTTTTACAGTTATCACAATATTCCCACAGATTACTGTGGTTAAAGTTGAAGATGGTATCACTCACACCGGTATAAAGTCCTTGAAGGTGTCTGCAGTTTTGTAGTAAAGTGGAAACTAATTTTCTGTCTAAAAACCTAAGATTGGAAAGTGATGATTTTGCCCTTTATTGAAGTCATTTCAGAGACATGAGATCTGCAATCTTCTGCTCTAAATGTTGACGCTTTGCAACTAATGTCATCTAATCACGCTGAGGCAACATGTTGGACGTATTGGAGTTGAACTGGACTGTTTTCAAAAGTTGTTCATGTTTGTGGAAGTAGCTCACCTGGTTGGCGCTCTTAGCCAGTGATGTTTACAAAAGTTGGAAATATCTGACTTTGAAACTGACCCATAACTTCTGTCCATTTAATCAAATCACCAACTTTACCTAAATTCATGATTTTTACCTCTGTCCTAAACGACACCAGAGCAAATGTAACAGGTACAGAAGTTTAGATGCTAACCAGTTTTTCATATATACTAGGCTACCTGCTGGTTTATTTCATGTTTATTAATGATTAATGACACATACCTTCTCCATAATGCAACATTAGATTGTATTTTTACGATGCATACTTATGAAATAAATTAATATTAATCGTCTTAACTTGTAAAGTATTCAGTGCAAGTCTGTCAATTGATGGCTCCTATCCAAAATGATGAGTTTGTTTTGGGTCCTCTGACTGTTTTTACAGTGAAATCAACTAAATAAATGCGATATTAGGCGACCGATTGTCTTTGGACAGTTGGAAATCAGCCTCAACCCACATAGTGCTGAGCTTTAAACCTCGTGTGGGTTTCAACAGAAATGAGCCGCTAACGACAACAGACGTCATCTATTCAACTTGGCGATAAATTTGCACTTACCTATGATGGACGCAAACAAAAGCAAACTAGCTAACTAGCTAGCTAGCAAGGATATATTAACAGGTAGGTAGCAGTAGCCTCAAATGTCTCAAGTTACAAAACAAAACGACAAAGTGGGAGAAAAGTCCAGTGAGGAAAAAAAACATTTACGTACATTTATGTTCAAGATTAAATACTCCTGCCACAACAAACTTTAAGACAAACTTACATTTTCTTAAATAAATGTAAAACATTTTAGGGTCTTAATTTAGCGTCGTGTTTAGCTCGTCGTGTTTAGCTCGTCGAGTTTAGTTCGTCGTGTTTAGCTCGTCGAGTTTAGCTCGTCGAGTTTAGTTCGTCGTGTTTAGTTCGTCGTGTTTAGCTCGTCGTGTTTAGTTCGTCGTGTTTAGCTCGTCGTGTTTAGCTCGTCGTGTTTAGCTCGTCGTGTTTAGCTCGTCGAGTTTAGTTCGTCGTGTTTAGCTCGTCGTGTTTAGCTCGTCGTGTTTAGCTCGTCGTGTTTAGCTCGTCGCTCACAAACCAGGGACGTTTCAACAGACTCAAATGAAGGTTTGTCAAATCCACACTGAGTTCCCACCAAATTTTAGCAGAAAAGGTTAAGTGGTTATTTATATTGTATTAAAGCTTTTTATTTGACCAGGAAAGTTAATTACATCAGTATAATAAATATTTATTATTCCTAATAGTGCAATGAGTTTCTGATCTCTGTAATTAAAAAGGTAAAGGTATTAAAATTGGGGATTTTGTTTTGGTTAAATTTGTATTAGACATACTTTCCAAATCGTAACATTTTGTTACATTGCGGTCAGAAGACATTATGAACAGTAATGGACGATGACAATAACAACTTACCATGAAAATGCTTGAAACGTTTTTGAATTTTACTGCAGTAAAACTGTTGGTATGTTTATTCTCTTTCCGCTGCGCTCAGGTGATCACGTTCCTGTCTTCTGATCAGGATTTGTACATTTTTCACAGTGAAATTCAAAAACTTTTCAGCATTTTAACAGTGAAGTTTTAAACTTTTTCAGAGATAAAAACAAATAAACTAAAGAAGACAGTTTCAATTCACTATTTTTTATTACTGTTATTAAAAATATCTCATGATGGTATTCTACATTTTACAGTACAAAGTAGATTAAATACAACAAAAAATAATATTTTAAAATGTGTTAAATGCACCTAAACAAAACAAGCACTGGTTTAACAAAGAAAATGACTTTTTGATCAATTACACAGATCAATAAGTTGTTGATGAATAACGATCCAAACTAATTAAGACCAGGAAGTTACAAAGGAAAAGTTATCAAGTTTTCTGGGATTTAGTAAATAGAAATAATTTAGATAATTCTAACTAACCTGAAACAAGAAGCGATTCGTCTGATTGTCTTTTTATCGTTTGCAGATATCTGGTTTCAATAGAGATGAATCGATTTGCACAGGTTTTGGGAGAATCCAACGTTAGATTGCACTTTATTACAAAACTGCACTTTGAATATTAAGCACTTTATCAAGTGAAATTCAGGCATTTGAAGCACCTGTGTGAACCGTGTCTGCGACGCCTGGAAGTGCAGATTAAAAGCTGTGAGGAATCTGGTGTGAAATGCGTGAGCGTTTAGATGTCGGGTGATAAATGGAGTGAAATGTGAGGAAGCGCCGGTGTGGTCGCTGAACTTAAAGCTGCTCTGTGGATGGATGGAGCTGCAGTCCCATACGGTAGATGACATCAGTCTCTCCCTCTGGAGACTCCTCCCACTGAAGCTATTGTTTATCGCTGCTGCTGATGCAGCTGTTTATCCCTGTGTGTGTGTGGGGTGTGTGTGTGTGTGAGTGTGTGTGGGGATAGGAGTGAGATCAGTGGTGAGCAGCGAACAGTCCCCAGCGCCATGTGGAAATCCACAAAGACGACTTCCTCTGAAACTAATTAATCGACGCCACAAGCCCATTACACTCGGTTAAAACAATTAGCATCTGCACGTAGCGTGGGGGAAGCATTGTCTTCTCGGGCGAGAAAGGGGGCGTCACGCTGGGATATAAATGCCTGCACTCCCTGCTCGAATCAGTGGAGCTGAGCGCCGCAGCAGACAGATGTGCGGACAGGAGCGTCGCCCTTAAAAGGAGCAGGAAGCAGAAGTTTTTCTGCTCCTCAAGCCCACTCCACTGTCTGCAGCCGGATAATAGCCAGCTCCTCCTAACCCCTATTAGCGGCTCAGTCAGACGATCCATCCATTCCCATTGAGCGCCGACCACATGGAAGGCCCATTTCTTCCCTGTTGTGCTGAAATGAAGGCGACGCGGACCGCTTGACAGGGTAATTACTTTTAATGAAATAATACGGCCATTGTAGACAGCAATTAAAAGTCGCACTCGCTCCACTCATTAGAGGAACTTACAGTTTACTTTCATTCCTCTGTTTTCTAATGATCCGAAGGCAGGCCTGTTAAATCGAAAGGCTGGAGCGCGGTAACCCCCGGGACGGGCCCTGAGGTCCTGTTGGACCCACAAACGCAACACAGAACGGACCGGGAGGCAGCAGGAAGATTTTCCAGGGTGATGACATCAAAACGGCGTCGGAAATAAACAAACTCTGATCAGAAACGCTGCGAAATGATCAAAGATCAAGTATTTCTACAAACATCTCGTTTCACTGATACGAATCCAGACGCATTAAAGCAGCAGCGATGAGTTCTCTTTCTAACCACGCCAACAACCTTCAACAACTGTTTGCTCAGCTAACAAATGCAAATTGACCACCATCTCCCCCACAAAAGTAACATTTCCATATCGCCTTAATGGTTTTTCTCTCTCCAGCCTTCCTCCTCATGAATTCACAGCCAGCCAAGCTTTCTAACTCCATCTCTGCTCTTCTGTCTTTCTTTTCTCTCCGCAGCAATTTGGAAAGATTTTAGATGTGGAGATTATCTTTAATGAGCGAGGATCCAAGGTAAGTGAACTAGAACGCCAGCTGCTTCATTACCATGTACTTCTTCTGTTTCCTAATGATGGCATTAGTGTGGTGTGTACATTGGCGGAGAGTAGCCGTCTCTAAGCCCGGTCCTGGAGAGCCGAATTCAGCCGGCCCCTCGCTCTCTGGCTCCCTCCCTCCCTCCCTCTTGTTTTGTTGTGTGTTGCGGCTCTCGCACAAGTTGTGAATCATTAGTTCTGTCAATCAATTTATTATTGAGCTGTTTCACATTTGGCCTAATCCACCAGCAAGCTGCAGGTCCTCCAGCAGATGGGAAGGAACCTGCTCCAAACCTGACCATTCATTCAGATGCCTTCATGTTATTCAGATTCAGATATTCACTTTGTGAGGAAACGTTAAAAACATCCAGCTGACGAGAAGATGCATGAGAAAAAGATGAGATTTTAGAAGAACTGGAAAAGGATTAAGGTTTGAGCAAAGACCTGAAACCTTCATGACTTGGTCGTAATGTTTCGCTTAGTTTGGGAGCATGAAATGTTTCAGACATGAAGCTAGAACCAGGGTAGGGGTGCTCAAAGGGGGGTTTGTGGGCCATTTGTGGCCCCCTGACTACAGTTGGAGAATTAATTAGAAAAATGTTACAAGTGAAATAATCTGCAAGTGGAAAAATTACTTTTTAATCTACATTATGGAATTATTTACAAAAAAAGCTCATTTATCTTGCTCAAAACTTATTTAGTTTTATTTTTCAGTGTATCAAGACATTTCGCACAAAAAGTAGATCGAAAATTTGTGTTTTTGCAGTGTATGTTTTTAAAGTACATCGTACTGAACTAAAATCTGCTTTTAATTGCTGTTTTAACATTTGTCTAAAGATAACCAGTGTTTTCAAATGATTATTGATCTAGATCATGTTTTTATTGCTATAAATAGAGAAAATATGTTTTCAGTTGTCATCAACAGAATCCAAAATAATCAGCAATCTGTTTCCTTTCAATTAACAATTAAATGAAAAAAGGTCATGCTGTCGGTTTATTGAAGAGTTGGGGGGAAAAAATCTTAACAATTTTGGTGATTTTAGATTTTGCGACTGCAGCCAGACTGAACGCATGCGCAGAAGAAGAACGTAGACGTCTCGCCTCAGCGCTCCGTTTTACGGCGGTAATAATGGCCGCCGTAGCTTATGGATGGATATAAAGTCAGAACCGACAGAATAATCACCAAATCAGAAATCAGAAAGTCCAGCTAACAGCAGCTGCTTGTTGTGGAGCATCGACTGCAGCTTCTGCACAGACGTCAGTCTGGATGTGGAGTCAAATTGTTTCTGTCCAGATTTATGGTGTCTGGCTTCTTCTGCAGCAGAATCATGATGCACATTTCACATCAATGATAACATTTGGATTTGGATCAATAAGATACGACTGAATATCTCAAATGGACGTGGCGCAAATCAGATTTTTCTTTGGTGAAAAAATCTAATTGAATCGTTCAGACTGCCATGAAAAAGTGTGATGACTAAAAACTAAAAAACAAAAATGTGGTTCACATTCAGCTGCTGTGTGAACGTAGCTTAACTATTAACCGGTTCTCCTAAAATCCAAGGGAAGTAGCAACATTTCCAGCAGGAGTTCTGCTTCCGTGTTTTTATCAGCTCAGGAGCAACAGGAGGAGAGAGGAGAACTTTAGGCATCGATTCGTGTTTATTTCACAGCGTTTACACGCTGAAGCTGGATTAAAATCACATAAACAAAACTACAAAGCAGCAGCAGCAAAAATACGAGCTGATGGAAATAAAATGTTCAGCAAAACTCAACCCAAAAAGTCCCGGTGAACAAAAACGTACAACCTCTCCTACAAAACCAGGAGTTTAACTACTGCACCGTATTTTTACTGAAGTGGAAGTAAATAATTTACATAGAACAGTGATAACAATATCTACTGTTTACTGTATGATCACCATAACGCCTAATATGTCATTTGTCTCATTTTTTTCTTAAATGAGACGAACATTCATGTATTTCAGTAACTGAAGGTGGTAAAGCAGTCAGATGTTCTACTGAAGTAGAAGTACTTAAAATAACTTCAAAATAAGAGTCTGCAACTGTGCATCTGAATAAACTGAAATATAAAAGCAAAAGTCTAAAGAGTTTTGAGGAGATTCAAAATGTCTGCAGTCAGAACTTTAAGACGTCTTCAGGATGTGGAACCCCTTCTTAAAGATGTAACTTTAATAAAATATATTATTTTACATATTTGTTAAAACTGTCACTATACTGTGACAGTTTGATATGAGACAGACAAGCTGTGGAAAAAAAATGTCTCCCAGTGCTAACTAAAAACAACCAATCAGAGCCAGGAGGCGGGTCTTAGTGCTGCCAATCACTTCACCTTGCTCTCTGCTATTCTGGAGCTAGCACAGCCTGTAGTTAGCTCAGAATAATTAGCATGGCCACCACTGGCTTGATGACAAATGGTTCTCCTGTATCAGTAAGTTGTTTCTCAATCATTAGCGCATTTAGCAGTGAGAACATGAGGATGATTGACAGCGCTAAGTCCCATAGATTGGTTGTCTATGGTCAGGAACGTTGCGTTTCTTCAGGTGGCAATAGTAGCTTTCATTTTGGACTTCTTGATGTTTCATTCTCCTGATGAGCTTTAGCATGTTGCTAAAGGTAGCAAGTTGCTTCAGTTGTCATGGTGATCCTGTGGTTGAAAAATGTTAGCTACAATCATTCACAAATAAATTCTTAAATCTACGTATTTAGTGACTCAAATGAACTTTTTAATGATATTTTAATTTATTTAGGTGCATGTGAATAAATGGGGTGTCCAACTTCAACCAACCAAATAAATATAATTGATCAATATTGAACATATCCAGGCTGTTTCCTCACAAATAGGACATCATGTGTCCATATGTTGAATAAATTAATTTAAAGGAGCCACATGAAGGATGAAGTTGGCCTTATTTTGCATTTCTTCTGGTTATAAATAAACAAATCCAATAATAAGAGCAAAACTAACAATGTGCGACTACCTTTCTCAGCACTTTCTGACTCCCTCTTTATGCGGCGCTCGGCCTCGCGCTCGCTGGTTCCCATCCCGGTTGTTAGTCTTCATAAAAAGGTCACAAATATGCAGATTTATTTAAATAAGAAGCAGCTCAGCATTTTCCCCAAACATGGAGCTGCTGTAGTTTTAAGTAAACAAAGCTCCAACCGGGAGGCGAAGTGTCGGGCAATACGTCCATCACGCACTTTAAACTCATCCATAATAAGCACCCGGTGACCGAACTTAACCCCGACACGGATCGCATCAATCCAAACACTGTCTGAGCATGGAGAGGCAGGAAAAATGGCGGCCGCAGCGAGGCGTTGCTGCGGTATCAGTCAGGACAGGTGAAGCCTGCCTGCCTGCGGCGGCGTGAGCGGCCCAGCGCGGCTCATCCAGCTGTTCCTTTAATAGAGTGGAGAAGCTCCGGGGCTCTCCATTCATAACGCCGACAGCTGAGGCATGAATCCTATCGATTCCCATTGATAGCTGGGGGCTGGTGGGAGCTACTGGGGGCTACTGGGAGCTACTGGGCCGGCGTTGGGGTTCGTGGAGAGTCCAGGAAGCAGCCGCCGCCCCAACGCCGCCGCCGCGGCGCTCAGCCTCTTCTGCCAGACAAGATGGAGCACCGGATAAACCTGCCTCCTCCGCCGTAACAAGCATTTATTGTTTGTGCCCCACAAAGCCATTACCCATGATGCCTCTCTCCCTCGCGCGCTCTCTGTGCCATATAATGAACCTATCAGGCCATTAATAAATAATCTATTTCCTATGAAGCTTTGGCAATTTGCATTCAATATGTTTGTCTCCTTTGAAAAATGGAGCCTCCACTCTCTCCTCTTGTAAGCTAATTATTTGGCGTGATAAAAAACGGAGACGGGTGAGTGTCCAAAGGATTAATTTTGCCCTCAATTCTTTTTTTTCTGAATTTATTTCTTTATCTGCGTCCCCCCGCGGACAGGTCCCGTGTTATTTATGCCAGCAGGAGCAGCCGGGGATCCTGGATGTGCCGGCGGATCGCGGCCGGCGCTCGCCGTCTCTCACATGTATTACATCCTCCAGCAATTATCAGGCAGCAGCGGCCATGCTCCCTCACAGGCAGCGCCATGCGTATATATAGAAACTAAAGGAATGGGACTTGTTTGGCCAGAATATCTTAATGGCTCAGGTCCAGGATCCCAGTCCACATAACTCAGCAAAGTGACAAACCTCCCCAGGGGAGAGAGGCGGGAGGACAGGGCGGATGGGAGGTTGGGTTTATTTTAGTCAATATCGTTTCTTTGGTCTTTATTCCTACTTTCTGTTAAGACGTTGAACCTTTAAGATCAGGTTTCACTGCAAAAACACAAAATCTTACCGAGAATGTTTGGTCTGGTTTCTGGTGCAAATATCTTTATACACCTTAAATATGAAAAAACTAACTTGAAAATAACTTTTCAGTAAGATATAGGAGTTTGTTTTAACTCAGTAAATCCTTAATATTGATTTAAAAAGTATTAGAGGCAGATTTTCTCTCTAAGAAAACATTTTACCTTTACATTTAAATAATCTGCCTATTTAAATCAATGAAGTCAATATTGACTTAAAACAAGTTTCTTTATGTTGCTGAAAATTGTTTTTAAGATAGATTTGTCTTATTTGAAGCGTAATGAGATATTTGCACTAGAAATTAAATTAAAAATAATTGGTGAGCGTTTGTGTTTTTGCAGTGCATGAAGGAAAATCCTCGTCTCTTTTGCTCCTGGGCCTCAAACTGAGGAGCTCAGTGCAAATCTTACTCGTCTTAAACTGATGTTTATCTAAATTCTAGTGAAAATAACTTTGTAGACTTGAAATAAGACGAAACTAACTCAAGTAACTTTTCAGTAAGATATAGGAATTTGTTTTGAGCCAATAATTTCTTAAAACCAATAAAAGAAGTTTTAGTTTGGCAGATATTCCCACTTATAACGAGACATTTTCTTTATAATCTGCCAGTTGAACTTGTACTTTTTAATCAAAATTAAGGAATTGTTGACTATCCTGCTGCAAAGTTACTTGTAAGTTAATTTAGTCTCATTTAAAAGTACTAAGATGAAACTAAACCAAAAGTATTTGGTGAAATTGTGTTTTTGCAGTGATGTAGAAGGAGCGAGTTGTGCTGATATTTAAAGCGCCATCATGGCAGCCAGCCGTGTTTTGCATTCCCTGACTCGCCCGTGCCTCGGCAGCTGTGGCGTTTAATTGGTTAAAGCGGCCAGGTCTGCCGGTGTTGCAGTGTGAGGTCGAGTCGCCGTTCTCAGATCTGTTTGCTGTTTCCTGACGCCTCACTAACTGCCTCTAATTAATCTGGCTGCTTACAACTCGACTGCCGCTGCTGCTGCTGCTCACCTTCTCCTGTCTTCTTACCTCTCTCCCTTCTCTTCTCCCTTTGTGTGTCCTTTCTTCCTCCACCTGTGGCAACCGCGCCTCTCTCAGGGCTTTGGGTTTGTAACTTTTGAAACAAGCACAGACGCCGATCGTGCGCGAGAGAAACTAAACGGTACAATCGTAGAGGGACGCAAAATCGAGGTGCTTCCACTTTTTCCCACATTTTCTCCTTTCTTGCCTGCTGTGTGCTCAGTTTATCAACTAATCCAAGCATTAGCATGTGGCTACAGTGTGTGAGTGTGTGGATGTGGTTGCATGCATGCATAATGGTGCGTGTAATTTGTTCTCAGTAGAACGTGGGATCCATACATGTCCAGCTGGACGAGCCGTTGTCCATCATCACCTGACAGCAGAATGAATGCATGCCATCATCAGATCTCAACCTGCATTTCTTCTTGCCTGCTTTAATTCTGCTTTTGTTTACAAAGTTGCTCCTGTCAGGTTGACGGGGGAAACTCAGAGCGCAGGCTGGAGTTTCTCCGTTTCATTGGCATATATTTGGGTTTGCAACCAATTAGTGAAACTGGAAGATGCTCGTTTTTGCTCGGACTTGTAGGCTAATGATGCATGCGCTCATCTGTTTTTCCTTTGGAGCAGCAGAAATATTTCTGATGGAAAGAACAATTTGCTGTATTTTCTTCTTCTGTTGCTTTTTTGTGCCACTGAAATGTTTCAGATCATCAAACTAATTTTAAAATTACCCTAAAAAAGCACTTTAAATGATTATTTATTTAAATGAAGATGTTAAACCAACGTGGCTCTGTGTGCAAAAGGAACCGCTCACTTGATTAATCAATAGAGATTCAGATTTTTAGGAAAGACCTGATTACTGGTTTATGAAGTCATTTCTGAGGCAGTGATCAATAAGACTGAAACAATTTATTAATAATGGAAATAATTGTCAGCAAATTCGCTAATCAATTAATTGTTAACTGAAATAAACTGAATAAAAAAAACTGCATTTTCTGAACGATCAATCAAAGCAGTAATTAAACCAAAACTGCTAAAGAAAAATACATGTTGCATTCAAGTACCCAGAATTCCTCAGGTGGCAGTTTTACCTTCACCTGATTCAACTTCTGTAAATAGATCAATTAAACAATCAGCCGATCAGAAACTATTAGAAAAGAAAATGAAACCTGCAGTCAAACTCGGCGTCTGTTTGCTTCGCTGCTTCAGGATTTATCTGCGGTGACTGATAGACCCATGAATCCTGCTCTCCTTTGGAGCGGCCTAATCAAAGTCCAGACTTAAAACTCCTCCAGTGTGACTGAACTAAAACAATGCTCAAAAGCGAAAAACTCTGGTTTCTGTTAAATTTGTCTGATAATCTGAAACAGAATTGATTCAAAAAGCACAAAGAGAAGAAGATTTGATTTGATTTTGATGTTTTCATTCCTTCTGGTTTGCTGCTTGCTTGTTGCCCTCCTGAATGTTCAGGTTGTGCTGTCGGCGTCTAACCCAGAACGTTTGTCCTGCTCTGCCAGGTGAACAATGCAACCGCACGAGTGATGACAAACAAAAAGGTGGCCAACCCTTACACAAACGGTGAGTAACCTCCTTTACTGTTAAAAATATTTAACTTAACTAATTATGTTCAATAAAAATCTAAACTGACAGCATTATCCACTATTTGTTCCAGCAGAGCATCAATAAAGTTGGTATTTTCAGGTAGAAAATGATGATAAAATATTAAAATAAAATGTTTAAAGTCATTTTCTTTCCATTAAAAGTATAAAACTTTAACAGAAGCTGCAGGTGATTCTCTGTGAATGAAAAACATTTCAATCTTTGGTTGAAATGTTTTTCATTCAGCGGGTAGAAAACCCAGAAGTTTTACACAAGTAAGAGTCGAGATACTTCAAAATAAAATTACTCCAGTAAATGTAATTGAGTAAACGCAGCCCATGCAGTCACAACATAACGTTAGCTAAAAGAAGAATAGAATAATTGTTTTTTATTCTAATTTCTGAGGTGTGTTGTTGTGTGTGCAGGCTGGAAGCTGAACCCGGTAGTAGGAGCCGTGTACGGTCCTGAACTGTATGCTGGTAAGACTGTTTGCTTATTTCCCCCAGTGCCTTTCCGCCGCTATCGGCCGCAGCCAATCCCGGTCTGACCCCCTGAATTCCTACAATCGGGTTCATCCTGAAGCGACTGAACATGAAATTCCCCGTGAATCAAAGTGAATCTGAGCGCGGCGCCGATAAGCAGTGGATGATCCGAGCCGCTCCGAGTGGCTGAGGGAGCCTGAGCCATTGTTTGCGCAGTGTGCAACTGTAAAGCTGCGGGAAAAGAAGAGAAAAAAAATGATTTCAAGAGCAAGCGCCCCTGCAACTGTTATCAGATTGTGGAGGCTGCTGCTGTGGATGGATTTGCCAAGTGCGCCAGATTGACTTTTACAGAGCTAACCGAATAAGGGAGATTGAGTGAGAGATATTGTTGGCACCCACCCTGTCGAAGGCCGCTATTCCTTCTGGTCTCAGTAATGGAGGAGCGAGATGAGCTCAGTGGGGTTTTCCCTATCTCTCCCTGCCTCGACATGCCAGCTTTATTGCTGTATGTTATATGAACCCTTTGCATTTTAATGAGGGGGAAATGGTACTATTTCATTTGGAAGAAGTGCTGAGCACATCGCGCCACTTTAACGGCTTTCCTTTCTGCTCATTAGACTAAAATCTGTTCATTCCCCGGACAGCTTTACGGCGAACCTCTAAATAACTGTCCATGACAGAAAGCAGTCATCTATCATTTTTATTTCAGCCCCAACCCCTCACCCTGCCTCCCACTCACCTCCCCCCCACACAGCACTCCTTTCATTTCGACATCTTCCTCTGATAATTATTTGTGCACACACACACACACACACGCTCCTTTTACGGCCTCACGCTCATTCATTTGGACGCAATCGGGAAGAATTTTCCCCAAACCGAAATGTGAGCGTCATATAAGCGAACGTTCAGGTTCCCGGCCTACATGCAGCTCCACCACCTGCCCCGCTTTCAGACTCCCAGACCAAAGCTTCGCAGCATACAGAAATAGATAACCTATGTAGAACACAGACACTAATACATGTCTCCTCTTCCATGCACGCTTCCTCTATTTTCCTCACACACACACACTTCCCAAATCATCTCATAAATCAGAGGGAGTGTGGTCCACCACTCCAGGCAGGGGAAGCAGGAGGGGCTGTGTGATTTATTGGCTGCTAATTTTTCAAGTCGTCTTGACATGGCGCTGGAGTTTGCCAAGCCTAAACGACAACATATGCTTGCCAGCTGGGAAGATGGGAAACATAAATAAGAGATACATTTTTGAAGCAAAATCTGTGGAAAACTGCTTCCTTTTTGTAAAAAAAAACAAAACAAAAAAACAAGACTTGAGATCTTATGGCGTTTCCTCTTTCAGGAAAAACAACAAAAAAACCGAATCATGTTGTGGAATTTTCCCAAAATCGCCTCGGTTATAGTTAATATAGTTTCGGTGGGAGTAAAATGGGATATAAAGGCGATTAATCACTGTTTATCAGTCCTCATTTCTGTGCAGGAGATCAGTGAAATTGGGAGCCATAAATCCTGGCTCGGTGACAGCACACTTCGTCTCCATTCGTCCTGGCGCTACAGGTTTATTGTCCTCAAAACCCATTCAGGAGAATGACGGATGAGAGCCTCACGCCGGCTCCCCACTCTTAACCTCTTCCAGGGTAGATTGGCTCCTCCTCCCGATGGGGGAGGGGGGCTGGCGGGGGCTGGCGGGGTCTGCGGCATCGGCCCCTGGCTCCACTTCCTCCTCCAACTGAGGGCTCCCAATTAAACGAAGAGAGCTGGCAATAAAAGTTAGCGCTGGCACAAATGATGGTGTGCAGTAGCTGGTAGGCAAACAATAACTGTGCTTACCTTTCTCCTGTTTTAATGTGCACTAATGTGATTTTAAACTCCATAATTTATGCAGAATGGACTCAAACGGCCATGCAGGAACACACGGATGTGGTGCTGGAAGTGGCAGCAGTGTGAGCGGCTTCTCTGTTAATGGAAATGATTAATTAGACGAGCGTTACAGGGTTTCATATTAGTTATGATTTTATTGTTCATCAAAACAAACCAGATGCAGGTGTGGGGGGGCGTTAAAATGGAAAAGGAACGATTAAAACGGCTAAGAGAAATCCTGGGAGGCGGATGTGCGTGTTGCACTGTTTAGCTCGTTGCCATGTAATTGGCAAACTTTTCTTCATTACTGGCGCTGGAGGCTTTGGGCGCCGCAGACAGCTGTCACTTAGAGGCGCCGTCGTATGGCCGCCCCCTCAGGCGACCACTCACACGCTCTTCTCTGCAGCTAATTCCAACAGAGACAGCAGATGAGTGGCTTTTCACTCACCAATTCATATCTTCACTTACTAAGGTGGGGTTTTCTTGAGGACTGGTGGAAATCCAGCAGCTGTGTAAATGACAGAAAGGAAAGGCTAATTGCCATCTTAATATATGTAGACAGATCCTCTCATTGTTGGAGTGTACTTTAGGGGGATAATTAAGCTCCAGACTCTTGATTAGATTAAGCTGTTTTTGGTCCCCGGTGCGTGGATTAAACGCTGGTGTATCTGAGCAGGAAGTATTAGAGAGCTCAACCTTGTGGAAAATCAGATCTTTCTTTATGGGAGCCGGTTATGACCCCATCATTGGCACGGAGCGGGATTACCCGGGTCCGACTGGCTCTGCAGGTATAGAGCTCCTCTCAGGTTGACACGGATGACATATGAGGTGCAGCGTGACCCCGCCGCCCTCCGGCACATAACTCATATTTTCCCCGGCGCCTCTCCTGGAAAAGGTGTTTGACTTTGGTGGCTGGAGCCGGCGTGTGCTCCCGCTCGCCGCGCCTGTTGTTGCTTTTAAGGCGCCTACCAAGGTGTGACAGTGTCTTTGATTTATGGGTTATTATTGAAGCAGTGTAGCCTATCGCCAACTCATTATGAGTTTACATTCACATACATCACTGCATGCAGATTGCATACAAATTTTCAAAAAGAAAGGAAGACGCATAATTTATTTTTCTTTGGAGGAAACACCTTAGACCGAGGGTGTATGTGCCCTTTAGCGACTGCATTTTCTGACGTCCACTGCTCCCAAAAAAAAAAGACTAATTTAAATGTCAAGGTCAGCACTATAAATCACTTTTGGGGGAAAAGGGGCACCGGTTGGTGCAGCAGCAGTAAACAAAGTGGCCTGCGTGTTAGTAGGTGGGTGCAACGCTGGGCGTCACCTGGCCAAATGAGATGCAAACTTTGAATGTGTGTCTGGACCCACTAATGGAGCATGATGTTAATGGTGGAAGACATTAAACCTGGCTCTGCGTGTTTTTAAAAGCACCACTAATCTGTCTCCTTGTCAGCTTTATTGAAGCAGCGGGGCCGGACTGCAGCGTTGTTCGTTACGGTGCTCAGTGGCTGTAACCAGCTGCGGGCTTAACGCCACAAACACGGAGCGCGCGCCGACGCTTCTTTCAGATTGGATTCATGCTATTAAGTTGGTACCCTCCGATCGGAGGCGCTCTGTGATGAATTCATTCAAAACTCGTCATGGAAACGAGGAAAGAAGAAAAACAGGCTTCAACAACTCCAATTTAAGTTTTTAAAAAATCTTTTGTATAATTTGAGCTGAACCAATAATTGCTACTTGTTATTCTCTTAATGAATAACTGCCATAATTTGGTTCAAAGATAATTCAGGAGAAAATTGTGTATTGGACTCACGCCGTCAATGCGCCCCCTAGTGGATCCGTAATATAATAGTAATAATATAATAATCGCATCTTTTATCAGATTAATCGAAGGTGTTATCAGACTGTATCCCTAATTTATTACCCAATCATTTCTCACGTTTGATTGTTGTACACTGACACATAGATCAGTCCAGGGAAATGCGGTTAAACAGTTTTTGTCTTTACAAAAAGAAAAAAGCAACAAAACCTTTGACTGGTTTAAAAATGAATCTATTTTAGCGCATGTGCAAATTAGCTGTGCTTCCGGTACAGATTGTGCAGCACAACCAATATGAATTCAATTTAAGAACCGTATCATGACAGAAAAGTACAAAAGGAAAATGCATGGACAGAGTTTATGTCGCAGTGATATGCTATTTTTGCACAGAATGAATCCAACATCGTATGGATTAGCAACAGCAGTGAGCCAAAGGCATCCAGCGACCAATTATACATGCAAAACAGCTAGTTATCTAGCCGTACCTTCAATAAAGGTGCA
Organism: Poeciliopsis retropinna; assembly: GCA_010277075.1. Classification (NCBI taxonomy): domain Eukaryota; kingdom Metazoa; phylum Chordata; class Actinopteri; order Cyprinodontiformes; family Poeciliidae; genus Poeciliopsis; species Poeciliopsis retropinna. The sequence goes on along the minus strand of VMRM01000035.1, from coordinate 1,661,586 downwards.
ACTTTATTGAATGTAGTGTAATAAAAAAAAGTTATATACAGAGAAAATAAATTTAAAACGAAAAGTAAGCAAAAGAACAGTAAAGAATAATTACACAATCCAAGGAGCTTATTTTCTACACCCTCCTGTCTTACCTCAGTTTTTATGTTAGCCTAGTTATAACTCTCTTATATTCATATCAATAACTGGAACAACCCATTCGTATTTGCATTGGGAGGAAGAATCAGTCATTTTTAAGGCAGCGGTGGCCTCAACTTTCTGAGTGAAAGTGTCTGCATGCGACTCAAACGTTTGGCTGAACAAAAAGTCCTTCAAGAAAAATAAACTGCATGTAACATATGGGAGTAAATAGTCTTAAATTAGTGTATTTAAGGATGACTTCCTTTTTAAGACATTCTAAGGCCTTGATTTTAGATACAGCTTGAAAAAGTTGAGGCCAGGGTGACGATGGGGCGTTTTCAGAGGGTGAAGGATAATGGTGCTGACTGTTTTTTGATGGACTCGATGCAGGAGGGGTGTGTGAGGGAATTACAATTGCAGGAAGAGTGGAGCCCAAGTTAATCATGTCTGTAGATCAGTGTGTTTGTATGCACCTCTGCAGGCTGTAATCAGACAGCCTCCGGACTGATTGAAGGTTAAACGGAGACCTGAAGTTCCCATTAGCTGTCCTCTAATCTTGCCTTGGCCATTTTCTCACATCTGCCTTCACTTTTCACCCCGAGAGATCAGCTGATTGTCAGATCATTCAGTCAGGTTGTCCTGGAATCGCTCCTCTTCAATTTAAACCCATCGGGTCCAAACTGTGCGAAAGCCATGGAGCGAAACTAGTGGTGCGGCATCCATTAGCCGCCCGGACGCCAAGGCTGGCGAAGAACGCGCACGGCAAATGTGGATCCTTGCTGAGTGCGACACAAAGCAGCGAGCTGGGGACGGGGAGATGCTCGATGAGGCGCACCTAGAAAAGATTAAATCTATTGTTTCTTGTCTTCCACATAATGCATTCTGTCATAGAGAGAGCAGAGCCACACGTCTCTCTCTAATGTATTCTGTCATAAGGTAAGCAATGCCAAATGGAGGCTTTTCTCTGAAAGTTGTTTTCTCTCCACAGTAACAGGGTTTCCCTACCCTGCCACAGGCGCTACGGTGGCCTACAGGGGTGCCCACTTGCGGGGACGGGGACGAGCCGTGTACAACACGTTCCGCACAGCTCCGCCTCCGCCACCCATCCCTGCTTACGGAGCGTGAGTCTCTACTCCTCTGAACACATCCACTCAACACAGTAACCTCAGTTCACAAATAAAGATTCACCTCAAGTAATTAAGTTCAAAATGTTAAAATGTGACAATATTTATCCCATTAAACACAGAGCAATACATTTTAGAGGAGCAGTATCATATATTAGTCATCAAAATAATTATCATACATGTTTGAGAAATCCTTTAATCTCCATGGCAACCATTCAGCAGTTAAAACGCCTGGATGGACCTGGCCCCGCCTTGAAGACGCAGCTCCTCCCCCACTCAGCTCCTTCAGACTAGCCAGCAGCAATTAGCAAACAGCTGGTGGAGCTGCTGCTCAGAGCAACGCTGGTAAAAACGTTAAAGGAGGAGCCATGCTGGTAGGACTTCCTGAAGGCGGAGCTTCAGAAAGAGCAGCAGTTTTTAAAGAGACAGAGGCCCAATTTCAAGGCATTAAATTCCAAAATAAAATTTCTTTTAAGTCACACTTGGTATATATGGTAGTTTAATAACAACTGGAGGTAACAGTCACTTGATTTAATCTACAAAATGGCACTATGTGGAAAACACCTAATTCCACCACTGTAAGAAGTTATGTTTATTTGAAATTGGGCTGACAGAGCAATGCTCCTCACTAAGAAGTAGTTTGTATGATAATCTCCGCAGATTCACAGTTCCACCAGGTGTTTGCTAACTGCGGCTGCCACTAGTCTGGAGGAGCTGAGTGGAAATGAAAGATTCCTCAAACACGCAGGAAAACATCAAGGCAACAATAATAACAGTTTAACAAGATGCGAAGCTAAAAAAGGATGATACTTAGAAGAAGTAAGAAAGATGCCGGTTTATTTCCAATTGAACTTTCATGAGTATCTGAGCACTTCCACTGGACTCAGATAAAACCTGAAGACTTTTATTAAACCACCTGATTCATGCAGAAGGAGCCCCAAACAAGATTCCCTTTTTATTGGTCTGATGAATCATTAAAATAACCAGAAATAAAGCACACAGTAAAACATTTATGCTAGTTTCAGCTTTTCAAACCAAATAGTGAAATAAATAAATAAATTAGTTTGATAAGTTTTTGAGATTAAAAGCATAGAGGAGATGTGCGTAAATCTGAGGACCAGCTGGTGAGAGCTGAGATTATGGGCCGATCTCAGAGGACCGGTGCTGATCTGCTGCCTCTTATCAGCCGAGGTGTGTGTGGCCGTGGGAGAGGTCTGATGGCGGCCGGCCGGCCGACACGAGGGGCCCGGCGCAGCCGCCTATCTGTGATTAGATCAGGATCAGAGCAGAAATCCCACAGCCCCTCCCTCCCACTCTCAGGCCCTTTGCTACCGCTGGCAGCTGCTTGATTTATACAGTGACAGAGCTGCCTTCTCCTATTGCTTCCTGTTGTCCTCCCCTCCTCTCTCCAACAACTGCAGCAACTGGAAATACAAACAACTTTAGCAGAGCAGAAAATTGGACAGGGATTTGAGATGGTTGCACCTTTCAGTTTAACGTGTCATTCATTATTTGTGGATCGGCGCGCTGCGGCTGCCAGGAACCTGACCTCTCTGGCATGCAGGCTAACTCCTCTTTCCTGTCCTCCAACTTCGCAGGGTGGTGTACCAAGATGGCTTCTACGGCGCAGAGATCTATGTAAGTACAGTCGGCTTTTCCTCCTGGCTGAAGCAGACACGAGGCTCAGCCCTGGAGACAAAAACGTGATCTGCTCAGCAGCGCCGCTGCCAAGCCCGCGTCGATTAGGCCTCGCTCTGCCGTGCCAAGAAACCTGACAACAAAATTTAAAACCCCCTCAGCTCCTCCCTCCTCGCTCCCTTCCTGTGATCTCAGACTTTGGCAAAGAGGCGGACCCTGACTCAGTGTCCCGTGTCAAGTTGGTTCATTTAGATTCTTCCTCCGGTGCGGCGCTGGCTCTGAGGGCTTGGCCGGGATATCCCTGCCCGCCCCAGGGGGGTCTGCCCGGGCCGGAGTGGAGCCGGTTGCCCCCATACAACCGACACCTCCAGGGCGATAAGAGCGGCAGCAGCAGATAAAGCGATTTGCCGTCCCTCTGCACATCGCCCTTCACAGAAGCTGTGGAGATGATGCTGAAATTACCACACTGCCCCACTCTGACACCAGTCCACACCTGGATGTGTGTGTGTGTGTGTGTGTGTGTGTGTGTGCGCAGTTCGGCCCTTTGATTTTCCTGCTGCTGAGACAGCGAGATGACAGCGGGCACGGCAGCGGTGACAGCTGCTTCTCACTTTCACCCCGGCCGACGCATGGCGGCGGCGTCTGGAATGAAACGCTAAACCCAAGAGATATATGGCTTACACACCGGCCCGCTTGATAGGACCGTATTTCAACAGCTTTTATTGCGCAGACACCCACTGCCACAGGAGAGAGCGGCGCCCAGAGGCTCAGCGAGCGCCGCATGGCCGCTCTGCTTCAGCCAAACAGTCGGATATCTGGGAAAACTATGTCAAAGCAGCTCAACCTTAGAGATGTAAATCTTTCACTGCCTTTTGATTTGATTCCAATTTTTATATCATGAGGAAAAGACAATGTAAACAAAGAATACCTATTTAAACAGTGTTACAAAGTTCCATATAATATCTAATTCCATCAGTTCATATTTAAACAAAAATAAGTTTGTGCGTAAAGTTCTGTAACTTAAATGACCAGTTTCAGATTAGCCTAGCTGTGTGGCTTCTTCTTAAATGAAAATTAAGAAGAAACCATCAAATACTATTAAATAATAGCATCAAACTATTTAAACAATTTGATACAAAAATTTGAGCATTTTGAACTGATTGAGAATTTCAGGATGATGAATTGTGATTCTCTGCAGAATCAATTTGTTTCTACATTTCTGTTCAACCTACAAACATCACTTCCTGTTTAATTCCTAACAGGAAGTGATGTTTGTTTTGAAGCAATCTGATTGGCTGATAGGTTCTAGCTTAGCGCTACACTGCCCCCTATTGGTTTGGCATGTTTAAAATTACGCTAAAATGCAGATTTGATCGGAAAACGATCCAGTGATTTGTTTGGGTTGTTTTTATATCGTTAACCATGATAAGAATTTTGATTAATTTGTCAGAGTAACAGTAATATTAAAAAAAACAAACTAATGTCTTCGTATTTTTACAATTTTCTCCAGTGTGTTCAATAGGCGTGTCAATTAGAATGAAAATGATTAGATGCAGCCCTTTATGTGAACGGTCTTCAAAAGAAGCTACTAATCATCAAGTTTATTGTTGTAACAATACTGTGATCAAACTAGGTCCATATCGCCAACCCCTACTTCTGTGTGACGTCTTCTGCACACGCGGGTCGCTCTGGGGACGTAAACGCTGCGGTCACATTTAATTAGTAGCATGAACGACCACGCAAAACAAATTGTATTTCATCAGAAAACCATCAGATTTGAGCATCAGGACCAGCTGTGTCCCAAACAATCAGTCAGTGCTGTCAGAAACGGCCCATGCATGCAGCAGGACTGCATGCGCTAATACATATGCATGCTCCTCCATGCAGAAACACGCCGCTGCACACGTACATGATTGCGCTAACACACACCCTCCTTGACAAAATAACAAATGTGCAGCTCTGCTGTGTGCAGGATTTGACAATGTGGTGATTTATTGGCCCCTGTTTGTTGGGGCTGTTGCCGTAATCAGCGCGGTCCCAAGGCAGGCCTGTCCCACAGGAAGTCATCTACTGTGACTTCCTGTCCCCTTGGAAAACAACGTGGGGATCCAGTCGGATCGGGACGAGGACGCTCAATCGGACGACCCCTCCCAGTTTAAAAATGAATGAAAACATGCATTATTAAGAGCCACCTATCATCCGGCGTATGGACACAGACGGGCACACACTCCGGTGGTGCTAATAGAAAAACAGTGGGAGAACGGCTTCATTTTTCAAAGAGAGTAATAGCAGCACTCCACAATGAGCTCTTTAATTCCTTCCCCACTCTGGCAAATGAATACAGCAGTCCTGACTCCCCGACGCTCCAAACGCCGTCGTCTTGCTTCATTTGTGAGCAGAAGAAGAAGCGGCTGCGGATAAACATCCTCCTCTGAAAACGGGTCGGATTTGGGGAGTCGGCTCCTGTTGCTGCTCCTCCACTGGGCTTCTGGTGTCACAATAAGTTGCTCCCCAAATGTGCTGCTTCCTCAGATCATCATTCACTCCCCTAATGCCACCTCCTGCTGCCTGCACCATACATCAAACAGCTCCCTCTGGTGTCTCAGAGGGGAGCTGCAGCTCGGAGCTGTGGGCTCAGGACCAGAACTCTGTGCAGTGACATTTAAAGCTCCCAGCCTGGATTGTTGTTTGCTTGTGTATCTGAATTCTAACCTTTCTCTGAGCAGGTTTGCTTAATCACTAATTAATACCTTGGTATTTTAACAGGGCGGCTATGCAGCATACAGATTTGCCCAACCCACCACCACCGCTGCTTACAGTGACAGGTGAGTCTCCCTCGCAGGCAGTAAACACTGCACCAGCCATTCAGTCCTTCACTGATGTTCATGATTCTGATTCAGTTCTGGATCGTAAGAATCACAAAAATGTTTTCTTTTGTTTTAGTATCTGAATGGTCTGAGAAATAAAAGCTACACATTTTCTAGTCTTGGTAAAATCTCAAGTTATATTTTACTGACTATGTTCTCTGACTTTGTTGTGATATTTTAATAATCTAATTTCAGCAAATTGATTTTAAATAATGGTTTTATTATCTCAAGATAACAAGAATCTTATTTCGTTATCTTGCACTAATAGATGTCAGTTTGTTCTGAGTACAGCTGATTTTAAAATAGTTAATATTTTATTGCATGAAATAAGCATTAGATCACCAACCATCCAACCAGAACCTGGTCCTCTCCTTCACTCATCACCTGTGTTAGTTACACCTCTGCCTGTCGGAGCATTTTAGCGAAAGCTGTAATGATTCTCTGGTGAAAGTAAATTTGTTGGTTGTCTCTGGCGCTTGCTTTCTGATTGGCTAAACGAGATTACGGCCCAAGACAATCCAACATGTTGAATATCGGCTCGGTTCCGATCAGACCAGATCACTCTAAACTCACGGCAGAAACTTCCTAAGATTGTAAGAAGTCAAAAACTTGTACACACGAATGAACAAAACGCCTTTGTTGCCTGGCAAAAAGCCCAAAACCAGAACAATCTGGAGAAGATTGGACCAAACCTGCATGAAAGCTGATCCAAACCAACAGGAAACCTGACATCTGACAGGTTTCTGAACCAAATATTAAGTTCTATTTTTCTACTGTATTGAATATTTATTTAAAAATCATATAATGTGATATTCTAGATTCTTTGTTGGGTTTTGTATCTATTCAGGCAAAACCTACGATTCAAATGAATCAGTGATTCAGTGGAGTTTATGTGTGCAGCACGTTTCAGTAACCAGGCAGTGAAAATGCTTTACTTCATAAAAACATCAACAGTTGAGAAACAAGCATTACATTTTGACAAGAGCCATCATCACAAATGTTGGTTCATGTTCCCTTTATTATAGCTTCAGAGAAACTCTAAACAGTAACAGACAAAAAAAACAGATGTTTTTTATTAGATTTAAAGGAACTCAATGTTTCGGCTGTTTTGCAGTTTTCTGGAACGGCCAATTTTTACGCCTCCAACACCAAATTACTGCACTGATAGTGAATCTGAATATTACTCACCTTTTTTTGATGTAAAAGTCTGGAGATATAAATATTTTCCATGCTCAGAGGGATTGTTGACTGACTTTTAAAGAATACATCGAACCCTGTGTCTGTTGTAGTGACTGGTTGAAGACGCATTTCTCTTCATCAGCAGCGGGTGGGAACATCTATACTACGTTCGACAAGCTATCTTTGGTCACAAAGAACTTTACTGACTGAAGCAGATTTGGTTGAAGTGAAGGACTAGCAGAGGTTGGACTTTAGCTTCACGTAATTAGTGTTTTCCTAACAATAAGGAACATATCTACAGGCCAAACGTAGCGGTGATGAATGGTGGATGCTTCATCAGCGTTTTACTATACTCTGAAGGTTATTTAGGGTTTCCTGAGGTTTTCTTCCTCTCATTTCATCTTATCCATTAGGCGTGCCGCCGTATTCTTTTTTTAGCTCGGAGCTAAAGAACATGCACGGGGAAAAAAGGCTAACCTTGTTGGAGTGGATGAGAAGAGCGGTGATATATGTCGTGACTCTGAGAGTGGGTATATCACTGTGGTATTTATGAATGGCCTCAGGTTTGTGGAGGGAGACGGACCAGCGGCTTCTGAGTGATGTCACTCCGGTTCAGGTGCGCTCCGTTCGGAGAAGCTGCGCTGATTCATTTCGGCCCCTGAAAGCCGTTGTCAGCCGGGATCTGGCCCGGTTTGGGAATCTAATCTGGAAAGGATTGAGCATGTCACTTGTGATAACGTACACCCTGCCGAGAGCCTGAAGATCATATCGATAATGTAAGATTTATCAGGCCTCGCCGAGCGCCGCTCGAATTATGAGCAGCCGCGCTCGGCGGGAGCAGAATTGGACAGCAGCCTTTTTCCCCTTTCAGTGATTTAATTCCTGTTTCTGTTGCCCATACCTTTCCCTGAGATTTAATATAATTCGCGCCCAGGTTGTTTGTTGTGCTTTGTTTGTTTGTTTCCGTTTGAATAAGCGGTCGTGCCCATTGGATCAATAGGCGTTTGTCTGTATTGTCTCAGCAATACCTTATCGGACTTATCTGTGGAGCTAGGTCACCAGGATTGTGGAAGGCGTGTGAAAGCCTGGTAAAATATGAAACATTTATTATCTGAAAAGCCAACAGTGCTCACAGGCTGTATTACCAAAGGCCCATAAGTAACTGAACAGAGCTCCGGACGGTGAGGGCGGTCTGAACGCCACCGGGTCTGTCACATTGGGCCGGCCGGCTGACTTGGAGACTCGTTGGTCTTAAACAGAAACCATCCCGACTGGACGTCTCCTATTCGCTGCTGTGGCTCGGCGGCGTTACGACGGCCAGTTACAGCTGGAATGTTCCAACAGATGAGCAGGAATCTGTCACAAAAATACTCCTTAATGTCATCTGATTTATATAAAATACGCATTCAGTTGAATCTGAAGATATTTTGATGTGTAAAATATGAAATTTCCGTGGATATAAATCTAAGTTTGGTTTCTGTTGATTTTCTCAAGATGCAAGAAAAGACTAAACAAATATTTAATCCAACATAAAGGCAAACCTATCGTTTATATTGGACAATTTAATTTGACAAATGCAGCTGTAAGAGATAGTTTGTTAAATATTTTTATCCTATTTCATGGTTGATGCAAATACCTTGACATTTGTTGAACAAATGAAATGATTAGTCCAGTTTTTACCTTTTAATAAACTTTTAATAATTAACAGCGGCTGCAGTGCAAAAGAAAACAGAAAAACAGAAACGAGTCATTCTGCTTTTTTATTGCTCTGTGTGTCAACTTTACTCCGGTCGTCATAGCAACCAACTGACAACAGCTCCATGACAAACATTTCCCAGAATAACATTCAGTTACAGTTTTATGTTTTCAGGCTTGATGGTTATTTTGGGATTATTATTAAGTGACGTGAACATTAGCAGTGGTTGATTAGCTCATTTAAACAGATGATAATTATCTGTCAGACAGTGGGTGGTGTGTGGGGGTGTTTCTAACAGTGGGTGTGTGGGGGTGTTTCTAACAGTGGGTGTGTGGGGGTGTTTCTAACAGTGGGTGTGTGGGGTGTTTCTAACAGTGGGTGTGTGTGGGGGTGTTTCTAACAGTGGGTGTGTGGGGGTGTTTCTAACAGTGGGTGTGTGGGGGTGTTTGTAACAGTGGGTGTGTGGGGGGGTGTTTCTAACAGTGGGTGTGTGGGGGTGTTTCTAACAGTGGGTGTGTGGGGGGGTGTTTCATAAACAGAACCGAAACACACAGAATTCTGCAGCACATCTACATGTTTAAGTTGTCATAGTCAAGCTAGCATAACTGACCTAAAAAGAAAAGGAAATGTGAGAACCTTGAACCTTGTTTCGTGGTCGTGATGTTCACATTTAGTAAAAAATACTTTGAGTCAGAAAAAGAATCAGAAAAGAGAACGGTGTTGCCTGTGACGGTCACATGACGTTAAAATCCATCATCAAATAATCACATTTTTTTGTTTTTGGAACATTTTGATTTTTTTTTGTTTTACACCAACGTCATTAGGTTTCCATAGTGACGTTAGAACCGCCATCTTGTTTTGTATTTCACAACTTTGAATTCAGGTCAACTCCAGAATCAGAATCAAATTTGGTATTTAAAAAATCTGACATTTTATTTCTAAGCCACGTCGTCCAGCCTGAGCAGAACTTTTCCCTCATGTCCTGCTGGACCTAAACAAACGTACTTACATCGTATGTAGCTCGACGTTCCTCATGTACGGCGTGGGAGCTGGATGTCTTGTTGTTTCCTTTAGGGGCTTTTCCTCTTCCTTTTTTTTACTCCCGGTTGATTCGGTGCCCTCAGTCCTTGGCTGGGTGTGCCTTATCTGCTCCGAGCAGACCCTCATTTGCAAGCAAGCGCTGAAAGAGAAAAAAACACACAGAAGCAAAGTAAATAGAGGAATATGTGAAGTCAAATAAATAAATAAATAAATGAGGCAGCCACATCTTGTCCTGTCTTAGAAGGAAATTGGAAGGATTAGTTCCAAACCAGCAGCAATGAAAAGACAAGGGCGTGAGCCCAGTGTGCAGCCCGGGTAAACAAGCTCCGGGGGAGAGACCCAGCCCTCCAGCTGCCGCTTTCCTCCCTCTGCTCTTTACCTATTCACTTAATCAAGACGACAGAGCAAAGACAAGCGCCATGCACCAACCTTTGAACCTTCCTTTGTGATCTGCCTGGTATAATGCGGGAAGCCCAGGAGGCCGAGGAGGGAAATAACCGATTGTACGCCAGACTTTGAAGAGTTGAGCATGAAACAAGAATGCGTAACTGTTTGTCAATGATAGATCAATGACTGTCTTCTCTGTGCTTCTTGTCATGCAGCTATGGCAGAGTCTATGCAACAGCAGACCCCTACCACCACACGATTGGCCCTGCTGCCACATACAGTGTGGGGACCATGGTGAGTCTCTGAGAGCGCCGCCTCTTCCCGTCCGCACCCGACTCTGACATCATGACGGTAGCTAGCACACGCTGTACGACAAAGACCAGCGGCTGCAGCCATTCTGGTTTTTATTCACCTATTATTTAATTTAATTTTTTTTCATTAATTGATTTAGTTTTTGCCATGCTCTCTGGCACACCCTAGTGGAACTGAGCAGTACTGTGAAGCCCCTGGCATGTGGAAGTTGGCTCAGACATTTAGTGCGATAACTGTACGTTCTCACCTCATGCATCATTGGTTTGACTCGAGTTCCTCCTGTAATGAGAATGATTTGTTTTCATTTTTCAAGCTTTTCTGTTTTTATCCGACCTCATTCAACTCGCCGTCGAGCGAGTTGCCTCATCTTTTTGTTTTCATTCAGCCAAACCTCTGAAGGGATGAAGTTCAATTGTTAATGTCTGTTTTTAGCTAGCTTTTGCAGCTACTGTAACATCAAAGATGAAAAGATAAAAAAAAAATAAAAAAAAATAGAAGATCACCTTTTTTTGAAACTGACAGTTTCTCTTTGGTTTTGTTTTATGGCGAGGAGGGGATGGGAGCGGGCTCGCAGGCCAAACCCAGAGATTAAGGGCCATGAGACGCATGCAGCAGCGTGCCGTGGGACATAAACAAGAGAGCGAGACAGAGGGGGCGGGGAGTCGCCTCGCCCTCCTCTTCTGCCCAGTAGCCTGATCGGAGGCGCGCTCTCTGCTTGAGAAATAACTCAAATTTCCGGCATGCATGCAATTTTTCAACAGCAATAAAAAGAAAAATCTAAAGCTTTAAGTTCCCCGGTGCAGCTGCTAGCTAAAAGCTTTCATTAATTAAGACATTTCTTTCTCCCTCTTCATTTACTTAATTAAAAAAAATGTGCTTGAATGTTTTTTTTATTCTTTCTTCTTTTCCCTCCAAATTTCCTTCCATTTTCCTCACTCTAAAAATTTTCCTCTTGATTGAAAGTAGACAACGGGATCTGGCCCCTGAAATTATCAGAGCTAATGTTTGGTGTGTGTTGGGAGCTTGGGAAGCTGAACAGAGACCCGAGAGAGAGTGTGTGTCTGTATGTGTCTGTATGTGTGTGTGTGTGTGTTAAACAAACAGTGAAGCTGGTGGGAGATGCTCTGCACAGAGGCCAATATCTAATAAACTCCTGAGCTAAAGAGAGGAGACCCGTTTGGTTCCTAATTCTTTAATCATATTTGATTAATGCTCCTCCAGCAGAGTGAAGTCATTTTGCATTTAAAAGCTATACAATAATTAGTTCCTCTGAGGTTGGAAACCCTCTTTTCTCATTTCCAGCTTGCAGACGAATCTAATATGGACAAAAGTTTTTGCACAAGCAAGAGGACTCCCTGAAATTAGGCAAAATTAGCCGTTGAAGGCGCTCGGCCGCCTTTGGAGTTTCCTAATTGCAACAGAACCACATAGAGATGAGAGGAGGGACTGTGTGCGTGCGTGCATGTGCAGGTGTGCATGCATAGGCCCACTTGCATGCTTTATGTGTGTCTGCCCCAGATATCCTGAGCATGGTGCTAAATCTAAGGGCCAATATCCTGTGGTGGTTTGCCCCTCCAGAAAGGTGCAGGCACCTCTGCAGACATGAAAAGGAGCCGTGATTAAAACTCTCAACTCCTTCTGCTTCCCTCTAATTTACAGCCCTGCAAGGACTGACTTCTCCAGCAGAAAAATATACTTATTTCTTTTATTTTAATTAAAGTAACTATTAAATCTGGGATTAGTATTTCTATGACTTTCATTTAAGAAAGTGCTCTGTTTTGTTTTTTTTCTTTGCTCCCACAGATTATAAATTACGTCGGCTAAGCTCTGAGTCCACCAATCTGCTTCGGCTCCTGCTGACCCTGTTCCTAACACACACTCAGAGAGCATCAAGTCAGGCAATCAATTCAGCAAAACAATTATTGGCTTAAATATATCAAACTATCAATCTGCCTGCTGACCGTTCCCATTCGGAAAGTTGCTCCAACATGGAAAGTCAATAAGTTTAAAGGAAGGAAATTTGCAGAGAAAGAGAATCCAACTAAAGCTGTCACCTGAATACTGATTGGTACTTTTTCATCTTTGATGTTGCAGGCTAGCCTATACAGAGGAGGGTACAGTCGCTTCACTCCCTACTAAAAGAAAGAAAAAAAGCGAGAAAAGACAGAGAGACATTACCCCAAACAAAAAAACAAACTATCTTTAGAAGGGAAAAAAAAAAGTCAAACACGTAACAAGCGAACAGCCGGTCCTTGGTGGAGAGCTAAATCAGACAAAAAGCTTCCAGGTCCACATGCTGAGCCCCTCCCCTGACTCCCTCTACAACAACCTCTTTGATGTCATCATTGGTCTGCTCTTGTTTTGTATTCATTTTGTGCTTCTGGTTTTCTTTTGGAAACTTTTATGCACATGTGCATTATCTTGATTGCTGTATATGGGTGCTGTGTCACCATAACCAATGTGAGCCTACTGCAGCACGCATGGTGCATGCTCAGAGGTGTGTGTATGCAGCCGCTGTCATCTGACTGAGAATACACCGGGTTGTTTCTGTCTCACACACAACAAGCAGAAATCGGGTCGATTCAATCCACTTCTGAACAGAAATGAAGCTAACTGAACCGAACCTGGTGATTCTTAGCTCAAAGACAGCGCTGCTCTGACTGCTTTGGTTTTTTTATTCCTTTTTTAACCTTAGAGTGTCCTACTGTTGTGCACTTGCAGTGGAGCCTTACAAGCTGTACAATGTGGTATGACAGCATGCAGAGTTAAGGGTCATGAAGGTCAGATTTCTGTTTTGGGACTCGCAGCGCTCACATGGTGGCCCCGTCTGCTGCAAATCGCCGTACATGCAGCTATTCTGCAGCAGCGAGTGTTTCAGGGGAGAAACGCTGGCGGGTTGCGTTCAGGGACAGCATGGAAAACAAAGAAGGAGCATCAGCGTTGCCCGGCGGCAGCGTGGATTCCCGTCTCGGCTAACGCTCGGTGGTTTTTCTAATACCTGGTGGAAATGACTGGTGTCGAAACCAAACCAAATGAAGCGTGTACTTTGTGTTGTTTTAACTTTTGTTTGCTAAACGTCTCCTAAACACTCGTACCAGAAGAGATGGAGTTCTCCTGAACGTGTCGCTAAACTTAACGCAGCAAAGCATGCAGGAGCAGAATCTCAGTTTTATTAAATAAAACCCATGAAAAATCAGTAGAGACTGTAGCCTGTAAATAAGATTTATTACACAACTGTTGTAATGGATTACTGTAGAGAAATTAGATTAGCGGATCGACACAAGTTGCTTTAAGAACTTTGCTTGCTGCTGTTATTGCATATTGAGCTTCTCTGGTTTTTTGATTTTCATTAGAGCGAAACCGGCACTTTGAAGACGTCGCCTTTGACTCTGGAGAATCAAGATAAGAATCCTCCGCTGTTTCTCCTCCCTTCAGCGGCTGAATGAGCCAACTGGTTGGTGGCGTTAGCGTTGCAGTTTGCAGGCAGTTCCTCCCCTTAAACCGCCGTCTGAGAGCGAATTAGCTGCATGGGGGCTGAGTTTGCAGCAGACTCGGCCACATATCCTCACTATTAACATCAAGTCGCACACGCACAGTAAAGACACGGCGCAGAGGAGGGGCGAACCCTCCGCCAGTCACTGGGATCTTTTCTTTAAGCATTGCACAAAATGTTTTACCTCAGGATAAGCTAACTAAAGTTCACAAACTAAGATCCAGAGCTGCTCACTCCTCAGCATTCAGGACAATTGTTTTCTTCCGCAACCAGCACGCTCCACCTCTACGGAGCCCAGATGTTCTTATTATTTTCTGTTAGAGACCCCAGGAGAGAACGATAAAATAAGACTGTACTGTTCTGAGCTACAGCTTCTGTAATATATAGATAGACATTTACTGTATAAGACGTTTTACACAGGAAGATATAACCCAAAAGCACCCAGGCGTTAGGAGACGTAGAGCTAGTCCACATCCAGTCATTGGCTTCAACTTGTGATTCTACGTGATTTAAAGGAAATCTCTGTGTAGCTACTGTTAGCTGGTTTCAGTGCAGCTATGGGAAAAATCAAAGCTATTGCCAATAATATTTACTTTACATGTACTCACACAAGTGTTTGTGATCTCAAAAAAAATGTCTGTTGCACTTTGTTTTTTTTTTATTTCTTTGAGATGTAACATATTTATGAAATCTCATATACAGCTAGTCATGTTTAGTCAAAATGTTAAAATGACAGAGTAATGTTGTATATCAGAAAAAAAAGAAAATTAGCTCATTATCTCATGAGTCAAAGAAGATCTTTATGTGGATATAAAAGAGAAAAAAAACATTGTTCTTCCTTTTCTATGCTAGTGTGAATGCCCCCCGACATTCAGGGGTTTTATAAGGAGCAAAACAAACTTTGAGAATTATTTTTAGCAAACAGGAGAGTTTCATGAGTGGGTGTTCAGTCGGTGGCCACCATTAGCTAGCGAGCCTGGAATGAAACCCACCTTTTTTTCTGTTTTTCTGATCTGAATGTGTGTGCCTATGATGTGCTATATAGATATAAAATATATATGAATATGCATCAGAATGTTTGACTGTGATGGAGGAAGGAAACAAACAGGAAGAGAGCGTGACTTCACTCAGAGTCCCTGGAATAACATCACCACGTCTCCAACTGAATTATTTTCACATTTTCATCAACTGGAGAGTTCAAATGTCGACATTTCTCTGTTCATTTAGCAACACTTGTAAGAACATAATGTTATTACAACTCCTGCAGAAGGATGATAAACATTTTCTTTACCATCTCCTTCATAAATAACAAAAATGTAATTATGTTTTTCATATTTAGCCCTTAGATAAAAAGCTTCTGTTAATCAATAACCGTTTACAGAATCATTTTCTAAACTTTGACTGTTTAGAAAATATGAAAAGTTGCAAAATCTTTGTAGTGATTTTCTTATCTGACTTTAGCTTTTTTTAAATAGCATTTTCTCACGTAAAATAAAAACGATTTATAAAGTAGTAAGTTATCTGTTGTATTTCTAGACGTAAAGAAATGTTTTCTGTAAATATATATTTGTAGAGTATTTGGACCTTCTCAGCAGCATCATATAAACAAGTTTTCTGGTTTCGCAAACATTTCTGATCGTCATTTAATCCAAATCGGATTAAATTTAGCCTGTTTTTCTGAGATTGGTCCAAACCTTTTGTTACCTGGGCCAAAGTCAAAAATAAACTAGGCATTAAATATGTTAATGAAATACATAAAGTAGTCAGATTTGTTATGTGTAAAATATTAATGAGCCAAAACTTATCATGGGTTTTGCAAATTTAACATAATTTCTAGGTATCAATTGCAAAAAATCAAAGTCAAAATCGAGTCATTTCTGGCCAATAAAATCAGTTTTTAAGTTTAATAAATTAATTAAAAGCAGATTTTGGTGCAGCTTTTGCGGAAAAGTGATGTGGAACTTGCAAGAGAAAGCAAAAAGCCTGATTATTTCAAGACAAACAACTGGTGATGTTGCCAATATTTTAATTTGCAAGGAGATTTTACTTGTGATCATTTTGCCCCAATTAAAAATAGAAAGTCAACCCTGCTTTAAGATAAAGGCACCAACAGAATTAAACAGATTTAATTTTATAAAGCTCCATTTCTGTCTGAATCTGGACCAAACAGAACATTTTGAGGAAAATGTCAGCAGTTGATATTTCCTGATATTTTGGCAACCAGGAAGTTTTCTGGACATGAAGCGTTTAAAGCAAACCTTCACAGTGGAAAACAGAGGAAAAATGTCTGAGCTCATTCATCAGTCTAATTACCAGAGGAGCTGCCAGGCTGATGTAAAGACAAAGATCAAACTCTGACCTCCAACATGAAGGAGGAATTTATCACAGCAGCGCTGAAGTTGTCCATCAAGCATCCACTACTGATTATTTGCAGTCGAATATTAAAATCAGAACGATGACTAAGGCTGTGTTTAAATGACTCAGCTTTTCATTCTGCATTCAGAGTGAATTTTCATGAAAACTGTTAGTTTTGTTGCTCTAGTAATTTTAAAAGGAGCTTAATTAGTTTGGAGATGTTTTATTCTGTAAATAGATTACGGCTTTAATAATAGTTTCTCCCAATGATTTGTGGTTCATACTGCTGAAATGGACTTTTTAATCCATTACGGCCATCAGAGTGTGGTGATACACTAATTCGCTTTTGGTAATTACACTGAATGTTACAGCATTAGCATATGCGATGCAATTAAGAGGAAATGGAGATGTGTTTGTGAATGTAAGTTATCCCAACAAACATCCCGCTGCGATGGAAACGTTTTCCTTTTTTCCCTGATGTGATGTTATTTCCGGGACGAGTGGGTCGTTGTCAGGAGCCGCTCCTAACAGTCTGCACGGGTTTGTCAACAGTTTACAGAAAAAGTTCAAATTAGCTGTTTCAATGTCAGCTTATCAAGGCTTAAATGTTATAGATATAATATTAATTAGCATTCTATAGTGTAAAGATCTAATGCATTTTATCATGCTTACAGTAAGTCAAATGTGAATTTATAGTACAAAGACTCTAACTTTTAGGTTTGTTTGCTTTTGTTGTACTTTATAACCAGCTTAATATGCAACCAGCCCTCTATTTGATCCACCTGTTTACACTTATTAATAGTAGTACTGAGCTATGTTTACATATGAGAAGAAAATACTCTTTATGCATCGTTTATATTTACAAGTATTCACTAAGCCCTGATAAGCTGGCAGGTGAGTTTATTAATCCACCTAAAAATATTTGTACAAAAGAAAACCAAGCAAAAAAGTTGCAGCACCTGTAAATACATTTAAATGTATATACACACAAACTATATCATGATTCTCTGAGTAACTGTTTTATATGTATTCCTATATGAAGTGGGGTTATATGTGTATTTTCAACTTAGCTCAACCTGTTCTTGAACTCTATGTAATTTCTATAATGAGAATATATTGTCTGAAAGGTGTAAAGTAATTTTCTTTGAGATTAATTTCATAGGTAAAAGGTTTACTATAATGAAACTTTTAGTTATTCTTGAGATCTTTCTGTTGTCAGTATGTGACATATAAGTAACCACTGATTGTTTTCTGAGTGTCAGAATAAAGCAGTTATAAGAACATTATGTCTGCCTTCACACATTGATGTTTGTTTTCAAGAAAAACTCGATTTGGGATGAATTTTCTTTTTCTTTGTTTTTCTGTTTCAGTTTTTCTCAGAAAGACAAACTATTCATGCCTGAATGCGTCTGGCCATGCAGATACTGATAAATATGGTTTTATGAAGAGCTTTAAATTGTTCCTCATAATTATTTATTAATGTTTCAGAAACATAGTAACTTCAGCAGCATTTTGTTCTGTATTTTAATACAGAACTTTATTCAGAAACCAGAATAAATGAATCATGCAACAAACTGAACTGAGTGGGAGAAACATGTCATCCTCCAGACAAACAGGAAGCTGTAAATGTCCCAGCCCTGACAAACCTTCCTCTAATTGAAAAATAATATGTTTATGTCTTCATGATTAGCGGAAACACTTAGTAATTCTCCAATATCATCTGCATAAAGAAAGACTGGAGCCTCTTTCTCAATAGAAGCTCATGTTTTCTTTGACTCTTTCCGCCATTTTGTTTTGGTATCAAAGTTTTCAGCATGGCAGAGTGAAAAAAGGAAAACATAGAAGACATTAACGGTTTCTATGGTTTCGAGTGAACCACACAATACTTCCTACCAACCAAGAGTCGGTTCGTACGCCTTTTCACTACCAATGATTTAAATATCTATCCTACAGTACTCAGAACTGCCTATTTTAATGCAAATGCAAATGATATCTTAATATAAATCAGATCTTCCTTATCTCTGCTCCAGCAAATCAGCACCAAGGAAACTGAATGGTGCTCTTGGATTGGCTGCTTTTGAAATGCCAGCCAATCGCGTGTCAAGCAGCGTTGTCGAGGTATTTCAGCTTCTCACTGCATTTTCTTTCATATTTTACATCTGAAAAATTCTGTGAATACTGATCAGCAAATATTAGTGAATTATCAAAATAAAGATTACGCCATTTCAAAATCCCATTTTCACCTTTGTTGGCACAAAGCTGTTTGTTTTTATTGGGAACTCCAGACTAAATGAAGATGTACAGGAAATGTATGATGAACCACCATCTATTCATGGATTTCATTAATTATTTGTGGAATTTTTTGTAAAATGAAAACATTCAGAAGAAGAAGCAGTTTGGGAAGCTGAAATACAAAAGTACAACAATACTTGACTCACCTCATTGGTTGGTGTTTTTCAAAACTGTAAGTCCATTCATTTTCCTTTGGCAGAGTCCCCAAGAATACACTTAGGGTTACTGCAGTATTTCCCAGATGGGTTCAATTCAATCCAAAAATACTTTATTGGTCACTAAAGGAAATGAACATGTTGTAACATGTAAAAGTACATTTGGTGTTTGAACTGATAATATAAACAGTTATAAGTGTTTTTAGAGGTCTCAAGTGTTTGTGCCAAAAAAATTCCAGAAATTAATTTGCATCAACACACGGTTGGTATGACAACCAGAAGAGGAAGCACACATATAAGAAAGTTAGTGGATCTGCTTGAACTAGGCCGCTACATCATTTGGTTTCAGAGCCATTAGTTCTAACTGAATTGTGACCGAAATGCAATCATTAACCATTGTTAATGATGCAGTTGATATATTTATCTCCGAATTGCTATGATGTTTATTAATTAGCATAAAATTACGCTTAAAAAGCAAAGAAAAGTGAAAAATTTCTCCAAACTACACAGGGTAAGGCAGCTCTATGCTTTAGTAACGATGAACAGAGAAGTTTAATGGCTGGTGAACAACTTAATGATTAGATATAAAAAGTTATTAGTGACTATAAATTAATAAAACAAAGGGACAAACCGCAGCCTCCTTCTAGAACCGTATCTGGATGGCTCAGACCCACCGGGTTTTAGCAGATTTCATAAAGAAGCACAGACTCTAACACCTGAGCTAACCCTCTCCTGAATCCTTCAAGTCTGCGTGTGATTAATATATTTGTGTCTGCAGTCCTTCCAGGACCAGGCAGCCTGTCAGCGAGGACTATATGTAGCTCCAGCGCCATTGTGCTCCCTCCCTGCTGAGTTGTAAGACTGCGTGTGGATATTTTTGTATGGCAGCTCCCAAGTGAGCGCGCAGTAAATCTGAGGTATGGAACGGAGAGCGGCGGGGAAACGCTGGGCCAGTCCTCCATAAGAACAGAGAGATGGATGGATGCTGACTGAGCACGCCACTTCACTGTTTGTCTCTCCGGATTGGAAGTTGGACTACAAAGCCATTTCCAAATCAACGCCTCATCTTCTTTCATGCCCACATTTCTTTATCAGAAGCTCCAGTGAGCTGCTGAAGATCAGTGCGAATTAGTGAGCATCTGTGGTGACGAGGGTCCAGGGACGGCCCCCCTCGCACCACGCCCGCTCTCCTCCGCCTCCATCCAGCCCCATTACGCCAACACTTCTCACTGCGCTCCGCCAAAGTGCCGATCTCCACATGTATGATTACAGCCGACTCTGATCTTTATTCTGGCGAGAGCAGCACCAGCAGTGGCTTGCTTTATGCTGCGTTACAGAAGATGTTTTCTCTCCAAACTTCAAGTTCATGTCGGGTGTTACGACTCTGTGCTCAAACCTCATCCAACTTTCCTCCTTGTAAAATTGTATATTTATAGCTGTTTGTACGTTTGTTGCATGTTTTGCCATGTTGAAAACTGGCACATCTATCACAGTGAGTCATCACTTTCTGCATATTTACCAGTTTTCCCTGCTTCTCTCCCCTGTTTCTAGTAAATACAAAACGAAGAGCTGTACTCAGTATTGATGGACATCACAGATGAAAACAACGAAGAGAGGAGAACTAGCTTTAAGAAAATAACACAAGAAGAAGAAGACGAGAAGGAGTCCCTCTACTGAGGCTGGCGAGGGAAGACGGGAGGCGTACAAAGTGGCGCCGCGGCAGTGGTGTCAAACCAGCCACAAACTTGACAGATGGAGTGAGCCAGTTTCCACCAGGGACCACCTTTTTGCCGGGTAGAAAAAAAAAAGACAGAGAGAGAAGGAAGTGTCCCGTTATTATAAAACATTTTATTTTTCTATACTTTTGTGATTTACAATGGTAAAAAAAAAACAAAAAACGTGTGTATAAAGCAGTATATATGTACAAATCTGTTTTTATGTTTTTTGGTAAGGGAGATGAACAGTTGGCCCTTGATGCTGATTCTGTGGTATGCAGGAAGGAGGAGGGAGGATGACCTCCCCGCCCCCCGCCTCCTCTCTCTATGGCACACTGCTCTGTCACCGAGGTCGTGTAAAAAAAAAAATAAAAAATACAACTAAAAACAAGAAACGAAAGAAAAAAACAAAAGGTGGCAGGGAGAGCTCGGCATCCAGGCAGATGCACTTTCTACGCTGTACTTCCTGTGGGCGGAGTCTCGTGGCTCCGCCCTCTTCCTTTTTGGGCCGATGAAGATGACGCCGCCGCTTCCTCCTTGTCGTGGCGTCGTCGGCCCGCAGCGCCTACTGTTAGCAGCGTCCCCCGTGGATACTGTCGTGATGTCACTTCCTTTTTGGCAGCACCATTGGGCATCCCCGCCCTCCCCAATGGGCAGAGTCACTGGTTTACAGCTTTGGGGAGTGGGGGGGGTGAGCCACGGCGGGACGGTGACACGGTACACAGCCGAGCCTCCCCGTCTGCCCCTCTCCACGCCCCAGCAGAGGTCACTGACTTAAGGACTACTTAGAGAAAAATGGCGCCAAAGCCGCTGACTTTATCCACCTGCCAGACTCCGAGCCCAAGCCTTTGTGTCACTCTGCACCGACGGATGAACTGTCAGACCAACACGAAAACAAGGTGCGTACAACTACCAAGGATGCACGTTCCCATCCGACGAGAATAACTCATCACCATCCATGTAACAAATTGAATTATAATCGAGTAATCCCATTGTACTACATCAGCAGGTGCATAACCAAAACACAAGCCTGAGGCGTATAGACTGTGTCGCTAGATAAAACATTATAGAAATACAGTAGTGCCCATCCAACAGTATCAAGGAACGAGGGCTGAAATATGTGATTTCTTTCGTCAATGTATTCTGAGAATATTTGTTGTTTTTTTTTTCAGCACTCAAAACTTTTCAACAGAAAAAAAAGTTTTAATTTTGTGAAAGCAGAACCTTAATTCTTTATATCAGGAGAGTCACTGTAAACGTGTTTAATCAAGAATGTCGGTTCAGTTTTTGAATGTATTTTAATGTCTAGGGTGTCCGATGAGTATGTATTCTTTTTTCTGTATATAAATATATATACATATCTATTATATGGGCTGTGGTGATGTCAGGGAATAGAGGGGGTGGCAGGAAAGCCTCCGGCCCCCCGAGCATAGTTATCAGAACCCCCTCCAACTAAATATGTCCCTGATATTTATTGTAACATGTGATCATGTGCTATACGACTGAAAGTGTGACGGTGATAGTGTGAACTGATCTCCCCTGAGTCCCTCCCGTACCACCAACACACGCACTGTGCAGATTCTCGCAGACCAACAGCACACGCCGGATCCCCGCCATCGTCAGAGCAAAGCGTCACATCCCGCCTCCTCACCGACCCGCCAGCCCTTCAGAGACAACGGTTTACATCTGCAGTTACTCTGACCCCTCACCGGAGCTGCAAAGACTTCCTAATTAGCGCAAGGTGTAGTAAAAAGTTTATGAATATTGATTTCTCTTTCTTACTTGAACCAAAGTATGATTTGAAGGCGCAGGCTCAGTGCTCTTTGATCAGGAGACAGCGGGACTCTGGGATGACGGCGGAGCCTGGATGCGTATCGACGTGACCCAGATTTCATTCAGTCACGGCTGCAGAGGAAGCGCTCGCACTTCAGCCGCTTTAACGAGCTGCGCTGAAGGAGGCCAGCTCGCAGCTTCCTGTGGCGGCCTCGGTTTACGAAGCACCGGTCTCACGCTGACCCCGGTGGGCGGGCAGCCGCTTGGTTTTACTGCATATTGGATATAATCTGCTGGCCCTGAGGAGAAACTTTTTACTTTTTTTGTTTTTTTTTTTAAATCAGAGGTGAGCAGGTTTGGGTGAAGCACAACTTAGTTTGAGAGTTCAGGGTATGCTACTTGGTTAGTGGTGGTTTGCGAAGAGGGAAAGAAAAGATTAAGCTTCTGACTTCCTGTACAAAACTACACAGTGTACTGTTAATATTCTGTACAGTAAATCTCACCTCACACTTCTTGATTAACTTCATCTTCTTTCAGGTTAAAAATAACAACAACAAAAAAAAGACTTGTTCTGAATCAGGGCTCCTACCCACGCGACCTCTGCTCATCTGTAGACAGCCTCCCATATATTACAGAGTATCTATATCATGGCAACTAACTGTTGTGAAGTCTAATTGGGGTAAAGTCGGTCATTTGTTTTCCCATACAGCTTTCATCTGCAGATTTAGTATCTTCATACCTGTTGGTTTGTGTCTGAGAGTCAACTGATTGTTCTGGCCTACTTTCAGCTCCGCAGACTGGAGGTGGGTCAGGAAACTCAGGAGCAGGTTGGAGTTTTAGTTTGCCGGGAACTTCCAGGGAGCCAGAGATAAAGAGCCACAGTTCGTTTCCTCCTCCTTTTCGTCACATAGTTGGAGTTCGTCCACTGAATTATCTATGCATACTGCAACAAAAACACTTGATGTCATGTGTGATGGGCACATTTTCTGAGAGAACACTGTTGTGTACTTATTGTAGTTAGCTACTAGCAGATCAAATCTGACGGGATGACGCTGGTATTATTACGTGTTTTAGTTTTGTCAACAAATCTTGAGAAAAAGTGAAAAAAATGTGTGTGTCTCAGTATCTCTGACTTAGTTATACTGTTTTTACAAACAAAAAAAAAATCTAAACAAAAAAGTGTAGTTTTTAGCAAATGTTACTCAAATAGTAAGTGAGCTCAAGTGCATTTCCTTGGGGACTATTTTCAGCAGCGGATGAATTCACAAAAGGTGCTGTTGTGAGTATTTGTGGCAGCAGATGTGGACATTTCACTAACTGCAGGTGCGTTGGTGTTTTTCTTTAGGGGGAACCATGAAGCTCTGTGTATCTGTTTGGGTTTGACCTTTTTAAATCGTGTTTTTATTTATTTGTTTCAAATCAAAGGACGTAGCATTACTATGGAACAGTGATGCAAAAAACAAAAGCATGTCAGAGATCAAGCTGCCTCTTCTTTAGTTTATGCAAACCAAAAAAAAAGTTTGAGGTCTGAGAATAGCAACATTTGCAGTAACTTGTGCAAAACAAATGAACCGATCTTGATTTGTTTCTCGTATTAACTGTTGTAGACGTAGGAATAGAAAATAGGGGCTGTGTGCAATGTTGCCATTCTGCGTATTCTCCTGATGTTTACCTACTGCTCATTCTGATCCACAGTTCACAGCGAAGACAAAGAGAAAACACAGAACCAATGACACTCCTACCACAGCACTCGTTTCAGACGTATATGCAGCTTTGCAGCTAACTTTAAAATGCAGGTTTTGTAAAAAATAAAAAAGCAAATAAAACTCCTTTTAGAGTTGTGATGGAGAGTCCCATCCTGCTTACAGGTTACTACAGCTCTTAATGCATGAAGGTATTTTGTTATATTTTTTCCATTTACCTGCTACGGCTCCCATGAGCTGGTTGACAGTGTGTAGCTGCCACAGCCTCATGCGAGCTGCAGTTGAAAACCAAGAAAAAAATGTACAAAAGATGAATTTTATTGCCTTAGAATTTTTATCCAGTTGATATGAGAAATACTAAATAGATTTTAAACGTTTTAATGGAAGTAGTTAGATGTTAGTGTTGGAGCAGCAGTGGTGAGGTTTCCATCCTGTTTTTAACCTTTAGGGCCGTTTTGTTCCCGCTGTGGTTGTTTGTCTCTGCTCGCTGGCCAACGCAGTGAAAAACAAAAAAAAAGGCAGAGCTAAAACTCCAGCCTGCGCCGTAGCGTAGCGGTGGGATGGAGCGAGGGGGGTGGGCGTACGGCGACCCTCCCTTCCTTCCTCCAGATGCCTTTATGTTTTAAAAAACTGGTCCTGATCTTCCTGAGCACAACTGCTTGAGCTGTGACACTCGCAGGATGCCCCTCGCTTCCATCGGACCCCGTATAGCTACCCCCAGCCCCAGCCTTCCAGTATGTGAGTCGACTGGCCCCTTTTGTATTCCTGGTGTTCTGTACATAATAACCTTCACCCCAACTGGTCTCTTACTTCCTTCAGCTGTCCTTTCAGGGGGAAAAGAACAAAAAAATACGTCAAAAAGAAAAAAAAGACCATCCTCTGACTCCCCAAATCTTGTATTTTGTTCTAATGATGACAAAATTTATTTATAAGGGATTTTTTAAATTCTATCTCTTTCTCCTTTTTGTAAATGTTCCAGTTAAATAATGTTTAAAAATGTTAAAAAATTAAATGGATATATTGAAAGGTTAAAAAAATGTCTCTAGAAGTCCCTGCCCCCTCCTCTGGCTCTGTACTCTGAACTTTGTGTTTTCGTTTTTTCTCTTTCTGTATGCTTCTCTTTACGTGCTTCAGATGAAGAGTTCTATTTATTATGACATTAACGTTATTATAATTATGACTAATTATTAATATTATCATCCTCATCATCCTCATTATTATCATTAATAAACTTGTCTACTTCAGCTGCGGAGTCTCCGGGTTGTTTGTGGTGAGTGATGGCGCACCGTTGGCGCGCAGTGGACTGGGACTCGACGTAGCGCACGAATCCCACCGCACAACCGAGCCGAGACGGCGCACGAGATGAGGCAGCTGGAAATGGGCGGGGCTTCTTCCTACAGCCATTTGTCTTGCAGCAACCCCTTGTGGGGCTGCAAGATGGAGAGCACCGTCTGTCGCGGAGGCCATCGTTTACCTGAGCAGCTCTGCCTCTGAAAGTGGAAAAACAGACGCCGGTCTTTCGGGGGCGGACGGAGAAGAAAATACCAGAAAATGTAAATATTACAGAAGATGAGTCTGCGTCCATCACTGTTGGCTTTAATCCTCTGAGCTTCTGCAAACAGTAAGATGAGGCGTTTCTGCTGGAGATTCTGTGTTATTTGTATTTCTGCTGCACCACGTCAACATTTACACAATGAGACCTCTGCAGGCCTCATTCCAGCAGGCGTGTCATGTCTTCCTTTTTTTAAATGTCACATCTTCTTTTAAAGGCCATTAGATTTTACCAATCCAAAATTCAGTTGTCTGTTTCCTTAAGGCATCTTCATTTCCAAGTGAAAATCAGGGATTCAGAGGGAAACCAGTTTGGTTGGACATGCATCTGAAAATCCCTTGAGCGCAATCGTGTTTTCTTGTTTCCTAAAATTTTCCATTACTGTTCGTTTTCCCAAACTCCTGGAAGAACAATCAGAGATGGAAAATTCACTCGACACATTTTACATTTCAATTAAAATCTTACAGAAACTCAACGAGGAACAAAAACACAGACGAATGATAGGTTTTCTCCTTTTTCATTAAAAAAAAAATCCTGAATCAAATCTTTGTTTTCTCCTGCATTCCTATATTTCCATTCTAAGTAAGTCTGTGCAATAAATCATAAACACAATATCAGCAGGTGATATTGTGTTGCTCAAACCTGAGCAATTTATGCAAATAGTTTCTCCAAACAGTCCTGAAGCTGTCATTACCAACAAAAGCTTCTGCAAGTATTAAACAAATAGCAGTTTGTGTTTTAATACTTTTTCCTCGAGTCTTTTCACATCACAACACTCTTCATTTCTGAACTTGTTTTGGTTTCTTTCTATGAATCGATTACTTGGGTGTTACCAACACCTGGTGATGTAAAATGTTATGTCAAACTGCACATTGATAAATATGTTTACTATGAAAAGTTGATACTTATTTTGCCCGCTGTCTAATTTGAATTGAGGTTATATTGGTAGTGCTTTAGTTTTAGAGAAATTAATGTTTTAGTTAGTGATGATCTGCCATAACCAGATTACCTGGATAAAAACTCTTTTTCAACGGATTGAACTGTTGCACTGCATAACTCTCAGTGGTTGCATGTTATGTTTTTAAATTAAAGCACTTTTAAGACCTTTCAATACCTCAACAATTCTACTTCAAATAAATAACTTAATGTTTACTAGATTAAATAATAATTTACAAGTCAATACTACTGTTATGGAGTGTGATTAAGAAAAAACGTAAAGCTATAAAAATGTAATATAAAAATCCAAAATTTGGGTGCGCCTAAGAAAAAAAGTCAATTTGAATTAATTTGCTGCATTTATTTCTTGTTTATGTAAATTTTATTCTTCATTAAATCTTGACCTGCATCTAAAAACACAGTACAAGTAATTTGATGTGTATTTCTAATAAATCTTACCAGACCAGTTTCTGTAAATATTACTACATATAGATAACATTCTGAACTTAAGAAGCTAAGTAGAAGCTAATTAGTAGTAGCTAATTGTGGGACAGTTTCTGTGTTTTTAGACACTGCTGTTTTTAGACTAGTTGGTTCGAATATAAATCGATAAAGTTGGACCTGAAGGCCCACAGGAAGGAGATGCTGGAGGCCAGATTCTGTCCTCGGTAAGCAGCTCAAACCATCATCATTCAAATCGAATTAAAAACGGTTTTAGGTTTCTGAATAAATTAGCTAAATATGAAGCTTTGGTGGAGAGAACGCAAAACTGATCCCCAGCTCTTGGAAACAAACGGTGGTGATCTGATCTCCCAGCAGCAGCTACTTCTGTCTGCTGCCAGATGGCCAACACAGCGAACAGGTTGTGGTCCGGCCAAATTAGGAACATTTCCAGGTTTGTCTTAATAATTACTTTGTTTTCGCCACACCTGAATGACCGGAAAACATTCCCAAAACCAGACAAATGACAGATCCACCTTAAATGACTCCACCACCTGATTAATAGTTAAGCCAACTAATTCAGTCCTTTGTTGCACACATTTCATGTAAAAGAAAATAACTCAATTCTGATCAGAGCTAAGAGATAAAAAAAAACCAAAACATTTATAGGTAAATAAAATAAAATTGCACCAGACAAAATTATTAACATATTTCTAAGACTTTCTTGAATAAACAGATTTGTTTACACTTAACTTTAAAATTATGTTGCAGCAAACTCCAAATACCAAGAGTTCTGGATGAAACAATGATTGTTTTCAATAGCTGAATTTCAATTAACCGTAAAATTGCACAAATTGAAATGATGAAAATAATTTTGAAAAAAAAAAGGAACTGAAGTTTTTCAATAAGAGGTTTTGGCGTATCAAAGAACTTTTTACGCATCACATAATCAGCAGCTGGATGTTAACTATTGACGAAAAGGACGAAGCAGACAGGAAGTGGTAGGAGAATGATGGTTTGTTTTGGTTTCGGACAACCTGCAGCAATCATCACACAGCTCATGACACGTTGTGTCATTCCAACCTTTTGGATCCACAGCTCGTCAGTAAAATGGCCGACCAGTTTCTCAAAACGTCGTGTACGTAGCTGCTCTCCAGTAGGCGGGGCTTCCCGCGCCAACACCTGAATAAGACGCCGACGTCTCCTCTGGTAGATGATAATCTGTTTACATTCCTTGCTGAACAAGCTTATTTACATGAGATTTTAATTCATTTCTTATTTAATGAAACAACACAATTGCAAAAGTTCTTTTCGACATTCGCAGAAAATGGACAATGGACATTTGTAATAGAAATGCAGCTAATGATTATTATCATAAAACTTTGTATGATAAGTATTGCATCTTAAGATGAACCTATTATTAAAACCGAAAGACGGGATATTCAATATTAAAATTTTAAATGTTGTGTCTGAGACGTAAGTTTAGCAGAATGCCTGTAGCTGCTCAACCACCAATGGGAAGGAAGTTACCTTTACGCTGAGTGTTTGCACATATTCACAATGGCCAGGTTTTCCTGTCTACCTGCTTTCTAAGCTTTTAGATTCCATGAATTAGCAGCTTTATTTATTTCACCACTTCTTCACAGAAAGTAAGAAATAATGACTATTCTGAATCTGCTACTCTTTTGGGTCATAACACAGCTCTTTCAAGAACAGGAATGTGTGAAAAGAGTCCAACTCAGTTAAAGGTTTTGAACAAATATAACACATATGTAAGTTTATTATAAGTTGGGGTATTAACGCCTAAATCGTGTTAATACAAGGACATCTAATTCATGTTTGTTGTAGTTTAAATGTACTTTCCAATCATACTCTAGCTGCAATGTACTATTCCTCCCACATGGTGGCGTAATTCATCAGTCTTCTATAGTCTGGAGGCCCCTGCAGTCCATAATCCACTTGTTTGTGTTTGATCTTTCCTCAGAGCCTTGGCGTCTCCCACCTGATCCGCCTCATCACTAAAATATTATCTCCCTGTTTTATTCATACATGCAACGCTTGATTAAGGTCAAATGGAGATCTAAAATATGATAAAAGCATCTGTTGGGCTCAAATAGAATCTGTCACCCCAACCACAGCAATTGACCATAATCACACAATTATGAAGTGATGAGACACTTTGGCTTTATGGGGAGGGTGCTTTGCTAAAATGGCCCACGTAAAATCCCATCTGTACAAATGGGCCTTGGATTTGAGCCAAAGTGGGGGCTAAAAGACCCAATATATCAAGTCACAGCACATCTAACAGAGGGGAACACAGAACCAGGAGTCTGTTGGTGTCAAAGAAAAACACGGCAGGGGTATCTGTAAGTGCCGTCAGTTCTGTAGGTACAGCACTCCTTTGTGCATATTTGATGGCGAACGCAATTAACAAAGATGATTCATGACCCAAGTGATGGCTGACTCCTGGTGGCGGTTTGGCCCACAGTTTAGTCCTCTAAATCACTTATTACTGTCAGGGTAAAAGTTTTGCCTGTGCACATAAACACACATAGACCTGTGGCTACATCGGCTCCATAAATTCACCATCATGAGTATTAGCTCAGCAGCTAATACTGAGGAAATATTAACACAAATGTTATATTCATTAGCTAAAAATTATTTAAATCTAACAGATTCAAGATCACCAACATGTATGAACACAAGGAGTTAAAATTATAAAGTTGTGAAAAAACTAACAGGCAGGCGAGTGTAATTAAAGACAGTTTACTCTTATCAGTTTCTACATTTTTAGAAAACATATATATATATATATATATATATATATACAATATTATTTCTCTTATTTGTGGTGTGTTTTATTTCAGAAGATGGAGACAAACTGCTTACTGGTATTGTTGGTGGTCTCTTGGTGGTTTGTGTGAATCAACACAGACAAGCAGAAAAGACCATTTCAATGAACTACAGTAGTAAATGTTACATAATTCTGTTAAATTTACATTTGGAACCAATAAAGTGTTTTGAATTGAATTAAATTTGAATTCTGTTGTTTTAACAAAGTCATGTGGTTTTCATTGAAGAAGAGTCTTCAATATCCACAAGACTCTTCATGGGTCAACTCAGTGATGTAATGACTTTAGGTTTCAGAAAAAGGTGAGAAACATTTTGAAACATTGTTGAATTTGCTGGGACGTCCACGTCTGGGAAGATTGGCAGCAGTTTTAAATGTTTCCCCCACAGGGATAATTGCTTTTCGCCGAAGCATGATGGACTTTGATTAGTAGTTGTAGTCTACCCTGTAAACACTAGGACGCCGCCTCCATGGGGTGTTGGAGGGCAACACCCGATATCAAAGTGTACATAACAATTAGGCAGGTTTTTTTTTCTTTAGGCAAAATGTGTAAAAGCACAAGACCAGAAAGAGTCCAAAATAACCAAAAGTCTCTCAGAAGGATCCAACACTATTGAAATTCCTAAAATATTGGAGCGTGATCAAAGAACCATCTAGCGTTTTGTTGCAAACAGAAAACAAGGTCGTAACAAACCTGTTGAGAAAGAAATAAATGCTAAGAATTACAAAAAAAAAAAAAAAAAAAAAAACAAGCATATTTTTCGTCTGTAAACTACCAAAAAGTACAGAGACATGGCTGAAAATCAATCACCACTGAACATAAAGCTGAAGTATTAAAACTAGGCCAAGAAATAGATTTCTAGCTGGCTGAACCTTTTTAGATTGAAGAACGGCTCAAAATGAACTCCACAACCTATTATGAGTTTTTAGAGACACTTTCTTCAAGCAGTGGCTCAGGAAAAAGTCTGCATCTTTCTTAAAAACAATGATTTTCAAGCGGGACAATACTCCATCACATGCATCCAGGTCATCCTCTGCATGCCAAGTCAGTAAAGTCGTTAAAGATGAAAACCTTTTGACATGACTTCCTTCCTTACCTGATCGGAAACCGATTGAAAACTTGTGGGCAGATCTTAAACCAGAGATTTACAATGAGGGAAAACAATCCACCTCTCGTATCTGGAAGGATGTGGCTGCTGCTGCACAGGAAGTTGAACATCAACAAATCAGGAACTGACTCCATAAATAGACGTTGATGATCGTTACTGAAAAGTAACAGTCATATTGGTCACTTTATGTTAAAAATATTTACTGCAAAGAGTTGTTTCTCATTAAACAAATGAAACAAAATGTATTTTTTGTTTAGTCACATAATAATTGTGCACATATAGATATTCTAAGAAAGCCAAAACCTCAGTTGTACTTTCTTAAACAGTCAGGTTTGAGGTTTAACATTTTTGATTAACTGAGAGCTCTCTTAAAAATAAGACTTGCCTAACTTTTATGGAAATAGTGTATTATATGTCTGTTTTTCCGTAACTGACACTCCAATATAAGTAACATCCAATTGAAACATAACCCTGAGTAAAGAATGATTGGTACTGAATGTTGATAATCAAATCCAAAATTGCTCCATTTTTCTGTCCATCATCGGACCGAGCTTATAAGCAGAGCTCCATTTTGCAATCCTCAACAGCCTCTTTCCCATCAAACAGTAACAAGTCTCAGCGGGGCGGAATACAAACCACATTATGGCTCTAATAAATCAGGCGCCAAAACATTTATCAGCGCTCTCTGTGTGTGTTGTCTGGATGTTGGAGAGCTATGAAGCCTCGTCCTGCTCAGCTACTCGGAGTTTCCTCAGATGATGAGGGAGCAGCAGGTTTCTTGTCTGGAGTTTTAGACAGAGCATCCATCAGCTCAGCACTCCACCATCTGCTGCAAACACTGCGGCGCTCGGCCCGACAACAAGCCATCTGCAGCCGCTTTCACCAACATCTCAGAGAGAAGATCTCACCGACTCATCAGATGAGAAGAACAGCAGCAGCTACATAAAACTGGAACATTATTGTCAATTAAGAAAGTATCTGCAGAAAAGATTGAGAAGATCAAGCTTCAGATTTAACATCCATCATCGACACACTGACTTGCTGAAGGGAAAGATTTCTAACCACTGAGCTAAACTACAGGTAACACAAAACAATCTGCAGTTACACTACATGTCCAGAGGGTGGAGACAAACCACTAAAAATGACACATCTGACTGTTCAGGTAGATTAAAGTACATCTAAAACAAGCAGACAGTGATGGTGAAAAAAGTGCCTCTGTTCACTCTAGGATATAAAATCTAAATGCAGAAACTCAGGAATATCCAGTTTCTCCTTGTACTGTAGAGGACTCTTCCAGGTAAAAGAAATATTGTGACAACTATCTTTTTTCTTAGATAAAATAGATAGATGGATGGGTTATAGAGATATGGATAGCAACATCCAAAATCCTAAAGTGCTGGATGTGAAAATTCAGCCCAGTTGGAGGAAGAAATGAAGGCCTTCTATATTCTCCCGCATTCCCTGCTACATCGAGACTGTCCTGGTCATATTTTAAATTTGCATTGCAAAAATTGTTTTGCCTTCTTTTTGAAGGAAATGTCTTCATTTCAAGGCATTTGGACTTTAACAGTTGGATTCCTCAGGATCACATCAAATACTAAAAAACAAAACAAGGTGAACAAATAAGATGTGTGAGTAAAGCTCTGCCCGATGAGATTCAGTTTCCCAGTTTGATCAACTGAACAGGAATTAGGAAGTTTATTCGCTGTCTGGCCAACATGGCATGATTCCTATCTGAATGAATTGAGACTTCCACTTTTACTGAAAAGATTATTCTGCACGAATCCTAAATAAAACTATTCTCACGTTGGTAGAGACAAAGTCAGAAAGAGCTGCGACAGAAAGTGGTTAACAGCGTAATGATTTGAGAGGGTGAGTCTGTACAGAATTAATGATCCAAAAACAAAAATAAATCCAGTCCAAGAACATCTCTCTGACAGCTGATGGTACCTGAGCCCCGTCTGGCCCACATGTGATCCACGGAGCAGCTACCACATCGACCCGATAGCGCCACAGCCTCTCTGCGTTCGCCCGGTGCCAAGGCGCTCAGGATTTAGAACAACTACTGGTGTCCATCTGCACACCGGATTTAAACTGCGGCTTCGCTGCGACCCGTCTGTCGTGTGAGGCCTCTGGAGACGGAGGGAGGCCAGAGCGCTGTGCCAGGAAACACTCTCCCTTACACCCTCTGCTCTCTAAAATCAGCTAAAATGATGTTGCTTTTCTTTACCACCAAAGAGAATTTTTTGTTACTTCTGGGTTTGGTTGAGATGACAGTTTTAGGCAGCATCTGAGCTGTTTCAGTTAATATGGGGGAAATGTGCATATGCAGGTCTAACACTGGTTTAATAAACAGTAATAAAAGTGGTGATGTACATGAGGGACTGTTGTGTAGAGTTCTGTTTGGTTTAAGGCAGCTTACTGAGAGTCTGCTCCAGCCAAATCCATTTTTATTCACCCCGTGGATTATACGAGGAGTTGGCAGGAACGCTCTCGTGGAAAAGCAGCCAAACAAACACATGCAGGTGGAGGCAGAGCCGGAAATGGAGCGGAGGACTCTTCACATGTTGCACATGAAAACTGTTTT
Source organism: Poeciliopsis retropinna (assembly GCA_010277075.1). NCBI lineage: Eukaryota > Metazoa > Chordata > Actinopteri > Cyprinodontiformes > Poeciliidae > Poeciliopsis > Poeciliopsis retropinna. Next base: position 1,628,260 of record VMRM01000035.1, on the reverse strand, counting down.
ATTTTTATTATCATTTTAACAGGAAAGGATTTGAAGGCAAAACGAAACTAACGGCTGTTGGAATGATGATGAAACTGTCCTCTAGCTGGCCTCCGGAGGGCGCTGTTACACTGGGTAAGAGAGCAGCTACCTGTGCTGCGCTGCGTGTGTGAGAAACCTCAGGGTTGGTGCTAACTAGTGAAGCCGGCCTGCAGAGAATCAGACAGTGATTCAAAGAGCAGAGGAGGGGAAAAAGCTTAAAATTCAACTAATCTTTGCTCTTATGAGCGTTTATGAATATTAACTGGAGTTACTCAACCTGAAAGCCTTTAATTCCTCACACATTACAGATTATACATGTTTGGAATTTGATTACCTAATTATTTAAATTCCTAATGCGATATTCAAGAATTCAAAATATTAACTGTTTATGTACAAAGATTCCTAACTTTTCACCGAATGTTTGGAAATGTTCATGTTTTCTGTTATGAATAATTTTCAAGACTTTAACTCAAGGTGTTGCATTTACAGCTGAAACCAAAACTTTACATACATTTTCTTCAGTATTGGGAAGCAAACTACCATCTGGTGTCTGGATGTTTTCTTTGCTGTAATGGCCTCCTCCTCGCTGAGCAGCTTTGTGAACAATCACTCTGCTTTATCAGGATCAGCATCATCCTCACATTTTGTTCTTGAATCAGAATGGTGCAAAACTCCAGGAAAGGTTTGGCCATCAACCAAATATTGAGAAAAATTGATGTAAATTTCAGACTTTGAAGGAATTTATAAATAATCTTACATATTCTGTCATTATTGTGGAATTTTGTGAATATAAATAATTTTGGTGATTCTAACTGATCTAAGAAGAAATTTGGTCTGGTTTAACTTCAGACTGAGAAAAAAGGTTTGTGATGTTTTATTAGGTGTATGTAAACTTCTAATTTTAACTGTATGTTGGTTTAATTTTTGCAGACTTTGTAAATGTGTGGAGGATTAAAATAATACTATTAAACACGTTTTCTTTCATTTTAAACGACTTGGCTGCTGGTTTTCATCCAGAGTTACTAACTTTATTCTAACTTCAGTAACTTCTCTGCAAATTAATAAAAATATTTTCTCAATGTTCTACTTCTACTCTGAGGTGTTAAAAGACATTTGCCTGTACAAAATCTTTCCGGGATTTTGCTATTTTTATTTGGGCTAAACTGCATCTCCTGACTTGAGAACAATCTGAGGATAAATTATTGATGTTTCAGATCTGGTTGAGCCTGAGTTAATTCAGTAAAGAAAGCAAAACATTTTAAAAACAGTAAGCTACATTTCATTGTTTACATCCAAGACATATTGCTGAACAGCTAAGCTAATGTTAGCATGTCTCTTCCCTGCTTTTATGAGCATAAATAATTCTGCACTGAAAATGATTCAGTGCCGTTTTAGTAAATCTAAAGAGAAAAAGCTGCGGTCCTGCATCAGAAACTAAGAGCTTTGCTTTTAAAGTCGTAAACATTAATGGTGGCTGCAATGTTTAACGGTTAGTTGTTGTGTTTGCATCTCTCTGCTGCAACTGAGCTGACAGTGGACAGCTGAGCTCAGAGGAGGACAAGTGGCAGAAATGTCTCTGTGAATGATTAGTATTGATTACATCCAGGTAATAATTACTTTGACAACGCAGAGGCTGGATTTCGCAGTATGTGTGGACTGGGTTTGTTGGCTGTTACTGGGAATTTCAAGTCAATTGCAGCTTTAGAAAACATATTTTCTTAGAGAAATTGGTGAGGTTTTCACTTACTGCAGAGTCAATAATAAACAGAATAACCAGGTGGAATATTTTGTCTCAGATATGTCTATTTATTTTATGTATTTTTGATGTTTTTGTTTCCAGGATGTAAAGAACTATGAACTGCCGGGTTGCTGAAATGTGCTATACAAATAAACCTTATTGACTTATTCTGATAAACTAGACAGTAAATATTTCACTGTTGGAAATCTGCAGTAGAAGTTGAACATTGTACCTGAGATTAAATAAAAAACAAAGAGAACGATGAATTGTGCTTTCTTTAGAAAATACATCCAAATTAATGGATTTAGGATGTAAAACCATTAAAGGGCGAAAAGATATGAGCTTGTACAAAAATAAAAAAAGTTAAAAAACACCATAAAAGTTTTACTTCAGATTATGTGTTTTGGCTGAAATTGTGTGTTTTGACAGTATCAAGCACTGATAAACTAATTCAGTAGCAATTAAACATACAGGTCAAGCTGAGCTGCGTGTTTTACAGTTTCTGACAGCAGTTGAGCCATTTCTAACTCCCAAAGCCTCATTTTGTCTTCATTTACTCATGTCCGATTTGCTGCTTTTTTGTGACGTGTGTGGGAAATCGTATGGATGGCCTGATCGGCATCCAGAGAGCGCATCATTCATCAGGCAACAGGTCTGAGTTTGGCAGCGGTTCTCAGAGAGCACAGATGCTTAATGACCCAACAGGTTGGCGACACACACCTGCCTCAGGACGTCCAGTGGACACTCAGACTCAGATGATAATGTCTGTTGAAACAAGACATAAATACGGCACACGGCTCAGCCTCCGGACAGAAACTGTCACCAAGTATTTCAGTATTATTCCAGTAGTTCCTTAGAAGTATGTAGTTGAAACCAACTAATAAATTCTACACATATTTTTTGCAAACAGTATTCATTCAACTTTGAAGACAAAGAAACTATTTCTGCTGCTGATGTGAATAAATGCTCATTAGTTCAGACACAGGACCTGCATCTGGTGCCGATGCCTTCGCACCAGAGCGTTCAGTCTGACCAACAACCAGACTGTGATTTTCTCTGTGAAAAGGAACCAAACCACCAAAAGTTCCCAGCTGACAAATAATCAACTGATTCGGAGCAAAGTAAACAAACCAAGCCAATATACTTTGAAGTTATTACTTTTTAAAGCTGCTCTCCAGAACGCTACACTGCATTAGTTTGGTACCAAGCATACGCTGTTATTGTGTGACATTAAAGGTTATTTTTATTTCCATTCCAGTGTGCCCACTAAATATGTTTATGTTTTATGACTAAATTGTAGCCATTAAAAGCAGTATTTTTTAATCACAGCTGGAGCAAAAAGGAAAATGTCAGTGGTCAAACCACTCATTATGTAGAACTACCACTGTGTGATTCACAATGGATCAACAACCTTACATGACTTTGTAACAAAGGATTTATGTACGTCTTTCCATGAAGGCGTCACTAAGAACCACAGCTTGTAACAGAGAAACCCAGCTGAACAACTGCTGGTCGATACTTTGAGACAACTGGGATAAATCCAGTCCCTCTCCTGGGAAGCACCACAGCCCAGTTTAGCCTTTTAACTCGCTGTTTTGTCACAGCTCAGCCACTGAAAGTCTGCTGAAAATAGCTCAGCGCAACCTGAGATACACAGGAGGAGAGCGTGACGGTAAAGGCCGCAGCAACGGCCGAGATGACGCCGGGTTTTCCGTACTAGAGGATAATATTCAGCCATATTGCGTGATGAAACAGGAAGGCCAGGCCACAGAGCGAGGGAACATATGTCAGCCTTTCCCTCTGCTGTCGCCCTCACATGTGCTACTTCCTCCTCCATCGGCCCACCTGCCTAGTCAAAGCCTTACAGTTAGATTTGAGTTTAGATCAAGGACTCTTGGTGGCTGTGTACTAAGATTTTACATTTTAGTAGATTTGTAAGATTAAATTTTAAAACATTATTATTATAGTTCATAGTTTTTTCTTTTACAGGCTCAGATTCCACCCAAATGCAATCAAAACATCATAGATACCTTTTCCTTTCACCCACATCCTTTAAACAAAACAAAGTTGTATTTTCTGTCTTCTTTAACTGTCATGCATGTACAGTATTTAAAGCTCATGACTGTAGAGTTTATTGTCACTGTTTTCTCCAGACTACTAGCTCTAAGCTGAAATAACACACTGAGGCAATTAAACACTTGATTATTTTCTTATCCGTTTGCCTTATTGATCACTGTGAAGCTAACTTTATAAGCTGTTGACAACAAGAGGGGGGATCGTTATTGTCTGGCGATTGATGAGGTCATGAAGCACCGCCTCCAGCGCCGGCTGCAGAGAAACAAATATGGCCTCCCCGTCACATCTCTCAGTGCAGCTCTGACAGGCTCATAAAATCCCCACGAGTCCTCCAGCCTCAAAGGATTCATTTTTCAAGGGATTCATCCATATGGGGAAAAACGAGTGCCCCACTACAGCTAGGAGAGAGAGGTGAAGTGTTTACAAGATGCCAGGTTCATACCTGCAAATGTGGCCTGAAACTGCAAGAATTTATTCTCTTCTGAACCAAAAGGCACACACAGAACCATCAGATGGTTCTACGTGTGATCTGGGTTTGGTTTTCTGATCTCAAAATGGGGATGGTGTCCTGAGATGAACAAGAAAATGTAGCTTAATGGCTTCATGCGTCAAACTGGTGGTGAAAAGAGACAAAAGCCAGTTTGTCTCAATCTGCCCAACTATTTTTAAAGAGTTCTGAGTTATAAACTTCAGGACGGAGGAGCAAATAAAGAGCTTGACCAGATTCAGTAACCACCACAGTGCTGAACATTAATCACGTTACTACTGTTGCACAGCAGGGTGCCATCTCCCGCTAAAAGATGTGCAACAGAAGAGAAGAAAAGAAAGTCCAAAGAAGACAACGACTAATTACTCCAGGTAGGATAAAAGTAACACTCACAATATAAATGGAAATTACCAGAAAGTAAAAAGTGGACGATATTTTGGGCAAGTGGTTTTAGGGTATTTAAGTAGCACGAGTCAAAGATATAAAAACCCTAATAATAGCAAGGGATGAAAAACCAGAGAAATTATGAAACTGTTTTCTCTCACGAGTGACGATGTAGGCAAAGAGATGAGAAAGTGAGAGTTGAATGTGGTTTTAAGTCGCACTTGACTGTCTGAACTACGGAAACCCCAGGAATATTTTGGAGGAAAAAAAAATCCAGATTTTTCATCTTCAAAAACTACAAATTTGATTACCGAAATTGATAAAAACCGATTTATCCCCTTGCTCAACACTTGATTATCAAAAAAATAGTCAAATAGTTGAGATGATTGTAGAGTTGAAGAGAAATGAAGTTAAGTCAAACACCATTCCCATCATGGGACAAGAACTTTCCAAAAAAACCACACAAATAATAAAAAAATAGTAAAAGCGCACGCAGGGTTACTGCGACCCCATTGGACCGCACACAGAGTACAAAACCCATCTCTTAAAACCACAGAAGGGTTAAAAATTACTTTTGTTGGTTTTATGTTGGGGGGGATGTAATTCCATGTCTGACATCATCATTGTGAATAAAGCCACAACCTGGGAGTCTCTTCTTATCCCTGAGGAAGACGAATGACCTTCACACGGTTTTACAAGCAAAGATCTTGTAAGACTCAATCTGGATGTTTGTAAAAGTTAATTTCAAGCCAGCCTTGGTATCAGAACTCAATCCAGGACCTCAAATCAAACCAAACCTCAGGACATGCCTGTCCTGAGGACTGGGATGTCTTCAGACACACCGAGAAGGACAATCATAATGCTGCACTCTGGTGGATGAAATATGCCACAGCGACACCGTTTTTTTCACTATGCACTGAGATGTAATTTTGTTCTTCATTTACTAAGTTAATATAAACTAAGAAGTGAGTAGATGCTTGCTTTCTGTATTTGCATGGAAACTGATGCAAATACAGAAAGGAAAATAGATCACTGACTCTGTGTGTCCCAGAGATTTCTTCAAGGGCAAAACTGTTGAGACCCGAAATGCAACAAGCCAGAATAGGCAGAAATGTTACATAAAAAGGAGAAGCGATATGTGATGGAGGCTGTTGAAATGCTGAGAGTTGTAGGACGGCCGGTGCGCCAACAGCAGAGCGAGGGAAACTAACGGGATGGGTGAGGGAGGGAGAACTACAGAAGGGAGGGAGAGTTTCAGGATAAATCCTTACTACATAATGATTAGAGCTCACAAGCTCTTCCTGTGACATGAATGTAGGAGTCAGGATTACAGCCGGCAGCTGGAGCCAGAGCAGGAGCTCTGATGATGTTGGGAGGAGGGATCCAGGTGGGGAAATGAGACGAAACACAAACAAGCACAACTGAACAACAAGTGCAGCTTAAAGAAGAAGAGAGGAAGTTGTGCTTCCAAGGAGGCCAAGAAGAGCGTCCAATTGCTTCCCAACTCCAGCGGCTGACTGGCATCTGGACCCCGACTCCGGCCATCTGTCGCTGGCCGCTGACAGCCTCATCCCGGGCAGCTGGAGCATTTCTCTGACTCTTAATTTGATGGAGTGGCTGGTTGCACCAGAGGAGGGGAAAACAGGGAGGCTGGGTCACCCTGCAGAGTGTGTGAAAGACGGGGCACGCAGCGCGGAGGATTGTCTCAACCAAACATGGGGTACTTCTGCCTCTTTTTGAACCGGACAGCGCTGAGCGAAACGAAGGGTCTGAATTGGGAGGATTATTCTCAAATTTAACATGGCTGAAGTTTTAAGGCTATCTGAAGTATCACCTGTGAAATGTAAATAACTCCTCGATAATCTGAAATCTATCATCTGACCTGAAAACATTCCTGTCTCAACTTTATCCTGGAACAATTACAGGGGAAACCATGATTTAATTTCTAACTCTGACACCTGCTCACCTCCATCACTTCTTCCCTTCCTCCTCCTGCTCCTCTTCTTCTTCCCTCCTCCCTTTTAACCAGCGAGTGATAATGTGACCTTCTGCCAAAGTGCTGGAAACCATGCCACCGTCGCAGCGGGCTCGACTGTTGCTGCTACTGAAATAGACTCAAACAAGTGCAGGGGGAGGAAGAGGGAGGAGGAAGGGAGAGGAAGAAAAAGAACGAAGAGGAAGGAGGGGAAGGAAAAAAAAAACGTGGGGAAGGACAGCTGAAGCCGAGGACACGGGATGAGTGGTGATGAGCCAGAGCTGGATGTGAGCTGCCGCCGCAGGTAAAGATCACCTTCATCCAACACTTTGTGCTGCTTTCATGTGTCACTATCACTTCATTCAAATGTCAGCTGCTGGAAATCGTAGAACGCATGATCAAATGTTCCCACTTTTCCAAACTGGGTGCCGGTTAGGGATGCTTTCTGCTGCTCTCCCAACTGTGTGTCAGTGTTTAGTGTCTTCCTCTCTCTGAGAATTATCAGAGCGCAGAGAATCCGATCAAACATCTGGATGTTGTGTTTGGCTTTTACACAAGTTGTAGATGTTTGGTGACTGTAACTGTTGCTTTCAGACACTCCGCTCCGGGGGAGATTAAGCAGAGTGGATCGATGCATCACTGTAAACAGATTTTTTTTTTGATACCTGCCTGCTGGACATGAGCTGCTGCTGCAGGGCAAATTGAACTGCCAATAAAGACCCAGGATGCCAGAACAACCAAAACAACTGATAAACAAAAGGCTTTTAAAGGCAGAGAACTGAAAACACAGAGAAAGAAAAATGCTTTTGTAAATGTAGAGAAATGATTGTAAAGACAAAACGAACAGCAGTGGCGCTATTATAATAATGCCACAGCATCATCAGAATACTTTAAATATACCAGTGACAACATTCACCTGTAACTAATTGTAATAATTTAAAACCCAAGTTTATTTTTTCTACACATTATTTCATTAATGACATCAAGGTCACAGGTCAGCAAAGGTTGGTTCAAAGAAAAGAAACTTCTGGTCCAAGTCTGTTATCAACTAAACGTCTGACAAAGATACATATTTTTACAGATACAGACTAAATTGATCACAGAAAAAGCTTGGCTTGTTCTCAATAGCGGCAGAACTTTTTAATCGAATTTTTAATTGCAGGGTTTATAATTAATAGCATTAATTAAAATAAGCAACACTCAATACAAAAAACATTTTTTCTGCTAAAGTATAGATTATATGAGCTCAACAATAAAGATATTTAGAGTTTTTAATCAGTTGTCCTGGTTCTTCAACCATCAGATGGGTGTAAAGTTCAGCTCTCCAGTGTCAGAGGAAGCCCAGATCATTCTTTAGTAACCTGGACCCTGGCGTTAGCATTAGCAGCATGTTTAGCATTGAGATGCTATTTCAGGCCTCAACAGTTTCGCTGATGGGATAACTACTTTTAGCATAACATGAACATAACAATAGTCTTTTTCAACGTCTCAGTCCGTTTTCTTGAAGTAGAAACTAACCCACCGTTGGCCAACAGAAGCAACTTTGTTGCTGTTCTTTGCAGATGTTTGTGCGTCACATTTACTGGCCTACTAGAAACACAATACAAAGGTTCCAGCTCTGAAATTTTGCATATAAAAAAGAAAAATGCCATTAATTGCATTAATTCTTTTTACTTTCATTAATTAAATTAAACGAATGCGATAAAGTCCCAGCCATCATTTTTACATTTATAATGGTGGCAATGTTCTTTTCTACTTGTAAGTAATTTATCTTGATTAACTCAATATTTAGAGGGCTTTTTCATTGTTACCAATATTTCAAACCCCAACAAAAGCAACTCAACTATTGTCCTATATAGAAACGGGGACAAAATCATCCGTTCCACGGGTGAAAACATGTTTTCCCTCCATTTATTTCACAGAATAAAGCAGAATGTGGGGTGAGATGCCGCAGCACTAGTTAGGCTGGTGAAAAATGGCTCTTCATTATGTTATGCCAACCATATCTTGGCTTCAGTAATTGGATGTACGCAGGCGTGTGTAATTCAAACATCCATACGTACATTCGTCTGTGTGTGTGTGTGTATAAGGGAGCAAAGAAACCAATGTGACACAACAGCATATAATCTCACAAAGATCGCTGCCAGGAGCAACACAGCAACAAGCATGATGGAGGAATCTGCAGCTGGATGTCAGACTGAAGCAGAGACTGATCAATAACAACTGATACATGCTGTGATTAAAGTGCTTTTTTCTTTTTTACAATTTTATGCCCTTATGACACAAAAACACATTTGTACTTTAACAGCAATAAGAACAAGGATTGACTTAATTTACGCAAAACAAAGTAAGAAAGGTACAAATTGTCCTTTTTGTAACAGCTGCATGTTTTGCTGACAAAGCAAAGAAGTCTGTTATTTAATGTTAAGAGTTAGTAACCGCTTATCAGGTTCAATAACCAAAACTTACATTTGGTTTTAAAATACCTTATTTATCCCAAAAGGTAGATTAAATGTTGTGTAACTCATATTGTCCAAGTATCTTCTAACATGCGTTGGATGGTGATGCTGTCGGCAGGAGCGATCTCCACTAGCAGTACTCAGTTGGTCCTAACAGCTCAATATACAGGCAGCAGAGACAATATTCTACAGTAACACGTCCTGGATGACACTATCAGTTGTTAGCAGCTCTGCTAATCCACTTCCTTTGCTTTTTTTTTGCTGAAGAGGTTGTTCAAGGGTTTGGTTTGTTTGACACCAACTAAATATGTGTGAAATGTTGCAATTTGGTCCCCAAAGCTGGGTCTACTGAACTTGAGTTGTTTGCACAAGCATCAGCCAAGGCACTTTTTGCACTAAATTACTGAAGTGAATGAGTTTTTTTGATGGTATTCTAATTTATGATAATGTAATAGTAATATGTTTGCTGTCTTCATACCTGACACTCTCTTCTCTGTCTGAAAAACTAAGAGGAACTGGATAAGACTGGCAGGACGTGTGAAAAAATGGAAAAACTAAAACAAGAAGCACACCTGGCTGCACAGATATCTGTTTTTTCCACGCTGACTGACAGGCAGCTGCAAGCATCCAGGACAGTAAACCTGTAACTGCAAGCAAAGAATGGCTGCAGGATATCAGAGCCGTCCACCCAAGGTCATGACAGAGTTGTAAATCTCACTCCCAATCAGGTGATGGTGCATCATCACATGATCTATTCGTCTCCACATTGTAGAAACCTGAGGATCCGGGGGGACGCTCCGGCGCTGATCTGTCACAGCGGTGCTGAGAGCGCTTTTGCAAGCTTTGAGATGAGATCTTAAATATGTGGCAGACAATTTGTAGCAGGCTGTGTTGCTCTAAGTTTACGGCTGCTCTCGCAGGCACAACAGAGACTCCAGGCCCATTTATATTCACGGCGCAGCGCCGCTTGCACCCGTCTACCGTCCTGTCCCTGTTGAGAAGGAAAACTGACACGTTGTGGGCTGAGAAACGAAGGACGGGGGTGGTGCTGGCATCGCCCCTGTTTTATTGTCGTTCCTCTACCTTTCACGGATCCAACCTGAGGGTGCATGTGTGGTCCAAGCGTGTGCACATGCAGGAAATCCATTAGTCTAATCATTTTCTGTTCGCCTTTGCATGTGTGCCGCTTCATTTGTCATATTTAGCCCTGAGCTACGACACGGTGAGGAGCATTTCAGTGAAGAATGATGACAATGATAACCTTAGAGGCAAAGTGCATGTGTGTGTGTGTGTGTGTGTGTGTTGGGTTGGCCCACGAGACATCTTTAAATGTCCGAAGAGAATGAGCCATTCGACTTTGCAAGATTCATCTGAAGGAATCAGGCCAACAAAAAGTGACACAAAATGTTCTGGTGTCTCAGCTGGCAGAGGTGACTTGTGATCATGACGTACTTTGGGCTTTTTTTGGCTTTCTTTGTTGCACACTTCTTCAGTATTACCACATGCGCCATTGTCACTTCAGAATCGCAGCCAAAAATTATCAATAAAGCCTGAAAGATGGTTTTAGAAGGCGGTTTGTGTCTAAGACACCATTTAAACAATCCTCCTGTAAGACAAAGAACTAGTTCAGCATTTCTAGATGCAAATTAATTTCTGCAAAATCAATGACATCATTTCCACAGAAAACTATAACCCAAAAATGCTTATGGAGAAGATAGCTTTGTTTGCTTTTCAGTAAATTATTTTAAAAATATTTTGTTAGAAATAAACTGACAGGAAGTGTGTAATATTTGTTGTTATTAGATAAATTCTCATTTTAATATTAAATTACCAAAAACTAGAATCAGATGGTTAACAGTTTCTGCAGAACACTGACAAGCTGAGGAGGCATTTATCACCAGGATGTTGAACCAGGGACAATAAATAACCAGCCCCTTGGGACTGACTTTGGACAAAATGGACACGTTGTTTTGTTGATGTCAAATAAGTATAACTGATCTATTAATTTTAAGAATTATAAATTCTTAAAATCTCTTTTCTCATTTTAAATATTGTTATTTTTTTTAACAATAAACAAAAGAGAAACATAAAAAGACAAAAACAAGAACAGTATCTGTTTATATCCTCCATGTACATTTAAGCATTTTTAAAATACAAAAATTTAATAATATAGGTGTTGTCTTTGCTCGGAAAAAGAAACCAAACTGCATTTAGGGGAGAACTGAATCAGTGCTGTAGAGTTGTGCTGTACTATAATTAATACCATTAATTATGCTGTACAGACGTTTCCGGGGGGCTTAGCACACGCTTTCAACTATAAAATTATACGCTGTGTATGCTCCAGGGGGCGCCACTGGTGCAGGATGTTTGTGGTATTAACAGATATCTTCGGAACATGAGCGCTACATGAATTGCTAATTTATTTTTTGTCCGTATATAAAATAGCCAAGATACCTCCATACGATTCAACTGTTTGGACCGCTCTTGTAAACTATGAATCTTCTGTCTTTTTACTTCATTTCACTTGTTTTTTTTTTTTAAATCATGTCCTTCATGTTTTCTGACAATAAGTGGCTGCAGCTACACAGACATTAGCCGTTTGTGCATCAATGTAACTTTACAGGAGCCTATTATAGTCATGATTGGTCCAGTGCGGGACAAGTCTTGGTATCCTCGGTTATTAATTTTTTCTATATATCGAAGGTCTGCACCAACCTAAAATCTGAAAAGAAAAAAATATAAATGGTGATATAAACTGGTTTCGTTTTATTGTCAAACTGTACTACGTACCAGACTCCACAGAGTTGAAGTGGTGACATTTTTTACATTTCGAATTAAAATTTAGCTTGATAAAACAAAACAGTTCCCTTCAAGTCGTAGTGCATTTATTTAATGTGGCTGAAAACATGCATAACACATATAGCTTATTCTCCCATCCATGACCTCTTTCCGCTTTTCTACCATCAGTCGTGTCTCAGAAAATGTGTTAATGACAGTAAAGTGGAAATTACCAGGGAGAGACAGAGTAATTCAAAGCACAAGACCACACACACAGACAGGACAGATTATGAACAAAGTGGTCTGCTCACACGTGGATTATAGCCCATGTGTGCAGGTCAGAGGTCGGCTGCATGCGTGGACAGAGCGCGAGTCTTCCGTGAGAGCAGGCTGGTGACAGCTGGCTCAGCGGCAGAGGTGGCGAGGGTTGTTCTGGTTCTGCACCGGTGGGCACAGTTTCAGCTTAACCGGGGTTTACACTGATCCCTGCTTTACATACGGCAGAGCAGCCGCCAAACATCAGCGGAGGACCTCCAAGTTACCTGGCATGATGGGCTCCCTGTCAGGTCAGAACACCGGGTCCAAGCAGGAATAGTAATACCAGAGGATCATGGCAAGCCCTCAGAGATAACACGTTCTACAGCTACAACAGTTAAGATTTTTAATTACTAAACATAAATCCAAGGAACAGCTGACTGAATAATTGTGTGTAAAAATATGCGCATTCACACACTGATCCCACTTTATGACGTCTTGTTGTATTAACTCAACCAAACAGGTTGGGGGGTAGATCAAAGTTAAAATTGTCATAAAGCTCAAGTGGACACTTTTCCATCTGTTGTGGCATTTAAAAGCTTCTGATAACAGCTCAGAAAATCCAGCTGCTCCATTTCCTTCCTCCGTATTTAAATCCCTTAATGCAGAGAGAAACCGACCAAAGCTTCAACGCCCTTTGATTGATTCCTTATAGCAGTATGCAAAAATTTATGAGAAGTTTTAGGTCCCCATCTCCCATCCACCCAGACCTGGGAGACATCTATGCAGCTTATCTGGGATTTATTGAGATTTCACCTGGACAGGATTTCCATCGAAAGGCAGCTCAATCATGAATCACGTACAGTTCATGAGGAGCACATGTCTTAAATATTTCTGTAGTGCTGTGGGCAGCAGCGAAAGTGAAGCATGGGACAGAAACTAATATCTGATGGAGTCTGATCCATGTTGCTGTGTCTCCAGGAGTCTGCAGGGACAGATAAATCATCAGGGCTTTAGGCTGAAGAGCCTCCATCGTAGTTTCCCTTTGGGAGCCACAAGCAGACGATGCCAGACCCAGACTTGGTCTGAAGCCGTTTCTTATGGCGGCCTGTGTTTGTCAGATGGCCATCTCAAAGCACACTGTTTCATGAAGAGTGGAACAGTAAATCAACACACAGCTCACAGGATGACCATGAGGAGGACTCTGACTGGCAGCAGAAGAACCAGTCGCTGGAGGAGCTTTCATATGGCTTAGATAAACTGTCAGTGTTCATGAGTCCAAACAACCCCTCAACTGCTTTTACGCCTTGATTCACGGGGAGAGCAAGAGAGCTGGGAGAGCGGACACACTGCTGGTACTGTGTCAATACACTCTGGCTCTCCCTACGGCCTGGATACAAGCACTGATGTCAAGTTAAGATTAATGGAGCAGCAGATTTATTTAACAAGTAGTTAACAGTGTTTTACACCTTGAAAACATAACAGTAACCAAAAAAAATTACTTTTTGTCTAATGCCATCATCAAATCATCAAGTAAATATCCACCAAATATATTAATCAATGTTCCAGATATTATTTAACAATTGAAACGCTAAACAAGTCGTTTTTAGCTGTGATTTAAAGGAACTTGGTGTTTCAAATGTTTTGCAGGCTTCTGGAAGTTTGTTCATGATTAAAGGAGAATAAAAACTGAATACTGTTTCTCCATGTTTGATTCTGGTTCTGAGGACGCCAAGCAGACTAGAACCAGAAGACCTGATTGGTCTGGAAGATTGATTTCTCTAAAATTCCTATCTATCATGTTTAAAAGTACAGAGTAATTTATGGAAGTATGTGTTTAATTTTGGTGAGGGCAATCGCTGACCAAATGGTGGTTTCTTTATAACTTTGTAGTTTTGTGTTTTTATTATGTAAACTCATTGTTGCTGAAACGTAATTGATTTGATTGAAGTGTATTAAACAGATAAATCTGTAGAATGAGAGTTTATTGTCTTGTGTTTGGCTGCTTGGCAAATGTTTTCATTCAAACACTAATATAATTAGAAATACATAAGATATCAGAATTAACTTTGTTATCGGTTCAATTACTAAAACTGGGCTGATATTAAAACACTTTTTTCTCCATTTTCTTGCTGCTTCTGATTCAGGATCGTATGTGGTTGGTCATGTGGTATTTGTTTGGTCATGTGACAGTGATGCACCACTGCATGGTGAGGAGTTTAACTGAAGCAGAAGTGTGGTTGTTTCTCCACGGTGTTGAAGAGGTAGGAAAATATATATGGGTCTCATTATCGGCCATAACAATAATATTATTTTCGGATATCTATATCAGCCAAATTTTCAGATCAGTGCATCTTTACATATAACACACATCAATAATGCAATTCAATAAATTGTGCAGCTCTATTTATAATGAGAGCTAAATTGGCAGTTTGTTGTTTGATTTCAGATTATTTTGTTGCTAGTCTAACATTATCTTTGCCTTTCTGCCACTCCTGTCAGAAAATATGCTAGCTTGTTTCCAAGTAGAAGCTTCAATTGTTAGTTTTAATGAAGTGTGCTTGTGTCAATGTCATCAAGGTCTTTTTCTGAAAGACAAGAAGCCAAATGTCTGCTTTAGTGAATGACTTACAGGAGCTAGATAGGTGAAACTGTTAATGATTTTTTTTTCCTTAACTGTTTCTATGCATTGATTCTTCAAGGTTTAAGCAATTCAACCATGCCACACTTAATCAGATGTTTGCAGGAGATTAAAGGCAAAGAAAATAGAAATAACTAATTAACATGATCACTGCAAGAAGATTTGAGTACCTGAAGATGAGAGGCTCTCCTTGCAACAGACAGTTTAATGAACATATAATTAGAAAAGAGAGGCGACATTAGTCTGTTTGGCAGGTGATCTGTGGAGAATGCTGCATGGAACAGTGCCAGCGGAGTGGCACAGATTCAGTCTTGTTTGTCCACCACTGCCCCTCAGAGTCGTGCTAAATTAAGCTTTGGACTCAGTAGTTCTTTCCTAGGAGTCTTGGCCTAGGAGTCTCTATCCCTTTTTTACTTGGAGATAGAGAGTGAAGACCAGCACCATCAGAGAGGAATTTGCTCCTTTAAGAAAAAATACAACTTCCAAGACATAAACTATTGTGAACAAACTGATCCATCTTTGATTTTAAAACTCAGTTTTCTTGGTTTTGTTTGTTCTTTGTCAGCCCTATTCTCACACAGAGCTTCAACATTCACTCACCTGCACTTCCAGGTGATTTTTTTATCCGTTTACATCATGAAGCATCAACGTGAATCTGATGGAAATATAAGAATACTTTACTAAGCTGTGTTCAGCTCAATTGCTGCGTAAGTGGAAAGAGAACATTTAAATTTTTGGCTTCTGATCGACTGCACTTCAGAACTGGTTTGGTCCTGTTAATTATCGGCAGCGCCAGGCACTGCAGAGCTGCGCCAGACACAGCCTCACTAAGAAACACACCAGTTGTTTTCTTAATCCCAACACAGCTAAAAATATATATATGTTTATATGAACCGCCACGCTGTAGCTCGTTTCAATGAGGCTCTGCTAACAGCGGCTATAAGACGTCAGAAATTTAAACTGATGCTAAATCTGACATAGTTCTGGTCAAAAATCCCAAGATCAGACAAGGATAACTGAAATAACAGAGTTGCATTTTTGTGATGATGCTGATGATCTGGCTTAAATCCAGCGGTTATAATCTGATTCAGCGTTTGCAAACGGATCGGTCCGTTCCTGCAGGGAGGATTTCTGACAGACAGCGCTGGGATAGAGTTATTACACATCCCTGTAGTGTCAGGAGTTTACAAGGAAATGGTTGCTAGTTACTTCATAGCGTCACGGGAAATTGTCACATTGACTGAAACCTGCGACAGATGGCACTTTTGGATGTAGATGTTTCCAAGCAACGTGCAACCATCCTTTCATCTTACAATTACAATCCAACTATTACTGATATCACACACTTTCACTGGTAAGAAACTGAAAATGACAAGTTCACTTAGCATTTGTCAACAACTCACCGATGTAAGTGAGTGTTGCACAACACAAAGTCATCCAGCTGGAACGCAGTGTGTTAAATAGTAAAACATAATTTAATGAAGCCTCAAGTCAGATAATATGCCTAGAGGAATTTAAAAAATTGAGGTACTCAAATCATTCAATGAATTGTTACAGACCTAGTTATAATTTTCTGAATTGAAAATGTAAAGCTTCCCACTGGTCTTTCAAAGCCTTTAGTTCGTCTCAATGACCAGCTCGGTTCTCTGTCTCGTCAATCCTCCATAGATTTTCCGTGAGGTTGAAGTTGGGCCAGTCAGCTGGCCAATCAAGCACATTGGTAAATAAAGTGGTCATTAAAGCAGGTACCGGTCCTACTCGCTGGAAGGGCCGGTGCCAGGTCCTGCTGGAAAATGAAATCAATGTTTCCATAAAGTTCATCGGCAGAGGGAAGCATGACGTTCTGTAAAAGTTGCTTGTTGGATTCTGTGCCTCTCCCCTATTCTTCCAGACTCCAGGACTTTGGATTTCCAAAATAAAGCTATAATTCACTTTTCTCTGAAAAAGATTTTAGGCTACTGACCAAAAGTCAAGAACTGATTGGGTTCATACCCTGCAAATCTCCCAGAGTCCTTTAAAAGAACTTTGCTTCACAAGGTTTTGGTTATTCATTTACTACCACAGGTTTAGTTTCCATTAACATGATTAGATAAAACAATATGAACAGCAAGCTTCTTTAACAATAACCTTTGGTGGTTTTACCTCTTTGGGTCAATCGCTACCAACATACAACTAAAGGCAGGACTTTTTGATGTCTCCATGTATTTTGTGAAAGGGGGAAAAGGGATGAATTCAATTTTATGCCCCTGACCACCAAATAATGAAGTTGCAGCCCATCAGCTGACTTCTGCAGGGGTAAACCAATTCTGCGGCTCAAGTATGTGATGTAGCAATTACAGAGGGTCTGTGCAGCAAGATGAAGTGGGAATTTAAGGCTAGAAACACAAACACACACACACACACACCACTCTTTGCAGTGTGTTTCTGACACATTATTTCATGGCTTTAATAGAAAATGGATGGATGGATAGAGATTGACGCTTAAAAATATATTTTTTTAAAATCAAAAAGGTTTCACAACCAGCTAATGTGATGGTAGTGATGCCAACCAACACATCAGTTTTTGTTGCCGTCAAAATCAAGTTGTGAAACCAACTGAATTTTTGAAAGTTAACACATGCAGGAAAGAATTGGCTCCATGTATGATTTAAGCATGAAGCAGCTCTGAGGAGGGCTGTTTGGACACCATGAAATGGGAAAAGAATCACAGAATTTCTTACCCAATACTTTGCTCTTGATGACCAGCTTTTATCCGATGTTGATAATGTGGGACTTTGACGTTTTATTTTGGTGTGTTAGAGTCGAAGTATGAGATTTCTAGCCGCCACCATGGTCCGTTTGTCTGTAACCATGTTGGAGACAAATTTTCATGGAGCTGAAGTTGGGAAATGCTTAACAGCTAATTCCACCTAATTTTTCACTCCCTTAAGCATCTTTAATCTGCTCTAGTTTAAAAAGTTAAATACTTCACACTTCAAACCTGAACTGGATTATTCTACATTAATGGAATATTTAACTAAACTATAGATAAATAAAAACTCTTATTGGCAATTGGCATTGGCAAGTAGGCTTGTCACAACAATCAAATGAATTATTTGCATAATAAATTTAAATAAGCTCAATCATTTCCATTGGCATAATTTAGCATTTTTCCCTTTCTATCAAAAACTGGATGATAACTCTTCAGCCTGGTGCTTTGGTCTCAACTAGCTTCTTTTTTGAAGGACAATATTGTTTAAAGAAATCTCAACTCAACAATATTATTGTTTATCACTGAGTAACTTCTGGGACAATTTATCGTCTGGTAAACTTTGCTATCATCACTGATCTGTCAGCAAGTACTTAAACAGAAGTACTTGTACTTAGTTTTTAGAAATTACTTCTTACTAGACATATTGTAAGGAAATCCAAGTGATTTTAGCTTTTAAAGAGAAATTATGAACTCACTGTTCTCATAACTTGGCTAACTTAAGTCAAGCAATAAAAATCGAGTAAGAGGTTGATTAAGTTATAGAAAACTCATATTTCTCAATCAGATTTCTAAAGGTCGCAACGTGGCAGCAGCAGATTGATTGTGGAGTGACCTCGGCCTCTGTGGACTCTCTGACCGATCTGCAGCTTTACTGATAACGACACTGAGGATGACTCTGTCAGCATGTGAACCACAGCCCTAACAGGCTGCAGATGCATGGCTGAATCTGCTCACGTGACAGCGGGATGGGACAGGTGCGGCCACAGGCTTCATGCCCAGAATACAAAGCCAGGCATTAAACACTGCGCAGACGAGACCACACCTCTGAGCCAGATGTTTTTACCGCTGCAGGGACTCGCTAATGAGCTGCAGGCATCACAAGGAGAGAATGACAGCAGTCATTGCTGTCATTCTGCTGTAAAAATGACAGGCCATAAAAAGTCACCGTTAGAAGAGATGCAGCTTCATTTAGCGATTTACAGAGAAGATAAAGAATACTGGAAGACAACAATATGGGGTATGGGCTCATGTTTGAAATAAAAATACACATGAGGAAGAGAAAGATGGTTTCTTTTGATGACGGGTTATAAGACATGCAATATTCAATGTCAAAATGTGTACCAAATTCTGTAGATCAAAAGATTTCAATTTATCTGAGCTGAAAGTTATTATTCACCTTCTGGCGTTATCAAAGTGTCCAGATGTCAGTGGGGAAAATATTGGTAAATAATTCATGACAAAACTCTGGGAGCTCCTTCTGTGAAGAGGCTGCTTCCTCTGTGTGTCTCCCACTAGAGGGGGTTAAGCACATCTTCAATGTTCATTAGTCAGAGTCTGAGACAGAGAGCAGACTGTTAGTAAGAAGCAGCTGCTAATCTTCCTGGTTATTTTCACTGGCTGACAGGTAACTAAACAACTACCACCTTTAACAGTTACTTTTAGTAACACCACAAATAACTGTCCTCTTCGTATAAAACATGAAACAGTTCTAGATAAGAGCTCAGAGAAATTACTTAACTTTCGATCGTATTTTCGATTGATATTGATCACACATCAATCACGATGCTACAGAGGAGAGCAACACTTCAGTTAATGTTTTTACTCAATGGTGGCTGAATTGCCTGCAGTTTGCCTGGTCTGTCAATAACATATAAAATGGTTCGATTTATTTTATCTTTTGCCCTAAAAAAAAATCTGCAGTATAGAAAATTAGGAATTTCTCTTTGCATTGGTATGGAGTTTAAACACATAAACATAAAACCGACATAAAATTTGTACATTTCTGGCTCACCGCTGTTCCTTTTTCATCACTATTGATGGAAAATACACATTGAAAAACTAGGAAATGAAAAATCAACATGAATTCAAATTAGAGTTAAAATTTGTGATATGAGACAAGTGAAAATGTATTTGTCTTCTTTGTCACTTATAAAAGAAATGAAACATTTCACAGAAATAAATAAATGTAACCAACTACAAAATTTCTTCTTAGCTTTAGCTCATGAAACCACAATTTACAAAGAAAACTAATTTACCTATTTGCCTGAACTAAATTACCATGGCATTAGATAAACAAGTGATTTATTAATTATTACTAAATGTTACTGTAATCATATCATAAGCCAATACTTATGATAGTAGCTAATAATAACACAAGTTGAGTCAAAGCTTATAATAAAGTAAGTGTGTGTAAATGAGGGTTTGGGGGTAGCGTGCTCCACAGCTTGCGTCAGCAGGAACACAATGACTCACAGTGAATCCAGGTTGGATCAGCGTCGTGACGACAGCAACAACCTGTCTCCTGTTTCTGCTGCTAACTACACGATCAACAACAAGAACCGAGAGCCAAGCAGACGGTGTAGTAAACACACTGGACAGACAAACCATGGACTTAATGTCTCTGGAACAAACACATCTCAGTAATCTTGTCCTATTCTAAACGGATCCAACAACAGCAGACCTGTCTGAGCAAAGGCATCTTCTCTTTTTACATCCAAAAATCTCCAATGTCATAAGAATTTTTTGTGACAGAACAACATAAAGTAGGAATAGTATTGATATTGGTTTTTAAATCTGAAATGTGTGAATCAAAATGTATTCAGCCCTCTGAATGTGTGGTGTGTTTCTACCAGCTCTAATGTGCAGCAGTTCCAATTTTTGTTCAGTCTTCCAGTTCAGTCAGAATGATGCTAAATGAAGCTATTTTAGTTCATTTGTAAGCCTGTTTCTGTTAAATTAAACACTAGCATTTAACAAGGAAAACACTTAGTTTGTCCACCATCTTATGACTACTTTGAGATGAAACAGAAGATGCACTCCCATTCAGTGCTTAACTTGTCCATCCTACATTTGGCATGGAGTGATAGATATGGAGGAAAAAACACCTGTCAGTTAAATAAGCTTGTTTTGTTTGACACTGCTGTACTTTAACTGGCACTGAAATAGAAAGAAAAAAACGACTTATAAACTGTAATCCCTTTTTATTTGGATTTTATTTGTACAAATACCCCTGAGCAGTAATCTGTCAGACGCTATTTTTAGATTTACTGTGACGTAGAAACAACTCTGTGTGGCTGAGGGCAGTTAGGAGAAATTTTAAGTTATTTATAGCTAATGTTTGTTTTTAGTTTCTATAAATAGAGTAAACTTAATTATGCAGATTGATAATGGCTGTTGGTAATGCTTTAGGGTTGCATCAGGATGATTTAATGGTACTTTTTGTGTATTTGCATCACTCATAAATAAGTGATTCAAGTAGTTTCTGCAGAACCTTTATTGTCTGATTGCAAGATTATTTACCAAAATAATCAACAGAATATTCAATTACTTAAATAACTGTTAGCTATAGCCCTATTGTTGATATTTGTAAATGGTGCTGCTATTCTTGCATGGTCTGTCTTGAAAAAGAGAGTTTATACCTCCAGGTTTTTATCTGGCTAGGTAAAGGTTGTTACTAATATTTTACAGTTCAATTTGGTGGAAAAGGAAAAAAACAAACAGAACCAGAAGCCCATCTGGGGTACTGATTGATTCAGAAATCAACAGATTTCTGTTGATTCAGAAAAGGGAAAGCTGATTACTAAGCTCGTTCCAACTGATACCACAGAGGTTCTGCAACCATGCAGAGTCAGGGTTTTGGGATATGGAGCCGCCATCCCACCTCTGAGATCCTCCACAGAAATACTGAACCACAGCAAGACAAAAACAAGTTCATGGGTGAAAAAATATTATGCTTTCTCAAGTTTGTCATGTTTGAAAATATTTCTTGCTTATTTCATGTACAACTCTTGTCCAAGGAAGGTGTCCTTTAGTGCAGAGGATGCAGTTGCTCATGTCCTAATAAACTGTCCAGGTGCTACACTTGTGTGATTCAGAGTTCCTCTCTGTATATTCTTCACAATTAAGTTATCAATTAGCGTCAAGATAATCAAGTTTGTCATTTGTAAATCGATTCAGAACCGTCCATTTCTTCACCTCGATGCATTCAGAATTTGATTTTATCCCTCAGCCCTAAATCATGTTATCTCATTCTTACTGCCACCACTTATGTCCTCTAGATCTGCCAGTTCCTTGCATATAAAATCATT
Organism: Poeciliopsis retropinna; assembly: GCA_010277075.1. Lineage (NCBI taxonomy): Eukaryota > Metazoa > Chordata > Actinopteri > Cyprinodontiformes > Poeciliidae > Poeciliopsis > Poeciliopsis retropinna. Next base: position 1,606,387 of record VMRM01000035.1, on the reverse strand, counting down.
CACATACGCCTCAAAGATCTGCATGGATCAGACTACATTCAAACTGTTGCTTCTGGGATTTGATTGGTTTCTGTGAGTTTTTGTGCTTGTTATATCTGCTGAAAAATATTCAGTCCATTTGTTCTTGTGCTAGGTTTTATAAGTCTGCAGTGTCCTCTCTGTGTGTGCATAATAAAAGTTAAGGCATTTATAAATAGGCGTCTGCATTGAAGCGTCACTTACCATTTATGGCTGTTTTATTTGTAGTTCAGGATGTGAAATAGCTAAAAGGCAACATAGGAGCAGGTATAGCAGCAGAACTAAACAACAGTTTACCTTGTGCAGCAGGCGGATCTCGATAAGTTTCTACACTACAATCAAGCTGCAAACCATGACGCCTGGCAGGGATTACCAAGGGATTACAATATATTCACCCCAATGGGATTCCATCACATGGTGGATCAGAGTCCTGTGACAGGGGACCACTGAAGAGCTCTCCCTAAGAGCCACAAACATTTCTGTGACACATTTGACAAAGAGCTCAGTGCTGTCTGAGAGCTCAACACAAACTGCTGTCTGGCTACAATATAAGCCACTCGCTGCAAGCTTTTAATGTAAATACAAATTGCTCAAAAAGTATAAATCCTAATTTTAAAACTCATAAGAAAAGCAGAAAAGTGACTTCAAAATTCCATCATAACACAAGACATCTCATTAATCAGGATAATGAACAGCATGCATAGAACCTTTATGTGATTAAGCCTGGAAATGCTGATGAAACTAAGTAACTAAGTAATCAAAAGTACTGTCACGAGAGAAATATTCTAAATCCCCTTGTTCTCCATTTGTTGCATTAAACACTGGACACCATCTGTTGGGTTGGCAGGCTGAATGCAGCAACAGCAGGGTGGCAGCTGCCGGCCTGAGACGCCACAGCCTGGCCAAAGCTCCCTCTTGTATGTGGCTGTAGTCTGAAAGTATCACTCTGGGCCTCGTTAATGGACATTTCAGAGTAGAACAAGGACCAAAACATAGCCAAAATGTTGTTTGCCAAAATAAAAGGCAGCCTCTTTGATAAGAAAACTTGGCATTTATATATATCTAAATTAAATGATCTAATCTACCAACCCTCTTTTGATCCCCTCTCTCTACTCCAACCCGTTCTACAGGCAGTAGGTGACTGAGATGGGCCTTCGTCTGGGCAGTTGGAGTGACTCCCTGTGGTGGCCGCCACCGCTGCCGCTGTTGCTGCTGCTGTTCTGCACAACCCCCTCCTCCTTGGGTCGGCCCTTTGGGTTCCCCGTACCCTCTGTGAACGTAGCGGTGGTGTTCAGCGGCCCGGCCTACCAGACGGAGATAAAGGGCCGTTTGAGCCGGGAAAACTTCATGGACCTGCCGCTGGAGGTGAATCCCATCACTGTGCTGGTCAACAACACTAACCCACGCGCTCTGCTCACCCGGATCTGCGACACCCTGTCAACTAACCGGGTCCACGGCGTGGTGTTTGAGGACAATGTTGGCTCTGAGGCTGTGGCACAGATTCTGGACTTCATCTCCACACAGACAGCAGTGCCCATTGTGGGTATCAGTGGCGGCTCTGCAGTGGTCCTGCCATACAAGGTCAGTCAGGGTCAAATTTAAGGAAGGGACGGGACCAATGAAGACACATTTGGGGTTGCATGCAATGTGCTGAGTTGCTGTTTTAAAATGTCTCCTCACTTTTGAGGTTTTTGTTGTTTTCTAGGTAGTTTTTCTTGGCATGTCTCCCTCCATAGTGAAAAACAGCAATTAGCCTAAATGCTTCAACAACGTGGATGCTAGCATTAGTTCTTAGTGTTGGCCGATAATTTGATTTAATCTGCTAATTAACTTTTTGGTTTTTGAAGATTAATTCTTAAAAAAATCTGAACTTTTTTTTACCAATGGGTTGACTGAGATGAGCAGAAATGTGCTTCATAAATAAAAATCTCCTTTCCTTGATGAATAATGGGTAAAAACATCATTTTAAATCCACCAGCTAATGTAGCTTATCTCAGCAGGTGTTCGTTCACCATCCCATTCTAGTAAATTAGTTTCAGAATGCTCAGAGACATTGCAGGTCCTGCAACTATGACTCTCTCACGCCATGCTCTTAAATCAGCAAGCTTGGCTCTCAATGCCTACGTTCCTCTCTCCTGAAGTCCCCACAGCTTCTGCCTGGTCCTTACATTTCTTAGAAATCCAAGATTTATGTGCATTCTCTTTGGCCATTTCCATGCCTCATATTTGGATCATAGGCAGCCTTGACTGCCCCTCAACTCATGGCTTCTTGGATTTGCAATGGATAGCAAAGCAAACTCTCGGATACTTGAATAACTATTTTGCTTAAATCGCAAACTGTCTCAGTCTCTCACCAAACTCCAGCTGTGTCTCTCAACGGAACAAACTGAAGGAAAGAATTGCTGCATAAAAACCCCAGGAAGCTCTGTAATGTCATAAAAGACCAGATTCTGTCCATGCATGTTGCGTCAGCTTAGCAACCTTTGCTAGGTGAGTCACCAGGTGTGTGCAGCTCAGAGAAATAATGTCTAATTTTAAGGAAAAACTTAGCCGAGGCCTACCATCTCATTTTACAGCTTCTATTTATTTGGACTTTGAATTCAGCTCAACTCAATAGAGAATTAGGGGCAAGCTAAGTCTTTTTCTTTAATTATGAGAATAACGTTCCATTATTACCAGCATAAAGCTGTAATATTAGAAGAACACCATGTGAAAAACAGCAAAGCATTTTAATAGTATCTTTTATATAATCCCTAATACTTAAAAAAATATCAAGTTAACATCAAGTTATCTTTGATATGGCCCGACTGCCAGTTATTTTTCACAACACCTGTGTATGTTGAGAAAAAACAAACTGAGCTGGTCAAGTCAGATCTTCATGATTATCTATGTTTCTCATTAAAATGACTTCTCATAATTTTAAGATATGTCTTTTGGTAAAATTACATCTTTCTGCTAATATCACTATATTCTTTTATAATGACTATAATATAATATATATATATGACTATAATATATATCATTATAGACATATAATGATTTACTCTACAAACTGTAGAATTACTTTGTGTTTTTTACTTATGGGTACATTTCAGTTAGAACCTGATGTTCAAGTTATCCCTGTTGTAATATATTAGTCAATCACTCCAAACAGTCTAATGCCTACTGTACTGTAATTACACTCCCAAAAGCAGAAAGGAAACATTTCCCTGAAAGCTAATGATGTATGTCATCAAACATCATTATTTCCACATGGACAGCGAATGTGCTGAAATAGGTGACATTAGACTCTATTATTTTTGTAATGAATCGTAAACAATCTCTGTCTGCAGAGAAATGCATTAATAGAAATCAGGAAATTTAACCGGAAACACATATATCTCATATTTAATCTAACCTTTGACTTTATGATCAATGTGGAGTTTGAAATCAGCTCAGCATGTTGTGAGAAGAGAGTCGTGGGAGAGGGCTCAAGAGATGCTTGTGACACATCTGAGTGTTTAAACTTTGTTTGGTTTGAAGCTGGGAGGTTTAGCAGCAGCGATCCATCAAGGAAGCACAAATACTCTCCACAAAGGGATCAGCCACAGGGACAGACAGTAATCCTTTCAAAATGGCTTTCTCCTGGTTGTCTACTACAGATGTGTACAGAAGGACAGGCTGGCAGAGGAATGTAATACCATGGGAAATGCTTGTTCAAACTGATGATCTTAAAAGATGTAGGAAACAGTGGATGTCATAGAATAGGACACAGTTGTAGGAAATATCAATTTTGAGAATGAAAATAATCAACATTGATGCACTGTAAGATATGCATACATCACAATGATCAATCTAAACTTCCAAAGAAATCTTTAGACTACTTTGTTTAACTGGCTGGCTGTTTAGTCACCCCTAAGCTTTCAAGGATGCTTAAAACCTTCTGAATAAGGGACTTTACAAGAGTTACACTGGAGGAGAGAGATTTTAGCTTGTTTTGATCCATTTTCATCTGCAGTTTGTCTGATAATCTTGACAAAAGAAGTCAGGAGACTCAGGAGACGGCTGGAGGCAGCACAACTGAAACTTGGCTTTAAGCAGAGAAGCTAAGCTGATAAACAAGGAGCAGAGTTGCTCTTCAGTTTTATAAAGAACTTTTAAAAGACAACCAGGTCAAATGATGAATTTGTCTATAAAAAGGAATCCAGCTTCTCTGTAAAGCAGCTTTTATTCTGATCTTTGTGCAGCCGTCTGCTAGGCTGTGTCTGACCTTATGGCCTATTTTGCTTTAAATGTTGATTGTTTATCTAATTTCCAGCACACCGAGCTGCATCTGCTTTTAACCAACAATATCTGTCTGTAATGCCAAGTCAGGTTATAGGGCTTCACTTCTGTTTAGCTGATTTTTTCCATTTAATGGTTGATCATTTGTGCTCTGGTAATCTGACCCACTTTGTGTGGGCAGATTATTGATCTCAAAGTTTCAGGTATTGGTCGTCTTTCTGAATATCTTTCAGATCAATTTAATGTTTGTAACAAAGGAGCCAAACTGGGTGGTAAAAATAATTTCTACTTTTAGATTACATGGAGGTTTATTTTCATCCTGCTGTTTTTTTTTTTTTTTTCAGTACACCATCTGGGATTTGTCCCAGTGAGCTCAATTTCTCAGAATGCATTTCATCCTGGCCAATCAGTGAACAGAAGTTGTGAACAGTGACTTCGAATTCCTGGGTTGTTTTTGAATTGCAACCTATCTATGGTTGTAGTTTGGCAATGGCAACAGGGGAAGTAAAGGACACCAATCACAATTCCAAATACTGAGCGATTAAACGAGAAATGTTTAGCTTTCGCGGTTTATAAACATCAAAGCCAAACGCAAACAACTGGCTAAACACAGATCCAATCCTTGAGTAATCAATAGTCTCTCCATATCTGAGGGTCCAGACCTTCTGTATGAAGCAAAGCGTAAAACACGTGGCTGCTTTTTAACCAGGCTAATTTATTACTGTACCAACGTTTATTAACGATTATTTAACCAGGTGGAAAAACTTTGTTTAATTTTATTAAGGAATAAAAATTCTCCAAAAATGTAACTTTTCAGCACCCATGGTTTTGTGGTAATAAAGTTAAAAGGATGTCGACCTAACCCTAAAAATGTATTTTATTAAATATTGCCTGTTTAATTTCTTCACTTATTTCAATGAATTGTTTTGCTGCTTGACATGGATTTATAAGTCTTTATTCTTTAACGATATAAAGCAATATGAACGGTGTTGCTAAAATCTGCTGTACAAATAAACTCAACTGATAAGTCTTAACATTAAAAAGTAATATGAAATTTAGTCCACTTGTTAACTAAATGTGAAATTAGTAGATAATATAAAAGTCAGAGAAAGTATTTTGTTCTTTTTTTAGTATCTCATTATTTTAATCACCATTTTAATTAAAATGGACTAAATAGTGCATGTTTATTTCCAAACTGAATGCATTTAAACAGCCTGTATCCAGACAGCTCAACCCTGAGGGGGATTTTTCCTCCAGAAACTCGGTGAGAGTTGTAATCCACACCCATTTGAACCAAATCCTTTTTTTTTTTTGTTTCTGTTTTTTCCCCCATAATCTGCCCTTCACAGCATATGCCACAAACAGAGAGAGAGAGAGAGAGAAGTTGCTTCTAAGTGGGAGAGACATGTTGTCCTGTAAAGAGCACTGAGATGATTTTGCAGTTAATCTGCATTAATGGGGTTTGCCAACAGGAGGTGAGTTTCCTCAAGTTAAAAAAACTAACCTTCAGCAGTCTGGATGAAAGATAAAGGTGGAAGCGCTCTCCTTTCAGTGAAAAACATACAAGTTTATTTCATTTTTAGTCAAAAAAATGTATGTTTCAGTTCATCATCATCAAATAATTTCAAATCCTCTCTTCCTGTAGTGTTAACCCTTCATTTGTTGAATTAAAAACAAGTAAACACCAGTAAGATCTTTATGATTTTCATAATTCACGTGTTTTCAGACATCTCCCTCATCAGCTGCAGCCATTTTAGCAGAGCTGCTGTGTGATGTAGCCATCAGCATGCTCCTCCAAGGTAATGAAAGAGGTTTTACTCATCAGTTAATGTCTCCTGCTGCTCATTTACACTGAAGCAATTCTAACTCAAATGCAGGCAGAGCAAATCAATCATAATCACTTGCAGAATAAACACGTGTAATAAGAAATAAGATGGTAGGTGTTGAAATAAATCACTGCTCTTTACTGGTAATTAGACAGTAAAAGAATTTGAAGCTGTTAATATATGCCGTCTAGTGAAGGCATTAAAGCTGCCTGTCAGAAAAGTATTGAACGTGTTATAAATGTGGAGCGTCCCTGTTGGAAAGCGAACGTAATCTCCTCACCCCTGCTGCGGCACCAGCTTCCAGACCGACATGCCTCACCACATTCTTTCCTAATTTTGTAATCATTCACTCTATAGTCACTACATCTACACAACAGGCAGCAAGGATCAGGTTATTGTCACTGACCTTTAACAACAAAGAGAGATGACTGTTTTACTGTGTTATACTTAATACCAGTTACCAAATCAAGAACTGAGTTCAACAATAAAATTAATAAAATACTAAATAAAATGTGTAAATAAAACATGTATTGCAAGAAGGCAAGTTAACAATTTAAATTCCACCAATCAAGTACGTCCTACAGATTGGCACTGTCGGATGTCGATCTATAGGATGACATTCATGATAGCCTTAGAGGCTACCATGAACACCAATTCTGGCGTTCATGCTAGCCAAGTCTAAATTTAGTCCAGTTCTGGTGAATTCAGTTGATTGGACTTGATTTGGATAGCACCTACCTGTCCATATTAGGTCCCACAGTTGACAGTGCAGGTCAGAGGTCAAAAACCAAGAATGAAATCAAAGGAATTGTCTGCAGATTTCAGAAACAATATTGTCTCAAGGTACAAATCTGGAGAAGGATTCAGGTGGGCCAAACCAGAGACATGAATCTGATTGAACAACTTTGGAGAGATCTGAAAATGACTGACGGACGTCTTCATCCAATCTGATGGAGTTTGAGAAGAACAACAGAGAAGAACAGGCCAAACTGCCTAAAAATTACTGAGCTGAGCTAATGGCATCACATTCAATGAGACCTGAGGCTGGAAGCGTTGCCAAAGGTGGCTCAACGAAGAGTCAGGCAAAGGTTGTGAATACTGACATAAATGAGAAATTGTCATAAGATATTTCTGTAAAGACGTTTGACAAAGGAGAGTCATTTACTACATCTTGAAATAAAGTTGTAACATAAAATGTGGAAAAAATGAGGTGCTTGAATACTTTCTGGGTGAACTGTAGGTTCAACAGCTGTTCAGAGTGATAAACAGATTTTAACTACAACATAAAGCACAGATATTCAATATTACTGTAGATATCCTGCAGTTGCAGCTTTAAGTACAAAGCATCAATATGTGAATGTTAAAAAATAAACATCAGCAAGAAGGTAATTATATTGGTGTTTTAGGTGTGCTTAGCTTGATATCAACTCCACTGCACATTTCAGAGAAAAATAAAATTTCCCTCTGCATCTTATCATATTTATCTGACAGCTTTTATCTTCATATCACAGTTGATTTATGTGACGCTGTCAGAAGCAGTTAAACCAATGGAGCTCACTCACTTTTACTAGAAGTAAATTCTGATCTTGGAAAGTGACGGGTGGATATTACAGGCTGATCAGATTTCTTTTCTTAAGCCATTTTACTTTGTTCTGTAACATTAGATTATAGGCTGTTGGTCTTAGAGGTTAAAACAACCAGACGGCTTCACGTCAATTTGAGGTGGAAGAGAAAGGTTTGATTTTGCCAGTAGGGATGGCAGGGCTAATGTGATTGGGAAACACAGACATTTGGTGTGCTTCAAATGTAATTTAGCAGTCAAAAGTGCAAGGTATATATATATATATATATATATATATATATATATATATATATATATATATATGAAATTTTTTTCTTCAATCATTAAAAATTAGCTTGATATTGTAAGTTGAACTTCAAAGCATTCTTTAAGGGATCCATTTTGCAAACTGACACATCCCATCCTGCGAACCAGAGTGTTTTAAGAGAACAAAATGTAAGTCTTGCAAGAACAAGAGCCTGAGGCGGTTCTCTAAACTAGAGCAGCTCTTTTTTTATCTGTCTGTCTTTTCTACTTTTTGAACTCACTTCTCTCCGCTGCCACATCCTGTATTTTAAAACTGACTGCACTGTTGCAGCCCCACTTATCGTAACTAAAGGCAACAGTGTTAAAACACTGATAAGCAGCAGCCAACAGGGAGCGAGGAGCAGTGTTGGCGGTCAGTGGACATGCATGAAGTCCAGCTTCATTCTGCAGGCACTGAAATGTGAAAGACTGGGATGTGAACAGAGGACGGAAGTGTTTTGAGTGCTTCATTTTAGAGGGCAATGAAAATGATTTAGCCACCTTTAATGTCACAAATACTAAAAATGAAAGTCTTATTGTGAAGGTCAATGCAGAGTTTCTGGAGCTTAGCAGGTTTTTGTCTGTAACTTTATAGTTCATCAATTTTAATTTGATAATTGATAAACAGAAAAAAATCTAACATTTAGTGAGAAATGCCAGGATAGTCTGTCATTGTGCAGGATCTGTGTGACGTCAACAACACAGGAAGCTGTTACCAGGGCACTTCCTGCTGTGTGGCGGAGGCACACATATGTCACAACCAAGAGACATCGCCAGAAGTCACTCTCTCCATAAAGGACCATGTGTGGGAGTGACTGTGGGATTGGCTTTGATTGAATCATGTGATCAAAATCTCTAACATTGTTTTATGTTCAAACATAAAAGCAAACATCAGGTTTAAATGTTTGTGAACTAACATAACTCTATGTTGTTATAGTTAAATTCATCTTTGGAACTATGAATGTTTAAAATTTAACTTAATCCTGCTTGAAGGTTTTTATTATTTGAAAAAGTTGAAAGTTGACACATTTGTTATTTATTTTACCCAACTAAGGAGAAAGTTTCTATTGAAATTTCTGTTCAATACAACTTGTTGTTAATAAGACTAAGGGAAAAAAACATATGCAAGTAAGATAAAGATCACATCTAAAGTTCTGAGACATACTGGGAAAAGTAAAAAGAGTGTAATTACTTGGTATTAAATTGGTTTAAACCTCATGCAGCCGTAGCATGAAACACAAGTTGGAGAAATAGAGCTTAAGGAACAGTAAGATTTTAAATAGAGATAATAAAATTGCTTCTGTAATAAAACATTTATTATGTCCTGAACATGTATATCCATGAAGCAGCCTGCTGTATTTACCCAGCATGTTGTTAGGTTACAATATAAGCAAAAAGTGCAACGTTTATATGAGCAGCATCCCTGCAAAGTTATTTTATTTTAAAAGAGGACAGTTGTGCATAGTTTCCACATGCACATTTTCCAGATAAATATATCCCTTCAAATGTCTAATATTAGCATTCGTAGGATCTACTGAATATCATTTTCAACAAGGGATATTTATACTTTTTTTTTTAACCAAACAGAAATGTCATACAATTTGTTCATTTCAAGTCTATCCAACTCTAAAATTTGCATTCCCATCGAGCCAGCATCCCTGGCGGAGAATTAAATTTCAATTTTCTGTAAATGATTCCTCGCATCCTCTGATTCCTCGGACGGTGCTCTGCACTCTGACAAGACAGTCGTGACTTGGGGCTTTGAGCTGCAGCGGTGCCTGCGGTAATGCCCCGGGCTCATTTGGACCAAGCCATCTGTCTGCCCTCTGCTAATTGAGCTGTCCGGTCTGAGGAGTTAAAGGTACTTTGTGGTTCCATGTGCAAGGGAGCATGAAGGAATCACTAAGGAAAACAAAACCAGACATCCTCATAGATACTACCAGACAGCCCAGCGCCTGTCAGTGAGGGAACAACTGATTGAGGCTGTAGCACTGACAGATCTGCAGCAGGAGGAGTGGATTTCTCAGGTTGTACAAACCTGCATGAAATCTCTGCACCAAACGTAAATGTTCGCCTCATCCATCTCTGTCCGCATCGGGTTCACCAGGCAGAACCAGATCCCACTAAATGCGCTGATAACTGAGTGTCTTATAGGCGAACACAGAAAGAGCAACCATTTTAAGGAAAATATATGAGCTCTGGGCTGATTCAATGAAACAAAAAATGAAGAATAGCTGCCAAAGAAATGCAATTATTTTTAATTCCCAGTTTGCTTTTATTAGGGGAGTAAGTTAAGTTCTTCCAGGTTATAGAAAATGCACTGTGCATGAAGGGTGTATTTATTCCATCCTTTTCTTCGCTGTTTGAGGAAACAGTGACAGAAAGACAATGGTGCAGTCAGAGGCTGGATTTAGCCACGTCGTCTGAAACTGTGAGACGCTAATTCATCACAAGACAGCTAAACCCGTCAAGGACAACGGGGAGTCGGAAAGAATACGATCACAGGCTGCCAAGCAGTCTCGGGACACCTGACCCCTCCACCGCCTGAGCTGCGAGGGCTCGGTGCTCGGGGTAGACAGGGTTCTCCCCAGGGAGGGAAACGGGTCAGGATGGGCTCCTCTAGAGATTTAACACCAGGACTAAAACTCCACTTTCTAAGGCAAAAAAAATTTTGCGCTGAATTTTTAGTTCACTGATTATACCATTACAGATCTAGTGGAGTTGTGACTGTTCAAACAGTAGGAGGAGACTTACTGAAAATATAGCGAAGAGAAGTGAAATCACATTTTTGGTCTGATCTCTACTTCTGAACAGAGCGACTGCAATTCATCTTCCAAGATAAAAACATTTTCAGGACAGACAGATAAAACTTGCGCTGATCATCTGTCTTTGTTCAGCCTGGTGTTCGCAGCTTGAAAAATGTCATGAAGGTAAATGTCAAGTTTATTTGTATAGTAGATTTCAGTAACAAGACAATTCAGTGCTTTATATCAGAAGTATAAAAATCTAAATAATCGAAAATAATCAAATATGTTGATCAATGTTCCAGTTATTACTAATCAAAATCAACAGGTGGCTTTTGAGCAGTGATTTAAATGAACTCAGTGTTTCAGCTGCAGTCTGTTCCAGATCTATGGTGAATAAAAGCTGAATGCTGCTTCCCTGTGTTTGGTTCTGCTTCTGAGGATGCAGAGCAGACCAGAACCAGAACAAGAAGCCCTGATTGTTCTGGAAGGTTGATACAACAATAGCAGATCTTTAGTGTATTTTGGTGATAAGCCATTCAGTGATTTAACAGCGGGAGACAGCTGACCTGCTACCAAAACAAATGCATGTGTTGCACACTTCAAAATGTGTGATCTGTCTGGGTTTAACCTTCTTAAGAGATTTCATCATTTGCACCCCACAAGATTTTCTACATTGTGCACAAATCCCTCATGCACTTTTACAATATTTTTTGTGCGTTTCTGGAACTGACGGTCTGATGGGACAACCCCCTTCCCCTGCTGCTCATTTACATGGTTACATATGTCGGCTTCCCTACCAACACACTGTATGCAGCCGCGAGAGGTTAAAAGAATGTTGTCCTCAAAAGGTTCTCCAGATTTTATCTTAGCGTTCATGTATAAAATAACACTGCATTTATTTGAACAGGACCAACAGGTAAAGTGAAGAAAATGACACCATGTTTCTCTCCTTTACTTCAGGGTGAAGGTTCCAACTTCCTTCAACTGGGTTCCTCCATCGAGCAGCAGATTAACGGCATGTTCAAGGTGATGGAGGAGTACAACTGGGACAGCTTTGTGGTCATAACCAGTCTGTACCCAGGTTACGAAGCCTACGTGGATTATATCAAGTCCTTCACAGACACCAGCTACTTCATGTGGGACTTGCAGGACGTGTTGTCCTTCGACATGTCGGCTGACAGCACCAACGACATACGAGCACGGAGGCTGCTGCAGCAGATTGACGCCCAGGTCCTGTTGGTCTACTGCTCCCACGAAGAGGCACAGTATCTTTTTTCATTAGCAACCGAAGTTGGACTAATAGGACCGGGCTACATCTGGATTATCCCCAGCATGGCCGTGGGAAACCCAGACATCCCACCACCTGACAGCTTCCCAGTGGGGTTGATCAGCATCATCACAGACCGCTGGAGGATGAGTCTGAGGAAGAGGGTGCGAGATGGGGTAGCCATTGTGGTTAAAGGTGTCCAAAGCTTCAGGAAGCAGAGAGGGTTCATTCCTGAGGGCCACAGCGACTGTCACAACCCCGTCAAACAATCTGCCATCAACGACACGCTGTTCAGGTAAGACACTGTCTTAAAAGTCTAATCTGAACCCCATATTTTTGATGTTAATAAGATTTACGTACAGTACAAATAGGGGGGCATTTATCACATCTATTATTTATTGTGAACATTTATTTTTCAAGATAAAAAGTTTGGGTTTATTATTGCCACATTAAATTCCAGTCAATGTTTAAAAACTGACTAAAATATTATTTTTGTTATTTTGTTCCCCAATTTTTTCCATGAAAGCATAAAAAATATAATTAAGAATATATGATCAAATAAAGTATCTATGCATTTCTCTCACAGTCATGTTTGATGAATGTGATGAACTTATTTTAAATCCATGTAAAACCATAAATAAGCTAATCTATAGCAGACTTCATATTACAGCTGAAGTAGAGTTTCACTCTGGCTGAACTCAAAACCAGGACTTTTGAGATTTTGTAACTTTGGGTTGTTGTCTAGCAGAGGTTTCCACATGTTTCATTATTTAAGGTAATTTAAATATTTAAGGTAATTATATTAATCACTAAATGACATTAACATCATTCTGACACTGACTAGTGCTTTCCTGACTTCAGTGTCTTCTCACAGCATATAGTAGGAGTCTGCAACTTAGATAACCCATGGAGGCATTTTGCTCTCAGGCCAAATGTTTTTGTTTTTGGTAAGAAATGAACTCCTCCATGACCACGCTGTTTTCTCTGATCTACATCAGCCTGGAGCTGCAGATGTAAAGCTTCTGAAGAGGACAGTGATATGTCTGACAGTAATGAACCTGAAGGTTTCTCTACTTCTGACTTCATTGTCTTTTTTCAGTAGTGCTTTAGGGCAACTTCCTACAATTTCAACTATAATGTAGCATAAGGTATTGGTAGTAAAAGCAGCATGAAATCCCTTTTTTATTTTTTTATTCCAATAGTAAATTTCTTACCTCCAATGTATAAAGTGCAGAGTAGAAATATTTAAATACCAACTACTTAAACAAATTTGTAGCAAGCTGGTACCTTGTCCTACATGTTTCAGAAACACTCTGCCTTTGACTAACAACTAATAACTGGGTATTAACTCAGTTTTGTTTACAGCTGGCATTTAAACATTTTTTTTTTTACAAAACGTGATCACACTCAAGCTACACTAGATTATATCACTCACTTTTCAACTTCTATTTTGGATGCAGTGGAATGAAACAATTATCAGCATAGATGCTCCAGGTGTCAGGGGTTCACACATTGCAGGGCAGTGTAATATTCAGTCTGCTGGATGGAGCCTCCCTGCAGCAGATGATCACACTTCCAATGAGTTAAAGTGCTAAAGATGCCAAATAGCACAGCAAGTGTTGGAAGCACAGATAAGAAACAAAGTTAATACTGTCATTGTAATATACATAGTGATCAATGCCATCTTGGTAGGAAAGCACAGCGCAAAGCATAGCTGAATCATAAAAGCATCAGGAGTCGTCTACATGGAGCTGAAGTGATTTCACTGCCATTACAAGAAACAAACAGGTAAAAAGTGGTCAACAGTCCTGTATTGATTTAGGATTTCCTGTCTGTTTGTTGTGGTGAAGCATATTTCATGGTGTCCTCTGCGCCGCTGTGATCCATCTCTTCAGCACTAATCACTGCATGTCTGTTGGAGACTGTGAGGTAATTTAGTCAGAGGGAGGGGTAGTGAAAGTGGATAGGGGTGTGGCTTTACATCAGTAAAGCCATGCCCAAAAGAGCAATATGACGCCATCTGTGCCATGAAGCACAGAGAAAATCCTATTTTGCTGGAAAAAATGTTTTAATCAGCAAAGAGAATAGTTGGAAAAAAACAGTCCCAGCTACAGCTTTTTACTCCTATAAGCTCAGGTTAGTCAGGGAACATGGACGGTGCTCATCTTTATATGACCTGTTATAGATGATCATCTATCAAGGGCCATTTATCGACCATAATCAGAGGCTCAGGTTTCATTACAGAGGATCACTCTCTCCCTGTGACATCAAAAGCAATTTTCACTTCAGTCAACAGAGTCTTTGGAGATAAGACTTGAACCGTTTATAAAAAACTGAACATAATCACTATCTTTGATACAGTACAAACCATATCGTTCACACATTTAGACCCAGCAGGCACGTGTTCAGAAACATGAGTAAGTTGGGTCAGCGAAACAGAACAAAGCGCTTTCAATTAGCTTTATCGTCAGATCTCATCTCGTTGCAGTCAGATCAAACATGAGCAGCAACGTCTGTTGTTGTATTTCTGCTCTCTGGATGAGAGAATCTTTTGATAATGAGTCGGCTCACCTGTTAATAAGATTATCGCACACTGCCAGATTAAATACGTTGTTCACACACACACCGGGCTGTGGGCTGTTCTCCTCCCACTGGGCTTTCATCACCTCTGCTGGAGTGGGGTGTGAGGTGAGAGCCCTGTGCCACACGTCTATCGCAACAGAACATGTGAGTGATGTAACAAGAGGATCAGAAGCAGCAGCTAAATCAATCAGGGAACTGAGATGAGTTTTCTACACAGAAATGGGTAAAGAGTCCCAAATGAACGCCAAAACCGAGGAGAAAACTTGTAGATAGAGAAGCAGTTGATCATTTTTACTAGTCTGACACCTGCCTAATAAATAAAGAACTAATAAACGATAATCTTGCCCCAGGACGAAAAGGCTACTAGACAAAATTATAAAACTAAAAATAAATGAAAACTAATATTTCATCATTAAGTGTAAATGTTATTCGGATCTCATATACTGATGAACAACTTTCTACTTGTTGATTTTTGCAATTAAACATAAGTTTCTTTAAGTTATTGAACAGTAGATTCAGGTGTTTTAAGTCAAAAGTGTTTAATTTACATAAAACTGAGTAGAACCAAAACTGGAATGCAATAAAAAGTGGGTCATTAAAACAGGTCTACAGACTGAGACCAATTTCTCAATAGTGCACCTGAATAAAATCTCATTAGGAAGCTGGATCAAACCGAAGAATTGAAATCAGAACCATTAAAATTCAAACAATGTCTTATCCTGGACAATAATAAACATCTAAGTCTGCATTCATCTACAGAGCAAAAATTATAATGAAAATTTCAATTAAATATAAACAGGCACCAACAGCATCCTATGGCGACTTTTACAACCTGAAAATTGTGGGTTTGATTCCAGCATCCTCCTGTTGCATGTTGGTGTCCCCCTGGGCAAAGACACTTAACCCCAAGTTTTCTAGTGATCTGTGCTGTGTAAAGTGTAAAGTGCTTTGTCTATGTCTAGGAAGGATTTTAAAAAAGATTTGTCTGATAAAACAGTTATAGCTTAATGCTAAAGTAATAGTCTTGCATTTTAATTCACTATTTTCCTTTTTAGTCTGCAGTCTGAGTTAAACTACAGACTTCAGAACTGCACAATACATCAATTCCTACTTGTCACTGCAATATCAATGTGTGCCTTATTACATTTGCAAATGACAGCTTGGACATAATAATTGGTAGGATATTGTATCGCAAGTCCCATGCATACAAATTCACAGTGTGTTTGTCTGGGGGGACAGTGTCTTTGTCCCCCCACATCTCAGTCACTGAAAAGTGACTGAGATGTGGGGGGAAAGATTATGTTTTAGAGTGAGAAATTAGGGGGGTTTCCCATCTGAGCTCGGTTGACTTGCTTTGGTGGCGACCAAAACTGCAACATTTGTTCCATCTCCAGCTGCTGTGGCTCTCTTTCACACTGCACTGTGTAAAACCAATCAAACCCTTTGGGCAACCTGATCCCTCCTCACCTGCGGGGACACTGCACCAAGAACCACTGAAGGAAACGACAAAAACCTCCTAAAAAGACACTGAGCGCAATTTCCGTCTTCACAAAACATAAACAAAAATAGAGTGGTGTCAAATTTTAGCAGTTGGAGGATTTCTCTTTCATCTTTGGCTAAAGACCACAAGCCATTTCTTCCGCTAAAGCAAGTCTCTCATGTTTATTTCGATTGTATTTACCCAGAATGCCCTGAGCTGTAGTCCGCTTCCTGGTGCTAGAACGGTCTCCTGTCCACTTCGAATGCATTTGTGAACTCCAACTCCCCCAGAGTTCACTTAAACCGAACCAAGACCAAGGTTTGTAGAGTTAGTCTGCTTAAAAGTTTGATACACTCCTCCCCAAATGAACTGGACTTTCTAGACAAGGCCAAACAGGGCTGGTGGGAACGCATCCTTCTTCGATGTGTAGCATTTCAATTAAATGTTTCACAACTCTGCTACAGCTGAAATTTAATATCTTGCCTATATTTACACAAATGAAATTTAAGAATGCACTCTTGGCTTTATGTTTATCTATCTGCCTTCTCAAATCACTGATCATCTTCTTTTGTTTGCTTTGTTCCTTCAGACACATGTTGAATGTGACATGGGAGCACAATGACTTCTCCTTCAACAATAATGGCTACCTGGTGAACCCAGCCATGATAGTCATCACTCTGGACAGAGAGAGACAGTGGGACAAGGTAAGCTTTGGGCTCATTTCCAAGAATCTTCACTTCAAAATAACTTCTGTAATGAGTTTCAGCTCATAAAATGGGAAAACAGAGGGGATACTCTGCAGCTGTAGCCCATTGGTTCTGAAGCAGAAGATAGTCTTTCCTCATACCAATGAAACAACTAATGGAGCATTGTCTCCCTCTCACATATGCTTCATTCACATACACTTAAGACACTCAGACTCCAACCTTTCGGAAAGGACAACAGAAAGACAGAGTCAAGGGACTGTACTTCATCAGTTTGTTTAAAGACAAGTGCAAAATGTAGCCAAAGTGGTGAACGAGATGCTTGAAACATACTCATAATAATATCCACTGGTAATTTAAAATATACTATGTTATACGTATAATTTAAGGTGCAATACTTCTTAAACATCAACAAGTTATTATGCACTAATGGCAACCAAAACTATCTAATTAGAAAAGTTTTCACAACAAAAGAAATACTGTGAGAATCGATGCTCCAAAGAGAAGCAATTAATTTTTTGTTATGGGATTATACTTACAGCAGCATTATAAATATATCATATAGTTTTATAAAGTAAAATATGCTACAAGCTACAAAACTGATAAATGGACCGTGAAATGCCACAAAAAACTGATTTATAATCTACCATTTTAGGATAATGAATACAATTCAATTCAACCATTTCTGTGACAGTTTGGCTTATTGTTAAAACCAAGTCATTAATCCTGAGTAAAATGTTGCAAGATTACAATGCATAGTAAAATACTGGAGCAATGTGTGTGTTTCAATTGTTCTACAGTTTGTTAGGGAAAAAAACATGATTCTTTAACAATTTCTTTCCAATATTCTTTCCAAAAGGAAGATGACTTCTTTCCAACACTTGGAAAGAAGTCATACCTGAATCATGGAAATGATTCAGCTATTTTATATTATAATATGAAATATTACATTGTAAAGGATATTCTTTCCAGTATTTGTACACCTGACAAAAAAGTCACAACTAAGTGATCAGGAAAAATTACACCAAATGTTAATTATTCCCTTAAAAACATATAAGAAGCAGAAGCTTTCAAATTAAATATTTTAGTTGATCATGCTTCCCTGCCACAGAGACAGCTACAAATAAAACAGTTTGTATTTGTGTGGCATTCAAAAGATATAAAGTAACTGAACCGTAAAGTTCTGGGAAGGACATGAACCTGCTTCATATGAATGTAAGATTTAAAACCAAGTTGCAGCTTCATTGATTCTCCTCTCGTTATTTCCACCATGCTGACCTTTACGTAAACCTTTCAAGCCAGAAAAAGAAAATCTTACTCTAGTACAGAACAATATTTTGCTCATTTCACTAAATTCCAGCCAAGATGTGGAAGGCCATCTATTTTCTGTGTTTAAATTTCTCTTGCCTTGGGCTTATTTTCACTGCAAGCTGAAAATCAATTCCACCTTTGGATTGCCTTCTTTATTGAGTTTTCTCAACACACTGCCATGCAGCCAGATCGTAATATAATAACCATACTAGGGATGCAAGTTATTAATTAATGAATCGAAAGCAATTAATTGATAACTGCCATTTTCTTAAAAATGAGTATTCTCTTGTATAAAATGGGTCAACTGTCTTTCCATAACATTATTTTAATTTTGTGTCAGGTGTATTAAGTACTGGGTGAATAAGCAGAAAATTGAAGTTTTTAAATTACTAAACTTAGACAAATTTACAAAATGTAACAAAATATTAGGTTGCAAAACAGAAAAAATAAAAAGCATATGTGAAACATTTAATCCCACATGAAGAGTCAGAGATGTTCAGGACCGCAGACTTTACGGTCCACTTTGTGTTAAAGAAGAGAACAGAAACTGTGATCTAGCTCTTTGCCATCAGTGAAATCTTATCAGTGGTGAGAGCAACACTGTTAGTCTTGCCTCAAATTCAGCTTCTTTCTTGTTGTAGCACCAAGTTGTGGTTGCTCTCAAAGGAATGTTAAAACTCTGCTCCATGAAGTAAATTAACTCATGAAAACCTTCAAAATCAACCATTTTTGGTGCCATATTTTAATTCTCTCCCTGGTTTAATGCACCTGGATCAAATGATGTCTCACGAGAAGGCCAAAGGAAAATATTGACATGCTGAGAAGGTTATTACTATTAAAACATGCAGGATGCCGGCCCTTGAGGACCGACTTTGGGCACCCCTGTTTTACAACTATCAACACACCAAGGATGAGCAGCGGCTCATTCGGTGGCCATACTATAACACTGAAAGAAGGTCCATTTAAACCAGCGCTTCTCAATTCCAGTCCTCAGGCCCCCCTGCTCTGCACGTTTTAGATGTACCTCTATTCCAGAACAGCGGATTCAAATGACTGCATGATCATCAAGCGCTACAGAAGCCTGTTAATCTCCCACATATTCAATCCAGGTGGGAAACACCTAAAACATGTAGGGCAGGGGGGCGTGAGGACCGGAATTGAGAAACACTGATTTAAACGGACATTAAATCAATCATATTAAACAAATTATAATTTAATAAATCATCATGCGATAATTAATTGCCGCACAACAAATACAAAACGAGACACTATACAGCTCACCTTTCAGCTAATAAATCTGTGTTAATGCAATGTTCTTAACACTAGTAGTTTCTGCTACCTGTAAGTTTCCACAATAAACCATTCAGGTGATCAAAAGGTCAAAGTGACTTGTGAAGACTGATGGGGGAGATGAAAAGAAAGAAAACAAAACAGAGTAAAAAGGCAGCAAAGAGAAAGGAGGATTAGTCCTGACCGAACCTTTATCTAGTAACTGGATATCCAACAAGGCAATAAGAAGCTGCTAATAATAAAAATAATAAATTTTATTTGTAACGCACCTTATATTTCAAAGACATCTCAAAGTGCTACAGGGACAAAAATAAATTGTAGAGCTTAAAACATACAATAATACATCTCACACCAAGTGGTGCCAAGATTAACATTAAAACTAAAAATTTAAAGTACCGGAAAAAAGAAAAAGAAAAAAAAAAAAAAAGCTGCTGCCATTCCATGTTTATCTGCAATGAACACAGAAATGGAAATTATTGCCTCTTGCTAAAAATGGATTTTTGAAAAGTGGGGGAAAAAAGATAAACTTTTCATGTACCTTATCTCTTTAAATTTATATAGCCACTATAGGCTTTGTTTACAATTGTTTACCCCTCGGGTCACATTATATTTCAATACATGCTTTGTTTTTTTTTTAGAAATAACCAACACTAATTTTTGCTGTTCACTGTATGAAGTTGAGGATATTTTACTAAACAATGAAGTCTGAGAATCAAATGGGAGCCGTTTTTTCACAAGTATTTCGGTAATTTAAAATGTAGATTTCTTCGACAAAATACCAATAAGTGGAGCAAACAGTAAGAATGGTCGATATGACAGGCAGCAGAGAAAAATAACTGAAGTCCAAGGAGAAATTAGGTATTTGCACTTCTTCCCCATGTTCCATTTTTCCACCCTTTTTCATTTCATTGTGACAAGCCAAACTCGCTGCAGTGTATAAACTGGATTGCTTTTTTCCTGCACGAACAACAGAGATTATGCTGGAAGAAAAACGGTTTTGTTTATCTGCAGGAAGTTACTGACTTCCTGCACCTGTAAAGGTGAAATTTAAGTCTAGTGTTTAAAATGCTTTGTAGAAAAGAAGAAGCTACAATGATTTCATATTACTCTGATATAAACAAATAGTGAAAAACAGTTACTGCTCTCTAAAAAACATCCTAAACAGCTGCTCTTTGTTTTATGGCAGATTATCCCCACGGTTCTTTCTACTACTACAATAACTGGGAACATGCAGATTATAATGAAAGAAACGGCACGTGTGACAATCGACATATGAAATAGGTCAATTTCCTCAACTGAGTGACTATTTTTATAACTTGACTGTTTTATAACTAACTGTATATCCAGCTGCTTAGTTTAAAATAATGTGTAGAAATGACAATTTCCTAAGTAATTTCAACAGTGGCAAAGGGACAGCTACTAAAAAGTAAAGGCTTCTGAGTTAATCTGGTTGATTAAACATCAACGTCCTATTTAAAGTCCTCTCACTGTTAATTTAGAAGAGGCTGGAACTGCTGTAGTTTCATTTGGATGTTTAATTATACTGATTACAAACTATGTGACTTAAAATCAAAACCCTTTAAAACCTCAGCTCACAACTAAGGATGAACAATGTAGAGGATTAAGTAGTTTCATTAGTTTAATACATGGTTTATTTCTCACGTTTCTCTTCGATGCGTAAGCGCTCAAGTCTGTTAATCTGAGGGATTCTTCCACAAGCTATTGGTGTCTTTGGCCTTTTTCTGGAACAGCTGAGAATTATGAGAGCCATCTGTTTGGTGCAGTGTTTCACTGCCTCCTGCTGATTCACCTTCTTGTTTTCACTCCTTCAGGTGGGGACGTACGAGATGGGAATCCTGCAGATGAGATACCCGGTGTGGCCGCGGTTTGGCTCCTATCTAGAGCCGGTGTCAGATTACAGACACCTGACTGTGGCTACACTGGAGGAGCGGCCCTTTGTTATTGTGGAGGCAGTGGACCCTGTGACTGGTACTTGTGTTAGCAACACTGTACCCTGCCGACGACAGTCCAACAAGACAGAAGCGTAAGTTAACTAATAAAAATAACTTTACAAATTGTACATTATGTTTTTATTATTTAAGACAAGCCTGGATTTCCCCAAATATTAGTCACCATTGCTTTATAGTGTTTAACATTAAGGTAAAAACTACTCTGTTGCACTGGTATTTCTCTGTTGGTAGACTGAGTCAATCATTCAGTCATCTTGAGTAAAACAAACCAACATCTGAAGAGTCCCTCAAACACCCTTATGTGCTAGCAGAGCCATCTTAATTGATTTTGCATCTAACTTGAGAGTGCCATTAGCTATGAGATTAAGAGGCTCTTCCCCTGCCATTACCACATGCATGGCTTCTTATCACTCAATGAGGTGAGATACTCATTAGGCTGCTTGGCCAGAGTGCAATATCCCAGGGATCACCTTGTGACCCAATCAGGGAAATATATGTGGTGCATGATGGGGTATCAATTAGATGGGACGATTAGGCCATGTCATCAGTCCTGAGCACCTGAAGACTGATATTGGT
This sequence comes from Poeciliopsis retropinna, assembly GCA_010277075.1. NCBI lineage: Eukaryota > Metazoa > Chordata > Actinopteri > Cyprinodontiformes > Poeciliidae > Poeciliopsis > Poeciliopsis retropinna. The sequence continues at coordinate 1,584,485 of VMRM01000035.1, read as the reverse complement.
GTTCATTAGCAGGGGAGAGAAGCACTGGCCGTTATCCATTACTGACAATGGTGTTAACGAGGTGAAGGGAACAGAAGATGAATATCGCGCCTCTTCAGTGTTATGAAGAACTGTGGTGTTTTATCACTCATGCTGACTGAATCTTACAGCCTCTACTGGAAAAAATCCCTGTCAGACAAAGGAACCTTTTCATTGAGTTGCATTTTTTCTTTTTAAAGAAGCAGTCAATAAAAGGTCAATGATCCAGTCAGCTTTCAACCAATCAAGAAAAATGGCTGCTACACATTTATGCGTGCACAGCAGCAACAATATGATTTCACAGCAATTTTTTAAAAAAACAAAAGAAAAAAAAACAACTTAACCACCACCAAACTTGTCAAAACAGCTTTACTGGACTGCATGTTAAGAGATAATCAACATGGGATCCAGTTCATAAACCATGAACCAACGGAGGATGTCCTGAATCACTAGAAAATCTCAGTAGAAAGCCAAAACCCACATTACAAAGTGCACCTATTTATATAATTTGATGCTGATCACTTTATCTGATTCTTGGTTTGAAGATTACTTCTTTTAAGGCAGTTGAAGTTCACAACAATTTTTCATCCAGAGTTGAATCATAAGTCAAAGCAAGAGATTTAAACAGCTTTTCTTCACTTCAAAACTGTAAATCTGGATGCTGATCAATGCTTCATGGCAGTGATCCTAGTCATTCCAGAGCATCAATGTACTGATTAAAACAAACACAAATACTATTACTACAACCCAGCTGTTCTTTTATCATCACATGTTCTCTGCTAAAACATTTAATATTAAAATATTCTTGCACATGTAAAAATACCTATGACTTGTAAAACTGAAAGGAAAATGTCCTATGTTTAAAAATGACATTATTCAGTGTAAGGCAGAAACATCTAATGCATTTATAATAAGACAGACAAGCAGCAGCCAAAACAAACAGGTTGCTGGTGAAGAAGCTGGACTTTATCAGCACAGAGGTTTTATTCACCTGAGGACCTAATTTACAGATTAAAACCTGGCACACTCAAAATGCGAAACCGTGAGATAGATAATATAAAATCTTGATATGAAATCCTGTCAAACTGTATGATGAAAATACCAGCAGAATCTGAGATATGACTATGCATGTTGCTGCGCTTATTATGGGTTAGATGCTGAAAAGGGAGAGAGGAAGTGGAGAAAAAAGAGACAGAGGTAACAGAAATTATGACTGGGAAATAAGGAAAACAATCAGATTTCTGTCACAATAGCAGCTACAGAAAGAGCAGTTCCTAGAAAACAGACACAGCTTGCTATTTGTTGTTGGTCATTTTTGGTTGGGAAAACAGTAAATCGCACGTGTGACACTGAACAACCTCAACCCATGGGCTTATTTAAGATTAAGACCAGAGATTTTCTTTCATGACAAAAGATTTTGCCTAAGACTGCCAACAATCAACTTTGAGCAAAAGTGCTTTTATAAATAATAATTTAAACCTCTTGAATTGAAAATAGCATGTCATTTCCAAAGGCCCTAAAGATTTAGAGAGAAGACCCAAATGTGTCATATCTGTGGTAGATTAAGATTATTTTCAAACTACAGAAAAGCTGGTTTTTATTGGAAATGTTAAGAGAATTTACTTTACAAATGGTATCATAGAAAAACAAATACTTCTGTTTTTAGTTACATTTGAAAAAATACGATGTCAGAAATTATTCTTAATCAGCTATATTGTTTTCTAAAACATATAATGTTTCACAGGACTAGTAATTGGTTTATACAACTCTCTTTAACTGGACAATCAATTGTGCCAAAAGTTATAGTGATAAATTATAATATTTAGATTTAAAGACACAAACAAAGCACAGACAAATTAGATGTTTAAATAAGCTTGCAGTTTTGCAAGAAACACTGTGGGCTTTGACTAGCTACAGCAGATTTCAGCAAATTCAGCTCACAAAGGAAAAAAAAAAAGTTCTTCAGAAGGACCATAATAAATAACACTTTTCCCTCACAGCACTCTGGGGATGATTCATTCAGAGGTAATGTCCTGCTGAAGGATGACATTGAGCTGAGGAGATAATTATGCATTAACAGTGTTCAATAGGAATGAAATCATAAGTTGATTTAATAAAAGATGTAACTGAGTGCAACGGTTGATGAGCAATAAGATCAGCACCAGAAATGTTCTCTAAGCAGCTTTGAATATTGAAAGCTTTTTAAAGTAATGTTTTATAATTGCTGTAACCCTAAGTTCTGTCAGGATATCAGGCTTTTTCTTCTTCATCTCCCATAACTATAAAAACACATGTTAGGTTAACTGATTACTTTTAATTTGCCTTTAAGTGCTGCTGTTTGTCCTGCCCACTGAATTCACTCTGTACTCGACAAAGAAGGCCCAAAGACGACACTTCGTACGGAAAGTTTGGAAAATGACAGCACACAAAAGTTCAAAACAAAAAGCAGAAAATAACAAACAAAAATAGCTACACGAGTAACACTTCGCACTTAAAAGCTGAGATCAAATTATAAAAAAAAGTAATCACAGTTACAAACAAGTTTAAAAGACGCAAAGAACTTTGGTTTTGTTAAGACACCACGGAGACATATTTAGTGTGCATTTAGGCTCAAACAGTTAATTTACTGCTAATGACTAAGTTAGAGGCAAGTCGTGAACCCTGGCAGCTGGTGAGGCGGTGTGTTGGGAGCTCTGTGTTTACATATGGTCTGCTGTGCCAGACTGATTTCCTCTGAAGGATTCATTTGTTTCTGGTTATTCTTTGCTGCCTCGCCTCCTTGGACTCACCATTAGACTGAGGGTCTGGGGGAGGTTAGGGGTGATGTGTCCTTAGAGCTCTCTGCCTCCAGTACATGGCTTGCTAGGTACCTAACACACCACACCGTGCATCATAAGCAGGAGGCTGTCCTACTGGGCTGTCTCCTATGAAGCTCAAACAAAAATGTTTTCAGTTCTGAGAAACCAGTCTCTTATTTCTGAACATCACTGAAAAGAAACTCCTGTTTCTTTTCTTGGATAAGAAAATATGAAACAGTTTGCTTTAAATGTGATAGAAACTATGAGAAAACATGAGGTGAACAACACCTTTAGATCCATCACTGCAAAAACAAAATCTTACCAAGTATTTTGGTCCAATTTCTAGCACAAATATCTTGGTACACTTGAAATACCCATAAGTAGAGCAACAAAAAGCAACAAAACTAACTTATAAGTAACTTTACAGCAGTAAAGTTATGCTGGCAGAGTAATTTACTTATATCAATACATCCAGAAACTGGACCAAAATGGTAAGATTTAGTGTTTTGGCAGCGACATCACCCAACCAGTATATTTATATTACAAAGAAAATGCTGCATCAGCAGTAGGAGCTTAAAAGTCTTTTATACAAAATGTGTAAAACCCGTGCTGGAAGTTGCAGATTTGAAACCATAAACTATTACATAATGTAGGAGAGGACAAAGAATCTTGTCTTAAAACAACACTGTCTTTTGCTTTTCAGTATTGTGGGTCACACTGAGCCATACACTAAGCTGTGCTGTAAAGGTTTCTGCATAGACATTCTGAAGAAACTCTCACGCACCATCAAGTTCTCCTACGACCTTTACCTGGTCACCAACGGCAAGCACGGCAAGCTGGTCAGAGGCATCTGGAACGGGATGATCGGAGAGGTAGGAATGACAAAGACCTTATCATATAATCTATTTAAATGAGTTGGGTTCCTTATTAAATGTGTTTTTAGAACTGCTAAGTTACAAAACAACACGTTTATTAAAAAGAGTTACAAATCATGTTCAGGTGGGGCAACTAAAATCTGAATGTCTGCTTTAACTATAAAATGATGATATTAATATATCTAGATTTATTGATGAAAAGTATTTCTGTTGCAAATCCTACCAAGCTGCACAATATATTGATTACCATCATGACAATATCAATTTTTAGTAACAATAAAGATGTTAGTGACCAAAATAGTAAAGGTCACATAGAGTAGTACAGACACTGTGATGATGACAGAGAAAGAAAGTAGTGAGGAAATTGTGGATCAATTGAAATCAACTGCAACTTAAATGATAAGGTTTCATTTTTGTCAACAGGTGTTCTACAAACGAGCGGACATGGCTATTGGCTCACTGACCATAAACGAAGAGCGCTCAGAGATCATTGATTTTTCGGTGCCATTTGTTGAGACGGGAATAAGTGTGATGGTGGCTAGAAGTAACGGGACTGTCTCTCCATCTGCATTTTTAGGTAAAAAGCCAACTCTGAGAACATGCTACCAACTAAGACTGCATCAGAAGTGGTTCAGTGTAACTTTTTAGAGCCATCTTAACAGCCTACCTATTTTACTATTGTTTATTAAAAAGGTCATTATAAGTTCTTTCCCTGCTTAATTAAGCTGTGTGTCTCTGCAGAACCATACAGTCCAGCAGTCTGGGTCATGATGTTCGTCATGTGTCTGACAGTTGTGGCCATCACAGTGTTCGTCTTTGAATATTGCAGTCCAGTTGGGTATAACCGCAGCTTGGTCAGTGCCAAAGGTAAATCTCATGTTACCCAAAACTCTTTCAGGTAGTTACATCCATAAAAAGAGAACCGCTGTTGGGGATACAGTCACAAACGTGGTTTGTTAGGAGAAAAGAAGCAAAAGACAGGCAGAGTAGAACGAAAAAGACTTCAAATAACTACAGACAAATCTACAAGTAGTGTGGTATTTTTCTGATCTAATCAAAAAGCCTCATGTCCCCACAATAAACCTCTATCAATGTTTTCTTTTTGCAATGTTGACCAAAGAAACAGAAGTAGTCAAAACTTTGCATGTAGACATAGACATATGTTGCCTAACAAGGGTTTTACAACTTTTCCTGTGATACAAAGCTACTAAAAGCATCATTTTAAAATACTGTTAGAGCTGAAACTACAGAAAGCTGTAATTCTGTACTCCTTACACTGGATTCTGAAAAGGTATCAGAGGTTGAAGAGAAAATGTAGCATGAAAGCCTATTTACAGTGTTCACACATTGGATCAATTCTTGTTGAATTAAGATACTGCAGTTTCATTTCATCGCCATGTGGTCCCCTAATACCCAGAAATGGATGAAAGAGCAAAGAGTCACGGGTTGCCAAGTAATCTCTATTGGACAAGTCTTTACTTTCATCAAATATTTTATGTGACACATCAGCTTTGGCCTTAAGAGATGTTAGTACAGATGATATCCACTGTGTGGATTTTATATTTCAAGTGCATCATCTCTATCTTGCACTATGATTGAGTAAATCAATGAGGAAGGACCTATTTTTTTAAAAAAAATTAAACTTATAACAGAGAATAGGTTAAAAATAAAACTAACTTCTGACCTCTAACTAATTCTTTGTACAACTTAAAAGAATTGCATTTTATGTTGGAGAAAAAGAACGATTGTCTCCAGTAATAGAATAAGACTAAATAAGAGCAAATAAGAGAAAATATTGAGTTAATCACTGGTTCAGTCACAACTAGTTATAAAAATGTTGAACACAAGAGTTTGTTAACTGCAGTATTTAAATGTACTGTTTACTTCATAGTTTCAGATTTTTATCCTTAACAGCTTGAGAGACAAAGGTTCTCACAGCTACCATTTGGAACTATGAACCAGAAATGATCTATGCCAAAAATGAACAAATTAACCAAAACAAAATAAAACCTTTTCTAATTTCAGAATTCAAGTTGGAAAACAACCCAATAAAACTGAGTTATAACTCTGTTTTCTTTGATTTTTAGATCCCGGAGGTCCCACATTCACTATTGGAAAATCAGTTTGGCTACTGTGGGGAATCGTCTTCAACAATTCGGTTCCTATTGAGAATCCAAAGGGTACAACCAGTAAGATCATGGTTCTGGTCTGGGCGTTCTTTGCTGTCATCTTCCTGGCTTCGTACACAGCCAATCTGGCTGCCTTTATGATCCAGGAGCAATACATTGACACCGTTTCCGGACTGAGTGACAAAAAGGTACAGATCTTTGTCTTAGACATTGTTTTGTCGTTGATGTGCAACCTAAAAGACAAAGATGTCTATTTTGGCTGAGTAATACACTGGCTGTAAACACATCAATGTTGCAAACTCCAAAACACAACAAAAAATGCTACAATCATAGGCAAAATGCAGCGTGTTTTGCTGTTTGTTGTGCGTTTGCACCTATTGGGCACTGAACTGTAAACCACATCTGCTGCAGTTATAAATTGTGGATAATCTAAACGTGTTAATGCAAACAGGAAAAAAATAAATTACATTATCTTTTAGAGCAGGATGTTAATGAAAATGAGAAGATATTCCGGGTAGACTGTGATTGTAATTTCCTGGTATTATTATCCATACTTGTGTTGCCCTGGGGATGCATTACATAGAGGTATTGATGAGGAAATCTGTGTTAAACCATCAGCACAAAAAGTGATTTGTAGTCTCTGTGCTTTCAGACAACTGAGGAGATTAAAGAGGCATTTGAGGAAAAAGACCAAGCTGTCCACCGCTCATTACGATTCTAGGAAAGTCACTAGCAATTCTCTTTTCATTATTCACCAATTCTGCAATGCAGTGCAAGAAACAAAGCTCTTTTGACAGGGACTTCATAGATTATTCTACTTCTTTCTGTATGTGGCAACGCCGTAGGAATGTAGAACTGAACTGCTGCTTGACCAGCTGCGCTAAGCTCCTTAGGGCAGGTATATGGAAATAAGGTACAACACAAAGACAGATAAAGTGACCTTGTTTTAAAAGAATGGCTAGTCAATAATGAAGTGTGGGAATAACTTCTCCACTTTCAAGAAATGTCATGTTAAGTGAGTGACTGACAACCACAGTTGTTAAGCAACATGACAAAAATACCTCCATCCAAGCAAATTAATCTCCAAAAGCTACCTGCAATTTGTCTTAACACTTGTATTTAGATGTACCTGAAAAGATAAATCATTAAATTGTTATTGCACTGAAAGCTTCACAGAGAAGTCAGCTGAAATTGGACTTTCAAGAGTCCTGAAATGGCTGATTTGTAGCTTTTATTTTGTTTTTTCCCCATTAAATAAGTGCTAATTATTTAACATATGGACTCTAAAAGCATTTGCATAAGGTTAATGAAAAAGTCAAATCCTGTATTCCCCTTCGTCCTACTTTCAATCTATGATAATTAAAACCATAAAGTACTGCCAAAGGGAAAAGGATGAAATAAGTTCTTCTTTAGAGAAGACAACAGAAGGATGAAGGAAGTCTAGATCCCCCAGGACAGCATCCTGGACTTTAAGTTCCTTTCTATAATACCGATGTTAGCTGTGTCAATTAACACAACACAAAGCCTCCAGGCCAACAATATGAACAGTAAAGCAGTGGGGAAAAGATAACACAAGCCACTATATCCAGTCTATGAAGGACTGATCCTACCAAAACTGACAAAAAAATAATGAGGAAGTAAATGCATAAATAAAAGAGGGAAGAAACTAAGCAGATAAAATGAACAAATGAAGTTAAAATAAGTTAATACATGAGGAAATAAAATATGTAAAAATATATATTTTTCAATATAACTATAAAATATATTTTGGAATAAAGGTATGATGCAATTATTAATTTCCACATTTGTTATTGCATTTATTTTACATTTTTCTTTTGTCCCTCAAGTCTATGGTAATGAGGTGGGTGTTTCTACCACTAAATGTGGAAATACAATATAAAACATATATTTGATTTATGACATTTATTTATTTAATTCCAATTGTTTATGTTATGTTGTTTATAAAACCCATCTAAGAACAAGTGAGACAAATCAGCTCAGGCTAAAAGCACCAATATGCAGAAATGTGGCTGCTGTTTTTTCTGTTCATTTGTTATTGTGTGCCTGTCTCTATCGAACACACTTAATACATTATTAATTCCTCATTTAGTTATTTAGAGTTTTATTTACTCCTTTATTTCCTATTTTATTCATTCATTTCCAGCTTTGGCAAGACCAGTCCTCCACAACTCTGTTTTGTGCTTTCTGTTTAAGCCCTGCTTTTTGTAACACTTCTTAATGACTAAACAGAGTACTAAAATGTAATAAAATCAAAGATGATGGGTCAAACTATTTTATTACCTGTATTTAGTATGTCAAACTATGTGTATTGAACAATAAGCAAAAGACTGAAGATATATTTTGTTTAGCTACCTAAGCACAAGAATCATGTTTGTTAATATAAAATGTTATTCCACATCTATCAACAGTTTCAAAAGCCACAGGAGCAGTATCCTCCGTTCCGCTTTGGTACAGTCCCAAATGGCAGCACAGAGCGCAACATAAGGAGTAACTACCCCGAGATGCACTCCCACATGGTCAAATACAACCAAAAAGGAGTAGAGGATGCTCTCAACAGCCTTAAAACAGGGTAGGTTTCTGCCAATTGAACACAATGTGGAAATGGAAAAAGAGCCAAACAACTAAATTACTTGTGTAATCTGTTTTACAATGTTAGGAAACTGGATGCCTTTATCTATGATGCTGCTGTGCTGAATTACATGGCTGGCAAAGACGAAGGATGCAAACTGGTAACCATTGGCAGCGGGAAAGTGTTTGCTACTACTGGTTATGGAATTGCTCTGCAGAAGGATTCACGCTGGAAACGCCCCATTGACCTGGCCCTGCTGCAATTCCTGGCTGATGGTATTTGTTGTGCTTCATAAATTAGAACTACTACCCAAAAACATCAATATTATGATGCAATCACATTCAACATGCTCATAGAAAGCTAACAGTAACAATGTGCTAACTGCACATTGTTGCTAATAGGAACTATATAAAGAGCATGTGAGTAAAACTAAATCAGAAATTGATTTATTCTGCTATTCACCTTTAGTTGAATTTATAAAACTCAAAGAGAAATGATAACGCATAATGCATAATACATGAATGCCAAACTGAGAGGCCATATCAGTCTGTCTTCTGAAGAAACCCTCCTTGACATGCAGCTTTACAGTAAAATGTTCTGTTTCACTGTAAAAATACTCAGCTTCACAAATTAACTAACTGAGGAAATTATCTTACTCTACATAAAAATAAATTTTATGTAACCTAAATGTTTTCTCTCTTGTTTTTTCACACAGGTGACACCCAAAAGTTGCAAACCGTCTGGCTCACAGGTATCTGTCGTAACGAAAAGAAAGAAGTAATGAGCAGTAAGCTGGACATCGACAACATGGCCGGAGTTTTTTACATGCTGCTTGTCGCCATGGGCCTAAGCCTACTGGTGTTTGCCTGGGAACATCTGCTCTACTGGAAACTTCGCCATTCAGTTCGCAAATCAGACCGACTGGACTTTCTCCTGGCTATCAGTAGAGTAAGTAATTATCACATAATAAAATGGACAGAAGTTGTTTTAACATCATTTCTGGTTGTATTTTGATTTTTTTTCTTCTTCCAATTTTTTCTCCTAATGGTACATTAAATAGACAATATGATCTTCAAGTTTCTTAAAAAAGAAACTGACTTTTTAGTGTTGATGTATTAAATATTCAGTATTTGGCATGCCGATCACTGATTTGGTGAATTTCTGTTATAATTTCTTGCCTTCATGCAGTGTTTAAATAGTAAGAGAGGTAAAACTGACAGGGAGGAAGTCTTACCTAAAAGTACAACTTCAAACAAATCAAACAGGCATTAATAAAACAGGTTATTTCATAATTACAATATTCCAAAGATGGAAACAAAGGAGAATAAAATTACCTCATAGTGGAAAGAGGATTTTATGGTTGTTTGCTGAAAGAAATGGTCATGATACCTGAAAAACTGAATTTAAATTACCCCATTAAAAACCTTCATCTCTGTATCAACTGTGGTCAAAGGTGAGATTCTGCATTCCAGAGCAATACACAATTTGAAAGTAAAATAAAGCTAGTGGGGGTGAAATGGAGAAACTAATATGCCAAGTGCATGATCAGCAACTAACATTTATAGGACTTGATGTCCAATATCCTGCAGCATAAAAGCATCCTTTCAATCTCAGAAACAGTCACATAAACAAGGATAATATTCTTCTGCAACAAGCCCTTCACCTCATTAGAAGTCTGATCTTCATAGAAGAATTTATTAATGGGGAACTAATCTGTGATTGTAATAAAACATAATAAAAAGTTCAGTGGTCTGCAGGTTTATTTAATTTTACCTTCCCATCCATTTACAGGGCATCTACAGCTGCTTTAACGGAGTAGAGCAAACTGACCGCAATGGGAGCCTGCAGAGTCCAGACATCACCACCAACTACACTCAAGCCAACATGCTTAAGATGCTGAGGACAGCCAAGGACATGGTGTCCTCTGCCAGAGTTGAGAACTCTCTCGATAGCGCCACCAAAACAATAGAAAACTGGAGCAGACGTGGAGCCGACAATGTGCGAGCTGGCCTGCCTCCCAGAGTTACAACCACAGATGTGACCCACAGCCGGCTACCCTATATCTCCAGTATAACAGACAATCATTCCCCCTACCCTCAGAGGGCCATTACACCAACATTCCCAGTTCATTACGGGGACACATCCACCCAGCCCCTTCTAGAAAAGCCCAGGGTGGTAACCCGACCCACTCCTCTTCGGTACACGCTGCCTACACGCAGCAGTCAGCATCTGTTGGAGAGAACTTTGCCAATTTCCAGCCTCAGCAGCCCACACATTGCCATTAGAGATCCAACTCCCTCTGGAACGTCCAATCCTCACCACAGCAGCAGGCTGTATGTGGAAAACCAGGGCCGGCACCCAGCATCCCCTTTTGTTTCCTACAGGGAGTTCCAGGTCCCTGACATTTACGTGGAGCACAAGGGACCCCTCCGCAGGAAGTTCAGCTACCCCCCAGACTGTGTAAGCCGGAGACGGAGGTCTTTCAGCTATTTGTTTAATAATCCAGAGCCAAGAGTGAGAGTCGACTACGATGAACCACGGTCTTGCTTTGCTGAGTTGAGAGCCAATCACCTCCTAAACAACCAGGCCCCTGATGGTATGGCCATGGCCTGCACTCCAGGACACTACCCTGGCAGCAGCACCAGCTGCAACTCCTGCATGAAGTCTTACCTGGAGCCAGAAATGGACGACATCCCCCTCTTAGGAAAGGACAAGTTAAATCGACGAGCCTCATTTCTTAAAGCCACGTGGGGCAATGATAGAATCCGTCAGGTAGATGAAACAAAGCCTTCCACATCCACAGCTCCCTCCACCCGAACAGACATGCCTGATTTGTTTCCACAGGTGGTGGGGCCGAATCCAAAGCCTCACAGGCTGTACGGCAGTTTGGGGCACAACCTGTCCTGTTACCCCCTGGCCGCTGAGCCAGCCTACTTAGACCCAGCCCATATGGGTTCTTACCCCTACAAGCAAAAGATAAAGTATGCTGACTCTACCCGGCTGCCCTCTTACAGGGAAGCTATTCTGCAGAACGCTGCTGCACTGCGCCGCTCCTCCTCTACGGTAGTGCACAGACATTATTCCACCTACCTGAACTCATACACAGATTTACCAGTGTATGTGGGGCCTCTCCCACAAGGACCGCCCCAGTTTTACAACAGCTCAAAGGACATGTGCCACTTGTTTCCGTGTACCAGTCATTGCCCAGAAAACACAGCAATGCACCCTAGAATGACGGACAGACCAGTGGTTTACCACAACAACATGTTTGGGCCTTATGATGGCCCAAAGCGAGAGGACTTGGGTTCAGGGAGCCGAGATCGGAGGCAAGTCCTTGTGGCGCGAAGAGTCAACAGTCCCTATGTGCCAAAGCCCTGGGGCAGGGTCTCCAGTCTGGAGTCTGAGGTCTGAATCACTCTCCTTGTTAGGCCCACTGACTTGTGTCCCTCTGAGGAGGAATATGTCTGGAGGTTCTTCCTTGAGCTTTCAGTCAAAGCAAAAATGACACCCTACACCAGGGGTCCCCAAAGTCAGTCCTCGAGGGCCAGCATCCTGCATGTTTTAGTTCTCTCCCTGGTTTAACGCACCTGGATCAAATGATGGCTCGTTAAAGACCTAAGAAGAACACTGACATTCTGAAAAGGTTGTCACTACCACCAAGGAGAGAATTAAAACATGCAGGATGCATGGTCCCCAAAGTCAAGGACCAACTTTGGGGACCCCTGCCCGACACCAACAGTGTACTTGAGAGAGGTTCCTCTCAATTATCAGTGCAATAATATATTGGGCAGCAAAAAGAAAAATAAAGCCTAAAAGCTGGGACTTTGTAAGGCAAACATATTGAATTATTAAAAGAAAAGGAAATATTGAAAAGTATTTAATGCATAAGAATTTAACCTGTGGATGGTTGTTTAAAATGATTTAATTTATGTTACTAGCTGAAATCTTTTGGGAGACGATATACTATAGTCTCTCAAATTCTCAGTCTGATTACAACTTAGATATTTCTGTATTTTTCTTTCCGACATCAATTCAGTACCCATGTTTAAAGGCAAAGCATAAAGATAATTTTGTTATTCAAGAACTGATATGTCTTCCGTAAATTTTCTAAGTCTACAACACTGGGTGCACCAAGACCTTCAGATCATCAATGTAATGTTGCTGCACTTTTAAAGCAAGGGAAAAGCATATTAAGTATCATGTGTATTTCCATTGTTACCATACCCTTTAATAAACAAGGCAAATAAAGAGCCATCTGGAATCTTCTTCACCTTCTTAAGTGTTTGCTCTAATTTACAAGGATTATGCCCGTTTCAGAATAATTAACCAGAGAACAAGAAATGCAGACAAAGGTTTTTACCTACAAAAACAAATTTCACACATCTTCACTGAAAAACTGCACAAAGTATGTTTTACCAATATTTTAAGATTTAATGTTTTCCCAAACCCTCAGTATAGCATTTAACAGCAAGAATATAGATCAGTGTTTCAGAACATTACAAAAAACTAATGAATGAAATCACACCAATGTCATCTAAAAAAGCCACACATTACACATACATTTCTAAAGATAACTGATCGAAAGCACAAATCAACACGGACAAAAATCAAACTCAGCAACCATTTAGGAAAGAATAGAAATAATTAATACAGACAATAACAATACTCATTTTATATGAATGCATCTTTAATTTATCAAATGCTTCATAACAGTTAGTTCCCACCCCATGTACTTGTTGTAGTTTTATTTCTAATCTGTAATTCAATTTTTACAGGGGTTTTTTAAACTTTTTTACACCAGCTTAGAACTACAACTACAAGCTCATAGCAAATACAAGTGTAATCATGGTTACACTTGTATTTATATTTTGCTTTTGATCAAAATAAATAAAATATATTTATTTTATATTTTTATACCTTAATTTATAATCACAGAATAAAAAAAGCAATGCACTTACCTTGTGGAGCAACTATGTTTTCATGCAAAGTGTCCTGTGAGGCTGGGCACAGTAATCATTGATGTTCTTAACCAGAATCAACAATCTCTAACATATAGACATTACGGGTGGATCTGTCTCCTGAAAAAGTCTTCAAAATGCTAGGTATTTTCAAATATGATTTTCAAATAGGGACAAATTAAAGAGACCAGTACACAGTCAAGTTTGGAGATAGCACCCAGAGAAAGCCCACTGGGTACTCAGTTGGTATCACTGTTGTCTCACAACAAAGAAAGTTATGGGTTTGAATGCTTTAAAAATCATCAACTTACCTCCAGCGGAGACAACACTGGGACTTTGGTGACGTGCGATTGCTTACATCCAGATTACCTTATGCAAAAGATGAGCAACAGCCTTAACAACAATCCAAACAGTTTTAATTCCTGCTATTTTTTTAAACCAAGACATTTCTACTTAAGCAGATTATTCTTGTTGAATCAACTTATTTTTACCATCAGAAAAATCTATATGTTCAGTAAACCTATAAAAGGAATCAGAGCAACAGGAACACAGTGTGTACAAACCTAAAGTGTGTCATTTAATCAAACCAAATTGGATTTGTTTGTACTGTGAGTACACAGAAGCCCCTAAAGGATGTTCACTGAACGCGAGAACAACTTCTTTCAAAGGTTACCATCTTGCTTAAAAGGTTGATAATAGCATAAATGTTTCCTTAGCAACTTGCTACAGTAATACCTTCAAACAAACTTCTGGAACAATGTGTGTGAAATATCTTTTACTTTGTACATAATTATTTAACATGTTTTCATTACATTCAGTTTCTGTCATAATGAACATTGTAAAGGTTGGTGAAGCTTGGAGCAGCTCCAGATGTGAAACAAAGTCGTTTCTGAGAAGAAATAACCATTAAACCCCAAGACCTTTATTTAACTTATCGCTGTTGCATTGTGAATCTCCCCGAAACTCAGGGGTTTGCTTCACAATCTTCCCTCGTGTTTTCAGTTATCCCTAACTTTTGTTCTACCAGTTTTTTTCTAAACTAATAGATTCTTTGACAATCACCTTCATGTCTTTACCTTCCCTTAAAAAGTACATAGTCTTTTAGACATCAGGCCACAAATTATGTAACAAAACCCTTTCAATGTGTCCATGCTATATTTTTATGGGTTTTACTTTAGCATAACCAATTGTTGTTTATAAATGGAATTATCCAATAAATTAGGTTTTCGATGGTATACTAATTAAACAGATATACATAAATGAAGAGCCAGGGAATGCTTATTTGAAATTTTGATCGGTTGTTGCCATTTAAACCACAAAATAACAAAACATTCACCAACATAACCAACTGGAAGCCGTCAGTGCTTCACGGCAGTTGACAAAATGAGTTTAATTTAATCAAAAGAAGAAAATAAACTCGTTTAATGAAAATATAAGCAGACAAGTCTATTACTAACGAGCTACAAAATATGTCGCGGTCAAACCAGCGGTCGAGAAGTCAGAACGTTCGAGAAGGAACGGTTAGCTACAACGGTTAGCTAGCTAATTGATGGACATCTGCCGAAACATCGCAGTTCACACCCTATATGGAGTTACGTGATTTTGTTGTGTGTCTATTTCTTATTTTAAAAATACATTTCTAAAATAAACATATTAATTAACTCCTTTAAAACCTACCTATGACCACAAAAAACGATAGCTTCCATATTTTTATTCCGTCCTCGGTGGCGAACTTCAAAACGTACATCAACTGACACAGATGAAGGAATACGGGGTTCACCCCTCAGGTTTGCAGGGGCCGGAAGAATAAAGCTATGAATTGTTTACTTTCCAAGACATAAACTATGGAGGATCATAACCAGCATAAAATGGTCCAGAAAAAAAAACGGTTTTTTAAAAGCTTAAAGTTTGAATTAAGTGTAAATTTTAGTCACCATTAACTTCTTCATAAATATAGCTGTCTCTCTTCAATTTACTTATTTAAATTAGTAGTAGTAGTAGTAGCAGTTTTTGTCCTACAGAATATTAGAAGCACTTTGTATTGCCTTGGAAAATACTTTTTATGGTTAAGTCTTACCTTAATCATCACAGTAATATTGTTTTCAATATTGTTAAGTAATATTTGTTTTTTGCTCCATGTTAAACATGGACTATGAAACGTATGTTGCCCAAATGTTTCATACACCACTGTACCTTTAACTTTTAATCTAAAAGTTTATGTGTAAAAATAGAACAGTATACAAAATATTAGGTAAATAGAAAAGGAAGAAAATGCGAAACAACAGAAAAAACTAACTATGAATAATAAAGAAACCTGACCAGCAGAAATATTTTATTGAAATCTCACAGAATATAGAAAATTAAAAATGATGACAAGAAAAAATAACAGTTTATCCTTTCATACATTTCTCAAGACGTCGAAGCTTTAGCTGATGTAATATAGGTTCTGGGTTATTTTGCTATAAAATCTCTGTTGGTGGTGTGAATATTCGGTTTGTCTCAGACACCAACAGGCGACACAGCGGTGCAGAAATGAGACACGTGTGTTCTTCGCTGCTCCCCGAGACCTACTGAACTGATGGGAGGTCTGGCTGATTGCAGCAGGGATGATAAATGAGTCTGCAAATCCAGATAAAATATGAGCGACAATTTGCTGTCCAACATCCAACATATCAACAGATACTTAGCTGCTGTCCCAAACACTGCTGGGAAATTTAACACAATTATAAAGAACAACTCTGTTTGGATCTCTGGAAATATGAAAACACACTGGACAACATCAGTAGTGACTGGTATATATTTTTTAAAGGTTCTACCTAAATTTCACATTAAGATTGAAATGTTTGATCAGACAGGAATGTCTGCTTATGTTTTTCAAGATATAGAAAACTTTATTAGAATTTTTTTTACCTCAACATGTCTCCATCATGTTTGTTGCTGCCCTAAAAAATAAAAAAATACCAGCAGACAGGAGTGTTATTGTTGGTTTAGCATCCAGAAACCACTCGCCACAGTCTGGTTGGTTGTGCAGGAAGCTCCACTTCTGCTTTTCAAAGATGTACTGTTGTATAATTGTGCATTTGTTTGCGGCCATTTCCAATGTTGAGTCTAAAATCTCATTATTTAAGAATGGTTTTGTGCAAAAAAATCGTAATGAATATGTTTTGTATCACATAGATCTGTTCTAACCTGTTCAAGGAAGAATAATAGATTGCCATTAAAGTTTGTAGTTGTAGCCTGACATGCTAGATAGTTTAGTTTGTATGGAAATAACACAAATCTTATTTTGTCAGCTTGTTCCTGCTGTACTTTAATATACGTTCCCCATCTCTCTCCTCCATTCATTTCCAGCATAATTTCAGTATTTTATGTGAAAATTGCTGTTCTTTATAATTCTTACATGGCCTTTTCTAGGTTAAATCCTCAGCGCAGCTCTATCTCAGCATGATAGACTCTGTATTCCCACTTAAATCAGTGACTGATGAGCGGCATTCGCTGCAGCATGGTGTCGTCCAGAAACATGGCTTCTAATTGGACAGAGCAAGATTACCGCCGCAAGCATTTAATAAGTGTGAGAACTGACTCTCAGCTGAATTAAGTCATTTCTGGAAACATGCAGTAAATCTCTGTGGGTAAAGTGAACTTTTTTCTCTTTGCTGTGCTCACTGACCAGACCAATCTCCATTAAATTCACTGGGTAATTAATGACTTATTCTCTGATGTGTGCACTCTGTAACGTGTCACATTCATTTCTCCTCAGTCCTTTCTGAAATGGATGAATTCACAGAAGATGTGTATCCAGAGACAAGATGATTCATTTTCCAATTTCACCACATAAATAATGGACAGGATTATATTTACTGTCAGGAAATGTGCTAGTTTATGAATATAATTTCACTCTTCATTTGCTCCAAACATTGAAAACATTAAAATCAGATGGTAGCAGGCGTATAAGCTGCTGATGGGCGTCGAAAAGCTCTAATGAGCTACATGAGACTCCTGTCTTTCCATTATTCAAGATTAGGTACAGAGGGGAAAACAATATTGGCTTCGATCCCAAAAAAACATCAAATAATTAAAATACATGCATAGAATAATTGGTATTTTTTTCTGATTTAACGTTTCGAGACACCTTGTAAAAAAAAGTGCTCAAACAGTACATTAAGCTCAGTTAATGATTCAAATTAGATTAAAAAGTTTTAAAAAGTAAACCAGTCACACTGCATTGAGTATTTTAGTGAGCATGCATGTAGCGACAGTGGAGAGGAAAAACTGCCCTTCAACAAGAAGCTGTAAGCACAAGATTATAATTAACAGAAATAAAATATTTAAATCATGAATGAATTGGTAAATTATTTAAATTTAATCAAACAGTGACGTCTTTTTTTTTTTTTTTTTTTTTCATCTGTCACTGAGTAAAAGGAAGAATAATTCAACTACAACTGATTTTTATAAATTATTGTTTTAAAAATACAAGATTTTGCACATTTTTAAAATTTACTTGTATTTATATTTCTGGAAAACAACTTAAATTTTACAACTAATGATTATTTTAGTAATTGATGATTCTATTGATTATTCTGGCGATTAAAATATTTGCCACATTATAGAGATTTGTCATTTAACCATTTCAGCTGTTTTATAAAAAATATTAGAACTACATTAAAAGATGCACATAGACAAATAATTACATTTCTTTTTTAAACAAAAAATAAACATTTTGTTGCCTAAAATGCAAAAACAATGCATTATTTTAATAAATTTGAACCGGGTGAAACTAAAACTATGGTTGTTTTTATCTTAAATGGAGTAGTATGTATATTTTGTACAGTTTTGTCTGAATTACTGCTCTGAATATATTGTTTTTCAGCTTTTTTGAGTGTCTATTCTCTAGTTAATAATTAATAAATTATTACATTAATTGACAATTATTTCAATAATTGATTAATCATGATTAATCACTTCAGCAGTTCATTTTTGGTTGCACTCTTCCGTTTTTGTCCAAAACCTTGTTGTTTAGCATGATAGTGATGAGCTTAATGAAACCACCGCAAGGCATTGGCAGAGAGCCACAAGCCGACCCGTTGAAGCCCCTCATGTTGGCTCGGTGGCGATGGGAAAACCCGAAGCGACGCTGAGGCCAGCTGGAGGTGTGACGAATCCTTGAACTCTCCTTTCACTGCAGGAATGACAGCTGCAGTGAGAAAAACCACAGACACACAGGAGCAAAACCGCACTTTTTTAAAGTCTCATCACATCAGATCAGAGTAAAAAAACAATCATAAGTCACCTTTAAAGGATTTCTAATGATTCGTTTTTATATTCTCTAGGATAGTGGTGTCCAAATCGTGTCCTGGGGGCCATTAGTTGCCCTTCCATGGATATTTTGCGGTCCCCAGCTGCAATTCAAAAATGATACAAATTTGGAATTTTTTCACACTTGAAAATGTAAAGTGCAATACAACGCATTTGTCTTTTTATGACAAAGGTTTAACAAAAGGAAAAAACACATTTACTCAAACATACATAAATTATGCATCAAAATCAGCTTCTATTAATTTATTAAACTTAACAAAATATAGCAAACAGTTTAAAAGAAAGTGGCCCAAATCCTGTTCTTGATACTGAAAATACATTTCTTCAACTGATCCCAAAAGAAACTGAAAATTAGATGATTTTCTTTTAAAAGTATCTCATTTTTTCCTCACAAAAAACCAATTAGTTCTTTTGAAAAAAAAAAAAAAAGTAGTGAAGTTACACCAAAAAACTCTGAAATTTTGAGAGTAATCTCATAAATTCTCTCCAAATAAATTAGAAATTTCTGAGTTCCAAATGTCAACAATTGACAGGTAACTTTTAGCAAGATAAAGGAGCGTGTTTCAAGTAAATAATTCTTTAATATTGAAGTTCTAGTTCAAATAGCACATTATGTCATTTATACCACTGGAGAAAGCTCCAATGTCTTGATGAAAATGTACTTGTAGGTTAGTTTTCTCATTTGAAGTTTACTAAGACATTTGCATTATAAACTAGACAAAACAAATTTGTAAGATTTTGTGTTTTTTGGAGTGTTGTAGAGAAGAATTGGACCCATTTCATTAGAAGAACAGTGCAGATCTTAATAGCATGAAACTCTGGGAAAACAGAGCGTAAGCTGTTTGTGGAGGTCAGACATGGCAGCAGATTAGGTTAATGGATGTAGAAAATAACACTGCAACACTCTGCTGCCAAGTTTAAAAGTGAACACAGATCAATATTCTGATTAAAACTGTCCAGGACATAGCGAGTATTTCTGTGTAAATAAACCTGCTGCCTCTCAAGAGATGGCTCGCATTCATCTTACCGCTTTCATTTCTGGCTACAACTCAAATTAATTCAAATTACTTAAACAAAAATATCGCATTCATAAAGAACACAATGCATTTTTAGATTATCCAGATAAAAAAAACCAGCACCATTGTAGCTGAAGAGGCTTCTTTCATGTGTTGGATCCAAACATTCAGACATTAAGTGGTTCCATTTAAACAGCCTTAATTACAGAGCGCTGCACTGAATCAATAAAATGGCACATCTTCCATTTAATGCCACTTTACTCAGAAGTAAACTAATGAATTCATGAATGTCACTGCAAGGGATTAATTTACTATGGAATGAAACCTGAATGATTCACAGTAAGAAAGGATAAATTTAACCAGATTCTTTATATTTTCCTTCCATGCTGTCAGATTTTCTTGTCATATAAAAAAACATGCTGACAAGGCAACATATTGCAGCTCTGAGTCCTGAAACAAACGATTCTTCTTCTGATGAATTGTATAAAAATGGGCACATTCTGTAGATATTTTATTTAACCACTTAAGCTTATTTTACACTAAATTAAAAATGCATAATGAAATGCAAATAAACAATAAATTTAATTTTTCAATAAGAACATAAACAATTTATTGCCAAAAATGCAGTAACCTTACATTCCACTTTATCATTTGGAGCAAAGGGTGAATCTGTGAAGAGCTCAGGCCTTTTAAATGTCTGAACATGCAAAACAATGATTATTTTTTGATTAATTATATATCAAATGTGCTCAATGGGAGATTTATTTTTACAGAATTTGAACTAGGTGGATCTAAAACTGCCACAAGGGGAGAAGATGAAACTGATGAAAGTCCAAGTAACAGAAGATAAAAACATATTGTAAAAAGGCATTAATGTAGAAAAAAAGGACACTTCCAAGCTATATATGTCCTGAGATGCTTCTTTTGAAGCATCTCAGGACAGAAAATGGCTGAGAAAGAAACCAAAGTCCAAAGATGAAATAGCAGATGCTCCAAAAGCATAGTAGAAAGGTGAAAGTCGCTGCAGGGCAAACAACAGGCTGCAGGGCCACGAGGTCTGAGCCGAGCAGATTGGGGAATATGATCCATCTGGATTTCAGACATTTATTATCATCAGGGTCCCACAGGGCGGAGCAGATAGGAGCTTCACTGTCACGACACGCCGGTGGGAGAACATGTGAGGGGCCATGATGCCAGAACGATGATGCAACCAGATCAGCAGCAGTGGTCGGACCTGCAGTAACTGCGTTTCCATCAAATATAAAACTGCCCGAGATTAAATCACAAAAATAAATTTGACTAGTGGAAACACAGCAATTTAAAAAGAAGCAGGTTTTTTTGATAAAAAGTTTTTTGCGCAAAGATGAAGTTGTTTTACAGCCATATCAAAATGCTTTTTTTAAATCGTACAAGCCAGGTGATCAATAACAGGATGTTGCTACTGTCAAAAACTACAAATAAGACAACAGGATAAGTTAACATAAGATCATTTCTGAACTAAATTTGGTTAGGAGGGTTTGTTTCTCAATTCTGAGCAGGAGAAGTTTTGATAATGTTGGAAAATTGTTTTCTAAATCTGTGGAGCTAAATTGGGGTCAAAGAGTTTGTTCAAAAGTCAGAAAATGTAAACTGAAAAAAAAGAAACTTAAAACTTCTGGAAATGAAAAAAGTTTGAAATTGAAAACAAATTAAACTGAAAAGAAAGATTTGAAACTGACAAAAAAACATTTGAAATTGGAAAGTTTTGAAACTGAAAAATGAAAAGAAAATATAAAAAAAGATTGAAGCTGAAAAAAAAATTAACTCAAAAAGATTTGAAACTCAAAAACAAATTGGAACTAATAAAAATTAAAATACTGAAAAAACCCTACTTCTCAGACTTTTTTTCAGTTTCAAACTTTTATTTTAGTTTTAAAATATTTTTAAATTCCAAAATTTCTGAATCTTTTGTGCAGGAAACTCTTCTTTGGATTCAGTCTTTCAACTTTTGCTCCATAAAAGACGGGAACGTGTCACCAGGCGTCTGGATTTCCTCCAGTGTGAGAGTGAAAGGATGAACGCTTGAAACCTTCTCCATCGTTTTGAGCTGCAGCGTGTTGGGAAATATTAGGATAAAAATGCATTTTCAATCTGCTTCATGGTTCTGTGTTAGAAAAGTCCAGGCCCATATGGCTTTACTTCTGGCACCAGCCTTTAATCACCGACCATCTCCAATCACATTTAGCCATCTGGATCAGCCACTCAGACAGGAGACCTGCTGTTCACAAACACCTCTGCTCACTGTAATGATGGTGATGATGTTTGCTATCCGCTCAATGAATCAAATTAACAAACCATCTGTACGTCTTACTTTTTCATGTTAAAAAGAGCAAAAATCTGGGGACTGATGAAGCTGCTTCCTTTAAAAGACTTGATAGATTAAATCCACTCTGCAGGATCAGTGTGGATTTTTCACAGAAAATGACAAAAAGAGGAACAGTGGTGTGTCTTTAATGAAGCTAAAGTTTGATCAATTAGAACAAAAAGCAAGAGAATGAAGACAATTTCACAGGATTGATTTTATGTTCTCCTCCTACTGGAGTTACTAAGGCCAGCAGCTCGCCTGCAGTGCAGATCACCCACTTGCATTCATGCCAACATGTTTCAGCAGCACATAAATCCTAATGCTTTCCGTTTTTACTGGACTGATACAGAGATCCAACCTCCGTTTCTAAAAGAAGAGAGCAGGCCTTTGACTAGACACATGTCCTGGGTCGATGTCTTTCTGAGCCGCTCACTTGTCCACAGAGCTGGAACGTTGGGAACGTAAGAATCCCAACATCCCATTACGTTGGGATTCTTACATTTTAGAATCCCAACGTAATGGATTTGGTTCTAGAATCCATTATATTGAATAAGCTGCTGAAATATACAAAACGCAAATTTCCACTAAACAAACTGAATTTTTTAGACTATCAGAAACAACATGGAAGATTTTGATATTGAAAAGTCAAAAATTTGATAAAAAATTTTTTCAGACTAGTCAGATTTTCTAGAAAAACGAGAAAATTTCAATTTGAAGACTCAAAAAATACAAAAATTCAGAAAGTTTTAGCTTAATCTAGGACAATTTCAAGAAAATGTTGAACATTTTTGAGTTTGAAAAGTCAAAAACCTGCTAGATAAAACTCTCAAAGCTCAGAAATTTTATATAAAAAATGGGATTTTTTTTTAGTTAAAATGGTCAAAAAGATTTCAGAAATTTTGAGATTAATCTCAACAATTTTCAAGAAAATGTAAGAAAATTTCTGGGTTTTAAAAGTGAAATACTTGCTCAAAAAAACTCAGAAATTCTGAGATTAAATTTTTAGAAACTTCATTTCAAGTCAAAGAGTTTAGATTTCTCAACCTCAGAAGTTTTCTTATTGAGACTTCACAATCCATTTTATCTATTGTTGTTTTGTTTATTTATTTTGAATTTTTTTTTTTTAACTCCAGTGTTAAATGTTTTTTTTTTTAGAAATTATTATTTTTTGTTTTAGGGAGGATATATATTGTATATAGCATTGTATTAATTGAAAACTGTCTAAATGACTACACTATCATTTATGGTAACTATTTCTGGGACAATTTGTTTTTCTGAAGAATCCAAACCGATCTGAGCTCTGGATGTGCCTCTGATTTCACCTTCCTACAGTCCAAATGGCTCCTCTCATCTTCAATCCTTATTCTAGTCTTTGTTGATGGCTGATGCAAGGGCAATGAGGGTGCTTTAATAAGTTCCTCCTCCATTTCATTCCCTCATGCCTACGGGAGAACCGGCTGAAAGAGGAACAAGCCGGATCATTACGGAAATCATTTTCCTCCATTGTAAAAACACACAGTCAAGGTCAGGCTGGGGAAAAAAGGGACAAGATTCATTTAACCAGTCATTCATTTTCCTTTTCTTCAGCCAGTTTCTGCAGAACAGTGGAAGCTGGATTTGTATGCAAGGTGAGGAGTCTGTAAGTAATCACAGGAAAATCAATACAAGCTCGAAGAAACTCCAGAGTCAACATGTTTGTCCACTGTAGCCGTTCTCCCTTGAGCACACATCATTCAAATAAAAGAAAAGCTTTACGCAACCCATCAATCAGTGAATCTCTGCCCAAAGAAATGATGCTGAGCAGCCATTCTTCCTCGTGTTTTGGCAATTTGTTGCTTGGCTGCATGCAGGACAAAAAAATACATCTGTATTTATTGATGTCATAAAATAAATTATTGGTTTGCTTAAATGCTTAGAGAAATCTCAGTTGGGATGCTGGATATTTAAGTTTATGGTAAGATGTTGAATAAACGTGCCGTGCGGTGATGGAGTGGTGATGGTTTCCCTGCCTCTCGGCCTTAACCTGCTGCTCTCCAGCAGGTCTGCAAAGGTTCAGCAGGTTGAGACGATGCTGGATGGGTGGAGTAACGATTTTAAATGGCTGCTGGGAGAAAAGGCTCTTCTCCAGAAAGAGTACAGTCAACATAGTTGTTGATAATTTGGCTTTTTGTTCATTTTGTGGTTTTGTTTTCTACAAACCTCTGTCTCGGTTCGGTTGAAGTGAACTCTGGCGAATGCATATGAATGCCAAGTGGACCAGAAATGACTCCAAAAGCAGGAAGTGGACTATGACGCAGAGCATTCTGGGTAAATACAACAAAAAGAAACCCGCTAGTCTGGCACTAGTGGTAGAAATGGCTCGACTAAAGAGAAATCTTACAACCACTAAAATCTGACGCCACTCCATGTTTGTTTACATTTATAAAGAAAGAAGTTGCACTCTGTTTTCTTCAGATTTTTCTATGTGGTTTCATTCAGTGTTTTTTGGTGCAGCGCCCCCACAGGCCAGGAGGGGATCAGGCTGGTTTGACTCAGAGCAAAGAGAACGAGAACCACAGCAGCTGGAAGTGGAAGAAATCTTGAAGTTTTTGTCCCAAATCAAACCAGATGTAGCAGATTATCAGGTGTAAAAGCACCTGAACCACAGGAAGACAAGCAAGGTATGTTTTCATAAGCAATCAAGACAACATGAAAGGTTGCAGCACCACTGAAAGATATTTATAATATTATAACATATTTTATATATTATAATAAAGCTGCACAAGCAGTAAGTTATAAAAATAACAATGTTATGTTATTCTGGTGTTGCTATGTCTTTATCCTCAAAATGTTGACTTTATTCTTGTAAAACTTATATTCTGATATTACTACGACCTTATTGTTGTATTATTTCAACTTAACTCTGATCATTTAATATATTTTACATTTACACAACATTTTTTCATTCACTCCAATGATTAGTTCCACGCATACCAATGGCCTAGTCAAAGTCCAGACCTGGTTAAATCTCATTAAAATGTCAGATATAAGAGGTGAGTGCAGAAACACGTGCAAACCTCCCTGTTTTAGTCGGTGATTGCAGTTTAACTGGGATAAATAAACAAACGTCCCTGAATGAATAAAAGCTTGAAGAAAATCCACACCAGCCATTTGAGCTCATATCAGTCAGACGTCCTGCATCAACAAAATAAACCACTTCAAGGCCAGGAGATGCAGCCACAGTATTAGTGTTATAAAGCATATTCCCTGCTCCCCGAAGACGGAGACGCCCATCAGGGTTGGTTGATCCGTGACGCGTTTTTTTTCTTCGTAGTTAATGAGCCTCCAGTCTGGAAACAAGTAATCGACTCATCCTGAAGCCCCGCCGTGGATTTCACTACCACAAACATTACAGATGGTTGACTCCTGATCATTTTTTGGCATTGATTTTTCTCCACAAGGCCAAATGCAGCGCAGCGCAGGACATGGGAAAATTGTCACATAAATCTGCAAACAGCCGGCTGGAGGTTGCAGCCGGGAAGATATGTGAACGTCATCTGAACGCTTTCAGGCACAAGCAAACCGGGAGTCCCTTTCTTAATCCTTCAGTTACTGGACAGCAAATTTACCATCATGTTTGGGAAGCTTCATCCTGAATGTTTGCATTTTACCTCCACAGGTTGCTGAAAATGTTAATTATTTTACGAGAAAATTGTGAATCGAGTCTATAAATCAAGTGAGCTTAATGGGCCGTGCTCACAATGTTCTTTTGCATTTTGATGTGTAATTAAGGTCTACATTCATTAACTGCAACCTCCTGGGACAGTTGGGGTGTTTTCTCTTTTACAGTTTCATATCTGTGAGGAAAAGTTTCCAAATTTCAGGAGAAATATCTGCTTTGTCCATCCAGCTTTAAAGTAGCCAAATAAGTAACAACAAACAGGAAAGATTGAGACCCAACAACAAAACAATCTGATGTGAACATTTTTATATTTACGTTAGTTTTTTTTTTTTTTTTTTTACAGTGGTCCTGAAGTGCAAACCACATCAACAAATCACTGAACACAACTACAAAAAAAACAACTAAAAGGCTGTCACAATAACAAATTATGCTGGAGGATCAATTGTCCCAGAAGTCATTGCAATAACTGATAAAGTTGTTTTGAAAACATTTTCAGGTAATATGATGGAAATGGCAAATTAATCCTAAATACATTCTCAAAGATCAATAAACCATTAATTCTAATGAACATTTAATACTTGGACACATTTTAAATATCCAAAATACAAAACTGTAGGAACAACAAATAAAATGAATTATGAAGACTCTGTAAACAAAATTGTCCAAAAATAAAAGGCGAGTTGAGACCAAAACATTCAGACTTTTATCATCCAGTTTTTGGTAGAAAAACCAGGATTTGTCATGCAGTTGGTTGCTCATTGTCGCTTGCCTTTTATGTAAAAACAACTACAATACATTTAAACACATAACAAACACATAACAAACAGAAGAAGTCACAGAAAACATCTGAAATGTGTTGAAGACAGAATCATTTCTGGTTCTAAAACCAAAAGTGGAATCGTCCAATCAGAAATGCTTTAGCTTTTTTACTTCGATCTAAATCCTCCATTTTTATGTAGTTGTATTTAGTTCATCCTGTTATGTTTAGGGATTTGTTGATGTGGTTTGCACCTCAGGGCCACCGTAGGTTTTACCCTCCAACATTAGATTTATAATATAAATCATAAAAAATGTCAGGCAGTATAAAGGCATGTTAAGGTTGTTCATTTCTACTTACTGGACCATTTTAAAGCAATAAATAAACATTTCTGATGTTTTTATTTCACTTTGCAAGAAAAAGGCTGAACCCACATTCATCTCCTCCCCTGCAAATTGATGGGTCTGCACAGATAAAAGGACATATTTAAGAAATAAAGCCCTTAAATATCAAGGGTTGTATGTTGTATGTTTGACAGAAAGCAACAGTCGTGAAACACAAAGAGAAATATAATGAAAGACACCCACAGACCACAGCAGACATGAAGATCTACAGAACGAGAGCTGGGGGAGGTGTTCTCCTTTACGGACGCTCTTTTCTGAAGTGGAAATTTCCCCAGAGGAAATCAGCGAGAGAGTAGAAACCATTTATGTGCTCAGTCCTCCCTATTGGAAAGAAATTATCCTGTACAAACCCCCACATCTCAGCCAGCCGAGCCACTGTGACCTTCGTCACTCCTCCACCTGGAGAGACTTTCAATTTCCACACTTTTTGTGAGGGATATAAAAACTGGAGCGACTCGAAATTAGGTGCACACACCTTGCCATGATATGACGTCCTTCAAAAACATCGCAGACAGAAAGAACATTCAAAAGAAATTAATCCAATGTTCAAAGTGCAAATTTAAAAACAGAAAGAGGAGGAAATGCAATGAATGAGTGTAATTTAGGAAGAGAGAAAGTGTGAATTTGTGGTGAATCTGTTGTCAGGTTTGGAAGTAAACATGAATGACGCAAACTCCAAAATACACAAATGCAAACAAAAAAACAAAAGAAAAAAACAAAAGAAAAGAAAATGCTGGAAACAATGTTGCAATCACAGAAAATGGAAGCAAAAACATAAAATGAAAAATCATGCTGTAATCAAACAAAAAGTTGCAAACACAGGAAATAGGAGCAAAGAAGAAAACTCACCAATGAGTGAAAAAAACAGCAAGTATGAAACGCTGCAAACTCACGCAACAAAACTTAAATCCTCCAAACCACTAGGGGGAGACGACCAACCCAGTAAAGGTGAGATGTTTAGAAGAAGGTTGGAGGGAAAAAGAAAAGGTATTATACCTCACATCTTTTACATTATTATTGAACATCATGATATTCACCATTGTAAATATCCTGATGTAGTCCAGACTCCACCTAGTGGTCTGGAGGACTTCTGTTTTGTTGAGCAGGTTTGCAGTTTTTCAGATTTGCTGATTTGCTCTTTTTCCCCTGATTTCCCCTTTTGCTTCTATTTCCTGTGGTTACAGCATTTTTTAAATTGTAGGTTTTTGCTTCTATTTTGTTTGATGGTGATCATTTTGGTTTTTTCTGTTGCATTTGTATTTTGGAGTTTGCATCATTCATGCATTTGCTGCGCTGTTTGCACCACTTTACCTTCAGTTTCTATCCCTCATGACCACACCGCACCGCCTGCTGATGCACTGATGCTAAAACTCAGCTGCTTTCATGAATATTAAAGCTACACTATGTAACTTTTATTAAAAATATATTTTTACATATTGGTTGAAACTGCCTTCATGTCCTGACAGATTGTTATGACACAGATAATCTGTGAAGAAATGGATCTCCTCTGTTCCTTTAAGTAACAATCATTTTAAGATTAATTCATTAAGAAGAAACAGGAAGTCCACTGTGACTCCTGTCGCCTAAAGTTGCAAAGCATTTTAAGGTTTTAGTTGGAAATATCCAAACTTTTTGCAAGTAGGCCACCAAAGTGCAACTTAAGTGATCCGTTTGGTTGGTTCTGACGCCATAAATGATCCGATGGAAAGATTTTTAAGAAGCAGCAGACTTCAGTCGCCGCGTTGTGATGCTGACATTTAATAGATCCAACGTTTGTGTTTCTGTTTTCCAGCAACAACAGCTGAGTGATCCAACTCTTTGGCCCTTGGCTCCACCTTCGGTCCCACAGGTCCTGCTCCACACACAAATTTATTCCCTCACTGCTTGGCCTCCTGACTCTTTTCCTTCATTTATTTTTTATTTCTTGCAGAAAAAGTAGAAACATTGCAAAGTCACTGGGAAGCAAGGTCAAAAGTTTCTTTAAATCACATCACTGCCCCTGGGAATACTTTGGAAAGAGAAAACAGTCTTCAAGGAGAGGTCACACTGAACAACAAACACAAATCCTGCTGAAGAAACGGGTTTCTGACGTTGCACCAGTTCTGTTGGCGTTTTAATATCTGAACAATTTCACTTGATTTTACAAATAAGCTCTGGAATCAGCAGTCATGTAAAGAAATGCCAGCTTTCAGAAACGTTTTGTTAATAATAACAGAGAAAAAACTCAGTAGGTTTATGGTGATAATATTTAAAATATTGGAGGGACTTAATAAAAATTTAAGAATTTGTAGTTAATGAGGTTAATTTCTTTCTGCTGTGGAAAAAATCCATCTTTTGCACTTGAAAAACAGTAAATTATGTTTAGATATTAAACTATAGCCATACATTACCGGTAGGTTTAAGATAAAGGTTGGTTCCTACGTTAGTAATCTGTGGGACGCTAAAAACTTCTGGGATAGATTCATCCAGAATCGGTTTCTAACCTGGGAGTAATAAAGCACCAAAGTGTTTCTTTAGCTTCATGAATGTGAACCTGGGGATATTTCTGAAATACCGGACCGGCGCTCTTGTGCACACAGGTTCTCCTCTGTGAGCCGATAAACGCTCCAGCTCATTAAATACGCTCATTTACTCAAACGACTTGACTTCTTGTTCCTCTGTGACTCTTTGATGAGACGGTGTTTTCTTTCTGTACTGCTGCAGATGCTTTATTTGCTATTCATCATCGTCCAGCATTGAGGAAACTTTCTTTTTTGAATGGCTGCCAGCATCGCACCATCTGTCTGCACCTGTCCAAGAACCAGGGAAGTGTCTGCATGTTGGAAATAAGAACAATGCAGAGTCAGAGCTTCACATTACAACAAGAACTCAAATAAAACAAGCAGCCGTCAGCTGGTTTCATAAATGTCATCTTGATCTGAGCCACAAGTGTCGTCAAATGTGTGTCTGATGAGTGAGAATTTACCTGGATGCATGGATTTCTGTGAGCAGCTGCTGTAAGCCACAGACGTTTGTGCCCTGCTGAGCATCTGCCTCTGCAAATTTATTACCCAAAGGGGAGGCCAAACCCTGATCCCCCCCCCCCCCCCCCCTCCACATGCAAACCACAGCTGCTGCTTTGATTAAAAGCTGAATGTAGGTTTGTTGGGGTTTTTTCTTCTCCCTCACAAAAGTCGACCTGAACAGGATGGATAGCAGTGGAGGAAATGACCACAAATTTCCCATTTCTGAGCAAAATTTAAATTACAGGACCCGATTTAAAGATAATGTTCAAATTTAAAATCACATGAGGTGTACCTCAAGGCTGAATCCTTGGACCCCAACATGCATATGGTCCCAGATTATAGTAGGAAATAGATTAGCTACCATATCTACGCAGATGATACACAGATCTACATTCATATGTCACCAGGTGACTCTGAACCAGAAGTGGGAGGAGCCCCAAAAACTTTACTCAAATAAAAGTAGCACTATGGATTTACTCAAGCAAAAGTAAAAAGTATCCATCCAAGAAATTATTCAAGTTAGAGTGAAAAAGTATTTGGTAAAAAGTTTACTCAAGTACTGAGTAACTGATCAAATTATTCAGCATTTAATATTTAAAAGTTACATCACCAGATGGACCAAAATGTAAATTTAAGTGGAGATTTTTCTATTTTAACGATGAAAATTACAATAATACGTATAGGTAACAAAAAGGCGAAAGAAAGTCTGTCCAAATCAGTTTCTTTCATTCAAAACACTGAAGAAACTTTAAGACAAACTGCAGCAGTGTGTCTGAGTCTGGTGAGTTTTTGGTTGAAACTTGTTTGTTTTTCATTCAGTGGGTAGAAAATCCAAACATTTTACTCCAGTAAGAGTAGAAATACTTTATAATAAAATTACTCAAAATACTACTTGAGTAGTATTTTTACTAGTCAAGTAGTAAAAATACTCCAATAATTCCATTTTTGTCAAAAAGTTAAATGTAATTAAGTAAATGTATCAATTTATTTTCTGGCTGCTCTGAATCCATCAGATGCTTAGAAAAGCCAAGATATTTTTTTCTTGTTATAATTTCAATAATCTTCCAGTGGATATAGAACTTTTTCACCGTTATTAAACAATTATTTATTTAAAACAAGCTTAGTATTAAGTTAGTTTTGTCTCACTTCAAGTTTACTAAAATATTTGCATTAGAAACTAAACAACAATAGTCGGTAAGACTCTGTGTTTTTGCAGTGTATCGCTAAATCAGTGCATGCAGTCGCCCGATCACAAATGGGTGTTTGGGTGCAATATTTGGTGCAAGTTATATTTCACATGTCCTGGAGTCACATAATGTATTTAGGCTCAATGTTCACCCCACATTTACTGTCTGAGATGAGAAAGACTAAAAATGAGAGGAAAACGTTGATCTATTTTCAGCAAAATCATCGTAAATATGTCCCAGATATTGTGCACATCTAGAAAAATGTTTTATCTCAAACTGCTTTAACAAACACAGTTTCCCCACAAATCAAAGTTTTTCTCAACAAGCCGGAAGGAAAGTCTCATTAGAAAAGGAGTCTTAACTAAATTCTTCTTCTACACCCAATTACCTCAGCCGGATCCGGCAGAAACAAGGATTGACCTTTGACTTTGTGACATTTCTGGAATCCAGCATCATCGACTCGAGAGCTTCAGTCTTCAGCCTCTCTTCATCAAACTACTTGGATTAAATAAAGTATAAAAGAAAAAAACAAAGTTATTTAACTTTAGCAGTTTCTCAACTGGATGAGGACGACTTTTCACTTTGTGTTGATATAAATTGTTATGCTCTGTAAGATGAGACAAAGTGAACAGACAGGAAGAAAGTTTTACTCCTGACAAACAGGGTTGGATAAACAACAAAATGGATCCAGTTTAATTTCAGAATGAAAAATATCTGGACATAAACTGGTGCAGCCATGAGGGGAGAAAGCGAGCGTAAGAGTGAAAAAACTAATGGCTAAACTACCAGGCAATAAAAGTGACTCAGAGCTCTCATGAAAAACACATTTTTCTATCGCCTTACGCTTTGCGGTAAATAAGAGAAGCAAAAGGGGAGAGGAGGAACGGCCTTTTTATCAGCTGGAAACGAGTCGCTCTCCCTCTGCGCCGAAGACTCATTTCAGTTTTATGTCTTCACACTGTAAACTTTCCCCGACGCATCAATGCAGGATCAATGGCTCCAAAACGGCAAAACGTCAGAAAGGATTCATGAACAAGACCTAATTTCTTTAAAATTTCAATTGTTTTTGAGACCATTTTGAAGTAATATGGTCTGAAAAACATATTACTTCAACAACAAATGTTATTTGTTATGACAAATTTTGCTAGATGATAAATTGTACAAAAAAATATTGCAATAAACAATAACAATGTTTTTATTTCCAAGTAATATGATGGTAGTAATAAATAAAGCATGAATATTTAATGAATATTTAAGACTTGCAGACATTTTAAATATAAATAAATAAACAAAACAACAGAAACAATAATTTAAATGAATTATAAACAAAATGTAAACAAAATTGTCCTAATTTTTTTTTTAAAAGACAGCTAGTTGAGACCAAAACTCCAGACTGCAGATTTCTATCATCCAGTTTTAGGTAGAAAGATAAAAACTACAAATCATGCAAATAGAAACAATTCCCTCTGTTTTAATTTATTATGTGATTAATTGATTTATTGCTCTTTGCGACAGGTTTAGCCCAATGTGGTGGTTCTGAAGCTCCTTGTGAATTTCCGTGTTACTTCTGCTCCTTTTTCTACCACACTTTTTCCTTCCACTAAGTTTTTCAGCATTAATATGCATGACTACAGCCAGATTCTCCAGCAGTGACCTTTCATGGCTCCTCTCCCAGGATGAAACATCATCCTGCAAGTCGAATCTTTGGGATCTTGATTAAACAGACGTGAAAACTAAGAACGACTACAATCAGTTTCAATTGAAGAACTTTTTATGCAAGACAAATTCCCACTGTGCAGTCCGGCCTCCGGGTTAACAAACTGCTCCTTCCTTATGGCTCAAACAATCTTCTTCTTCCTACACAATTAGCAGCAGGCCTCCCAGTAGAGAGCAGGCAGGACGGAGCTGCCGTCTGTCCGCTCTCCGCTCCGTCCGGCTCGCTCCGTCTTTCCTCCCAAAGCACCAGGCGCCGTTTCTCTCCGACTGAAAGGAAACCAAAGGAGCTGCAGAGTCGCTCTGGCCAGAAACAAATCCCAAAACACATGAAGAAGGGGGCAAAACAAGTTGGATTGTTATTTAGACCGACTCTTGCATCAGTTGCTGTTTGATCTGCAGGAAGTTTCATCAAATCAAAAACACATTTTCTGTGCAAACAGCAGTTTTCTCTTCCAGTGAGGCTTCAGGTCTGGGAAATGAGTTTATTGTTTATAAAAACTTCTTGACATCAGATTCAACAGTAAATGCTGAATAATAAATGCTATTTTGGTTATCAAGTCTTCTTAATCCATTTGAATTATTATTACAATGTTTTCCAGTTCCAGTGATAAATGTTTTTAGAAATGTTTTTATTTTAACTTTAATTGGGTATACTGTCTTCAATAAGCCATTATCATTATTAAATTAGCTGAAAATGGTGTCAAAATAGCAAAATTATTGTTATCGTAATAATTTCTGGGACATTTTTTGTCCAGGTGAAGTTTCTTCATGGCTCCAGATTTATCATCAGGTTCATTTCTGACGCTTCTTTGCTTCCCCAACAACAAACATCCCATAATTACTGCACTGACTGCGGTCCAAACGTCCATTCATGTCATTAGGGTTGATGCAGCTGATAACAACTTGGACTTAATGAATCCCACTTTGCATCACAGGCTAATTTCAGGCTGAGCTCTTGTGCGGTTTGTTGGTTTATCTGGTTCTGGTTCCTTAAAGTTTCTTCTCATGTCTGCTGGGTTTCCCTCGCTGCCCTGAAGCTAAAAGCTAAACGGGAAAGCAGTTAGCGCTCTTTCCAAACGACTCTGGTCGCTTAGCAGCGCTAATGACCTCTGACCTCCGGCTGACCGAGGCGCTGGATTTACAGTGTGGCCTTCAGGTTGGGAGCCTGATGACCTGGATTAATATTCTGCTCACAGAAGGGAGACAAACAGGCTTTAATATCAGAGAGGAAGTGAAATTAATCACATCTGTTTTTAGCATTTTACGAGTCTGGATGTAAGAAACTCTACTCTTTTTATTTTTATTATTTTATTAATCAGTTATATGGATTCAATAAAAACTAACCTTCTCGATTCTGAGTAAAACATCTTGTTTTTTTGTTGTTTTTTTAAATAGGAGGAAGATTATGGTGCAGATTAAGGAGCTTCTACAACAAGTTAGATCTTTTCTGTATTTCTGTTAAGTTGCTTTGAATTATAAACCTGTCAGCCAATCAGGTTACTTCAAAATCAAGGAGATTCATTTGTGTGCATGGATATTTCAAAGAGCACAAAGTTATCAAAATATAAGACGATATCGATGGGAATCTTGTCAAAGCAACGATGTATTACTGCAATATTTGTTGTGATGCACAGAATCCAAAAAAATTCAGTTTTCTTGTGCACAACTAGAGTTTTGTCAAATTTCCACTCGTTTTTTCTAATAATTTTCATTGGATGAAAGGCCAAAATGCATAAAGATGTATCTGTTTTCCCAGATATCTGGCGGATTAGCCGCTGGGTTCAGTGTTTCCCTTTCAGCTTCTTGCTTTCATGACTCCATCCAGGACCCATCAGAACCGAGCAGAGCGGATCCAGAGGACGTCCAGCAGCCAGTGCGAACTGCACACAAACAGAGAGAAAAACTCTGCCAGGACGCATTAGCAGAGATTTAAGCACCAAACTCTCTCACAGGAATGATGACAGCGCTGCTCGTCTACCACAGATACGACAGGAGAGTAAATCTAAGGACGGGTCCAGAGGCAGGACAAACACTTCAGGGGAGGGATGTTGTGTCATGTCTCTGTAAATACCAGCAATAAACACATCTACTGGTCCTTGGGAAGCTTGCAGACGATTACTGGAATGGCTGAGGCATCACTGTTAATCACAGGGACAAACGAGAGCCGGGCCGGCGTGGAGAGCTGAATGGACGCCATATTAAAGCGATACTTCATTTTTCGTGAGCTTTTATTTTGTCTTTCCAGCAGCATTTCCCTGCTGGTTGATGAAGTTTGTGTCATCTTCTCGTCAGGTCCGTCACAATAACAAATTTTACTGGACAATAACTTGTCCCAGACGTTATGGTGATAAATAATAATGTTGCTTTCAGGTCATTTTCACACATTTTTACATAGATCAACACACTTTAAATTAAATATCTAAAATAAAATGAATTATGAAACAAAACTGTCCAGTTGAGACCGAAGCACCAGACTGAAAACTTTTATCATCAGTTTTTGGTAGAAAAACAAAACAGAAGAAAAATAATACAAATGGAAATTATTGAGCTTGTTTTAATTTCTCATACAATTAACTGATTTATTGCTTATTGCAACAGGCCTATTATTGATTAAAACAAAATTTGGTTGAAAAAAACTTCTTGGTTTGACCAAAAATCATCTCATTGTTAGAATTTATGGTGATATGTTTCCACCAAACAGGTGAAATGAGTGAAAGCATCAACATTTAATAAACGGGTCGTAAAAAAAGCCATAAAGTTCATGGAAACCTCGCCGGGTTTGTCCGTCCCGGCCGGTCGGCAGCAGAACCGGAGGCCAAGGCCGGCAGTAATGGAGCGCAGCCATGGAGAGATGACACCGGGCCGGATGAAAAACAAGGCACCTGGAGACTAATTAAAAACGACATCTAAAGCCTGTTATCAATTTGGACTCTGCACCAGCTCCGGCAGGACTGACCTCGACCAAGGACAAGGCGGCGAAGACGGAAGAAAGGAGGAAATTAATGACGGATCTGTGAAACGAGGATTTAACCGAGGAAACCAGAGGAACAGATGTTCAACAGGCCGACTTCAGCTGCTGGAAGAATAAATCGCTTCATTACATGGAAACGAGAAAAGCTTTGCATGATTCAGTTTCATCCAAAATAAAACCCAGAAAAAGATATTTTCTTACCCCAGTAAATTCCCTGTTTGTGTTTTTCCAGCTCTGTAGGAGAAGAAAAGGACATTTATTTGAGGACTGACATTCATGGAAATCAATTTTAACAAAAGTAAAAATAATTTTTAGACTGAGGTGAATGTGACTGAACTATTGATTAAACCCAGGTCTGTGTTTTCAGCTCCATACTGTAAATACAGTGTTTACAGCGTCAGCGGCCAAAATCACAGTGATGATTACATGTTTATGCATCACTGATCCTTTAAATTATTCAGAAATATTTAGATGTAAACCTCTTTCATGAGCTCAGCCTCATCTCCACAATTTAAACATAATTTCTGCTACAGGATTATTTACTTCATTCATTTTGTCAAAATGTTGAGTAATAAGAAAAATGACAAATTTGAAATAAAGTCGATATTATAAAATGTCACAATGTTGGAAAAACTTTACGATTTTGGGAATCACCATGGCAACAGGTGTCTGTGTGTTACACTAATAATGCATAACTGGGAGTAAATGCATGATGCAAGTTGCTTTGTAGATTTCTCCATTTTCAGCTCAGCTCCAGATTCCCAGACGTTTAATTTAATTATTCTCAGCCAAATTAACTTGAAGCTTTTATTTATTTGCAATCAGAGAAAAAAGTGACGCTGCTGGAAATCACCCAGTGGAAGCTGAAAAACACAACGGACCGCGTTTTACAGCCCAGTCACTAATAAATGTATATCTGCTGAGGACAATCAATCAATCAATCAATCAATCAATCTGTTGTAACGCAGACAGCAGTTCTGTAACAGATGGTTTCAGTGGAAAACGGTTTTAAATGGGGGGACAAAGCAGCATCAAAGCAGCATCAAAGCAGCATCAAACGCCACTCCTAACCTGTTTTCCTAAATTCTGTAAAATCTTTCTATACGTTTACAAAACTACATTTTTCTGTGTTTAACTGAACGTCTGGAAAGTCCAGATATGCTGGACGGAAGATCAAGCAGACTGGGATCCGCTGCAGGATCTCAGCATGTGGATGAATCCAGATCTGAATGGATGCAGAGGAGGAAACGGACGGATGCTGCTGCTGCATGAACCACCAGCAGAATATCAGTGATGCCAACATTTCTAATTATGATTAAAAGCTCGAACATCAAACGTTTCCTCATCACCTCCATGAGCGAGATGGCGAGGAACTGAAGGCGTAGAAAAAGTAATGGCATTAGTAACCCAGATTACTGATTATTTGATTTGGGAAGTAACTAAGTTAGATTACAAGTTACTTTTTAGTTACTTTCAGCAGCTGCTGACAACAAACCCAAAAAATGACATTGTGTCTCAGAATCACAGCAGATGATGGAGGAAAGGCGGCGCAGCTGATTCCCACCTTGTGGTTGGATGTGGAATCAGTGGATGTGATGCTGCTGATCGTCGCAGAAACAAAACCATCACTTCACTGTTACTGAGGAAGTTTTTCCTCTGAAACACTGAAAATGTTCAACGTCGCTTTCTTCTGTTTCTGCTGACGAGATCTGAGGGTTCAGAGAGAACTTTCTCCACTGCACATTATATTTATAGATCTTTGGAATGTTATTACCATTTTATTACTTGAAAAGGATTTAAAAACAATATTATTGTAAATCACAATAACTTCTGGGACAATTTGATATTGTGTTAGGCCTATATTTATATTAAATACTTTAATAATTTCAACACAAATTAATTTCAGACTAAAAAATATTGAGAATCATTGTAGTCAAGAGAGAAAACCTTTTTAAACTTGTTATCATTGTTGTGAAAAGTGGTTTAAATCTTTTCGCCACGTTAAACTGGATGTTTCTGGAGCGGCTGCCCTCCTTCCAGAAGGGGCCAGCCCGCCGAGGATCCGGTGACAAAGCGAGGATTGATGCGGTCAGACAGCAGAGCAGAGGCGGCTGCCGAGTCACCTCCACGTTCCTCATTAGGATTCACCACCTGAATACAAAATGGTGGAAGTGACAGCAGCTTAGGCGCCATGGAGCGATGAGGCAGAAACAGCCGCAGTGGGACGGCGGGCGGGTTTGACACGAGGCCGACGCAGTCGATGAGAAACCTCAACGTCCCTCGCTGACATTGACTGCAGGGTCGTTTTAACAGAGCTGTCCTGCAATATTAAGAGGATTTATGACAGTATGCACATCATATCTTCCTTACGCTCAGAGGTGAAGTTCTGTAACAGATGCGGTTCGGGAGCAGAAACCCGACTGTGCATTACAGCTGGTCAGCTGGCCAGCGGCTCGCTACGATAACCTACTGAAAATAAAACGAAAACATCCAACAACGCTTCGTTCTGGTCGCTCTTTGAGAAAATGTAGGCAGAATTTGGTGAAAGATTTGGACGAATTGATGGGACCCAAGAGTGGAGCCTTGAGGAACGCCATCTTTAATCCCTGGGTTTATAATGACAGTTTAGGAGAAGCATCGATAACAAGGTTAGAAAAGAAGAGCAGTCCAAAAAAATCTCCTTTCCTTTCTTCTTTTCTGTCTTCCTGAACTCTAAGCTGTTTTTTTAAATTTAGTTTTTATCTCAGTAACTCTTCAAAGAAAAAAAGTGAAAACAGTGAAACAGAAACCGTCTGCGACAGTTTCAGACCATTTTTCTGACATCTGTGTGTGATGGTTCTTCAAGCTCTGACGCCGTTCTCTTTTTTTTCTGCCAGTTTTTCCTTCCACTCAACTTCCTCATGAATGTGACACTCTGTGGCCTTTTGTTTCTGACCCTCCATGTGCAGGACTTTAGTGTCTTCTGAACTGTCGAGTCAGCGATCTTCCCTAAAGGCTGTAATATGAAAACTTCTAATTAAACCTTTTATTAGTTTGATATTTCAGCTTTAGCTGTAAGTCACAACACATGAATCCAGCGAGAGAGGTAAATATTAGATTTTCGGGCATTGTAGAAAATAAATAAAGATTGAAAATATCATTTTAAAATTGCAACAATTATAAAATTAAATGTAAATAACTAAAAATGACCAATTTCAAGTCAGGTGAGAATAATTTAATGGTTAAATATAAATGTATTGTTTTTTTCTGCCACCAAACTGAACAGTCGACTTTAGATTCCTTTATTAGGAATTATGATTCCTCTGTTGCCCCAGTGGGGGCAGTTAAATATTAAATATTTAACCTTGTTAACAGGCCTGCAGCTGATTTCACCCCAAAAATCAGACATAAATATCTTTGAAAAATCATTCTCAAAGAGCAATAAACATTTATTTCTGGACTCATGATGCTTCAAAATAAAAGTTAAAAAATGGCTCGGAGTAAAAACTGGATGAAACAGAAGCGACTGACAAGATTTAAAATATTAATGAAACATTAATTACTGTTATCAACTGATATGAAACACTTTCATCATGATACGTTTGCAGCTTTGCTACAACACAAAGTATTTTATTATTTACTTTCAAAATCAAAATTTTTGGCATTTAGAAAAGTAACTTTTACTCAAAAGCAAAACTTTACTGCACTGAAATCTGTTTTTAATTAATTTAATAAACTTGACCTAAAGCATTTTCACAGAAAGAGTGACTTAAATCCTGACTTTATTGATCAGAATTGATTGATTGGTTTCCCCCCATTTGATTACTTTTAAAATAATTTGCATAAACCTTTCTAGCAACAAATCTGACCACTTCATTTGTCTTTGGCCCTCAAGTCCTTCACATTCGGCCATTTTGGCTCCTCTGGTCTGTCTGGTGATAAAAGCGCAGAAAGCTTCAAAAAGTCTGGAGAAAACTCAAACTCCAAGGATGGGAAGCGCTGCTGGCCGACCTTCAACCCCCCAGGAGGCGCGGATGATAAACCAACCTGTCACGGCGATC
The DNA here is from genome assembly GCA_010277075.1 of Poeciliopsis retropinna. Classification (NCBI taxonomy): domain Eukaryota; kingdom Metazoa; phylum Chordata; class Actinopteri; order Cyprinodontiformes; family Poeciliidae; genus Poeciliopsis; species Poeciliopsis retropinna. The sequence continues at coordinate 1,544,700 of VMRM01000035.1, read as the reverse complement.
GGTGGAACCACCTGGGCTCAGGTGGACCAGGTAAACCCGACATTGCTCAACTCCGCTGGCCTCAGACTGACAAGGAAACGGGACGAATCCTGCAGCAAACCTACAGATTCCTGCAGCAAACCTATAGATTCCTGCAGCAAACCCACAGATTCCTGCAGCAAACCCACAGATTCCTGCAGCAAACCCACAGATTCCTGCAGCAAACCCACAGATTCCTGCAGCAAACCCACAGATTCCTGCAGCAAACCTACAGATTCCTGCAGCAAACCTACAGATTCCTGCAGCAAACCTACAGATTCCTGCAGCAAACCCACAGATTCCTGCAGCAAACCCACAGATTCCTGCAGCAAACCTACAGATTCCTACAGCAAACCTACAGATTCCTGCAGCAAACCCACAGATTCCTACAGCAAACCCACAGATTCCTGCAGCAAACCCACAGATTCCTACAGCAAACCTACAGATTCCTACAGCAAACCCACAGATTCCTGCAGCAAACCCACAGATTCCTGCAGCAAACCCACAGATTCCTGCAGCAAACCCACAGATTCCTGCAGCAAACCCACAGATTCATGCAGCAAACCTACAGATTCCTGCAGCAAACCTACAGATTCCTGCAGCAAACCCACAGATTCCTACAGCAAACCCACAGATTCCTGCAGCAAACCCACAGATTCCTGCAGCAAACCCACAGATTCCTGCAGCAAACCTACAGATTCCTACAGCAAACCCACAGATTCCTACAGCAAACCCACAGATTCCTACAGCAAACCCACAGATTCCTACAGCAAACCCACAGATTCCTGCAGCAAACCCACAGATTCCTGCAGCAAACCCACAGATTCCTGCAGCAAACCCACAGATTCATGCAGCAAACCTACAGATTCCTGCAGCAAACCTACAGATTCCTGCAGCAAACCCACAGATTCCTACAGCAAACCTACAGATTCCTACAGCAAACCCACAGATTCCTGCAGCAAACCTACAGATTCCTGCAGCAAACCCACAGATTCCTACAGCAAACCTACAGATTCCTGCAGCAAACCCACAGATTCCTACAGCAAACCTACAGATTCCTACAGCAAACCCACAGATTCCTACAGCAAACCCACAGATTCCTGCAGCAAACCCACAAGATTCCTGCAGCAAACCCACAGATTCCTGCAGCAAACCTACAGATTCCTGCAGCAAACCTACAGATTCCTGCAGCAAACCTACAGATTCCTGCAGCAAACCCACAGATTCCTACAGCAAACCTACAGATTCCTACAGCAAACCCACAGATTCCTGCAGCAAACCCACAGATTCCTGCAGCAAACCCACAGAATCCTGCAGCAAACCTACAGATTCCTGCAGCAAACCTACAGATTCCTGCAGCAAACCTACAGATTCCTGCAGCAAACCTACAGATTCCTGCAGCAAACCCACAGATTCATGCAGCAAACCTACAGATTCCTGCAGCAAACCTACAGATTCCTACAGCAAACCCACAGATTCCTGCAGCAAACCTACAGATTCCTACAGCAAACCCACAGATTCCTGCAGCAAACCTCCAGATTCCTACAGCAAACCCACAGATTCCTACAGCAAACCCACAGATTCATGCAGCAAACCTACAGATTCCTACAGCAAACCCACAGATTCCTACAGCAAACCCACAGATTCCTGCAGCAAACCCACAGATTCATGCAGCAAACCTACAGATTCCTGCAGCAAACCTACAGATTCCTACAGCAAACCCACAGATTCCTGCAGCAAACCCACAGATTCATGCAGCAAACCTACAGATTCCTGCAGCAAACCTACAGATTCCTACAGCAAACCTACAGATTCCTGCAGCAAACCTACAGATTCCTACAGCAAACCCACAGATTCCTGCAGCAAACCTACAGATTCCTACAGCAAACCCACAGATTCCTGCAGCAAACCTACAGATTCATGCAGCAAACCCACAGATTCCTACAGCAAACCCACAGATTCCTGCAGCAAACCCACAGATTCCTGCAGCAAACCCACAGATTCCTACAGCAAACCCACAGATTCCTGCAGCAAACCTACAGATTCATGCAGCAAACCCACAGATTCCTACAGCAAACCCACAGATTCCTACAGCAAACCCACAGATTCCTGCAGCAAACCCACAGATTCCTGCAGCAAACCCACAGATTCCTGCAGCAAACCTACAGATTCATGCAGCAAACCCACAGATTCCTACAGCAAACCCACAGATTCCTACAGCAAACCCACAGATTCCTGCAGCAAACCTACAGATTCCTGCAGCAAACCCACAGATTCCTGCAGCAAACCTACAGATTCCTGGTTTTCTCTTTTGTTAAACTTTTTATTTATTTTCCAATAACTTTTACACAAACACACAAGTCAAAAAAAAAAGCTAAATATTTGATAATAATAATAATAATAATAATAAACACAGAAAAAATTAAATAAATTGAAAAGAAAGACATAAATATAGATGTCAGGAATCCATTATGAATCCAGTTATTGGTTTCCACTTTGATTTTATTTTTATTTATTTATTTATTTTTTACACATCCAAAAGTATGGGAGCCCATTACTGCCATGAAAGCAAAAATAAGAAAACCAACAGGAAGTCATGTTTTTGAGTTTAAAAGTCATAATTTCAGATGTCAAAGTCATAACTATGAGATTATTACTTTATTTCTCCAATGAGCCTCCTCGAGGCTCCAGAATTATGACAGAATTATGACTTCTGAATATCCCTATTATGGATTAAAAAGTAGAAATTATGACTAAATTATTACATTTTTTCATACAAAAGTCCTGAGCCGGAACCTTTGTGTTGCGTTTCTGGTACAGCAGTAAATCTGACGCACATGCTACATGGTGTAACAACAGCGATGAAGCAGCTGCTCTCGGCGCACGAGGGGTTAATTTCTGCTTCATACACCGATCTGATTGGACGCTGGATTGTTGTGTTAAAGTTGTGCTACAGCAGCTAGCTCCAGTTAGCATCAGGGAAAAAATTTTTTTGTTTTGCTTCATTGTAAAGCAGGAAGATCCCACAGCCATTCTTTATATTTAGAAGGTTTTTGGTCGTAAATTTCATCCAAGATGCCATGAAAAGGTTTTTAAAAGTCTTAAATTTAACTTGCTGAAACCTGCAGATACTCTGCAAATCAAATCAGTTCCAACAATCCCTCATCGTTCATGTCGACGATTGAAAACCAGCCATCCATCGATGTTATTGTGAGAAACAATAATATCCATGTTTTGACACTATTTGATCTACGGCATCTTGAAGATCAATAAACTTTCATTTCTGATGAATATTTGGAACTGAAAACATCCTAAATAAATCAATAAAACAACAAATTGACGTCTCTGTAAACAAAGTTGCCCTTCAATAAGTTGCCAGTTAAGACCAAGAGACCAGATTAAAACTTTTTGTCATCCAGTGTTTGGAAGCAAAATCATCCATATAGAAATGATGAAGCTCGTTTTAATTTATCATGCGATCATTTGATTTATTGACAACACGACTGGTTTTACTGGTTTCATTGGTTTTATTGTTCAAACTGAGACTGGAAGGCAACATCTGCATAGTCAGAGGACTTTCATCCATCAGAGGTGAAGTGACGCGTTCTGCTGGCGGCAGTCAGACTGTTGACCCTGCAGAACCAAACATGCTTTCTGGGTCTCCGCCTGAGAGAAAATAAATCATTTATCCATGTTTACAATCCAATATTGGTTATTTCCTTCTTCCATTAAGAACGTGAACTGACATGACTCCTGAGGCTCGGTGGATGCGCCACTGAGTGGATTAGGATTAGACCAACATGGGATTTTGGAGGCCGATACTGAAACTAGAGTTTTTACCACACGCTCCGCCCGGAGGCTGTCATTTCAAACAAGTGAACGAAGCAGGGATTAGTGTTTCCCACTGGGAGGAAAAAGCCTGTAAAGCAGCTTTTCAGACAATCACGTGACACCCAAACAAATGTCTCATTTTTCCCCTTTAAGGAAAAGGAAATGAAATCCGAAATAAGTTCATGCGCTGGAGTGCTGGATTGCAGAACGACCGCAGAGCCGGTCGGGTCAAACACGGAGCCGTGTGGCTGCTGATTGTAAACATGACGCCTGCGTTCATCTGCATGCTGGCAGTAATGGTTATAAATCACACACTGACACCCAGACAGACGCAGCGAGAATATCCAAACCGTCCGCTGATGTTCCAGGACATCGGAGAGAAAAAAAAAACCAACTGCTTCATGCAAAACGAACAAAGAAATGAAACGACGTGCTGAACAAACGGTGCATGAGAAGAGAAGCAGGAGCTGCAGGATAAATTCATTAAATTGGATTTTTTAGAGAACCAGAGTTGTTTTCCAGCTTTCATAAAATCTTTGCTACAAAATCTTGTTTTTAAAGAAATTAAAATCTGACAGATATGAACGGATTACCTTCACATTGCAGGTCTTGAGCTCAGCCTCGGTTTTTGATTAAATCCTTTTTTTCCTGCGTTGTCGATAAAAGAACTAATGAAATATTCGTATTAGGGCCACGGCAGGTAAAACAAAATTCAGCCAAAAAACAAAACATTTCAGAGCTCAAAAAGTGCAAAAAACTGGTAGAAAATACTCAGAAATGTTGAGGTTATTTTTACTTCTGCTAATTTTTAAATGATTTAGCACCAAAGTACATTAAAGACCTGCTGTTGCTGCATCAACCTTCCTCTCAGGTTCTGGTTCTGCTCTGCATCCCCAGAACCAAACATAGACAAGCAGCATTCAGTTTCTATGCACCACAAATCTGGAACAAACTTCCAGATTTCCAAACTTCTTTTGGACATTTAAAATGTTTTCTGGTTCCAGTGTTAAATGTTCATTTAAAGTTTGAGAACGTGTTCTTCTATTATGTTACTATAAAATCGTCTCCAAACAACAATATATCGTTTATCACAATAACTTCTGGGACGGTTTTATCATCCAGTAAAGCGTGTTATCAGAGCCTGAGCCTGCCTGTATGAAGTGTTTATGCTGCGCAGCTTTTTGCGCTGCCTTGTTGCTGAAATGTGCTGCACTAATAACTGGGTTTGGTTTTGGCCTCCACGCTCCAGTGACCCTGATCTCTCCCCACGACGTCTGCTAAGCCCTAATGACGGTTTGGTTATTAAAAACGAGCCGCATCTGTCTGGAATTAAAAGAAAACCATCTGTCACAGAAGATGAGGGACACCTGGCTGCTTTTCAACCTGCAGCAGGTGAGTTTTCCATGTGAATGATGAGCAGACAAGCAGCAGCGGCACATTTCTACTTTCAACTCCAAACAGGCGGTAAACACCCGCTGGCTCTGCTTTAATGCATCCTTTTCTTATCTTGTCTTCTGCTCACCGGCTGCCATTAGTGAGCAAGGTGAAGCAAACCTTTCAGCCACAGCCGTGTGACCCGTTAATGAGCGCCAAGAGCCCGAACAGGACTCGGCTTCTCGGCGCCGACGCTTAATAAAGCCGCTTTATGGAGTCATCATCGCCTCCAGCCTGGATCACCTGTGGGCTCCAGCCAGCAGCCACAGTAAATAAATCCAGCGATAAAGCTGCAGCCCAGAATGGATCCGACTGCAGATGGTACCGGTACCGGCGTCCTCACAAGGGCGAAGCTTTTATGTGGAGCAGAAGATGTTGCACTTCGAGACTTTAGTTTATGTTCCATTTTTAAGTGAATTAAACTGAATATCAGAATATATTAAACCTGAAGTATGTAATGTTTGGTTTTTTAAAAAAGTGTTTTGTTTGTTGTGACAATAAAAAGTTACTTATAAGTTAATTTTGTCCTATTTTCAAGTATGGTAAGGAATTTGCGGTAGAAACTAGACCAAAAACACTTTGGTAAGATTTTGTTTTTTTCAGTGTATGACACAGATCACCTGTAAAAATGTCAAAAACAACCAATCAGAGCCAGGAGGCGGGTCTTAGCGCTGTCAATCAATCTTATGAACAAAAAACAGTTTATCCCTTTATTGAGGATTTGTTTAGATTATTTTATGTTTTCCTTCAGTTTTGATAAACCATTTTTGATACGGAAGAGTTTTGCCGTGTTTCCGATAAAGGAATTTACTTTCGAAATGTCAAATTGTGCAATGAAAATGTAGCTAAAACATTGTGAGTTTGAACCAAACCAGGTTTTCAAAACAATTTGTACTAATGACTTTTTACCTGCTGTAAATCTGGTTTTGTTTAACTTCTCTGAAACCAGAATCTGTTTTAAGCTCTGATTACTTCTGATGAAGCCACCAGATTTAAAAAACGAAGCTAAATTTCCCTCCAGGTGATTAAATATTTGCAGACGGGAAGCAGCTCTTCTAAATCCCTTAAACAATCCGGCAGGTAAACATGAATTAATTAAGCGCCGCTAAGTTTGCTTTTCCAATTAAAGTTCTGCCCCAAACATTCAGACACTCCCTACATGCATAAAATGGCCAGAAGGTAAATTAAATTACACTGGAGCGTCTCTGCTGGGATTGAAATTCAGAGAGGAAGCTTCGGTTGGATAATAAAAACAGCAGCCTCATGTATTAATAAATAAAAAAAGAAAACCCTACCAACACTGTGCTTCCAGGAAGATTGAGGTGAACAAGAGATTTAGCCAATTACCTGCCAGGCATCAGAGTGGAAATGGGGTCGAAACGTTGAACACCACAAAGTTCTGGGTTTGATTCATGGACTCGGTCGGTGGCAACGACTCCAGAAACAGGTGGGCGACTCGTTTGGTTTGGAAAGCAGCCAGAAGGGAATTTCTCTTTCAGCAGGATAAAGAAAGTCACGCTGCCGCGTTTAAAGGCGCCTGTAATTACAAAAGCAGCGTTAAAGGGATTGACTGGATCTCGTTTCTGAATGTAAGGAGACGGCTGCCGTCTGTTTACGAGACTTTAATTCACCGACGTGACAAAACGTTGGCCATCGGGGTAAAGTGGAGGCTTTCCCTAAATCCAAGCTTATGTTTGAGTTTTACAGAGACGATCCGGTAACACGGCTGTTCAGAACAAGTTGGTTAAATCATTTTGTTTTTTCTAAAAGGAGTTTTTTTTTTATTTCCATTTCAGTTTCTGTTTGATCCACAACCGGATGATGCTACTGAGTAACATTTCACATCCTTGAGTAAAATGTTACTCAAGGATGCGAATCAGATGGCTGATTTTACACACTATTAAAACTACGTCAGGAAGTGGAGGGTGAGGGGCCGCCATGTTTTTTTTAATGATTTATTCACCTGTGATTTTAATTGTTTCTTTAATGGAAACGTCGCAATTGCAAAAATGTTTTTTATTTTTCCCCCCCAACATTAGCAAAGTTTTTCAAACATTTGTAATTGAAACGCAGCTGGTTTTATGACTGTCAACAGATGCCAACAGTTCAGGTTCCTGGATGATTAGCAGCTTTATCTTGTTGCCATGGTTACGCATCATAACTGTCCAAAAGTAAAAGAGCAAATATCCTTCCAGCCTCCCAAAGGGAATAATTTTGATGCTCATTGTGCCTCAATAAATGACGGCTGTTCCTTGCGATGTTCAAGCTTCAGCTTTAAGAAATTTTATTTTCATTTGTGAATTAAAAAAAAAAAAAAAAAAACTGGACAGAAAAATAAGTAAACATCCATACAGAAACAAATTAAAACAAAAAGGGGAGGAAAAAAACATTTAAAAACAAGAGTTAAAAGGATCAAATATTTTTGGCACCACATGGATTGTCAACATTACAAACAGGCAAGAAAAAGAAGCACCAAAAACAATGGAAAAATTAAAATAATAGAGAAATAAAAATCATCCAGCAACTAAAGTGTTTCTTTTCCTCTCAGACATTTTGCTGCAGGTGAAGCTCACCTGCAGACCCCGAGCAGCGCCCCCTAGGCGTCACCGACGCGTCGACAGGTCAGCAGAAACCAGCTCCAGTCACAGAACATTACCTTTCAGTTGAAGCTGCGCTCAACAGCAGTTCATGAAAATAGAAAAATCACTGAGCTTCTGCAAAACAGAGGGAGAGTTTTAATTACCTGCAGAGAAAATACCAGCAGCCAGAGCCAATGTCCGGAAAAACGACAAACACCAAATTCTTACATTGTTTATCTGGAACAAAGAGCCGTAAAGTTCAGCAGCAGCTCGTGTTGCTGTGAACATTGTGTCCAAATTCATCAACTAAAAATAATTAAAATGTAAACTGGGCTGGCATCTTTATTTTCTTTCTTTTATAAACAGCCTCCTGAAACCATCATTTGTTATTGTTGCTGTATAATTTAACATTTTTGAAGAAAAAAAAGGACAGAATAAAAACAGAAATCTGTTGATCCATTTCTGATCATAGTTTGACTTTAAGCCACTTTACATCATTTTCTCCCAAATCTACCAGACAGTGTGTTTTTAAAGAAAACTGTGGGGTTTTTTTACTTATTCATCTGTTTTTATACAGAAGTTGTAAGTAAACAGGATTCCAGCTCATTTTTATATCTTTTTCAGACTCAACTGTGCAGCTTTTACAGCCCATAAAATAAATATTACTTATTTACTTTTTCCACATTAATCCAAATTATTCCAGACTTTGTAGGAAACAGACTTTAAAATTTCAAGTTTAGAGTCTCAGCAAGCAGCAGACTAGAGTTTGATGCTTTGGAGTATTTTGCAGGAATAATTAAATATGTTCTAAAATAATGTTTCATATGAAGCTTAAGGTGCTAAACTGAAAGTGAATAGAAATTCGACACATTTTTCTTTAAAATTACAAAAACATAATTTTGCTTTTCTTGCTCCATATTTTGGGATTCAGTTCAGGAATGTCAGCAGAATTTTTTCTTGGACACTGAGCAGAGTTCTGCAGAGTTTTATTACGACTGATCTCAGATGGAGGATCTTCATTGTTTTAATTGATGGTAAAACTCAAACTGAAGCTCTTGATCTGTTAAAGTCGGACGTTTCAGACTGATGAGCCGAAACCTGTCCGGGATGTAAACCCAGAGAAACCGGAGCGGATCCGCGAGTTTCTCGCCTCAGACGCCCTGCTGAGGGGCGACTGTTTCTCTCCCAGCCTGGTTGCCGTGAAGCGGCTCCTCTCTGCTGCTTTCATGAAGTTTTATTGAAGCGCCGGCGGATCCTTCTCCGCTTCTTTTTCCCAGTCGGAGGTTTTAATGACAATTAAGTGAGAAAAACTCAAGTTGGAGGTAGCAGGTTGAAACTCGATCATTACACTGAAAAAACTCAAAATCTTACCAAGTATTTTCATCCTGTTTAAATATCTTAGTAAAACTTACAAATAACTTCAGCAATACATATGAACTTAATTTAAGTCAATAGTTTCTTAAAGTGGATTTAAAAAGTACTAGCAGAATTTCATCACAATATTTGTAGTAGTTTTGTGATGATAGAAAAGTATTTAGTGTAACTGCATGGCAGCATTCACACACTGCAAAAACACAAAATGTTACCAAGTATTTGTCTCATTTCTTGTAAACTTAAAATTAGACAAAACAAACTTGTAACTTTTCAGAAAGTTACATGAAACTGTTGCAGCAAGAAAGTCTTGGGTTCGATTCCCGGCCCGGGGTCTTTCTGCACAGTTTGCATGTTCTCCCTGTGCATGGCGGGTTCTGTCTCTCTCCAGCTTCCTCTCAGTCCAAAAACATGACCGTCAGGTTAATTGGTCTCTAAATGCTCCCTAGGTGTGAGTGTGTGGTTGTTCCGTCGCTCAGCGACCCGCCAGGTGACCCCAGGTGACCCCGCCTCTCGCCTGGAACGTTAACTGGAGATGCAGCAGCACCCCCGACCCCACTGGGGACAAAGGTGTTAGAAAATGGATGGATGATTTAATATTGATATTTATTTCACTTGTAACAAAGCATTTTCCCTTTTTAAATGTCAAATCAATAATAAGGAATTGCTGACTTAATCATCATGTATTCTGCTAAAATGTTACTTGTGAATTAGTTTTGATTACAAACTAGATAAAAAAAAAAAACTTGTTAAAATGTTGAGTTCTGCATCGTAAACACTGATTCCTCTTTTTCAAATCTACATAAATCTGGTAAAAAGTAATAAGATTCAGGGACGAATCCTCTAAAAGTTGCAGGACGCCAACGCCTTTAAAGCTCAAGCTGTCAGCTGCTTGATGAGGAAAAATAAGTTTGATAAAATCCCTTTGACCGTCATTCTCACAAAAAAAAAAAAAAAATTTGGTCCCTTTCATTAAACCGATAAAACATTGATTACATTAAAATTAAAACTGCAAAATGTAGCTTTTTGTCTAGAGCAAACATCTTATTTAAAATAAGACAAAACTAAATTATTCTTAATTAAAAAGTATTAATTGTTTTTACTGAGCATATTTTTGTGGATGTTTAGTTTTGCCTCATTTCGACTCTAAGATATTTGCAGTAGAAACTAGACAGAAATACTTGGTAAGGTTTTGTATTTTTGCAGGGCAGTTTGGTTAAAAAAGGCACAGTCCCCCCAAATCATCGAGAACCTAGAAAACTGGCCAAACAGATTTTTCCATTAAAGCGGTTCTCATTTCTTCGTGTCGGTCAGGATGATGTTGGCGGTGACGAACATGAGGCAAGACGCCGCCCAGGCCAACACGAACCACACCCAGAAGGAGTGGCGGAACGGAGAGCGGTGCTTGTTGACGGCGTCTCTGCCCATCACGGGCTCCAGGTGGCGCCTGGCGTAGAACACCAGCAACGCCGGGATGACGTACTGGATCCCCGTCCCCGCGTACGACCCCGTGATCCCCACCAGGGACTCCAGATTGTGCGTGCAGAACGCCACCACGATGGGCGGCACCAGGGTGATGAGGGGAAACACGACCCGGTCCACCACCCACGGGTAGGTGCCGCCGTCCCGGTGGAACAGCGTCTTCCAGTTGTTGCGCAGCGTCACGGCGATGATGGGGAAGTTGGTGCTGATGGTGAAAACGGGAAACAAGCCCAGGAAGTAGCGCAGCACCGGGATGTCCAACACGTCGCAGTTGTCGGTGAAGTTCAGGGTGTACATGTCGTGCAGCAGCGAGCTGTCGAAGCAGAAGATGGCGGTGAACGACAGCAGGACGTAGAAGCCCAGGATGAGGACGTAGTCGGCCAGAACCAGGCTGCCGACCCGCTTCTTATCCGAGATGGGCGTCACCAGGGAGGGCAGGGAGTGCTGGCACATGAAGGAGTAGACGCACACGCCGAACAGGTTGGGCACTCCGGAGAGGCTGGCGACCGGAGGACGGCCTTCGCCCGTTCCTTTACCGATCCGGATCAGAGCCAAGATGATCATCATGGTGAAAGCTGAGAGAAAACAGAGAAATTAATCACACAGGTAAGAGTTAAACACCTAAAAGTCCGGTTAACTCGCTTTCATTAGCAACCAGAACAACATTTGTTACATTTTCAGTTCCAAACTGCCAAACTATTTGAGAAACCTGTTCCCCTCCTCGCCTGTGGGGGCGCTGCATTGAGAGCCACAAAATCTTTTGGTGGAAGTGTACTAATCTTTTTCCATCTACAATGGGCCTAATGCACCCCTGCAAAAACCCCTTTCAGGTTTTGGATCTGCAATTAGGATACTTTATGTGCTTGATTTTAGGGCTTTTTGGCCCACTGCTAGTTTGGAGACCCCTGCATCAGAGGTCGAGATCTGGGCTGATTTTTTGGGAGTTGTCTGGGTTTTTGTCGATTTTGTCAGACCTGGCAGAAATCAGACAAGCCTCAGCAGCTCCTGCTCTTTGCCTCCAATCGATTTGTGGAGGTTTCTCTGCGGAAAGCGGCGTCCTGCTGGAGGCCGACAGTCTTTCCTCCTCACAGACCCGATCAGGGCGTGACTGCAGGAGTTAGTCAGAGCCTCAGGGCGTGACTGCAGGAGTTAGTCAGAGCCTCAGGGCGTGACTGCAGGAGTTAGTCAGAGCCTGGGGTCGGCCAGGAGCCAGCCGGATCCTCGCCGCTCGTCACCGGGCGTCCGCTAAACGCACGGTGACATTTCGGAGAGCAGCGTGTCGTTTATCTGAACCACACACCTCCGCTGTGACTGAAGACAGTTTCAGGGTTCAATCACTTTTCTGACTGTAAAATTCAGGCTTTTTTAAAAAAATTTTTTTAACTTTTCCATCTCCACACTGCAAACAAAATCGTACCAAGCATTTTTAGTCTAGTACACTTTAAAAAATACAAAACCAATTGTAGATTGTTTTTAAGCAACTAAACTAAGTTGTGTTAAACTTAATTTGATTTCATGGAACAAATTAACATTTAAGTTGGAGCTACACTTTAATTTTTCAGTGTTTTCTGCAAGATCTAGGAGTTTAATGTTGTATTATTCTACACCAGGGACAAGGTGAACTAAAAACAACAAAAGTTTGTTTTTAAATGTCACACACCCTAAACACCTGCCTGGTATTTTGGTTTTATTTAACCAAAATAAAATTTCAAAGTTAAACATAAAAATAAATAATTGAGCTGTTAGGAATAAATATTTATCACACTGAAACAAGGAATTTTGCAACATTCGCACTCATGCATGACTGTAAATAAGATACTTGACATCAACTATGGCTAAAGCAGCAGTGGAGTAGAAGGAAGAAATACTGCCACCTGCAGGTGAGTGTTAACATTTCTGCCAATTGTGCATAAAATTAATAAACTGATGGCAATTAAGTGTTGATTTTGTATGAATCCACAAAAAACTGGAGGGATTAACTGATTTAATTGGGCAGCAAACAGAAAACTGATTGAATTAATTAACAGGGTTTTATTTCTGGGCCACATAAAAAGCTGTGGGGGGCCAGATTTGGCCCCCAGACCTCAAGTTTGACACATGAGAAACAGTGCATTGTTGAAAAATTGGGTCTTCAGTTTTTAAAAGTGCGAAACCAAAGAAACTTTGGAGGTTCGATATTTTCACCCAATCTGAGGCAGAAGCAGTTTCACTTTTAAAGATTTTGTTTTAGAAATGACAAATGATTTGAAAGCTTTAGAAGATGCGTCTCATTTTTCACTTGGAGAGAAGATAATCCTGAAAGAGGATCAGCTCCAATCTTCACCCTTTGCTTCCTACTTTTCCTTGAACTCAGCAGAATCAGTGTGGGAAACCTGTTGCACGATTGTTCAATATTTAATGCATCTTTGGCCTCCGTCCAATGTAATCTCAGTGTGTGGGGAAAGCTCTGCTACTCCCAATTTAAACGTTAACCCTCTTATTACAGAGAGGTCGGGACGGTGGGCAACAGACCAGCTTTCAAGGACAAAAAGTCTTTGTTGTTTCATCTGCAGCCATGAAGGGAAAAATACATATTCAGTCTTTTATTTGAGCTACTTTTAATCTTTTCTTTTACAACTCTGCAGTCACCTGTCTGCTCCTCTCCTCCAGTTTTTAATCTACAAGAGGCTCTGAGTAAGGGAAAGGCGTGGGACAGGAGGAAGGAAGCTGCTCTCCATCTTTAACCCTCGGAGGATTTCACAGGAAGCGTAATCGCATGGAGCTTTTAATTAGGAGTGCCTCAGGGCGGCTGGCTGTTATCGCGTTACTTAAAGCAGCTTCTCCAGTTTGGACAAGATTAAGAGTCTGAAGTGGAGGCTGTGAGAAAGGTGTGAAAGAATCTGAATCACAGACAGGTCAGGCATTTTGATCCAACATGGAGGATGGCGAGTTTATTTCAGTTGGTTCAAGTGATCCATTATGCTTCCTTGAACATAATAGATCTATGTTAGAATCTACAAAACATGTTTTACATTTTTGTAAAACTAATTCTTAGATTGAGATTTTAGTCTGCTAAGTTCTGCCTATACTTATCTGTTTTATGGCTTCTGTCACTTATGCAAATTAGCTACTGCTGGCCACGCCCCCCTCAACTAAATGTGAAAATGGCTGCAGACAACCTAATTATATAACTACATCTTTGAAAAGCAGAAGTGGAGCATCCTGTAGAAACAAGAATGCAGCAAATGTTGTCTGGATGATAAGTCACTTTTTTTCCAGCAGCCATTGTACAGTGCTGTCTGCATTAAAATCAGATGGCAACAAGGTTGCTGTGTAATTTAAAGGTCGGAAAGTTTTTAAAATAACTGACACCAAAACACATTGCCAAAAAACGGCTGGGTGTTTTTTTTTTTTAATGTTTGGGTTGTGTAAAATAACTTTGATAATCCTCTTTGCTACTGGCTCACTTCTGGAACCAACCAGATGCTACATGCATTTCCTTTTATACATTTGTCACAATATAGATCTTAAATTATAAAGGCCTTAAAATGTTAAAGTCATTAGGAAATATGCAAAATGCCCAAGTCTTAAATTTTGTCATGCCGGCACCATTTAATTCATATGTTCTGACGTTTATTTTTCTCATGGGACGTTTCTGTCAGGCGAAGATTTGAGTTGTACATCAACATGAGGCTATACTAGTGCTAGCCGCTAATAAAGCCTTGCTAGCCAGCTAGCTTTGTTGCCTCCATCTTTGGTAAATGTAAATCACCACCAGTTGACCGTTTGTCTTCGCCACCAGCTCACTTCTGTTACCGACTTGTTCGATGCTACGCGAATTCTGTGTGATTTGTTTGTTCGTTTAAACGGGTCTTAAATTTCATTTAGTGGTCTTAAAAAGCATTAAATGTGAGTTGCTGGAACTCTGGATTAAAATTTTAATTGTTTGATGTTCTGGAACACTAAAATGTGACAAACGTGCCAAAAAAAAAAAAAAAAAAAAAATCAATAAAAAGCCTTTTTCACGCCGCTGTTCTTAGAGTTTAGTGATGATGTACTTCCAGTACTTCCTTTCGACAGCCACACATCACGTCTAGGTAACTTCACCCCGTCCATTTAACAAAACCTGATTTATATCACCTGGACGGGACCGTCAGCAGCTCTGAGGAATGCTTCGACTTAACGACGCCCCAGAGGAAACTCCTACAGCTCTATTGTCTCCACCACAAAACCCAGAGAGTCACCAACTGCCTCAGAACAACAAGACGGGGATCCTGCAGTAAATTCAAGCTTGGAGAGGAAATCCATCGCAGGAGCAACAAACTGGAGAAGCTGCAAGTCAAGCCAGAAATCGGGGAGGAAAATTTACATTTTCACAAAAAAACCAACATTTCAAACAGTTTGGGTTCTGATTGCTCCGTTTTCATTCTTCCCTCCAGTGGTTTTAGAGTACGACAATCATCTCATTAATTCGCACCGACTCTCCTTCAGCCCTTCCTGGGTTAAGAGGCTGCAGCTCTTCACCCAGCTCCAGCCGGGACTTCTGTTTCTCTCCAAAGCAGAACTAAATCATATGAAACCCATCAGTCCTGACGCTGCTTCTGGTGGACGACTGGGTGACGAGCGGCTTCGCTGCCTCGCAACGCGTTCAGCGATAGAGCCATCAGCAAACACAGCAACGCAGCGCATGTATGACCATTTATCCTACCAGGCTCAGAAGGACGAGGAATCTGAAAAAACTGAAGTAAAACTACATGAAAAGATCCAAACGAGACAAAATGTTCCTGATACACAGCAGGATTCATCCAGTCTCTTCATGGTGTAAACTAGGCACATTAGATGGATGTTTTTTTCCCTCTCCTGTTGATACTGATATTTCAGAGCTATTAATAGATCTGAAATGATTAAAATAAAATCGATCAACTGGAGTATACCTACTTAAAAAAAAAGTAAATTGCTGAATAACTGCAGTCAGAGCGGTTATTAAACCAAATCTGTACAAATATATACACATTACCAAGTCATTCATGCATTTGTTCGGTGTGGAGTGCTTTAGAAAGCTAATGGAAAAATCTTCACCTGTTCATCCATCAGTGAGGTTTGTGTTGCACACATGATAGATGGCTTACATAAACAATCATTCTACCACTGTGCTGTCGGT
Organism: Poeciliopsis retropinna; assembly: GCA_010277075.1. Lineage (NCBI taxonomy): Eukaryota > Metazoa > Chordata > Actinopteri > Cyprinodontiformes > Poeciliidae > Poeciliopsis > Poeciliopsis retropinna. The sequence goes on along the minus strand of VMRM01000035.1, from coordinate 1,528,845 downwards.
TTATTGTATAATTTCACTCCCATCAACTAAAATGAGCAAAAGACAGTTTAAACATTCTTGCTTTCATTACTGAAAACATTTTGCTGCTTTAGCAGCAGATCCAGCGTCCCGACACACGACAGTCCTGCTTCTGAATCTGTGTGATTTTAAAGTTTCTCAGCATCTGAACTGCGATTCTGCTGCACAGTTCATTAAGACCGGCTCATATTTCACTGTCGCCCTGTGAGCAGCCTGCTGAACTCCCAATTCAACAAGCCACCAGAGTCCCAGGTGACCTTCATAAGAGCCGCCCCCTCCCCCAACCGCCTGAAATGCCACCGCGCAGACGTCAACGCGCCTGCGGCAGTTTCAGTCTCTTCATGGTGTATTAGTAAACTAAGAGCATTAGATGGAGGTGTGAGTTTGTTTTTCACTTGGAGATTTTAGTTCTTACTGTGAAGATGCAGAAAAGAAAACTAGAGAACTGGAGTTGAAACAATTAGTCGGATTAATCGATTATTGAAATAATCTTCCACTAACTTCATTGATTAATCATTAACTGGAGTATGCAGATTCAGAAAAAAGCCAACAGACGGGTAATTAAGCAAAAAATATGTATATTTTTCTTATGTAGGATTAAAATAAAAAAAACCGTCTGTAAATATATTCAAACATCTATTTAGTTTTTAATAGGTTAAACCAAAATATAATTAGCAGGTCAGATTTTAGACTACTCCAGAAAGACATTGAGAAAACGTACCAAAAGAATTGCTGAGTCAGACAGAAAAACAAGCAGAAACTTTGAGTTGCAGCGAAAAAAAAACTGCAAAGAATCTGGAGAGTTCAGATAAGGACTAAAATCCATTCATGATCAATCAATATTAATCCTGATGAATACAGAAATAGTCAACTCATTTAGTAAATGATTATTGGACACAAATTACTTAAACATTTCCAGAGCAAAAGTTAGACCAAAACAAAAATATACATTTAAGATGGAAAAGTCTGTAAATATTTTGAACCCAAAAGGTATTTTCAGCTTCACTTGGTTCTAATTCTGTCAAACAATCTCAGATTAATTACCTTTTGCTACCCAAAAATTAGTTTAAACTAAAAAACAAGCAAAGGGCTTTTAACATGTTTAGGTTAGAATTATTTTTAAGCTGATTTAACTAGGATTAATCAGATTTACTGCGTAATAAAATGTTTATTTTAGTTTTTAAAAAAGGAATTTACTTATTTAATCTTTTATTGTATTTGTAATATATAAAAAGTTTAAGTGGTTAAAAGAAAAATCTTTAGAATGTGCCATTTTTATATCCAATTAATAGTCAGAATAATCGTTTACTAAATTAATCGTTAGTTGCAGCCAAATGCAAATAATGTTTAAACCTTCATGTAGAGACTTTATTTCGGTACTTATAGCAAGAGAGCAGACTAACGAAACCAGCAGGGAAAGGAACGTCACACTGATGAAGATTTATGATGGAGTTTCTCCAAATCGAATGATTACAGAAGAAAAGGCTGATGAATTAAGAAAAATGGCCAATTCCTTACTGGATATTTGAAATCTCCATATCTTAAATAACTACAAACAAACATGTTCTGTCTGTTCCTGTGAGAGTAGCGCAGTAAGTGCAGCTCGCAGGAAATGAGACTGAATAATTACGTTTTCTCACCCTGAGGAGCTGCAGACGCGTGCCAGCAGTCTATAACTCGCCGTGTCTGCGCTCCTCTGGACTAAAAACAAACTCGCGCCGCCAAAGACGGAAGAGGAGCGAGGTCATCGGTCAGGATTAATGATTTAATTTACAAAGTAGGTCAACAGTTCGCTCGGCTTCTCAGAGCGCCGCCAAAAACATCTAAACACCGAGAACAAAGACAATGTCTCCACCTCCACTGGGAGAGAAAGGGAGACACTGGAAGGAAAAAAGGATAGAAGAAAATCGAGGTAAAAAGGAGGCATATGAAGGGGAAGGAGGGCAGTAAAGAGGGAGGTAAAATTAAGGAATTAATGGAAAAATGGAATAGAAGGAAAAAAGAGGAAGGCATTAAGGAGGGAAGAAAACTGAACCACAGAATTCTGCAGCACATCTACATGTTAAGATTGTCATAGTCAAGCTAGCAGTGTCTCAATTCCAGTCCTCACGCCCCCTGCCCTCCATGTTTTAGGTGTTTCCCTTGTGCAACACACCTGGGTTGAATATGTGGGTGATTAACAGGCTTCTGTAGCATTGATGGTCATTCAATCATTTGAATCAGCTGTTCTGGAATAGAGGTACATCTAAAACATGCAGAGCAGGGGGGCCTGAGGACTGGAATTGAGAAACGCTGAGCTAGCATAACAGTCCTAATTAAATCTTAACTGGTTGTTGTAAAGTTGACAAAGTACACTGTCCATATTTTTTAAATTTATCACCAGTACTGTTAAGATTTAGTGCGTTACGCTGACAATTTGAATTTATGATAATTTATATAATCACCACAATATTTTGATAAAATTCTATGTCTGTATTTCCCACCACCTACTTGCATCAAATACAAGTAAACAAAACCCAGATCTTAGCCAATATCTTTACATCTCAGTTTTCCTTCCTGTGTTGATGCTCTGAACATAAAAAAGCAAATCCTGCAGCCGAGACGTTTTAAATCATTAGCCTGAGCAGCAAAGAGCATGACGTAAAGTGACACCACAATCAATTACGCCGAGCGTTCAGAGTCAGAGGAACAGTGGACGGTGCATGGATGCTGCTGTGTTGTTTATGAGCGGCTTGTGATTTTAGCTTCAGCTCCTGGACGGACGGTTTATTTTTGCCCGTCGCCCCGGTGAGTGACGGTCCAATCAGGCTTGGGACGGCCTGTCAAGCCTGTCAGGCTGAGGAATGAGAGGAGATGGGAATCAAAGACACGGGGCAGAACCGAACCGTGATGGACGGACCTGACCGCAGCGGCCACAAAAGCAAAAACAGAAACGGATGATAAAATATAAAACAGCTGCGACGAGCCAGAAACGCGGGACAAAAATCGGCAAATCAGTTTTACTTGGAAAGTTAAAATCCTGTGATTACAGAAAAGGTTTCAAACGAGAGTTAGCAGAAGGCGCAGTAGCTCTCTAATCGTTTTCTGTCCGACTGCCTCAGCCCGAGGAGAAGCTGCCCGACTCGTTTCCATCACCGCTGCAGTTCGATGAGGTTTGGCGACGCTCGGCTCTCTGAAGGCCCGACTACAGAGTTTCAATCAGCCTGAAGCTGACCAGGCCATTACAGCCTGCACTCCTTTATCAGACACTTCACTCCAGATTTGCTGCCGTTTGGTTTTATTCAGCTGTTGACGGCCAAGCATCAGCTTCAGGACGCATGTAGTCCTGAAGAAATCAGTTTTAAGTTTTTAAACTTATCTTCAAGAGTTTATCATAAAGGCAACTTAAATGTAAAACATGTGGTGCAAAACTAAGCTATCAATTTTCCTCTTAAGATCTTTTTCTTGATTTCTAGAAATATGTTGATGCATACAATACAAAATTATGTGTAGTTGTCACATTTTCAATTTCCCAAACAGCAGACTTGCATAAAACTAAACTAAGGTAAAAACATTAGCAGGAAGTAGAAACAGATGCAAAGAATTAATGCCATTTAAGATAAGAAAATATTTCAGTCCATCTCAGAAAGTAATTATTCTGCTAATGACTCAGAGTGCGGTTTTGATATGACTTGTTGATAATTCAGCTGGTGATTTTCACTTTTTCCTCCAAGAGATGGTCTTTTTTTTTTTTAATTAGAAAATATGACTTAAAACAAGTTCCTACGTCTTTCAGAAAAGTTGCATGCAAGTTAGTTTTATCTTATTTCAAGAGTACCGAGATATTTACCCTAGAAACTAGATCAGAAATACTTGATAAGAGTTTGCAGTGAAAGGTTTCCTGACAGCAGCTACTAGAGGAATCTAGTGTGTTATTTACATGTTAAAATCTTATTTTAACCTCCAACATTTGGTTTCCTCTTACCGAGCCAACGCATGAGTGAGGTGAGAATCTGAAGATATTTGGTCTTCTGGGCGTTGAAGAAGGTGAAAGGCCCCAACAGAAGGGTAAACGCGCTCTGCAGGAACAGAAAAGAAGTATTTTACTCATCTGTGACAACAAAATAAACAAAAATGAGTTTTTAGTTTGCAGAAATCCAACTCAGAGCCACATTAAAGCGTCGCTGAAGTCTGAAACCTGCGCCAGTGAGCGCTGATGAAACCTGGGAGAAGCGCCGTAAAATGTCAGCCACTGGATAATGCCATAAATGTCAGAGTTAGTCAGTATTAGAGCTTGATTTATAAGGCATGAATACAAAGTCTTATGCAAAAAGCTGCAGCAGAGACACTTCTAATCTAAATTTTACTGTTTGAGACGCAGAATGTGTTCATTAAAAGTTAAGTGATTTGTGAGGTTCAGCTGATCGTTTCTGAAACCCAACCAAGAGATTCGACCCTTCAGAGTAAAACCATTTTACCAGAGTGTAAACACCAAGTTAAACAGAAGTGAATGTTAAGTGAGGTAAACAGTTCAGAATATTTATCCAAAACGTGAAGTGGAAAAAAAATGACAACTTCAAGAAGCACATTAAAACATTGAGAAATGCAGCATTTCTCCAAAACCACAAAACTTAAACAAATTCACAAATATGGAAAAGAATGATCTAACATGCACAGAAATTGTCAACTGAAACTTTAATATTCCCCACCCAAATCATGAACATGTTTTTACAAAAGTACAAAAACTAACGAGCAAAAGATTAAAAATTAATCTTTTATTGCAGCAGTTTACTGTAAAGAAAGGAGACAAGCTGGGAAAAAAAAAAAAAGAATGTATTATTGACCAAACATTTGTGGATTTTTCTGTGGAACAGGTAAATTCTCAGGTTTTTTTCCACTCATCTGAAGGAAAAAGCAGCTTGGGGAGCTGAAATAGTTGGACACAATGCTACATGACATGCTAGTAGCTTCTGTTGCACTGATGACGTTTCACTGCATATATTAACGCAGGTATGTTTGGTATTTGAACGACTAAAATAGAATTTTGTTTTTATAGATCAGCTGGAGAATACAATTTAAAAGTAGAGATTTTTTTTTTTATGCTTTTTGTTCTGTTAACTTATTCAGACTGATGCGGACATCGAGGCTAGCGCCAAGCAGGATTAGCATCTGGTGAACTTTTGACAGTTCTTTGCACCAAAGCCCTGCAGAGACCATTGGCATTCCAGCTGGTTGTGTTGTAATGCAGTCCTGATTGAGTGAAAAGAGGCCAATTCTTTCCCTCCATCAATGCCCCCCCGTCTCCTGATACTCGGGTCCGCCTGCACAGCGTGAGCGGCATGTGATCTCAGGCACTCTGTGTGCCATTTCATGTGCGGAGGAGCCTGCAGGGCTTCGGTGACGTGCACACAGGTCTCTGAGGACGGAGTGAGACTTCAGCTCAGTGGCTGACATGTAAGAGACAGCAGAGCGCAGACATAAAGACAGCAATTTAACACCGAATCCATCAGGCGTCCAGGGTCACTTCCTCTGAGCATACATTTGAAAGACGGATAATAAAACAAGACACTTTAAACCAAAATTGACTAGATTATTCGCAAAAGCGATCAAATAATGCACCTCTGCAGTCATCAAGCAAAAATCACTGAAATATGTGGCTACATCAGAGAGCAAGTCTGAATATTGAAATATAACCAGCTGCTGCCTGGCAGAGTGCAGTCAAAGCTCAATCTGACCCAAAGCATAAATCTGCAGGAGCCATTGAAGGTAATGAATGAACCATCATGAAGAGAGATGTGTCTGAACATGGAAGAAAAACTGACAGCAGTATTTTAGTCAGAAATGCGTCTGGTCGACTGCGGCGGCGCAGCTTTACTTTCTGCTGTAGTCTACAGTATGGCGTCACAGATGTCAGTTTTGCACATTTAAGAAAAACACGAGTGCTGAACTCAATCCAGGATTCAGTGGACAAAATACTTTGAAGTAGCAATGAAACGATTAATCGTGATAAAATTATTCAAATAATTGACAGCCAGTTTAGTAGTTAATCGCTAGGTCAACCCACTCAGAGCAATAATTAAACCACAACTGTTAAAAAAAAAAAAAAAAAAAAAAAAAAAAAAAAAAGTTTGCATTTAAAAAAGTGTTTTTAAAAAATGTAAATATGTTCAACCTAAAACTCTTCAGTCGTGTTTCAGCTTCACCTAAACTTCAAATTCTGTAAATAAGATCTAATGAGCACTTTTTGAAATCCAATCAGCATTACTAAAAACAGATTAGTCCAGCACTAATTTGTAGGATAAGTGAAGGACCAACCCTACAGATTAGTGTAGGAGCAGCTCTGAACTATTGGTTCAGTGGATTTGTTTAAATCTACTGATCCAAATCAAGCAAATCTACCAAACCTGATAGTTCAGTAGTTTTGGTTCAATTGAGAACCAAAATTTGCAACATTTGTTCCAATTTTTAGCCGTTTTGCTTCCCTTTCCCACTGCACTGAGTCCAAACAACCAAACCCTCTGAGCAACCTGTTCCCCTTCTCATCTGTGGGGGCACTGCACCCAGAACTACTGAAGGAAATGACAAAAACCTCTGAAGACAGGAGTAGCATCGGTCTCTGGTCTGCTTGGTGTTCACATATGCATTCAAACTGCATCAGAAGTTCACTTCAACCTAACAGACAGGTTTGTCTGCAGACCAGAGCTTGATGGCGTTCACACCTCAACCTGCAGTGATGACGCACCAATCCGTCATGGTAAAGGCAGAGCTGAACCAAAAGGCGAAGCTCCACATTTACGTTCCTGCCTTCATCTCTGAGTGAACAGAAGAATGAGACACAAGCGGCGAGAAAGTCTTAAAAGCTGCTGTGCATCAACTAAAGTCACTTACACCATTTCTTCAACTGTGACACAAACCCTTAAAAAAATTAAATCTTTTCATCTGGAAACAGCTGTCTATGAAAAAAATCCTCCAGAATCAAGATGCTTATCAAGAATTTCATAACAGACAAATCAAAGCATGCCTGAATATAATGCATTTATTCATTTAATACTTTGTTTAGGCCGCTTTACTGATCTAATCTCAGACTGGTTTGTTTGCAGACATACAGATTTTCTCTGCGCTTTCTGCCTCCTAAGCACAGAAGCTGCTTACGCTTCACGCTCAGCTTAATAAATTTTGCAATAAACAAAGACATTTTGTCAGGAGAAAAGTGGCCTGAATCAATTCTGCTCTCAGGCGAACACGGCGGGCTTTTCTCCTCTGCAGCAGCTCACTCATCAGCGACCAGCATTTTGACTGACATCAGAAACAATCTTTAAAAATAATGACAGCAGACATTTCTCCTTTTCAGCAGAGGTAAAAGCAGAGCGTCTGGGCATAATCAGTTAAATAAAACGCAGCGACAGCTGAGCAGGGAGAATAACGAAGCCCAGAGCGATTCTTTACGACTAATCAGGCATTAGCAAACAACGTTCTCATGTATACAGCATGTGATAAAGCAGCTATTGCTCTGCAGAAACAAGACTCACAGGTGCAATAAATTGCATCTCTATCATTTATTAATGGCTGTATATTAAGCACACTACATAATAGTATTTTTTTTATGAACACACATTTCCAGGCCTTTTTTGGAGGTTTGTGTGAAATTGATAAACTGCAATTTCTTTCATCCATTTTTAAAATAATTCAAACATCAACTCAACGTTTACACTCACGTGAAAATGGCTGCAAACAGATCATGCAACTGATCTTTGAAAAGCAGAACTGGAGCCTTCTGCACAACCAACGAGAATGCAGCGAGTGGTTTCTGGATGACAAGTCAGCAACAAAACGCTTGTCTTTTCCAGCAGCCATTGTACTGTACATGCAGCAGTAAAACCAGTTGACCAAACCTCCTGGAACTCAGCTTGGGTTGCTAAGTAACAGCATGTGACTTGACACTATGCAAGTTTTTGAAACTGCTCGTTTTCCAGACACCAAAAACCATCAACTTGTGTCAATGATTAGCTTGGTGTTTTAAATAAGTGTTTCTAGAAGCAGTAGAAACCAAAACAGAAAAATAAGAGTAAAATGTGAATTTTGTATAGCAAAATTTAAGCGAGTCTCAAGTCATGGACAGAAAAGGCTGATTCAAAAAATGATAATGTTCAGTACTGCACTCCCATTGCAATATTTGCATTCCAGAGGTAATTATTGTGATTTGACTTATTGTGCAGCTTTGACTAAAACTAAAATCCTGCGATTTCTCCTCATTACAGCCTTAAGAGACGCAAACTTCTAAAAAGATGCTTAACGATGATAGTCGCTCTGTGAGCTGCCATGTTGGGACCAGAAAAGCGCAACAGGGTTAGCTCATCGTGAATGAGCTCAATAGCCCGCCGCCAACTGGTGAACCAAACTACAGCTGCCGATCTTTTCATGTCATTTAGGATTTATGCAGATTGGATGGAGAGGAGTCTCTTCACTGTCGGATTTGGCTGCAGTAAACCATCTAACCATTCGCTCCATTTAAGTAATTAATCAAAATATTTCCAGATGCCCGAGGGCTCCGACACGCCGCCCTGGGGAACGCCGCGATCGTTGCCAGGGCTGCCAAACTTTGCAGCGTTTGAGAGATAAACGATTTTGGCTGCTGCTGCATCAGATTTGAGGAGATTTATTGGTGAAATACCCAACAGACGAACCACGATCATGTTAAGAGGGAAAAGCGATGAAATTCTGTAATTACCCAGATTGAGCTAAAAATAAAAAATAAAATCAAAGAGAAGGGAACAATGGGGATTATAAATCCCAATCCAGACTTTAATCCCAAATCCTAATCGCAAACAGATTTCAAACTAAAAATGCTGACAGTGATTAATGATGTGAATTTTAAAGTTAAAAATAAAATTGCCATGAGATTAAAATGTTTAAATTACACCTGAGAATAATAAAACTAGAATTTACAAATTTATTTTACTCAATTTAATGCTGATGTGTTAAAAGTTTTCCTGTAAATCACAAGATGCTCAACATTCCTCATTTTAATTGTTATTTTGTGTTGGCGTTTTCCTAAAATTACGACTTTATTCTTGTAATTGAAATAAGATCTAAGCTTGATATTTTGTCAGAATTGATTTGAAATAAACTGAAGCTGTAAAACAAGATGGCCGCCCTTTGTGTGCATTGGTTGGAAAAGAAAAGAAAAAAAAAAAAAAATCCAGATCTGCAAACTAAAGCTTCAAAAAAAAACCCAGTCTTTTCCTCCTTAGAGCAAGGTTGCTGTTCTCACCTCCAGGGTGTTTTCACGTTACAAACTCTCCTTATAAATTGAAATAAATCACTCCAGCTCCTTCACGAACAGAACAGCTGCAAAACCGCAATAATTCAACTCCTCTACAGCTACATGCATCGTTTAACTTTAATTAAGAGCCTGAGTGGAGACCTTGAAGGTGCGAAGAACAGACTGAATATCAGAAACACTGCTCACTCTAAACTGCTGTTTTTTTTTAAAGTAGAAAACTAAAAACAAATGTAGAAAGAAAATACAGCAACCTGCGAATGCATGGACAAATAACAGACATTATGGGACAATTCGCTGCCTGGATTCTGACATGTATGATGAAGGAGCAGAGATCAACCTGACTGAGGTGGTATGAAAAAGAAATTACATAAAATAGGCCATAAAAAGCCCAGGAGATATTTACAAACCTGATGATGGCCATAACAAGTGAAGTGATTCACTGAGCACACGGGCAGCAGGGAGGACAGGGAAGAAATACAAAGATGCTCCCAACATGATTGGAGCTTGGAGGAGGGATGATGCTACAGAGGGGAGTAGAAACAACGCCTGGTAGGCAACACAACACTTAATGCCTTCTGCAGTTAAACGTTTGTCACAGTGAAGGAGTGACTACCGTTGGCAATACTAATCACCAGAAACAAATTAACACAAAACCTGACCAGCATAACGGCAAGAGACACTGAAAATATCCCAGTAGAGACGCACCAATTGGGCTTTTTCTGGACAATACCCAAGGCAGGACTTCTTGGAGATCCAAACCACTAATTAAAATGCTAATTTAAGACCTTTGTAAGATCACTGACTAGAATTTAAGGCCTATTTATAACTGTCCATCCAACTGACAATAAATTTGCAGTTTCCCATTGCAAAAACAAGTTGGTCTCCTGCTATTAGGGCATATTAGGTTAGCTAATGTCATTAGTTAGCATTTCTTTCCCGTTTGCTAGCACTGACGCTCTGCTTAAAGACAAAAATTACTTGTGATTGTTGGCACGTTTGAATTTAACAGAAAATGAACAACATTTATGCACCGACGAATAGCCTTTAGCTTTACTCAGCAGTGGCGTCCCCCAGGGGTGTGTTCTCTCCCCGCTCCGCTTCTTTTTGACCCTGGACAAGGACAGGTCAGGAAAAGGGCAGACATCTCTGCAGACCCCCCACATGCTGGAGATGAACCATTTTGACTTACGATTTCGTTGGCGCTACAGAAACAGTTTCTTCCTCCAGGCTGTTTACTTTCAGCTACAGTAGGAAGGTTATTTCCGATTTTTATTTCCTTTAAAATGCAAAGAGTATTATGGTTCAGAACAGGCAGAAATCCCTAAACATTTTAAATATTTGACCCAATTTGGCCAGTCGGGGATAAATTGGCCGTTCCCGATCCCCAGCCAGCAGACTGGTTTTGCTAAAAGTAAAGCTTTTCTTTTAATCAGTTCAAACTTGAGTGCAGGTGAAATGTTGGGACATGATTCAGCTTGATGGGGTCTGAATGCTGAGGAGGGATCCACCCCCCAAGAGATCAACTTTATAAACTGAAAGTTGCTCAATTAAAAGGACAAACCCTGTAAACTGAAAGGTGCAGCCACTGCAATGCAAGGGTGAAGTTTCTGCAAATCCTGGAACAAAATAGACTGTTTATCTTCTCGGAAATACTTTGTTTTTGCCAACAGCATAAATGTACAGTCGTGTTAAGCGAGAGCACCAATAGTGTTTTTTAAATAACGGCTGCAAAATTAACTCCCAGAATATCAGCAAAAGCAGATTTACAACAACTGGAGGCGAGCCCTGAAGGCCGACTTAACTCAAACACAGCCAACATCTCGACTGTTTATTAGACAGTCAGCTCTTTATGATCATAGATACAGAGTGAAAACAGGAGGAGGAAGACAACCTGAACAGGAGAAATGGACAGAAAAAAAAAAATGACATGCAGCGTCTAAGTTTCAGGGTTTTATAATTTGAGCAACATTAGCTAAAATGGAAACAATGTAAGATATTGATGTTATATTTAAGAATATTCAGTAACAAAAATTATGCAAATGTAAATTATTGAGCTGACACCATTTCCCAGTCAACCTGGGTTTGACCCTCAAATATAGGCTGAAAAATAAAACGGAAAAAATCTCCATTGGATAAAATCCCTCTGAGCTCAATATGACGTTAAATTAATCCAAACCGATGCAACATTTAGCCGAGACGCCTTTGACTGCAGCAATAAACTGCATCAATTTCCTCCCTGCCAAAGCAAACGCTGTTGCAATAAGCAGAGCCTGTTAATGGGACAGCGTGCAGAAAACTCATGTAAAAGTTAATCACACGTTGGTTCATCTGCAGCGTGATTTAGAGGGTGATTAGGATGTTCTACTTCTGTGGTTTTAATAACAAAAAAAAACTCTTTCTGCAGAGTTCTGAACTTTGTGTAATGAGGTCACAATCACCTTGAATCTTTTGTTCAAACTTTGGAGCAAAAATATTAAAGTCCAAGAAAATCAATTAAACATGATGCACTCCACTAATGCGCTTTGCCTAGACTCTTAAGTCTAAAAATCTCAATTTTGAGGTTTGGAAAATGAACTCAAAAATAACTTACTGTAATTTCCGTACTATTGAATAGTCACACCCACCAACTTAGAGGCCGAACTTCACTTTTAATGAAATGCATATTGGCAACAAACAAATGCTTTTTCTGAACACTGCATGCAACATTGTTGTTCTGAGCCTTCAGAGACACAAAGGTTAGAAAGTCAGTCTATCACCTGAACAACATTTTAGGACTAATGTTCCAGTAAGATGTAAAGAAATTGAGCCGTGTGTTTGACTTTTGCAAAGCACTTTAAACTGCCTTGTTGCTGAATGTGCCAAGAGATAAAAATCGATTCCAATATTTAGACGCGATCCGATTCAGAAATTTGTAATTAAAAACATTTTATACGCCAACTGTCCAGAGGTTCTGTGACTGAGAGGAAAACACGGTGTAAACAAACTGAACATTTTATCAGGATCATATTCCATCACTTTATACTTAAGCAAAATTAAGTTTGTGCATGAAATTCTGTAACTTAAATTCCCAGTGTTAGCTGAGCTTAATGACATATATATATATAAAAAAAATTGAAATTAGATTTTTGAATAAATTTAAAATTCCCAGCTGTATCTCTGCTAAACATAAACCTGACTTAAGCCACAGAGTTCAAGAACGGAGCAAATTAGGGGTCATTATCTGGAAATTACAGTACCTGTTTTTAAGTTCAAACATTTTAAGGCGAATAGATTAAAATGAGTCAATTTACAAGATCTGGACAGACTTTCAGGGATTTCTAAATTCATCATGGAAGCCACAAACGACCAGATTCCCACACGAAGCAAAACTAACTTAGACCCAGATGCTGCAAAATAAACACTGATGAGTTTAACTGAAGACAGGACTTTTCTGTTTGTGCCATTTTCCTAATTAAACCAGTGAAATAGTTATTCTCTAAAAAAGAAACCATTGCATATCAATGACTAACAGGAATATTTATGACATGTAGATACTTAAATTCTCCCAGCAGAGTTTCTGCAGGGCGCCAGGACCGAACCACCAATCGGTTCAGAAGATAAACCAGCAGCCTGAGTTTCAACATAAAAAATAAAAAAAAAAGCTTCTGAGGTCATGAACTGTTTCTTTGGGAAACGAGACAATTATGCTACAACAAATAACCAGTTTTAGATGATTCACGCTCAGCGCAGAGATTTGTTTCATATTCCCACTTTTCCTCGTCTAAAACAGAAAAGAAACCTTTACCAAACTCAAGCACACAAACAAATCAGCTATCAGACAAATAACGGTAAAACTCCTGCAGCAAATGGCGTTTCTGAAGCTTTTCTCCTTTCTAGTTATTGAAAAAACAATTTAAGCCTGATGAGATTTAAAAAGGAAAAATGTTAAATGTTTGTAGCTTTAGGGAGGAATTTTCTTTACTCAACACCTAATAAATAAACTGTCTTCTGATGACCTTGAGTATCAGGGTTTAATAAAAACATGATGCATGGCTCAGCAGAACATGCTATCTGGAAAAATAAACACTGAATCATCCCGTTTATCACAGAACAAAAAGGCCAGATTAATGGAAATGCGTCCGTTCTGACCTCTGCATCTCCTTCCTGACCACAAACTGACAGCTTCCTGAGGCTGCGGCGATTTATTCCTGCTGCGATTTCCTCCAGAGAAACTGAAAAAAGGTGGAGCGGTTCATGTTTTAAACCTGAATGAAGGGAAATTAGTGATATTTTTCTCATAAACAGTCATTCAGCCCAGTAATTATGTGTTCAAAGCTTTTCTTCAAACTTTGTGGTTTTAACAGAAAGTTTCATGTCTTGTCAATTTGCAGCAGAGGAGACCAAACCTTTCGCCTTGAGGCCCAAAGTCTTTTTTTTTTTTTTTTAGAACGTTTGACTTCTCTAAATTTTATCTGCACAAAAAAATATTAAACAGTTTGATTTTTGTAGGAAACAGATCTGTAAATTACAGTTCTGAATTTCTTTGAGTTTTATTTAAGGAAGATCAGCGCCTGAGAAAAAATAAATGGGAATCTATTTTTATACCTAATTTTTAAATGTTGTATAAAAATGTCGCCCTAGAAGATGAAAGAGCGTCCATCTGAATCAAACAGTTGTGCTTGACGGCCAGGTTTGCTCCGTTCTTAAGAGGGCCGCACAAAATCCACCAGAGGGCTGTAACTGGCCCACGGGCCGCACATTGAACACCTCGTTTTTCATGAAAGATGCTACGCCATTAAACTTGTTTAGTCAACATACATTTTTTTTCATTACCATAGAAATTATTCCTGGTCCATTTCTTCTGCTTAGCCGTGTTTCTTTATCATGTTTTCAATGTTTTGCCGTTTCTTTCCAAACAGAATTTCTGCCATTAACTTTACATCCTCTCCTTTACTCATTTCACAGAAAAGTACTTTTGGCTCATCTTTTACTCCCTGTTTTAATTCTATTTAACTGAATGGCTTGTATAAACAGCAGATACTAGTGTTTAACAGAACACTGCAGTGAAAGGCTTTCATAGAGAATGGGCATGAAGGTCAGTAAAACTCCTGGAATAAATCTTTGTTAGTCAGTTAATTAATCAATCAGAAGCGTCTTTGAGCGGAGTGGCAGGGTGGGTCACTTCTGAAGTTTTACAGCCACTTTGCACTTTAAATTAACTTCAGTTCAACAGGCTTAATGGAGACAGTAATCGCATAAAAATCAGCTGCGAACAATGCAGCGCAAGCATAAACTGTTTCAGATCCCAAAAGCTGCATTGATTTCCCATCAACTCCTGCAAACTGGGAGAAGAATGCATTTAAAGCAGATTGAACTGGAGCCAGTGGTGAAAAACCTGAGCAGGGGGCGATCGAGGACAGAGTTCAATTCTGGTCAATCAGGAGAACAAACCGTTTCCAAAGTGTGGCCCGGGGGCCATTTGTGACCCTCAGTGATGCTGTGCGACCCCCAACTGCAGTTAATTATATAAATTTGGCCTGCAGATGCAGGTGGCAACTTAATTTGTAATCAGTAAAAATTTAAATCTTCTTCCAAAGTAAATATAAAGTTCAAAGTACTTGTGTTTTTAACAACCAAGCTTTAACAAAAGATTAAACAAGTTTATCCAGAAACTTTTACTGAAAAGTCAACTTTATTCTTTATAAAACTTGCTATATTGGTTAAATATCGCACACATTTGGAAATAGTGACCCAAATTTTATTACTGGAAATAAGTTTGTTCAATCAAACCCAGAAGAATCTGAAAACTGGATGTTTTTCTGTTAAAACAGCAACCATGCAAACTCTGGGCCATCGTAGAAATAAAAGTACTTTTCTGCCAAAAGACTCAATCTTTGGCAGTAATCTCAGAAATGTTAAAGAAAACAAGGAAATTTAGAAAAAAAAAAAAAAAAAAAAAAAAAAAAAAACTAATTTAGATTAAAATCAGAAACTTTCTACAAAAAAAACTTGACATTTCTGAATTTCAAATGTTGAAATTTTCTGAGTTTTGGCCAGATATTTACTTCCTTTTTCTCCATAATGGCTCTAATACACCATCGTGAAAATCCTTCTCAAATTTTGGAGCTACAATAACACCTTATGTTACTGCTTGAAGTCGGGGGTTTTTGTCCATCTGCTTTTGACCCAAAAAAAAAAGTTTTGCCACCCCTGGTTAATGTTTTGTATGAAAGCTGCTCAGCACCCAGCAGTCTGTTATGCAATGCTTCCTAATATGATTCAGGAAAAAAAAACAAAAAACAAACTAAACGCAGGATAAAGATGCTGTCAGCTGCACAGGACATGGAAATTAATACGCAGCTGAGAAAATCCCAGAAGTTTAAACAGGGATAAACGCCTTCATGTTGATGGGAGAAATGATTAAGTTGAAGATCTGATTAAATATTAACTGGACTCATGCAAGATTGTTGTGTAATATTTCCAGTAACATTAAATAGAACCTGCAGAGAACATGAGATCATAAATAGATAGCTAATTTAACCTCTGCCACAGCATTTAAAATCAGATTCCCCCACAGGCCGAGCGTCGCCGTCAGGACTGACAATCACTTCATGCGTCTGACATGTGATGGAGGGAGCAGCCCAAAGAGGGATCCAAAAAAAAAACAAACCAGTGAATCAAAGCCTGAAAGAAGACAGTTTAAACGCCCAAACAGGAAAGCTTAGAAAATTAATCTTTACAGCTGAGACTTTAAAATGATTAACGCAATAAGATTTTTATGCGTTTCTGGTACAGCCATGAAGAAAGAAAAAATAACAGATGAAAGAAAAGGAAATGTAAGAAAAGAATGAAGCAGAAAAGAAAAAGAATGAAGGACAAGAGAACAAAAGTGAAAATGAAAACACATTTTAAAAAAGAAAGCATTTTAAGAAACAGGTTAAATATGGAGCAGCGTATAAAACACTGAATTTGATGCTGGTCTCATTTTTTCTTGCTCCCTCTGTGAAGTTGTAGATATATGCAGGGACAGCTGTTGTTCCACCTAAAAATATCCCACAATCTGTTGTGAATGGTGGAAAAAACAAGTCCTGCAGGAAGCTCCCTGTGGGGGAAACCTGCCAAAAGTGCTCAAAGAAATCAATTTACACCCAAGAGAGGCTCGTTCAGAAACAAATCAGGCAGCCGTTTTAATCATTTCAAGATTTACATTTAAATAAACAGTCTGGGATTTTTTCTTAAGGTTGCCAGATTATCCACTGGTACATTAAAATATGTCGAGGCTGCAGAATATTTACAGCAAATATAAACATTATCATTGCTTTATATTCATGAGATAAAACGAAGTCAATAGGCTTCATTATAAAAACTCTTTACAAAATATGAAGATGTGCACCATAAGTGCAAGAAAGAGGGAGACCTGCTACTTTATCTTTAAAATAAAAACATTAAAACTATTTGATTTGCATGCAAACTACAGGCGGCGTTTATCATAAAGGTTTCTAAGCTTCATAAACATAAAATCAGTCCAGTAACTGGAAGAGTTTGTGTGTATTTAATTTTTCCTGGTCAAGGCAAGAGTCTCTGCAGTAAAGAGAAAACTAATTTATACCCCCAAAAATGAGGAGGAGCAACCAGTTAAAAAAAAACAAAAAAACTTCCTGAACTCAATAAATGCAGGTTTAATTAGGTTGTACATTCTTAGTTTCTTGAAACAGATTTTCAAACAATATTCATTGTTTTAATAGAGACCCAAAACAATTAAGATAAAGGAGCATTTAGTGGTTAAATGCAATTTAGAAACCAAGATTATCACATTTTTATATGGTCAGAGTTAAAATATCTTACAAAAAGCTTCAGAGCCGATAAAGACAGGACCAAGAACACAGCCTTGAGGAATCCCTCATGTAACTGTCAATGCAGCTGTTCTGTTCAGTGGACAACAGGTGGAAACGCGCAGAAAACTCCAAAACACAAACATAAAAACAAAAAATGTAGCACAGAAATATAAGATATGACTTAAATTTCACTCTTCTTGAAATTGGGCCTCTGTCTCTTTCTGAAGCCATCAGCCCTTTCACAACGTTTCTACTAGCGTTGCTCTAAGGACAGCAGATGTTGCTGCTGGCTAGTCTGAAGGAGCTCAGTGGGGGAGGAGCTATCTCCTTGAAGGCGGGGCTAGGTCCAACCAGGCTGGAAATTATTTCTCAAAAACTCCAATAACGTAAAGTTGATTTTATTCGACACTGTCCATTTAAGATTTTATAGTTGCTGTTCAGCGTCACTGTGTGCAATAGACAAATACGTTATTGTTAAACATTACATGCCAATGTAATCTGTTGATTTTTCTATGGTAGGAATGCAATAAACGTAAAAACTCAGGCAGATGTCAGGAGAAAATCAGTTTTCAGGGAAGTGAGGAGGAAATATAAAACAGGTTTCTGTATGTTTTTCTTCAGAGAGACAAAGGTCAGATTAATATATCATAAACGTTTTAGCTTTCAGCAACCAATTTTGAGCCAGGCTCCCTGGACGGCTGCTGGGAGGGAAAGCGGTTTCGCCCGGCGAACAGCGGAGACGTGGCGGACGCCTGGCCCGATGGCGACCCGAGAGGAGCTGATCAATAATTCAGAGTCAATATTCTGCTGGTTTGGACCGTCCGGCCAACCGGACCGCAGGTTCTGAACGGCTGGAACATTAATATTCATCTACTGCATGTTTACCAGACCGCAGTTACTAGCTGAATCATTAGATTCAAATAATGTTTCTGTTAAAGTTTCATCATCTGAAGCTCAGTTTGACCTGGTGAAAGATTAAACCTGATTATAATCTGGGTTAAGGAAGGAAGCAGTAAGAGGAGGATTTGGAATATTGTTTTTTTTTTTCCCCATGATATTTAACAAGAATTTTATTTTATTTGTACAAACCAAACATTGTTGCATGTAAACATCTAATTTTTACTTAACAGTAAAATATATTTTTATCACTCGATTCCTCACTAAATGTTTATTGAACAGAAATTTTATTCCAGTTTTGTGTTTTAGTGTTAATTTCTGCAGTAAAAGAAACACCATAAGATTAAAAACATACAAGAAAATCAGGAAAAAGTTTTCTAATAAAAACAAAATATTGAAATGGATCAGAGGATAAAAACGTCATAAAATAAATAAATCACAAGTTGAGGTTGATATGAAAGCGAAAAAGGCTTTTTACTAAGATCAGCCTGTTTATTCCTGGTACAAGATGTATGAAATACCTGACTGAGCATAAAGTAGAAAATTAGTTTTAGAAACTGCAAGTGTAAACACAGCGAGCGGAGATTATAAATCAGCATTATTTAAATAATATCCCTCAGGAGAGAAAATTTCACTTATTGGCTTTTTTTGGTAATTCTATTAAAATGTAAGCAAGGACAAGGAGGAGGGAAATTACACAGAAAGATCAGAACATCCGTCACTGTCAAAGTAAAAACTGGAGCTGCGACTTCAAGGACTTTGCAGAGGAAGAGGAGGAGGAAGAGGTAAAGATGCTGAAGAATCACTGAAAAATCTATGAGTGAAACAATTTCTCACCAAGAAGAAGGACAAACAGGAGGAACAAGAACGTCTGAATCAAGCTGCTCATGTCCTCTGTAAGGTACAGTGGAGGCTCTGTGATGCTGCGGGCCTAGTTAAAGTCTAAAGGGATCCTGGTTGTGGCCAGATTGGCTTTGAGTCAGAAGCAGTTTTTAAATCATACTTTGTATGAAATTAAAATGAAATCATAACTAAAAACTTTAAATACTTCAGTAGTAAAAGACATTTTCCATTTCTGAACATTTTATTGATTTCATCAGATCCATTTACTGGAGGCTAAATTTCTTTAGTAGTGATCAGGGCCACAAAAGTTATTCCAAGGACCGCAAAGCGGCCCGAGTGCCATTTGTTTAGCCACGCCTGCTCTGTGTTGAACCTCTGATTTAACTAGTTTGCAGAAAAGACGTCAGCACTCACCAGAAACACCCTGTAGGCGTCCTTCCTGGTGACGGGGCCCCAGCAGGCGTCCGTATCGTTGTACTTCACACTGCCGGCGCTGCAGGAGTGATTCCCGCTGCGTAAACAAAACAAACCTTTATTTCTGTCTGGACAATAATCTAGAAACAAAATGGAGTTTGAATTGAAAATGGCAATAAAATGCAATTTCAGATTTCGCAGTTAATTAAAAACTTGAATCTAGTCCCAACCAGCGACTAGATTAGCTGAATTTATGCATTTCATTCATAAAAAAAAGGGTGAGGAAGTGCAGTACCACGCCTGAGCTCAGGGGGCGCTGTGTCACACTGAATGTGTTGGACCCGAGTTAAGTTGCCTCCCCACCCTCTTTAAATGTGACATTTGATGTCAAACGTTGTGCTGAGTTTGTGTCGCCATCATTTAACAATGTTTCCAGAGGTCATGAAAGGTCAACCAGCCCCCCCCCCGTCAACCAACTCAACTATTGTTTGTGCTGCTTTTGCTCTGGAGACGTTAAAAGTTTAAACGTTACAAGGTCGAGAGATTAGTTGCAAAAATAATCAGCCAAAGAACATTGACATCTTAAATCAAATATGACTTTGCACAAATATTTTTCATTTTTCTTGCCGTTATATTGTTGAATTGGTTAAGACATGATTGAAAGCTTTAAGGTTAAAACTGAGATATGAGCTTCTGTATTGGATTTTGGATATTTGTCTCTTAACTAAATAAAATATCCTATTTTTAGTTTTGTAATAAAATCCTTTCTGGAGGCTGCAGAGGAGAGCGGGTCTGCAGGCATCTGGAAACGAAGCTTTATTGTTTCAGTCTCAGGTCAGGAGGTCACGCCAAGGGGAAACAAACGAGCAGGAGTCTCACCAGGCGACCTCCATGAGCGAAATGGGCACGGCGGCGGCGTAGATGGCCAGGTCGCCGTACAGGTAGACGATGATGCAGATGTAGAACATGTTGACTCCGACTGAAACAGAGGATGAAGACGCGATTCATTAAGAAACACGAGATGAAGAGGCGACAAACAAACACATTCTTCATTCGCGGCAACCGTCCAAACGCGCCGCCATGATTGATGGCTGACTGTCAAACATCTGCATCAATTTTAGAGCAGCGTCCCTCCATTTGAGGCAGCCTCTAGGCGCCAGGCACATCTTTTATGTCTAATGAGGATATTAATGGATTAATTATTACCCTAATTAGTCAAGAGCAAAAACGCCAGCTTTAATTTCTCTGTTCTCTCCCACAATGATCGACAAATTTCACCAGCAGAAACATCCAAAACGTGCTGCACATCCATCATCCTCTGCACCATAAACGAGGGGTCAGATAATTCATTTCTGCCCAAGACAGAGTGTAGGGTCCATTAAAAAAAACTGAAGCCGGACAGATTTACAGCTTCTGACCACAGATTCTTAAAAAACCTAAAGAGTACAGCTAATGGCTAAATCAAGTTCAAAAAGATTTAAAACTGAATTTAGTTCTTAAAACTTATTTCAGGAGGTTGGAGAATCTTCTAGACTTCCTGAAACCATGTCGGCGAGCGCCCCCTAGTGGTCCAAAAGGTACTGCGTGTAAATGACTATTTGCCGTGAGGTGAAGGTGCGACACTACAGCTACCTTACAAGTTAGAGCTTAAAAATAATGGATAAGTGGGTGAAACTGGATCACTCAAAAGAAAAAAAACGATACTGCTTGAAAGAAAAACACCAGTTATATGATCAGACCTACAGAGAATATTGATGTTTGCTAGCGACTCCATTGTTTTGAACAAGTCTTTGCTGTGACCGAGTCTCAGTTGGAGAGAACTGCATTTGCTTTCTAATAATGTGCATAATGCAAGTAATCAGCTATTGGTATTTTTAATTTAATCTGCAAATCCAATAAGTGATCATTTTTATTTTTTATTATGCAGAGCAAAACTTGTTTCTGCCAAAGAAACTCAAGTCTGTTTTTTTTATTATGCTTCTAAATTACAAAATAGCCCAAAAATGTTATTAATGCCCCAAACAATAAATAGCAACTTTGTTTTTTTTAATTATTTCCATGTGTTTGACATTAATGGAAAATTGAGAATCCACACTAAGAATCTGTAAATGACTCAAAATAGATTTGTTTGTCGTGGCCAGTCACATTTACTAAACAATGTAGATGAACAAAGAAAATAAGTGAGTTAATATTTTAATTTCAGGTATTATATATATTAAGATGTTGCATTAATGTGGGGCAAGTTCGAGTTGGGAGATCTGAGAGTTTCTTAAATTGAAAAAGTTGGAGAACTTTTTCCTCGACCAGTGCAGTTTGTTTTTATGGTTACAGAAATATATTTTAAATAGTCCATTGATTAAAAACAAATTACATTCATCACATTCTATACTTAGTTTTGTTAGCTTGAAATGTAAAAATGCACTTTCAAAACACTTATTGTCTCAAACCAAACAGCTCCAACATTTCCAGGTTTTATGTTCAGGACGGTTTTAAAGAAATGATGTTTCACACATTCATTTAGAAATGATCGCGATAAATATTTATCAAGTTGAATTCTCAGCTGCATGTTTGTTTGGTTAACCATCAACACATTAATCTGCAGCCAAACAAACCAGATTTTAAATCACATTTAACTGTTTTCATAACAGTTAAATCAGACAAACTCAAACAGATAAATCTGTAAGAGGTAATAAATCAAACTGTTCCACTCATGATTGAACTCAGGCCTGTTTGTGTTGATAGTCGGACTATAAAGTTTTATCTGTAAATAAAAGCCTATTTTATTTATCCATATTTTTGTCATGTTGACACTTTGCACACATGTTTTGCACAAACTTTAGTGTAAATATAGTTGCAATGCCATTTATGATTTTACTTAGAAAATGGGGCTGAAATGTGAACTTCTGGAAGATTTAAGCTATGCCCAGCCTTCAACACATCACCTGCAGACAGAGCAGGAAGTCCTGGTCTCTGCTCCGCCTGTCAGTAAGTGATGGCGTGACCGCGGGGGACGCAGACTTTCACAAGACTGTAACTAATATCACCCAATTACCCAGAGCCACAGGCAAAAACGCAGCGAAATGAGTCTTCGTGTAGCGGCGGCGCTTCATGCAGCTGTGGGAAGCATTAGCATCCATCAGCACATTACCTCTGACCGGACTGACAGCGGACATGACGGCCTGTCGGTTCGGGGAGAACAAACGCTAGGCTACATTTGGTCAAACACAGCAGAGAAAGACCGAGCTGAGAAAACATGCAACTGCAAAACTAATGAAGGTAATTTATAAACTGATTTGATTTCACAGCTGATGGTTTGATTGGTGATCAGAGTTACAATATTTGCTGTATTTTCAGCTGCTGTGGTTTGCTTTCACACGACAGTCAAACCAACTTAATGTGATTTAACCCAATAATCTAATTTTAAAAATTTGAGAAAAGACAAAGAAAACCTTGATGAAAAGTTTGTATCAAGTCAACCGCATGAGGACAAGCTGCTGCATCCAAAGCGCACAAAGGCTGCAGCTCCTTCCTCCCAGCAGCTGTTAAAACATTTACAGTCCTGCTGTTAGACACAGCTTTTCCAGTCCTAATCTGTTTTTACACAAATTTACAATTTAGTCAGTTTTTTCTAATTACTTTATTCATATATTCATTCTTTCTGCTGTACATTTATACTGTTCCAGAGTTTGTTACCAATTGTAGTTTTAATGCTCAGATAGATTCGCTCATTTTGTTCGTTTTTAAATTTAACCGTTTTGGACTGGAGTTTACCGTTTTCTTTACAACTACATTTATGTTGTAATTTTGCCCCAACTATAATATTTTTACTCTACATTTTCTATTTCTGTGTGAATCTATTTACTTTGCGTGTTGAACAGAAATGTTCTTATTGTGGGACATTCATTTGCACAATTTTCTGAACTAGTTTTTTTTTCTAATGTAAATTTTTACTGTTCATTCTTTTAATCTTATTTGTCTTTTTATTTACAAGTTGAGGGACAATGTGGGATATTTTTATTCTATTAAAATATTCCCATCATTAACAAGCTGGAGCCATATTTGATTTGCGTCTCTAAGTCATAAATTAAGCCTTCATCAAGCGGACTCTTTCCTGGAAATGCACTCTGAATATTGATCAGTTTGACCGCAACAAGTCTTTACGCAACACTGAAATTAAATGATGACACTGGGAACAAAACTGATGTAAACTTGACTATTTAGCTTCCAAACCGCTTGGATATTCATCTCCTCACAACAATGAGATTTAATCCAAAACCACTTAAGTACAAGAATAGATGTGTTCATGTTTGACTCTAATTAGACAGAAGCCCGTTTTACTGCAGATTGAATTAGTATTCGTAGCCATGGTCCTGCATATGTCGGGGCGGGGGTGAGCGGCTTACGTTGGAGAAACAATCGTGATGTTTGCACAGCCAACGCGTCTTATCACACAGGTAAAGAACAGCAGAGACAAGATGCTGACGCAAGGACAGCCCCTCTCTGTGACTTTCCCAAAGTCGTCTTCTAATCAACTTTCAAATCATCGATGTGAAGGTTAAAGCAGCTGCTGCTACAGTGCTGCAGATAAGCTGGCCCCCCATCAACATTCCTGTCAGTGGCTGCAGGTCGGGCTGATACGAAATCCATGGACTTACTCCAACAGAACCGCCGCTGCTGCCACGTCAATTTCTACATCAAATGTCCTCCAAGCGTCGCTCTGCAGCAGCAGGGGAAAAGCTTTTTAATTGCTGTAAAGGTGCAGGACTGATAGGCAGAACGGAGTGGAGAGGTGGTGTTGCACTTGTTTAATGTTGTGGAAATGCAACCTGGCGTAATGAACTTGCTTGCATTCATTCTGCTCAATTACCTCAGTGAAGAATCTATATCTTCCTGTGAGAACAGTTTCCGTCTGCAGCACTTTGTGAGCAGGTACACCTGCTTGATTGCTCATTAACAATTGAAGGAGACAGCCAATCACCTGGCAGAAACTTGATGCATGTTGAAGTTCAAAGTGAGCATCAGAAAGAGGATTTAAATCCCTTTGAATAAGACATTTAAGCACCACAGCCTACATCTGGGTTTGCCCCTATACAGAAAAACCCAAAATCTTGTCACATATTTTTGGTCTTTAGTGCAAATATCTTAGTACAATTAAATTAAGACTACTAACTTACAAGTAACTTTTCAGCAAGAAACAAGAGCTGGTTTTGAGTCAATTATTTCTCAATTTTGATGAAAGGATTTCATTGGCAGATTTAACTTATAGCAAGACATTTTTTCCATAATATAAGTAAAGTAATCTGTACTCAGTACCTACCTGTATGTTAGTTTTGCCTTATTTCAAGTTTCGAGACTAGAAACCAGAACAAAAATACTTAAGATTTGGCATTTTGCAGTGCATTAGAAGTCTGGCGGGCCACCAGGCTGACTGGCGTTAGTTTATTTTTGATAAGACGAGTTAAGCTAGGCTTACGTAAACGAAATCAGTAATCTGTAGTAGACAATGATTGTTTTAGCACCGTCAATCAACCTCTTCTAAACATGCCAATGGTGGCAAAAATTACAGAAAAACCGTTTAATCAGCCGTCACCACTAGCTATGCAAACTCGCCTTAGCAGTCATGAAATGCTATGCTAGCTGCAGTGTAGCAGAAAGCAAGGAGAAGTGATCGACAGCGCTAAAACCCGCCTCCTGGCTCTGAGTGGTTGTTGAAGGCAGATTTTTTTTATTTTACAAATTACATCTCATACTATCCTGTCACCATGGTGACAGTTTCAACAAATGTGTCACTTATGCTGCAGCTTTTAGTGATTAAATGAAAAATCTGCAGAATGTGCCAAATTTCTTTTATCCAATCATTAGTTTCAGCGCTTCTTATTTTCCACTGTTTTGTAGAAAAAGGCAACCAGATCCACCACAATATCATCCAAGTCTGACAGCAAAATCACCAAAAAATCCACAGCTTGTGTTTGGATCATGAATTCGAGGCAGACGGTGACAAACATGAAGTAGTTTCTTCATTTTCTCCGGTCAGCATGTGCCTGTATAATTCATTTCTGATTACAGTCAGCTTTCCCATCATGTCGAAGGAGAGACGCTGGGAGAAAAGTCATTTCTTCATCACCAATCGATACCTCCACGCGTAACTCTCACGTCTGAGTGAAAAACCAGCAAGGGGCTTCTCTGGATCATTTTCTGCAGCTCCTCAAAGCCGAGTGACAAGCGAGCGGCTGCAGCTTCAACAGCACGACCTGCTTGATGGCATGCAAGAGTGCAATAGTGTGTGTGTGACTGCGTGTGTGGCAAGTGCTCCCCCTGCTGGTGAACAGCTGCAGGACAACATCCCAGCACAGATGTCAGAGCTTTGACCTTTTGCTGTTCTTTTATTCCTGCAAGAGGGACCCTGCAGACGCCGAGTCGCACGCATAAAGCTGCTTAAGGTGAGCAGGAGGGCGCTGTGCATGCCAACAGAGCAACGCACCGACAGAGCTGCAGGGATCGCTCTGCAAGCTTCAAGGTGATTCTGACTCCAGCTCACATCAGACAGAAGAAGCTTCACAGCCATGCAGGTATTTACCAGAGTCCAGGTAAAACCGAAGCAATACCTCCTGACTGCAAAAACAAAATCTTACCAAATGTTTTTAGGCTAGATTCTAGTGCAGATATTTTAGTATTCTCAAAGACTTAAGACATGCTTGTTTTAAGATAATTCCTTAAATTAAAAAGTTCCAGTTCCTTTAAATGTTTATTTCACATATAACATTGGGACAAATGTCTCGTTATAAGTAAAATAATCTCCCAATGGAGGAAGTACTTTTGTAGATGGAAATTCAAAAGATTGTCAATATCTGAAATTCATAATTTTCTAAGTTTCTGGTAGAAACTTTTTGATGTTAATCTAAAAATGTAATTTTTTTAAATAGTTTTTCTACAAAATTTCTGAGATTGCTCTCAAATTTCTTTTTTTCACGCGTCTAATACGCCACAGCAGATTTAGCATATTTGCTGTATTAAAAGACAGACATCTAGTTTTCAGTTTTTGTTGGACTTCATTGAATACATTTGCAGGAATAACAGGATTTATTTGGGTCACTTTGTTTCAAAACTATTTTGGCAAATTTTAGAAAGAATAAAAGCAGCTTTGAAAAGCAAAGTTTGCTATTCAGTAAAAGTCTTTGGATAAACTTGGTTTTACCTTTTGCTAAAGCTTTGTAATAAACAAAGACTTATTAGGGCCACAAATGGCCCCCGAGCCACACTTTGGACACCCCTGCCCTATAGTATCAAATCGAGATAGGAATGATGGAAAGTTGGCCACTTGGAGGTAAAAAACAAACAGCCATGCCCCCCAATGCCGCCCACACACACGCTCAGCGCTGACGGGCTCACAAAGGTAATTAGAACCAAAGGCAATTTATCCATATGTAATTACAGCCAATTAAACCGCCAGCAGCCTTCCTTTATAAACGAGCGCCGCTCATAAAAGGTGTAAGGGAAAAAAATCTGATGAACGATCCCACGCAGTCTTCTGACTTGTCCATAAATAATAGACGTGGGTAATGATGATGGCGTCTGTGGCTGATTGAATATCAAGGAGAGAGAGAGAAGAAATTACCTTGTTGAAGAACATGGAGGCCATTTGACCCATCTCGACCCGCTCCACGATGTCGAAGTGATCATGCCCCGACCTCTCTGTGGAAACAAACGTTAGAAACACAAATCAGCAACTTTCTGTGTAATTCAGTTCTTCAGGATGTCGCAATGGTTTTTTTCTGTAAATTATACATTTTTTACCACTTTCTAAAAAGTTGCAATTTTAAGCTTTATTTTACCATAACATGGTCTTAGAGTCTAAAAAAATTACAAAAAGTCATAAAAATGAGAAAAAAAGGGCACAAGAATAAAATCATAAGTCATAATTTTTAGAGAATTAAGTTACATTATGAGAACAAATTTGTACAAAAGTCATAATATTACGAGAATAAAATCAAATCCTAACATTACGGTGCCTTATTGTCGTGGTATTCTGACTTTATCGTTGCTTAATTTCAACTTTATTCACCTGGAATGGATCTCAGTGGGGCCAGTTCAAACGGCTCATTTACCAAACACTAAAATTTTTAACTTCATGCCAAAAATGCCCGAGTTTTTTTTTTTTTTGGAGCACCAGAAACCCAAACGGAAGAACAAAAAATGTGATCCACTTTAAAATACATCCACAACGTGACAGTTAGACATCGGAGTAATAATTTCTCACGTCCTCTGTCATTGTGGCTTCTAGAAAACAGGAATAATTCTGGCGACTAACTGACCTGAAACAGGAAACGTTTAGTCATTTCAATTCATACAGCGAGAAGAAAAATGGAGCTCTAAACTCCTGGTTTGAAAACATTATGGATTGTATCTTATTTACATCAGTGAATTTAAACATAACTGAAAGTTGTTTTTTTAAGCAATCTGTTAAATAATTTATCTCCCATTACAGCAGTGGTGTCCAAACTCTTTGCCATTACGCTAAAAGGTTTAAATTGTGAATTCGCGCCATTCTTGAATCATCCAGAGGGCCGTAAGTGGCCCCCGGGCCACACTTTGGACATCCCTGCATTAAAGCGATACTCACGGACAGACAGGATGGGCTTCGTTTCCGGTTCCGACCGACCTCGACCCGAATCGTCATCAGAATTGTCAGACGTGGAGTCGCTGTCGTCAGTCTGTGGAGAATAAAACGGTTTTATTCCGCTTTCCTAATTTCACAACAGTCAGATTACAAGCTATTAACTCGCCGTTTATTTCACACAGGCGCAAACATCTGGAAATTACCGGCAGCAGCTGGGAAGTGCTGCGGAGGCGCTCGAAACCAGAGTCTCTGCAGATTAATGCCAATTAACCGCCAATGACGATGAAAATTTGTGAGCATCATGAGCCGAATTAAAGCAGAGCAGATGAAGATTGACAGCAGATAACAGGAAACGGCAGGCAGAGGAAACAAAGTCAAACTCCAGTTTTCAGGAGGGAAAAGTCCAGTCACAGAAACCAGTGATTATTAAACTCATCAATAGGCATTGAATTTATTGGTCAGCGCTTTACTTATTATGGTTCAAAAGCAAACAGGTGGGGTTTTTAAGTCTTGATTCAAACCAGTGTTTCCTTCTGCCACATCTGGATCGAATCCGTGCCGATTAACGGGCTTCTGCAGGACTTGGTCACACAATCATATGAATCAGCTGTTCTGGATTAGAGGCACATCTAAAAACATGCACAGCAGGGGGCCTGAGGACTGGAACTGAGAAGCACTGATTTAAAGGAACCGTGTTTCAGCTGCTGTTCAGTTTTCTGGAAGTTTGTTCCAGATTTGTGAAAGAGAATCGAGATCTGATATTGAAATTAGTGGAACTTGATTAAAATCTTTTAGTTAAGTTAATCACATGGTCTATAATTAATGGAAAACCTAATAAGCAGATTTTCAGTTAGAATATGGAAAAATTTAATCTTTCAAGTTTTCAAATTAAAAGCATTCATTCTTTTCCCATTTGTTTCAAAAAACTTGAAAAATCAAATGTTTGCATCATTTTCTTTTACATTTGGTACCAATGGATAATCATAATCACTTTGTTTACCAACTCCTACACAACCAATCATGTCATGTTTGGTAAATATTAAACTTATGATATGATGGGACTCGATTACATATTTTAATCAATTAAATTGCAGTCTAATTGGAAAGGGCAACATTTTCATTTCAAATAACTTTTGCTGCTAAATTGACTAAATGAACATATGAGCTCAAAGATATTTTTAATCTTTTAGTTATTTTTCACTATAATGCCGTTTCCCTCTATTAGGGGAAACAGCCGAGTTGTCATTTTTCCTCTGTCCACTCCAAAGTTCTGCTCTTTGTTTCCCTGAGGTCATCTTGCCCAACTCCCTTCAGGTTTCAGCTCAGGAGTTACGACCCTGCAGATGAAAAGCCGGGGCCTCGGCGAGCTCCGAACGCTCGGCCTTTGATTCATAGCCGCGCCATTTTCCTCCCACATAATGGAAAACAACGGAGGAGTAAAACTGGGAATGTTTGCCGCTCAACACCCTTCATTTCTCTTTGCTTGAGTGAAGCCCATCATCATCACTGGGCACTTTATTCTTCTACAGTTGAATTGCTTTTACCTTTTATTAGGCTGTAACATGAGGGAGAGAATATTAGGAGTTGTTCACATGATTTAAACAGCTAGAAATGTCTTAGAGACAAACTCATAAAATTTGCAAAGACAAGATGTTTGTTTCGTTGAACTGGAGCAGCTTAAATCTGTACTGGTGAATTCACACCAGTTCAGTTTGCTTTAGTTAAAGTCCATTTGGTTTGTCCAGAAAGCCCGGTTCAGTGGAGAGCTGTGGATAATCTGGTCCGCCTGAAAACCTCAGCATACGTTCGGTTGAAGAGCTCAAATGTACATGTGAACGCCAATTACTGGTCCATAAATTGTTCCAGATATAACTGCATTTATTTTAATTATTGTTTTGAGCCAATTTTCATTTAATTGACAACGGCATTAAAATGCAAGTTCGCTCCCTCAAAGATCAATAGACACATTTTAAAAGGCTAAAATAAAAAAATGTCAAACAGAAAAGCATTCAAAACAAAATGGATTATAAAGTGTTCACAAACAAACTCTCCTTTCAAAAACTATCAAAATTCTCAAGCTCATCTTTCTGGAGACCGCTCCAAAAGCAGGAAGTAAACTACAACCCAGGGCATTCTGGGTAAATGCAACCAAAACATGCTAGGCTAATGCTAGCAGAAGAAACCACAAAACTTTTGTTTGCTTTTTGTGAAGAAAGTTATGCTCAGTTATTCAGAGGTTTCAATGTCATTTCCTTCACAGCGCCCCCACAGGCCAGGAGGGCAACAGATTTTCAAAGGGTTTGGTTTATTTGACTCATTGAACCACAACAGTTGGAAATTTAACAAATTATCCATTTTTGATCAAACCAAATGTCCAAACATAACCCTAAATAAGAGCTGTAGAGATGCAATTTGGTTCAGATCAAAATCCAGACTTTTCGAATCACCAACTGTGTTTTAAATACACTTTTCTGATTCATCACGTCGCTGAATTATCATACCTCTTCCTGCTCCCTTCTCTTCCAACGCAGCTGAGCATTGGCTGCTGCCATCGCCTCGATCACAAAAGTGGTTGTCATATAGCTGAAGAATCAAAGGAAAGATGCAACAGATTAAAAAAAAAAAAAAACTGCATTTCAAAACAGACTCCAGGGAATGACTCTAGACTTTTGCACAGAATTTCAGAGCTTTAAGTAATATGATACAAAGACTTCCCTGAAATTATCTAAATAACCGTATTAAAATGACTAATTGTTTCAGACCACATTTCTGCATAATCATAAAACTGCTGTTTCTTTAAGCTAAATTTATGTTTGTCATTTTTCTGACTGAATCACTTATTTTTCAAGCCTGTTTATTCTGAAGACGCCTTTTTGGTTCACTAAAGAAAAGCAGCATGAATGATTCTGCATCTGCTGCATCATTAAAGCCAGAATAATCTACTCTGCAGGGAGCAGAAAAGCAATAATGTTTGGAGAAAACACACAAACATGTCAGCGCAGTAGAGGTGGAAATGAGTTTAACTCCCGGCAGACTCACCTCATGAATGCTAAAAAGACGATGAGCGACAGGCTGACCACCCAACCGGCTGCAGCGAAGGCTTTCGGCATGGTCAGGGCTCCTGTTCCCACAATCAGGTTGAACATGTACACCAGCCCCACCTACAGGCCAAACAAGGCATGACGGCCATTAATCCACAGAGACTGAACTGCAGCTTTAATTTAACTCGTTAAAATCCAACATTTCATTTGAAGACATTTATTCCAGGGGTGAGAATATCTGTTCAACAAAAACAGAATTATTAGCACCTCTAAGTTAATTTGCTCAAGTTACAAGGTCGGATATTTAAACAATATATTGCAAAAACAAAATCTCACCAGGTATTTTTGTCTAGTTTCTAGTGCAAATACCTTAGTACTCTTGAAATCAGAGAAAACTCACTTACAAGTGAAATAAAGATTTATTGTTTAAAACAATAAATCTTTAATGTTGATGAAAAAGTTCTAGTAGAGATTTTACTCAAAATGAGGGAAAAATGTCTTGTTAAAAGTGAAATAATCTGCCAGTGGAAGATGTATTCAGTCAGTATCAATATTAAGCAGTTACTGACTCAGTTCTTTCTGAGTCAGTGTTATTTTATGTGTACTAAAACATTTGGACTGGAACCTAAAGCAAATATTTGTTAAAGCTTTGTGTTTTTGCAGTCCTGACACCCTGCAGGTTTTCAGTGGCTGCTGAACCCGTTTCAGAGTCAACAGTGCCATGCAGTCCAACAAGGTTTTCATATTCATTTCAACTTTGACATTAGGTCAACTCATAGGAGGAATTATTGAGATAAGCCATTTTTTAAGGTTGTTTTCTGTAATTTGTAATTTTTAAAAGGAAAAAGGAGAGATTAAAATCAGAAACCAAATCTGGTATTAAACATTTTAAATAAATATTCTTCTACTTCCAAACATTTGTGATGGTGGTTCTGTTACAAAAAGATACAACTCTAAAATTACAGGGTGAATCTTTCAGTGAGGGATGAAGCTGCTGCAATAAAATATGAATTTATTAAGAGTGCATTTTGCTTCATGATGACCAAAGACATCTCCTCAGGAAGAAAACTGAACGATCCGATAAGATTGCTCAATAATTCAGAGGTTTCGCTTCCAGAGAAACCATCTGAGTGAGCCCATCAAGTCATGCTGATGTAAGCAAAACCAGAGACCAACGGCGTGAGCTGTCAAACATGAGAGCAGACCACACACAGAAGCGCGGTGCATGCTGATAAAATAAAGAGGATGTGTGCATTTTGGTTCCTTATTAGCAGCTTTTTAATGAGCCATCTCCAGAAGAAAAAACGATTAGCATGTGATTCAATAGAGCATTTACAAGCTGATGAAATCTTCAGGTGGGTTTTCAAATCAGGGAATTTAGACCATCAGATATTTGTTTTCAGAAATGTCCTGAGTGATACTCACAAATGGAGAGTAGGGTTCGCCGGTTTCTGTGATTCCACCTGCCATGTTTGCAGCAATCCTCACCTGAACAGATGGAAATATTGCAAATTAACCCAATTATTGAAATCAACTAGTTTAGTAACCAATTAATTGTTAACTGGAGCATACAGACTCATTTTGCAGAACAACAAAATAGTCAGAGCAGATATTAGGTCAAAACTGTGCAAAGAAATAAACATTTTCCATTTAAGATGAAAATCATTTTTGTCTGCAAGTGTGTTTCACTCAGTACTCCAAGTGAAAGTTTTACCTTCACCTGGTTCAAATTAAGTAACAAAAACTACTATAAAGCACAATTAGCTGCCCAATTATTAATCAAAAACACATACAATAGTAGACAGTATTTTTTTAGCTGAATTTGCATCATTCGCTACAAATAATCAAGCATAGACTACAGAATTGCAACGATTTTGTATCTTAGGCAGTAAAATATTTTTATTTAAAAAAGAAACTGAGCTTTTTGCTCATTTCCAATATTCTGTAAAAAAAAAAAAAAAAGTCTAAAGTGGTTCAATAAAAAAAAAAAAACTGCAGAATGTGCCAAACTTAACATTAATTGTCAAAATAATAAATTACTTAAATCATTTGTCAAATAAACATTTTCTGCTCACAGAGATTTGAGTTTAGAAGATGATCCTCAAGTCAGAATTTATTGTGATTTCCTTCAATTATCCAAACCCTCCCGTTAGTCAGATTGTGGTAAAACGCTACATGAATGTTTGACTGGCCTTTTTGGGAACTTTATGCAGAGTTAATTTAAATTAGTCGGTTTTCTGCACTGACTCAGCTTTAAGCACGGTGATGAAATTTTCCAACCAGTTTAAGCTTAAAATATTTTGTTTTCATACCAGTTTGGATACCATTGTTGTCCTGCTGCAGAACCAGTTTCAAGTTAGTTGTAAATGGTAGAAAAAAATATGATTTGTGAACAAGAATATATATGATATTCACAAATGGATCAGCTCAACCTGTCCAGCTGCTATAAGTTTATTGCACTAAAATGGCAAATAAAATGTCATTTTCTACTTTTCTGTTTATGTAGTTAAAATGGCCGGATTTCAAAGGATGTGGTCAGTTTTGGTGTCCAATCCACAAAAAAAAATTTTACTAATCCAAATTAGTTTATTAATAAGTAGTTTTATGTTTCATTCAATATGCATAGTAGTTTAATGCAGCTCCAGGGAAATATCTCCATTTTGTTCTCAAAAAATGTTTAGATTCACAAACTATCCCAAAATAGCGATACAACTCACCTGATATGGACCTATGAGTTTTATATATAGCACAATGTTTGCAAACCACGCACTGATAAATTAAATAAAAATATCAGATGTCCCTGTGGCCCAGCGCCAAACTCTTATCTTAATTTGAATGTTTTACAATCAAACTACTATATAAAACTGACAGAAATATGAATTATTTTTGTTTTTATGTGTTTGCAGTCATTTCTATGGACTTTCCTCTGGGAAAACATGTTTAACTGTTTTGATGCCGCTAGCAGCAAAGCGAAGAGCGAAAAGGTAAAACCCTCACAGTTCTTATAATTAGTTGCTTTCAAATAAAACCTGATTTATTTCAGGTTATTCTGCAGGTGTCTTCACTGGAATCAACACAAACAGAAGGTAAACAGACTCACCTCCAGTCTTCTAGCTGAGTTAGCTGCTAGGCTAGCACAAGCTCCGAGCGGTAACTTCTTGCCGGCAAACCCAATAAACGTTCCCAACCAGCTGCTGCCAACATGAGCCGCTCCGCTCTGAAACTGAGGGGAAACACCGACAAGAAGCGCAGATAAAATCACATCCTCACGGACTGATAAGGCTGTGAAATTGACCACAGCTGCGCACCTGTCACAGCAATCAGCTGACCCACTTCCGCATCACCCCAACTTCCGGCGAGCATTTCCAAAATAAAAGCAACTCAATGTACTCAGCAGTCACCAGACTGTAAAATAAGGTTTTTACCTTATACCTAAATGTTTGAAATAATTGTTATTATTTTAATTCACTACTTATTCTTTTAAAGGAAATTTGTACATTCTGACAAGTTTCTACTTTACAGAAATTTTAAAGAACCACGATCAATTTCTGGTTTATATTTTAAGATAAATAAAATATAAAACAAAAATAGATTAAAAAACATTATTGTCATTCTGTTGCAGAAATTCAATTCATATTCAACTATTCCATGTAGAAACTGAATAAAAAAACCTGCTAAAACTGCAGTGGTGTCAAACTCCAGTCCTCAAGAGCCGGCGTCCTGCAACTTTTAGATGTGCCTCTGCTGCACCACACCTGAATAGAATAATTAGGTCATTAAGGCTCTGGAGAACTGATCTACACAAGGATGAGATAAGCCATTTCATTCCAGTGTTTTGTACCTGTGGCACATCTAAAAACTGCAGGATACCGGTCCTTGAGGACTGGACTTTGATACCTGTGCATTATTAGATGTTAATTTAAAACCATTTGTTGTTTTTATTTTTTAACAACTTGCCATTGCTGCAAACCTTTTGCATACTGGGATTTCACAAATTAAAACTCAATAAGAATAATCTGTCCCTCTCTAGTTTCTGGAGTCATTGGTGTCCAAAGTGAAGAGCGTGGGCCATTTGTGGTCTTTGTAGTGATTTTCTGCAGTCCCCAACTGACGTTTAATAACATACTTATTTGACTTGCAGCTGGGCTGTGAGCTGAAACTATGCATTTGGTTTTCTGTAAATATTGGAGTTCATTGATATGCAACTCTGCATAGTAAAGTTCAGCTTCTATTTTCAGAGAAAGGAAACCATCCCCATCCTTCTTCAGTCTCCATCTGATAGTTGTGGCCCAAACTTCAGCATGCTACATGGTAGCTGCATTTTTTGTCATTTCTTCTAGCAAAGCATGGTCTGTTTTTGGAGGGAATTGCTGCTGGGAAGATTGACAACTGTCCTAATATTTTTTATTTGTAAATAATCTTTCCTTCTAATTTGAGCAGCACCTGATTTTTAAAGCTTGAACTATCAATAGGTTTTGTCCTGGGCCTTTATACATTATTGGAACGTAATGTTTTTCAGTGAAAACTGCATATATTAGTTTTCAGTCAGAACTCTATATAAACTACATGAAAAGATTGTTTAATTAAAAAGCCGCAGGTGTTTTGTTCCTGCTGACCAGCTGCAGCCGAACAAAGAAAATATTTGGCTGATCAAACATCCAGAACACACAACCAAAGGAGATTATGTTCCACCATTAAATCCATGCATTGATATTATGTTTGCACTTTTTATTGAGGTGTCTTGATAAATAGCTGGACAGTTTGTAAGGAATCCCTCAGACTGAGTCGTCATGGCAGCTCTGACTGTGACTCTTCTTGCTTTAGCAGGTGAACTTCTGCAGCGTAAACTTTTATATTTAATCATGTTTTAAAGCTTGCTAACTGGGAAAATGTTTCTGGTTTCAGGTGTTTCCTGCAGCCAGGCTTCAGATTGCTCCTATTCTGCTCTGTTGAATCACCTCAAGCTGGATGCGGCAAACAGCGGTCTTCAGATTGAACGTCCTGTGAAAAACTGGAACACAATCACAGAGGTTCAGCTGGAAATGATTCTGGACGGCATTTTAGAGGTGGTGAGTTTTCATCATCTGTCTGTCTTATGCTACTATTTTAAAAGGTTTTCCTTATTTTTAGCTTAGTGGCTTATTAGAATGGAAATAAAATACATTTACTTTTGTACAGTTCTTTTTGCTGAATTTAATTTAATTTGAAAACTGATGTTCAATATAATTCTACCATGCAGTTCTTTTGATTCAACAATTTTGACCCATATGACAAAAAGTTTTGAAAACCCTGGTTTTTATCTAACCCCAAAAGTGAAAATCACACTTTATACTGTTATTATTTATCATACCAAAAAGAAAGCTGCCATGAAAAAGCCGTGAAAATAATGCAGCAGCTCTTAAAATCTGTTTTTGTGTTGAATATTCTTCATATTGTCTTCAGGATGAGAAGCTTCAAACTGTGACAATTCACATTTATGTCAGAACGGTAAGAAAATAAAACATTTTATTGAGTTTTGTTGTCGTATTTTGATTAAACAGTTCAAGTTTTTCCTTTATTTTTATTCTGTTATTTTCCAGTATTGGACTAATGAACATCTGACCTGGAGATCCTCTGAGTTTTGTGGGATAAACAAACTAAACATTCCAGTTTCGATGATCTGGGTTCCAGATATAATCATAGAGGAAGAGTAAGTTACCAAAAAATAAACCAATAAAACATCCGTGGCTCACCAATGTTGTTAGATGTGAATAAGGAGTTGGGCGTCTTCACTTAAAACAGTAAAACTTTTCCATTATTTCATTTCTAACTGGTCAGTTTCTGTCCATGTTTTCTCACAGAGTCTGCAGGAGTTTCAGGAACAGATAAACCAGAGGAGACTAACTCTCCGCTGGATTTAACTGGTGATTCACGGCTGCTGAAATTCATCATGGACAGAACGAAACCTGGTCAAAAAACCCCACAAACACAGAAAAACACGGAAAAGTCCGACAGGCACAGATGGGTTAACATCTTTCAGACCTGTGAAAACACAAAAGTGTTTTCACAGGTTTTTTTATTTAGTCTTTGGAAATTTTACGTTTAGAACCAGTTTCTGAAACTTCTCAGAAAGTTCACTGTTTTAGTCAAATGTCCCAGGAAGGTCAGTCAAAGCTGCACCGGAGATGATTCTGTGGTTCTTCTGCGTTTTGTTTCTCTAATGTAAAATTTCTATTAGTTAAAACAATAAAACATTTCTGCCTTTCGCATGTATGTTTTTGTAAATAAACCTGAATCACCTTGCAGGGTTCCACTTTATGGTCAATAAATACTCACTTTAATGCAATGCAAGTCTTACTGCATTCACACATAATGTGCTTTACTGATGATAATAAAGATTAGGAATACAGAAAACAACAATTAAGTTTATAAATCAAATCTTCAGACCTTTCATTGCTTTATAGACCATCAGAAATATTTTAAAATCCTTTCTTTCACAAAAACCTTATTCTTGGTGACAATCCATCAAAAAACAAACAACAAAAAAAATTTAGTCAAGTTTAATCCTGATGCAACAATTTCTGTCCTTTTGGCATCAAATTTCAGAAACATTTAACAGTCTTAAATGTTCAGACTGTTTACGTCTGAACATTTACATGAATACACTACTCATTTATAAAAGTCATAAACACAGCTTGATTTAACTGATCCAACTGATGTCCAAGGCTTTGTGGAGTGGTCCGTGTCTCCAAATGTATGGAGTCCAGATGACTGAATTTTCTCAATATTCTGACGGTCATAGACTGTTCTTATGCTGTTTCTCTGAGTTATTGTAGCAGAAAATATTGGTTTAAGCAATAAATTGGTTGTATTACCGGAAGCTGAAGCAGCTGCAGCCATATAGGGCGCTGCCATGGTAAATGCATTGGCTCTCAAGTAAATTACAAAGTTTACATTTCATTTGCATAACATTTTATTGTGAGTCAAATAAAGAAAAATAAACTTGTAAAAATGTCATCTGATTTTTAAATTCATGCATATTTTTAAAGAAAAAAAACAGACTGAGCAGTATCCACTGGCAGATATCATTACATGCAGAAGAAAACCGTGCCAAAAATCCAGATAAAAATTCAAAGATCAATCCATCCAACACATATATGGATCACAAATGCTGCAAAGGTCAAAATATATCCAACAAAGAACAGATTATCAATGATTGTGGCCACCCTTCGGTAGCATCTGGGCTTCTTCTGACTGCCAGCTTCCTGTCGAGCGGCCTTCACTTCCTCCAGTATCAGCTTCAGCAGCTCGACATCACCGAGTTTATCCAGATGGAAAAAACTCTGCTCTGGTTTAACTTGTCCATTCTCTTCATTGGCCTCTTTAAATTGTTAAAATATAATTAATCAACATTCATGTAAAAATGTAACTCTAAATACAAATAGTACAGGTTTGTACTCTTTACCTACAACTAGGACTGTTTTTAATGTTTATTTCAGTCATTAGAGATTTGAAACAGACATGCAGATCTCTGATATAAACCCTTCACACCTGATAGGATTCTATCAGGCGAACTGAATTTTCAGCTGCTGTGGTTCATTTTCACACTGCACTGTGTCGAATGGACCAAACCATTTGAGCAACCTGTTCCCCTCCTGGCCTGTGGGGGCGCTGCACCAAGAACCACTGAAGGAAACAACTCAAAAACCTCTGAAGACACTGAGAGCAACTTCCTTCTTCACCAAATGGAAATAAAAATAAAGTGGGGTCAGATTTTAGTGGTATGCTAGCAGTAAATTAGTGAGTTTGTTTTGGTTGAATTTACCCAGAATGCCGTGTGCTATAGTCAAACTCTGGTCCTAGTCCAAACCTCGATCTCAGTTCAGTTTAAATGCATTTATGAACGGCAAGCAGACCAGAGACCGCTCCAAAAGCAGGAAGTGGACTACAGAGTAGGGCATTCTGGGTAACAAACATCTTAGCTTTGCGTTAGCTAGTGGTCTTTAGTCAAAGACAATATAGAAGTCCCACAACCTCTGAACTCTGACCCCACTCCATTTTGTTTCCATTTGGTGAAGAAGGAAGTTGCTCTCAGTGTCTTCAGAGGTTTTCGTGTCATTTCTTCAGTAGTTCTTGGTGCAGCGCCCCCACAGGCCAGGAGGGGAACAGATTGGTTTGACTCAGCAGCTGGAGGTGGAGCAGATGATGGAGTTCTGGTCCCAAATCAAACCGAGTCTACCGGACTATCAGTTGTGAAGACACCGCACTTTTCTCAGAACTTCAATAATGGTCTTATTTGTGTGAATAAATTATTTGTAAACAAATTAATCTATTTTTTAAAAGAAATATTCACTAAGAACATACCTTTCTGAACTTTGATGTCCTTTTTCATGTAAATTTTCTTACTTTCTTTATCACAACAAGGATCCAGATGAAGTAGGAAGCTGACCAGCATGGATTCAAGCACACTGAGCCACACCAAGGTGAACACTGCGACGCAGAGGTTGGCTGGAAAAACAGGCATTTAATACAGCAGTGTTGGCAATAAACCAGTTAATCACACAATAAATTAAAATGAGCTCAACAATTTTCATCTGCATGATTTACTGTCAAAACTAAGGCATCACAAGCTCTCATAGCTTATGTGTAAGTTAGTTCTGTCTAATTTCAAACTCAAGTATAAATACTTTGT
Source organism: Poeciliopsis retropinna (assembly GCA_010277075.1). Taxonomy (NCBI): domain Eukaryota; kingdom Metazoa; phylum Chordata; class Actinopteri; order Cyprinodontiformes; family Poeciliidae; genus Poeciliopsis; species Poeciliopsis retropinna. The sequence goes on along the minus strand of VMRM01000035.1, from coordinate 1,489,268 downwards.
AAAATTTTGTGTTTTTGCAGTGCGGCTGCTACTCACCAATCACCGGCAGGTCGACTTCTGTGGAGGGTAAAATGTCCTTCAGAATCAGCAGTAAGACGGAGATGGACAGGAGCACAGTCACTTTAAAGCCAAACTTTTCACCCGAATCCACAGAGATGAAGAAAGAAGCCAAATCCAGGAACAGTAAATACACCAGCGGGATGATGAAGTTTATGACATAAAGAAACGGTTTTCTCTCCAACGTCACCTGAAAGAAACGCCACCTTGGGGTTAAATGGGCTTACAGAAAATGAACAAACTTTCGTGGATGTATCTTACAATGTAAGAAATCAAGCTGTGATATCTCCGCCCGTTGGTTATGTTACCACTGACTAGTTCGATGTCTTTCAGACCCCATTCCCCCTGCGTGATCATGAACTGCGTGGATCTGACCATCAGAACTGAGTCGTTTGTGGCTGATCCCAGGACCAAGCTGTTCACTGTGCACAGGACAGAAAAACATTTAATTCATCCTCCTGACTCTATCCGGGATACTAATCTGACAGTCTGTGTTCTACCGTCAATGTCCATGGATATAAATGTGATGCTGCAACGTTGCGAATCAAAGGGGAACTTGTAGAGGTTGAAGCGACAGGTGAAGGTCAGCGTCTGGCGGAGGAAGGTGAACATAGAACCGTCGGGATGCACGATGACCCAAGGAGTTTCATGGATGCTGTCACCATCAGAGGCACTGAAGGCAACAGAAGAGGAAGCAACTTTAGACTCAGATAACATCTAATGTTGCATACAATGCTGAGAAAAGCATTTCCCCTTTCACAGTTCTTCTATTTTTGCCTTTGTCACACTTACATGTTTTAGATTGTTAGTTTAATAATATTATCATAAAAGGGAACACAAAAAGCAGTTTTTAAAAAGCCATCCAAATCAACCAGATGCATTGAAAATAGTTTTAATGTCACATAAAATTTTATAACTGCAACTAAAATGCACACATAAACAACAACAGCTGGACTTTGGTGCATAAGTGGGCGAGAGTTGAAGTTAATGGGACAGGATATAGAGAGGAAATGCTGTCCTGGTTGTCAGTTTTATCTTTAGGCAGCAGCTGTTGAATGTACTTAATAAAGTAACTTGTAATCTAACTTAGTTACTTTTCAAATCAGCCAGTTAGGTAACTAAGGGTGTGTTTCACACCTGAAAGGCTCAGTTTGATTGGTGACCACAGTTACAACATTTATTCCATTTTCGGCTTCTCTTTCTCTCTGCTCTGAGTCAAACCTAACTCTTTGAGCAACCTGTTCCCCTCCTGGCCTGTGGGGGCGCTGCACCAGGAACTACTGAAGGGAATGACACAAAAACCTCTGAAGTTCTGAGCGCAACTTCATCTTCACAAATGTAAACAAAAAATTGAGGATTTGAATTTGGAGAATTTCTCTTTTGTCTTTGGTAAAAGACAATGAGCCAATTCTCCTGCTAGCGCTAAGCTAGCACATTTGTTTTGGTTGTATTTACCGAGAACTCCCTTGACTGCCGTCCATTGCATGCTTTTGTAGTGGTCTCCGGTCCACTTGGCGTTCACATATGCATTTAAACCATACCAGACTTCAACCGAACTGACACCAATGTTTGTAGGACCAGAGTTTGCTTCTTTGGTCAGAGTTCACATAGAGTCCTTTAACACCTCCCCAAACGAACTGGACTTTCTCTGCAAATGGACTGGAGTTTGACTGATGTGGGCCAAATGGCTTCCAAATGGTATGCCATTCCCAAAGTGCATCTTTATACTTCCATCCATCGGAGGACTTTGCATTGACTTCCATCCAATTTATTAACAACCCAGTGACTAACCCAGACATTTTACCACACATAAACTATTACTAGTGTATTCCTAATCAGAACTAAATTAGGACACAAGAAATCCACTTTAATCAAACTCCAGTCTATTTGCCTAGAAAGTCTGGATTGTTTTAGTGAGGTGAGAATCTGCAATAACCAAAACTCAATTCACACTTTAGTCCTAAATCTGACTCTTGACCCAAAAACAGCGTTTCCCCACAATATAGCATGTGTCAGGAAAATGGTCCCCACAAGGTATTACAAACAAACACACGCACACACATGCACACACACACACACACCCCCCCACACACACACACACACCCCACCACACACACACACACACACACACACACATACTCACTCTTGTTGAATGACTATTTCCGGGATCCAGAGTTTTGCCTTGGGAACAGAAACCTCGTTTATCCCGCAGAAGTCAGATTGATTCCACCTTAGAAATTCATTCGTCCAATACTTGTGAGAAAAAACAAAACCTGAGCTATACAGAGTGTTTCCAGCACTTACAATTTAGTAATGGTTAATATATTTACATGTATAAAGGTCATTTAATCAGATTGAATGAAATGTTTAACAGACTAGTAAAAAATCTTACCTTGGTGACCCAAATGTGACTTGTGACAGTTTGGCTCTTCTCATCCTGCAGACATCAATACGTTATACATGTCAAAGGAACCTGTGATATAATTTAGCTATTGTTCTAATCCCTGCATATTTACACTGCCATTAAGTGTGTTGATGTTGATTAATGTGTAATGTCCAAATCACATAAATACATTAATATATATATACATTATATTATATATATATATATATATATATATATTATATATATATATATATATATATATATATATATATATATGTAATGTATAATGTATTGTATATATATATATAGTATATATATATAATATATATATATATATATATATAATATATATATATATATATATATATATGTGATGTATATATTATTATATATATATATATATATATTATATATATATATATATATATATATATATATATATATATATATATATATATATATATATATATAATATATATATATATATATATATATATATATATATATATATATATAAAAATTTGGACTAAATGAAACATTTGAATGAAACAAATAAAGAGGAAACTTACAAGCCCCAAAATGCCGTACAGCACCATCTCCAGGTCCACTCTGGTGATGGTGGTCCAGTTTTTCACTGGTCGGATCATTTCTAGACCCGTATTTGATGCAGTCAGGTTTAGGTGATCCAGTAGGCCATAATATGTGCAATCTGAAGACAGACTGCTGCGAAAACCTGCTGCAAACAAGACAACAAAATCCAGATCTGAACACAAACTCTCAACATTTTCTGTCTCTTGATTCCTACTAAATATAAACATTTTTAAGCAACAGACTTACCAGCAAATATCGCAAAAGGAAAAATCCGTAGAGCTGCCATGCCTCCTTTCAGTTCAGTTCAATCCGAGTGAACCTTTATAAACAGGGAAGCTGCTTAAATAAACGAGATAACAAAAACGTGCAAATGAGGCTTTGATGGAGCCTTTAAATGCATCTTCTGTTTGTTCTTCTTATCTAAAGGAAAACAAAAGAATAAACCTTCAAGCATTTCAATTGTTCTCCAGCAGCTGCAGGAAAAAGTCAACATTTGAGTGTGACACCATGTGGGAGGTTTTTATTCAGATAAATAAGCTTAAGTTGCCTGTAGAGCGCTTTAATTAAATGGAGATATATTACATTACTGTTCACATAACACTTTAAACGGATGTAAAGCAAATGAAAACTAGGACTGGTAAATGTGCAAAATATTCTGTGAGGATATTTGGTATCTTAACATAAAACAGTTTGTACCATCTTGAAACTTCAACAGTAACTTTTCAAGAATGTAAAGACCAATTTTGAGAAATTTACTCTGTTACTTTTCAGATTTTATTAAACATTCTGGGGCACTTTCTCAGAACTGACAGGTTAATCTTTTAAAGTTACTTTATGTTATGAGTTACTCTATCAGAATACAACTTTTAGATTCTGATAGAGTCTGATAGAGTATATTACTGATATTATCAGAATCCAAGGGTTGTGTTATAGTACTTGTAAGTTACTTTATAAGAAGTACCAGTAACACTAAATCTGATGGGTTGTGAATAAGTCTGTCATGACATCATCATAAAAATAACTGATTAATAAAAGACTATTGCTGCGTTCATGTTGTACTAAAAGGATTTAACTGATCAGTGAAGCTTTTCAAGACTAAAATAGCCTCTCAATGTTAAACAAGTAGCATTAGCTAATGTCGGCGTCCATTTTTAAATCAATCAATCAAATTTTATTTGTATAGCACATTTCAGCAGCAAGGCATTTCAAAGTGCTTCACATAATAAACACAAACACACAAAGTCATGCAACATAGAGTCATCAATCAGAAACTTAATGAAGCTCCATGAATGATCAGGGTTTATTGATGGTCGATTAACCAAAATAACACATTAAAAACATTACAAATGTCTGGCGTTGAGCTCACATGTCTGTTTATTCAACAATCTAGCAGCAAAAATGTTAAATTGAAAATGCTGCTTATTTTGAAATTAATTAATTACAGACTCTTTTAATCAAGTAATTTCCTTGATTACTACAGGTAAACAATGATTTATTAATAAAAACAGGTGATTCCCATTATATTAATTGTCTGTTGGCAAAAAACAAAAGAAAAACAAGGTAAACATTTGCATTCCTTACAGTTTTCGTACAAGTGGGAAAAAAGTGAATTGTTTAATTTGAAAACGTGAAAAAGTCTGTATTTTTCCCACATGAAGCTCATAAAGGTTTAAAAACTCCCGGATGGATGAATCTCAGGGGAAGACGTCCCTGGGCAGCTGGAAGTCCTTGAAGGTGTAGAAGGAGATGTCTCCGTGATCCACGGCGGCGTAAACGACGGGAACGTCGCCACTCTGAAACGAAAGCTGCTTGATGACTCGCAGATCGGGAACAGGACCGTCAAAACTGGAACAGAGGAAGAAAGAGATTTAATTCAGTGGAGTTGAAACATTTTGCACCGTGGGTCAAAATTATCAAGCTAAAAGCACAATTATTTATTTTTCCATTAAGAAATGCGCAATTATTTTATTGGGAATTATTTTCTTTTCACATGCTCAGCAACAAATTATTGTGCTGCTTTAATGAAAGATCCAAAAAGCAGGAAGTGGACTACAGCGCAGAGCATTCTGGGTAAAAACATTAAAAACAAACATGCTAGCCTAGCGCTAGCAGGAGAAACAGCTCGTGGTCTTTAGCCAAAGACAAAAGAGAAATCCTCCAACCGCTAGTACCTGACCATCTGGTTTACATTTTATAAAAAAGGAAATTGAATTCTTCTTCAGAGGTTTTCATGTCGTTTCCTGCAGTAGTTTTTGGCGCAGCGCCCCCACAGGCCAGGAGGGGAACAGATTTTTCAATTAGTTTGTTTGGACAGCAGCAGCTGAAAATGTAACAAATGTTGCTAAGTGTGAAAAGTGTGTTTTGAGTAAAAGTTGTTGGAGATTACGCGACCATTAAAATGAAAACAAAAACTTAATAAACATGTCTATTAAAAGAAAACCTGCGATGTACCTAAAAGTTTCTATTTATGATATAAATTTGAAAATCTCACACAAAGAGAAACTCTCTGCCTGCATCATTTGAACAGGTCACACTTTGGACACCTCTGATTTAATTGATAGTTTTCTCCAGAACCACAATAATGAATGTGATAAAAAACCATGTTGATTGTTTCATTGCAAGTGGATCCTGAGTAAACGATGACTCAGGCTGTCGCTGCTTACCTGCAGACGCACATGCGGGCGTACGGCTTGCCCGGGTTGCTCTTTTTGAAGTCAGCCACCGAATCCGGCTGGTAAACATTGAAACAAATCCTCCATTCCTCCGAACCTTTTAACCTGAGCAGACAAAGGGACATCCATTTCTCCTGAGCGATGCAACAATTCATCACCGCTGGCGTTCACCGGCGCAAGCGGTGACAAAACGCTGCAGCCGGATCTTTATGGTTCTGGAAATTAAAGATCGTAAACTGTGACAGCGGCGGGACGGGTTCGCATCTGATTTATTGTCTCCTTTCAGAGGTAACTCGGAGCTGATGGCGGCTAATTGCGTTTAACAGGAAGGTCATGTTTGTTATTATAAAGCATAATAATGTGGGTGAAACACACAGAGCTCCTGTTTTTATTTCCTTGTTTCATTAAGATAGTTGCACTTGGAACTAAACCAAAGATTTTGTGTTTTTGCAGTGTACGATTGTTGCACTTGCAACTAACGCAAAGATTTCGCTAATAAGTAATTGTTTCCTTTAGTTGTTATAAAAATGCTATATGAATCAAATATGACTTAAAGAAATTTTACTTCCTAATTTAACGCCTTGAAATTGGGCCTCGTCTCTTCAGAAACTGCTGCTCTTCCAACATCCCAACACGGCTCCTCTCTTAATGAAAACTGTCAAACTGTTTGAAACGATATGAAAACATCTAATCACGTCGTTTAAAGTCGTGTTTTCTTGATACCTGGCTGCTCCCTCCAGCAGGTCAGTTGACTTGATCACGCTGATTTTCTCCAGCAGCTCCGCTGAAATAAAACAGAGATGATCTCAGCTTGTAACCGGGAGGAGGAAATCCTCGGATCCGGCCTGAACTCACCGGTGGAGATGGGCCGAGTCGGGTCGTGCAGAGGCTGAACTTCCCCACTCCATAAGTGAGCGGGTCGGCCTCGCCGCTTCGCCTGCCGCCGCTCCAGCAGCTCGTGGTACTCCGCCCAGTTTCTGCACCTCCGGACCTGAAGACCAGAGAATTACTCCCACAGAACCTGGAAACATTCACGTTTTATTCCTTCGTCTGGATGATTTCACCTCTCTGTCTTTGTTCACATCCCGCCGCCGCTGCCGTCTCTCCTTCTCCTCCTCCTTTGCAGACATTTTCACTTTCCGCAGGTTTATCCTCCGCATCCAGGGGGCGATGTCACACACGCCAGGCGTCACGCCACCAGGAAGCAGCGAGGCGTCCGGAGGGGCCAGGCGGCCGGCGGAGCCCAGGTCAGGGAAACAGATGGAGCTGAAGTCCCAGCGCTGGGAACCGGGGGCCGACCTTTGACCCGCCTGCCGCTCGGGAACGTCCGCCGGCCACCAGGTCCGGACCTGAACTTCACCTGCCGCGGCGGAGGAGGAAGTCTGAGGCGCCGCTGAGGCCACCAGGTGGGACTCCGGTAGTTTGTCATCTTCCTCCATTTCCTCAACCTGAGACTCTGCTGCTGTTTGACTGAGACGACAGAAAGAACAAACTTTAAAAACATTTTAAATGTCGCAATTTAAACTGCTAAATTAATCAACTTCTTATTGATTAACTGTTATCTAAAGTATACAAACTTTTCTGACATGAGCAAATAAAAATTTATGTTTTGCAAATAACATTTTCTCTTCATGAGAAAAAATTACTTTGAATAAAAATTTTTTAAAGGCAAAACATTTTTTTCCAAACTAAAATATTCCATTACAGACAAATTTGTCATTACAACTCCAAAAGTTTTAACCACAATTAATTTATTTTATTGAGATAAGTTTTTGTTTGAATAATACTGAGACAAATGTATCGCAGTAAATGATGAGAATAATTGATTACTTTACTAATCGTCTGACCTGGAGGTGGGAGCCGGGCTGGGGCTGCGTTTCCTCTTCAGCTGCTTCCCCCCGCGGTCCCGGGACCGAGGCAGGTTCAGCTGCCGGGCGTAGGGCGACGGCTCGGAGCTGAAAGAAAACCAAACAATCAGCCTGCAGAACCCATAAAGACAAACTCACAGAACAACCAGACTAAAAACTCACAGAACAACCAGACTAAAAACTCACAGAACAACCAGACTAAAAACTCACAGAACAACCAGACTAAAAACTCACAGAACAACCAGACTAAAAACTCACAGAACAACCAGACTAAAAGCAGAAATTTAGAAACAATAATTCCACTATCACACACTGCACACATTAATATTCCTCTGAATTACCATAAATCTAATTATTTTTAATCATCTACAGCAAATTACACTATATTGAGACTAAAACTGAATTTCCACCTAAAAATATTTAACTTTTAAGATTACAAGAAATAAAGTCTCATTAAATTCATTAAAATTGTTGTAAATGTTTTTTTATTTTTTTATCACTAACTTAAAAAGCCTGAAAGATAAAACCTTTATGCTTTAAATAAATTTTCTTTAGGGCTGAAACAATTAATCAGATTAATCGATTATTGAAATTATCATCAACTAATTTAGTTGATGATAATTTCAATATCATCGTTTATTATACACGTTTATTCATTTGCTGAATAAACGTGTTCAGAGTGGTAATTACGTCAAAATTGCTAAAAAATATATTTACATTTTACATTTAAAATAAATAAAAACGTTTGTTTTAAAATATGTTTTTCCCAAAACTCTTTAAGTGGCAAATTTAACATCACCTGTTTTAATTCACTAAAATAATTCAGTTTATTTTCTGAATTATTTGTTTATTTGCATCTTTTAACATATTTCTATTAAGTGGCTACATTAAAAATATAAAGAATATGATTAATTGATTGTCAGATTAATCGATTATGAAAATAATCGATTTGTATTTTAAAGATCATTAGAAATTCATTAAAATCAACAGTACAGTTTTATTCTAATTTGATTTTTTTACAGCCTGATTTAACTTTTTTACACTTTAAAATAAACAACAGAAACGTTTCCACCTTCAGATTCTGTTACCTGGGATCAAACCGGTGCACCACATATCCGAGGCGCTTCAGATGACCGAACACCTTCGTTGTAGAGGAAGAACGATCAGATCAGCGCAGACATGAATGTTCCAGCGTTCAGAGTCATGACTGCACCTGATACTGCTGCAGACTCACAGAGTCTGAGGACAGGAATGCCTCGTAGCCGTCCTGGACGGACAGCGGCAGGTCCTGATGGAACACCTGCAGGTTGCCCTGCGCCCGAGAAACACACACGGTCAGCCAGAGGCGCCATTAGAGCCAAACCTGAGCAGCATCTCACACACTCACACACTCCATGAGGTAGAGCGCCTCTTCAGGGAGGAGGAACTGCTTCCCTTCTGCAGAGAAACCCATCGTCTGCCAAAATTTGCCCTGAAAAAAACATATGTATACAAAAAAAAAAAAAAAAAGTATTATTAGCTTCTAGAAATAACAAAGTAACAATTTATAGCAAAATCTGAAATTATTTTTACATCTTGTGTTCAACTTTAAATAGTATCAGAAAAAACAGTGCCCTCCATGAAAAAACATATTTAACAATATTTTAAAAAGCAATAAAAGGAAATTAATAGAAAAGTAAATAAAACAAAAATAAAATCAAATCTGAGTAATAACTAAAGATAAAATAATACCAAATGAAGAATGCTTAAAATAAAGTAAACCTAAAATCAAAAGAAAATATAGAAATGAAAAATAAAAGAAATTATTCAAAAGTAAATACCAATGTGGAAAATTAAAGGAAAAAATTAAAACTGAAACAATATCAAATTGTTCAAATAACTCCCACTGCCAAAACAAAAATAAATAAAAAATAATCTACATAAACTGAGGAAGTACTTTATAACTTTATAAATCAAAAAATAAAATGAAATAAATCATTCAGAAGAATCAAGAAAGATTATTTAATCAACAAAGAGAAACAAGCCAAAAATTTAAAAAAGTAAACTACAAGCTGTTCAAGAAAATGCAAAGAAACAGAATTTCCTAAATAAAACTAAAGATTATTCAAAATAACAGAACACAGAGTAAAATTAAGATAATTTATTTGGTTTTTGGCTTTTAAAGCAGCTGACTGTCGAGCAAACCAAACAAACAAAAGACGATAAAAATAAGAAAAAATAATATCATAAAACTGTACAAAATAGAACTATAGTTTTAAAAGACAATATCAGAATAATTATTATAACTAAAATACAACAAAAAAATTAAGAAAATCTGAAAATATCCACCTACATAATAAAATTACATGAAACAAAAGAGTATATAAAAATGTAATAATGTAAAAAATAAACTAGCAATAATAATAATAATAATAGTTATTATTATTATTATTATTATTTAAAAATAAGTCTAGATTGATTGCATAATATTCTTAGAAAGAAATGTGACAAATGCAAACATTTCTGGCTAGTTAAGAGTTTTACTGAATAACTCTGCTAATATTCTCAAGTTATATATTTAGCTAATTGGTACAGAGCTCCAAAAGTCTATCTTTTTCCCAGCATGCACTACTTTTCAGACAAATAAACAGCAAATAAAACAGCAAAAGGCGCAGGAATTAAAAAAACTCACAGCAGGAGTCTGAAGCTCCACAATCCGCTCACTGGGACTCCAGATGGCTTTCACCAGGTTTCCTCTGCAGAGAGAAAAACAGACAAAACTGAGCTAATACCCTTTTCCACCACCTAAAAATGACAAAAAGCCACTTGTTTAAAGTGAGGAGTCTGGTATTTCACTGACAGCCTCTCGACCCGCTCCTCTGAAATGAGACTCCAGTGTTCGTCCAGGCTCTGCTGCAGCCGCTGCTTTTGTTCCTCCGAGTCATCCGGATAAAAATCCTTCTGCCCTCGGGCCGGGATCTTATGGCTCCTGGAGCGGGCCGCAAACAGCTCACATGGACTGCAAGTTATTTGCAAACAGAACAACTGAACTCAGCCACAGCAACTTCCTGTTTCAGACAAAATTCACCAAAAGATACAAAGTGCAACCAGAAAGCTGGCTGGCTCAGATATTTCTATCCAAAGCTGATTTTTATACAGACTAACGATTTACTAATAAAAACACATTGACATTAAACGCTTTGGTAGATTTCTGCATTAAGAAATTAAATTCAAACCAGAAGATTGAATGTATGCAAGAGAGAATCTTTTTTTTACATTAATCATAAAAATGATTTTAAAAAAATAAAGTGAAGATGCTTCACTCCCAGACTTTAATATAATTTAATCCTTCCAAAAGAAATTAATCAGTATTACTGCACAAAACAGCTGATTTGGACATTTAAGATGCAGGAAGCAACAGATGTTCTCTAAAACGTTTCTTAATTATTTAAAATGAAATCAGCTAACAACTTTCATTTTCAGGATACAAAACAAATGTTTTTTGCTATCTCTTACATTTTTATCCATTAAAGTTTAATTTTTATTGGGTATGCCAATAAAAATGTGGAAATATGGTAAATATACAGCAGAGTTGGGTGAAAGAAATTATCACAATATTGAGCAGTTTGATAATTATTATCATTCAAACTAACCATCTACTTTCTAAGATCATATCTGTTTCAAACAAACTGAAAGCACAAATTAAAATAATTAAACAAATATCTGAATTATTCTCAAATTAAACTTTATGGGATCAAAATGACACTTTTTAAACTTTCTTTACAAAACTAATTTGCTATCTTATTGAATTTCATAGCTTCATTATTAAGCTCATTTAAGTTGTTCTTTCTCCCTTTAAGTTGTTGAAATAATCGTTTTATTGTCGAGAACCAAGTATGTACACCTGGTGAAAATATTATGAAATATTACATGTTCAGCTCATATCAACAAAGGATGCTACAAAGCTTAGCAATATTAATCAACACAACCACATTTATAAGAAAATAAAATAAAAGGAACGCAAGTTCAAGGTGTATTAAGAAAATTTAGAAACACAGATAAAACCTTTGCACATCTAACTGGATATGTGACTTCTTTGGCATTTGTTCATCAATTATTATTTAAAACAATAACTCTCTGCACTCTGAGTCATTTGATTATGATTCACTGCAAAGAAATGTGATTAACTTCAGACCATGTTGACGAGAAATAGAAAGTTAGAAATCCTAACATCAGAGACAAACACCCCCAAAAGACAAAACTAATATTTTAAACTGTTTATTAGCTTATAATTATTGTAATTAAACTGAATCAAACCTTAATATTTCATTGAAGAAGTTCTCTGCGCTTTCTGGCTTGTTTTGGTCCGCCATGACAGTCTGTCCGCCAGCCGCTGCTGCTTCCGGTTCTTCTTCCGGGCCCTAACGCCCGCCCTGTTCATTAATAAAAATAGTTAGAAATACGGCCACAGGAGGGCGTCAAATCACACACAAAAAAACTTTTTCCTGTTTTTTAAACTGTATTTTCTTCTGGACTTATACAACTAATAAAGCCTTTGATTGGATTCTCTAAAAAACTCTATGTTGTTTCATTAAAGTTTTGGGAGTAAGTATAGTCATAGGACACTGCTTCATCTTTTTTCAGAGTAAAAGTGATTGTAACTTTGATCCCTGGTGGATTCATATAATTTTATTTTACTTTTTATTTTATTTATTCAATAATAAATATTATAGTTCACTTAACAACTAAAAGAAATCATTGAAAATTTCAGTTCTCTTTAAGTTGTATTTGCCTTCTCTATTTACAAATCTGTTTTGAATATTGTTTGGTAAAAATCTGTGCATGCTTTGTACATATGTTTTAAAATATTGTATTCTATCAATTTGTGCACAAATGATGCACAAAGTTTGTGCACAAAGTTCAGATAACATAATGGACACATTAAGCAGTACACAGTAAGCCCAACAGAATAAACCTTCATAGAGGCAAATAAGGTGATGAACAAAGACATCTGGAATGATGTACACAAATGACATGTGTATCCTGCAAAAACATTGCAGGATACATTTTATTTGACCAAAGAAGAAAAACTCTGAACATTTTCTGCATCAAGAAATGATCAAAATCAGATCAGATCAACATTGATGACTTCCACCATTCCAGACGGTCTAAGCTCCACAGTTTCCCAGTCAAACACATTTCCTCTTTCCACCCTTCTCCCATTAAACAGATCTTGGATGGCAGAGACTGACAGGACAGAGTCCCACATGTTCACATCAAAAATTTCTCCTACAAAACTCTGCTTTGCATCAAATTCGCCCGGAAAATTGTCAGGATCCTGGCCGAGGATGACTCTGCCTCTGGGGCGGATGGTGTGACCCTTCCGGTAGATTTTCTTCTGACTCTTTCTGCCGTTCATGAAGAGAGCTGCAGCGCCTGAGCTGGAGTCCCAGGTGAAGCACAGGTGAGTCTGCAGGGAGCCGAGGTCAGGGACTTGGAACATAACTCCATCCCCACAATCTAAACAGAAAGTTGTGTGGTTTTTAATTTTATCTAAGTTAAAGCTAAAGCATGTAACTTTTATAAAACATGCATATTTTTATTAATTTTTTTTTTTTTACATATTTGCTGGAACTGTCAGAAAATCTGTGAAAAATAAATGACGTAGATCAAACAACCAATCAGATTCCGGAGGCGGGATTTAGAAATGTCAATCACTATCTCATGTGGAGCTGCTGGCCTGTGATGTTCAAGCTAATTATCTTAGCCTCCGATGATGGTTTCCCTGTTTATTCACCATTAGCACTTTCACAGCAAATACAGGTTGAGTGACACAGCTAAGGTTCATATATTACATATTTAGCTTTCAAATTAAGATTTAGTTCGGATGCTAAATATTTAGTTTGGAAATTAGATAGGTGTGAAACTAAATATTTAGTTTGCAAAATACATATTCAGTTTTCTAACAATATTTAATATGGAACCAAACATTTAGTCTGAAAATTAAATATTTAGCTTTCAAATAAAAATATTTAGTTAAGAAGCTAAATATTTAGATAGCTTACAAACTAGTATTTTGGATACAAACTAAATATTTAAGTCTGGGCAAATATTTAGGTTTCAAGCTATCTAATTGTTTCCAATTCAAATATTTATTTTGGTAAATAAATAGTTAGTTCCAAAGTAATCATTTATTTCCCAAACTAAATATGTGTCTTTCTGGCTAAATTTTACATTTTACAACAGAGCAGGGATGAAAATTCAGTTAAACTTTAATGGGTTTAAAGAAATGGCAGAACCGAATTGGTATTTTTGGTTTCAGCTCTACCTTGTGGATATTTTAAAGATTAATTTTTTACTTTTTTCAATTTCTGAATATTTTTTTAAAGAAACAACTTGACTTCAATATCTGAAATGGCTGCCATTTTATAAAACCTTGTGAAGGTTTCAGGCGATTCTGACAGTTCTGTTCAGTTATGTCTGTAGTTAATCTGCTTTAGGCTTACAAATTAATGGAGGACAAACTAGCCACTTTTACTTTTTTACTACATTATTAACTTTTTCTTTTTCATTCACATAAAAAACTCCCATCTCAGTTCTTCTGTTTTTTAAATATCTGCTCTGTTATCTCAAACCCTGTAAAAGTATTCCTTTTATCAGTTCCTGATAAAAGGAATACTTTTCCTCTGTATTGTCACTTTGTGCTCGTCTAGGAAAAACATGTTCAAAACTTACATAAATTAGAAGATTACATAACAAACACGGTAAATTTATAGGTAAAAAAAACCCTTTTTGGTAATCAGCCAGATTAGCTAGGCACGGACGGGGTTCGAACCCGCGATCTTCGGTTTACGAGACCGACGCCTTACCACTTGGCCACCGCGCCTACCCAGAATCCTCGGACGTCATAGTCTCATTTGATGGCAGAAATAGTCATGGTGCTTGTTCTGTTCCATATTTTTTTGGTATTATTCTTTGAAGATTCACATCTAAACAACTGCACATGAAGTTAGTCCAAAATCACATCTGCAGACCGACTCATGATGCGCACCGGCCGGTTTAAGTCTCTCTAAAGTAATAAAATCAAAACCATCCTCTTCTAAACTCGATAATCAGTGCCGATTTTTTCCATAAATGCCTTTACTAACTTTGAGATATTTTAGACGTCAATTTATGGATTTTAGTTTGGACTATGAGGTGAAATTCTTAAAATGGCAAACTTTGGCAATAGAAATCTTATAGGAAAGGGGAACGTTGACAGTGGAGCACACCCGGAAGTAGATAGTTCACAACAGATTGGATTTCAACATTTCTGCTGCTGTAATCTGAGAATGTAATGCTCGGGGAAACACGTTTGGGACGGTGGATGGATATTTATGATCTTCATGATATTTATAACCTATCCGTGCTGTAAGTAATCAAGCTTAAAACGTTTGTTTTAGCTAACAGAGGCGTTTGCTAGCAAGCATGTGGCTAAATAGCACGGGTACAATGCAGCTCCAGAAATGACAACATCGTGAAAAAGTTCAATATTTTTTGTTAATTATTTCTGAAAGACACACAGATTCATTACACACAAAGTGAAGTCTTTAAGCCTTACTTTCTTAACAATACAATACAAAGTAAACTCTAAATTCAGTCTCAGAAATGTAGAATACTGCATATAAACAAGGTAAACATTACGTTTTCAACAGAAATGCCAGGCTTGTGACGAGTTTGTTCATTTGTATGTTTGTATGAACTCGATGCTTGATTGGAGCTCCTTTTGCGTTAATTTCTCTTTGGAGGATATCAGAATATGGATCTTCTGAGGTTTGATTTCTTGGTCTTCTGGTTTAAAACATTTCACGCGAAAAATCAACACATCCCCATACGTTTTCCGTCAATACATAATTGACGGAAACTAGTATTAAATGTATCAGCTAAAACGAAATATTTAGTACCAAACGAAATATTTAAGTCTGGGCAAAAATATTTAGTTTTCAAGCTATCTAGTTGTTTTCATGAAATCTCGCATTTCATGAATGCAATTGTGTGTGTGTGTGTCGCAAAATTTTCGCAAAAATTGTCGAAAACATTGGGTTAAAATGATGCTAACTGCAGATGGCAGTATTTCTTACTTTTACTCGTCCCTCAGTCTGATTGAATGGAGTCTGCGGTCGATGTGGCGAGTAATAAAGGGTCACATTTATTGAGTTGCAATTTCTGTGTTTGAAAAGTCAGAAATTTTCGAGCTTAATATATGAAATTTTTTCTTGAAAAAACAAGCACGTTTCTGAGCTCCGAAAGTAAAACAAATTGCTAAAAAAAAAAAAAACTGAAGATTTTAGATTAATCTCACGTTTTTCTAAAATAAAAAACATAAGCTGCAAAAGTTGAAAAAAAAATCTGAAATTTAGAGATTAATCTAAAAAATTTCCAGACAAAAAGATGGAATTGTCTGAGTTTCAAAAGTCTAAACTTTTACTTTTGGACATTTTCTAAGTTTCTAAAACATTTCCAGTTATTTTTTTAAGAAAATGGTTGACTTTGGGGGCTCAGAAATTACAAAGTTGTTTTCTAGAATATTTTTGAGATTAATCTAAAAAATGTATCTGTTTTTAAGAAAACTGTCGACTTTTTAAACTAATATCAATGTTGTTGATCTAAATATTTCTGAGTTGTGTGGTGGAAATGACTCTTCTTTTAGTTTCTCTCTGCAATTGCCTCATATGACGTCTTATTTGAATTCAAATATTGCAAAATTTTCTGTAAACATGTCTAGTAGCCCCAGAAAATCAGTGATGTTGATTGCAAAAAAATTCTAAAATCAGTCATGGATTCCTAGAGGAACTGATCAGTGTGAACTGAATTTTAAGACATACTCTTCTTAAAGTGAGCTTTTCACGTAGCTCCAGCTGAATCGTTGCATTCCTTCCAGGCTCTGACGGAGCCACTGCGGCCTCCAGCTGAGCCTCGCCCACCATGCCGCTGGTGGTGGACGCCGTGTGGGCGCTGTGGAGCATCACCGCCGGCATCTACGACTACTTCCACACTAGCGCCATGGAGGAGCGGATCCACACGCTGGAGCACGTCCTCTCCATCCACCAGTTTGTGATTGCAGGCCTGTCGGCGGGCCTTGTTCTGCTCATGGCCTATATACTACTGAGAAAACACTAAACATCTCCTGGATGATGGTCAGACTGCTCCTGCTGGAAGTTTGACTGATGTCGGTGTTTTAATTTTTAATCTCGGCCTGTCTGCTGCTCTAACACGAAACCATGACTCGTTCTTGAAGGAAGCGTGGCACTTTATCTGTTTGACAAGCTTGAAGATTTTTTAAATGTTAATTTATTCATTCATTCATGTTTTAAAACTCAGCTAACTTATTTATTTCAAACAAGATTCATGGCCACCTCTGGATCAGCGATGTGCGGTCAGGGGAAAACTCGCCTGTAATCCTGAAAAGTAAAATAGATGCTAATAATGATGAGAGAACATCAGTTTTTTTTTTGTATAAATTTGTTTTTTTATTTGTAATATCAAGAAGAGCATTTTTTATGGTAAAAATCGCTGAATTACACATTGCCTGTTGAAATACATGAAAAAAGTGAAAGAAATGAGACAGTGTAGTGACGTGCCTTACCTCTGGGGGCGCTGTGTTACACACAGCAGTTGGCGCATGCCCATTACTGATCTCTTTATCGCTAATACATTTATTAAATAACATGTTCTATATATGTTGACGTTCCTCAGTCTGTATAAGGTGTTCAGTAAATGTGAGTGACACATTTAGTCTTTCTAATTGGCTGTAAATGCGCAGTAAAGGTGCGCAGGGTTAAACAGGAAGTACCGTTCCTCAACGATAGGGGGAAATCGTTGAGGAAATTTTCAATTTTAATCAGAAAAGGAAGAAGTTAGCCAAAGAAAACATTCAAAATTAAAAATAATAAATGTGACCTTATATTAAATAGTTTGTTTTCTTGCTATTATATTGTTGAATAGTATGGAATTGATTAAAACACAATTAAAAACTTTGTTAAAGGTCAAATCTGAAAAATAAGCTCCTATTTTGGATTTGTACAAAATGAGTCGGTGTCTCACCAGTTATGATCCTCACCGCACGTCACTGTCAGAAATGGCTTTTATTTCGGTTCCTCCATGTCAGGCACTGGTTCCAGTTAACCCAGAACTGATATTGTGTTTATTATTCTTAATAATTATCTATAAACTCCAAATTAAAATGCTCTGACAAAAGTAATCTTGCTTTTTTGTGTCTGTATTTATTTTTTGTGTGTTCAGAGGTTTTATACACGTGTTTTGCAGTTTCCCACTGCTTGCCCTGTTTGTGCCATCTGTTTAAAACATGTCTTATTTAATTAAATTAGGTTTTATCTGCTGTAACAGGTCAGTCCCCATGTTTACTATCACTGTTCACTCCAACATGTTCGAGTGAAAACAACTGTAGTCATGATATCAAAGGAAATGAGACTAATAAATGTCATTTTAATTCAACCTCTGACTGTTTTGATTACTATTTATTTTAAAGATCCAGCTAAAAAAAGCATTTGTTATTATATCTATATATTATATCCTGATTATTCTTAGTTATTTAAGGCAGAGATATTAGGAGGCACCTAACATCTCTGTAGACCCCACACATACTGGACACAAACTGTTGTGTTTTACCTTCAGGTTGGCACTGTAGAGATCAGATATTTTTGCATTGATTCAACTTTGTTTTTCTTTGGTAAAACCACTGTATATATACAGATTTAATACATTTGTTATTTTTTTAGTGATTGCATCACGAAGTATTCATGCTTCTTTATGTTTTCCATCGACAAGGCAAACTGACCTGAAACTTGTTCGCTTCTCTTACACCGTTCTACTCTGAACTCAGCATGGAAAAACATCAAATTAAAGTGAAAAGAAAAAAGAGCATCACACCATCAACATCTGTATGAACAAAAGGGGAGGAAATACTTCCTGAAACAGATATAGAAGTGACTGTTGCCAGCATGAGGCTAAACCACTGACCCAAAAATATATCGAGGACAGAAATAGCTTTTGACTTCACTAACTGAATGTACCCACTGACCGTATGTTCACACAATGAATTAATCTCCATCTGTGACCAATGAAGGCTCTATCAGGGTTGGGTTTGACACAGACTGCAGTCTAAAGCTGATTTATTTACATTTTTTGCTATTCTTTTTTTTTTTTTTTTCTAATTAGAACCTTTTCTAATGTTAGTTTTGAAACAGTGCAGCCTTAGTTCACATTTTATTTTAGGTTATTATGGAAAGTGATAATAACCAGATTAACGCAAATTAATCTGCGCAGATTGCACGCAGATTAACTTGATGTAGATATATATTATAAACATATTATAAAAATATATTTTAGAGAAATATAGAGGTTATCAAGAAGGATAATGGAAATAGTCTGCAGGTATTTAATAATAAAGGCTTATTAACTTATACAGGATTCTAATTGTTTTTCAGAATACCATAAAGATGTCCGGTTATAAAACTAAAACAAACAAAAAAAAACATGTTTTGCAACACTTTTATAGCCTTTCATTCTCCATTTTGGCAATAAAGTCTGCTAATAGAAGTCTACGCTACATTTGAAATGATTTCCAATTATTATTGTGTTTAGAAAACATAGAAATCTGACTGAAATAATTTTAGGTTGCAGTGAACAGTGACTTTAAGACGCTTTCTGGTTCCTCTGAGCACAGGAGGCGGCAAACGTGCCTCAACTCTGCGCCGCCTGCTTCTAATATCAGCAGCAACCAATGAGAGCTCAGCATGTCAGCAGCAAGCGCGGTGATTGGGTAAAGAAATTAGAAGGCGGGATCTCTAAACACGAGTCATCCTTCTGCTGCAGCGTACCTTTTTCAAGTGTCTGAAGTTAGAGGAAAGATGGAGAAATGGGACAATTTAACACTTCAGAATAAAAGCAGATCGTTCACAGCTATTATTTAGTAATTTAGTAATAAGCCCTTATTAAATATTGAGCGCATAGTGTTCAGTATGTGGACATACTTTGCAGTAGGTCGGTATTCATGGTATTACTATCTTTTTTTTTTAATTTCGGTTTCTATTGTTGGTGCACCTATTTCTACCACACTTTTCAATATGCTTAATTGGTGTGGTGTGAAATTATAATTTTATTAGAAACTAATTTTCAGTTTTGTTGTCATGATTTTTAAGGCTGCCCTTAATGATTTAAAGAAGGAATTGTTTGTAAATGTTTTGAGTTATTTAGTCATGATGGTGTTAGTTTTTTTAAATTTTGTTATGAATGTTATGAAAGCTCTTTGTAGTTATACCAGATACTTAATTTCAGTGAATTTATCTGGTGAAATAAAGCTTAGAACAATCAGTTAAGATGAGCCTGTCTTGTTTAAAATCAACCGTCGTAAAGTGAATTTAATTTTAACCATGCTTTTATTGTGAAAATACTGACCGGACATGATTGGGGATACATCGGTGAGCTTCCTCCTACTTTACATCCAACTTGCTAACAGACACTCGACGACAACAATGTTCATTTGCAGTTAATGATTTGCCTTAAATGGATTATGGTCCTACCGTTGTAACAGTTTCCCGGTTTCTTCGTGTCGCCGCGGGGTTATTTTACCGACATTCTGCGTGGAAACTGGGACGATGCTAACCTGTTAGCCCGGGGTTTCCGCCTCAGCTCGCCGGAGGCTGTTCTGTTGTTCCGCGCATTCTTCCACCTCCGAACCGCTAAAACAGGTTGAATAACAGTTGAACGGAACTCGGTCGTCCAGTCAGTCTCAAATTTAACATTCTAGAAATTTAGCTACACGTCTTTAAAATGAGGACTTGAGTTTATCGTTAGCGGTTGTTTTTTTAATCACCACCGCTGCCTCTTTTGTTTTGACAAAGGAAAGAAGAGCAGCTGAATTTCTTCTTCTTTATTTATTTCTGTGCCACTACACCCACTTCAGGTGGGGGAGCCAGCTCCATTTCTCCCCCAGCCTCTGACCTCCATGGCTCCGCAAAAGCAGAGCTCCTCAGGTGGAGGCCACCACCACCATGTGGGTTTCGGTTCTGGAGGAAAAACCAACGGGTTGTACCAGCCGCCCTCCGCCGCAGCCAAGAAGCCCAACATGCAACTGATCCAGGCCGACCACGAGTTGTTCCTGCAGGCCTTCGAGAGTGAGTCCCAACTGTCACCGAGCTGCATGTGTAAAGATGCACATCTGAGGGCCTATTTTAGCAATACAGGAAGTTTCACTCTTTCCATGCAGTTGTAAAGATGAGGGGAGCAGCTAATGTCAACCCTCCACCACTAAATCTTATTAATGGTTAATAAATTACTTAAGTAAGCATCTGTTCCAAATCAAAGAATATTTCACAGTTTAGGTCATTAAAACACAGGTATCATAACTGAGAAGACACAAAAATGTTTCAGGCTAAACCAAGACTGGTCAAAAATAAACTGAGAATATTTTTAAAATGTTTTGGTTTGTGAAAAGTTTTATTTGTATACAAACTGAGAGATAAACAGTGTTTTTTCTTTCTGCTTAGCCAACAAGATGGAATCCAAATTGGAAACTGGATAACGTTTAATCTTCAAGATCTGTGAAAATGTTGTTATATTTTTAAAAAGACATGATGAGTGTCACTCATAATGTTTTGGTATTGTGAGTTTTTGGGTAACTATTCCAATCTGGATTGGATCCAAACTGAAAAACATTCGCATCCAGACTGGTCAAACCTGAATTAAATTACTGCTTTTGATCTGTGAATCTTAACTTTATGTATAAAAACACGCCAAAAAAAGGTATTTTAACAAGTTGAGAGTATTTTTAAGTCTCACACCCAGATAATTACACTTTTACTGTCTTATTGTTACACTTGAACCACCTTAGACTTGGAATATGCTGTGTAAAATAATTCTGTGGGTTTCAGACACCAAAACTAAATTTTTAGTTGAAAACTACTTTATTTTTATGTCTGATCGTACAACAAATCTATGATCCAACGGTAGTGTTAATAATCTTAAAATGTAATGGTTTTCTGAATGTTATGTAATTTGATGCAGCAGCACAAGAACTAACTTGCAGAGTAAAACTGCTTGACTGTCTCATTTAACTTTATTGCAGATGCTTTTGTTGCATTTTTATTGCATTGAACTTGTTCCACATTCCAGTCTTTGATTTAATAGCTTTTATGTCTCTTATTACCCTTTAAAAGGTGGATTAGATAAATCAGCTTCACTTCCCCCTGAGACTTGGAAAAGCAGAGAAATATAGATGATTTTAAAAGATTGCTTAACAAAGTTGTCACTTTTTAAATGGTGGATTTCAGTGTTGTTCAAATCAGCACAACATTCAAAACTTTTCTGCAACATGGAATAATTCAGTTTGACCAGTTTCTGCAGTCAAGTTTTACTTGATCTAACGTGATTTAAAATGGCAGGAAACTGAAGTTGTAATTATTTTTTAAAAGCTTGGTACCAACAGGTTGAGTGCTTCAGATTTGGAGTTTCAGCTCATCCAGTGTAATCCAGATTCCTAGAAAGCGTTGATCTGCCGAGTTGCAGCTTGACGGGTTGTTTGGTTTCTGCTGAAATGTGTCTGAATGCTTCGTCAACGGCGCAGCTTCCAGTTTATTTGCGTCATCCATCCGATACTGACGATACTGATCTGCTGTATTTGCATTCCTCTTCTGCCTTGAGGAAGAGCAGAAGAGGAATGCAATCATTCTTTACTCTAATCTCCGTTTGGACGGCCGTCTTCATCTACAAGGTAGTTCCCAGAAACACCCGGGAATCTCTCATCTTTGTTTTTGAGATGCATTCTTTGGGTCGGCTTGTAATGAACCTTAGACATGTTTAGATCTCTGGTTAATAATTCAGGAGCATTTTTATTGGATCGATTTAGAATTGATTCGTCATCTTTTAGGTTTTATGTCTTCATTGCTGCTGCTTGTGAAGGACTCGACGTTCATGTTTGATCTCAGTGAATCTTTTTCTGGTTGAATAAAGGTTGATAAATAAAATGTGGATCAAAATTCAAATGTCTTCATCTTAGCAGAGCTGATCCAGAGTATCAGTGCATCCCTAAAACGGCTCCTAAATTTATGCATCTAAAATTAAGGCATTCACATGTCTTAAATTTATTAAAATTAAAATTTATTAAATTTATTAACATTTAAATTTTAATAAATTTAAATGTCAGTCGCATCCAGATTGATCAGACCTGACCAGTCTGGACAGGTCAGGTCCATCCAGACTGGTCAGGATGCAACCAGTCTGGAATAAATGTTGTCTATTTATTCAAATAGACAAAATTTGAATAAATTTTGTCTATTCAAGCTTGTATATTTTATATAGTTTAATATTTGCGTGAGACTTGCTGTCAGGCTACAGTTTGAGTCGTACGCGACGTTCTGTGACTCGAGGCAATTGAGGCTAACGCCATATAGCTGCTAATAAACTTTTGCTAGCTAGTCTTTTTGCATCTATCGTTGATAAGTTTAAATTGCCAGTTAGTTGGACGAAGTTCATCTTCGTTCTGTGCATCATGGATAAAAAAGTGTCACTATTATATAAAATATACGATTTGCTTTTGTGCATTTCTGTCGTGAAACAGGTCTTAAATTTCATTCATAAAGGTCTTAAAAAGTCTTATACTTCAGTTGGTGAAAGCTGCATAAAGTCTGTTCATTAAAAGTCGTTTTGAAACTTTTAATGATCACATTGTTTCC
This sequence comes from Poeciliopsis retropinna, assembly GCA_010277075.1. Classification (NCBI taxonomy): domain Eukaryota; kingdom Metazoa; phylum Chordata; class Actinopteri; order Cyprinodontiformes; family Poeciliidae; genus Poeciliopsis; species Poeciliopsis retropinna. The sequence goes on along the minus strand of VMRM01000035.1, from coordinate 1,465,984 downwards.
TGCAGACCTTTTCAACCTAAATGACTTACAATGTGTCGCTAACATGTTTGTTTGCAGAGCCGACACAAATCTACAGGTTCCTCCGCACTAGAAATTTGATAGCTGTGAGTTCTGCCTTTCCTTACAAGCTTCATTACCTGGAGTGCTGGAGAAGAGGATTATTAACAACACGTTTTTCTCTACTTGTTGCCTTTTAGCCGATATTCCTGCACAGGACGCTCACTTATATGTCCCACAGAAACTCCAGGAGTAACACCAGAAGGTAAGACATTTGCAGATGCTTTTTTTAAAAACAAGTCAACTGTTATTTCTGATGAAAGTAGACCGACATGGCGGCTGCAGGAGGTGGATGGGGCCCGGTAAGATCAGTTAGGAGAAGGAGTGTTTTTCAGTTGGGGTTGCTTTGCATGAAGATCGTGCTGATACACGTGTAGTTTGTAGTCTGTGGTTTGCTGCAGTGACAGGCTGTGAGGTTACAGGTGGTGTGGCGCTGGGATGACGGGGTGCAGAGCTTCTGGGTGAAAAGCGAGCTCAGTTGGTGTAAAACATGTGGCTTAGTGAAGTTTTTTCCTTTTGGTGACGTTAGAGGGTGAAGTGTTAGTGATCTGAAACTCTTCGGTTTGCTGCGGTGAGCAGAAGCTGTTAAGATATTCAGCTTAGTGTCGCTTACAGCTCAAATATTATTCTTTTAGTCACTGAAAACTTCTGCAGTTCATGTATTAAAAAAAAAGAAAAAACTTTGCCTGAAATCTATTTCCTGAGGAAACGCTGAGACAGATTACACAGCTTACCTTCAGGCTCTTAATTATGGGATTCAGGTGTTTTGATGCAGGACAGTGCCTTGTGCAAAATTGTATTTTTATTTGGGACATAGTTTTTTATTTTTCTGGTTTCTCACCTCACAGTGCTTTTAATCATCGATTACAGTCAGCTTTTAAAGTTTTACAGACAGATCTTTATCATCTTAAGCTTGTTTTAAATGCATATGAAATGAAGGTTATTATGTTTTCCAATTGGAGATTTGAAAGTCAGGATCTTCCTGTCATTATTACAGCTGAAGATCTGAAAAGTGTAACAGATTAAATATTTAGGATTTTTAATTGATTCTTTGTCTTTCACTTCCTGTTTCCAACAGCTGGTGAAGAAGCTTAGATTAAATTAAAGCATTGATGTCTGTATGGACTGTTGTGGCATTTTATACATGCATGTTTCCCTTAAATGTGTTTGTTTGAAACTGTTCATGTAAGATTTATAACAGGTTTAAAAGGTTTTACATTTGCTCTGAATGTTCTGTAATCTGTGTGTGCCGCTGCTAGTCTCACCCAGGATTTGCTTGTTAAAGATTTTTAATCTTAATCGGATTTTTTTGGTAAAATGAAATGCAACGTAAAGCTCATAAAAGTCAGTATTACCCGTTACTGACCTCCCCTTTTAAAACACTACTTAGTTCGGCTGATGCTGATATATTGTACATCTCTAATTGAAAACATTTATGTGGGATAATATATCTGCATCAACATCGATATCAACTAATATTAGGAATTTTCTAACATATTTTCATTCCGTTGAGTAAAAGTTACCGTAATGGAGGATAAGTTTGATGGAACGTGTTTTTGTTGGTGTCCAGTTTTCATCCTGGAGAAGCCGTTTCTGTATGTAGAGACTCAGCAATGTGCTGCGTCTCTGCAGCTGTTTCCAGTTACTCTGGCTTCTTACTGGAGTTTCTGCTCAGGTTAAAGTTTTATGTGAGACCGCTGGAGTCTTTACCAACGGCTGCAAACCGATAATAACTCAAACGTGGAGATTATTTGAGCCAGACGCTCCGCTGATTTTAAAGCACAAGATTGAAACCGACAAAAGGAAACATTTTAGGATCAAACATCAGAACTAAAAAACGAGTCATAACTCTACGTGATTTTAACACATTACATGTTCAGCACCATGACGTCAGTATGTACACAGAAAAGGCTGTGAAAAAGTTGAGTCAATATAGAATTAACTAAATAAACAGTAAGCACAGCTCAAGGTTTTATTGACCTTGACCTTTTTTAAAATGTTAAGTCAGACATTTTTGAAGTTTTAAAGGTGAAAATCTTCCTTTGAAAACAGGAAGCTGGTTTTATTTTATTGAAAATACAGAAATGCAACAGATTAGCATTGAATAAATCAAATATACTTATTAACAGAGGCATTGTTCCTCAATCTTCAACAGCTGTTGTAATAAATTATTAAAAATGTAGAAAACATGCTTCCTTCTCTTTTATTTAGCTCCAGCTTTGAACCCAGAACTGAGACAAAATGATTTGCAGAAAATATGTAAATAATTGTAAATGCATCATAATGGGAACCAGCTGCACCAGTAAATTAGTAAACATGTGGGAAAAAACTTAAATAGTTAATATAACAATCACTTTTCAAAGTGCTCAAACTTGGTATATTTTTAATGTTTTATGTCGTTTATCCGTCTTCCCCATTATGACGTGTGAAAAAGGTCTTGATCCCAATGGATTAAGTAAATGTTTGTTATGATGCAGTTTTGCTCTTTCAGAAAAGAAAAGCTACATTCAGGGTGTTGAGTTTGTTGGTGAACTAAATTTAAATGAATACATTCTTCTGTTTTTACAGGAAAACCTCCAAGGTAGACAATCTGTTGTTCAAAGTGGAAAAGATGAGAGGAGAGCAGGAGACCCTGAGGTAAATGCTGCTAAATTCACAGTAACCTCCAGATAACAGAGAGAATCTACGGAGCTAAATTGGTCTCAAAAAGATTCACAAAGCGTACAGCAAGATTTGTAAGTCTGCAGCATAATTTAGAAATGTGTAAAACAGAATGAATAGAAATGTACATCAGCATTCACATGTGTGTAAACAGTTTCTCAAATTTGTACAAATCAGCTTGAATGTTCTTCTGACTTTTAAGACTTTCTGACAGCAAGGGATTTACAAACAAGATGATGCGTTCAAGGCTCGTCAACAGCTGGGATTTCTGAGATTTAGAATTATAATGCTGTGTTCAAGGGAGAAGAAAAGCTCTGATATCTGAGTATTAACCAGATTTATTGGAAATGCATACAAAACCATTCTTCTACAGACATATACTTCCATTTAGGTTACTGGATTCTGCTGAAATATATTAAGCTAAAAGGTTCTTCTTTTTCTGGAAAAAAAAAATCCCTATAAACTAACAAGAGCAGCAGCGCCACCTTGTGGCAGCAGTTTAGCCTCCACCAGAGGAGGGTGTGCACACACAGCAAGTTAATGTGCATTTAGAAAAGGAAAACATTAACAGCATTCACCAAAGGAAAAAAAGAGAAAAATCTCCTCATTAGACAGCTGGCATTTTTAATGTGTTATTTATTTCTTCTTGTGCAGTTTGTAACATATTTGTGAATGATGTTCACTTGTACATCTTGTACGCTTTGTGAATCTTTTTGAGACTAATTTAGTTCCATAAGAACTCATCTTATTCCACTTTTCTCTTCCTGCAGTTTGGCCTCCAATCTGCAGCTCACCTTCATTGGTTTCTTCCATGCAGCTGGTGAGTTTTTTTGCTCTCTGGTGTCGTTCTGTTGAAATGCACAGATTTTCCAGAGATGAGACTGAGACAGCAAAAGTGTGAAGAACAAAAACTTTTAATATCACTTGCAAGAGGAGAATGACAGAATCAGAGCAAACTCTAGGTGTGTTCTGAGGAGGCTGAAACAATCACAGAATCATGTACAGTTCCTTGGCGCACAGGAAGTGGGAGTCGTTTCAAATGCCCGACACCAAATTAGGACACATAACATAAACAGGGACTCTGAACCAAATAGACAGCCCTGTCCAAGGCCACGAAGATAAGTTGAGGATCTCATCCTGTTCCCATAGTGGGGGTGCACTAACTATTTGTTATCTCTTCCCCTCCAGGCAGCTGGCTTTGGTCCTCCTTTTTTTCCTACACAAAGGAAATCTGTACTATGAGTTACTAGGTGCAGCTGGATAGGAGAGAGGAGTAGAAAAACAGCTTATACAACTCAGAATATTTTATATATGTCTAGCTGATAATTAATTTTGTTCCACAGTTCATTGGCTGATTTCCTGCTCTGACTTCCTGTTTACTTCAGTGTTTTGTCTTGTTTTCTGTTCAGGTAAATCGTCTCAGGACAGCGAGAATGAGCAGAGCTCAGTTTCTCTGGAGGTCCTGCTGGTCAAAGTCTGCCACAAGAAGAGGAAGGTGTGTGTTGAAGAGCAGGATGATCACTGATTATATATTACTGGATTAGACAGTAATAATCCAGTAATATATACTGGATATTACTGGTAGCTACCTATACTGTTAGCTACCAGTATAGGTAGCCAACAGTATCGCTACCTATACTGTTGGCCGTATAGGTAGCGACATTCTCCTGCAGGCGCCACTGTTATACGTCGAGTCATTTTGACAAAACCAGACTGTTCCAGAGGAATCTCACATAAAATGGCTGCATCGCCTTTATTTCTTATCCGATTTCTGTAGAACATGGCTTAAGTTAAAAGTGAGAAAAGCATAAAATATGTGTGGAAATGAATCCGTAAACTGTTTTTGTTTCTGTCAAGGTGCAAGAAAGGATTAAGCAAATTTCTCTTTTATATTGTTCATTTAAAAAACAACAACAGGTGAACAACTTAAAACCAGTCGTATCCTGCTTTCTTGTTGCTTTTTGTATCGGCGTTACTCTATGCGCAGACCTGTTGCCATGGCAACCAGCTGAGAACAGCTCCGCTAGCCGACAGAGCAGAGATTACGTCCAAGTGGATCAGGAACATCAACACCAATAAAAACATGCAAACGTTTCCCACACAAAGTAACAGAAAATTCATTACAGTTGAAAATTTTCATGCTTGACATTTAATTTGTGATTATTAATAAGTTGCATTAGAGACCTCTTTTCAACATTAGAGGTGGTTGATTCACTAATTTCAGCACCTCGTCCACTGATGATCTGTCAGTTAACTGAACTGAGAAACACCAAATTCTGCAGCACGTCTACATGTTAAGCTAGTCAAAGTCAAGCTAGCATAGCTCGCCTACCTCCAACTTTCTTAGGATTTAAATTCAATGCCGTTGGGTGTTTTCCAGCTTTAAAGGTGTTGACACTAGTAAAACATTGTGTCCCTTTTTCAGATTCTTTGTGTGATTTTGCCATTTTCCCGACTCGGTGCAGAGCGAAGTCACATGACGTCCAGTAGTGGATCTGAATGGGGTTGGTGCTTCCAGGTAGAGCTGAGGTTTCCTCTCTGCTTTCCAGGATGTCAGCTGTCCGGTAAAGCAGGTCCCAACAGGGAAGAAGCAGGTCCCTCTGAACCCAGACACCAGTGCTGGAGTCCAGGCCAAACTGGGCTCCTGCCCCACCTTACTGATTCCCAGCAGCGAGTTTGAACCCAGTAACTCGCACATGGTCAAGTCCTACTCTCTGCTCTTCAGAGTGTCGAGGCCCAGCTGCTCCAGAGGCCAGATCCATGGGTTGAGCAACGGAGAGAACCACCATAGAGGAGGTAGGCAGAGGGAAAACGAGACACATCTTCAGATTTGGGTGTTTTTATACGTTATTGTTGGTTTTTTTAATAATCCAGTTTATTGGACGTTTTCGGCAGCTACATCGAGATCCTTCTAGATCATTGATCTGCAACAAGTGGCTCTTAGTAACTTTGACGTTACTAGTTTGTGTGTGTGCTATTTGCACAATTGTTTCAAACTCCTGCTACCGGTAATAATTTTATTTTGCTGTTAAAAGATGAAATACTTCGATTAATTATTATCTCTAAAACGTAAACCAATTCCATCCCACAGAGAAAAAGATCAATCCTCTTCTTGCTAAATTTTATCTTTATTTGAAATTCTAACAATAGAAATAAAGTTGTGGATCTTTAAAATTGACAAATGTCCCATTCGATAAATATAATTTTTGATATTTATCAAATATTACAAGTGATTTGGCTTTTTATTTTGAATTCAGAAATGATTGAGAGAGCGTATGTAAAACCTCCGAGATGTTTTATACTTTTAACATTTTTATGTTGCCACCTTTTGAAGTGATGAAGACGTTCGCCTTGTTTCTGGTTGAGATTTTTCAGACGAATCCGTCAACAGGAAGAGGAGGAGCTCGTCTCTCAGGGAGGAGGGAGAAACCACGTTTGTGGCTCACATGACGGTCTTCGATAAAAACAGGTGAAAACTCGCGCGCAGCTCGGGACTCGCACAAAGCCTCACTTTCTGAAGCAGAAAAAGCTGCGTTGCGGTTTGGTGACGCAGAAACCAGAGGTGAGAGTTGCTGCTTGGGTGCAGGCGTCTGCAGCTGCTGGACGGGGAGTATGAGGTCTCCATGCAGGAGGTGGAGGAGGGTCCCGTCGGGAAGAAGAGAGCGACCTGGGAGACCATCTTGGATGGGAAGGTAGGACATGTGCACATGTCCAGAGATGATATCATCCAATACGATGCAATATCAAATTAAAACTATATTTTTCATTGTAACATTTAAAAGAGACTCAGTTGTGGTGTGGAGACTTAGAAAACCGGCACTCTACAGAGGGATTAGAAGCTGTTTTGATTGATTGATTGATTGATTTTGATTTTATGGACAACAACATGTTGTCCATAAAATAAGTTGGACAATAAATTTATGTTATTGTTCAATTGAATAAATTGAACCTGGAAATGTTGTGTTTTCTCACAACATGCCGTCTGAAAAGTCTCTTAGAGCTAATGCTACATGCGCTGCATGGAAGGGAAGGTATAATACTGACTTGGAACCAGACAACAACTTTATGCTCACAAACAACATCTACGGTCGGCTCAGTGGTCTGGCTGTTGACTCCCTGCTTTCTTAGCTTTGCGTTTCTGTTTCCTGAAATAAATGAAAATGGTAATTGATGGTGGAAAAACTAGAATTAGAACTATATTGTGTGTCTATATATAAAATTTCAGCATGTTTTAGTTTTATAATGTCCTTCAATTTTATGTTTATGAATATATTTTTATTTACATATTTTAATTGTTGAAAATAGTATCTTCTGTTGAGTAATAATTACTTAATCAATGTAAACATAATCATAATATGTTAACCTTTTTGGATTAACCAAAGTTGAAATTGAAATTATTACCATAAGTAACAAAAACAATATTTAATTAATAAAAACTAGCAAATACACTCTAAAAAATGAACTAAAACTAACTGAATTAGACAAACAAAAACTAAGCTGTAGTGAAAATCCTAAAACCTGACTCCAACACGTTCGTTCTCAGGGTTTTATTTCCACCATAGAAAGAAATAATTTGTTTCATATTTTTTCTGGTTTCTGGCTCTAAAATGTGATATTTGGCCTTTTTAATTGCACAGAAACGGCAAGTAGTAAGTAGTGTCGACACTCTATCTGTCTCCAGCGTTTGCCTCCGTTTGAGAGTTTCTCTCAGGGTCCGACCCTGCAGTTCACCCTACGTTGGACCACCGACCCATCCGATTGCTCCACGGCGCCCGTTGCCAAACCTCTGGCCACCCGCAACTCCGAAACCAACCAGGACACCCGGCTGAGCACACAGAGAGCCACGCACGCCCAGGGTGAGGAACCAGACGCTGAGTTTCAGCTCTGATCCGTCCGTCTGACGTGACCCGGCTGCAGGGTGACGCTGTCTGTCCTCTGACCTCCAGCTGTTAAAGAAACCACACATGCTGACATGCAGACCAGGAGGGAGCAGATCTCAGCGGAGCCTCGACAGAAGCTACGCATCTTGTATCAGGTGAGAACGGTTTTCCAAAGGTTTTCAGGCTGAGGACAACTTAACCATGTAAAAGCAAACACTCACCGATCATTTAAACTGAATTTCCCCCACAAAAACACAACATCGAATATTTTCTAGGGACAGATTGCAGTTTTCTGGGCAATCGCTAGTTTCCGATCTTTAAAAAGCCTCGCCTGCTGATTCCGATTTTGGCCGACACAAATATTTTTTTCTCTCTGAAATATTACTAAATACAGCAAGAAAGTCACAGAGTTGACAACAGTGGGTTGACTATCGTTAACTGCCGAGATGCAGAGATGACCTGGTGGCAGTCAAACCTGTCTGGCTGCAGAGCTGATTTTAGACCTTTGCTGAGGTAGATAAGATCGGCTTCACGTGAAAGTATCACTGATCTCCCAAAATTAAGGAAATCTGCGCCAATAAGTCGGTGCACCCAGTTCTTCAAAACACACGGAAATCAAAAACAAGTCAATCTTTACTACAAGTTTAGTCTGCTTTGATGACATTTTAGGCCTATTTGTAATTTAGAAGCATAATAAAATAAAAATAAGCTTCAGTCGCTTTCTCTTCTGCACCATCAAGTATAAAAATCATTCATCCAGCTGTATTAATTCACTGATTAAATCATTTTACCTCAGTTTGATAAAGACGGGGTTAGATGCTCACCTGGATCTGCACCTGATGGCGTCTCTTGAACCTCGCTCAAACCCGATCTTCTTCTTCTTCTGTAGTTCCAGTACAACAACAACACGCGGCAGCAGACAGAGGCCAGAGACGACCTGCACTGCCCCTGGTGTACGCTGAACTGCAGGAAGCTGTACAGTCTGCTGAAGCACCTCAAGCTGTCGCACTCGCGCTTCATCTTCAACTATGTGGTGAGACCGAATGTCCCAGAGACAAAAAACCTGATCTGGATCACAGTAAACCGCCTCGGCCGGCGTTTTCTGAATCCGCTCTTCCTGCGGTTCTTCCAGCCTCACCCCAAAGGAGCGAAGATCGAGGTTTCCATCAATGACTGCTACGACGGTTCGTACGCAGGAAACCCTCAGGACGTCCACCACCAGCCCGGCTTCGCCTTCAGCAGGAACGGCCCCGTCAAGAGGACCGTGGTCACACACGTCCTGGTCTGCAGGTAAACCCCGCCCCTCACTTCCTGTTCACCTGCTTCCTGCCGGGTTCAGCGTTCACCCGCCGGCTCCGTCCCGCAGACCCAAACGGACGAAGCCGAGTCTGTCTGAGTTCCTGGAGCCGGAGGACGGCGACCGGGAGCAGCACCAGCGGACGTACATCAGCGGACACAACCGGCTGTACTTCCACAGCGACAGCTGTCTGCCGATGAGGGCGCAGGAGATGGAGGTGGACAGCGAGGACGAGCGGGACCCCGACTGGCTGCGCGAGAAAACCGCCAAGGTGGGTCGCCCTGCAGCTGGTACTGCTCTGCGACTGCTGAACGGGTGAAACCAGCGGAAGCCACAGCAAAGGCTGTTCAAAAATGACGCCACGTTGGCCCGTCCAGCAGGCGTAGAGGCAGACTTTAAAAAAAATAAATAATGAGGGTAAAATTATTACAGAAATAATCTTGTTAAAAGTTAAGCACAACACAAAGCATTCGCCTTTTTGTGACCAAGCTTTTATAACGGGTAGATAAAAGTTTATCTAGAGACTTTTATTGACAAACCAACTTTACTTCACGAGTTTTACAATGTTACTGCTAGCAAAGCCTTTCAGAGATCAAAACACTTTGATTTCTAATGAACATTTAACACTGGAACCAGAAAACAGTTTAAATATCCAAAATAAATAAACAACGACAAATAAAATGAATTATGAAGTGATTATAAAAGCACCAGACCAAAGACTTCTGTCAGAAAAAACAATCATGAAATATGACCTTGTTTCAAGTTATCAAGCAATCTAAAAGGTTTATTTGCATAACATATTTCTACAACAAGGCAGTTCAAAATGCTTTACATCATAAAAACACAAAGTTATAAAGTCAAAATTGAGAAAACTAGAAACAAACATTACCTTTTGAGGGACATCAGGAAAATCACTGATGCAGATCAAATAAGTTGATCAATGTTTCATGTATTATGGTTCAAAATAAACTCTAACCAGGTATTCTCCTGAGAATGTTTCCGTTTCATCAGGTTCATTTAAACATTTCTAATTCTTCTGCTATTAGCCAAGAAAATCAGAAAACAAGACGGTGATCTGTACGTGACTTTCTGCTATGAACAGTTTGGTTTCTGTTGACTGTGTTCTAACGTTTCCAGATTGGTGTGACAAGAATCACGCCAGAACAAGTGAAGAAAGCATGGAGGTTTCTGCTGCTGGTCTGTTAACGTCTGATTAAACCCCCGGATTCCACCGGTTACTCCGCCATGTGCCGGAAAACTCAGGGAGACTGTAGACAGACTGCTTCCCTCTTTACATAAAGAAGCACAGAGGAAGTGGTTGAAAGAATTTAGAGATGTGGAATCAGGGTGTTCGTTTAAAGTGCTGCTTCTGGTGGAGTCCCGGGGTTACAGCCGGTTCATATGTGACCCAAAGTGGGTGGTTTATGTATTTTAACCCCAGAAACTGGAGATCGTTTATTTTCTTGATTTGGTTCGTCCCAGAGACGAGTCTGACTGATCCGAAGTTTAATTTGTTTTTCATTTCAACTCTAATCAAATTTAATCAGTCAGAACAAATTTCGACCGTTTTTATAGGAATTAAACGGAAAAGTTCTGATCCAAACCCACAGGCCGTCTGACCGGTTTACTCTTCCCTGCAGCAAATCGAGGAGTTCACCGACGTCAACGAGGGTGAAAAGGAGATCATGAAGCTGTGGAACCTTCACGTCATGAAGCACGGGTGAGTACGCGGTTCTGTTCTGCAGCAGGCCCGGTTCTGTCTCTATTTATTAAAGGTTGGAAGAAATGCCAATCGATTATACCTAAATCCACTCGGTTATAAAATGAGTTTCCTCCTGGTGTAACTGAGGTTTTAATAACCTGAACAAGCGAAACTCTGTTGTTGGGCTTTTATCATGAAACATTTATGGTAAGAACCTGAATCATTGTTGTCTTGAGAAATTCTGTTTAGTGATGTTTAATAAGATAAAACCGACCAATACTTTACTATTTTCTGTTAATTCCACTAGAATATGACTGTTAGATGAATTGGTCATCCAGATGGTCTGATTTGCCCGTCTAGTTTGACAGTTCTGTGATTAATTGGCGTCACGAACAGGACTTATATCCATCCCTCCATCCGGAATCGTCCTTCCGACATGAATGAACACTTTCCGTTTGCTTTCCTTCCAGTTTTATCGCCGACAACCAGATGAATGAGGCCTGCCTGGTGTTCGCCGAGCACAATGCAGCCGCCATCGTAGAGCACAGCCTGTGTCGCAACTTCCTGCTGCACCTGATCAGCATGCACGACTTCAACCTGATCAGCACGCTGACCATCGACCGGGCAATGGCCAGGCTCCGCCTCCTCCAGAGCCAGAAGACAAAGAGGGACAAAGGCCAGGAGGAGGAAGAGGAAGAGGAGGACTGGGAGACGGCCGTGGAGTCCCAGCCGGAGCTGGATCCCGATCCAGACACGGCCGAGTTCGAGCCCTGCAGCGAGGAGAGCCGAAACGGGCAGCAGTAAGAGGACGAGGAGGAAAACCAAATGTGAAGCAGCAGAATCTTGACATGGACAATCAAAGGCCCGAATCCGTAAAAACAGGAAGGACGACCCAAAGCGGCAATGAGACCGGAAGCTCCAGATTTTCAGGATTTTGGTTTTGATGTTTTTAGGGTTTTTTACCTCTGAGATTCAAAGGTGCTATGACTTTCCAGGGAGGAAAATCCAACAACTTCAGCCTGAATCTGTGCTTCTTCGACCAAACTTGAATCTTCCAGCGGCTTATTTACAGACTTCACATGCTTTGATATTTTTGTTTTCAGTCATCAGTTACGGGATCATAGTCATCTTTTAATTTTTTTTTTCAGACGCGTTTTAAACTTGTTGCGTTTTCTCTCGGTGTTTATCCAGTTTTAAAATCGTGCCAGAGATTCTGACTCTGCAGCTAAAGAAACTGATCCTGGATACGCTGAAACGGCAGATTCCTGGTTTCATCACTGGTGCTAAATGTAACCCTTATTCCTCAGAAGCGACCTCTCGACTGTCTCACAGCGCCACCTACTGCCAGCACTCAGATTTCCGATTTTCTTAGGACCATTTTAGCTACTGAAGCAGCGTCTGGTTTGTAGTTTGAAGCCGTTAACCTGCAGTTTCCTACAGTCTGTGGCTAAAACAAGGTGCTCTTTCTTTCTCTGGATGTTTGTACATAAAGCTGTAGGTCGAACCAATTAGCTTTTGCTTTTCTTTAAATTAGTTTGGGAAAATGGAGCAGAATTTAGTTTCCGGACCAAAGGAGATTCAGTCACTTCCCATTTCCTGTTTTGCTGCTTCTTTTTGTTTTGTTTTCAATTCTTTCCTTGCATCCAGAACCTCCTGGATGAGCGGAGTCTGGACTCTAAAGCTGCCTTACTTTACCTGCTCCGTCCGAACAGAACCGGCTCCCTGGTGCAGACTACCCACAGCTGATGAGTCCATTTGTATGGTTTTTGACTGGATCTTTTTATTTCTTCACAACACCAGCAGCATTTTGCACAAGATGGGAGGAGCCATGTCTAATAATAATAATATTAATATTAATTAAGAAAAGAAAAATAAGACTGGTCTTAAATAATGCTGTAAAAAAAACCAGCTTGACAATATAAACTGAGTCAAAATGGTTTTCTAATAAAGTAATAATGTGAAGAGCATTGTGTTTGTGTTTTAATCTTTTTCTGTTTAAATCCCTAATTTTCTCTTTGAGTTGTAGTTCTTCTACTTTACCACTAGGAGGAGGGAAGAATTGACAACAGGAAGTGGAAACTTAAATATTTTCTCCTTTAAATATATATATATATATATATATATATATATATTTTTTTTTTTTTTTTTAGTTAGTTAGTTATTTATTCTTGGTAAGGAAACATCATTTTATTGGAGTAAAGCATTTAAGTTTTTAATTCATTCAACTGTCAAATCCACAAAATGTGATCTGTCAAACTTTCTCCTTCCACTGAACTTTCTATGAATATTATGTGTTTTCTTTGTTTACACTATCAAACCTAAAGCTTTTCATTCATAAACTAAATTTGCAAGCAGTAAGCTAGCAAACTAATTGAAGTTAAAATGTAGTTTTTGTTTTTATTTAAGATGAAAATTCCACATTTGCTTAAAATCAGAAATTTATTTTCGAGCAGCACAAAATGAAAAGCACAAAGTTTTTCTTCTACAGGAAGACTTTATTGATCCAAAGTGTGAACACAGATGCAATGCACAGTTTTGGCCACGAGGTGTCACCATTTCACCTTCAGTACAAACTGAAGTTTTGTATTTTTCATTTCTGAGGTTCTGTTGGTTGATTTCAGGACATCTGTACCATCAACTGAACCCGTTTCCGGCTCCAGTTGTCCTCAGCGAGGATAAAGAAAATATCCACAGATAAATTAGGATTTTAGGCAACTGGAAAAAGTTTGTTTGTTGTCGTCCAGCATTGCAGCCTTCCTATGGTTCAGTCCCAGACGTGTGCAGGATCCTCATTTAAACTGCTACATGTGAGTAGAAGTACACATAAATACAACACACTTTTTTCTTTGACCTACAGATTGAGAAAGAGGTTTAAGAAATTCACAGAAAAAGATCAGATGGAAGTGAATGAACTAAAGTAGCGATATGAACCCGGTGGTGTGAATACTGTCGGGATTGTCACAAAAGTCGTAATTCATGGCTATTTTATGCTTTGGCATTTTTCTCCAACTCTATAGAGGGATAAAAAGGCAAAAGACATTTTAACGTTAAGGTTTTTGGCTCAAAAATCAGCTTCAGGTGAACGAGCTCCACAGTCTGAAATGAACACATGAAAGTTTCACTTCTCGATAAATACAAAACATATTTTCTCAAAGCACATTATTCTGGCACTCAAGATGCTTTAGAAGCAAAAATTAATTTAGTAAAACATGTAACTGCTGCTTTTAGGTGGCAAAGAGTGTGCGACATTCACAGTGAGCAAAATTATTTTAAAAAAATCATCCTATAAGCTGTGAAGCTGCTTCTGTGGCAAAACTAATTGCATAGATTAATATACTTTCAAAAAGTCTCAACAAAACCTGTAAACAATGACAACCCACTCAGTGAGAAGGATCTGGAATAAAATAAGATCAGAAGCTGCAAATGCAAAGTCATCAGGACAGAACCAATCAGATAAATCAGCATTTTTTCATGAAACAATGAAATTCTAGATTTCTGCTCCACATAAATCTGTTATAAATCAGCTGTTTTTCTCTATCAACTTTTTAAGGCGGTTCTGTGATTAAAACTAAAGGAGAGCGCGCAGGGCATCTGCGTCCTTCCTTCACCACGAACATCGGGATTGAGACGCTGCGAAATTACCGCCCTTCTCTCCTGTCGCCTAGCAACCGTGAGTGGTTAATTACAACCTGGTGAAGTTTTTCTTTTTTTAATTTAATCTTTTTGAATGAATTCAATTATAATAAAACATGTCTATGCAAATTACAAAAGCCTAACAGCACAAACAGTTTGATTTTAATTTTTGAACACTTTTAATATACTAATAAATACAAAATATAAAAGGTAGTAAAAAAACGTAACTTTTCTCCTAGTTTCTCCAAAAATAAATTTGTGAAAGTAAACTCAACTCTTCTGCCGAGTATGTCGACATAATTTTTTTTTTTAATTATTATAAAATGGATACTTTAAAATTCCCCCACTTTGTTCGCCAAAATAAAAAAAAATCAGAAATTAAAAATTTATAATAAAAAATAAAACTGATTACGTTGTTTTGAACTTCAAATGGAACTGAGGGAGAATAAAAATACTTTCTCCTCCAATTCATTATGGGATCCCTCAGGGCTGATTATTAGGCCCACTTCAATTCCCCCTTTCATGAGTCAGATTAAATTTCTCTTTAAGTCTCCCAGATGAATTTTTTCTCTTAATTAAATTTTAACCAGCTAAGACAAAAAGTAAATAAAATGTAAGATTGGTAAAACTGTCACAGGGTTTCATTGCTTTCGTTTTTAAGTATTTGTTTAGAAATGTGCTTAAACTGCTGCTACAGTGAAAAGTTTTATTGAATTTCATTTGACGGGAACCTGCAGATCCAGGCCCACATGTTTGATAGTCAGCCGCGTTGCCATAAGGGTCAAAATCAAAAGATAAATATTCCTTTGTTTTTTTCCCCTCAAAACTTTGTTGGATGACGGAAAGTTGCGTTGCAGGTAGCGGTGGCAATCGGAGGATTAATTTCCCTAAAATACGAGAACTTTCCAGCCAGAGTGGACGAAGGAGCAGCCGAAGAAGAGGCAGTCCACCGCCTGGTCCACCAGCCAGTCGAACACCACCTCCCGGTTCCCGGAGCCGATCGTCACTCGCAGCTTAAAATGGCCGCCCTCGCTCAGGTTGTTGTTGCTGACGGGTAGCAGATTGACCACCTCCATGTCAAAGGTCACGGCCGAGCCCACGGTGATGGCCGGAAGCTGATTGGTCATCTCCTTACCGTTGACGAAAACGGCGCCTGGAGGGGAGGAACATGAATGATCCGTAACTGCTGGGAGATTCTGCAGCAATAAATCTTTTATAATAAGTAAATAATATTTCCTGGCTCCAGTCTCTATAAATCTGCATTCATACATTTTCCGAAATTAATATTAAAGCTAGATTTTCAAACTTTTCCAGCAAAACATTTAGGAATTTAGCTAAAAAGAGTTTAAATTCACCATTATATGATTTATATGATTTTATTACTATCTTTTTATGGTAGCGGTTACATTCCACAACAGGGACAAAGTAAACTACAATATAACAAAATGCTGAGTTTTGAAATGTCTCTCATCAATAACATTTAATAAGTATATTTCTATTTATTTTACTTTCATAATAAGATTTAGTATTAGTGATACTGGCTCTATATTTAGTTGGTATGATATTAATATCAAAATATGTCATATCAAACACCTCTACTAAACAATGTTTAAGTAATAATAGCTGGCAAACCCACTGTAAACCCAATGTAAAGTGAGCGAACCGTTGGTGGAGATGCAGACAGCTTGGTCTCTCTGCAGAGACTCGTCTCCGCTCTGCGTGTCGATGCAAACCCCCAGGCTGTCCAGCCGATCCATCTGTCCAGCTGCAGAGATCCTGGAAGCACCAACAGGCTGGTTATAAAAGCTGAACAATATTCTTTTTACATGTCGTTCACATAAAGACATTTTCAGCAACAAAACGAATCCTTGATCTTCAACACAGAAAAACCATTAAACGACTCAAAGTGTTTCATATTGGGGTTTTTCTCACTCTCTGTAGCGGATAAGCTAAACACAAAGTTGTTGCCATAGCAACTGACTGACAACAGCCCCCCTAGCACATCAAGATTCAACACCAAAAAACAAGCTAGAGATCAAACACAGCGATGGAAGATTATCTAATTTAAACATCTGATCTACAGAGTTGGTTTACTGGTCGCCTTTTTTTCTAAAAGAAACCAAAACAGAATTCTGCAGCACATCTACATGTTAGGATTGTCAAAGTCAAGCTAGCATAACTGACCTGATTCCCTCTTAGTCACTCCTTTTTTTAATTACATTTTTTCCTGACCTTATTATCTTGTTGTCGTAGTCTTGACGATTAGCGTAATGCAACGTAACATTTAAGATTTAGCATGTTATGTTGACAGGTTTGCTAATGACGGTGGCCATCATTAGCAAGTACTTTTTTGCACGCTGACGTCACGTTGCAACATTCTGGAGCGCTACGATGGGTTTGTGGGTGACGTACTTGAAGGTGAGCGTCTGGCCGCAGAAGTAGGTGGGGGCGTTGGAGTACAGGACGGTGCAGCGGCTCTGGGCGGAGTCGTTCCGCAGGGCGATGTTCTTCCTGCTGCTGAGGATGTAACCCTCGGTCCCTGAACGCCACTCTGCAGAAAAAACAAAAACAGATCCAACCTGGACCTCTGGACTCTGCTGTGCTGTTTAACACTCTTACTCCCCTGAGGGGCCACTGGTCAGCACTGGTCAGTTGGGGTTCTTCACCCAAAACCTTGACTAGACTTCCTCCAGGAAGTAAAACTGGAAAGTTCAAAAATTTTTCTGTGATTCTCTTGATTTTCAGTTTGCAGAAGAAAATGTCACGTATCCAACTGTGTGAGTGGATCAGGAACGTTTTGTCTGTAAAGCGTCGTTACGGTTCAGGATACAGAGGAGTCACTGCTGCCCCCTGCTGGTTTAAAACTGAACTGATTTCTCTGAGAAGCAGAAGAAACCAAAGAAGATTTTAAATTTGGGTTTCAGATGGATCCCAAATGGTTTCACTAAGAGCATCCGTCCGTCCTTCCCTTCCTCCCAGATGAGAACCGGGTCAGAACACCGGATCAGAACCGGCCCCGTACCGTGTGGAGCCAGGGTGGTGTAGCCAGTCTGCGGGACGCTCCAGGGGCTCCACTCGGTGCGGCCCTCGCCCCGGGCGCTGACCCGGAACAAGTGGTCAGTGTGCGGGTCCAGGTGTAGAACCAGGAACTCACAGTCCCGGCCGATGTAGGCGTCCTCGTACTGGCTCCCCCCGCTGCCCGACCGCCGGTACTGCAGCCGGTAATCTGCAGCAGCAAAGTCCTCATCCACCTGCAAACCAGGACGTACAAATGTTAAATAAATAAATACATAAAAAATCAGTGTCACCCTGAAAAGTTTTTTATTTTTCCACAGCGTTGCCATGCCAACCTTGCACCAGCGGACCAGGATGCCGCCCGGCCGCTCCTGTAGCTCCTCTATCTGGACGGGCGGGTGAGAGGAGACGGCGCCGTGGCGGGACACTCTGTCCCTCAGCAGGCTGAGGACGGAGTCGTCCAGTTGGGCCGAAACACACGGGACGTCCACCAGAGCCGGGACCTCGGGAAGGCTGGAGAACACACAGAAATCAGCCGCTAGCGACGGCGGGTCGACGCCGCAGCGACGGCGGGTCGACGCCGCAGCGACGGCGGGTCGACGCCGCAGCGATGCAGAGCGTTTTCTCGCTACCTGTCCAGCTGGATGTGCATGGCTTTCTTTGTGAAACTGCCCAGTTTGTCCTCCTTCTCTCCCAGTCCGCAGCGCAGAGCAGCTTCTCCTGCAGACAGTCATTAGATTCATGAACATTTAACTCTGGAAGACATTTTAATGTCCAGAACAAACAAAACTAAACTGTCCTCAAAAAAAGAGCTAGTTCAGACCAAAGCACCAGACTGGAGCATTTTATCATCCAGTTTTTGGTAGAAGGAGAAAAATCATGCAGATGGAAATTGATGGGCTCGTTTTATTTTATTGATTGATTGATTGATTGATTAGAGCCCAGCTCTGGCCCACCCTCTCTCAGCAGCTCGTCGGCCTGCCCCACGCCGTGCTCGATGAGGCTCTGGCAGTCGTCCAGAGGCTTGATGCTGTCGGCCTCGATGGCGTCGACCTCGGCCAGCAGGCCGGCTAGACGCTCCGACAGCAAGCGGCCGGCCGCCGCCTGCAGTTCCGTGAAGTGCCTCTTGAGGGCCTCGCGGGCCTGGCCGGAGCTGCCCCGGATCTGAGGAAGAGGTCGCAACATGTAGTCACATCAACAACCTGAAGGCTCCACCATGGGATTTCAATCAGGCCGGGAGGGACTTTGACTAGGACATTTGAACATTTCATCCACTGATTGGAAGCTAAAGTTGCTTCTCTAGTAAATGCTGATATTTTTCCCTACTTTGGCTCTGTGCTAAGATCCATCTAAGAATCGATTAATCGTCAACTAATTTATCAATCATTAACTGGAGTACACAGCCTCAAAAAGGCCAATTGTTGATATTAAATATTACTGGAATAAATTGTAGTTTTGCCAGAATAAAAGTCAAATGAGAAAAAAGTTGCAATATCATTTGTGAAGTAATTCACTAACGTTCACTGAATGAACACTTTTATTGCAAAATACAGTCATCACTATCTACAGCAACTCTTAAGAATTTGATTTAAAATGACTTACACAACATGTATTTCAATAAAGTACTTTTGAATTTCAATATGTGTAAAATAAAGAAAAAATCTGCAGAAGGTGGCAGTTTTTAATACGATGAATTGAATAATATTCAAAACTTAAATACATTTTTAGTAAAAGTATTTTATTTTGTTTTTCAGGAGTTAATAATAAAATATTCACCCTTTGCTGCAGTATCAAACAAATATTTTATTTAATAAAAATGTAATAATTTTTTATTATTAATTCTTCTGGGTTTTTTATTAATTTTATTTATCTATAATCAGAGCTGAATTGAACATGTAGCTAAAACCTCATCCTGTGTTAGGAAGGTAGCTGAAGAGTAAGCCATGTTTCAGTTCCTCTTGTTCACACACACACACACACACACACACACACACACAGAGTGAGGTCGGAGGGATTTCACAACGAGTGTGCAGAGATAGGAAGCGGAAGTCTGATTGACAGCGGCAGATAAAACATGGAGGCCGTGACAGAGAGTGGAAACGCACACCGACTTTTTCCAGAAAACTCTTCGTCTGAAATAATAACCGACTTCAGACAATGCAGGAATAGTTTTCCAAAAATGTTTGGACTCCTCCTCCTGCGATGCGGCGCTGATAAGATTGTCCTGGATCCCAAACATCCTGCTATCTCCTGCTAGCCCCACTCTCACTGCGGGTTTGTGTTTCCTGCTGTCTGTCATGGGAACATTGGGAACGGTGGGACACAAACTGGGATCACATGAATCCTTCGTCTGCAGGCTTCCAGGTTATCTTCTCCCTACATGTCCTCACTTGCAGCTGAAACCCTTATTTTCCAGGTTTTTCCTCCAGCAGCAGAAAAACAAGCCAATAAAAAAAATTAAAAAATTAAAAAAATACTTTATTTATCCAACAAGGAAATTAAATCTTGAAAGTATTGATCTCCAGTAGCAGTCAGTGCTGCAACAAATCTGAAGAGGCCTCTGACTGAAGATTTTTGCAAACAGCTGAATTGGTTGCTAGCAGCTCTGCTAATCCACCTCCTTTGCTTTTGCTGCTTGTCTTTAAATCTGTGTTTGTCCGTATGATTAGAGATGTTGGAGTTGGGGATAAGAGACGTTTTGAACTTCTCTCTCTGCTCTGCTTCCTGTGAACCCTCCATTTCACCTCCTCTGGGATTTGGGGTCAAAGTTCAGGTACCATTCAAGCTTTTGAGATGCTCTCTGTTGTAGATAACGTGTTGCCACGTTTACGCATCATAACAACTGTCTAAAATTTTAAATAGTGAAATAATTCTCCAAATCAGCAACAATTAAACCAGCAAATTGATTAACCAATCAGAACAGACCAATCCGACTGCTGCCACCACCGGTGGTGCTGTGCTACATGCTACATGCTAATCTGCTCCCCAGCAGCTGTTTGCTATAGAAGCTTTTTAAAATTAAAAAACCTGAAACCTTTACAGTTATTTAATATATATTTTTAAAATGTATTTAATTTAGTAAATTTTTGCGTTAGAAATATGGAGATTTTTTTATTTATTCTTTTTAAAAAATGTTTAATTTGGATTTTAAAAATAATACTAAACATGGAGATTTTATATTTTTAATTGGTGTAAAATTATCACAGACATTAAAATATAAAATATTGGCAACATCAACAACAATTATTTGTCTTTAAATATTCAGGTTTTTTGCATTTTCATGCAAGTTTCTTGTTAATCCGGTGATTTTTAACTTAAAAACTGACTCTGCTGCACCCAGATCTGCTTAGAATTAATTTATTAGACAGAAAGAAAAAAATCCTGATTTAATTGGTGTCAGAAATCATTAAATGTTCCATTTTTTCCAACTGATACCAAGATAATTTGCATAATATCTGTAATGTTTTTTTCCAAACATCAGGACCGATTTGTCTTTAATCTTTGAGTTTGGAGCAGACATGCATGTTTTCATCTCCTCTCAGCTGCTCAGCAGAAACAGGAAATGGTTGCATTGTTTACTGGTGAGCAGCTGGACGGCTAAAACTCGACAGCAGGGAAGGAAGAAAACCGACTCCTGAGAATCATCTGGGTCTGCCTGCAGGGGTCGGAACGGGTCCAGAGTTCAGTTAGTTTTAATTAGTTTTTACAGTGTGTTTGCTAGCTTTTACAAGTTATTAGCAAAAATATTGTTTAGTTTTAGTTTAGTTGCGACTTAAATATTGCTTAGATTTAGTTTATTAGTTAAACATCGGTTAGTTTTAGTTTGTTTTTTCTTAGTAAACTACTATTTAATTTTAGTTTAATTATTATTAATTAAATATTGTTTAGTTGTAGTTTAGTTTCTATTAGTTAAGGATTACAGAGTTTTAGTTTTTATTAGTTAAATATTTAGTTTTCTCCAAATTATTTAAAATTAGGAGAATAAAAAATCAATTTCGTATTGGTTTCAAAAGCTAATAAATAGATTAATAAACATAAAACCAAACTATTTTATGTCTATAATTTCAGTATGCTTTAGTTTTAGTTTAATTGCACCATGTACTTACAGTTAGTTAATATTTATCCATTATTTGTTTTTTATTCATTTTCGTTAAGGAAAATGTTTTCTGAATTTCAGTTTTCGTGAGTTTCAGTTCGCTGTGACGACGTTGGGCAGCTGGCGGCGGCTCTCGCCCCAGGGCGTAAACACGGGGAGGGCGGTACCTGTTTGCGCGCCTGGTTGAGGCCCTGCAGCCGCTGCTGCAGCTCGCTGCGGTAGTTCTGCGCCGCCTCGATGCTCTCCTTCGCCTCCTGCAGCAGCAAGTCCACCTCCACAGACATCCTGTCGCCTCCTGACGCAGAACGACACATTTTTATTAAAAACGGAAAAACTGTGGAGCCATCCAACCAGCCATCCAACCAGCCATCCAACCAGCCATCCAACCAACCATTCATCCATCCATCCATCCAACCAACCAACCATTCATCCATCCATCCATCCAACCAACCAACCATTCATCCATCCATCCAACCAACCATCCATCCAGCCAACCATCCAACCAGCCATCCAACCAGCCATTCATCCATCCATCCACACCAACCATCCCAACCATCCAACCATCCAACCAACCATCCATCCATCCATCCA